>JAUIMM010000092.1:2846666-4270000 GCA_031769625.1 Taudactylus pleione | reverse complement strand
CTACCAGATCTCTCTACATACACACACACACACTACCAGATCTCACTACATACACATACACTACCAGATCTCACTACATACACATTACCAGATCTCACTACATACACACACACACACATTACCAGATCTCACTACACACACACACACACACACACACACATTACCAGATCTCACTACACACACACATTACCAGATCTCACTACACACACACACACATTACCAGATCTCACTACACACACACATTACCAGATCTCACTAAACACACACACACACTACCAGATCTCTCTACATACACACACACACACACTACCAGATCTCACTACATACACATACACTACCAGATCTCACTACATACACATTACCAGATCTCACTACATACACACACACACATTACCAGATCTCACTACACACACACACACACACACATTACCAGATCTCACTACACACACACATTACCAGATCTCACTACACACACACACACACATTACCAGATCTCACTACACACACACATTACCAGATCTCACTACACACACACACACATTACCAGATCTCACTACACACACACACATTACCAGATCTCACTACACACACACACACACATTACCAGATCTCACTACACACACACACATTACCATATCTCACTACACACACACACATTACCATATCTCACTACACACACACACACATTACCAGATCTCACTACACACACACACACATTACCAGATCTCACTACACACACACACATTACCAGATCTCACTACACACACACACACACACACATTACCAGATCTCACTACACACACACACATTACCAGATCTCACTACACACACTCACACATTTACATGAGTAGATATAGGGAGTAGGGGACTGACCTGCTGCTGCTGCCGGGAACTGCTGGAAGAGCAGAAGGACCCAGAGGTAGACCCCATCAGCTGCCGGCTACCCAGAGTAGTTCCCGCGGACAAGAAGACTGCTAAGAAGCCTGCTGCCAGGACCAGAGGGAAGGAGCCACCGTAGCAGAGGACTTTATGCTGCTGCTGACGCCTATAAATAGGAAGGTCGAGGAGACTGGAGGGACAGCCTGACAGCCGCAGGCAGAAGAAGGGCCATCCCCTGAAGTGGACCAAGAGGACCCTAAAAGGACCAGCGCCACCTTGCATGGGGGTAGAAGGGGCCACCACTGTTGCGTCTCCTGCTGAAGCCTCCGTCAGAGAGGTACTGTGTAAATAGACGGCCACCGCTACCCATAACCCCGCGTTGGCCGGCCTTCACGTCACACGTTGTGAGTGACGTCTCCATTTGTAGGCTCCGCCCGATGCGCATGCGCAGTGCTAATTTTAATGGGGTCGGTGGCAATGTTTGCTGGACAGCGGGAGCCCGAAGTAAAAATCGTGAGGCTCCCGCTAAAAGCGGGAGGGTAGGCATGTATGGTACATAACAGCATAAAACCAACCAGTATAAGTACAGAATAATCTATACTTTCCACTGTCACTGTATTTTTCAAACTTTAGAGCTTTCAAAGTATAAATGCTATTACTATTTTCCTACACACACATTTTGTGTGCTTTAAGTACCCATCTTTTTACTATTCAGAAACAACAATTTTACAGTAATGGAAAATATTTAGACACAGAAGTGCATTTATAACAGGATTTTAGTGCTACTGCCTTTCAGTAGTGTTTAAGGTAGCGTTGTCCATGCACACATAAATTATAGCAGCATCTCACAGCATTTAAAGCCATGGCCAAAAGTTTTGAGAATGACACAAGTATTGGTTTTCACAAAGTTTGCTGCTTCAGTGTTTTTAGACCTTTTTGTCAGATGTTACTATGGTATGCTGAAGTACAATTACAAGCATTTCATAAGTTTATGCAAGAGTCAATATTTGCAGTGTTGACCCTTCTTTTTCAAGACCTCTGCAATTCACCCTGGCATGCTGTCAATCAACTTCTGGGCCACATACGGACTTGATGGCCGCCCATTCTTGCTTAATCAATGCTTGGAGTTTGTCAGAATTTGTGGGTTTTTGTTTGTCCACCTGCCTCTTGAGGATTGAACACAAGTTCTCAATTAGATTAAGGTCTGGGGAGTTTCCTGGACATGGACTAAAAAATTTTGATGTTTTGTTCCCCGAGCTACTTAGTTATCACTATTGCCTTACGGCAAGGTGCTCCATCATGCTGGAAAAGGCATTGTTCGTCACCAAACTGTTCTTTGATGGTTGGGAGAAGTTGCTCTTGGACAATGTTTTGGTACCATTCTTTATTCATGGCTGTGTTCTTAGGCAAAATTGAGAGTTAGTCCACTCCCTTGGCTGAGAAGCAACACCACACATGAATGGTCTCAGGATGCTTTACTGTTGGCATGACACAGGACTGATGGTAGCACTCACCTTTCCTTCTCCGGACAAGCATTTTCCAGATGCCCCAAACAATCTGAAAGGAGTTTCATCAGAGAAAATAACTTTACTCCAGTCCTCAGCAGTCCAATCCCTGTACCTTTTGCAGAATAGCAGTCTGTCCCTGATGTTTTTCCTGGAGAGAAGTGGCGTCTTTGCTGCCCTTCTTGACACTAGGCCATCCTCCAAATGTCTTCGCCTCACTGTGCGTGAAGATGCACTCACACCCGCCTGCTGCCATTCCTGAGCAAGCTCTGCCCTGGTGGTGTCCCGATCCTGCAGCTGAATCAACTTTAGGAGACTGTCCTGGCGCTTGCTGGACATTCTTGGGCACCCTGAAGCCGTCTGCACAACTATTGAACCTCTCTCCTTGAAGTTCTTGATGATCCGATAAATGGTTGATTTAGGTGCAATCTTACTAGCAGCAATATCCTTGCCTGTGAAGCCTTTGTTGTGCAAAGCAATGATGACTACATGTGTTTCCTTGCAGGAAACCATGGTTAACAGAGAACGAACAATGATTTCAAGCTCCACCCTTCTTTTAAAGCTTCCAGTCTGTTATTCTAACTCAATCAGCATGACAGTGATCTCCAGCCTTGTTCTCATCAACACTCTCGCCTGTGTTAACGTGAGAATCACTGACATGTCAGCTGGTCCTTTTGTGGCAGGGCTGAAATGCAGTGGAAATTATGTTTTTGGGATTAAGTTCATTGTCCCTTCAAATGGACCTTGTTTGTGGCCACCAAATCATGAGGCTTGGTGCAATTTTGCCCAACTCATTGTGTTTTCCTCTTAAGTTTAGACTAACCTTTCCATAGATTTTATATTACTGTGACTCTTGTATCCAGCCCATCTGTGTCACCCCTGTTTGTCTGCCCCCTCCCCTTTAGAATGTAAGCTCTCACGAGCAGGGCCCTCTTCCCTCATGTGCTTCTCCTTCACTTAATTATACAACCCTTTGTTGCTGACACCATGCTGCTTATTTAAGTGTTATGCAGCAATGTATAAATCATGTATTTGTTCTGCATTGTTTGTACTGTTAATAACTGTTTTCTTGTGTGCTCATTTGTTTTTGTACTGTGTAAGTGGCTGCAGAACCCTTGTGGCACCATATAAATAAAGGATAATAATAATAATTGTCATGGCAAAGAGGGACTTTGCAATTAATCTGCATATACTCCAGAATGTCATGAAGAGTGATCAAATTGCCATCATAAAAACTGAAGCAGCAGACTTTGTGAAAACCAATACTTTGTCATGGCTGTAGAATGTAGCCTTGATTTGCCTGTACAGCTCCCATAACCCAGTACCTGTCCCTAATAGATGCATTACAATATGAAAAGAGATGATACACAACATCTTACATGCCATTGTGCTTTAAATCTTTAGTCTTTAACATTTTAAATGTTTTTTTTTCCCTAAAGAGTCCCTGTTGCCATGATAACAAGAAATCCATTGAAGCTTCCAATATCGGTAGCACTTACTACACTACAAAAGCATCATTTATTGGGCTTCTCGAGAATCTGTAAACCAGACCTATTGATTTCAGATGAAAATAGATATGCTGGGGTGTTAGATGTGTATGGTCTCACTTGGTGTTATTACCGAAGAGTGTTTATTGTCTGGGGATTTTTTTCACACTGAATACACAATATTTAGCAATACTTTATTCTTACAAACAAATTTCTAAATGAATAAATAATGCTTTCCCATATGAAAGCAGATCTGAACAGTACTTTCCTGAAAGGGAAGAGAAAAATGCTCTTTGTACTGTAGATCACATGGAGCAACATAAAAGGTAAGATAAAATGTCATCTATAGACTGCAACAAGTCATTACCCACACAGTAGGCAAATCATAAAAAAAAGCAAATATGTTTATTTTGGCATCAATAAATAACATTTTAAAAAAGCATCTTAGGGGGTTAGATGGATGCCGGGTGGTGACAACAATAGGGGAAAACAGACTTATCAGAGTCATATGAATAGACAAGTAATTGTAGATTGTCATGAGCTTGGATGCATAGTGTATAGAGTGCAAGTTTAAAGCTTACTACACCTGGGCACAAACAAAGCATTCTAAAAAAAGAAAAGACAAGTCTCCAAAATGTCACTTTCTAAAACAACTAAGGTTTCACCGGCAATAATTCCTTTTGAATTCCCCTTTTAGAGAGATTAATATTTTAAGCAAGTCTGAAAATGTACATATCGCTAGCATAGGCTATATTGATTATAAACACAATTTACAATAACTGGGCCAAATAAAAAAAGTGTAGTTCACTGTAATACCTACTGCACTTCCCCCTCTCTCTCTCTCTCTCTCTCTCTCTCTCTCTCTATCAGTAGGGCACCTCTATCCACTTTACCTCAGGCTAAAAGCAACCATATCAGATATTGGTGGGTTGAGATGCCGCCACTGCTCTACTTCCCTTAAAGCATGCAAGACTTGTAATCTCTTAGAGCCAATATGAAGTGGACATTCAAATGTTGGTGTGCACTACTCTAAAGGAGCATAAACACTAGACGATATGCTCCCGGAGCGATATCGTCTAGTGTGTCCCTGGCAGGGTGTGCTCAATGTCGTTCATGACATTGAGCACACCCGCTGAACGATATCGTTAACGATATCGTTCAGCGACGGGCTCTCTCCCCCATTCCCCAACATGCAGCAACCTGACGATATCGTCAGGTTGGTCTGCATGTTTGCCAGATGAACGATAAAGACGAACGACCTGCGGGAAAGCGTATCGTTGGTTGTTCGTCGTTATTGTTCATCGTTTAGGTGAAAAAATGGACGATAAAGTGAACGACTGAACGATATAGTTATCGTTCAGTTGTCCACTTTAATCACCCAGTGTGTACGCATACTATCTGTGAGGAGAGCAAAGGAGGCAGAAAAGATTTAATTCATAAAACAAAATGTTTGTTATTATTTATAAAAAGAAAATGTAAACTGGCAAGAAGGGGATCTTAAAAATGCTAAGACACTACTTGACTGGAATAACTGCACAACAAGAAGTTAGTTACTTATTGTGCACTTTAGCTAAAGTAGTATTGTATTGTTCAGAACACCTTATTTTGGACATATTACAGTTGTCAAGGACAATTACAAAATATTTTTGAAGTATTGTTAATTCATCCAATTTTATACACGTCATGCCAACACCAGCTCTGAAAAAAGAAACTATAGCAGGCAGCTGTGTCTATCTTGCAGAGAAGACACAAGACACTCAGATTTTCATTAAATGAAAAGGTTACTTTTCAGCTCAGTGGAAAGGTGTGTTTATTTGCACATATAAACAAATATTGTACTCATCACTATATGGTTTTATCCATACATGACCCTAGGCCTACTAGAGTTGATTTTAATCACAAAATGAAATGTAGATTCATCATTATTGTCGATCTCAGTTGCAATACATAGTGAAAATTGTTACAATAATTGAAGACAGTTTTCAAAGATAACAAAGCAGAGTTGAGTATTGTAGTTTGTTTCAATTATCCCTCAGCATGTAACTAGACTAGAGTTTCCCAAACTCGGCCCTCAAGGCACCTTAACAGTCCAGGATTTAAGGATATCCATGCTTGACCACAGGTGACTTAATTATTGCCTCAGTCAATTTGGTTTAACCACTTGTGCTGAACCATGGATCTCTCTAAAACCTGAACTGTTGGGGTGCTTTGAGGACCGCATTTGGGAACCTCTGAATTAGACTAAACAAAATAACATTTATACAGACGTATTAATAAACACATACACTAGCATAGTACATAATTATATGGGATGGTTTACCTTGAAAGCAGCTAGAATAATCCTTGTCACTTTCTCTTTGACAGACTCCTGAAGAATGTCAGACAATACTGGCACAATGTTGTATCGTCGCAGGTATTCACACATTTGTGGGCTGAATGCAAGCAGCCAGATTGAGAAGATCATTTGATATTGGAGTTGGAATCCACATTTGTTACTCAGTACAGACATAATGCTGGAAAAGATCAAAACTGTATTAGCACCACAAAAGATTGTGCATTATAACCAAATATACAGTCAACACTAGTACAGAATTGGGTTGATCCCTTAGGAAATCCAGTGTTTGGTCAATGGAACAGATTTCTCTACTTATTGTAAAAGTACATCAGCTACTGTAATGCAGTGTCAGGGGTAAGCTACCTGTCACACTCCAGTTGCTGTGGAACTACACCTGCCAGCATGCCTGGCCAATTTTGCTTTGACAAAGGCCAAATTGTGATGGCTAGTCGACTGGGTCAGTGCATCTCCTGGAGCAGGTCTTGTGGGTTGATTCTGGTATGAAGTGGTTAGTACCTAACAAAAGTGGTCCAAGGAAGGACAACTGGAGAACCGGCAACAGGATCATGTACACCCAAGGCTCATTGAGGTGCGTGGGGAGCGAAGGCTAGCCCGTCTGGTCTAATTCCACAGAAGAATGTAGCACATATTGCTGAAAAAGTGAATGCTGACTGTGATAGAAAGGTGTCAGAACACTCAGTGCATCACAGCTTTCTAGGTATGGGGCTGCGTAGCTGCAGGCCGGTCAGGAAGTCCATGCTGACCCATGTCCTCTGCCGAAAGCGCCTACAATGGGCGTGTGAGCATCAGAATTGGACCATGGAGTAATGGAAAGAGATGGCCTTGTCTGATGAATCACATTTTTTTACATCATGTGCATGGTTGAATGCATGTGCATAGTTTATCTGGGGAAGAGATGGCACCAGTATGCAAGCCAGCAGAGGCACTGTTATGCTCTACCGATTCATGTGGATGTTACTTTGACATGCAACACATACCTAAACATTGTTGCAGACAAAGCACATTGCTTTATGGTAATGGTATTCCCTGATGACAGTGGCCTCTTTCATCAGGATAATGCATCCTGCCACACTGCAAATATTGTTCAGGAATGGTTTGAGGAACATGACGAAGAGTTCAAGGTGTTGACTTGCCCTCTAAATTCCCCAGATTTCAATCCGATCAAGCATCAGTTGAATGTGTTGGAAAAATACGTCCGAGCCATGGAGGCCCCACTTCACAACTTACAGGACTTAAAGGTTCTGCTGCTAACATCTTGGTGTCAGATACCACAGGACACCTTCAGAGGACTTGTGGAGCTCATGCCTCAGAGCTGCAGCACAAGGGGGACCTAGCTTTATGGGGTACTATAATTGTGCTGCTTTCAGAGTACAGAGGATAGATACAAATGCCCCCAAGTTCATTGTGGCTGATCGTGCCACAAATGTGCGTGCACATCGCGCTATGCGCTACAATACGCTATGGGGTGTCCCCGATCGTGGGAGTGCATCTCCATCAAGTCCTATGCGTCTCCCATTCATTCTTATGGTGATGAAAATGCACGTCTCTGATCACGGGAGTCCGTCTCGCGCCACGCATGACGCGATTCGCTGCACTACAGGCAAAGAAGTAGCTGGGCATATCTGTAGATAGATACTAGATGGATACTATGTCGATAGATACTAGATGGGTACATACATATAGAGAGAGAGAGACTAGAGATTAGATAAATAAATTAGATACATTTAAAAGTATGATAGATAGGTAGTTAGATACCATAACAGATAGATATTAGATATCCTTTCACAAGGGTCAGTTATCGGATTACACACTGATTGTCATGCGACAGGAAATTTGTGGTATATTTAATACTCTGTCCGCACTAATTGATATATGTTGGCAAGACAATTTGCATAGTCAAAGAAAGAGTAGCCATGCAAAGATCATCTATCACAGTGGTTCTCAAACTCGGTCCTCAGGGCCCCACACAGGTCACATTTTCCAGGTCACCTAGCAGGTGCACAGGTGTATTCATTACTCACTGACATATTTTAAAAGATCCACAGGTGGAGCTAATTATTTCACTTGTGATTCTGTGAGGAGATCTAGAAAACATGCACTGTTTGGGGTCCTGAGGACCGAGTTTGAGAACCTGTGATCTATCAAAAAGACTCTCATAGTGACTGGCCAAACCACTTCCTGAATGTGGCCATACTATGAAAGACTATTTTATGCTGTTGGATCATATTCCCTCTCTTTGCAGAGGTGATGACAAGCACAGATTATTATTGTAAAGGTAATGCCAATGGATATATATATTAAATATGATGTCGCCCAAAGATCTTAACAGGGAACTGTCCTTGGCTTGTTTTGTGAAATCATTTAACAAAGATTTTTTTTTTCCTTTTTTAACTTTTTACATGTAACTTTTTATTGCAGGTTTTATATGGATGGACTATACATAGTTTTGTTGGGATTAGTTTGCTTTAATAAATAGTAGTTATGTTTATATTATACTCAATGGTTCACTTTCAGGTTTTACTTTCCACTTTCTGGATTTTCTTTCGTTATACTTTGTGCCCATTTTCTTGCACCTATGAGTATTTCTCTGATGTGCTGCAGCTTTAAAGTGGTCTTTAAATCTCTGGTTGCTTAGCAACTGTATGTAGACTTAATTTGCTGTATGCAGCTCTGTATGGAATATAACCAGAGACTACAGTGTACGTATATTGTTTTTTCTTGTTATAGATGTAGTTTTATATTTTGCATTGATGTGATTTCCTTCTGTTTATATTTTTCCCCAAGTATTGATGTACTTTTCTTCTGCACCAAATAGAGCAGGTGCAGAGGTTTACTTATATCATGTGACTATCTGGTTATCGAAGAGTGGCTCTTACACTGCCCAGGGAGGTGTGGGGCATGCCTTCTGTTGCCGGGGATGCTTGCAGATGCACTGTAATGTAAACTCTGGTACTCTGGAATAAGCTCCTATACTTGTGAGGTAGGAGGGGGTGTGTCTGCTGATGACTGAGGAGATACAGTTTTACCGGTGAGAGTTGTTATATTTGATTGATTTGGGCATTGTTTGCAGCATAATTAAGCGGCCATAATTGAGCAGACCATTGAGAAATATAAACTTATGGTAGACTTACCTAGATAACTCCTTTTCTTTGAGGTCCATAGGGTCCACAGGGATACCATGGGAATATTATGGTTGGAAGACCAGGCACCAAACAGTTAAAGCTTTAGCTTCCTGAATGCCATGGGTCCTCCTCCATATATTTTCCCCCGCCCCTAGCCATAGGACTTCAGTTTAGCTGACAAGCCTAAAGGCAGGAGATGGAAAGAGGAGAAGGAAGAACAATCATACACCAGAAACACTCTTACAGAAGATGATGGAATCTGTAACCAAAAGAAAATCACCCAATGAAGCCATGTGCATCAGGATGGGTGCCCTGTGGACCTCGAAGAAAAGTGGTTATCTAGGTAAGTCTACCATAACTCTATATTTTTTCTTCAGGGTCCATAGGTATCCACAGGGATACCATGGGGATGTCCAAAAAGCAGTTCCCCTAGGGTGGGGGATGCTCCTGAGTAGAATGGAGAGCTCATTGCGCAAAGGAAACATCCTGGGAGGCAAAAGTATCAAAGGCATAAAATCCAAGAAAAGTGTGGACAGAAGACCACGTGGAAGCCTTCCACAATTGTTCAACAGAGGCACCACGACTGAATGCCCACGATGGCCCTACAGACCGAGTAGAATATGCTGTCACTGTGCTTGGGACAGAAGGATCAGCCTGTGTGTACACCTCAGACACTCTCTGATTTCGGAGCAATTTGCGCACACGCAACTGTAGAGCCGAAAACCTGTCCACTGGTAGAAAGATCCTTTGTGCCAGGGAATCCAGTAGTGCCCCCAGATGTACCATCTTATTGGAGAAAGGGAAGACCTTTTCCAATTGATTATCTAGCCCTGCTCCTGTAGACAAGCAGTGGTCAGCTGGAGATGATGTTGTAAAATCTCCGTAGACTGTCAATATCAGGAGATCATCCAAGTATGGCAGTATCCTGACTCCTTCTGAAATGAGCAGTCATGGCCACCATTATCTTGGTAAACACCCAAGGGCTGTGGACAGACCAAAAGGCAATGGTAATGATGCTAACGAACAGCAAAACTCTTGGTGGATAGTGCAATAGGTTCATGCAGATATGCATTCTGTATGTCCAGGGAACCCTGAAATTCCCAGGTTCCATTGCCAGCATAATTGACAGTACGGTCTCCATACGGAACTTGGGTGCATGCCTGAACCTGTTGAGAGATTTCAGATTCAGAATAGAGCGATACCCATTTAGCTTCAAAATCAAAAACAAATTGAGTAATAACTCCTTCCTTGTTAGCTAAAGGAACCTGGAGTTGTGCAAACAACCTTCTGGGGAGTAACCCTTTAGGAAGGTGTCGCGTAAGAAGCCCCAGTAGGGAGTGGGATTTCCCACCTAATGCACTCTCCCTGTGGGAGAGTGTAAAAAGACACTAGTCTTTTTGGAATCTGGAACAGTCTACCTGGAGTGTTCCATGCTTCCTCCATAAGCTCAGTGAGCTGTTCAGATTGAGGGAATCCAGCCTAAATCACCTTCTGGTGTCTGAATACCAGGTTTATTAGGCTTTAGGAGCCAGCACTTCATCTTCTATAATGAGAATTGAATTAACCGACCATGCTAGAGAGGAACATCCACTGATGAATTATGCTCCTCCTCTCCAAGATAGGCCCAGAGGGAGAAACTTGTGTATCCTCTGCCTCCTCAAATGATATATCAGAATCTGAAAGCAGGGTGGACTGAAAGGACGGTGCAGTCCATCTATATGCTTAGACAGCTGATGCTTTATTCGCCTGTAACATCAGCAGATAGGTAGATGCTAAAAGCCAGATTCTGAACTGAGTGGACATAGTACTCCATCCAGGAAGGATGTATGGGAAGAGGAAACATAGCAGGCTGTAATCACTGTGGGTAATCCAAAGTAGGAGCTAACTGCATCATAACCTGAGACCAGGAGGACATTCAAGGTGACCCCTGAACAGGTGCTGGCGAGGTGGACTGTTGTGGTGCATAACAATCAAACCACAGTCCATCCTGTATGAAATCCTGAGAGGCCAACTGCACAGGATTTACATAAAACCAGCACAGGGACAGCAGTCTTATGTTTACCCTTGTCCTGAGACATGGGAAATACTTGCAAGTAACCTACAACCAGTGTAGGGTTAACAATGCAATGTGACCCCTTTCACAGATAAAAATAAATGTGAAGTACTCTCTAACCCCTATACACCGGGTAGTTGGGGGTTAGGAAAAACAAAAGATAACAAAAAACTTTTTTCTTTTTTTTTTTTTCAGCAGAGTTAGCATAAGTCACATAAAATGCATATAATATATTTGCAAAAGGGCATTAAAATCAACTACCTAAACACATACGTTTTGTAGGATCTACATGCATATAAATATATTTGCAAATGGGCACAAAATCGCAATCACATTGGTAGGAGATAAGTGCAATGCATACAAATATACTTACAAGTCGGCACCAAATCAACAGATACCGCTTTTATACCTAAATTCAAGGTCTGACCCAGAGGTTGGAACAGGGTCACTCAACTCGGGAATCCAACTCTGTCCCATTTTACACCAAGAAGCTACCCAGGTTAACCCTGCAATAACCCGGGTTTTAGCTCTGGTGTAAAAGGGGTGTTATACAAACACAAAAGTTGGTAGGATTCCAGTGCTATATACCTTGACCCTAGGAGAAAAGTATACTCAGTGAGAGCCTAAATCTCCCCCCAGCAGACATTTCCATGATCAATTGCAGCTGAGCATCCCCAATTAATTAGGAGAGGGGGGATGGCAGCAAGTAAATGTGAATTACAATTTAATCTCTACACATCCTGGTAGTTGAGGAACACATGGAGCAATAGCAGTGATAGTTATAGCTGACAGTCATAAATAAAACCTGCCTGAACTCCTGTTTCCCTTTACGCTTAGCATATATACATATAGAGGTAACAATGCAGTGTGACCACCTTCACAAATATCTTAATGAATGTAAAGTACTCAGAAAGAAACTCCCACCCCAAGAGGATGGAGAGAAAACAGTGATAGTTATAATTGACAGACAGAAATTAAAGTGTCAATACAGCAAGCTAGCAAACAGTTACATACAATGCATTTGTAATATAATTACAATCGGCTCTAAATCAACTAAAGCAACGCAAAGGAATGGTAGGACATAGAGCACCGTATACCTTAACCAAGGTAGATGTATACAGCGAGGCAGACCCAGACCTCCTGAGGTCAAGAGCTACAGGGCGCACTGAGCGTGGACCGTGAGCGTCTCATACATATGGAGGGTAGGCGGAGCAACCCAGATGAGCGAAACCCTTTGTAGGGACTGCGTCTGGGTCGGGAGAGAGGCGGCCGGGGGAGCACCTACCTCCCCTAAGTTGCATTAACAACCAGGCATGCTGGCCTCGTGACAGCAGATATGCGTCTGCTTCCAATCCCCGGTGTCAGACGATAGGGCCCCAGCTGCTGTAGTAAGGATGCGGAAAATCCATGGTCCTTACAGCAGCGGCTTCTGGTGCGTCTCTGACAAAAGAAGCAAGGAATGCCACGCGCGATTCCCTGTAGGCGATGAACGGCTTACCTGATATCTCCATGCATCTGGTTGCAGTCCAGGTAGTAGCATTGCTGCTAGCAAGCTCAGCCACAACCCGCTGAAATCACCAGCACAATTACTGATGTTGCGGCCTGGCGGAGGTAGGTGGAGTCGCAGGACAAGCATCTTGATACAGACGCTTGGTACTGCCAACTCAAAAAACTTAAAATAAAAGCTTAGGACTGCCTGAGCAGTTCCCTGTTACAAAAGTGCGTCTGAATCCTGCCGCACCAAACAACAAACTGAAGTCCTATGGCTAGGGGTGGGGTATACATGGAGGAGGACCCAGGGCATTCTGGGAGCCAAAGCTTTAACTGTTTTTATGCCTGGTCTTCCAACCATAATATTCCCATGGTATACCTGTGGATCCCTATGGACCCACGAAGAAGAAATGTGTGTTAAGCACACCGAAATGGTTGTTGGGCTGGGGCTCATTATGATGCTGTATTGCATTTGGAGTGCTTGAACCACCTCTGATAAGTATGCATCTTTCAGTACGGCTCTGTGGAATGAATTTTGTTTGCATTATTACTGGTGTGCTGGTCTCTGTTAGCCCTTTTACAGAGCTGCAGAATAATATATATATATATATATATATATATATTTATATATATATATACATACACACACACACACACACTGCTCTTTAACGGCGACACTCAGGGATTGAGAAAAGAAAACGACACAACCATCACTTTCTACCCTGGGTAGAACTATCATATCAGCCCGGGGGGTCACTATTTCGAACCGGTTTCCACGTATCTGCACTACTACGTGCAGCCATGTGTCTAGACCAAGGAATCTTTTTTGAAAGATACAACATCTTTACTTGTGGCTTTAGAAAAGATTTCAAATATACCTGAGAATATACCTTATGTTGCAATGACGTTAGCTCATTGTACACATGTATTCCCCATAAATTGGGTATTTTTGTGACTAGGAAACTGCTTTACAATGGGCGGTATCCAATGAACAACAACAACGGGCCTTATCCAATTAGCCCCGAACATTGTTCGGGCGCTAATTGATCCCTGCGATCGGCGAAAAACAGGGATTTTTTGCAGATTATCCCCTTTTTTCGCCAATGTTTTTTTCACCCTATCCTATTATTTAGAACAAAATAATATATCTCACGAAAACACATAGGTCTGCAAGCTTATCGTGGACTATGTCTGTAATCAGGTCCCAAAAAAGATCCACGATAAGTGTCGGCGTCGGGCAACACTTTGGGGCTAATAGGATAGCCCCACCGTGATCAATTAGCAGCGCTACTTTAGCGCTGCTAATTGGATACCACCCAATGTCTTATACAGTGGTCCTGAACCCAACTTTTTTTTGTGAATTGTTGAAATTAGTCTTACATAAGAATTTCTTCTGGTATGACGGTAGGCATCCTCTGTGGCCCCATGGTATGCTAACGCCTTCATGTTCAGCACTGAGGATCTATTTTTCTCAGCTAGTTCAATTCTCAAAATGTGCTGTATTTCACAAGATACAAAGATGATATCCTGCTTCTATGGACTGGAGGCAGGTATCATCTACTTATGTTCAATTCTGGATAATCATAATGATAGGCATGGTCCTGTTCAATTAACCTACAAGATGGATCTCAACACTATTGAGGTTTTAGATGTTTCAATAAAGATTGTGGGTAAGAAATTGTGCACAACCTTGTTTGTGAAACCTATTGACCGTACCATCTTACTCTCTCCAATTAGTTTCCATCCTTCCATCCTGGCTCCGTACAGAAGGGATTGCCATTCTCGCAACTCCTTCGGGTCTGGAGAATTTGTAATAATGATTCTGACATGCATATTCAAATGGATAACATGATTAATAAGTTTGTGGATAGAGCTATTATTTAACCTCATTGTTGAAAATTAATGAGAGGGTTGTGGCTATCCCTCGAAGTAAAACAACAATTATGTTCAAAATCATTAAAAACCACTGGTAATAAAATTACTTGGCCAAGTAGATTTAATACCGCTAGCTTTAAATCTCGTACAGCAATTAGAAAATATTGGCCTGTCAGTGATAAAGATCTAAGTGGTTTACATGATAAAAGTGTTTTGACCTGCAGTAAAAACATTCATAATTACCTGGTGCACCCCGATGTGAGCAAAGAACCTTCTAAAAAATTTTAGTCCCCTTGAAAAAAAGGATGTTTTAAATGTGCTACATAGCTACGGGTGCTGTAATTAAGCATCCCTATACAGCAAAGCAGTTTAAGATTTCCACCATTTTACATGCAGCAGTAAATTCGTAATTTATGCTCTAATATGCCCTTGCGGGAAATATTACATCGGGAAGACTAAGCATCAGTTCAAAGAGAGGATGGCACTGTACAGGTCAGCAAAACGTGCAGCCATCTCTGGAACCAGGGGACAACCTGTGGCGAGGCATTTGGCCTCTGCAGGTCATTATTTAACAGCAATGAGACACATTATCATTGACCAAGTCCCTTCTTTACCTAGAGGTGGAAATAGATCAAAGATGCTTCTACAAAAAAGATGCACTGAGCCCTAGGAGTTTGAATGAAACAATGGGTTTACAGTGTTTTCTATGATGTTTAATGTTGCGCTTCTCTTTGACACCTAAGCTTATGGGTCTAGATTGGATTTTTTCCAGTGCTAGTAATTTGACAGTTGTGTCGTCCGTTTGGATTGACTAAATATTTAAAATCGGCCTTGTTAGGTTAGACTATAATATAATCGCAACTATGTGTCATATAGTTTATACTATTTTGTATTATCTGATCGTTACTTATAGGAAAATTATTGTATTTTGTTATTCGTATTGGGATTTGCTGCCCAGTCTCTGTGATGGCTTTACACTTGGTATTATTAAAAGTATATTATGGGTTTATGCCTTGTACAGGCTTATATACCCATGATTATGTATCAATTTTGCATCATGACTGGACTTTGTATTTTTATTGTGTAGTCTGTAATACTGTGTATTGTAGTTACCATGGTCATGGGCGCACTGGGTGATGTCATCATCATGTGCACTCCAGCGAGAGCTGAGCCGAAAGCAGTGCCGGAGGACGCGGCAACTTGGTGAGGGGGTGCACTTATAGAAGGTTAGTTATTTTTCATTTATGTATTTCCTGATGAAAATACGGTTACATCAAAACGTCGACCAGAAGAAAAAAAAAAGACCAGAAAGTGTTGGTTGTGTCGCTTTTTCGCAATCCCAGAGTGCCGCCGTTAAAGAGCAGTGTTCGTATGGTGTGTTTTGCATCAACTACGGAGGGCAATGGGGTAAAGTAATTCTGTTGCAGTGAGTGCTGGGTTACTGCTATACTTTTATATATACACACACACATCTTCTTAAGGCACCTATGTTTCATAGTGCTGTTTAATGGGTATCTGTGCAGACAGTACTGCACTGAATTAATTTTAAATAACAGTGCAAAACGAGTGTGTGTGCTGTGACATTAACAACCAATTACAGTTCTTATCAACATTTTTAGCACCCTTGAATTTTAATTACATGTACAATATGTCCTTTAAAAAAGGAATGAACTGAAGCAGATTTGGTCTGTAGACACTCATGTCTGGCACAGAACAGCTAAGGATAAAACAATAATATTTTGAAAAAGTGATAGAAAGAAAAACTATAATACATTGAAAGATTGGCATGACAATTATTGGCACCCTTTTGGGCAATTGAAAATCAATTAAAAAAAAACTTAAGTGTGATAAATTAGAGTCACCTATGATAAATTGTCAGTGCTCACATAACTTGAATCAACCAATGAATGATAGATTTAATGTTTAAAAAGGCCACTATTTATTACGTTACTTTGTCACAATGGTGAGGACAAAAGAGCTGTCGGAGAGCATCAGAAGTGCTATTATCACCAAACACAAGACATCTTAAGGGTACAAGGCCATCTTCAAAGACCTTGGCATCCTTGTTTCAACAGTGCGCTATGTTATTATGAAGTTTGCTATACATGGAACTGTAAGGAACCTCCCTGGATGTGGGGGATATAGGACATATCGATTAGAGAAGTTTTTGAAGGTTGATACGAACCACGGAAAAAAAAACTACAGAAAAAATCCCAACTGCTGAAGGCTGACCTGGAGCAACCAGTAGTGATGGTTTCAACCTGTACCAAAGGGCACACACTAAACCAAGAATGGCTTCACCATATTGAAGGAATAATGAAATCATAGGATTAACAAGGCATTTTGGAGCGAAATGTGCTACCCAGTGAAAGAAAACTAGGTTTGAGTTGAAGATCATGGATTCTACAGCACATTAAAAACCCAAAACGCACATCCAAAAGAATGATTGAGAAGGAAAAAAAAGACACTTTTAAAATGTCCAGCAATGAGTCCTGATCTCAAGCCAGTTGAAAATCTTTGGAGACAGCTGATATCTGCCATTAAGAAAAGGAATTCTGGGAATATTCAAGACCGTCAACAAATTGCAATGTGAGACTGAGATATTTTACCAGCAGACAGGTGCAAGAAGCTTATAGATGGCTGCAAGAAACATTTGGAGGCAGCCAATGTTGCCAAAAGGTGTGTAAGGGAGGGTGTCTTTAATACTGTCCATGTCATATGTTTTATTTCTTCTTTGACATTACAACTGTACATGTAACTTGAAAAGGAATGTTGTTTTTGTTCATAACTTTGGACATGCTATTAAAATATTCTGATGATACAAAGTTGGTAAATTTCCATTTCTTTCTTTAGATATTTTACAGGTTATACCAAAAATTCAAGGGTGCTATTAATGTGGACCAAAACTGTATATATTAGCATTCATTAGTCAGATAACTCTACACAGCTAATAGCAGTTGTTTGATTGCTTGGTAAGGGATAAAGCATATCACAGCCATTCAAAAAAATCCAAACATTTATACACACAAAAAACATAAAAACTGGCGATCATTCCTCGTTTATCTGGTTTATTTATCTCCTCAATGGCAGAATACACAATGGGGCTAATCATTTTTTACGCCAGAGTCAGGACAGGAAAGAAGACACAACTGGATGGCATATAGGACAACAACTCCCGACTTTCAGTGTTTTAAGGTTCTCTCCAAAATGTTTGCTATCTTGGAATAATATATTCATAATTTAATTTAATTTAATGATAGTAACATGGAGTAGTCAACCAGATTAGCAGGTAATAATCTCCTGCTTCCTTTCCTCTTACATGGCAGCATATAAAATGATGCCAAAGAAAAAAACTTCACTAGGGTAGATTTACTAAAGCTTCTAAAACAGACAAGCAGTGGTGTTGCCAACAGCAACCAATCAGATTCTGTCTATAATTTTCTAGAATGCAATAGAGAAATGATAGCTAGAATCTTATTGGTTGCAATTGGCAACACCATCATTTGTCTGTTGTAGGAGCTTTAGTAGACCTCATATCTACTTGAACTTTAATAATAAAATTGAAGAGCTTTTTTTTTCCATATAAAAGGTGCCCATCCACTAGAAGACAGGCAAAAGACTGCACGATTACGACATTGTAATTGTACAGTCGTTTGTCAGTCTGTGATGTGCCTACACAGCAGTCGTTCAGTGTAGGCACAATCAATCATCTGCAAAGACGCTGAACCTGACGTTATCAGGTTGACCAGCACGTTTGCATGATGATAGCTGTCTAAAAGACCAATTTTTTAAACAATCTGCAAATGATTTTCGAACGATTATTGAACGATTATCAAACGATATCGATATCGTTCAATTGCTCATTTTAATAGTCTAGTGAATAGGCATCTTAAGTGTAGAAAGTACTTCTCTTCCTCAAACGTCACATCTGCCGAGTCTCAAATATTGATAAAGTAATGTTTAAAGAACGTGAAGATGATCACACTGGCTTAGCAGCGTTCTTTAATGGATGCAGATTCTCTCTGCCCATAGAGTCAGCCATAGCTCTAGTGGTACATTGACAATTTCTGGCATGTTTACGTAGGTGGAAACGTGGCTTTTCCAATGCTAGTTGCAATGCTTTATATAGCCAAAACAATAATTTGTCATCACCATTGCTAAATCCTTTTATTGTTTTCATTAGAACTTTCGGTACCATGGTTATGAGTAGAAACATATGACTCAGATAGTCAAGAGCCACTATAAAAAAAATAAATAAAAAAAAAAGACATTCAAAGCTGCTTCTATTTTCTTGGTGTATCTGGCAAAATACGTTGTCACTTTGGCATTTGCTGATGCTGCCTTCAGGTTTACTAGTGGAAGAATCCATCTTTCTACAGTGTTGACAAATATTTCAGTGTGCAGCACCCATTCTCCTGAGTGTAACAATTTGCGGTGCAAGAAATATGCAGTTATTTTGCTTGTCCCTGCTATATGGGATGAAAATGAAAGATGAACAGGGTAAAATTTGCAGCAGTAAAATAGAGGATGGAGTTCCCAGGAAAGGCACTGCTCCACCCCAAGGCCACTCCTGCGACCTTCCACCCTCAGCTCCTCCTGGCACAACTGCAGATAAGCCCACAAAACTACTAAAACAAATGGTACAAGCTCCAGGATGAAAGAATAGGGAAGAATACACAGGAAGCAGGTAGGTGTGGTCCTATATACCCTCCATTTTTGTCCTGACTCTGGAGCATGGGTAGATTATAACCCCATTGTGTAGGATACCATGCAGGCGGAAGATGATATACCAGCTGTATCTTTGCATATGCTTAGTACATATTGTGCAAAAAAAAATTTTTTGGTATGTTACATATAATACGTATATCAATTTTAAGCCAGGACACATTTCACACAAATACCTTTATGGTATGTTTTACCAAATAAGCATTTACTGACCATATCTGGAGATGTGGAGATAAAAACATTGAATTTCCTGTATAGCTCACTCCTACGCCTCAAGAGTTTGTCTTTATCTTAAGTTGTTTACTGTACTTGTTGAGAGCCTTATCTTTCAATAAATCACATTACTGTTATTCACAGGATGCTGTAAATTCCATGGTGACAGCAATTGTCTTTTAGAAGCTTCTTAGCATTTATGGTTATGCTCTGTAAAGAGCCTTACCAGTTGACACCATCTGTTTCCACCCACGCGAAGCGATACTCGTTAACCCTAAGCATCAGCTGAAGGCATCCAGCGACACACTGTACATACTGGGAGCTCTACAGGTGGAAGAATGGTAGACATTAGGATTGAAAACAGAAGGGAGAGTTATGGGCCTGCAGCAACAACAAAAAAGAACAATTTGTATTTGTAATCATTATCACTTAGAGAGATGCAAAATGATAAGAATGGTAGAGTAATGGGTAAAGTTTTACAGCGCAGTTAATAGGTCTAATAGAACAGCGTGGTCAATAACTTAAGCAAAATGATGTGGCTGTCAGTGAACACAGAGCAAACTTAATGGATGAACTGATGGCTCATTATTGAAACATTACAATATAGCATAATTTGAAGGGACATGTAAATATACTTAACTGCAATTTTAAAAGAAAAAAAAAACTAGCAAAGTTTAAAAGACCATGCTGCAAGAGAGCCCTCTTTGTGTATAAACAAGTTGCTTCTCATTGATGACTGCCATCATGTTACTCCATAGCAGTCCTTTTTGCATGGTCTAAGGCAGTGGCTCCCAAACTTGGTCCTCCAGGCACCCTAACAGTCCAGGTTTTAAGGATATCCATACTTGAGCACAGGTGACTTAATCAGTGCCTCATTTTGATATAACCAACTGTTCTCAGCCATACATATCCTTAAAACCTGGACCTATAGGGTGCCTTGAGGACCGTGGTTGGGAACCCCTGGTCTAAGGTATACCACATTACCTTGCAGTATGATGCCATTATGTTAAATGACTTAGTTATGAACAACAGATGGGGATTGTGCTAACAGTGGTTGGTAACGTTAGAGAACTTTAAATTTATTAGCTTCTAGGTTATTTACTAACATTTATATCTACAAATAATGCAGTGCTTTACAAAGAATATTTAATAAATCACTCAGACCCTGCCCCAGAGGAGCTCACAATCTATATTCCCTACAGCTACACCCAACCTTCACACACACACATCAATTAACCTACCAGTATGTTTTTGGGGTGTGGGCATAAAATAGAATACACTCAGGAAGCCCACACAAACATGAGGAGAACATACAAACTCCACACAGGTACAGCCCTGGTTGGAACAGAACCCACCACTGTGAGGCAGCTATGCTAATAATTGTGTAGCTTATACCCTTTCAACAAACTTTCTGAAATGCTTTTTATTTCTAGCTTTATGTACTAATATAATTACATCACTTTGTCAAACACAATACTGCTCTCAGCATGTAAATCCAATTGCAGAAACAACCCTGTCTGATCATATAACGTACATGATTAAAATCATTTAAAATCACTTAAGGAAGTCAAGTGAAAAGTAGGAGGGAAATCCCTAACTTGAGGTAAAAATGTCTAGACTTGGTTCCTTGACACCCTATAATGATTACTAATACACTCAGATGTTTTTAAAATCACATAACTGGGCCAAAAATGAATGCGTTTTGGGGGTGTTATTCTGCAAAAAGCAGAAGGAATTAAATCATGTGGTGGGGTATAGGTACATGGGAGGTGTTGTATTAATGGGAAAGGTGTTTTTAAGCTTGCAGATGGTAGTTACATGTATTTAACAATTTCAAAGTGGCTTAAAATTACAAAACCTTACAGGTATTTTTTAGTAAAAAAAATAAATAAATATATATATAAAACTTTTCCACGGTTAGTAAAAAGTTAAATGCTTAAATCATCCATTTGACTCCTTTTAAGAGCACCTAATACTTTGCTAATACTACTAATAGTCATTCTTAAGGTTATACAATGTTATTTGCCTCAATTTTTGGGTTCAGGGTGATTTACACACTTTTCCCTAACACCAGACAAAATTACCACACAATCCCAGGATAAGCATTTTATAATTTAATAGCATGACTAGCGGGAGCACACATGCAGAAATTACCACGCGTTAAGTTAAGCTACAGTAGATTTCCGATAACAGTATAGCGGCAAATTGAATTCGGTCCTTTGAATCAAAAAAGCTCAGAACAACTCAATGGCTTAAAGTGTAATTAAAAGTCATCACAAGTAACAAAAATTCACTTTAAAAAAAAAAAAAAAAAAAAAAAGCAACATAGATCCAGCAGTCACGTTTAGTAGATTTATTGTGAAGGTCACATATGAAAAACACATCGTCTAATAGTCAGCAGCAGCCCGCCCGACGACCGTTTCAACCAAATCCTAATTGGTTTTCCTCAGGGGCTAATGGTGCAGTGTCCCTGCTTCTATTTATCCTAAAACAGGGCTCCAAACAATCTCAATCATTGCCCATACTGACATCCCCCGGCCGAGCCCCCTAGTGGTTCATTGGTTGCCGGGTGTCAGGTGTGTGGGCGGAGTCAACAATGTAAACAAACAGCCCCGTGTGTATCCAGACACCGAGACACTGGTGCAGGGTCAGTCGCGCTGATGCACAGCGCAGCCCAAGTGTCACAACACCTATCACGGTCAGGCATGCAACACTAGATGGCATGTGGCCAACTGTGCAGGGCCACAGAGGTGAAGACTGATCTATAGAAAATAGATACTGTATGGGTATATAACAACAGGTGATCGCTGAAGACATGTAAAAATGCCATAATATGAAGTGATAGTGTAAAGTAAGCGGTCACCTTATATATAACCCTATTAAGGGCACACTAGAACCCTAGGAGTGAAATGAAAATCAGGTGGGTTTAAAATTAGTGTGTGCACATATGGCATCATGCATATAGTCACCCCATGGCAGCACATGGGTGAATTAAGCTGAAGTGCAACACAGCCTATGTACTAACATCTGTGCTGCTGTCAGCAATCTATTAGATTTTTTCTTTCTGATGTCGCATACTAACCCAAAAGAACTTTTCTCCACAACTTGATGAGGCCGATGTCCAAAGAATTCTATTTACTGACACAGATGCTTTATTCTTTTATAAGGACAGCCCGGAGGAATTCTATGGGTATTTGCAAAGGTTCAAAAAGATTGAGCTACACTTACATGGGCTGACATTGTCTCAATACTTTAAGGAAAAGCTGATCCCCAGGGGGTTTAGAGATCACACAATCAACCCACTCTGGGGAGACATAACAACGAATTCTTCATCAAGTGGTGCAAGATACTGTATTATACTGCTGGTCATTGAAGAAGCAGGCACTGATCTTGCAGATATCAAAAAGGAAGTTTCAGACCTGGAACCATATTTATTGTTTTCCTCAATACAAACTCCGGAGTGTGACCTTTTATCTAAACTGAACAGCGAATTGGACAAATTTAAAGGGGACTTACTCAAATTTAAAAAAGAAACAAATACAAACAAGTTAAATTAGATTATAAAGAAAACAGAGTCTACCCTTGGTTCTCTTGTGTGGAACCAAGAAAATTCAGACCCCAGTACACAAGAACAGGAGCAAGACCTGTGGTACAATTCACAGATATAGAGAGCCAGTCGCAAATTTCAGCAAGTGATTTGGATGCCCCATCTGGCTCCTCACAAGGGGGCCCGATCTGGCACAGTCAGATAGGCACAGAAGAGCCCCAAAAAACCTAATGTACCCACCATACACTTAGATTCAGTGATCTTTAATCTCTCTGACCACAGACTTACCACAGCTGAGCTTTCCCTGCTAAACCGAGGTCTGTCTTTTGTGCCTACATTAAACACAAGACAGTTTCAACTGGTAGGTGGACCTGTATAAAGTTAGCAGACAGCTAAGTTTAAAGGATAATTTTCCCATGACCAGTCAAAAGACGTCTCCATGTTGCAATCTGCTCAACATCAGCAACATGAAAAAATTCCCGATAAAATCCAGTAAATTTGATCCACCGTATCTTAATCCCTCAATCAATGAGGGTGTTGAAACAAGATATGGTACCATTCGTTGAGAAACAAAGTTTTGTATCATAATATCTCTCTTGAAGAGAGAAAGGCGATCAAACCTCTACGGGGGGACAGTAAATTGGTTATCCAAGCAGCAGATAAGGGAGGAAGCATTGCATTACTAAATTACAGTGATTATGTCACTGAAGCCAATCGTCAACTGGCTAACATGAATTTTTGAATTTTACCAAAAATTGCAATATGATCCCACTTGGTGTTATAAAAAGGAGGTAGATGCGATTATTGCACTGGGAGTGAACAATTGTTACATAAAGTACATCCACAGCGGATTTTCTCATGCAGGCCCATCCGAATATACCCTTCCTTTACACCCTACCCAAGGTTCATAAATCTTTAACAAATGCTCCCGGGCGGCCAATAATTTCAGCTACGGGCTCACCCTGTCAGCCCCTATCACAGCTAGTGGACTTTTATCTGCAGCCATTAGTTAAGGACACAGCAAGTTTCATTGAGGGGAATCGGTTTGGCCGGCGGTTCGATTCCCGGCAGCGCCTGGCCGACAGATGAGCAGAGCCCGGCAGTGGAAGCCCGATAGCGCTGGAAATCCCGACTGTCCCTAAGGTAAGTATAAACTAACCTAACCCTCCTTAGGGGTGCCTAACCCTAACCCCCCCTTCCCCGCTGCCTAACCCTAAGTCCCCCCCGGGGGTGCCTAACCCTAAGTCCCCCCCGGGGGTGCCTAACCCTAAGCCTCCTTCTCCCTAGCCTAACCCTAACCCCCCACCCGGGGGGGTGCCTAACCCTAAGTCCCCCCCCCGGGTACCCTAAACCTAACCTAACCCTCCCCCCCCACGGTGCCCGGCATCCCTTGCCAGGCGCCGGTCTCCCGGCATTGGGGAAATGTCAGGCATCTACATCTAGATGCCCGTCATTTCACCCTCGCTGGGATATGACAGTCGGGTAGCCGACTGCCGGTATTAAGGCAGCTGGTTTCCCGATTGTATACCCATTGAGGACACCACAATTTTTTTTTTGTAGAAAACTAGGCAATAATCGGATGAATCGGTGAGGATTCTATATTGGTAACATTGGACGTGTCAAGTCTATATACCAACATCCCGCACACCTTGGGTTTGGAAGCTTGTTGGAACCTTATGACCAACAATACCCTGTATGTGGGGCCACCAGTGGATTACACCATGTTGCTCATGGAATTCATATTAAACAAATATAAATTTTTATTTGAGAACCGCTTATACCTATAGAAACAGGGCACTGCGATGGGGTCCAATATGGTCCCATCGTCTACCAACATTTTTACGGTGGAATATTAGCAGACACACATCAGTGGCAATTTGGAATACAGTCAAGATCTTCTGTTTATGTACGTTATATAGACAATCTATTTTTTGTTTGGCAGGGTGGAGAAGCCAAACTTCTGAGATTCATTGATCACCTCAACTCCTTACCAGGATCAATTTGCTTCAGCCTCACGTTTAGTAGCAACACATCAATTTTTTAGGTGTGTCAATTACAAATAACAACGGAACTCTATCCACTAAAATTTACAACAAAGAATCTGAAAAAAATACGCTACTCCATGCTACCAGCCTCCATTCTACTCCCCTCAAGAGGGGCTTACTGTATTCAACATCTTAGAGTGATCAGAATTACTTCTGATCCCCTGCAGATACCTCAAGCCCTTTCAGTTATGGGAAAATGCTTCCTTGAACGAGGATACACAAAAGGGAAGCATTTCATTACGGAAGCATTTCAAAAGATCAGACAACTTAAAAGGACCTTCTGACTGAAAAAATGGAATTGTCACAATCAAGTCCAAAGAAAATTAATTTCTGTACTACATTCGCCACTGCCTCACATTACATTCGTAAAAATGTTTTGGAACATTAGCACTTTGTTGCCAGTGATCTTGTGCTTTTCACCGCTATAGGTGAAGTCCTGATTTGCCTACAGATGCAGACCCAACTTAAAAGATCTATTAGTCACAACAGACTATTCCAAAAAGAAGGCCAACACGAAAACCAACTGGCTGAGCAAAAAACCAGGCGTGTACAAATGCACGGGATGTGCCAACTGCCAGTTTTTACCAATTTGGAATTATTTTATCAGCCCTCAAGACAACAAAAAATACACTGTCAAACATAGGTTGTACTGCAATAGTAAATATGTAGTCTATATTCTTAAATGCCCTCGTAATTTATTATATGTGGGCAATACCAGCAGGATGCTAAAGGAGCGTCTTAGCCAACACTGCTCTTCTATCAAAAAAAGCTTAGGCAACAGTACAGAACAACTGGACCTCAAGAATCTACCCGTGGCCAGGTATTTCCGAGAAAAAAACCACACAATCCACCAGCTGAAATGTTGCATCATTGGAAGGGAATTATGATGTATTTACACACTTAAGAGTCTAGCCAATGGCCTCAATGAGGAATTTCAGATTGTTTTGTTTTTTTTCAACACCCCTGACTCATCTTGTTTATCAGACTGCTTGGAAATTGTCCACTTTGGGACTATGATATGTACATCTGGGTCCGGTATGATTTACCGCCGGCCGCACGGCCGGAGGTTCAAATACCGATAGCGGGTGCCCGGCAGGGGTGAAAATTCTGATAGTCCAAGGTAAGTATTTCCTAACCCTATTCTACCCCCTAACCCTAACCCTCCCTTAGGGGTGCCAAACCCTAACCTCACACCCCAAGTGCCTAACCCTTATCCCCCCGCTAAGTGCCTAAACCTAACTCTCCCTTCCCTGCCAACTAATCCTAAGTCCCCCGGGGGGGGCCTTACCCTAACTTCCCCCAGGGGTGCCTAACCCTAAGCCCCCCTTTCCCCTACCCTAGCCTCCAGAGGGGGTGCCTGACCCTAAGTCCCCCCTGGGAGCCCTGAACCTAACCCCCCCCCCCTGCAGCTGTCCACGCCCGGCTTACCTTCGATCGGTAAGCCGGGTGTCAGGCTCCCGGCGTAGGTAAAATGACAAGCATTGGGATTTCGAATTGTGGCCCTGAAGCCCCCGCTGTTGGTTTCATAGTGACCAACATGTATTTGCCCAGGGACACCATTATGCAACAGCACTAAGTGCTCGATTCTGTTTGGCTCAGGTTTCTAATATATTGTCTTGGGTCCCCGCTGTGGGATATGATGTGATGACTATGGGCTAGGACTGTTATTATTTTTATACTGTCTGGCCCACTATTAGTCCTGGGGTCCCCGCTGTGGGACACATAGTGACTTGAATGTGAAGTGTTGGGATTTTCACTCATTTCAGCATAGTTCACCTATGTTATGACATGGGGTGAGTCTATGTGCACACACTTTTTAGAAACCCACCATCAGCCCTGGGATTCTCGCAGTAGGACACATATAGGCGTTAACACAGGAGTATTGGGTTTTCACACACTTCAGCTTAATTCACCCATGTGCTGTCATGGGGTGACTATATGCATGATGCCATATGTGCATACACATTTCTTTTAAACCCACCTGATTTTCATTTCACACCTGGGGTTTTAGTGTGCCCTTAATATGGATGGATATATATATGGTGCAACGAGTGACCATTTACTTTACACTATCACTTCATATTATGGCATTTTTACATGTCTTCAGTGACCACCTGTTATTATATACCCATACAGTATCAATTCTCTATAACTCAACCAGCACCTGTGCGGCCCTGCAGTTGCCACATGCCATCTAGTGTCGCATGCCTGACAGTGATAGGTGTCACTTGGGCTGCGCTCTGCATCAGTGTCTCGGTGTCTGTATACACACGGGGCTGTTTACATTGTAGACTCCACCCACACACACCTGACACCCGGCAACCAATGAACCACTAGGGGGCTCGGCCGGGGGATGTCAGTATGGGTAATGATTTAGATTGTTTGGAGCCCTGTTTTAGGATAAATACAAGCAGGGACACTGTGCACCATTAGTCCCTGAGGAAAACCAATTAGGATTTGGTTGAAACGGTCATCGGGCGGGCTGCTGCTGACTACTGGATGCTGTATTTTTCATATGTGACCATCACAATATATCTACTAAACGTGACTGCTGGCTCTTTGTTGCTTTTTTTTTCTCCAAAAAAAGTAAGTGGACAAATTTATTTTGTATAAATCAGGCACAGCATCTTTAAAGAACTTTCTTCAGGACTGCCGTCATGCCTCAAAGTGTGTGTGTGTGTGTATATATTATATATATATATATATATATATATATATACATACATACACACACACACACACACACACACATACATATACACACAATATACACACACACACATACACACAATGCGATTTGTTCATTGTTTTATAGGCAAAAAAGGTGTGTACAACAGGTATCATACAGAGAATGGTTAGCAGCAGCTTACAAGGTCGGCTCTTTCCTGCTACACAGAGAACATGTTCCTTTTCCAGACAACAGCAACATGAAAGGGACAAAAAATAAATAAAAAACTACAATAAATAGAAAAAGCTCTTCATTTATAAAAAGGGACAAGCTGTTTTGGTGCTGCTCTGTGTATAAAGTACAGGGTCAAATTCAAGGCATTTTCTTCCCAATGAAATGTCTATTAACATATAGTCGTCAATGATAATTATATTGAAACAAAAAAATAAAAATTCAAAACATAAAATGAATCAGTACATGACAAATAATTCATCGGTATATACCTCTGAGAACGGTTTGCAAAAATATAACAATGTTAAAAATGAGCATGGGGCCTGATTCAGAGCCGCTCGTAAGCGGCTGCTCGTAAGCGGCCGCTCATTCGCTCCGAGCGATGTTCGCACAACTGCGCATGCATATGGGTTTTAGTACGCATGCGCGAACCAGTTATTGCAGTCGGAAATCGTGTGCTCGCATAATAGCGAATGCCTGCTAATTTGAGTGACAGAATGAGGCGTTTCTGGGTGGTAACAGGGGAAGGTGCTTGAAAACGGGGAGTGGAGATCCGAACGCAGGCGTGCCAAACGGTCAAAACGGGCGTTTTAAGGGTGTGCATAATTAACATAGCAGCGTCATCGACCACGTCACTTGGTTGTCTTTTAGCCAGAACTGCTCGCATGATTGCGGTAGGAAAATCCAACCATAAGCACTGCGAGCAGTTCATACGCCTTTCGATGTACTCGATTAATCAAATAAATAGAGGAGATGACATATGATGCGAGCGGCCAGGGGGCGTTTGTTCCAAAATAGTGAGCGCATGTTTCGTTCGCTCGTTCAGACATCGAGGCGTCAACAGACCGCAAAGAGCAAGCGCTTAATTTAAATAGCCAGCCCCTTTTTCTGAACGAGCGGCCGCAAATAGCGTCCGGCTCTGAATCAGGCCCATAGTTTCTAATGTTTATGGACTGGAAATGGTATTGCAAAAGGGTTAGTGTGTCAATTTTTCTTCTAGACGTGTACTGTAGTTCCGTACATTGTGAATTTATATATAGGAATTAAAAAATAAAAGCATAAAACAAAAACCACTACTCAGAGTCATAATAACCAATACATGCAAAATTTAAAGGGGTAGGAAACACTCAACTTCATAGTAATGTTTATTGCAAAACTGCCCGGGACACAACATAACTGCTACATCCTTCGTTTTCAAATTAAAAACGTGCGTGTGTGTGTGTGGTCTGGGATTCCGATAGATTCAGTGAGTCCACTCAGGGCTCCAATGGTCCATTGATGCACTCTACTTTCATACCGCCAATAGCAGGTTTCATAAAAGAAAGTATATTGTTAATGTTCTTCCTCCCTTAGCTTCCCGGTGATGAGGGAAGGGCTTCCACAACACAGCTGTTAGAAGACAACCCTAGCAAGAGTGAGGAGTGCATTGATGGTCTGTTGGAAGCGTTGGGAGATCTGCTTAGATAACTAACTGCACTTCTGCCAAAACCAAATGTTTAAGTGAAGTCATGCTTTCAATGTGTGCTCATTAATACATAAAACAACCTACTCCATTTACAGTAGCACACTGTTTGTTAGTCCTATGGAAGTATAACTGAAACCATCTCATCGCCAACCATACTGGACAAAACAGTCGCCAAAATATATAAGAAATTCAAATGATTCCAGGGATGACATTAGTGGAACAAAATAAAATCAAAATGGTAACACAAACATTTGTTTACTCAATTTTCTTAGTAAATTGGGAGTTAGTGTCCAGTGCAAGACTTGCTAAAAATACATGCATTTTCCAAAAAAAACAATACTTGGATAGAGAATGAATGAGAGATTCTCTAATCAAATAAATAGGAGTATAATGGCACAGGCTTTTGATTCCCCCTACCCTTTACTTTCATCAACCGCAGCATCTTTTGACCGGCTCCCAGCCTCACCCATTCACTCTGACCCCTGCCTTGTGGGAGCTGCTGGTGGGGAGGCGCATGACCTTGCTCCCGCTACGCATATGTAAATATATCCTTATGATATAGGAGATATAATCACTTATATTTGAAACGTAATAATGTTAGTCTTGTAAAATATAAATGTATATTTTGGAAGAGTAGTGATGTCACTTGTGCAATAGGACTTATTTTTAAAAAGTGCTCTGCAATGGGATGCAAAACGGTTCTTGAAGATCAGAGACACCTGGATATGATATCATTATCACCTCATACAAGCAGCCTGCTCAGTGTCGTAATAGGCCATATCACAAGGATAAAGACCCATAATTAAACCAATGTATAAGTGATATTTAAATTCACAGATTCAATTATTTTTGATCTCTGAAGAGAGGGGCTGATGAAATTTGCCATCTCCATTGAAAATCCTGCGATTGGTAACTACAATGTCAAAAACCCATTAATCTCCCGAACAAATCCATTTCCTGGAACAACACTTCCTTCCCTCAACTCATGGACTCGCAAATACTGGCTTTGTCCCAGCCTGTTCTGAACTGAAGGTTGTGTCCATTATCAAAAAACATAAACCCCTTAAGTCACACAGATCTGCTGGGCTTTCTGGTGAGTTTTTTTTAAACTCTTGCAACACTCTAGACACTACAACCCTTACATGGTTTTAGAATACTATTTTTTTTGATCATGTTCTTCCCTGCCCATTTTAATGATGCTGATATAAAGATACTGCCCAAACCTGGCAGAGATCCCCAATCTCTGGCCTCGTACCTGCCAATATCATTATTGAATTTTTATTACAAATTATTTACTAAAAAATTGGAAGAACACTTGACGACTATTATTCCTACTATTGTAACACCATGACCAAACTGAGTTTGTATGGAGGCAGAGTTCAGACTCTTATATTTATAAAGGTGTTGATTGTTCTACAGAGCCTCGAGAATCTTCATGAATCGTTTATCTTTGGCTGCTGAAAAGGCCTTTTGACCTTGTATTCTGGCACCATCTTTATGAAACTCTGTGCAGGTATGGGTTTCCTTCTCTTTCCCCCCCTAGTTTTTGTTTTAGGTTTAGAGCCCCTTGCGGTTGCCAGATCAAACTTAAACTTTCTATATTCACACATGACATGTTTCTTTTTATTTCCAACTCTCCTCAATTTATCCTTGCCATACTTCAAATTATTTATTAATTTAGCTCTTTTACTAGCAACAAAGTTAATATTAATAAATCAAAGGTTCTCACTGTCCTGTTGTACCCTGATCTACTGCGGAAAATACCAACTTGATCATCCTAATTTATAATGCAAAAAGCTTTGTAGTATTTAGAAATCTACATTTCTTAATTTTTAGCCTCCATATATATTTGGTAAATTTTCAAATTTTCACACAGGGTTGGGCATAAAATCCCGGAGGTGACCACCCTAATGGTCACAATATCGGCAACGGAATTCCATCCCCATACTGCAGCCTAACCCTAACCCTCCTCCAGTGCCTAACCTTAACCTTAAACCTAACCTTCAACATGGGGATTCTGACCGTCGGGATTCCGGAGTCGGTATTGTGATGACCACCGAGATTCTGAATTTGGTATTGTGATTGTCGGGATGGACACCGCCAGGATCCTGACTGCATCCGTTCAAACCAATTGTCAACTTTATCTAACTATCTTCCTCCTTGTGCCAGTGAACAAATAAAGGTTTTCGAGTCAACAACCTGGTGCCTAATGCACTCTTTACTTGACATCTTAGTCTATATTTTACATGCTGGTTGGACTATCTTGTGAAATCTTGCTCCTGAGTAAGCTCCGAGTGGTTTAGTTTTTCCTCTTTCCTCCCCCCTACAGCCCTCCCCTTTTTTCCCATCTCATTTTGTTTTTTTTTGTTCAGGTCCTATTCTGTTTTGTTTCATGGAATTATCATCCTATGTTTTCTTTGGTAGTCATACTCTGTGTACTTTTTTATTTTTTTTGCATTTATCTTGCCGGAAAGCACAGGCCTTCTATATATATTACTTAACTTAATTTTTGCGCTACTACCATGTGTTTTTTTGATACAGTATGTTAAAAAAAAACTAAAAAAAAAAATCTCAGTACGATTGTTCCCTTTTTGGGTCCTTTGGTTCCTATTCCATATACGTTATTTTTCTGTAATGTAACTATCGTTAAAATTTAAATGTTTATCCACCATGGTGATATTATAAATACTGTATAGGCCACAGCTACCATGACTACAGCCACAGATGAATGAAGTCAGAAAAGAAGAAAATACAAGTTTGAAAATGATAAAACACAGATCGCTTTAAATTACATTACAAACTGAAGTTCAACTGTGTACACACTATACGAGGTGTGATCCAGCCAACGGAACTACGCAATGTAATGATATAGATCACACAAGCCGTACACACTACACTATCCTGTGTACGACCGTGCAATATATCGTTGCAAACTCAATGTAGTGGCACGACATATCTTATAGTGTGTGCACAGCTTTAGTAACATATATGTTGCCACTTTTTTCCTACAAACCTGCAGTTTCTCTTACTCACCTAAATAATGCCAACTCATGTTTTACATACAAACTTTGAGATCTTCAATTTAGTGCCTTATCTATTAAACACTTCTGCCAAATTTAAGTCAATCTACGTCATCTATAATCTTGTGTAATGAAAGACACAGGGGAAATGTGGGTGGCATAAATGAGGCATAGAACAGGCTGACTTGTATTACACGTTGCTGGAACGATTAAAAAAAGAAAAAACAAAAAGTATATCGGAGCAGCAGGGAACCAGCAGAAAAATAACATGCTCTGGTCACCTAGCGTCAAGTAGCGATGCTCTCACCTATGATTCACTATCACACTGTATGATTTGTTTCCATTTACAGAACACTTACATCACTTGGAGATACGGTTCCTGTTTCCATAGCGCTTCCACTCATTCGTAATTTCTAAAGGGGTGGAAAAAAAAAGGCAGAATAACAACTGACTTTTATTTACATTGCATTTATTTAAGGAACTGCAGTTTTACTTTGTTAGTAAATTAAATTAATCTTCAATCAATACACAGATTCCATCTTCACATAATGTTTCATTAAATGCCCAGGAAAATATCTAGGTAAATGTGCTCAATATCCACTATTATTGATGTCACTTTACATTTCTTAATGTGAAGTTGAACAATTCTTCTTAACATTTCCAATAGGGAAACAGCATTCAGGGTATAAATAACCAGACAAGAAAAACAGATCTGTACACAGCTTTTAAAAAATAAATAAATAAATAAAACAAGAAATGAATATTATAATAATATTATATATATCTTATCAGGAATAAGATTCAAGCATTAAGAAGAAGAAAAGAGAAAGGTTTCCTATATGGGGCACTCGCTGGATGAGTTTAAGTAATCTGATTATATTAGAACTCCCAATACAAATACTACATAAAAAATAACTTATTGTCAAATAAAATAACTTACTCTTAATTTTTTATATTTTTATAAATTATATTGTGATTATTTAAAAAGCTAGCGAAGCATTCCAGTTAATATATTGAATGTGTTCTACTGTGAAAATAAAGTAATATAAAAAACACTGTTCACTTGTAATTACCTTATTCTTCCTAACTGTGAATTAAATGAGTATAAATAAATCTCAAAGTCCAATGTTGAAATATATGACAACCACTCAGGATTATAAAGTTAGTATACCACTATGAGGAGTTTATCTAAATTGGCCAATCTATGATAGCTCCGCAGAATAAATCCTATACTTGGATCTACAATGTGTAATCTTGTATTCACTGAGAGTTGCTAAATGTACTCAAAAATACATCAGAGGGTTTGTATTAAGGTTACTAGAACTGTATATGTTCGATACATTCCCCAGGAATACATAGTAAATAATCTCTGGTAGTACAAATCGACACACTTGTGTATTTACATGTTACTATGGTTCTGCAATCAGTCATTCACAATATAGCCAATAGACTGCCACTCAATTGGCAAAAGAGCTTATCCCTGGAGATTCATTACTAACAGTATGTTCAGAAGTAGTCCTATAGTAGTAATGCTGTACAATAGGTTAGATCGCGGAGTCTGACCCCTGTTTAATTAATAATTCTAGGTTATTTACTAACATTTATATCTGCAAATAATCCAGTGCTTTAGAAAGAATATTTAATCACATCAGACCCTGCCCCAGAACAGCTCACAATCTATATTCCCTGCAGCTGCAGCCAACTTTCACACACACACTTATACCCTTCAACAAACTTTCTGAAATGCTTTTTATTTCTAGCTCTATGTACTAATATAATTACATCACTTTGTCATACACAATACTGCTCTCAGCATATAAATCCAACCCTGTCTGATCATCTGCAGATGGTGGTTGCATGTGTTTAACAATTTCAAAGTGGCTTAAAATTACAAAACCTTAGAGGTATTTTTTGCAAAAAAAAAAAAAATCTATAATAAATAATATATATTATTTTTTTCCACAGTTAGTAAAATATATAATGCTTAAATCATCCATTTGACGCCATTTAAGAGCACCTAATACTTTGCTAATACTACTAATAGTCATTCTTAAGGTTATACAATGTTATTATTTGCCTCCATTTTTGGGTACAGGGTGATTTACCCACTTTTCCCTAACGCCAGACAAAATTACCGCACAATCCCAGGACAAGCATTTTATAATTTAATAGCATGACTAGCGGGAGCACACATGCAGAAATTACCACGCGTTAAGTTAAGCCACAGTAAATTTTCCGATAACAGTACAGGGGCAAATTGAATTTGGCCCTTTGAATCAAAAAGGCTCAGAACAACTCAATGGCTCGAAGTGTAATTAAAAGTCATCACAAGTAAATTTGCGGATAGCAAAACCGCTGCCAAACTGCCAGGGTTTAGAACCCGCAGATTAGTAAATTTGGCCCGAGAAGAGAAGAGATATTAGAATGGATATGCATGAACGTGGCGGAGGGGAGATAACTAGAGGGTATATTTACTAAAGTCCGGGTTTTTACAAGTAGAGATGTTGCCCATACCAACCAATCAGATTCGACTTAATATCTAACCGAGTGGTGGCTATGGGCAACATCTCCACTTCTAAAAACCCACACTTTAGTAAATATACCCCCTAGAGTGGTTAATTTAGGATGATAGAATATTTTTAATGCGCAGTCATGTCTGTGGTAAAAAATATTGTGCTACTGCCCATCTGTGCAGGCTCTCCCTGTGACCATTGCATTTTTTTTCCTTTTACTTGTGACAACCGTGTATAAGCCATACAGTGGCGTAATAAAAATGTTGCCTCCTTCCTGATTTCTTCTATTCTTGCATGTTTGTCACACTTAATTGTTTCAGTTCGTCAAACAAAACTAAATATCAGACAAAAACAACCTGGGTAAACACAAAATACAGTTTATAAAATTATCATTTAATTTGTTGAAGGAAAAAAGTTATCAAACACATATCAACAATCTGAAAAATTATTTGCCCATCCCCCATTCAAACTGTAATTACTGGTTGTGCTACCATTAGCTGCAACGTAATGCCACTGATAACTGGAGATCAGTCTTTCATGCTGCTATGGAGTAATTTAGGGCCTGATTCAGACCCGCTCGCTAGATGCGGCCGCTCGCTCCCAGCGTATGGAAATTCATTTAAGTGACGTCAAGGCAGGCAAAGGCACTGCAAGGCATTAGCACGCCCACTATGTCTTGGCGAGCGATCACTTTGTGTTAACAGACGCCCACCACTAGTGTACGTCATCTCAAGGAAGTATATACAACCATCAGTACATCGGGTTCCATCGGATCTGACCGCAGCGCTTGCCTGTACCCTATCGCAAGCACTGCGAGCAGTTCAGTGTAAAATTCAACCAGGTGACGTGTACTATTCCGCTGCCTGTTAATTATGCACGCCTCTGAAACGGCGTTGAAACACTCAGGCACGCCTGTGTCCACAACTCCACTCCCCAGTTACTACTGCCCTGCCCCCGTTACCACCCACAAATGCTCTCTCCTGTCACTCATTCCACTGGGCTGTCCTTGCAGGGCGAGCAAGTGCATCCCGGTCGCTCGTACTAGCTTGCGCACGCGCACTGCGAAACATATGCAGGCGCACATTAGTGAACATTGCCAGCAACGAGCGAGCGCTTGCTAGCGAGCAGGTCTGAATCAGGTCCTTAGTCCCACTTTTCTTTGCAAAATTGCTATAATTCAGCCACTGGAGGGTTGAATTGGCTATTTAAGATCCGGCCACATTCAAGTCAGGACTTTGACTAGCAACTACAAAACCTTAACTTAGTTTATTTTGAGCCATTCAGAGGTGGACTTGTTCTTGGACTTCGGATCATTTTCTTGCTGCATAAACCAATTGCACTTGACCTTCAGATCATGGACTGATGCCCGGACATTCTCCTTCAGAATTTTCTGGTAGAGAGCAGAATTCATGATTCCATCAATGATGGCAAATCTGTGAGGTCCTGAAGTATTATAGCAACCCAACACATCACATTACCACCACCACCATGTTTGACTATTGGTATGATGTTCTTATTGTTGAATGCTGTGTTAGCTTTATGCCAGATGCAATGGGACCCAAGTCTTTCAAAATGTAAATTTTTTGATCCGTCAGTCCACAGAACATTAGCCCAAAAGACTTGAGGGTCATCAATACGCAAATGTGAGGCAAGTCTTTAGGTTTCTCTTGGTTAACAGTGGTTTTTGGCTTGCAACTCTCCCACGGATACCATTTTTGCCCAGTCTCTTTTTTATGGTGGAGTCATGGATGCTGACGTTAACAGAGGCAAGCAAGGCTTCCAAGCTCCTTAGATGTTCATCTGGGTTCTTTTGTGAATTCCTGGATGAGGCGCTGATGCAGTATTTGAGGCATTTTGGTTGGCCTGCCACTCCTGGGAAGATTCACCACTGTTATAAATTCTCTCCATTTGTAGATAATAACTCTCACTGTGGTTTGCTGGAGTCCTAGAAATGGCTTTGTAACACTTGCAATACTGCTATATTTCCCAAAAATTCTCTTTCATCTCTTCTGGAATTTCTTTTGATCATGGCACACTGTTTTCCTTGTTGAGACCTTGTAGCCAACGTCACATTGCTGGAAAGGTTCTATTTATGTAAGCTTCCCATATCTCTTTAAAATCGGGACACTCATGAATTGCACAGATTCTGTGGCTGGCTAACGTTAAGCCTGCATTAATCAACCATAAACCCTGTGCGATTCATGTCCCGGTTTAAAAGGATAGTATGGTAAACCTATAAGTGATGTGTGGTTTCAATAGGGCTGGCAGTAATCAAGCCTATTTGTGTCTAAGCCCAGTATTTCCCAAACTTATTCCTCAGAAAGCACTAACAATGCATGGTTTTTATTTTTCCTAGTTGGTGCTCAGGTGTATTCATTACTAGCGGACACATTTTAAAAGATCCACAGGCGAATTTCATTATTTCACTTGCAATTCTGTGAGGAGACCTGGAAAACATGTACTGTTAGTGCTCCCTGAGGAATGAGTTTGGAAAACACTGGTCTAGTTCAACTGAACCCAAATCTCAATTCAATTTAGTGTTTTGGTTGAGTGAGTAACTCAGGGGGCAATTAACATTTCAGACAGGGCTAGTTGGTGTTGGATAACTTTGTTTCCTAAAATAAATAAAATAATAATTTAAGAACTGTATTTTTAGGTTTACTCAAGCTGTCTTTGTTTTTTATCCAATTTTGTTTGAAGGTTTGAAACAATTAAGTGTATCAAATCTATAATAATAGAAGAAATAAGGGGCCAAAAACTTTTTCATGCATCTGTTCATTCAATGCAAATAATGGGTCTTGTTTAGAGTTAGGAGCACTTACTTTTGCACCAGGACAAACTATGTGATGCAGTTGGTGCAAATAATATCTTTGTAAATTGCATTGATTACTTACAAGTCAGTGGTAGTATTTTGCTACCATGAGCATTGATTCTTCTCCTGCACCATCCCAACTTTAAATTTGTCCGCGCATTTTAAAATTGTCCCTTTGCAGCGCAATATGGTTTTGCCAAAGTACAAAACTGCACCTAACTATAAATCAGTATAAAGAAAACCAAATAGCAAATACACATTTGAGTACCCAATCATACAGAATCTTAATTTTCTCACTAGTTATGAAGATACATACGGGCATATTGGTAAAGTTAATGCACAGACAGTAATTAGGATGCGCCATATAAATGTAATTAGGATACTGTGCTACGTCCCACAAAAAGTACACCAATAAATAAAGTAAATTGCTAAGATATAATACAATACATATATACCTGGGAGCTCAGCTGAGTTTTAATCCAGTTGAAGTAGTAATTCAAATCACTGCCTTCCATCAATTCTCTCCCCCAGGCAGCCAATTTAGCAATTATACGTGCGGCCTGAAAGAGTGATGAGAAAAATATGACATTTATAGATTTATACTTTTTTTTTTATTTCTAGCCACAACAACTCCTTTTTCAGGCTGCGTTTACTAAGGATTGAGCAGGCAGGGATAGAAAAAAAAAAAAATACCAATATTTAAAAACAGCATGAATGAAATAACACATACATATATATATATATATATACATATATATATATATATACATATATATATCTATCTATACACATATATATATATACACATATATATATATCTATATACATATATATATACATATATATATATCTATATACATATATATATATACATATATATATATATATACACATATACACACACACACATATATATGTATATATACACACATATATATATATATATATATATATATATATATATATATATATTAAATACAAAGTATTAAAGAAGAGCTACACCTATATAGTCTGTGTGATAATATCCTTAAAGTTTTTATGCTGGAACACACTCCCCACAATTCAGATGGCTGCTGTAGTTTTTCCCAGTTAAGTCCCAAAATGGATTTGTGCTAGAGAAATGTGAGAGAAAAAACACCTTCTAGTGTAATATCTTAAAAAAAAAAAAAAAATGGTGCTCACAAACAATGTGACCATCTTGTAATATGCCTACCGGAACTGAACAATATACTGGCTCATCTGCAATAAACCAAATGGAGTCTCACAGGAATCCTGATGAAGTCCTACTCTGAATAGTGCAAGAGACGAAACGCTTTGAGTTACAGTGGTGACATGGATTATTTCTCTTCCCAGATGACATCATTCAAAGTGACTTTTGGGACATCCGATAAGCTTTTATTGTGTGTGTATATGTGTGGTATGTGTGTATTGTCCTGATGACGGGGCTGAGACCCTGAAAACGTTAGATGTGAATACACGGATTTTTTGCCATTATTGTTGTCTCCTGAGTGCCGTTTTTTCTAGATGCTGCATGAATACGATTTATGTGCTCCGGAGCAAGTTGCTCTGCTTTTATTAGAGTGCCGGCAGACTGTCAGTATATATATATATATATATATATATATATAGCCATTATTAACTGGTTTATGTGGTGTATGAATAAAATAAAATTAAAATACTACACTTGTTTCTTTCTTTCTTGTTTCCACATGGGTAATGCATTATAACAGATCGCTATATAATGTGAATTGCAATATATGAGCTACGATATCAAGTCTGTATCTGGTACGCATATGCAACAGCATGTCCTACTCGGAGACTTGTGTATTCATATGATACAATTATATATTTTTTGCACATTGTATATTGGTATTAGATTTTATGGGTGATTTTAAATGTTATAGCTCTGGATTTTTTATTTATATGGTTTACTATAATCATGTTTTTTCACTGTAGATGCCCATGTGTGGGAGTACTAGTTTGTGGTGCTTTACACTGTTTGATTTTCCATATGTCTAATATGGTCTGAAATATTGTGTATAGGTTACCATGGTGCCGCCGCCCGATGGAATGACATCACTTCCGGTATGCCACAAAGCCGTGATCAGAAGTGCTGATACAGGACGGACGGCCGTCGGACCTGGGCTGACACAGGGAGATGGGGAGTAAATTTTGATTGATTGAACTTTGTATTGATATGGTTGCTTGTTTTATATGTTGTTCACTATGCTGTCCTGAGGAAGGGGACTAGAGCCCTGAAACGTTGACTCTAATAAACAACCAGTTTGGGATATACGATTTGCAAGTCTCTGGGTGCCGCCTCAATTTTTGGATGAGAGATAATATATATTTTATATATACACACTCAGATGTGTCCTCATACATCTATTCTCAATACATCATGCAGCACAACATGTCTGGAGTGAGTGAGTCGCCAGGTCCTGTCCAACTCTGCTAACGCTGGCCGTGTTTTTTTGCCAAAACTGTGTCTAAGTCACAATGTGCTGCGACTAGGACACACCAGGAGACTGTGATGATTAATTTGAATTGCGACCCTTGTATATCTGTGTGCGACTGAGTCTGTATAAGAAACACGACAGAATTTGGCATGGAAAAAAGCAGCGGCCGCTGCATCTTAACACTTTGTATGCAGATTCAGATGCACACAGATATACAAGTGTCACATATCAAACTAATAAGCAGAGTGGTTGTGTATATATATATATATATATATATATATATATATATATATATACATACATACACACACACACACACACACACAATTTCAAAATGGAATTCAATTCAACTCAATTTTGAACACACAGCATAGCAATTAAATATACACTTTAGGTACTTTGTGTACAGTCTATGTAATTTGTTTGTCCTTGAGAGAATTGTCATGGTCACAGGTTGCCAAAGAGGTATACCACTTTTTTCCACATACTTACCATCATTTTTTCCTGGCCGGGACGAACTGTGATTACAGAGCAGATGCTCACATCAGGACGGTAACCATTTACCAACATTTTGTTTTATTATTCATTTATGAGTATCATTTCTTAAATTCATTGATATATTGTTCTTTTATCAGTGACATTGTACTATTACTATGTTTATTATTCTTCAGATCAATTTTTATTAAATTATATGTTTACTTCTACTTATTCAGATTTAATTTGACTCTATCATATAATAGGTCCATAAGTGCATTACATACTAGCGCTCCCTGTCTTTTCCTTGTCTTTTTTGTCCAATATTTTGAAGACTAAGCTGGTGTAGAAATGACCAGTTAATGTACTGATTTTGGAAGTGAGTTTATACCTTTAACGCTGTGACTATATGAATAAATTGGGACCAAAAGAAAGACATTAGTGCAGACAAAACAGGAGGTAGTTATGGAAAAGACATTGCACTGCTGACAATGTGAACTTTATCAGAGCTTACCCTGCTCCCACCTGTACTACCCACACTAATGCGCCCACACAAATGTCCAAATTCCACTTGGAGCCACCCTCGTTCCTCTTTGACAGATGTGCCTTTTTCCAATTAGAATGTAACCACTATTATGTGCAAAGCCCCCTACCTTTGATTTTCAGATCTGTATTTATTTGATCTATCGTGTATGTTTCTGTTTTATGTGAAGTGCTTTCCTGTTTTTTATTTCAGTAGCGCTACTTTATACAACTGATAACAGATGAGAATTATTTTACCATGTGGACAGTGAACAGATCCTGACGATTTAACATTGGTAAAAAGTAGGACCATGCTGTGTTCTTCCCACGGCGAGCATAATCAAAAAATATGCTGACACGCTGATGATTCTCCTACAAAACAAAAAAACTGTTAAAAACGGTGTCAAAAACAATAAATTTTTAAGTTTCTTTTTAGTTTTAAGTACAGTACAATTACTGCAATTCTTCACATCACAACAAGATAATATAACATTCTGCATAACATTCTAAAATGTTTTTTATAAAACTGAATTTATTAAATAAAACTGAATTTATTAAACTGAGCAAATCGGGTTCCCCAAATGTTTGCGACTGTTTTGCTTTTTTAATAAAGGGGAGGGGAGAAAAAAAAACTGTTATTCAGGCAAAATTGGACTAACAGAGGAGCTAATACACAATAGAAAATAGAGGTCTAAGTGTTTTACATTAGGAGATTTATTTAACATTTTGAGATTAATCTAATTTTATAGATGACTTTAAGACTTTTTAAGCCTCAAATTACGTAGGCACTGTAGGATTCACAGATTAACAGCCTTTGCGCCTTATACAAGAAACAACACAATTGTCACAGACATAAACATTCTAAAACAAAAAGTGTTTATGTATTTAGTCTGGAAATGTCCACCACAGAGGTAATTTCACTAATACTGTGTCTTATGCAGAGTTGGACCCAAATGGAGTAGCAAAATGTGGCCATTAAAAAAAAAATCTAATTATTGCGACCTATTCAGAATTGCCCACATTCGTAAGTCTGTAGCTATGGCTCCTGCCCTTCATGTAACCTGATCGGAGGCGTGGTTTCACTATAAGAACTCGGAATGCTAATAACTGTAATGCTAAATTGAAACAGTACAGTTAATGGACGGAAAATATAAGTAGTTCCCAAGTGGATTGGAGCATCTGAAATGCAAACCAAAGCAGTAGCAAATAAGAAACTTTTATTTTTTTTTAATGACAGCACAATATAAAACAAATCCTTTCCTAACCGATTAATACAATTCAGTAAAAAGTTACTTTAAAAACAGTTGTAGCCGTTTTAGGGATTACATATATGGGTGTGCTTTTAACAAGTGCAACCAATAAGAGGCTGTTGTCATCATCCACAAACTTATGGTGCGTACACACTGGGCGATAAAGTGGACGACTGAACGATAAACGATATCGTTATCGGTCAGTCATTCACTATATTGTCCATTTTTACACCAAAACGATGAACGATAACGATGATGCGCATTCCTGCGGGTCTTTCGTCATTGTCGTTCATCGGGTAAACATGCAGGCCAACCTGACGATATCGTCAGGTTGCTGCATGTTGGGGAATGGGGGAGAGAGCCCGGCGCTGAACGATATCGTTAAGGATATCGTTCAGCAGGTGTGCTCAATGTCATGAACGACAGTGAGCACACGTTGCCAAGGACACACTATGTGATATCGCTCAGAGGGCCTGATTCAGAGCCGCTCGTAAGCGGCTGCTCGTTCGTTCCGAGCGATATTTGCACAACTGCGCATGCGTACGGATCGTTATACGCATGCGCGAACCAGTCAGTGTGGCCGAAAATCGTTTGTTCGCTAAATAGCGAAAGCCTGCTATTTTGAGTGACATGAGGAGGCGTATGTGGGTGGTAACAGGGGAAGGTGCTTGAAAACAGGGAGTGGAGATCCGAACGCAGGCGTGCTTAAAGGTCAAAACAGGCGTTTTATGGGTGTGCATAATTAATACAGCAGCGTCATTGACCACGTCACTGGGTTATTTTATAGCCAGAACTGCTCGCAAAATTGTGGTAGGAAAAACCAACCACAAGAATAGCGAGCAGTTCACGGGGCGTAGTTTTCCAAAAAACGGCCGCAAGTTTTGTTCGCTCGTTCAGACCTAGAGGCGTGAACAGACCGCAAAGAGCGAATGGTTCATTTGAATAGCCACCCCTTTTTTCTGAACGAGTGAGCGCAAATAGCGTCCGGCTCTGAATCAGGCCCAGAGAGCATATCGTCTAGTGTGTATGCTCCTTACAGTTATAGCACTTGCAGGGCAGACCTCTTCAGACAACTAGGTTTGTGAATTTTTGTCTGCTATTTCAGGCGTAATTCGCAACTACCTACCCACACCACGCCCTTACTTTATATTTGGCCACAGCTGCATGCCCACTCCCAGCATTTGCGTGCCCATTCCAGCACTGGTCTCTGTTCACTAGTCGTATGCAGGCACACGCCGGTTATATGACTAATAAAAGATGCATGTGCACTATTGAAAAATGCAAATTGCTGGAAAAAAAGCTGCAAATCCGGTTTACATCTCTGAATAAGGCCCACTGTGAAGGCCAACTGGAAGCCAAATGAATTTTTCAGGATCTAACAAACAGCAATTGCTGTTTTTAATTTCCTAGGAAACGGAAAAAACTGCCCAAAAATCTTTTAAAGTGATACCCTTTCACACTGCCATCAAATAACCCAGGTTACTGCAAATGAACGTGCAGCAACCCAGGTTATTGCGCAGTGTGAAAGGGGCCAGTTGAAATAATCCGGGTCGAGCGACCCGGCATTTCAACTTGGGTAGCGAGCAGGGTTGAACACAAGTTCAACGTGGCTCGCAGTGCAGTGTGAACGGATAACCCGGGTCACTGCATAGGGGGAGCCGGCGCTTGGAGAGGAGATAATCTCAAAGCAGCAACTCACCGCGTGATGGCGGTGACGTCATCGCCCAGCATTAATCCTGGGTCAGGCTGCCAGTCAAATGTACCTCAATAACTAGTTTAAGCATGGTTATATAGCACTCTAAATGGACAATACACATTAAGGGCTTGTACAGCACTAATGGTATATGAGCTGATCCAAGACTTGAGGAGGTCAAAACTAAAAGCAGTAAAGATTTAAAAGCACCAATAGTTGTACAGTGCAATTCAGAAAGTGCTGCATGTTGTCTTCATGACATCTGATATGATGAATAATGAAAACAAAACTAAGTCGACATTGGATCATGAACATGCCTCTATATCAAATGTAAAAACATTTTCATGAAAAGAAATTGAATTCTTTAACACTGAACAATAAATGCAGAAAAGGAATCTGAAAAATAGAGACTAAATCACTCGATAGACCTTTGCAATACAGGTCAAAGAACATTGGGCTGGATTCAGGGTTGGGAATACAGTAGAGTAAGAAATTTGCTCTATCTTCCTCTATTGCCAAATATGAATCAGGCCCATTGTTCATTGATGATTCTGTAATTAAAGTACATATTATCAGTACACTAAAGCAATGATTATACATTACTCACTTCCCCAGCTAAGCTGCTGCAATAGCTTTAGGCTAGTAGTTGATTTTACCAAATCTTTAACCTGTAATGTAATCTAATCATATGACGCACACAGACAATAGTATTTCCATCTCCTATCCGACCTAACCAACTTCTCACTGCAGATGCTTGCCCATTGCTCAGCACCAATCAGCCAGGAGGAAATGGCACAGTTCCACCAAATTGGCTGACAGAGTGAAGCATAGCACAGGCAGCATAACATGTATTAAAATAATAATAATAATATAAAAAAAAAAAATAAAGAGTTATGGTAGACTTTCCTTTGATAACTCTATTTCTTCGAAGTCCATAGGATCCACAGGGATACCATTAGGTGTGTGTGTGGTTGGAGTGATCCACACACCAAACAGTTAAGATTTAGCTCCCAGGATGCATCGGTCCTCCTCCATATATACCCCGCCCCAGCCACAGACAGACAGTTAAACAAGCCCAAAGCAGGAGCAGGAAAGAGAAGGAAGAACATTACTCTCAAGAAACACTCTCCCAGAAGATGAAGGAATCAGTGATCAAGTAAAAACCCATTGAGGCCAGGTGCGTAATGGTGGGCGTGTAGATTATCATTTGAAGCCATCGAGCCAGAGTCTGTTTGCTGGCCAGCCTCGCTTGTGAAAGCCATACAACACAAAAAGAGAATCTGATTTCCTCAAGGAATTAGTACGATCCATGTAGATCCGAAGAGCACGAACCACATCAAAGGAAGCTTCACCTGCAGAAAGATTCGAGGACTGGAAAGCCGGAACAATCTCTTCATTCAAATGGAACCGGAATACCACTTTAGGGAGGTAAACCCAGCCCTCGTACGGAGGACAGCTCTATCCGGATGAAAGATCAAAAATGGGGAGCGACAGGATAGCGCTGCTAAATCAGATACCCTGCGGGCAGAGTAAATAGCGAAGAGAAAGAGCGTCTTTGCAGTCAGCCACTTGATGTCTACTGAGTCCAGAGGTTGAAATGGAGGAGCCTGTAAGCCCTTAGAACCAAAGGACAAATCCCACGGAGTGTGATGTTCTGGGTTGTTTGTGGACCCGGGGTGGTAGCAGGAGCGATCACAGAAGCAGATTTAAAAATAAAACTAGAATTTTTAATAAGTGCTTGAGTAGACATATAATGGCAGTAAATAAAAGTCCAGGAATATATAATGTGCACAAGAGTTCTGTGGTGGGAGTAAAAGGGTTAATGTCCAAGTAGAAACAATTAGAGCTGTCCAGGTGTGCAGGTAGTGAAACTGAAAATAATCAAGCCAGGTTTGCAGGTAGTGAACTGAAAATAAACAAGCCAGGTATACAGGTAGTGAACTGAAGCGCAGGATGTCAGCAGGCTCAGGCACTCAGGTATGGGCAAGGGTGATGGAGGAAGCGGGGTAGTCCAGTGGGAGCTAGGAGCTGACAGGCAGACTGGCAGACAGCGAATTCACAGGAACAGGAAAGCACAGAGAACTCCCTCTCAGCTAGGCTGAGATACACGTTGCACTGGCAAAGAAGGAAGGCACTGACCCTTCCTTAATACCCCATGCCGTGCTGTTACTGGCTGGAGGGAACATGTGACTCACCAGGATTGGCCAGCCGCATCACATGGCCAGAAGGCAAGATGGCGGCGCCCATGCCAAATGGAACGGAGACGCCGCCAGGCCCCACCAGCGCAGAGTGACAACAGGGCCGCACAACAATGCGCGCAGCCAAAGCCCCCCGCCAGACACCAGCTCCGCCACCAGACAGCCCGCACCACAACGACCTCACAGGTAACACCCGCCTAGCGCCATGCTGAAATACCCTGGCCATGACACGGAGCCACCAGAGGGACAAAAGGAGGTTGAATGCGGAGGACACCCAGAAAGAAAGAATGTCCTGAGATCAGGCAGGGGAGCAATCCTTCGCTGGAACCAGATTGACAGAGCAGAAACCTGAACTCTAAGGGAGGCCAGGCGAAGACCAAGGTCTAACCCAACCTGGAGAAAACCAAACACCCGGGAGACCCTAAAAACTGTGGGGTCTCTGAGGGAGCACCAATGAAAGTAAGAGTGCCAAACTCTGTAATAGATGCATGCTGAGGCAGGCTTACATGCCCTGAGGATCGTCTGGACCACAGAGTGAGAGAAACCTTTGGCTCTTAAGAGGGAAGACTCAAGAGCCACGCCGTCAAAGACAGACGAGGTAGGTCCGGGTGCAGTCAAGAGCCCTGTGTCAACAGGTCCTGCCGTAGAGGAAGTGGAAATGGAGTGTCTAGGGAGAGACTCCGTAGGTCGGTGAACCAATGTCGCCTGGGCCAGGCCCGGGGCCAGAAGTATCACCATGCCGCCTTCTTGCTTGAACTTTCAAAGAACCGTCGGGAGGAGGCAGATCGGAGGAAAGAGGTATGTGAGAATGAAATCCCACCATACTGCCCACGAAGGCGGCTGAGGGGTCTCTGGTCCTGGACCTGTACCTGGGGACCTTGTGGTGGCAACGTCAGGCCATGAGGTCTATATCTGGCAGGCCCCATTTGTCCACCAGTAGTTGAAAGACCTCCAGGTGGAGAGCCCATTCTCTGGCATGTATGTCGTGATGGCTTAGGAAGTCCAAATCCCAGTTGAGGACTCCTGGAATGAACACTGCCAAGATTGCTGGGAGATGACCTACGGCCCAGACCAGAACATTTGCTACTTCCCACATGGCTGCCCGATTTCACGTGCCTCCCTGATGGTTGAGGTACGCTACCGCAGTTGCGTTGTCGGACTGGATCTGGACTGGCCTGCCGTGGAAGAGATCCTGCACCTGAGTGAGTGCTCTGTACACTGCTCGAAGATCCAGAATGTTTATGGGCAGGTGACTTTCCAGAGTTGTCCACCGTCCCTGAAAGGAATGATGACCGACTACTGTACCCCATCCACGAAGGCTGGCATCTGTCGTGAGAAGTTCCCAATCTGGAATTCAGAAGGGGCAACCCTTGTCCAGATGGGACGTCTGTAGCCACCATAAGAGGGAAAGCTGAACCTCCGGAGAGAGGAGGATCATCTGGGACTGGATCAGATGATACTGTCCATTCCACCGGGACAGAATCAGTTGCTGCAGAGGCCTGGAGTGGAACTGGGCCTATTTCACCATATCGAAGGTGGACATCATGGACCCCAGGACCAGCATTCCTGAGTGAATGGAAACCCTCAGATTGAGGAGCAAGCTGCACACACACACAAGTGTAGTGTCAAAATCTTGTCTGCTGGCATAAAGATCCTCTGTATTCGAGAATCCAGGTGTGCCCCCAGATGTATCATCCGCTGTGTCGGAGATAGGGAGGACTTTTTCCAATTGATGATCCAGCAATGTGTTTGCAGACAGCCCACGGTCAGCTGGAGATGGCATTTTAACACAAACAGTGAGACTGCCAAGATTAGGAGGTAATCTAGGTATGGCAGAATTCTGATTCCCTGGCGTCTGAGGTGTGCCGCCATAACCGCCATTATTTTGGTAAAGACCCAAGGGACTGTTACCAGACCAAAAGGTAGTGCCCGAAACTGGTAATGGAACCGCTGGTGGGTTGGAGTAATAGGTCCATGCAGGTATGCATCCTGAATGTCCAGAGAAACCATGAATTCCCCAGGCTCCATTGCCAGGACAATTGATTGTAGAGTTTCCATATGGAACTTGGGCACTCTGATAAACCTGTTGAGGGATCTGAGATTCAGAATAGGCCGATGAGACCCATTCACCTTCTGAATCTAGAAGAGAGTGGAATAAAAACCTATTCCTCTCTGAGCCAAAGGAACAGGTATTATCACCCCTGAACGCAATAGGGAGTGAATGGCCAGGGCCTTGATCGGGACTGAAGGAGGACCTGTACAAAAAAAATTGCTGGGGAGGACGCCTCAAGAAAGTGAGGGGGTACCTCTGGGAGACCACTTCTCGGACCCAGGCATCTGTTGCTTGACGCCAAGAGTCGGCATATTGAAGAAGTCAGCCTCCCACCCTGGGATCCCCCAGGAGGAGGCCCGCCCCATCAGGTGGAAGGTTTGTTGTCAAGGTTAGAAGCTGGACATCTGGCCGACCAAGGCTGCTTGACTCGCGGCTTGGTGGTCTTAGACTGTCTGGGAAAAGACTGTCCTCTTGCTTTACCCTGAGGGCGAAAGGAACGAGAAGAGAATAGCCTATGCTTAGAGGCAGTTGCTGATGGCAGAAATGCAGATTTAGAGGCTGCCACCGCAGCCACAATCTTGTCCAATTCTTCTCTGAACAGCCTGTCTCCAGAGAAGGGAAGGGATTAGTGTGCCTTCTTGCATCTCAGGTGCGCCTTCCAGGACCGTAGCCAAAGGACCCGGCGCACTAGTACCGAAGCCGCAGATGCCCGAGAGGCAAGGAGTCCAGTATCCAATGCAGCTTCTCCCAAATAAGAGGCCATTCCTGAATATGGGAGATATAGGCCAGTTGTTCCCTGGTAGCGTCTGATGGCAGGCTCTCTTCCAGTGCCCCTGCCCATTCTTCGATAGTCTTAGCCACCCAGGCCGCAGCCATAGCTGTCCTAGTGATAGCGCCAGAAAGCGAGTAGACTGACTTAAGACAAGTTTCTAGCTTTCTATCCGTGGTTTCCTTAAGGGAGGATGTAGACGTTAATGACAGAGTAGTGTTTATAATTAAGCATGCCACATGCGAATCAACAGTGGGAGGGACTTCCCACTTAGTACACTTCTTAGTAGGGAGAGGGTAGAAAGATGCTAGTCTCTTTGGGACCTGGAATCGCTTGCCAGGAGTACCCCAAGCTTCTCCCATGAGCTCAGTGAGCTGTTCTGATTGGGGGAATTCAACCTTAACCACCTTCTGACATTAAAACAGGGTTTTAGGTTTAGAGGCAGTTCATTATCCTCTATATTCAGGATTGACTTAACCGCCTTTACTAAAGCAGTAACATCCCCTGTTGAATGACGGTGCTCCTCACCCGAGAGCGACTCGGAGAGAGAACCTTGTGCGTCATCTGCCTCCTCAGATGATGCGTAAAAATCCGAAAGCTGGATGGACTGAGAGGACAATACAGTACGCCTATGTGCTTAGGTGGCTAATGGTCTGCCCGCCTGTAACTTTTGCCGAGAGGCGGCAGACGTTTGAGCCATATTCTGATGGGCATAAACATCCATCCAAGGAGACTGCATAGGGAGTACAGGCATTATAAGGTTGTAACAGCTGTGGGTATCCCATGGTAGGAGGCAACATGGGAGTTGATAAATGATCCACTAGCTGCGTCATAACCTGGGATAAGGTGGACACCCAGGGTCAGGGGTACCGAAAAGGGGGGGGGGCGTGTACAAATTACCCGGATCCGGGCTAGCTGGTGGTGCCCGGCGGGGGCCCGGGTCCGGAACTGCTCCGCCCTCTTACATCACACTGCTGTGTGCTGGGCTGCCCTGGAGACTGCTCGCGGCTGCTAAGAAGCAGCCACAGCAGTCTCCTACAATATGCCTGTGGGGGAAGCGATCAAGCTGATCGCGCCCTCCACTGGTTATGTGCCGGGCGGAGGGGGCTCAATGCGCCCCCTCCTTGCCAGCTTCGCGGCGCTGCAAAACTGGGTGTTTTTTTCTTTTTACCTAAGGGGAGGCGTGGTCACGCCTCCTGCGATTAGGCCACGCCACCTTTTTACCGGGGCCCTGTGCGACTCTTAACGGGCCTGCCCAGGGTGGCTCATATACCGGGGCTGGTAATGTTTGGCTCATGTGGTTATCGTAACCTTTTATTGTCATGTACAGGGGAAACAGAGTCCGGGTCTGTGCTATCACCACCATCTCATAATATCATTGTGGGGACTATAAGAGGACAAGTGATGTGTTGCTGCTTTGCCACTGAGTACCGTTATGCTGTTATATACGTCTATATCTTGTAAGTGCAATGTGCAATTAAAACCTGAAATTTTACCAAAGGTCTCTGCACTATTGCCTATTTCTGTTGTTGTGTTCCCCCATGTTTTTGCTGGCTGCATATATTGGAGACACGCTTGTTGTTTCAGAGTAAGGATACCGGACATCATTGGGATGAATATTTTTATAGGACTTCCTGACTATCAAAGAAGAAGGACATAAAACAGGACTATGTAATGTGGAAATATTTATTCTGATTTTTTTTCTCCACTGGTTCCTTTACTAAGTGTATTGAATTATTCACTTGGGTTTTGGTACACATGCTTACATAGGGAGCGCTGATTCACATGCACAAACTGTTTTTTCTAATGTGGACTGGTGAGTAAATCTATAACAATTAGTACACGAACCATTCTGTATAGAATCCTGAAGGAACAAGCCAGCAAGACAGGATTTGCATGTAATCAGCACATGGGCCTCAGCCTCCTATTTATCCTTATAGTCAGAAGACATAGGCAGTAAATAGCACACAATAAGTGTAAAGCTAACAATGCAAAGCGACAGCCTTCACAAGTACAAGTACATGTGAAGTACTATTGAACCCCTGCACTTCTGGTAGTTGAGGGTTAAGAAGAAACAGCAGCGATATGAATAACTGATAGTCAGAAAGTTAGTGTATCACCATAGCAGAGCTAGCACAAGTCACATACAATGCAAATAAATAGAATTACAATGGACTCTGAATCAACTACACAAGCACATAGGTTGGTAGGATTTGAGCACTGTATAACCTTGCCCCTGGGGAGAGGTATACAGGGAGACTGGACCCAAACCTCCTGAGACCAGCAGCTTCAGCAGAGCACTGAATAATGGTTACTGCCCGTCTCATATAGAGAGGAGGGTAGGAGGAGGAGCAGCCCAGAAGCGGGAAAGCTCTTAATGAGGAATCGCCGTCTGGGGGGCTGCCAAGGGAGAGCCTATCTCCCAAGTGCTGCATTAAACCCCTGGGTGCGCTGGTCTCGTAAAAAAAATGGATGCCGCCACAGTTCCCAGCGCCAGTCTAACTTGCCCTGGTGATCTAGTGGGGGAGCGGACAAACCAATCAATCCCACTGCAGCGCCCTCTCCGGCAGGTCTCCACCGCCGGAGGTAAGGACTGCCACTTATCTGCATCTACGCTGCCTGGCTGCAGTCCGGGGTCCCCAGTGGCGCTGCTAGCCAAGCCCCATTGTCGCGTGCCGAAAGCAATGGACCGGTTATCCGGTGTTACGGCGCCGGCGGAGGTAGATGGAGCAGCAGCACAGGCGTCCATTAGGACGCTTAGCGCTGCTTCCTCTGTAGTAAAATAAAAGAACTCATAAAATTAAATGCTTGGGACTGCTAAAGCAGTCCGCCTGTTATCAAGGGAGCGACTGATCCTGTCCAGCACCAAACGAAAAACGGTCTGCCTGTGGCTGGAGGCGGGGTATATGTGGAGGAAGACAGATGCATCTTGGGAGCTAAAGCTTAACACACATCCCATGGTATCCCTGTGGATCCCCCTATGGACCCTGAAGAAGAAAAGTATGTGTACAGTATGTGTGTCTCCAATTTTCTCCCGCATGAAAAAAAATGTACACTCGGGGATTCATGCAGATTTGGACTTACATCTGTTTTATCACCATAAAATATGAATTTTTGTATTGTGCATGTACATCAAAAACTGCGTAAACGCATGTCCGTACAGATTTAGTGGTATCTTAAGGCCTCCATACACTAGGCGACGGCTTGCCGGATCCTGCAATGGAATCGGAAAAGCCGGCTGGCGGCCACCGATGTTCCGCAATCCGTGGGAGGATCGGTGAAATTACCAATTTGCAAATCATGATCATATTTGAATTGTGATCGGCAAATCAGTGAAATCAAACATGTGGGACTTCACCAATCCTCCAACCTAGCATTGCAGGAATGCAGCATCGCGGCAATCCATCACTGGTGTATGGGGGACATTACACTTACAATGCCTTATGACTGGAGAGGCAGGCAAGCAAGAATAGGCTGAGTACAATAATGTAGCATTTACAGAATTGCAATTGAGGTAGACATGTATGCATACATATGTAAGCCTGGCAGCAGTTGTGCCTGTTGCGGGTGCTGGGGCAACAATATGCAATAATTAGGATGAGGATGATCAGCATTACTAATTGAATGTTTGCACATTCACCATCCAAATGATCTTAATTAATGACTGTCTATTCACATTACTTAATTGATATTTCTATTTGGACTGCAGCAGGAAATTATTTTTAATAGCGGAAAACAAAAAAAGATTTTTATACATAATTTAATTTTAATAACACTGCGCAGACCTTATTCTTTGTTGCATATATACACTTTTATTGGCAGATTGTAAAGAAATAAGGTAACGTAACTTGCACTTGTACTACTAATACTGATGCTCATGATGAAATACTGGCATATTACTGTTGTAGAGCTGGACACGGGCTGATTTCAAGTAGGGAGCAAAGTAAAAATAAAACAAACTTTTGAACAATCCAAGTTACAGTGCAAAGGGCGAACAGACTTATTATTAAGAGACCCATTTTAATGGGTGCCATGGCGGATTGGAGGGAAATCTTTTTGTCATATTAACTACATGTTGTTTTCAAGTTAAATGACTATTTAAATATTTCCAAGTGTTTAAGAAAGAAACAATATACACCACCAACAAAACAACAACATTAACTATTGCCACTGACACTCTCATCTTGGTAAATTAATACCTGATTGCAGTGATGAACAAATGAGGGATGGTGGCTTAGTGATGAACCTATAGAATGAGTGGTAAAATAAACAGACACTCTCTCCGTTCCGCAATAAGTAATCTTAACAATGGGAAAAATGTGCATAGGTAATTCATACAGATCTGATAAATCCACTTGAATAAAAAATAATCATTTTACATGATCAACATTTTGACAGAATTCTCTATAAGATTTGTGTGCATATAAACTTTTGTTTTTCCTTCTCTCCACAACACAATCTCATACAGACCATCCTTCAGACTTCCAATCTGGCTAAAATTGCATTGCGAAAGCTCTGTATAATATATGCACACAAATGTAATTTTTCAGTTTACATTTACTAATTTATTAATTTAATAGGATACATTTCCATAAATAATGTTGCTGTCCTTTCACTCATTAAATGCCTTTACTGTGTAGGACATTAGTAACGCTTGCTAAAAGTTGCACTTTTAAGAAAAAAAGCAAACAAACCTCATTATCAAAGAACATCAATCAACTAAATTAGAAATTTATTTCCACTCACTGGCTTACAGATGGATTAAAATGTTGTCATTAGTCAAATAGATAAGAGGAAAGAAGTAAATGCACTGTGTCATCAATAATATGAATGAATAATTTTTTATGTAAATACCAAAAGCATAAGCAAATTAACGGATTCCATTGGCCTCCAGAATAACGACGCAAGGTTTTATTTGGATTCATTAATCCACAATCACAGGCTATCTCCATTCTAACAACACGCATTATGAGTTAATTAAATCTCACTGTGGCTTAATTAATACCACGATGAGCAACTATGTTCTCTAACCGTCAGCAACTAAAAAACAGTTATTAGTCTAGTGTATCAGACTAAATAAAGTAATGTACACATGCGGCATTTTTTTAAATAAACACAGCTGACTGAGGTCACTGTGACAGAGAAGGGCTAGTCTAAATTCAAGGGCATTTTAGACAACCAAATCTCATGTCCAGATCCATGCATGCTGGGAAGCTTTATGTAGCATAGAGAGATAATCCCAACAGATGAAAGAACACTTTTTTTTTGGGGGGGGGGGGGGGGGGGCGGGGGGGGTCACTTTACTTTTTCACCCCAGGGTGACATCTCTTGTGTGTATTGCTTAGCCTGTGTCAAGGAGAACACATGTTGAGTAGACACTGTGTATGGGCACAGCTGGCAGGGAAAGATACAGCTAATGCACACAGAGGATCCAGGCGGAGGAGGGTTGTTTGATTTTTTTTTTTTAGTCTGGACTGTAATATCTACTGGCACATGCTGTACACATTTGGTCCAACATGATTACATTTTTATCAGCACTTACTATTGTTATATAGATATTAAAGAAATAGTGAAATATGAACCATGGTTGCAAATTACTATTGCAATGAATCTACTGATCAATATCTGACTTTCCACATCTAAGTAATGCTTTACCTCTCACACTTAGGCGGATAGATATTTGGCATACAACATGCTTTTAGGCGTATACAAAACACCCAGAAGCACTAGAGTCCAATATCTTGTCCAAATTAATCTCCTATGCTAGTCACGGCTGATTATTGCAAATTTGGAGAAATGGCAGCATGGAGATTGCCCTAAACAATATATTAATCAACATTGAGGCTGGGCAATAGAAGGCCACTTACTATAAGCCAACAGGACCCAAAACAGTGTGGCCTCTTCTAGAATACTGCAAGGTATTTAGTATGTAAGCTCATATGAGCAGAGCCCTACTTCCTTCTGTCTCATCTACATCTACTCCTGCTCACAAGCTACATTCTACACTTCTCTGTGGTCTTTCTGCCCCTTCTTTGTCTTTGGCTTGCACCTTCTTCAGTGACTCGAAACCCGTTAGCTGTCCCCAAGCCTATCGGTACAGGCTTCAGGTCTGTGTAGAGTTATGTAGAATTACTTATTTATGTGTGTACTGCTTTGCATTGTTTATTTCATTGTACTGTTTTGTTGTTTCCCCTTTGTACGGTGCGGTGGATCACTTGTGGCGCCCTATGAATAAAGTGTAATAATAATAATAGTTATAAATAGTTACAGAGCTCAGTAGAGATCTTGTTGCCCACCCTGGGAATTTGGTGACTAGCGGGCAATGGTCAAGTGTTGGTGGCACCTGAGCAGACCTATCAGGCTAACATGCAACTATAGGGGATATCCGTCTACTGCAACCAACACCTGCCATAATTTAGGGAGCGTCTGTAGCTGGACATTCCATATAACTTACCTGAAGCATATCATCCACCATTGTTAAAATGTACTGTACAGTTTGCTCCTTGGAAATGTGAGTCATCAGGTTGATGAAGGTTTTAGCACACTATAAAAAAAAACAAAAAAAAACACAAATATTACAGATATTATAAATAAAAGGTACAAAAATGCCAAATGTATATGTACATGAATTATTTACATATTAAGAACATCCAAACTAATAAGATAAACATATAAAAATGATGGTCAATGTTCAGAGTTAGCAGACATATGACTTTATAAGCCTCATTTATCAACGAGTGTATCACTCAAAACTAGTGATAAATTTAACTTTTTATGATAAATGGTTCTCCAGCCAATCAGCTCCCAACTGTCATTTTTCTAACAGTTGAGAGCTGATTGGCTGTAGCACCATTTATCATAAAAAGTGAAATGTATCACTAGTTTTGAGTGATACACTCGTTGATAAATGAGGCCCATAGTGCCTGATTCAGAGAAGGTCAGGAATTACAGAGCTGCCCACAAGCAGCTGTACAATTCCGTCCATCTAAAATTCAAATGCAGCAGGAGGTGTCTGTAGGAAACAGACACCTCCTTGCTGCATCTGCGATCCCTGCGCTGCGACCGAGGTCGTAGCATTTGCCACTTTGGCTAGGCTGCGGTAGCAGAAGCTTATCGCAGCCTGGCCGGGTCCTGGCAGCTGTGAGGCCAGGAAATCTGCATCCAACTATGCAGACCCTGGACTTGTCTCTATGGAAAATGGAGGCGACATGCGCCCGTTTCCAGGAACACAGCCCAGGAATGCCCCCTAAACACTTGGGAGGGATTGCGGACGAGATCACAGGACCTATTCTACACATGTGCAAACCACTCACCATTGGAGAGGTACACTGACCATCGGGTAAGCATACATGTCTGAATCAAGCCCATAGGTCACACATTTCTAGGACTATAAATGTACTATATAAAATACCAAGATGACAGAGAATCACAATTCTACATCAAAGTCTAAAATACTGTAGGGCAGGGGTGAAATGATAAATGGATAACATCCTTATTTAGAATCATAAGGTAAATATATTTGGAAATACAGCTCTAGCAGCTGTTACTACTACTGCTACTACTACTACTACTGAAAACATGATATTACCAGCAATGTTTTAAAAATTTGAGATTTTCCCCCAGACATTTCAATGGTCCCTTTATAGTGGAAACTAGTCCAGGCTGCCACAGACTGGTTTAGGATCGCGGAGGGTGTATGCTACTTGTTCATTCAATTAAATAGCACTGGCCTGCTGATATAGGCTAAAGTTTTACAATGAATTTTAATACACCAGTATTGGATAGAATGGAAAATATCACTAGTATTACAGGGCTGGCCTTGTTTTTGTTTTTTCCTTTTTCAATCTGAATGGAATTGTTTTTGAACAATATTTTTCATAGATTCTCTGTTTTATATTTAACAATGAGACATCAGTGCTAACAGTGATCTTGTGATAACTGTAATTTGGGAGGAGCATTTTGTAATGTGGGTATTTACAGGTCTATTTAGTTTCACACTTTATGTAATTTGGAAATCGCCATGTAAATAACTTACCAAGTAAATTAAAATACAAATAATGTGTATCAATATTTTTGCAAGATCAATCTTCAGTAGATCCCCTCTATAATATGGCATTAATTCTAGCAAAACAGAAAAATTTGTGAAATTGTAGCTTACCGTATTGCCTTCTTTGGTTAGTATTGTCTTCTTCTCCTCAGAATTGGAATTTTCAAACCGTAAGATAAATTCACAGTCCTCACCGGAAATCATCTGACCCCTGAAATGATGTAGCTCTGTGTAAGACATACTTACATACAAAAACATACAAATCCTGTAACAGCAAGAACAGTGTGAAGTGTATGATGTATTGAGAAAGGTTATGTTACTATGTGTGCTCTAAGAGGTGCTACATGTAATAATGCTCCACATACCATACACACCATAGTTATCTTTCTAAAAAAAATATATATATATATATATATATATATATATATATATATACACATATACACACACACATATATACACACACACACACATAGGTTGAGTCTCCCATATCCATATATTGAGTCTCCCATATCCATATATTCCAAAATACGGAATATTTTTAGCATGATTAGGAAAGTGAAACCTTTGCTTTCTGCTGGTTTGATGTACAAGACCAAAATTATAAAAAATATAGTGTAAAAGAACCTTCAGGCTGTGCGTATACTTTCTAGATGAAGCCTCAATTAATTTCATGTATGTACACAAACTTTTTTTGATGCACAAAATTATTAATAATATTGTATAAAATTACCTTCAGGCTGTGTATAAGGTGTATATAATACATAAATGCATTCTGTGTGTATATTTGGGTCCCATTCCCAAGGTATCTCATTATGGTAAGTAATTAGTCCAAAATACGGAATATTCCGATATCCAAAATACACCTGGTCCCAAGCATTTTGGATATGGGAGACTCAAAATATATTCTATCTCCCAATAACCAGATACCTGGACCCGATGCCCTCGTAGCAGGAAAATATATAACAGCAGGGGACGCGGCACTCGAGAACATCAAGCACAATCTTTAATAGTACTCCATATACAGGTAACAACGTTTCAGTGCCTCCACAACCGGCCCTAATTAGTCTCAAGTGTATAATTCAATGCAATATTAGAAAATAGATACATGTAGTAAATATCACATTAATAACCGGATAGATGCAATATATACATATATATATAACATAACTATACATGACACTGCCATTCTCACTATAGAATACTCATAAGGCATACATATGGGTCCTAGTCACATATAGTCATCGAACTAACTACACATACCTAATCTATATCACATATACACGAACAAACCTTACAGACTAAACTAGACCCAATTACAATATCAAAGCCATTAGATCAGAGGTTCTCAAACTCAGTCCTCAGGACCCCACACAGGTCCCATTTTCCAGGTCATCCAGCAAGTGCACACTGACCCATTTTAAAAGATCCACAGGTGGAGTAATTATTTCTCTTGTGATTCTGTGAGGAGAAATGGAAAATATGCACTTGTTTGGGGTCCTGAGGACCGAGTTAGAGAACCTGTGCTTTAGATGATATGTATATAAGACAAAAAAAAATTTCAAGCACTAAAGATACTAATAATAATAGGAAAATATTACAGACAAGGACCATATTATATTGTATACTCAGTTAACTACGATATATCTTAAGCTACAAAATAATCAAGTGCTCTTATAAAAAATTGTATAATCCAAGGTGGTCATTAAGGCCCTTGGGCAAAAGAGTACCTAAACGAAAAATCCACCTACTTTCCAATTGCTTCAATTTTAAATCTCCGTCTCCACCCCTGATAGACAAGGGAATGTGATCTATCATTCTGTAGTGCAGGGTGGACAAAGGATGCGACACTGAGCAGAAATGTCGCGCTACTGGTTGATCACGGTGACCACTGACCAGGAAGGCTCTAGTTGATGATCTGTGAGCCGCCATGCGTTCTTTAAACACACGCTCCGTCTATATAGGAGAGTCCACATGGGCAGATAATTTGGTAAATTGTGTATTTAGAGTTGCACCTTAATTTAAAATTTATAGTGCATCTTTTTCCTGAAAGTGGATGGTAAAATGTATCATCTTTTAAAATTGCACGTAGTGCATGTGCATCTAACACATCCTATCTTGCCGGTTAGAAAATGGCTAATAGGGGTGTTGTGATAGCTAGAGGCATCTGTTTTCACCAAGTAATCTTTAAAGGTGCATACACACACACAACGATTTTTTGAATGATTATCGATAACGATATCGTTTATCGTTCAATCGTTGAAAAAATCGTTCACTTTCTGAGTTAAAACGATGAATGAATATCGTTCATGCGCGTTCACATTTGTAGTTTAGTCAGACTGACCAACTCAACGATTTTCCGTAAGGGAATATGCAAAAATCGTTTGTAGTTCAAAAAAATTGTTCCCCTGCTAGAGGGTAGAAACATGTCAAGGTGTTCTCTGGACTGCTTTTCAACTCTTGACCAACTACACTGCTGTATTCCATTTGTGGAACCATTGTTTGGTGATTTGCACTACCTGCATATTTATTACCCACCAGTGTTGCTGAGACACACTGACGGACATTGTTGAGCCTGTTTGTGCGGACCATCATTTCTGCTATCTGTTGCCTCCGCTGGACGGGGGTATTCATCACAGAGCAGACTGTCCAGCCTTCACCCCTTGCGTCCTGATCGGGAGTCGCTGAGGCGCGAACGGCTCACCATCCTGTACGATTTCCCTGCTTGTGAGTCATTGGAGCTACGCACAGTCCCACAGTTAGCCGCCGAGCTGCGCTGGTCACAGGGACCAACATCACACCTACTTGTTTCTATTTGTCTGGGAGTCGCAGGAGCAGTTGGTTTCTAGGGAGTCTTTGGAGCTTTGAGTCCACTGGGACAGGTGAGATACTGGACTGCGGGTTTTGGTCTGGAGACCCCCCGCTATTATATTCACCATACCAAGATTTTGTTAGCTCCACGGCTCCGTAATTTAGGGAGTCACTATACCCTATATCAGGTTTCAACAGAGTGACTACACCTACTTTACAGATTGATATAATTCTGGTTGCCATTAGCAACATATGCTGATTACCATCAAGGCTTCTACATAGATGTTTTAAACTCTATCTTTTTTCCTATGATATATTGAAAACTGTATGTGCTTAGATTATTAATGTAACATTCAATTTCTTTTTTTCATTCTATGTGTAATGTTTATATATGTTTTTAGAGTTGAACTGCATTAAATTTTTTCATATGTTTAATAAAATAATAATATATTTATAATTTTCACAGCCTATGTTTTTATATAGTGATTAGCGCAGGTACCTTATTTGTATTTTTTTGTTCCTTTTTGAGGGTGGTTTGCAGGTATCCCTCTGTGTCAGCAGCAAGTCTCTATATTAGACAACACCTGAGTGATTAGCGCACCAGTTTTTCTTTCTCTTCATGAATATATAATAGGTTGTGCAAACTCTCAAAACCACATTTTGTAAAGCCTTGGTAATGACAAGACTCAAGTCAGCAGAGAGCCAAATAAAAGGGGTGTCTAACTGGTAGTAGGTATGGATATAAAATATAACTAAATCAGTAATATTGCTATTTATGGATAAATATAATAGTATACCATTTGCAGGCATCGGGCATGATCCCGAAGAGTCTGCCCAATGTTTTAAAGTGTCAACCATTTAAACCAGGTTGGTTTTGCCTTTTAAATGATTCCCACTTTAAGCAACGGGCACACTCGCTAGGATCTCAACGATGTCTGCAAGTTCCCGGCTATTACATTTACCCCTTAGACCCTAGCCTGATCTTGGTCCAATTTCCAGTCGATACAACGCATTATATGGGCTGCAACGATAATTGCCCTGTTAGAGATGTGTTCAGCTGCTTTCTGTGACTGAAGAGGGTCTCTGGTAAGAATCCGCAAATTAGTGATATGACATAAAAAAGGATTAAGGATAATCACGCAGATACACAGGTAACAATCTCATATCGATCCAGAATCTCCAATCATCCATCAGTAATTGGTAGTTAGTAGGCAGGACCCATTGCTAGAGGGGGTGTGGCCAAGTACACATGTGCCAAAGTAGATACTTGTGCCAAGGGTGTTGGTGAATTCATACAGCAAAATAGCTAACCCAGACCCCCCCCAGTCAAACCTGGACCTGGTAATCAGTATCTGCCCTGCACACCTGTTAACAGGTGCACAGCGATGAGGAATAACTAGAATGGCTTGAGGCTAGTTGTAAGGATCTACAGTACCATTTTCAAAAGTACAGTTTTGGTTCCAAACTTGGAAAACATAATGTCCACCTTCAAACAATGAAGCGATACAATTTATATTGGTTGTGTGATCAGAGTTTACCAATTTGCATAACACATACTGCTTTTGTATAAAAGTTACATACATTGACTTCAGATTAACAAGTTCTCCTTATCTAAACATTAATTATAATCACTGTAAAATTACTTTTTATTAAAACCGCAGCCATGAAAGGTAAGAGGTGTTATTTCTATTAAGATTAGCCCACCCAACAAAGACGGATCTTATGGCTTGATGCTGATTACTCTCGTCATACAGAACTGCAAGTTTATATGCTTCTGTGTAATGCCCTGAGTCTCCTTGTAATCTATAGTAATTTATAGGATGCAACAAAGGCCACAACATTACGTTCTCTGAAACCACTGTACTATCTGCTATTTACTTCTAACTATATACACCATATACAGTATATAACTCACTGCCTGCGGCCCTGAATATTCTAGTCACTTTCTCTTCTCGAGTATCAGCAAGAAACATGAATAGTTGTGTTGCAGAGAGAAAGTGAAGAGCATTAGCAGCGGTCAGCTATAAAGGATCCAAATTATCCAAATTAATCAGAAACTGAAGAATTCAGATGCACACATTTACTTTAAATACCTTTTCTAGTAATAAGATAGGCAAGACATTTATCCACCAAACCTTCCACACACTTTCTGAGTCCATTGAACAGGCCAGATTATAAAGTCTAGCAAACAATGACATCTAATTAGGTCAGATTGTTCCACAAGGGGCAGAAATATTCAGGTGACCACATCTAATAGAGAGGAACATTCGGTTCCCTCATCTTGTTGAAAACAGGGTTCATTAAACATATTTTCTGTGATCCTAGACATGTGGCTATTTCAGGTGATGCCAGGCACATAAGCCTCATACAGGCAGAGGATTAAGCTTTCATTATTAATAACACAGAAAACAGGATTCAATGTTGCGGGCAAAACAAAGCTTTACATTAATAAATGAATCGTGTTCTTCACCACTGTAATAACGTCATAATGTCTCCCTCAATTAGTTTTTACATGGTCCCTTATGCTAACCACTTAAATGGTCAATTATTTTTCTTCAAATTTATGTGAAATTGTCAAAAAAATAAATGTATTTAATTTAGGTCAAGAATATATTTTTCAAACTGAATCCACAATTTTATTAACAAATATTCAGATTTTCAAAAAATATTATTAAAATTTAAAAATTTTGTTTGCTAGTGATCTATGCAGGCTTTTAAACTCTAGCGGGTTTGCTGTGGTCTTACTTTGGTAGCGTTCCCGCTAGGCTAGCGTTCCCGCAGAAGGAGGGCAAAAAGCACCCTGCCCTCACAGGCTGCGGGTGCAGTCTTCACCCGCGGGACGCAGTGTCCCGCGGGTGGAGAAATGTGCGGTGACCCGGTCACCGCCGGAGAATAGACGCCGGGCGCATGCGCCCGGCATCTGTTCTACCTGTCTGCAGCGCTTGGGGGCTGCCCGGCATGTCCGTAAGTGCCGGGCATGCCCCCAAGTATGATGAAAAAGGGGACGCGTCTTATAGACACACCCCCTTTTATGGCCACGCCCCCTTTTCGCCCGTGCGCACAAAGTTGCCCTCTCTAGCTCCGGCACCCTGCCTGCCGCCGGAGCTAGAGTGAACACTACTTTGGTATAGGGGTTTTGAAAGCATCAGGGTCAGAGTTCTTTTTAGAAGCTCAAACCAACCTTTAGCAAATGTTCTATTTTGAGCTTAGACCCTGCAGTGGATCCAGTTGGTTTAAAAAATCTTAGCAAACCATGCTGTCCATGTAGAAAACATATGCAATTACAGAGATGGGCGTCTGTTATGTTACAAGGGAATGGTATGTAATGCCGGCTGCCGGGATGCCTCCTGTCACAATACCAACAGCGGCATCCAGATGGTCGGGTAAGTATACTTACCCTCCCTCCTTCCCCCCCTTAATCCTCCCTTCATGTAGCCTAACCCTCCCCACCCCCTAACCCTCCCTGTTAGTGCCTAAACCTAAGTCTCCCCCCTTCGTGCCTAAACCTAACCCTCCCCCCCTCCAAAGTGGTGCGTAACCCTAACCCTCCCTCCCTCCTAGGTGTGCCTAACCCTTACCTCCCCCCCTAAAATATAACGCTAACCCCGTTGTATAACATAAACCTAACCCCCCCCTACTGACACTAAGGATGTCCCGGACTTACCTCATTCGGGCAGCCATCAGTTTGTGTTCCAGCGTCAGGATTAAGATAGGCATACGTATTTAGATGCCTATCTTAAGTCCCTTGTCGGGCTTCAGCCGTCGGGATTTAGGCTACTTCCCTTTACAAGTTATTGCACCAGACACCTCTTTAAAATAAATGTAAAAAAAAAGCACTGAGGAGCAGCTCGGCTGGAAACAGCAAAAAAGAAGAACAAAAAATAAATATATAAAAAATGTTTAAAAAGCAAAACGGTTAAATATACTGTGGAGTGGGGAAAATGGAGATAAATCATCTAAAGAAAAAAAATTTTTTTATAATTGATATATATATCAATCGAGGACCGGCACTCAGGAAAATATCATACTACACCCGGGTGCCTCTCCAGAGGTGGACTCATAGATAAACAAAAATAATGGACGGAACTCCGGGGCTAGTAATGCAAATAATCACAGCAAGCTGTATGGGTAGATGTCAACGTTTCAGAGCACCTATGCTCTTTTGTCAAGACAAAATTGGATAAAATCACTAAAATTATACATAAAGGTTTTTAAAGTTTCAGTTTAAAATACCGGTCCTTGTATGGCCACCTCGTGAGACCCTGATCTAGGGAATAGTTTATCTGAAGGCGTATTTTAAGTTCACCTCACGCACTGATTTTTTTTGTTAGCAGTTAAAGCATATAAGCAGTAACCACATATAAGAAATTTTTGCACTAAGAGAAAGAATTATAAATTACAACTTAAAGTAATTTCTGAACAAAGTATTGCAGATGTGCTATTTTTACAAAGGCATGTTTACCTTTTTATTTTATTTTTATAATTTGCTGTAATTAAACATACTTGGAACATTAAGCCTAAATCAGACTAAAAACTCAAGTCTTAAAACAGAGGTTTCACTCCGTAAAATAGCAAAAAGCAGCAATATGCAAAAATTAGAAGAAAACACCCAAATGCTTATGATATCCAAAACAGTAAATTACATGTACATGACACAGATTTACAAAACTGAGGTTTGTGTGGATCTTCAGTGCTAGAAGCCTAAAGAGTAGCATTTACACACATACATATATATGATCTGACGGGTTGGGTACGAAATACAGATGGCATACAAGCCGCCGGTTCAAATCCCGATGAGAGAAGCCCGACAGATGAAAATCCCAATGCCGGCTCGTAAGTATGTTTAACCCTCCCCTCTCTCCTCCCCCTAACCCTCCCTTGGGGGTGCTTAACCCTAAGATGCCCAAGCCTAAGTCCCCCCTCCGTGGTTCCTATACCCCCCCTTCCCTGCACCCTAAACCTTACCCTCCCGGGGGGGGGCTGCCTAGCCCTAACCCCCCCTTGCCCTAGCCTAGACCTAACCCTCCCGGGGAGTGCCTAACCCTTAGTCCCCCCAGGAGTGCCTAAACTGTGATGTAATGTCCTGGACCAAAACACAAGATCATGCTCCTGCAAACGTCATACCAAAGGCGTGTGCACAGAAATGGGGCGTGGCCTTGTGACAGCTAAGCCACGTCCCATATTTGCACGCTGCTATCGGCTTATTACCTAGACTACAGATATATTTTGTCTCTTTGCCTCTGACTGGTTGGCCACCCCTGTTCTAGATGATATTAGCTAGAATCTGATTGGTTGCTATATGCAGCAACTTCACTTCTAAAAACTCGATCATTACTAAATATACCTCATCTAGCGGCCGATCAGTAAGTCTGTATTGCTTACCTGATCGGCAGCTTAAAAGAAATCAATGCTCATCATACAAATGTCTGTCACTTATCTGTTATACTGCCAGAAAAGAAAAAGAGTACATACAGACATACTTAATGCCAGTGTATACTGTACATAGCCTTACACTGCAGAACTTTTGTAGTACAGGTTGAGTCTCCCATATCCAAAATGCTTGGGACCAAGGGTATTTTGGATATCGGAATATTCCGTATTTTGGAATAATTGCATACCATATTGAAATGTCTTAGGAATAGGGCCCAAATCTAAACACAGAATGCATTTATGATTCATATACACCTTATACACACAGCCTGAAGTTGTTTATACAATATTTTCAATAATTTTGTGGCTCAAACAAAGTTTGTATAGATACATGAAATTTATTTATATGTCATATACACCTTATACACACAGCCTATAGGCCATTTTATACTTTAGTTTAATAATTTTGTGCATTAAACAAAGTTTGTGTACATTGAACCATCAAAAATCAAAGGTTTCACTATCTCAGTCATACTAAAAATATTCCGTATTTCGGAATATTTGGATATGGGAGACTCAACCTGTAGTTACTAAAGCAGAACCAATAGAAAAAAAAATAAAAAATAAAACTCTCAGAAACAGATCCTGCCTCTAGTCAGTCAGCAGAGTATAGGTTTAAACAATATGGAAGCAATAGAGAAAAGGTACCATACACTTACTGGAGATATGACTGCCAGTTCACTTTGTTAGCACGAACCTCTGCAGCTTTGGCTGCAATAATGTTTGTAGGGACAGCAGCATCAACAGCACCTCGAATATCCATCTCCTCTTCTTTGTTCCTTCAGACACAGAATTCTCATTACTTCTTCGCTAATTACAAACCAACATTTTCTTTAGGAGTTTTTTTATTTGAGTTTAAAAGAGTAATTTATAACAGAGGTAGATCACCTGTGGCTCTTCAATGGAACTACAAGTCCCAGCAAAGGCTAGCATTGAGAGCTTGGACTTATGATTCCACAACTCTAGGAAAGCCACATACTACCCAACCGTGGTATACCACATAAAGGGCCTGATTTAGCATGGATCGCAATTGCAACCGCATCCGTAGATCAGCCGATGGGGCGTACTGCGCCTGCACCACAGTGCGCAGGACAGCATTGCGATCACGAACGCAGACAGAAAGCCATCGCAGAGTGAGTGACGGGACGGGGAGTGTTCGGAGAAACGCAGGCGTGCCTGTCCGTTTGAATGCCGTTGCATGGGCGTGCATAAATTAGCCACTGCGATGGCATATGCAGCATGAGTACTCACTGCATGCGACGAGATTTGCAATTTCTGAGGAAGGTCATGATGTAATTCTGCATGAGGGTCTGATGTTACCGATGTATATGCAGGACTGTGAGGTATTACAGATGTGAGAAAGGGATAGTGGGCGTCTCTATGTCGGCTGAGCGGTTGCAAACATTAGCATATATTCGCAGCAGAACTGCGTGCGTAATCACAGCTGCGATCGCAATAGCGATCCGTAATGAATCAGGCCCAAAGTGCACCTGTCGTCTGCACATTTTTCTTATGTTGTAATTATCATTATAAAGTGATTATTTCAGGACTTTGAATAACTACTCCTTTGCTGTACAGTAATTTTGAAAAATTTTATTTCTAAAGACCTTACAAAATGTTAAATTAAGAGTTATGGTAGACTCACCTTTGGTTAACTATATTTATTCTAAGTCCATAGGATCCACAGGGATACCATGGTGGTGTGTGTGGTTGGAGAGATCTGGGCACCAAACGGTCAACGCTTTAGCTCCCAGGATGCACCAGTTGTCCTCCACCTATACCCTGCCCCCCAGCCACAGGCAGATAGTTTTGTAAACAAGCCCAAGGCAGGAGCAGGAAAGAGGAGAAGGAAGAACAGTACACTCAAGACACGCTCCCAGTAGATGAAGGAATCAGTGATCAAAAGAAAAAAATACCCAATGAGGCCTGGTGTATCAGGGTGGGCATTCTGTGGATCCTATCGATTTCGTAGAAATAGTTACCAAAAGTCTACCATAACTCTTAATTTCTTCTTCAGGATCCATAGGGGATCCACAGTGATATCATGGGTATGTCCCATAGCAGTGTCCCCTAAGGGTGGGGATGCTCCTGTGCAGAAAGGAGAATCCGACGTCCAAAGGAAGCATCCTGAGAGGCAAAAGGTATCAAAGGCGTAGAACCTGAGAAAAGTGTGGACGGAAAACCACGCGGCTGCCTTGCACAATTGTTCAGCAGAAGCGCCACATCGAACCACCCACGAAGGTCCCACAGACCGAGTAGAATGTGCTGTAACCCTGTTTGGAACAGGAACATTAGCTTGCGTGTAGGCCTGAGAGATTGTCATTCAGAGCAATCAAGCCAGAGTCTGTTTGTTAGCTGGCCAGCCTCGCTTGTGAAAGCCATACAATACAAAGGGAGAATCTGATTTGTACGATCCACGTAGATCCAAGGAACACGAACCACATCCAAGGAGGCTTCACCTGCAGAAAGATCTGAGGACTGGTAGGCCGGAATCACAATCTCTTCAGTCAAATGGAACCAGGATACTACTTTGGGAAGGTAACCAGCCCGGGTATGGAGGACAGCTCTGTTCGGATGAAAGATCAAGAAGGGGGAGCGACAGGAGAGCGCTTCCAAATCAGATACCCTGTGGGCAGAGGAGATAGCGAGGAGAAAGAGCATCTTTGCCGTCAGCCACTTGAGATCTAAAGAATCCAGAGGTTCAAACTTAGAAGCCTGTAGAGCCCGGAGCGCCAAGGACAAATCCCACGGAATACCGGAGGGACAAAAGGAGGTTGAAGGCGGAGAACACCCTGAAAGAATGTTCTAACATCAGACAGGGGAGCGATCCTTCACTGGAACCAGACTGAAACCTGAAATCTAAGGGAGGCCAGGCTGAGGCTGAGGTCCAACCCAGCCTGGAGAAAGCCAAGCATCCAGGAGACCCTAAAAACTGCAGGGTCATAGCCTCTGGGGGAGCGCCATTGAAAATTGAAATTAAGAGTGTCAAAGTCTGTAATAGATGCGGGCTGGGGAAGGCTCACGCGCCCTGAGTCTGGACCACAGAGCGAGAGAAACCCTTGGCCCTTAAGAGGGATGACTCAAGAGCCACGCTGTCAAAGACAGACGAGGTAGGTCCGTGTACAGGCAAGGGCCTTGCGCTAACAAAATCAACTACTCAAGCCTCAAAAGGCTGGTAGGATTTGTGCGCTGTATAACCTGGCCCCAGGGAGAGGTATACAGGGAAACTGGACCCGAATCTCCAGAGACCTGTAGGTTCAGAAAAGCCCTGATTAATGGCTGCTGACTGTCTCATATAGGGAGGAAGGTGAGTAGGAGAAGCAGCTCAGAAGCGGGAAGCCTCTTGTGAGGGATCGAACTCTGGGCTGGGGGAGTGGCTGCCAGGGAAGAGCTTACATCCCCACTGCTGTATCAATCGCCGGGTCCCGCTGACCTCAATATGGTCCCCGACGCCAGACTTAACTGCCCCGGTGGTCTGGTGGAGGTGTGGATGAACCACCCGCCCCACTACAGCTTCCTTCGGCTGGTCTCCACAACCGGAGCGGGAAATCGCCTTACCCGTATTCCCCGTTTGTCCAGCTGCAGCCCTGGGATCCAGAGGAGCGGCTAGCCAAGCCCCGCTGGTGCCTGCCGTAATCACTGGACTGCTCACCGGTGTTGCGGCACCGGCAGGGATAGATGGAGCAGTAGCTCAGGCGCCCATTAGGACGTCTTGCTGCTTGCTCTGAAAAAAAGAAAATAAACAAGCTCCTAAAAATAAAGCTTGGGACTGCCGAAGCAGTCCCCCTGTCTAAAGGTGCGACCGGTACTGCCGGCACCAAACGAAAAACTGTCTGCCTGTGGCTAAGGCGAGGTATATGTAGAGGAGGACTTGTGCATCCTGGGAGCTAAAGCTTTGACTGTTTGGTGCCCGGATCTCTCCAACCACAAACACCCCGATGGTATCCCTGTGGATCCCATATGGACCCTGAAGAAGAATTATGTGACTTATAAATCATTTATTTTACAAATATTGGTATTAAATCAATAGTATAAACAAAAAAGTTAAAAAAAGACAACCATTCAAATTCAGGTTCTATTTGATATCTGCCGACTGTGTATTATAGTCTACAGCTGGGTACACACTTACGATATTTTGCCCAATCCAAAAGATCGGGCCAACATGTCATCGAAATCATGACGTGTGTACCCACTATGGTCCATATTCAATTAGAAGCGAAAAGCAGAGATCCACAAAAAAGTATCGCCGATTGCATCTTTTCGCCTGTCGGAAACTTATCTCCGTATTCAATTCCACCCACTTTTCGCGTACGCGGAAAGTCAATGCAATATAACAGGCAAAAAAGATTTGCCTCTGAATAGAAGGAGAAAAGAACTGAAACATTTTTATTTTGGGGTGCAAAGGTGCGGAAACCTCTCAGAACCCTTGGAACAGACCCCCAAAGGACAACTGCGTCAAAAAATTCCAGAAAAAAAATTAACACCCCAAAAAAGTACTTTCATTTTGGAGGCAAAGTGGGAGGACAAATTCAAAAACTAAGCGAAATAAGGTTTTGTGGGTGCCCTAAGAAGAGGCCAAGCGTTTTTGGGATTGCAGGTGCTTTTATGACGGAGGAATTTCACTTTTTTTTTTAAGCTTCACTATAGAGATGATTGTATCTATTTTCAGGTAACCCAAATTTGGCAGGAATACTTATTTTCTCCAAACAATACTGCTTTATGCCAATCTTCACCACTTGTGCAAAGACGCTAATTGTCCCAACTTAAGTACCCCAAACAGTTTTTATTAAGACTAATTGGACACTACTATATTGATCCCCAATGTTTCTGTATCTTTTTTGGGGGGTTCAGGCCGATGTCCCCGATTCTTACACCACTTTCCGCCTGATCTGACTTTGCGTGTCGCCGTTTTCGCATCTTTTGGAATTGAATATGGCGAATAGCGGGGGACGAGCAAGATAAGTTTCCACGGCCAAAAGCCGCGATGTAGGTGAATAGTCTGGCAGGCGGAACTTTATCGCGGGTGCGAAACTTATTGAATACTGACCTATGTCGGCCATTGCGTGCTCCTGCAGGGTAGTCAGCCGCATCATCAGGTTGTCCTTGCATTCAGCTCAATCTGACGATGCGACTGACGACCCCATGCTGCGGAATGCGGCAGGGGCCGACGTAGTGGGCGGTTGGGCACCGGATCATCTAATGTGTACCGGCTGCACAATATGTCAGCCCGTCGGTGGGGGGGGGGGGGTCATCTTTCGTCTTCGCTGGGTACACATATCGTTTGATGTGTACCTAGCATTAGTCATGCAATGATGTTACAAAATGTATCTCTTAAAATATTTGAATCAGAATCACTGACAATATGCGAATGTCCTTTCTTTTAACCTTCAGAACGGCCTGTGATGACACAACAAAACTTTTGTTTCCTCTAAACACTTGTCTGGAGGGCGTGACCCATTTTATCCACAGTTACAGGTTCTTTCCAGCCCCTCATCTTACCTCTAGCAACAGCAAGTGGAAGACTCTGGATTCTGGCAGTCTGGAAATGCAGGACTGGAAGAAATTACAGTAATAAAAATTACCCAAAAGGAAAAAAAAAAAAAAAGAAGACGCAACCGTCAAAGACTGCATTGTAATATCAACACAATGATCTTGCTTATTTACAGTGTAAGAACTCATGCTAAATACTTAAAATAACCTCAGACTTAACTAATTATTTGTAATGATCTATGATTAAATAACTTATTGGTACATAAGATCTCTTCTGTCCTCTAAAAAGAACACTAGTAAAGTAAAAATGTCACCATAGACTGTTGCTTATATATAGTAACAAGACAGATTATAGTGTTTAGATACGGTATGATCTGAACATTTTCTAATCCTACAACTTCTTAAACATTCCTATAAAATGCATATGAACTATATGCCCTTGTATTAAAAAATTTGAAAATTTTAATTTAAACCAATCACAGGCTTGATACAAGCACATCTCGTAAATGGCTAAACACACACGTGATTGGCACCATTCCTCATTAATTAAAATGAAACATGACCTCACTCACGTTTACAGCTTTTAATTCCAATCAAGAGCATTAAATTAGTTTTATGCATTTGCAAATTAATTTTAGCTACTAGAATACAGCTTGTTTTTAAATAACGGAGCAAAACAATGCTGCCGATAGTGAACATAAACATTTTTATATTATAACACACACGTGTGATGTTTCTAGTTTACACTTACACTCTAATGTAAATGAAAGTTTTGGCAGACACAAACATCAAACATACAAAGGTCCCTGCTAGTTCACATATAGCAGCTATATTTTAAATGGACTTTAAACAGACAATTCACTTATTTGCATAGCTTCACTTACCTTGCTATACTGAATGTTTTATGGACTGATAATGTTCATGTACAGATTCTCTGTAAAACAAACATACTTTGTTATGTAATTCTTTGCGGCACTAAATGATACTTTGTTTGTGATTTTTCTAGAGTTATATAGAACCAGGTTCTCTGATGTTATTTTATTATTCGCTGTTTTATACACTGCTGGGAAAAGCTAAACAAAAAACATCTCTCTTGACTTAGGTCACCCTGGACAAATAATCAATTAATACAGTGTACAATAAGTTGCAAAGCAAAAGTAAGTTGATCTGTAAGCATGCCATGTTGGAAAATTTAATTCTTAGGGGCCTATTCATTAAACCTAAAAATTCTCTAGAGATAATTAGGTTTAGAACTCGCATGGAGTTCTACCTAATTATAGGTGGAATTCATCATTCCACCTCTCCATAAGTATCTATTCCGAAAAGCTGTCATTTTTGCAATGACAGCTTTTCGGGAAATAGATACTTTTCCCTGCCTACACTACCTTATCGCATCTGGAAACAGTGCTGCGCATGCGCTGTTACATCTGTAAAACCAGCGCATGCGCAGCACTGCCTACAGATGCGTTAAGTTTGTGTACCCCCCCCGACTTACCTGTCCGCGCAGCAGCCTCTGGCTCCGTCATGTGGTTTCCCAGCAGACCACATGACAGATTAGAAAAAAAAAAAACTTTTTTTTTTTTTCTTCTAAACTTTCTTGTGCTCTGCTGGGGAGCACACATGTCCGACCAGCCTCCGAAGCCTGACGACGGAGCAGAGCGCCGGAGGGACTCGTCGGGGGACCTGCACACGCGGATACAGGTAAGTCGATTCTGTTATTCGCCACCTCACAGTGGCGAATAGTAACTGCATCAAATTCCGAAAATTCATAATTTTCGGAATTTGATGAATACCACAGTTTCCACATCCCCATACTAATGTATGGGGAGTGTGGAAATTAACGCAGGGGAACTTAGCAAGGAGATATGTGTGATATCTCCTGTACTAAGTCTGTTCATGAATACCAAAATAACGTTATTTAAGGAAAATGTCCTTAAAAACGTTATTTTAGTGTTGACGAATAGGCCCCTTAGTATTATACGTAATATATTTCATTTCAACTGAGAGATAATTCATGACATATCAAGTTTTAAGGTATCTTTTTTTTTAGATAATACAAATGTTAATAGTTGTAGATTTCCAACCACAAAATTTTTTTTTAAACATATTATAATTATCACATAATGATATTTGTTACATGAAGAGCACTACCTTAAACATCATCTATAACAAGCCTAAGGGTTATTTAAGTGGATTAGCAAAATGTGCATTATTTGCAGAGTATGACACAAGGCACCATATTAAAGTGCAAGTAACAATGGGAGAAATTCTATTCAGCGCAAGTTTATTAAATTCCTGGGATAAGTGCCCGCAGTTATTCAATTGTCCCCAATGCAAAATTCACATCTACATGATTTCTGCTCGCACCTTCCTGAGGAGCGAGCAGAAATCCACACTAACTAGTGCTTCGGAGCAGCATCACGTTTGGTAACAGCATCGTGCCTAGCTCTTAGGTCAGACAATACAGTTTACCGCAACTAAACCATAGGCATTAGTCGCGGTAAACTGCATCTTCTTACTTACTGTAAGTGCCAAGGTGTGATGTGAGCAATTGACTAGCTCCCGGCACTCATATCAGGAGTTTTTACAAACTTCCGTTAAATTGAATTCCCCCCAATACATTAAATATTCACATATTAAGGGGAATTTAATAAAGCTTGGAGAGAGATAAAATTGGAGGTAAATAGCACCAACCAATCAGCTCCTGTCACCTTGCAGGCTGTGTTTGAAAAATGAGGAGCTGATTGGTTGGTGCTATTTACCTCCAATTGTATCTCTCTCCAAGCTATATTAAATCTACCCTATAATAAGCTATAACTTGCATGGCCATGAAAGCTAGGGCTAGCATACAGAGATAAGGGGCCTCATAACTGTAAATCGCTGGGTGGGGAAGGGGGGATAGCGGCACACAACTACATCACCAGTGTGGGGGCAACTCTCTTGCATATGTGAACTGGGGGAATTGGGGGCACAACAGTGTGTTTAACTCATTTGTGGTGCTGGGAGTATTCGTACATTACACTTTTTAAAAACATCACAGCATATCATATTGAAATTTTGTTAGTAGGGGCCCCCAAAAGTTAGATGCCCTGGGACCCCCACAAACCTTAATCCGGCCCTGATGAAAAGGACAGACAGGAAGAAGTGTAGCAAGCACAATAGAACAGGCCACTGGCAGTCCTGGGTATAATGATGTCCAGGGAACAGTCCAACTAGACCTAACCGACAGTCCAAGCTCCAAAGCAGCCCAACAGCCTCCAGAATCAGGGAAGTCCAGGCAGATAAGGCCGCAGAGCCGTCATCCCCGTCACACCGGTCATACCCCAAAGACACAATGTTACCATCACTCACCCTATCCACAGGCTGCGACCCGGCACTAGGACCGAAGAGATTGCAGCAGAAGCCCGGCTCTCTGCACTGTATACACTGTGACCTCTCTCTGCAGCTAGCACACAACTGACAGGCACGGCAGTGTCATGTGACAGGAACTCGGTCAGGTGATCAGCCAGGAAGCAGCGGAGAGAGCTGTGATCATGTGATTCATTACAGTGACAGTCCCAGACTCCAGTAACAGTGTTGTTATTATTACTGGGCTGGCGTTATAGAGCTGTGCTACTGATGTGTTTCTGCTTTTCCCACTTATTTGCCAGCGCTAATAATGTGTTCTTAATTCATTGTCACATTTCACTATTTCAGCCAAGTCTCTTGTAACTGAAAAATTAGTGTAACAAACAGAATCAGGCTTTCCATTTCGGCAATGTTCTAGGAGGCAGAAGTGAATGTTAAACCATATTTTTATGCACCTAGGAGTATATAAACAAAATGACAGTTTGTTATGATAGGTTGTGACTGCTGGATTTAAAACTGCAATAGCAATAAATGTGATATAAGCCTGATTTGGGGGTATATGGATATGGCAGTCTGTACAGATGCTGCCATAATCACCCCAGCTCCGCTATACAGAAGTTAAACCAGCCTGCGCTGGCTGCCTCCGGACCCCAGGTACAGTACCCATGGACACGCCCCCATTTCATATTTTTTACATAAAATTATGCAGAAACTGCAGTTTCTGCATAATTTTGTGTTTTGCTTCCATGCTAATGCATACCCTCCAACAATTCACATCTAGAATCCAGTTCAGGGGCGTGGCCATATGTAAAGGAGGCGTGGCAAACAATAAAAGGGGCGGGTCCATGAGTACTGTACCTGGGGTGGGGAGGCAGCCAGCGCAGGCTGGTTTAACTTCTGTACAGCGGCGCTGGGGTGATTATGGCAGCATCAGCACAGACTGCATAGTAGAGAACCACGGGGGGAGGAGCAGAGCCGTCTGTCACTCAGCAGCGCTGCTAAAAGAATCAGGAACTCGGTACAAACAGTACAACCCCTGTTTGCCGGTACAGACCATTACAAAAACGGTACTGTACCGGCTGAAATGGTAGAGTTGGAGGGTATGCTAATGGCACAATGCAGGAGATGTCACAGAAATCTCCAGCAAAGTGCTAAGTAGCACTGCAGATCGCAGTCCTCATTATTATTAATGGGGCCTACGATCTAACCCCTATGTACTAAACTCCAAAAAGCAATGCTTTTCGTAGTTTAGACACCATCTGAAGATGGTGTAAAGTACTGTAAACCTACGGGGGCTCCAGGTGCAGGAGATAAATCTTTCAATCTCTCCCCCTGCATGCCCCAGCCAGTCCGGGAAGCTGACCCTGTGCGCATGAGCAGTGTCAGCTTCCCCCTGGGGAATTCTTTCACTTCAGTGAAACACTTCTCTTATATGCCGGGGATATAACTCACGGGGACAGAGCTTACCGCAACCGATATCCCTGCGAGATCCCGGTAGTACATAGCCTTGATATTTTTATTAAAAATTAAAATATCCCCGGTGAGTTGGAACATTAATAATTTCAGCAGTGCCTCGATTATTAATACATAGATCTCTTAGTGCTATTGCTGTTTTAAATAAACCCTGCTGAGAATTGGTGCCTTTGAAAACATGCTGAATAATAAATATTCCGCCTAGTGATTTCTAAGAAGACTATTTACATATAGATTTTTGACCTACCCATACAAGTTCAATGTAATCGTGCGCTGAGATAAAACAGGAAGTTGATATTTTGTTGATGCAGGTGAAAACACATTTGTGAAAACATCTTTACTAATTTACAGAGCAGCCTGTTTGAAATCCGGGACGGGATTGCAGAATTTTCCTGGTGCGATTTATTAAAGTTAAATCTACCACAAAAATGCTGAGAATCCACACTATTGAATAGATAACACTACCCCGATTTTCTCCATTGAAATATAGAAACCACCAGATTTCCTAAGCAAAGAGTTTGATACCAGCCGCAATCCCGCCAAAACAAATGATCAGTCTCTGTGAGGCGTGTTGCTGGAAAGCACCGCACAGATCTCCAGGATCTGTAAAGCCCTGTTTATTTTTTATTTACAAAAAGCATACATGCCTACCCCACCGGAAGTCGCAGGAGGCTCACGATTTTTCAGATAACCACCGCACCCCTGGAAGGGTAGGCACTTCTCCTGCATTCTGCCCACTTTGCCGGGTCTTCGAGTAGGGGGCGTGACCTAATGACGCAATTCTATGAGAATCTCATTTGGCCCAGCCCCCTTATTTAAATATGTGCCTTTTGTGGCCAATTGTAGTGAGGGGCAGTGCTTAATGATTAGGGGTGAGCGGGTTCGGATTTCTAAAATCCGAACCCCCCCGAGTCCCCCCGATCCGAGGCCGATCCGAGTCAGGCTCGACTTTTCCCGCCTGACTCGGATCTGAAATTGAGGCAAAACGTCATCATCCCGCCTTCCGGGTCTCGCGGGTTTTGGATCCTATATAAGGTACCCGCGTCGGCGCCATTTTCTCACTTGGCTGTGGACAGTGAAGAGGAAGGGTGGGAGTTAGGGTTGGCTGGGTTGACCGCTAAAGGATGCTGTAACCGCCAAAGGGCACTCCAAACAAAATAAAAAAATATATTTTTTTGTGTTTGTGAATTGTGTGCGCAGTAGCCGCACGTGCATCAACAAAGTAGTGCCAAGCGTGCGCCTGTGTCCCATAAGTAAAAGGCCGGCTGGCTTGTCCGTTAAAGGGTGCTGTAACCCCCAAAGGGCACTCCAAACAAAATAAAAAAATATTTTCTGTGTTTGTGAATTGTGTGTGCAGTAGCCGCACGTGCATCAAAAAAGTAGTGCCAAGCGTGCGCCTGTGTCCCATAAATTAAGGGCCGGCTGGATTGACCGCTAAAGGGTGCTGTAACCCCCAAAGGGCACTCCAAACAAAATAAAAAAATGTTTTCTGTGTTTGTGAATTGTGTGCACTGTGGCTGCACGTGCATCAACGAAGGAGCAGCGCCAAGCATGCGCCTGTGTCCCATAAGTAAAAGGCCGGCTGGCTTGTCTGTTAAAGGGTGCTGTAACCTCCAAAGGGCACTCCAAACAAAATAAAAAAATATATTTTTTTGTGTTTGTGAATTGTGTGCGCAGTAGCCGCACATGCATCAACAAAGTAGTGCTAAGCGTGCGCCTGTGTCCCATAAGTAAAAGGCCAGCTGGCTTGTCCGCTAAAGGGTGCTGTAACCCCCAAAGGGCACTCCAAACAAAATAAAAAAATATATTTTTTTGTGTTTGTGAATTGTGTGCGCAGTAGCCGCACGTGCATCAACAAAGTAGTGCCAAGCGTGCGCCTGTGTCCCATAAATAAAGGGCCAGCTGGATTGACCATTAAAGGGTGCTGTAACCCCCAAAGGGCACTCCAAACAAAATAAAAAAATGTTTTCTGTGTTTGTGAATTGTGTGCACTGTGGCTGCACGTGCATCAACGAAGGAGCAGCGCCAAGCGTGCGCCTGTGTCCCATAAGTAAAAGGCCAGCTGGCTTGTCCGTTAAAGGGTGCTGTAACCCCCAAAGGGCACTCCAAACAAAATAAAAATATATATTTTTTTGTGTTTGTGAATTGTGTGTGCAGTAGCCGCACGTGCATCAACAAAGTAGTGCCAAGCGTGCGCCTGTGTCCCATAAATAAAGGGCCAGCTGGATTGACCACTAAAGGGTGCTGTAACCCCCAAAGGGCACTCCAAACAAAATAAAAAGAAAATTTCTGTGTTTGTGAATTGTGTGCACTGTGGCTGCACATGCATCAACGAAGGAGCAGCGCCAAGCGTGCGCCTGTGTCCCATAAGTAAAAGGCCGGCTGGCTTGTCCGTTAAAGGGTGCTGTAACCCCCAAAGGGCACTCCAAACAAAATAAAAAAATATTTTTTTTTGTGTTTGTGAATTGTGTGCGCAGTAGCCGCACGTGCATCAACAAAGTAGTGCCAAGCGTGCGCCTGTGTCATAAGTAAAGGGCCAGCTGGCTTGACCGTTAAAGGGTGCTGTAACCCCCAAAGTACACTCCAAACAAAATAAAAAAATATTTTCTGTGTTTGTGAATTGTGTTTGCAGTAGCCGCACGTGCATCAACAAAGTAGTACCAAGCGTGCGCCTGTGTCCCATAAATAAAGGGCCGGCTGGATTGACCGCTAAAGGGTGCTGCAACCCCCAAAGGACACTCCAAACAAAATAAAAAAATATTTTCTGTGTTTGTGAATTATGTGCACTGTGGCCGCACGTGCATCAACAAAGGAGCAGCGCCAAGCGTGCGCCTGTGTCCCATAAGTAAAGAGCCGGCTGGCTCATTTCTTAAAGGGTGGTGTAACCCACAAAGTGCACTACTCTCCAGCAAAAATAAAAAAATATTTTCTGTGTTTGTGTGCGCCTTAGCCGCACATATATATCAATATAACATAAATGGAGGACCAAACTTTCTCAGATAAAAATAAAATAGGGAAAGATCAAGAACCACTTCCTCCTAGTGCTGTTGCTGCTGCTGGGAGTTGTTCATCATCCCAGAGAGGAAGTAGGAACACCACTACTTTTACTAAACAATTGACCCTCCAACAGTCCTTAGCGAGGAGGATGAAGTACGACAGCAGTCATCCTGAAGCAAAATGTATAACTGAGGCCTTGACTGCTATGTTGGTGTTAGACGTGCGTCCGGTATCCGCCATTAGTGCCGTGGGATTTAGACAATTGATGGAGGTAGTATGTCCCCGGTTCCAAATCCCGTCTAGATTTCACCTGCATCCTCAAAGCAGCAGCGACAAGCGTGCGTCTGTCTGTTAAAGGGTGATGTAACCCTCAAAGTGCGCTCCACAAACAATAAAAAAAATCTTTTTTTTTCTCTTTGTGAAATGTGTGGGCTGTAGCCGCACCTGCATCCTTAAAGCAGCAGCGACAAGCGTGCGTCTGTCTGTTAAAGGGTGGTGTAACCCTCAAAGTGCGCTCCACAAACAATAAAAAAAATCTTTTTTTTTCTCTTTGTGAAATGTGTGGGCTGTAGCCGCACCTGCATCCTTAAAGCAGCAGCGACAAGCGTGCGTCTGTCTGTTAAAGGGTGGTGTAACCCTCAAAGTGCGCTCCACAAACAATAAAAAAATTCTTCTTTTTTTTTCTGTCTTTGTGAAATGTGTGGGCTGTAGCCACACCTGCATCCTTAAAGCAGCAGCGACAAGCGTGCGTCTGTCTGTTAAAGGGTGGTGACACCCTCAAAGTGTGCTCCACAAACAATAAAAAAAAATTTTTTTTTTCTGTCTTTCTGAAATGTGTGGGCTGTAGCCGCACCTGCATCCTTAAAGCAGCAGCGACAAGCGTGCGTCTGTCTGTTAAAGGGTGATGTAACCCTCAAAGTGCGCTCCACAAACAATAAAAAAATTCTTCTTTTTTTTTCTCTTTGTGAAATGTGTAGCATGTAGCCGCACCTGCATCCTTAAAGCAGCAGTGACAAGCGTGCGTCTGTCTGTTAAAGGGTGGTGTAACCCTCAAAGTGCGCTCCACAAACAATAAAAAAAAAAAAAATTTCTGTCTTTGTGAAATATGTGGGCTGTAGCCGCACCTGCATCCTTAAAGCAGCAGCGACAAGCGTGCGTCTGTCTGTTAAAGGGTGGTGACACCCTCAAAGTGTGCTCCACAAACAATAAAAAAATTCTTCTTTTTTTTCTGTCTTTGTGAAATGTGTGGGCTGTAGCCGCACCTGCACCCTTAAAGCAGCAGCGACAAGCGTGTGTCTGTCTATTAAAGGGTGGTGTAACCCTCAAAGTGTGCTCCACAAACAATAAAAAAATTCTTTTTTTTCTGTCTTTGTGAAATGTGTGGGCTGTAGCCGCACCTGCATCCTTAAAGCAGCAGCGACAAGCGTGCGTCTGTCTGTTAAAGGATTACATCGGTGACAGCATCCAAGTAGGCATGTCAGACAGTCCGTACCTGTACTGGCAGGAAAAAGAGGCAATTTGGAGGCCCCTGTACAAACTGGCTCTATTTTACCCGAGTTGCCCCCCCTCCAGTGTGCACTCCGAAAGAGTGTTTAGTGCAGCCGGGAACCTTGTCAGCAAAAGGCGTAGGAGGTTGCTTCCACAAAATGTGGAGAAGATGATGTCCATAAAAATGAATTATCAACTTTTCCAGGGAGACCAGCCTCCAGACCGTACAGAGGGACCTGTGGTGGTGGATTCCAGCGGGGACGAATTAATACTCTGTGAGGATGAGGATGTACACAACACTGAAGAGGGTGAGGAATCGGTGAATGAGGAGGATGAGGATGACATCTTGCCTCCGTAGAGCCAGTTTGTGCAAGGCCAGATTAATTACCAGCTTGTTTTGTGGGGGCCCAAACGAACCAATCATTTCAGCCACAGTCGTGTGGCAGACCCTGGCGCTGAAATGATTGGTTTGTTAAAGTGTGCATGTCCTGTTTATACAACATAAGGGTGGGTGGGAGGGCCCAAGGACAATTCCATCTTGCACCTCTTTTTTTTCTTTGCATTATGTACTGTTTGGGGCCTAGTTTTTCAAACTGCCATCCTGTCTGCCACTGCAGTGTCACTCCTAGATGGGCCACGTGTTTGTGCCGCCCACTCGTGTCGCTTAGCATAGTCATCCATCTACCTCGGTGCAACCTTTTGGACATAAAAACACTATTGTGAGGTGTTCAGAATAGACTGGAAATGAGTGGAAATTAAGGTTATTGAGGTTAATAATAGCATAGGAGCAGAAAAACCCACAAATTCTGTGATTTTAGCTGTTTTTATGCTTTTTTTAAAAAAAATACAGATCCAAAACCCAGAACCCAAAACACCGAAGGGTGGTTTTGGCAAAACCAATCCAGATCCAAAACACGAAGAAAGATCCAAAACCAAAACACAAAACACGAAAGTGGCCGGTGCACACCCCTATTAATGATGCAACCCATTCAGCCCCGCCCCCAACACCTCCTTCTCCTCCCCGGGCTTCTCCCAGGGAGGAAAAGGCAAATGTCTGCAAGTATGACAAAAATGAACAACAACACAAAGGAGAAGAGGTCCGAGGTCACGCACAAATGTTTAACCAGCCCTAGGCCTTTAAGTCTTTCCGATAGTGTACAAATGTAGGGTGCAATTAGACATATGTCTGTTGCTTTGTGGTGTGTCACTCTGTTTTGAGGATTCTACTGCACAACTTTTGGATGTAACACTGCACAACAGTGAAAATGTTTCCGACATGAAAATAGTTACTTCTAATTGATTTCAGCATGCAAAGTAGAATATGAAATTTTAGGGGTAGATGTTGTAGCAGTGAAAAGAGTGCAGAAGTGTGCCAGTGGAGAAAATGGCCATGGCAGGTCTTGGGTTCAATTCCCACTACGGCCCTAACTGAGTTTGTATATTCTACCTGTGTTTGCATGGGTTTCCTCGGGTACTCCAGTTTCCTACCACAATACAAAATATACTGGTAGATTAATTGGCTCCTGACAAATACTAACCCTAGTTCTCGAACTCGGTCCTCAGGACCCCACACAGTTCATGTTTTCCAGTTCACCTAGCAGGTGCACAGGTGTATTCATTACTCACTGACACATTTTAAAAGATCCACAGGTGGAGCTAATTTTTTCACTTGCGATTCTGTGAGGAGACCTGGAAAACATGCACTGTTTGGGGTCCTGAGGACTGAGGCCCTGATTCAGAGCCGGACGCTCTGAAAGAGCGCTCGCTCTGATTCGGGGTGATTTTTTTTTTTTTTGCAGCAGCCTCCTGGCCGCTCGCATAGCTGTGGGTGACCACCCACAGCTATTGCGAGTGGCCAGGATGATGGCCGCGATGGTCAAGACCATCGGGCTTGCGACGAGACCCTTGTGGTAGGGTCTCGTGGCCGCAAGCCCCAGAGAGCTTCTGGCTCTAATAGAGCCGGAAGCTTTCCCACTGACATAACTGTTGATGTCAGTGGGGCCGCCCACAAACGGCAGGCGTTCGCATGGTAACGCCTCCGTTTGTCAAGCCACCCCCACGCCATGCTTCCAAAACGGTGCGAGCTGTCGATCAAAATCAACAGCCGCCCCCTTTTGGTGCGAGACCTGGAGCGACGGAGCGCCCGTCGCTAGCCGGGTCTCGCGCATGCGCACATCGGAGCCGGCTTTGCGCATGCGCAGTGGCCTAACATCGACCCGCTCGCGAGCGGGTCTGAATCAGGCCCTGAGTTTGAGAACCTGTGTGTTATGGAATATAAATTATATTGTCCACTGGGGCAGGGACTGATGTAAATGGTCAAATATTCTCTGTAAAACGCTGCAGAATATGTGTGCGCTATATAAATAACTGGTAATAAATAAAAAATTAATATATGTTTGTTTGACACCCTGAAATCATCTGACAAAAATACTGGAAGAAGATTGTCGAAAAAAAAACACATAGTTGAACATAAAATGTTTTTCTTAGCAGAGGGCATACACTGCCTGGGATCTCACCAACCACAGTGCCATACAGCCTTAATCCAGTCAGCGCTTAGCTGGAACATATTTGACAACTTTTAATTTCTCTCTTCAAGGAGACTTTCCAAAGGGGAGATGTAGATGATCACTGACAGGTGTGGCCAGGCTCTTCTTAACATAAGGTCCCACCTATTCATGGCATTAATCCCATGAATCATGAGTTCCAGAAGATGGGGCTTGGCCAAGATGCTGTGATTTGCTGAGGGATCCATGCAACACTTCTAAACCATTGTGGGATCATGGTTTAATAACCAACTGTGATCGATGGCAGGTTCCATTTAGAGGGTCAAAACGACCTACAGTAGATACTACTCTGTCTTTTTGAGAAAGCCTCCATGTGAGGAGAAATATGTTAAGGATACAGAAGGAGACAGGAGTTTCTCTAAGATAAACTCACTGGACCTGAGAACCAACTTATTTTTTATTGCACCTTGGATTTAAACCACAGAAAGTGCAGACATTCCATTTGAGGGTGAGAATACAAGTGCCAGACTTGGGACTACCCTGCTCTGTTTGCCCCGCACCTGATTTCAATTATTATGGAAGCCGTTATTAGATTGTGCATGCTGCTTTAACTGAGAGTGATTACTCAGTCGCTGTATTAAGAACACTGTTGTTCCACTGCAATTTTTTGCGAATTCTGACCCTGCTCTCATTACTTTGTTGGAGATGCTGGGCAACTGCTAGAATACGCTGGGTCTCTTGTCAGAGAGCTGCACAGTTTGGGCCTGATTCAGACCCGCTTGCGAGCGCTATGCGCTCGCAAGCGGGTCGATGGTTGTGCACGTTGCGCACGCACAGCATGTGCAAGCCCCATAGTGAGTGAGAAATTCACTCGCTCCGGGGCTCGCTACAAATGGGGCGGCTGTCAATGTTGATTGACAGCTCGCCCCGTTTTGTAGGAGGGGGGGGCTGACCAAATGGAGGCGTTTCTGGTCACCCACAGCTTAGCGAGCGGCCAGCTTTTAAAAGAAAAAGCAGCCGCCCTGACTCAGAGCGAGCGCTCGCTTTTTGTGAGCGGCTCTGAATCCGGTCCTTTGTCTGGTGCATAAGGATGATCTGGACACTTCAGCTCACTCACACATACAGCCTAATTAGTGAGGAGCTGGATCATTTCCTATATTATACTAATCCAGGATTTTAAGTATATGAAATCCATTCAGGACATTCTATAAAAAGGATCTTTTAGAAGTGTATTACTATATCTTTAATACAGTAACGTATTAACTTTACTGCAACATTGTCTGCTACATTATAGAATCATTGTGGCTACATAAATATCAACTTTCAATTATTTGAAACAACACAGGCACCGATTTGTTTAGTACCGTGTGGAATCAGGATACTTAGGTCATCTTTCAGGCCCCTGCTGAGATTCATTTTATTGTTTTTATATTTAATATGTACATGTGAATGGTTGTTTTTTTTTTGGGATATGTGTATTTTGCATTTTTATTGTGATTAAAATAGGTTATTAATCCTTATTGCCTTGTATCTGATAAGTGCCACCTCACACCATTTCTTTGTTATGTTAATGATGGTACTGGTATCCGAATGAAGGGTCGACAGACAAAAGGTTGACACTGTATAGGTCGGCACTAAATGGTTGACAGGCAAAAGGTTGACAGTGTAAAGGTTCAACAGGTTTTATAAGGTGGACACATTATTTTGAAAGTATTTTCAACATTTTTAAGGTTAGGGCTAGGTATTTAAGGGATGGTTAGGGTTAGGCACTAGGGGGAGGGTTGGGGTTAGGCTATGGTTAGGTTTACGCACTTGGGGGAGGGTTAGGTACCAGAGGGAGGGTTAGGCACTCGGGGGAGGGTAAGGATTATTATTGTTGACTATTTGTCCCCGTCAACCTTTTGTACCTGTCAACCTTTTGTCAGTCGACCTTTAGTACCCTGTCAAACTTTTGACCTTGTCAATCTATTGCCTGTCGATCTTTTGGTGTTGACCTACACATGTCAACCTTTTGTCGGTTGATCACTTATACCACACCCGATTGTACTCTACAGTAAGTGCCCAATCATATAGGTAATGGAAATTGTGCTTGGAATCTTGTTATTAAATGTAAGTAAGTGGAACCCTATAAACTAAAAATCTCTAAGTGGAACCCTAAAAAACTTCAGAGTTACAGCTTTTTTCTATTTAAATAAAAAACTGCTCATCTGTTCAATTTGAGTCTGGAAACATTTATATCGGAACTGTTTCTTCTGATTCTTTTAAACTGACCAACTGGGATATTCTCCTTCCCCTTATCCAAATGTTCACTAGTGGCCATGATGTCAGTGGATTTCTTGTAGGTTTTTGCACTACTGCACGTTTACCATTATCAAAAAGTATCAAATCTAAAAAATAACTTATTAATAGCTGAAATCATATACAAATCCTATATACAAGCTGTTTTTGTTAAGTGTTTTAGAAAAGTACTCCAGATCACATCTACTGCCCTTCCGTATCAATAGCATGTTTAGGAAGTGACACCAGAAAACAAGATTGTCTGTATGCACTGAAAACACCAGATTAATTCAATATATTCTATTATACATTGTCTTACATCACTAGGCACTCTCACAGATAGTTTGTGACGGGTTTAGTTCACCGGAAAGTGGGAATATCTTTGATGAAGTAAAGAGTGTGACTTGTATTCTTCAAATATAACTTAGGGCCTGATTCAGAGATGTACAGTATGCAATGCCAATTTTTACGCAGATCAAGCGATTGTTTGCCATTGCGCATGTGTGTAAGCTGCACTGTGCAGGCGCAGCAATTGTTTTGCTATTACACCTGTCAAGAGAATCCATCTCTGCGTGTAAGGAGAGCTGCAGTGTTTGCGGCTGGTCAGACTTGCCAAATATTCTGCATGGCTGCCCAATCTGCATCGATATTACCAATGTGTACCCTGTAGTATGTACGTACGTTGTCAGACAGATACGAGAAGGAAGCGGTGGGTCTCCCTATGCTCGGGGAGGCGTTGGAAAGCATTAGCAACAGCGATCTGTGGGAGAATGCAGTTGCTATTGCATTAGCATACATCTCTGAATCAGGCCCTTAGGACCTGATTCAGACCCGCTCGCTCTGAGTGATTTTTGCCCATCTGCGTATGCGTATAATTCGCAGTGGGCATGCGCAAGCCGTTCGTTGTCATCTGATATTGGTAGCTCGTAAGCCACTATCAGGTCGCTTCTTTGAGTGACAGATAGTGCAGTTTGTGGGTGGTAACGGGAAGGTGCTTGTGAACGGGGGAGTGGATGTGCGAACGCAGGCGTGTCTGGCCACCACAACGCTGTTTAAAGGGCGTGCATAATTAGCAAAGTAGCGTCATTGTACATGTCACCTGCATGTATTTCAGCCAGCGCTGATCGCTGTGCTTGCGGCAGGCTAAGGCAACCCCAAGGGCTGCGAGCAGCTCCGATGGCTCACGATGGTCCTGATTAATGCTTCATTTCCCGGAGATGATGTGTGTTGTGAGTGGCAAGGGGGTGTCTTCAGACATTTGCGAGCGCACTTTGCCATAGCTCGCTAAAACATAGTGGGCGTCCTTACGTAACACAGCACGAGCGCTTAATTTAAATATCCAGACCCTTTTTGCCAGCGAGCGATCGCATCTTGCGAGCAGGTCTGAATGAGCTACTTAGTCTGAATAACTAATAATGCACTCTGTGGAATTACCTCCCTCATATAACAAAACTTTCCTAGCAGGGGCATTTCTATAATTGGTGCAGGGTGTGCAGTGCAGATGTAACAAACCCCACTGGTTCTGTGCAGCTGTTTCCCTTCCCTATGTAATGTACTAAACAGTCTATCTTTCCAGTGATATCTTTGAAAAGATGGCGCCACGCAGTGAAAGGCTTTGGCACTATGCTGGATCACTGGATCATATAGCACCACTAAGCACTTTTTCCCTTTGAAATCGGGTTGGAATAAAATGTTTAAACTGTTCTATGTAGCTTGTAATATCTCTACATATATATAAAATAAAGTCCCCGGTTCAGGGGTCTGTCTGTTCGTTCGGGATAATCTATTGAACTACTGGACAGATTTTGATGGGGTTTTCAGCAGCGGTGTCACCTGGTGTGGGGAGGGATGCTGTGCTTGCGGCGTAGCCAAAAAGCATTGGTTCAGGAAGGTTTAGTTGTATCAACCATTCATCTGTGACAAAAGGGAGCCCGGCAGTGACGATTTTAGTGAATCAAGTGACAGAAAAATATCTTGCACCAAGCTGCTTTATAGGAGCTGGTCAAGATGCCAAAACAGCATGAGAGCATCTGAAACTGAGGCTTGGAATGAAGCATCACAAAAAACTGTTGTGCTGTGTGAGTGACTGACTGCTGCAGCAGGGGCGAGGGCTGCACTCTGATTGCCTCTCTGAGACAGTGAGAGCAAATTAGAGATAGCAATGTGCCCTGTTGCTTAGTAGCAGTCTAGAGAGGGGAGGGAGTCAGGGACTGAGCAGGGTCACTTCTGAGGCAGACAAAGAGTGAGACAGTCTCCAACAAACCCATGATGCAGACAAAGTAGCCAGGAAGGAGCCAGGGGAAGCAAGCTATCAAAAAGTAAAAAAAAAACAAAACCATTGGAACACCATCAAATGTTTTCCATTCGATGGTGGCAAACATTGGACAGCCACCATTCAATGATAAAAACACTTTAGTCCGAACAAAAACATTGATGTTAGTAACCAAGGGCATCGGAAATGGGGGACAAGGGGACATCTTGTTCCCCCCATAAATTTAGAAGGCGCCAGTGGAGCGGCGGCCATGGGCGGTCAGGGGAATTATAGCAATAGGCTGCATGGCACAGCACCTGACCATCCATGGCCGCCACTCCAGTCCCTGTCTCCTGCTGCTCCAGCGTCCATGGCAGGGAAGTAGCACCACTAATTTTGCAGCCTTGTTGACAACTGGGACTCATCTCCAGCAGTCATATAAAGAAAGTGAGTGACTGTCAGTCACAGCTACCACCAGTCAGTCAGGGCTCGGGGTGTGGCCACGTTACATCACTACAGGGCTTAGCGTGCTTATTCCAGGAGCACGTGGTGTGGGAGGGGCAGTCCTTGTGGTCATGTGACACCACCGGCTGAGTGACAGCTCCACGGATAATAGCTAGTAGAGAGTAAGGAGGGTGTGGGACTATGCAGCAGAGTTTGCTGCTCTGCCAGCAGCATTGGTACTCTGCTCCTTCTACTGCATCCCTGGCTGACAGTCTGGGGCTCCTCCTCCGGGCTCTTGTAATTGGTTTCCCTTGTTCTGGGACTTTTTTGTGGATTGTTTTGTTTTGGCCAGAGACTTGGGCAGAGAGGGACCACTCCCCCGCAAATGCTGCAAAGTTTCTTGTGCAGAGCTCTGGACCATCCCATCCAGTTAGGCAGCACCTGCAACTTGTTCTGCCTGTCTGGGTACAGTCATTGCTTTGTACTGCCATGTCCTAGTTCTCCCGAAGTGCAATGGATGACACCCAGATTTTGCCGGTCATTTGTGCCACATCCCAGCACAGCTATTGCTTTTTCGTGCATGTGCAAAGAGGACATTGCTCATTGCCATGTTCGGCAGCTGGGGAGGGGCACATGGAGGCTGCAGAAATATGTACAAGTGCCTCAGCCCTGGGGACATGCTGCTGACAATGCTTATGGTAGCTGCAATACAAAACTCTCTTCATGATCCTCCTGCCCTTCCCAGTGGCCGGGGCCTCAGCCAGCTGCAGAGCAGCAGCAGGGGGATTGTGGTGACACTAGTGAGATGCAGGGGATAGAAGTGATAAGCAGGAGGTTTTGGTGAAATGCAGAGGTCTGTGGTGTGATGCAGGGGGCTGCGGTAAGAAGCAGGGGCATGTGATGAGATGCAAGGGGCTGTGGTGAAATATAGGATGCTGTGGTGAAATGAAGGGGGCAGTAGTGAGATGCAGGAGGCTGTTGTGAGATGCAGAATAGGAGTAAGAAGCAGGAGGCTGTTGTGAGATGCAGAATAGGAGTAAGAAGCAGGAGGCTGTTGTGAGATGCAGAATAGGAGTAAGAAGCAGGAGGCTGTTGTGAGATGCATGGGGCTGTGGGGAGATGCATGGGACTGTGGTGACATGGCCTAGGTTGTTATAAGATTCAGACTGTGGCAAGATTAAATTGCTCCCGTGCGAAGCCTGGGCGGATCGCTAGTTCTGAATATAATATGTAATCTTGCATGCCATAATATAAAACCAAAATATACATTTTCTATAGATGCTTTATTCTGATTTTTACAAGTATGGCTTCCATGTACATAAGTGGTGGACTAAAATAAGCTGGGCTCCTGGCACGAATTGGCACTGGTTATCTTTGTTGCAATTGCTTGTTACCCACATGGTTTGCATCCATTGAGGAATAAGGATAGATAGTACTCACCTCCTGGAAACCAGATACAACATTAAATAAATAACACCCAAATTTGATAAATAAGCCAATCCCCAACAAGTTCTATAAATAAATTGTTAATCCTTACATCTAATACAGATACTCCACATTGCTTTATTAGCCCAATAAATACAAATTTTGTCCCCCAACATCCCAATAATGCATTTATATCTCCCACATTTACTGAAAACACCAAGGTAAATGAAAAGCACACACTAGCCAGTATGTTATTTGAAAAATATATAACATAAATAGTCCCCACATTACATGAATACACATTTATATTATATTAATACACACCATATTACATTACTAATACCCCATATTAAACTAATAGTCATACAAGGCTCACATTACAATAACACCCCACCACCTTGTCTTAGACCAGAGGTTCCCACACACGGTCCTCAAGGCACCCCAGTAGTTTCTGTTTTAGAGATATCCATGGTTGAGGGTATACATTTATGAAGCCGGCGGACGGAATGCCGACTGCCAGATTTCAGATTACTTAATCCCAGCGAGGGTTAAATGACAGGCGTCTAAATCTAGATGCCCATTATTTTACCAACGCCGGGAGACCGTCGCCCGGCATCCCGATCGAAGGGATGCCGGGCGCGGACAGCCGCGGGAGGGGGAGGGTTTGGTTTAGGGCTCCCGGGGGGGGACTTAAGGTTAGGCATCCCCCAGGGAGGTTAGGGTTAGGTTAGGGGGAGGGAGGGTTAAGGTTAGGCACCCCCGGGGGGGAGGTTAAGGTTAGGCACCCCCCTGGGGGACTTAGGTATAGGCGGCGGGGAAGGGGGGGTTAGGTTTAGGCACTTAGAGGAGGGATTAGGGTTAGGCACAGGGGGGAGAGGTTAGGGTTAGGCACCCTAAAGGAGGGTTAGGGGGTAAAATTAGGTTAGTTTATACTTACCTGGGGACGATCAGGATTTCCTCTTCTGTTGAACTGCCGCTGCCGGGATTTGAACCGCCGGCCATGCAGCCAGCGGTGAATCATACCGATTCCATGGTTCAGCACGGGTGGTTAAATCAAATTGACTGAAGTGCTAATTAAGGCACCTGTAGTCAACCATGGATATCCTTTAAAACCTGGACTGTTATGGTGCCTTGAGGACCGAGTTTGGGAACCTCTGTCTTAAGCTGGGTACACACTAGATGATATGTGGTCCTACTGAGCAACATACTGGATACATCGTCTAGTGTGTACCCATGATATAAGGTCGGGTCATTAGTGATATCTCCCATCAGCCCTACTGCAGGGCCAGCAGGGGATGTTGCTAATGATGCTGCAGCATGGTGCATCCATTCCCCTGTCGGACCCGGAATCGGCAAGTGTGTATGCGTCGCCCACGACGTCAGGCTGGGTACACATCGTCTGATGTGTACCTAGCTTTAGACAGTAAGCTGGGCCAGTCAGTTCAGGTGCTTAATCCACACAGGTTGCAACAATGCTTTAATAGGTGGTTGGTCATTTGGGAGGTGCCAGCCTGGAGGAAGGACATTAATGCCAGGGTCGGCTTGATAAGCTTGGGCCAGCAAGGTAAAAGTGTAAAAAGAAAAAACACAAAGAGACAGAAGATGGCCTTCAGGGCAAATAAGCACAGAGCCATGGTTCCTCTTTTGCCTTGGGTGATCGTCCCATCTGCCCCTATTATAATCCACCACTGGCTAGCATTTGACATTCCTGGCCTACATTATTACTTATTAAACTTGATTTTATTAAGTTACAAATCAGCCAAGTATTGTGAGTTTTCTTGCATTTTTAAACAAGTTATAGCTGTTGATAATTAGTTGGATTTTAGGCAGCGTGAATCACACAAACATTCTGACCATATCAATTGTAAGATTTATTCTGTACATTTTAATACATAACAGTTTGATGCATGTTCCAAGCTACACTGTTAAAGTTTTATAATGTCATGGTACAGCTTATAATACAAAAAACAAGTGTTCTTGCCTGCCTTTTATTCATCTCACTAGGACTATGCCTAAAAATGAACTCTGCCAGTAGTGTTCCACTTACCGTAGGGCAGCATGGTGTCAGCAAAAAACAACTTTCCAATTATAACGTTTAATGTGCACAGCTGGTCTAATAGACTGGCTGAGTCTGGAACAAACTATATGTTTGATTAAAGTGATTGTCTGGGAATACACAGAGCCATAACAAGAGAAGTAAGTAAAATTGATGTGATAATACAGAAAGTGGCCGCCATGGTTCTTGCATGTCTATAGCAATAAATGTTCACAATTGTTTTGTCAGGCTGCACTGGAAAATAGTGAAGTATAGACTATGAAGATCAGATAGAAGAATAAAACATTTCAAATAAAACTTGAGGCTAAGATCAGCAGATGGAATTGATGAAACGGCTCTGACAGGCTCTTTAACAGTAGGAAAACTGAGTTAGATTTGTTATAGTTATAAAAGAAAAATAAGAAAGTGCAAGCTAGCTTTTATCTGCATACCATTATAATTTTCACATACTGAGAGGGTTTTTAAAGTAAAACTCAAAAATCAGTTTGTAGTATTACATTGATATTAGCTAACAAGAAAACAGGTTCCCATATGATATTTTAAAGTGGAAGGCAATGGATATTTGTATTAGCACTTTAAAAATTATTATTTTTTCATGATAATTGTGACTTATTTATTTTTAACGCTGTCCATATATACTATGTACTGTAACCCTAGTATTTACTACTACCTCTGTGCAGCCAGATCTCCTGGCATATATCAGGCACATATATACTGTTATCTCCTGGAGTAGATTAGGTTTTGTCTTTAAACTAATTGCCGCTTTAAATCTAGAGACTAATCAATCTGGCTCTCGCAAATTGTGGGTTATTACATCAGGCTTGCCTACCCTCCCGATTTGGCCGGGAGCCTCCTGATTTTCGGGTGCCGGTCCCGGCTCCCCGGAAAGGCAGGCAAGCCTCCCGGAAGCCTGCTACCCTCCCGACTCCCCCCTGAAAAAACTAGAAACCCCTGCAGCGGGAGGGCTGGTGATGCTATTCACGCTGAATCGCGTCATCGTGGCCCCGCCCCCTGCTTCACAATGCCGAAAATAAGGCATTGTGAAGAGGGGGCGGGTCCACGATGATGCGATCACGCAGCCCCGCCCCTGGCTCTGCCCCCAATGTGACAGCAATGGCCAGCCCCACCCCCGGCTCCGCCCCCAATGTCATGTCAATCGCCGGCCCCGCCCCCTGCTGTTAGCCGACAATCAGCTCCCTCCCGGAATGCTGGAGCTGATTGTTGGCAAGTATGTATTACATTTAAACCCTGATGGCAAAGCTTATTCGCACGGTTAGGGGGCATTAAACTTTTACTAGTAATGGTCTGTGAATCTGCTGATTGTTACAATACACTAGCAATCTACAGTACCAATTGATTGGTGAAATCCAATATGTTGGAAAACCTGATTTAACAATTCCAATCGCTTTTTGGTTGAAATCTGCAGTCTGTGAACCCCATACATTGCAGTTTTTTTGCACAATCATCTGCAAAATGCAGAATTGCCACAATCGAATTCTGATATATAGGGGCCTTAAGACCCCCACCAGGAATCCGCACAAGAGGTTATGGACTTTATTTAGTGAAGGCCCAGGTCGCAGCCCAGTATACTTGGTTCCCACTGTGAAAGCAACAGAGTACTTAGCATTTCCATTTGGAAACACTGTATATGGAAATGCGGGTATGGATGTGCTGCTGTCGAGGAAACTGAACACCAGAGTTTAAACAACACTGGGAGTAAACTATACAGGAAAGTATCATTCTGGAGCATAGCACCGATGTAGAACACAATAGATACTCATACTCAAGCCTTGGAGGAGTGCACTGAGCATGTTCTTATATTGACTAGCAGATGGGTGATTCCTCGCATAAGTCATCGGTACTGGAGGTTAGTGGAGGGAGGTGTTGTGTCATTTCTAGCCTGAGCCCAGCTTAGTTCTGTTAAAGATTCTAATTGGGAAGGCCAACAATCATTGATCTGCTGAGTGTCAGAGGCAGGCAAGTGGTATCCATGACTGCTGGTGCTGACTGGAAGGGAGACATTTTTTCAATCCTGTGCGAAAACATTGTGGAGCACAGTGTTAACGTTATAATTGTAGCCACTTCCCTGAGAATACTCTTATTAGCTCAGCGGGCTGCATGCTTTACATAGCTTCACTAACATTACTACTGAAGCACTTTGATACAGATGGCAGTGTCTACCACAATACTGCTTATTCTGGACTGTGCCACTTCATCATCTTTTGTAATTCATTGTGGAACCAATTATTCATCATTGATGGCATCGTTCAGAGAAAGGAGGATGTTATTCAGCTGAACCTCACTCTCTAGCCTCATTCAAAGTTCCCATTCATTAATACCGCTTTTACACCTAAATTCCTGGTCTGACCCGGAGTTGGAACACAGTTCCAACCTAGATCAGACCCGGAATTTCCCCGGCCGTTCACACTGGAGCCGGGTCTGCATTGACCCGGCTTTTCCAGCATTGAAGTAGACGCTTGGAGATGACGTCATCTTCAAGTGCCACTGAAGCCGGACCAATCGGCCTGCATGTGGCGCACTCCGGGTCATCGTGACCCGGAGCTCGCTGTTCACACTGTAGGGTTTCATGGGTTATTTCCATGTTAAACCCTGCAACTTACCTGGGTTGGATTGCCGGGTCACTCGACTCAGCAATCCAACCCTTTACCCTTTTACACCAAGGAGCTACCTGGGTTAACCCTGCAATAACCTGGGTTTTAGCTCTGGTGTAAAAGGGGTATTAGTTATATTTTCTGGTCTATATACTCCTTTTAGATAATTGCCACACTGTATCATGGGCATTTACTTTGCGGGTTGCTGTTCTTATGATTGCTGGACTTTAACATTATAAAAGGTGGTCCATTACTTATATGAGCCTGCATGGTGCATACATATTTTTATTACCTTATTATATTAGTATTTCATTATTTTTTATTTTTTTACAATTTATTTTTAATATGCACATTTTATTAAATATATTTGTGTTTATTTGGAACCATCTGATTTGTTAGTAAAATGTATTAATATTTCTGAGAACAACATTAGCACTGTTTTATTCAATTATTTTTTAAAACAATACAGAGGTTTACCCAAAGTAGCAGCTACAACTCTCTCATTTATTAGTGACAATGCCGGCGCCATTGAGGTATTCCTTTCATTTTTAATATTGTGAGTATGAGATAAACAATCAGCAAGGTACACAAGGCACATGGGTTAAAGCTGCACATATAGAATAGCGATGGCAGTCACAGAGAGGATTTCTGTGAAAAGTGAGTGACAGGTAGTCAGCATTTTGGGAGGTTAACGGGGTGGTTAGAAAAATGTAGGCAGGCCAGAACTGTTTTCTCAGTGTGCTCTAGTGAGGCTCTCCAAATTTGTTAACATATTTTCGTAAGTCCACTGTGTACAGAGTCACAGTGGCAACAGGATTGCACCCATCTCTGAATTAGTCCATTAGGATAGAGAGGAACCTGCTCATGAGAGCTTACATTCTTGGGGGGACTAAAGAAAGACAGTATGGGTAGGTTGGGCAAAAGTGAGTTAAAAAAGAAGAGATGAAGATCTGAGGGTCTGGAAGGGTCAAGGGTAGGCAAACATGAAGAGATGAGTTTTGAAGGAACATTTAAAAAACTTTATTTAATTGAGAAGAGAGTTGAGGCTACAAGAGAGAACCATTAGTCTAGTCACCACATCCTGGATCAGTGGTAAACGCATGATTTCCAGAGGGTTTCCAAATGCTTAATTTTAGAGTGAGTGTGGCCTGTCAATGAAGAGGGTAGAATAAGTACCTGTACTTAACCAGCTTTAATAAGCGTCATACAAAGTGTATTGTGTGTCATAATGCCAGCATATACAGGACCAGCGATCACAGTAAGCCATTATATGCGGCAGTAGGGCCATCCTGCCTGAGTTGAATGTATTTATTTTAAATGTGGCCACCATTCCAGACTATTGGAGCAAGTCCGGGAGCCTGGAGGAGCAGCAGAAGAACCTAGCACTGTCCTGGACATGCTGTATATGTACATATTGGGCTCTATAGCAGTGCCTCTCTAACAGTGCATGTTTTCCTGATCTTCTAGTTGGTGCACAGGTTATTTATTACTGGCTGATACATGTTAAAAGATCCACAAGTGGTGCTAAGTATTTCATTTGTGATACTGAGAAGAACATGCAGCACTAGTAACAATCTATCGTTAGTTGCTGTCATGCAATTTCAACAGCTGCAGACTGGAACACAACAGGACTAATTATATATATATATACAGTATATATTATTATTGTTGTATTTGTTATTTGCTTAACTGTATTATTGTATGTGGTCAGGGGATGGCTCAAATGCATTGAGGATAATGCTGCCACCAGAACCGGTATTAGCGAACCACTTACGATTGGCAGATTGCAAATGCACGAATGAAATGTGCCTTACTGCTTGGACATATATTATGCTTTTGTGTTTATATTTTAGCAATTTTTTTCTGTACAAAAGACTGAGAATTATTTGTTTTATGTGACATGTACCTTGGATAAAACCAGGCGCATATACTATGAATGTCGATTACACTCATCTTTTTTTAGCGTAAATTGCTTCCAATATGTGGCCAAGTCAACATCAGGCCCTGAATGTCTACTGTGCAACATCTTCTTATCTTGGTTACTAGCATAGGCCCTCATTCAGAGCCGCTCGCTATTTGCGGTCGTTCGTTCTAAAACAAGGGGTGGCTATTCAAATGAACTGTTCGCTAATTGCGGTCTGTTCACGCCTCTAAGTCTGAACGAGCGAGCAAAACTTGCGGTTGTAATTTTGAAAAATACGCCCCCTTGCCGCTCGCACCATACGTCATGTCTGCTACTTATTAGATTAATCGAGTACATCGAACAGCGTATGAACTGCTCGCTATTCTTGTGGCTGGTTTTTTCAACCGCTATTTTGCGAGCAGTTCTGAGTAAAAAAAAACCGAGTGACGTGGTCAATGACGCTGCTGTATTAATTATGCACTCCCTTAAAACGCCCGTTTTGACCTTTAAGCACGCCTGCGTTCGAATTCCACACCCCCGTTTTCAAGCACCTTCCCCTGTTACCACCCACATACGCCCCCTTCTGTCACTCAAAATAGCAGGCATTCGCTATATAGCGAACAAACGATTTTCGGCCGCACTGACTGGTTCGCGCATGCGTATTAAAATCCATACGCATGCGCAGATGTGCGAACATCGGTCAGAACAAACGAGCGGCCGCTTATGAGCGGCTCTGAATCAGGGCCATAGTGTGTTATTCCTAGTTTACTTGGAGTCATTCTCTTACTTGCAATACAATTCAATTTTTTAATTTAAATATTAGCACATTGTAAATAAATGCTTTGCTCACATCTGCCACCTGGTGCTTCAGCAGTGTAAATGGATCAGATGAGATAGCTGGTGGGAAATTGAATAAAGAAAAGTTCTGAATAAAATGTCACATTAGACGTGTCAGTCTATGAATAAATATTGCTACGTGCATGATGCACACTTGCCAACTTTCTGCCTGCCCTCTCCAGTCAGCACAGCAAGGGCTGTGACCCGGCATAGGTGGCAGTAAGATACATGAAATCAAATGTTGTTTGCTATTTGGCCTGTTAGCAGTTTAACAATAAATAAATAAATAAATAAATAAAACTTCCTTTCCCTTCTGTAAAGATTTCTTCATTCAAGGGTGCAATATTATTTTACTGAATTATTTATTCAATGGGGTCTCTATTACAGATTTTCTTTATTCGATTGGGCACTATGTTTTATTTCTTATCGAGTACACATTTTAACAGTATTTACTATTTCCATGGTTCCCACCAACCAGGAGCATGTGAAGAGGCCCAGTGCTATTTAGCATTAAGCCAGTTATCTCCTGGTGCGGGGACTTCAACATTTGTTGAGCCTTCCCCCCTTGAGGACTGGGCCTGGGCAGCACTTTTAAATGGCATGCAGTTTCCCCTAAACTGCATGCCAATTTTTTTGGCTTTCAAATCACTATACATTCCCAGTGATTTGGTTTTTACCCTCCAAACTGCAGGATAGTAAATTCTGTGGCTTGGAATTTTAGGGGGAGATTCAATTAGCCCAGGCTTGCCTACCCTCCCGATTTGGCCGGGAGCCTCCCGATTTTCGGGTGCTGCTCCCGCCCCCCCGGAAAGGCAGGAAAGCCTCACGGAAGCCTGCGACCCTCCCGACTCCCCCCTGAAAAAAACTAGAAACCTCTGCAGCGGGGGGGCCGGTTACGCTATTCGCACCGAATCACGTCATCGTGGCCCCGCCCCCTGCTTCACAATGCCAAAATTAATGGCATTGTGAAGAGGGGGCAGGGCCACGATGATGCTATCACGTGGCTCCGCCCCCAAATGTGATGTCACGGCTGGGCACGCCCCCCGCTGTTAGCCGACAATCAGCTCCCTCCCGGATGGAGGGAACTGATTGTCGGCAAGTATTTAGCCCCAGGTTGTACCATGTATCCTTGGCTGCTGGGTAAAGTGCCGTGGGTTATTCGATTAACTTATGACTAGTCTCTAGGCACTTAATGCAAATTTTCCTTGCACCTTCGGAGGGTGCAAGCAGAAATAATTTTTAAGTGCTGCCTCGGGCAGAGCCGACCCTAGGCATAAGCATTCTAAGCAAATGCCTAGGGCATCTGGAATTCCTGGGGGCATTCCACGGCTCTGCTCCACTGCTGTAGAGTTTGATAGGTGCTCAGCTCTCTGATCAGGCTAGTGGAGGGGGGTGTTGAGGGTAATTCCTCCTCTCTGTACTCTTCAGGATTCGTGCAACTTACAAGCAATTGCATTGTTCTTCAGCAACCCCCTAGTTGGCCCCCCAGCAGTGTCTGTCTGGCTACAGCTTCCTGAGTAAACAGTGAGTGGAGTGCAGTACTGCTGGGGAAACTGCTGCTGCTGCTTTTGTGATGCAGTGTATCCACTGCCCCCATTTACCCCCTAACTACCTGGGGAAATGGGCATGCATTTCAGTCACTGTGCCAGCTGTTGCAACCAGCAACAACTTACATTATACAGGTACCAGCAACAACTTATATTGTCCTGTATGAGAATAGGAGGCTGTGTACAGGATATGTCAGAGGTCTGTTATGTGTGTCAGTCTGGAAAGACCACACAGTGCAAGGTGGGTTAATAGAACTGCACTCTAAGGGGGTGCAGAGGGGGCTAAATGTATTGTAGCAGAACTGTCAGATCTTCTTGATAGTGACAACTTTATATATGGGCAGGGGGAGAATAGAGAATTCTGCAAGGAAGGGACACTCACCTACACATGCACAATGTTCCAAAAGCTGCCTGAATTCCCAGTTTGTTGTACTTCTATGGCTGACATTACTGTAGTCCTATGCCAGGGTGCAGAGGAGAGCTGTCTGTCATGTTCTATAATAATAATGTGCACTGTGTGTGCTGTATGGTAGGTGCAGAGCCTTTAGTGCCAGCTGCAGGACAATGAGCCATAAGGATTTGCAGATATGACTTTTCCTGGTCCTGTTGGACTGCTGCAAGGACTGCTCTGGTCCCCATTCTCAGAGGTTTCTCCAGCACCAAGTATGTCCCTGTTGTCAGTTAAAGATACATATGTATGTACTGTGTCACGGAATGTGTATTATGGAGCATGTGTATGTACTGTGACATTAAACAAATAGAGACATCACACATTTTAAATGTTAATTTCAGCATTGTGAAGCAGGGGGCGGGGCCACAATGATGCGATTCCGAGCAAATTGCATCACCGCCCTCTTCCCAAGCTGCAAGGGTTTTTATCATTACTGTGGGGGGGGTAGCGGGCGGGAGGGAGGCTTGATATCTGCTAGGGGGCACCAGCCAAAATTTTGCCTAGGGCACCAAATTAGCTAGGGCCGGCTCTGGCCTCAGGGCTAGTTGCAGGTTGACCGCAGGTTTTGCGAGTTTTTTTTTTTTTCTTTTTTCACTTTAAAAATTTTACATGTTCCAATTTTGGGGGAAACCTGCTTAGGCCGAGATTCCAAAGCATACTGATTCTACATAATACCTTTTGGTGTTGGTTTGGACCCACAAAGCATAGTTAAATAATGTGCAAATTGCGACATTACAGGATTAACCCTTAAGCAAATTTAACGTGGGTGAACCTGCTTACACTTGCTTGTAATGTACAAGAAATTTTTTGGAATTACAAAAGCAAAAAATGTATTCACCACATAAACAAAAAACAAAAGTGTTGGTTCACAAACAATACACACAGTGATAACAAAATGTAAAAACCAGCAAACACCATAAGAAAAATTAAAAGAAAAATCAAGAACTGATTGACGAATGAGCATGCCAACATGATTCAACAAATGTTGCGTTTCAAAATTGGGTCCAGAATATATATCCAATGTGTCCCCATGAAGTTATTTTTGGGTAGCAGGAAGTAGTCATCGTTTCAGTCCAAAAGATTATGAAATAAAACACAAGATGGGAAATAATAAACCAATTAATTTGATGGTCTCAAAAAATCCTTACGACATTGTGTCAAAGAACTTCTTTTGTGCCAATAATTACCTAAAATATCTGGCCACCACATCATCGCGTATGGCCCCCCCACATACTGACCTCCGACCAACCTCGGGGGGGCCATCTTCAGGCAAGGCATCCTCTGGCTGCATTGGGACACCACTCCTTATGGCGATGTTGTGAAATATCCCACACAGGACCACAATTTTCGAAACCATATCCGGCAAATACATGAGTTCGCCACCAGAGCGGTGGAGGCATCTGAATCGGCCTTTTAAAAGGCCGATACAGCGCTCCACCACTTGCCTGGTGGCTGTAAGTGTGGAATTAAAATTACTTTGTGGCCCTGGTGTGGGAGCCAAATAAGGAGTGAGCAGCCAGGGCGTGCAAGGGTAGCCACTGTCTCCTGTGAAAAAGAAGTGACAACATCAGGAACACTGTGTATCAAGCTTAGCATTGGTATGTACTAAAGGTCTCCACTTACCCAGAAGCCACGCATCACCAGCTTGTAGGTTGTCTAATTTTTGCCATATCCCTGATTGCCGGATGACGAATGAGTCATGTGCACTCCCGGGTAATTTTGCATTCAGGGACAGGATCTGGAGGGAGGCATCACATACCACCATTACATTCAGTGAGTGATAGTGTTTGCGGTTCCTAAAAATGGCCTCCAGCCGTGCTGGAGGCTGAAGTGGTATGTGAGTACCATCCACAACCCCTATGATGTGTGGGAAGCCAGCTAGTTGGTAAAAATTGGCCTTGGCCACACTAAGGGCACCTATATTCAAAGGCATTTTAATAAAATGATGGAGGTGCTTGAAAAGGGCCTCCATCACTGCCCTCAGGATCCTGGAAAAGGAGGATTGGGATATTTCCGCAACTATTCCCACCGTGGTTTGAAAGGATCCTGAGGCACAGAAATGTAACACCACCATAAATTGCATAAGTGGTGATATTGCTGTACGACTGTCAATTTGCCGCTCAAGATCACTCTCTATTAATGAGAGAGTGTCTATGATGATTTTGGGAGGAAGACGGTAGCGTCTTAACACCTCATCATCGGGCATTCCAAAAAGGGTGACACGTGTTCGATATATCTGGGGCCTTGCACGCCTACGATGCCTACGCCTGGGACGAGATTGAGGTTGGTCGGCTTCCGGGAGCATGGCCACAACAATCCGATCAAGATCAACCTGAACTGGCAAGAATTGAATGTAAGGTTTGTTTGCCCCCCAAAAAAACAAAAAATACTTATCTTTACGATACAATCCAATGATGCTTACATGCCGGGGTATTGTCATGATTTGCAAAGCCTAAAAAACAAAATACCCGAACAAGGTAAAAATGTTGGGTGGCCATTTAGGATTCTTAATTTGGTAAAAGACAAAACATAAAAGGGGATAAATACACAAACAAACCGACAGTGCGCAGACTTCCACAATTTGGGGCCCAAAAAACAACCAAGATTGCTAACGGTAAATATCACCCAATTTAACTAAAGAAAATAACCAGACAAAAATGCGCAAATTAGTTCGCAATTAAACTACAGAAAATAAGCAGACAAAAATGCGCAAATTAGTTCAGACATTTAGGAAACACAAAACCAAAGGTAAAAACTGTAAGGTGCACAAAAGTTGCGAAAAAAATGACATGAACATTTAACAAACAAGTGAAAATCCAAACTTACCAATACAGGATATATAAGTCACCGGACAAAAGGTTGTTGGGGCAGAGCCAAAAGAAACCTACAAAAGGATAATTTTGAAAAAATTAGAGAGCAAAAAAAAAAAAAAAGAAGGATAGCCAAATTGAACAAAAGGAAGACGTCAAAAAACTTACCAAAAAAATACACCACAAATAAAAGAACCACACCAAAAAAAGCGAACGGAAAGATAAACTCCAAAAAAACGCACAGAAAAAATCGCCAAACACCGCCAAATACAATTCCCACCAACAATCCACTCCGACCAACGTAACCTCCAACAACCAACACCCGCCACCTAGACTCGAGACGGCCAAAGCCATAAATAGTGTTTCTTTTCCCGCTCAAATTAAGGAGGGATCATAGGAACGCACAATCAATGATGCGGCCGAATAATAAGGACGCATTTATAAATACGTCACGCCCAAAAAAAAACGGTCTGGTGTATTTCTTGTTTTGGTCTAAGAAATGGCTACAGACCAGCCAAACAATGGCCAAGAGGCGGCCGGTAAGTTTTTCAGGCATTTCCAAACAAGGATTATTTTGAGACAGAATATAGTGAAAGTTTGCAAGCTACAATTTCACAATTTTTTTGAAAATAGGTGTGGAGGATGACATGGAAGAGGCTGCTGGGCCCAGTATTCCGGGCAAAGCAGGGAAAAAGAAAAGGCAGCCACAATTCACAAGAAAGGAGATGGAGGTTTTGGTTCAGAAGTGTGTGGACATCCTGCCACAGGCAGACAGGAATATGGGTGCAAGCCAGAAGTGGAGAATGTGGGAGGAGATAGCCAGTGCTGTCAATATGGTGGGTGATTATGTCCATCTAGCCTGGGATGTCAAACGGCGGTAAGTAAAAACTTGACCACCCAAAAAAAAACAGATTGAAATAATGCAGGAATAATGCCTACTTTTTCACCCACAGATGGCAAGACTTCAAATATTGCCTGAAACAAAAAATGGCTGACAGGGCTAGGCATGCAAGGGGGACAGGTGGGGGTCCCACCCCTGTGTCATTGGAGTTTAATGATTTGGAAGAGTTGGCACAGGGGTGTGTGCAGGATGTGGAGGTGTTTGGCGTGTCCAACATGGATACGGACATGCCAGACTTTGCGGCTCCTCATGTTGTCCCAGGTAAATGTTGTGATGTAACCAACTCTGAAATGTTAATGTGACAATATGTAGATTGTAATGTTCCTCTTTTCTCTTTTTTCTCACAGAGACACAGGCGGATGAGTCTGCTCCAGAGGGGAGCCTTGGCCGCAGAATTTCTGCTGGCTCTGCAGGGGAGGAACCAGTACATCCGGCTGAGGACCCTGCAGAAGCCAGTCCTGGGCAATCCCCCTCGCAGGCAGTGGCACTCCTCACAGAACTCAATTTTAAATCGGATTCCCATACGGAGATTCTGCAGAGGATGGACGCCAATCTGCTACGGGTGGCTGAGGCCCTGGAGCAAAATGCAGCGGCTAACGTGACCATTGGTCAGGCCCTGGCTGAAAATACCAGGGCCCACATCCGAATCGCCAATGCCCTGGAGCAGTTCGTTCGCCAGCACATGGTGGAGCCGACCTCCCTTACTGCCGGAACATCAGGATCCTCCACCTCTGGCACAACAACAGCCATTCCTCCAAATGTGCCTAGCCCTGTGCCTAGTCCAGAGGCCACAACATCTGCCTCTGGACACGCCAGCCAGAGGACATCCCGGAGCCGGTCTGGCGCCCACCCTACCCCAGCCAAACGGGGAAAGAAACGATGACAGCACTGGCTACTTTGCCCACACTCCTTCTGTGCTTGCCCCATATTCCTTTCTGGCCAAAACTTCCCTCTCCTTTCTTGTGAATTGTTTTTATTAATTTTGTTGTTTTTGTGCAAAAAATATAATTTAAACAAAAAATATGTGTCAAATATTAGTGGGTAACAAGGACCCCAAAAATGTACGTGACAATGCACATGATTTGTTTAAAAATGTGTTTGGCAAATAAAACCTACAAATTGTTCTCAACTGTATTGTGACATTAATTGACAATTGTTTTATAGTTAATTCTGTCCCACAAGGGAAAAACGAAATCTGAGTTTGGGACTTTCCCAAAATCAAGAGTTAAAACAAAATGTTACTTTAAAAAACACTTTGGAATAAATGTAAAAAAAAAAAGCAGACCAATGCAAAAGGTTACAATACACACAAAGATGATTACAATATTGTTACAGAATGCAAAAATACTAACCAAATTGTAAAATACATTCCTACCAAAAAACGCTAATTGATTGTGTAATCCTGAAATTAGCAGCCGAGATTTTCAGCTGCGTACGGTTTTGTGCTATTACAAAGTGAAAAAAAACATTACAAGCTGGTTTTCAATCCAAAGTTGATTGTTTATCTGACAAGCCGTGATAAATCGATGAAACATCGTGGAGGCCCGGGCAAAAGGACAAGGCCATCGCCATTGTGGTCGAGTAATCCAGACCCTAAGCTGTGCGAGCAGTTTGAACGGAAAGAGGATCAGCCAGTGACGTATGAGTTGGTACGAACACATTGGACGTTCGCATGAGCTAATTTATGTACGCCCCAAAAACGCCACGCCTGCGTTTTCCCATCTCCACCCCCGTCACCGCCCAAAAACGGCCTGCTCTGTCAATCACATTTGACATGTCACTTCCTGTTCGCAATTTGCCGAACGAGTGAAAAAAAACTCGCAATCTGCCGTACGCACATGCGCAGTGTTACAGCGGCGCATGCGCGGTGTCACAACATCGGAACGCAACGAGCGTACTGCTGTTAACGAGCGGCTCTGAATGAGGGCCAAAGTTTGCTGCTTCAATGTTTTTAGGGAAAATAATACTGCCCCTTATTATTTAAACTGGGACATCAGAACAGCAAACTTGAATGATATAGGTATAATGTATTTAGATTTTATTTTTGAACATGCAAAAACACATTAAATGTATGTAAATAGTTATTTAGCACCATAAATCATATTAGACATAAAAACATTCAGCAGTAAAGCTGCATACATACACAACGATTTTGTTACCAACGATTTTATGAACGATTTTATCAACGATTATCTGTCAGATTCTTTAATGTGTAATGTACGATTTTTTTGAACTACAAACGATTTTTGCATATTCCCTTAATGAAAATCATTCAGTTGGTCAGTCTGACTGAACTACAAACGTGAACGCGCATGAACGATAATCATTCATCGTTTTAACTCAGAAAGTGAACGATTTTTTCAACGATTAGCGATATCGTTATCGATAATCGTTCAAAAAATCGTTGTGTGTGTGTATGCACCTTATGAGTTGATCAGACTCTTATACAGAGTGTAAAATGAAAAATAATAATAATAATAATAATAATAAACTCAATAAAATCAGAACAAATGTCCGGAGTTAATATATATAAAAATGTATCCAATAAAGCAACAGATATCTATTCAGCTGATACAAATAAGTTACTTTGGATGGTAACCCCGGAGAATCTGTCAATAGAATATATATGAAACAGTTCCCCTCTCAATAAGAATAGCCAGGCATTGTTTAGGGTGGAAATAAGCCGTTTTAGGGGAAAATCTGTATCCTTAATTTTCACTGCTGTGCATTCAAGTCTCGTATGTCCGTAACTGACCACAGCGGATATTTATTAGTGAATACTCACTGACGCTCTGTGTTCAGGTCTGTATCATGGGGCAGGAAAAGATCAGTCCAGTGTATCATCCGCCACAGGACGCTCGCGGCTTGCAGTTGTGAAGGAAATACGGCACTAATGTATTGGTCTGCCGCAGGAAGCTCACGGCCGCCATCTTGGTACATCAGGGGCAGCGAGATTAACACAGCGTGGAAGGAGCTGGAGACACTGACCGTGTAGAGCAGCGCTGGATCACAGATGGGGGAGCAGCTCCCCATCTATGAACTGGAGATCCATTTTGGACCCGATATCTTACAATGACCACCACCTGGTGAGCTGACGGACTGATGTTACAATATCCTCCCAGCTTGAATCTATAGAGCAATTGGGCGGCTGTGACACGTGAGCTACTCTGATCCAGCGCTGCTCTACACGGTCAGTGTCTCCAGCTCCTTCCACGCTGTGTTAATCTCAGAGTGCAGCTGCGGGCGGCCCTAAAACACCAAAATCATACCTGCCTGGGGGGCAGATGGCATGCTGCCCCCTAGCCCAGCCCGCCCCTGCGCCATAACCTTCAGGAGAATCCTGAATTTGGGGAGAGTCCTCCAGGCCCCTTGAAAAGTGTGGAATTCTCCTGCAATCTGGTAGCCCCCAGCATTAACCCACAATAGTGTACGTGCAATAAGGCATATAGAGGCGATTCGATGTGAATTGCGTCATTGCTGCTTCTCGCCAGCTACACAAAGCCAGGAATCATGATAAAATGTTAAGCAATTCGGGGAACCCAGTCCATCTAGCTCATCTTCAGATAGTACTGACGGAGAGGATGTAAGTGGTGAACATTCTATGGGAGTGTTCAATTTGGAGTGAAAAATCCGTGCTAGACTTTTTTCGCTCCACATCGGAGGTTTTGACGGGGATAAAGTATCGGGCGTGTGCCTGCTTTATCCCCGTATTCAATTAGGAATCAGCAAAAACGGGACCCAGCGGAAAGGCAAGTATCGAAAAAATTACGGAATTTCTGGGAAATGTTCCTGGGACCCCCCTAAAGATGTCCAGACATGGGGGATAACTATGGGTACCCTCGTTTTTGCCTGGTGAAGGTAAGTTGGGTTTTCAAATAGCCATGGCAGGTGCATAAATGCGCCTGGAAGAAGGTGGTGAAGAATAGCACTTAGCTTTTTTTGGGGGGGGGGGATAACTATGCCCATCAAATTTGGGGTACATGAGAATGGGTGCAAAGCATGTTTTTAAGTCGCTACAATTATTTTTAAAAATTCTTCAAAAATGTATCTGCCGCTACTACCCGCAATGAAGAAAACACCTGCCGCATATATGGGAACCCCTCTGGAATTAATTTCGCTATTTTAGAAGTTTGTTTCCTATTTTTTTTTTCTCACCTCCAAATTTAAAGTAATTTTTTTGAGGTGTCCTGATTTTTTATTTAAACTTTTTTTTGACACTGATTATTTTTAGGGGACACTCCCAGGGGTGCAGGCTTTTTTTTTAAGTCTGCACCCCTAAGCCCCAATTCTGCACTTTTTTTCGCCAGCTAAACACTGGAGAAAACTTATCCCCATTTTTTTCCAAAGACTTTTCGCACATTGACTATGAGGATAATTAAAACAGGCGAAAATTACGTCATCGGCGATAAATTATCGCCGATAACGTGTTTTCGCCTCAAATTGAATACTGCCCTAAGTGTTGTAACACTAATTCTTCAGATTCATGTCCGGTCTGTTTCCTTTTTTCTTTGACAGTATAATTATAATGCAATTTTTAATTCACTCAAATAATTAGTAAAATGAAAATCATAAATCCAGAAAAGCTATAAACGTGGGACTGATATAGACAATTGTAGTGTTTATGTATTTGTATAAAGTAAATAAAAGTACAATCATTTTGTCTGGAATTGAATCAGGCACAATACAGGGTTGTCATTACCAGTTGGATGATGCATTATATAGTACTGTGTGTGAGTCAAGCCATTATAAGGGCATGGACTGTTACTTAGAAAAGTGTTTCTAAAGACCTAACATTGCTTTTCACTTAAAGGTCATGTTGCAGAAAGGAGATTGCATCAGCAATAACTGCTAAACCAAGCAGCTAATCAAATCAAAGTGCTTTCTGTCTTAAATCTAGACATTTACTATGTATTTCCATACTACAACTGCTGGCATTAGAAAGATGTTGAACAGATGCCAGTGTTAAAATATTATTTATGTTTTTAATAATTTTATGTCTTTCATTATATTTTCACATTTATGTATTTACTGAAACTCTCAACTCAGGAAAAGGTCCTCTTCCTATTGTGTGAGGGTGGTTCAATAATACCGTTCACACCGACCTAAAAATCCCGGGTTGATGCGTATCAACCCCGGATTTTGTCGGTGTAAATGGATCCACCTGGGTCCAGTGACCCGGGGATCCAATTCAGGTAATTTGCAGGGTAGGTCACGGGTCATTCCCGTGCCACCCTGGAGTGTAAATGGCGCTATCCGGGTCATGATGACCGAGATCGTGCCGCATGATGCTCGATTAGCCAGCTTCAGTGGCACTTGGAGATGACATCATCTCCAAGAGTCCACTACAATGCCAGAAAAGCCGGGTCACTGCAGACCTAGCTCCGTTGTGAACGGCACCGACTGGGGAATATCCTGGGTCGGTGCCGCAGTCTGAAAGGGGTTAGTTCCAGGTCTGATCCGGATTGGAACCCTGTTCCAACCCCCGCGTCAGACCCGGAACTTTGGTATAAAAGAGGTATCCGAAAGGCAACAAGACCTATCACGTGCGTAATGTTCTCTATTTTATTCTAATTTCCCACCAGGCCAAAGCAGGTAGATCACTGCTTCCCCTTACGGCCATTGGACTTAGCCTCATATTAGTCTTACTGTCCCAACATTAGTTGTAAGATGGCGGGGCTGGCGGAAACATGGTCAAATATAGAGGTGCATAGTGTGATCATCTACATCTAAAGGGCACATCAGCACCTGAAATTCACCGTCAACTTGTCGAGGTGTATGGTGATAACATCATGATAACATCATGTCATGGAAGCAGGTTTGGCTTTGGTGCACTGCCTTTGACAGACATTCAAGATGAGCAACGATCCGGCCAGCTAAGCACATCCACCACAGATGACAATTTGTGCCTCATTGAAGGTCCGATTTGGGAGGATAGTCACATTTGAGTTAGTTATATGGCTGATGAACTGAATTTCTCACTGGGTTCATGGGCAACTGGGGTACCGAAGCAACTCACAGAAATTCACAAAACCAATAGGATGAGATTGTCTCTCAGGTACTTAATGTGGTATCATGAGGGGGGAGTGCAGTGCCTGCAGCGTATTGTTACAGGCGATGAAACGTGGGTGCATCATGTAACACCGAGGACGGAGCAAGCATCCATGACATGGAAACACACATCGTCCTCACATTGAAAGAAATTCAAAACAAGTCCATCTCCTCAACAAGGGAGATACTGTGAATGCTGTACGCTATTGTGACACATTGAGTCGGTTGCTGAGGGCATTTCGGCAAAAACAACTTGGGTTGCTGTGAACAGGTGTCGTATGGCTGCACGATAACACCAGGCCACACTCAGCCAACTGCACGCGTGAGTTGTTACAACGCTCCCATCGGGAGGTACTGGACCATTCTTCCTACAGCTTTGACCTGGCACCGAGTGATTTCCCTCTATTTGGACCATTGAAGAAGCACCTGGGTGGAAGGTGATTCGCAATGGACAGTGTAGTTCAGCAAGCCATCATGTCCTAGGCTTCAGGCGCTTGACACTGATTTTTTTCTATGCCGGGATAGATGCCTTGGTGTACTGTTGAAACAAATGTATGGAAAAATAATCTGTACCAAGGCCATACTATTGATTATACATACAGTATATGTACATGTTTATTACATTTACATTTATTACATTTACGCAATAAGAGGACTTTTTACCTTAATTATTGAACTACCCTCGTATGTTAAACTTTACTGAAAATGTTATTTTAATCTAGCTTCAGATAATTTTTTACAGAAAGTGCGCTGTCACATTTGATGATAATAATAAATAAATGGTGTGAGTGGCTTACTGCACTGGAAAATGTTTGTAGAACGCCACAACCCCTTTCTGCTCATTGAACATTGGGCCTCATTCTGACCCGGAATGCGCGAGACCCGGATAGCGACGGGCAAACCGTCGCTCCGGGTCTCACACCAAAGGGGGCGTGCTGTCGATGTTGAGTGACAGCACGCCCCCTTTGGTGGGCGGGCCGGGGTAGTGGCTGCCCAAACTGAGGAGTTCCCATGTGAACGCCTCTGTTTGGGGGCGGTCCCACTGACATCACGAGTGATGTCAGTGGGAGAGATTTCAGCTCTCATAGAGCCGAAATGTCTCTGGGGCTTGCGGCAACGAGACCCTACCACAAGGGTCTCATCGCAAACCCGATGGTCGCGATGGTCTTGACCATCGCGACCATCTTCCTGGCCGCTCGCTATAGCTGTGGGTGGTCACCCACAGCTATGCAAGCAGCCAGGAGGCTGTTCTAAAAAAAAAAATAGCCCAGCCCTGATTCAGAGCGAGCGCTCTGTCAGAGCGTCCTGCTCTGAATCAGGGCCATAGCCATGACCTGAATACAATCAAAGCATCCCCTTAAGCAGAAATGACTTGAGCTGGTTTTAGATATAACCTTCACACAAGCATATGGGAGACCTGATAAAAGACAAGCATGAACCAAAAAGCAAAAAAAATTAGAACAAAGAAGTGTGTATTCCTAAAGCATCAAATAGACCACAGGTACCCTTAGTACTAGTGCCACAATGTGGCATGCAAATATAATTTAAGAGTCAGTCCGCCTCCGTCAGAAAATCATCATGGTGAGTGGTTACTGCACCCTAGAGACAGGTGTTACTGGTGTGCACAGCAATTCAAGGACTCAAGGGGTGTTTAGGGCATGGGGAGTTGAAGTGGCCTAATGCATCAGAAGCTCTGGCCATGCTCCCAGGGTAAAAGGCACTCCCAACCCCTTTTTATAAATATTTTTTTAATTACCTCAGGGAAAACATATGCATACCTGAAAATCTAAAAAGTAACAAACAGGCGTGCCTGTGTTTTTGAACGTCGTTACAGGGGCGTGCATAAATTACCCACTGGGATGCCATACGCAGCTTGGGCTTTCACTGTGTGCGATGAGGTTAGCAATTTCTGAGAAAGGTCAGACCTTGTGCAAGTGAAGGTGAGGCTTCGATGATACTCGATTTTACTGATGATTTCACAGACTTGCTAAGTATTACGGATGTGAGTAAAGGGAAGTGGGCGTCCTTATATTAGGCTGCAATAGCATTGCAATTGCAAACTAACATATTTTTTTGCAGTGGGACTGCGGGCGTTATTGCAGCTGTGATCGCAATAGCGATCCGTAATGAATCAGGCCCCTTATCGGGTAAAGGGGGCTATTTATCATCACTTAATTGTCAAAAAAGCAGGTGAAAAAGCACATTTTCACCTGCAATTGTGACAATTAAGTATTCGGGCCATTCATTAAGAAGGTGAAGCAGGAGATATCACAGATATCTCCTACTTACCTTCTGTTTGCGGAATGGCCCGCTGTCCCCATACACTAGTATGGGGAGAGAATTTTCGGAGCTTGACTGCAGGGGCATTCGCCATCTTCAGATGGCGAATACCCCCGCTTGGGGTTCGCAACCCGCTCTTCCCTATGGGAAGTAGGACCGGGTTGCAAGAAGGCATCCTTTTGGATCCCTCCACCCCAGTCTGGCTCCTTCCGCCAGACGTCGGGGCGCTTGTGCGCATGCATGACCTGTAGGTCGCGCATGTGCACCGCCGTCACTGCTCCGACAGGAGCAGTGAAAAGATTCACTGCTCCAAAAAGGAGCAGTGAAGCCGCTCGCGGGGCAGCTGATTTCACATCAGCTGCCACCGCGCCGGAGCAATGCTGAATTGCTCCGGTGGCCGCAGCGAATTAGAATGTTAATTATCGGGGTCAGTTTGGACACCGATAATTAACATCATGAATAGCCCCATTGGCCCTGATTCAGACCCACTCGCGAGCGGCTGTCCGCTCGCAAGTGGGTCGATGTTCTGCACTGAGCATGCGCACGACGGAGGGAGCTCCGTCGTGCGCATGCGCCAGACGCGACGAGCGAAGGAAAGTCCTTCGCTCGTTGTGTCTGATCAAAGGGGGCATGCTGTCGATGTTGATTGACAGCACATCCCCTTTGGTGGGCGTGCCGGGGGCGTGCCTCCCTGATGGGGGCGTTCCCACGGGAACGCCTCCCATCAGAAGCCGGCCCACTGACATCACTAGTGATGTCAGTGGGAGTGATTTTGGCTCTGATAGAGCCAAAATCACTCCGGGGCTAGCGGTTGAAAACCTCAACCGCAGGTTCCGGCTCGCAGTTTCGATGGTCGCGATGGTCAAGACCATCACGGCCATCAAACTGCACGCTCGTATAGCCTGTGGGTGGTGACCCACAGCTATATGAGCGTCCAGGAGGACGCTCCATTTTTATGGAGGGCGGCCCTCATTCAAAGCGTGCGCTCTGCTCAGAGCGTACGGCTCTGAATGAGGGCCATAGTCTTTTTGGGTTAGTTCTTCCATGATGCAGCGATGGACACAGCTCTTTGATTCCAGTCTGGTCTTAGATATGCCATGGGGCATACTTCTACAGTGCCACCAGGTCTACAAGGTGTCGTATAAGAGGTATATATCAAAACATTTACAGTAAACAACACAAATACAATGCACAACAGTAAACAATTACAGGAGTACATAGCCTAAATACAAATATTGCCGTAAGCCCACAGACAAGGAGTGACAACTACAAGGAACAAGAATACAGAGGATACCAGCAGGCTACATAGGTCAGGAATACGCACAGGCAGGTCAGCTAGTTTGCAGGGAAAAACTACTCCAACCGGTAGTGAGGCTTAGTCCTCACTGCCTTTTATCAGGGAAGGCATCCAATCAGGATGTCTGCTCAACCAGGCCCCCTAAATAACTAGAATGTTTCTTCTGGTGGTGGTGATGTTTTGGGAGTGAGGAGGGTGTGATTGGGTATGGAGTGTAGTTTGGAGTAATGTGAAAAGGGGTCAAAATGAGGCCAGCGAGACACAGTAATTTTGGGCAAAATCTTTTATTGAGTAGTCACAATGCTGCTCTGTTAAGATCCCGGGCAGGTGGGTGGGGTTCAGTGATGAGTGGTGATGAGACTGGGGAGGTAGGTGGACCCTTTTAGGGGGCTCCTTCCCGTGCGGTTCAGTGACCTTGCACGTCATCCCTGCTGGACCTATGGTCGACAGTCTAGGAAGTCTCGGGGGGTGGGGGGATTTGCAGAGTGGGTTGGAACACCTGTGCGGCGTCCCGCGTGTTGGTGTGAGTCTTGGCAGTACTTACCTACTGGTAGGTTTTTTGTTATGGTGATGTAGGTCGACGTTGCGGCCGTTGCAGATAGGTTGGAAGCTGCAGGTTTGTTGGTGAGCTGGATCAGCGTGTTGCTGGTGTGCTGCAAGTGCACAGCTGTTCTGATTGGTCTGCGGAGGTCAGCGACCGTAGTATGCAGCTGAAATTGGCTCTTGGTCGTGCCGCTGGTGGTGCGGAGCCAGAGGTGTGGATGGGTGAGCTGCTGGGAGGCTGGGTTGCAGCGTGTGTGCTGGGACCACCCCTGGGGGGTGGTCTGCCCAGGATACTGATTAAAAAAAAAGCCAGGGAGGAGGGGGATGTGGAAAGTGTGACCGGGATGGAGCTGGTCACTGGCGATGTTGGCTGGGCGGACTTGCGGCCGGATGTGCGGGATGCTCTTATCACTGACGGTCCCTCGTGGAAATGGGGATCGACGGTGGAGACACCCCTGGCCAGGAGTGAGTTGCTGAGCACGCCTGGGAGCAGGGGGAGAGAGGGGCTGGTCCTGGGTGGAGCCGGTCACTGGAGGTGTGAGCGGTGCAGACCAGCAGGCGGGTGGGCTGAGAGCTTTCTGCACTGGTGGTCCCTGGTGGGGATGGGGATCTTTAGTGGAGGTCAGCCTGGATCGGTGTTGGCTTTGATGTGAGGGTCTCCAACGCGTTTCGGCACCTGTGGGGATCTTTAGTGGAGCTCAGCCTGGATCGGTGTCGGGTTTGATGTGAGGGTCTCCAACGCGTTTCGGCACCTGTGGGGATCTTTAGTGGAGCTCAGCCTGGATCGGTGTCGGGTTTGATGTGAGGGTCTCCAACGCGTTTCGGCACCTGTGCCGAAACGCGTTGGAGACCCTCACATCAAACCCGACACCGATCCAGGCTGACCTCCACTAAAGATCCCCATCCCCACCAGGGACCACCAGTGCAGAAAGCTCTCAGCCCACCCGCCTGCTGGTCCGCACCGCTCACACCTCCAGTGACCGGCTCCACCCCGGACCAGCCCCTCTCCCCCCTGCTCCCAGGCGTGCTCAGCAACTCTCTCCTGGCCAGGGGTGTCTCCACCGTCGATCCCCATTTCCACGAGGGACCGTCAGTGATAAGAGCATCCCGCACATCCGGCCGCAAGTCCGCCCAGCCAACATCGCCAGTGACCAGCTCCATCCCGGTCACACTTTCCACATCCCCCCTCCTCCCTGGCTTTTTTTTTAATCAGTATCCCGGGCAGACCACCCCCCAGGGGTGGTCCCAGCACACACGCTGCAACCCAGCCTCCCAGCAGCTCACCCATCCACACCTCTGGCTCCGCACCACCAGCGGCATGACCAAGAGCCAATTTCAGCTGCATACTACGGTCGCTGACCTCCGCAGACCAATCAGAACAGCCGTGCACTTGCAGCACACCAGCAACACGCTGATCCAGCTCACCAATAAACCTGCAGCTTCCAACCTATCTGCAACGGCCACAATGTCGACCTACATCACCATAACAAAAGACCTACCGGTAGGTAAGTACTGCCAAGACTCACACCAACACGTGGGACGCCGCACAGGTGTTCCAACCCACTCTGCAAATCCCCCCACCCCCCGAGACTTCCTAGACTGTCGACCATAGGTACAGCAGGGGTGACGTGCAAGGTCACTGAACCGCACGGGAAGGAGCCCCCTAAAAGGGTCCACCTACCTCCCCAGTCTCATCACCACTCATCACTGAACCCCACCCACCTGCCCGGGATCTTAACAGAGCAGCATTGTGACTACTCAATAAAAGATTTTGCCCAAAATTACTGTGTCTCGCTGGCCTCATTTTGATCCTATTCCATTCCCCTTTTCACATTACTCCAAACTACACTCCATACCCAATCACACCCTCCTCACTCCCAAAACATCACCACCACCAGGAGAAACATTCTAATTAACACCACTCACAAACACACACAAGTCATCACCATTACTAGCAGGAAGAGCGCACCTTACCCCCCCTACCCCCATACGTTTTCAGTGCGGGAAAGGTACTCCCACACAAAGGTGCAGCACCCCGAAACCACAACACACCACCCCCTGGTCAACGAGAGCGCAGTTCTACTGCCCATCCCCTAAATAACTAAACAAGGGGCAGCCACCAAGCAGAGAGGTGGAAGCGGCAGAAGAAAGCGTCTCAGCTGCAAGATAACACCCAGGACTGGTGATCAGTATGGCAGGCGTGATGATGTCAACCAGTGTCCCGGCCGCCTAGCAGCGCCCAGAACCTGTCAAAGGGATATGAGCCACTGCAGCTAGCGCAGCGACTCATTACACATATTGGTGAGCAGCTAGTGTCAATGTCACCAAAGGAAAGACAGAGACAAAATACAAGGAGCACTGGTGGTAGTGCATAGAAAGAACAAGAGCAAAGAAGGCCCTGTCCAAGTGCTTACATTGTATAGGGGGGAGTAAATAGTTGGCGGTTGATCTGGGATGGAGACAAGGTGGGTAACAGAAGGGCGTGAGACAGGAGCTAAAAGGAGGGAAGGCAGGATTTAGTGCCTGATTCAACGAGGAACGCTATTCAGCCTATATGCACGCAACTGCATTGCTAATATCAGCGGTGCTATTTATATTTATGCATTCACATTGCATATGCAGCCTGACATAAGGACGCCCACTTCCCCTTGCTCCCATCCGTATACTAGAGCAACATAGTGAAACAATCGGGAACATCGAGTAACATCGGACCCATGCGACCGGTCAAGGAAGCCCAGACTTCACTCAGGAATTGCTAACTTCTGCACATGCTATGAGACCTCAGAAGGCATCAGGTAACACAGAGGATAATTTCTGCACGCCCATGCAATGATGTTGAAATGCAGTGGCACGCCTGCATTTGCCTGACTACCCCCCCCCGTCACCACCCATAAACGACACTTCCTGTCAATCACTCTGCGAATTAATCGACCAATTGCGTGCATATACGCAACTGCGTTCCTTGCTGAATCAGGCCCTTAGTGAAATGGTGTGTCTTAAGGGATGTTTGAAGCTAGGGATAGTGGATGGAACTCGTACTTGGCAAGGGAGTGGTTTCCAGTGGACAGGGGGTGAAATTGGAGAAATCTTGGAGGCGGGCATGGAAGGAAATAACGAAAGTAGGGTGAGGCGGCAGTCAGAGATGAACCATACCTAGACAGACCACCATATTGTGAAATAAACATTAACAGGTAAAGCTTCTAGACCTAAAAATTACTTTTTCTTAGGAAAGAAACTTCTGCACTCAGGACATTAAATACCTTGATTTTATGTAGATCTCCATGGACACAGGAGGCCGCAAATGCTATAAGTTCTGGGGCTTAGTACAAATTAAACTTTCAGGTCCCCCCCCCAACCCTTTGTGTCCCAAACTCTACCACAACACAAAAAAAGGGCATACAGACTGACATAGACAGACATATAAAAAGGAGACTGAGAATAACATTCACTTTGCTGGAATTGGATAAAGTACCTGCCTATGGCGTAGAACTTCAGGCTTGTTCATTCTGCTGAGGGATGATTCCTATATAAATTCTTGGGCACATTGGTGTCAGGTGATTTAACTTCCAGTGTGTCTTTATTATTGACTGAGTTGAACAAGTGGCAGGCATATTATTTATAGAGACCAAAAGTACACTGTGTAAATAAACCAGCCACTATGGCTTCAGAATTGGAGCCAAAGTAATTGTAACACTGATAACCAAGTGTGATTAAAGGTCAAAACTCTGTGTCTGATTCATTATGGATCCCTATTGCGATCGCAGCTGTGATTAAGCACGCAGACCCACTGCGAAAATATGCTAATGTTTGTAATCGCAATGTCGTCGCAGCCCAACATAAAGACGCCCACTTCTCCTTACTCACAGCCGTAATACCTTGCAAGGCTGCAAAACCATCGGTAACATCAAGTACTATCGGAGTCTCAAGCACAATTACAACAGGTCTGACCTTACTCAGATTTTACTATCCTCATCGCATGCAGTGAGAGCTCAAGCTGCGTATGCCATCACAGTGGCTAATTTAAGCATGCTCCTGTAATGGTGTTCAAGCGCACTGACACCTGCATTTCCCCGACAACCCCCCTGTCATCAACCCCCAAATGCTCACTTCCTGTCAGTCACTCTGCGTTGTGTCTGTGTGGTCTCTGTGATCGTAATACCGACGCTTTTGAGCCTTCGTGTTCTGCAATGCAAACGCATGCCCAGTATGCAACAGTCGGTCGTCCGCATGCGTAATCGCAATACCAATCCTTGCTGAATCAGGCCGTCTGTCAGATGGTATCATCAGCACCGGGGTCCCTTGATAGCCCAAGGCCCTCACAAATATACCCAGGGTTGCCTACCCTCCCGATTCAGACGGGAGCCTCCCGATAAACAGGTGCAGCTCCCGCCCCCCCGGAAAGGCAGGCAAGCCTCCCACATGCCGCCGATCCCCTGTCTCCCCCCCGCCAGTACCTGATAAACCCCCTTCAGCGGGGGGGCGCTGACGCGATTCGCGTCATTTTGGCCCCGCCCCCTGCTTCACAATGCCTATATTTTGGCATTGTGTAGCGGGGCGGGGCCAAAATTACGCGATCATGTGGCCCCACCCCTGTCACACCCAGAAACTGCCTTCAACCCGCCCGGCCACGCCCCCTGTTCTGCCGATCTGGCTGCTCCCTCCCGGAAAGGAGCAGCCAGATAGTCGGCAAGTATGGATATATGAGGGGTAATAACACAGCTCCCAGCATACATTGATATGTGGTATTATTATATAGAGGAGAAGGGATTGTAGCATACTTGCCAACTATCCCTCATTGTCAGGGAGACTCCCTGAAATTGTAGCAATCTCCCTGTCTCCCTGAAGAGTCTAGCAATCTCCCTCATTTCATCCTTACCCCCATTATGAAGCTGTTATATTAAAAAAACAGAGATATATACATTCAAATGTGATCATTAGTGTCATTTCCTTGCATTGGTTATTATAATGCACAATGATCCCTATGAATTTCTGCAAAGTATTAGTGTGTTTTCATCAATAAACAGATCTTACTAACTGCTTTTGGGCTGGTTTACATTTGGATGTAAGTCAAGTTTAGGACACACCTCTCAGATTTATCAGTACACGCCCACTGTAACACGCACTCATAGGTGTTGCTTTCACAATCTCCCTGAAATGGTTTTTCAAAAGTAGGCAAGTATGAATATACCCCCATCCCTTCCTGATGGTGACCCTGCAGGAAGCATAGAATCCAACTCCATAAATAATGTTTGTGGCATGAGGAATATCTGGCACATATGAGCAAGTCATTAAACCCTGTTGGAGTGTGATATCTCCACCTCTACTTTGTGGAGTTATGTAATTTATAAGACATGACTGTCCAGTTTTAATTGATCTAATGGGAGAAAACTGGGGGATTCCGGGCTGCGGGCCAATCAGAAATGGGGGTGGGGCTTAGAGGCAGCCGGGGGAGGTGCTAAACTCCATCCTGTAAAGAGAGAAAGGAAAAAAAAACATCAGCTCCCAGTAATCCATCAATGGCAGAGAACCAGCGCTACCTAGTGCCAGTAACTAAGCCTTGCTATGTAGACTGCTGTCACCACCTGAGGTATATGAGTACTGTCTTCATACTGTACTTACTTTATACCTATCGCTGTTTCGGATTACAGGGAACCTCCTGTTGTGTGATTCCTAGGCATGTGCACAGGAGTGCCGAGAGCCGCGCCGGGGGCATTTCCTAATCGCGGGAGACGTGGCCACACCCCCTGAGGATTAAAAAATAAATTTTTGCAGCGGCACTGAACGCTGGGGAGGGGGTGGCTGTGAGCCTCTCAGACCGGCGCAAAGCCAGGGGAGGCACAATCAGTGTGATTGCTCCCCTACACAGACATAGGAGACTGCTGTGGCTGCTGCACAGCAGCCGCAAGCAATTTCCCACTGCAGCCCAGTACCAGGCAGCGTGTGCAGGGCTGTTGTGAGGTAAGAGGCAGGGGAGGGCAGCTCCAGGCACCTCCAGCAATACCGGGCCTGGGTAATTAGTACCCGCTCCTCCCCCTCTCGGTGTCCCTGCATGCTCATGCAGGTGGCGGCCGGCTCAGGGAGACTTGCCTACTCTTCTGGGTAGTCAGGAGCCTCCCGGCTATACTGGGAGAGTAGGCAAGCATGTCACAGATAAGGACACCAGATTATGGTAACGTTTATGGACTCTGACAAATGTTACATACTGCTGTTATTTTTGCTAGACTAGTTGTTTTCCTTCCACTTTTATACATGTTATACATTAGACTGTCAATCTATTGTTTCTTAAGACGTCTAATGATCTCATTTACTATGCTTAATAAATAAGCACCATTTTATACAGCTAGGTTTCCTGCACTTAGTTTATTGACTTAATTTCAATGTTTTATTCATCATTCTTAATGCCTGAATGACCTAATATAAATTTTTTCAGTAATACACTGTTTATTGCAGCCTGGAACTCTGGATATTGCTGGGCGATGTTCTGATACCTGCAGATGGTAGCAATGGTGGCCTAGTTTACAATGGTGGTAGTATGGTGTACTGGCAAGCACACAGCAGGGCAAGACCTGTCCTCATGGATGCTAGGGAGTAAAGACTTACAGAGATATCATGCATGCACAGTAGTGCATGTCAGAGGTCAGACCTTTCTTAAGTGAGTTTTGGCAGGTCCTAGTGACAGCCAGCTCATTCCTAGGGGGAGGCAGAGCAGGAGCACACTAGTTCCACTAAACCCCTTGCTCAAGACTGTCATTCCTCACCGGACACAACAACATCAGCATCATATCACATTTGATGTTTCTTTCCTCTAATGATCGACATGGAGGGTTAAGTAAACCAAGACATTTTGCAAAACAAAGCATAAACATTTTCAATACATTCCACATTTCTGCAAAATAAATATTTGAGCACTTCACCTGAAACATAAACTGCTAAAGCATTCTTCATCAGATCCCTGATAACTGACTAAAGCATTCTTCATCAGATCCCTGATAACTGACTAAAGCATTCTTCATCAGATCCCTGATAACTGACTAAAGCATTCTTCAACAGATCCCTGATAACTGACTAAAGCATTCTTCATCAGATCCCTGATAACTGACTAAAGCATTCTTCATCAGATCCCTGATAACTGACTAAAGCATTCTTCATCAGATCCCTGATAACTGATTAAAGCATTCTTCATCAGATCCCTAATAACTGACTAAAGCATTCTTCATCAGATCCCTGATAACTGACTAAAGCATTCTTCATCAGATCCCTGATAACTGACTAAAGCATTCTTCATCAGATCCCTGATAACTGACTAAAGCATTCTTCATCAGATCCCTGATAACTGATTAAAGCATTCTTCATCAGATCCCTGATAACTGACTAAAGCATTCTTCATCAGGTCTCTGATAACTGACTAAAGCATTCTTCATCAGATCCCTGATAACTGACTAAAGCATTCTTCATCAGATCCCTGATAACTGATTAAAGCATTCTTCATCAGATCCCTGATAGCTGACTAAAGCATTCTTCATCAGATTCCCGATAACTAACTAAAGCATTCTTCATCAGATCCCTGATAACTGACTAAAGCATTCTTCATCAGATCCCTGATAACTGACTAAAGCATTCTTCATCAGATTCCCGATAACTAACTAAAGCATTCTTCATCAGATCCCCGATAACTGACTAAAGCATTCTTCATCAGATTCCCGATAACTAACTAAAGCATTCTTCATCAGATCCCTGATAGCTGGCTAAAGCATTCTTCATCAGATCCCTGATAACTGACTAAAGCATTCTTCATCAGATCCCTGATAACTGATTAGAGCATGCTTCATCAGATTCCCGATAGCTGGCTAAAGCATTCTTCATCAGATTCCTGATAACTGACTAAAGCATTCTTCATCAGATCCCTGATAACTAACTAAAGCATTCTTCATCAGATCCCTGATAACTAACTAAAGCATTCTTCATCAGATCCCTGATAACTGACTAAAGCATTCTTCATCAGATCCCTGATAACTAACTAAAGCATTCTTCATCAGATCCCTGATAACTAACTAAAGCATTCTTCATCAGATCCCTGATAACTAACTAAAGCATTCTTCATCAGATCCCTGATAACTAACTAAAGCATTCTTGATCAGATCCCTGATAACTGACTAAAGCATTCTTGATCAGATCCCTGATAACTGACTAAAGCATTCTTCATCAGATTCCCGATAACTAACTAAAGCATTCTTCATCAGATCCCTGATAACTGACTAAAGATTTCTTCATTAGATCCCTGATACCTTACTAAAGCATTCTTCCCTGATACAGTAAATGACTAAAGCTTTCAAATCCCTGATAGTGGTCTTCATTAGCAATGTTGATGGTCCTCTCTGAACTAAACAGACCTAAACCACTTTTAGTCCCAGAAACAAATAAGTAACTGCAGGGGCTCATTTACTTTCATTCCTTGTAGTTGTATATGCAACACTTGATACATTCATTATTTTCAAGCACTTGCCTTGGAAATTGTTATCAATAGCATAATTCCATTCCTACCATTCACATGTTAGTTTTGGACCATGGAGTCTCTGAGGTACACAGTGAACAAGTCCAGCAAGCCCATCACTAAACTTTCTAGGAAGTTTCCCCTTGTTGCTCTTCAATGAACTCCTGTTCCTCAGATGGTTGTTTACTTTAGTTCTTTCACTCTTCTGAGACGCGCTTTCACCTGCAGTGATATCCAGTGACACAGGTTCCTGTGGCTGGAAGACATCCCACTAAATGATGTAATCTAGTGAAAACAATGTCCCATTATAGTATACATTTTCTGTTAAAGTTCCAAAAACTGTAGCCTTTGTCCTTATTACAGTATCCAAGCATAATGCATTTTAGGGACTTAATTAAGTTTGTGTCTTTCTTTAGGTACTTGAGCATAAGATCTACTTCCATACACACGTAGGTGGCTGATATTTGGCTTTTTACCAGTCCCAATTATACATTTAAGTGATGAGTGCCTCTTGATACTCTCAGTCTGCAATCTGAGGCCTTATGTCCCAGCTTGGACCACTTGAAACACCTGATCATAAACATTTTGTGCTTTGAACTCTTAGATAACAGGACAGAATTTGTAGGTATGTGCTCTTGAAACTGCAAAAAATTAGCAGATACCATCTCTGTGGTTAGCTTTATAGTACACAACTCTAATGCCACTAAGAATGTCATCTATCTCATACAGTGCCCATGCCACAAGCAATATGTAGGGAGAACCATAAGACCATTACATACCAGAATCAAGGAACACCTCAGAAATATCATTAACAAATCAGACAGCCACAACATACCGGTACACTTTCTCGAACATCACCAGAGCAGCACCACAGGCCTGCAATTCATAGGGATCAGACACATGCAAAGGAACTGGAGAGGGGGAGACCACACAAGAATACTCAATAAGGAAGAACTCAAATGGATAATCAAACTCCAAACCCTCGCATCCAATGGTCTGAACATCGACAACGAGATCAAGTCCGTTATTAGTAAGTAATCTCCTTAACTCCCCTCCTCTTGGTATTGACCCATTTCCGTTACAACTCCTCCCACACACACCCCACACACCCATACAACCACACCTAGCCCCCTTTTACACCAACATTATACGAACAACATATCCACAACCGACTCACCCAGTTACCAGCCCCCACCACCGCACCCACCCACAACAGCAACCCCCCCCAGCCCACTCACCCGCCAGTAACATCTACACAGTCCCACACAACCTCCACACCTAAGTCACCCACCCGTATGTTAGATCAATACTTCCAATCCTCCTGCCCGTCCACAACCCCGCATCACCCACAGTTCCCCCAGTCCAGTCACCCTCCTCATACACCACACAACCCCACCAAGTCCGACACATACATATTACTCGCTGAGCCCATACACCTACACATAATCCCATTGACACGTAGCACACTACACACACTCAACATCACCAACCCCAACCTACTCTTTCACTCCCCCCCCCTTTCCCCAGCTACCCCCAGTGCAGCCGGTTCATCTCCTGGCACCATCATCCCAATGCATTCACCGCATTCCACCACCCCCACGTCCCCACGACAACACTTTGCCCTTAACCCCTGCACACCCAGCCATCACTCAGCTTCTACATGTAATCGCCCAAGTCGTCACACCCACTCTCCCTATCAAACCCGTTCATCCTTGATATGTATTAACCATCCACACATACTACTACCCACCACTCCGCTCCCCAAATCGTCACCTTCCACAGACCTGCACACTCCCTATCCAGCCCGCCCACACACCTGTCATTTTCCTCTCCCATCTGACAAACACTCCAACACTTCCCATTGGTCCCTTGCAACAGAGCCCCTTCAGATTTCCATCACCTTCTGACCACGCCCATTGCACACACACCTCCCCCAGCATTGGCCATTTCCAGACACACCCACCTCCACACCAACCTTTAAAACGCTGCCAAACCATGTAACAGTAACCTCCATGATTAAGGCACAGCTGAAACGCGTTGGAGATCCACATCAGCCACCATCAAAGAACCACGTCCTGGAACCCCATTTGATCGCCAGAGACCCCCCCCCCTGCCGCGCACAGTGACTGCTGATCACAAGGAGCCGCCAGTACCTCCAGTGAGCGGCACCCCCGCCTTGTGACCGCAGCACTTCCGGCACCAAGCCCTCTCACCCTCGCCCTACACTTGGTGTCATCAGCCGCAGGAACCACGAGGAGCCGTTCAATACCGCCAGCAGACGGCATCCCACATCTGGACATCCACCCGCGGTCGTCCCGCTGCACCACGTGGCACATGCACAGGGAACCGGCGTGCATCACACCTCACGGAGCCGCCAGCCCGTCGCAGTCCGCTTACCCAACCCGGGTTCAGTCACCACACTGACTCAGTCTGCGACACCAGCCTGTCTGCCAGCACAAACAAGATCGCCGGTGTCAGCAGCACAAGGCACAGAAGCAACAGGAGCCGCAGCACACAAAGAACGGTCAACTGACCTGGCTCTACACACCACTAGAGACTGCCGATCACCATCCCCATATCGCAACGCCTACCAAGGCACCTACTGGTAGGTAAGTAGTACTATTTGCGGGACGCTGCTACACCATCCACCCCTAACAGACTTCCACCATTACTTTGCCGGGCGATAAGACTGTCGACCAAAGGTCCAGCAGGGACAACGTGCTAGTCCAGAACTGCACGGTAAGGAGACCCCTAAAAGGGTCCACCCGCCTTCCCCCCCGTGCACCCTCCTGCTCTACCCCCCACTGCCCCTGGGTCATTTGTCCTCAAGCAGCATTGTGCCTACTTAATAAAACCTTTGACCCAACACTACCATCTACGTCTCTCTGTCATACAGTTTACTCTTACCTACGCACACTATACACTGCCCCATCTAATAGAGAGTGCGCCTTACCCAAATTCTACCAGTCTTTAAACAAGGTAGGAACAGGTACTCCTACCATAGGCGCAGCACTCTCATACTCCCAACCTCCATACCCCCCAGAGACACGCACATTCCCTCTCCCGACCTCTCTCCCCCCCCCCTCCCCCCCCTCCCCCCCCCTGCCCCAATCCACCCCCACAGCCATACCAGTGAGCGCGGTTCACCCTCCTTCAAATGACAATATTCCAATAAGTTCAAACATATAAAATTAAAATGTTCTCAAGGGGTCTAATCTGCACTGTGATACATAAGAGGTGTGTCAAATCTGCCCATTAAAGGTCTGGTTCCCAAACAGTCAGAAAGTTATAGAAAATAGACACATACCTCAGTCCAGACACCAGTGCAGGATTCCCCTCAAGAAGGTCACCTTCCAGGCCTGTATATATCACAGTCACATTTGCACTATTGTGACACAACAGATTTTTTACCGTCCTTATATATATACTTCATTTTTTCAGATCTTTAGGGATAGATTTCTTTATCGGTTAAGAAAAGGCTGCAGCCTGTCCCGTTGAAGCGCCTACACACCTCCCCAGTCTTTTTACCCTACTGGTGAGGTGTGTTTACAAATGTACTTGTAATAATGACTTGAGGAAGAACTGTAGGTATGAATGGCTGTAGTGCTTGAAGAACTGTGGATAGGCATTGACATACTGAATGAAGGACATAAAGGACAAGGGAAACCGGTAATAGGATGGAATGCGAGCCATGAAAAATGCTAACCCTTTTCTCTGTTAGCTACAGTATATGCACACATTGACTTTCCAGCATACAGTAGAATTTTATGCAGAAATTTATGCTTTCATAATAAATTCATCCTACACAACTTACATAATACCCATTTTTGCTACTGGTATAATACTGTATTTATTGTCTATAGGCCTGATTCAGAGTTGTACAGTATTGCACATCCATTGAGAAGCGGTTGTATAATATCACACAACTAATCCTTTCTGTTGTTGCCTGCACAGCTAAAATTTGTTTTGTTCTTTGCATTTTGAAGGGACTGCACACCCTTATTTTCTTTGGCTGCAGCAGTCCATCAGTAGGCTGCAGTCTGGCTGCCACAGCCAACAGTTCCCCTCGAAGTGCCCAGAGTCAGTTGCCGACCTAAAGTTCATTCTGGGTCAACATCCTAATGTTCGGGTGTTGGTTATTTTTGTCAGTGGAGGAGTTGGGTCTTGCCGTGTGAGCACATACTCTCTGTGAGTTAATAAAGAAACCTTATTGAACCAGCTCCAGTTCTTAGTCTGAGTGATTGAATCTACATCTGATTGAATCTACATCTTCCTTCCTCCCCGCCTACCCCATCTTTGTCACTCCTGTTCATCTGCCCCTCCCTTAAAGAAGGTAAGCTCTTTCAAGCAGGGCCCTCTACCCGCTTCTCCCTACTGTAATTTAATTTACCTCTTAATCCACACTAGGGCAGCCAACACTCGGCTGCTTATGTGCGTGTAAAGGTCGCTAATATAGCAATGTTTATTATACTTGTCCATGTCCTGCTTTGTATTGTATTGTAAGTCACTGGTTACTTATTTGTTCATGTACTTTGTAATGCGCTGCGGAACACTTGTGGCGCCATATAAATAAATGATAATAATAATAATAATAATAATAATAATAATAATAATAATAATAATAATAATTGAATACTCACATTACCTCATAGGAGTATATTATAATGGACTGGAAAAACTGATTGATAAAAAGGGTATGGGAAACTGTTACACAGACTGGACAAGAGAACTGTAGAATGAATCAAATATCATAAGAAAGAATGAATGTAAATGAAATTGAGGATACGGAAAATAGAGTTTTTAATAAAATGAAAAACTGGGTAAACTGGTCAATATATATTTCTTTGGAATTGACATATGAATGGAATGAGGGAACTGTGTAAAAGCTGGTGTTGAATCTAAAGAATAGGTAATTGGAACTATGATGTTTAATGTGGAAACCTGACTTGAAGTACAAGCTATGACAATGTATTTTATGTAACAACAGGAGGCTAAAGGAAGGACTATGGAGATAACTGTAATACATAGGGGCATACTCAACTGGGGCAAAATATTAGGAAAACCCTAGAGCGCTGGGTTTTTCCCACAGCTGCAAGGTTTACCCTATTCAATTGAAGGAGAGAAAATGAGCCGCGATGATTTCTATAGATATCACTGCACTTTTTTTCTCACAGCCCCAGAGTCAGATTTTTCCTTAAATTGTTAGATTAAGCAAAAATTGATGAGACTTGTTCCGCAACCCCTAAACCCTAATTGGAAGATTTCATAATTACTTACCTTCTGGCAGTGCTGTCTTCCTCCTCCTCCTCCTCCACCCCGACATGCTGCAGTTTTCCTACGTCTTCTGCCTGAGCACCCAGGACTCTGGTAAGTGTGCTGCTGGGGTCTCTGTGCTGCTGTTATCTGTGTGTGGGGTGCTGCTGTTGTGTGTGGGGTGCCGCTGAGGTGTGTGTGCTGTGTGTGAGGTGCTGCTGGTGTGTGTGGGGTGTCTGTGTGCTGCTGGTGTCTGTGTGTGTGGGGTGCTGCTGGTGTGTGTGGGGTGCTGCTGTTGTGTGTGGGGTGCCGATGAGGTGTGTGTGTGCTGTGTGTGAGGTGCTGCTGGTGTGTGTGAGGGCAGTCTGGTGTTTGTGTGAGGGCAGTCTGGTGTTTGTGTGCCGCTGGGGTGTGTGGGGTGTCTGTGTGCTGCTGGTGTCTGTGTGTGGGGTGCCGCTGGGGTGTTGTATGCTGCTGGTGTCTGTGCGTGTGGGGTGCCACTGGGCTGTGTGGGGTGTCTGTGTGCAGCTGGTGCCAGTGTGTGGGGTGCCACTGGGGTGTGTAGGGTACCACTGGTGTATGTGTGCTGTGTGTGAGGTGCTGCTTGGTGTGTGTGAGGGCATACATATCTGTGGGAGATGAGGAGAGATGATGGGAGGTGGGGAGCGGGGCTGTGCAGGCTGACAGAACCTTTTTTTTCTCCCCCGCGGGATTTTGGCCCAAAAAAATTTTGCAACCATTTTTTTTCATTGGAAACAGATCTGACCATGCTGCCTATGTGAGACAAACTCTGCTGCCTTTTTCATGAAAAGTGGTCCCCCCTCCTCTTTGAGTGAGAAAACTATATGTCACATCCCTCAGTAGATTGTATATATACAACAAGTAAAAGTGAAAATCTCTCTAAGCGAGATGCCGCTCATTAGAAAAGAGACTATCAACTGTATAGACTATTTCATGGCAAAGAGGCTGGAACATCTGAACCCCGTCATATCATTTAATAAGTGGCTATCTATGTGATCACTGCAGTGCTTGTGATACTCCTACTACTGATAACACCGCTGTGGATACAATAGATACAGTGGTTATACAAAGGAGGAAACAAGGACCTAAGGGCCTGATTTAGAGATGTACGTTCATCCGATGATGAACGTACATCTCCAATGTTTCTTGGTCTGCCTTTGTGCAGGACACGTTCTGCGCATGTGCAGGATGGGTCCTGTGATTACACTCGCAAACACCCCACCCCCAAACCGCAGCATGATTGACATGCTGCGGCGTTTGGGGGCCGGAGCAGGACGTGGAGGGACAATTCGCCAGATGCAGATTCCTGACCTCTTACGTGACCAGCACCCAGTCAGGCTGCAGGAAGCTTCAGCTCCCCGAGCTGACCAAAGGCGCAACGATGGTCGCGAAAGTTGCGAGGGTGATCCCTGCCTGCGACGACGGTCGCGGTGCTGGGATCGCAAATACAGCAAAGATTTGCATCTGAATTGGATGGATTTGCACAGCCGCTTGTGTGCAGCTCTGCAAATCCGTCCATTTCTGAATCAGGCCCTAAGTTTTAAAGGAGACCAAGTACTTACAAAGTCTCTAATTGTTTAAAATTAGCTACATTAAAGCTAACCATTGAAAGTTAAATCATGCAGCATTATCTGCGGACTATTAATGACAACATTCAACATATTTTTATGTGGTTATAATTATGGTTTTATTCCATTGATTTATATTTCACATTTTAGGCTATTATTATTGTTAATTGTGTAATTTCTTATGCAACTGATTTTTATTGTTTGCATAGAAACTGGTATTAAAATAAAATTATCTTGCAGTAAGGCTGGAAAACACTGTGATCATGGGATTGTAGGCTGGGGCTGGAGCTGGCACTTAATGAAACTGTAGCTTTAAATCCTAAACTCCTCCCCCCTGCAATCCCACAATTCCAGTGTTCTTTAAGTGCTTTAAGGAATAGGACACGTTTTGGAGGGCTGCTATGCAGCCATTTGTTGTAGCTTTAGGTTTTTAATTTTCTTTCCAGTAGCGTTTGGCCCTTCTTCCGAGGGTCCAAATCATTTTTACAAAGTGTGCTGCGTATTTAGCCATAGGTGGAGCCGTGGAAGCTTAATCTAGTCTTATCGGCTCTCACCCAGGCTCCATTGGCTCCAATGGATCTTCAGTTAGTGGCTTGGAAGCGGATTTTCCTTAAGGCTATTGCCTTCCTTCGTCATAGTTCATTGTTTGGGGTTGGCAAGCCACTTTTTCTTGTCTTCCATGATGATTGTACAGTTGCTCCATACAGGTTTTATGTTCCAGCCTACCCTTGCTTCAGCCTTGTACTTACACAGGATATTGTCCTTACGGTTTTTCCTCCTCTGCGACTTCCCCAGACTGGCATGATCTGGCTCTGCTAGTTGGCTGAGCTCTGCAGATTTCCTTGGTCATGTCATCTTTGGTACGCCATACTGTTCTCTGTGGGTTCTTTATGACGCGTGGGAACATGGTTGGCTGGCTACTCAGCAGACCCTTGCGCATTGGAACTGCTCGGTCATTACACAAGCCTATTCTGGTGTGAGGCAACCACCGCCAGACCAGGTGTCAGCGCCTTCCACTAGGGCAGCAGCGATCTTATCGGCAGCGTGACACGAGACTTCAGCAGCACATGTCCATTGTGCAGCTCTCTGGTCTCCTGTCCGCTTGTTTGCTCATTTTTACATTTCAGGTTTTTTGCCTCCAGCGGCACCCATGATGGGCATACAGTTCTCCCGTCAGGCAGCCTGAGCATTCCCTCCCCTGGGGGTGGCATCTGAATGCCCCATGGTCCAGTGTTCCCCAGTCTTGCTGCAAGAGAAAATAGAATTTTTGGTCAATATACCATTGAATCCTTTTTTCTTAAGCAGGCTGGGGAATACTGCAATCCTTCCCTCACACTCAGTCGTTCAAGGTTTTGGTTCTTGACTGTCTTTTTCCCTACTGGTTTGTTTGGTTGTTCTAAACAGTTTCACTGGGTTCCTGCTACTCCTCTCCAGACTCTTTTAAAGAAGTACTGTGTCAGGGTTCAGCCTAGGATCGGCTATCTCTCACCTCTGTGCCGGCTTCCCCTGACTTCTCATTCAGTCAGATGTCTGGTGCAGTGATGGGCAAGGTGCTGAGCATTCTGCCTTAGGTGCTTGTGAACTTCCATGGTCGGCTATGTGTGTTAGAGATCGGAGTTCCTAGCATGGGCGCCGCCATGACAGTTCCTATCATGTGACAGCCTCCCAACCAATTGTAGCATGATCTTGGTCAGCTGATGCTGAGCTCCAATCATCTGCTACCCCTGGGTATATATCTGGCTCCAGAATTCCAGGAAGTTGCCTGATTAACAATTGTCACTCTTAGTGTTCTAGTTGAGTTATGTTCCAGGTTCCCTTGGATTCCAAGCCTTAGTTCCAGTGTTTTCCAGTGAGCAGCAGTGCGATCTACATCTCTGCCTGTGTGCCTAAGTTCCAGTGTTTTCCAGTGAGCAGCAGTGCGATCTACATCTCTGCCTGTGTGCCTAAGTTCCAGTGTTTTCCAGCGAGCAGCAGTGCGATTACATCCCTGCCTGTGCATGCTGTTCCTGTGATTACAAGCTACAAGGGTATCCTTGTAGCTTGTAATCACAGCTGCACCACTGTGCAATCTTCTCCTTGTTTACAAGCTACAAGTGTTCCCTGTGAGTAGCAGTGCTAATTACATCTTTGCCTGTGTACCTAGTCTCCAGTGTTTCCTGTGAGCAGCAGTGCGACCAACAGCTCTGCCTGTGTATTTAGCCTCCAGTGTCTCCTGTGAGCAACAGTGCAATTTCATCTCAGCCTATGTATTGAATACCAGTGCCATTCCGTGTGGCAAACGTGTGTCCACACACCTTTCCCTGTGTATCCCTTGTGTGTTAACCCCTGGTGCAAAAGTGCATCTGCACACCACTCCTTGTGTTTCCCTCGTGTGCCACCCCACAGTGCAAAAGTGCGTCCATACGCCTTCTCCCTGTGTATCCCTTGTGAGTTAACCTGTGGTGCTAAAGTGCGTCTGCACAGCATTTCTTGTGTATTCCTCTAGTGCCATTCCGTCTGACAAAGGGTGTCCACACGTCACTCCCTGTGTCTTCTCAAGTACCACTCCCAGTGTACTTCTTAAGGTGTGATTCCAGTGAACCTCTCAGTATTACTGCAAATACCTCTCTAGTATCAACCAATTGTGCTAAAGTGCGTCAGTATTTCATTCCAGGAATACTCTCAAGCATCATCTCTCTGTGTAACAGTGCCTTGGTTAGGCACTCTCCCGGGCCACTGATATCTCGAGTCTCTATTCCCACGGATCTTGGATACCTGGTCAAAGGACTGCAACCTGCCTGCAGGGTGCAGCTAAGCCCATATCCCGATTGGAGGGGTCACTGGCGAACACCTCCCTGCAGGTTAGATCAGGGTTGTCTTAACAGCAGTGTAGGCCCTGGGCAAAGCAATGCACTGGGGCCCCTACCCACCCATTCACGGGGAATAAAAATTTAAACTGGGACCGAGGTGAGTACTCGCCACCAGGGGGTGTGGGGGGGGGGGAGGTTAGATCAGAATACACTGCACCGGCGGTTGGCTTATAAAAGCATCACAAATTTACCAACTGTCCGCAGCTGCATGGGGGCGGGTTGGTGGGCCCCTACAAGATTCGGGCCCTTGGGCAACTGCCCAACAAGCCCAATGGAAGAGATGGCCCTGGGTTAGATTCCATACCATTGACCAGGTCTCGCCAAAGTCCAAGGTCTGTGGACGAGGAGCTCTTGTATCCAGGCCTCTCTCCCCAAGTTCTTCCAAAAACTAGATCACAACCCCTCAGTAGGGGATTCTACTACCCCAAACCTGAAATACTGGAATTGCGGGTTTGCAGGGGGGAGGAGTTTAGGATTTAAAGATACAGTTTCATTAAGTGCCAGCTTCAACCCCAACCTACAATCCCATGATCTCAGTGTTCCCCAGCCTGCTTAAGAGAAAAGGACTCGATGGTAAGTTGATCAAAAATCCTCCTTATATGTAGATGCACATTACAGTTTACAATAAGATGATAAAAGCAGGGAAAACTGAGCTGCTGAATATGTCTTTGTGGGTGAATGAATGCATAAGGACAATATACAGTAAATGTGCTATGATGTAAAGTGACAAAGTGACACCAAAGGTACCTAAAAACAATAAAGATGTGGGAGTCTGAGAACAGAAATTGGCATGATGTTTTATTCCGCTGAAGTAAGATGTAGGAGACAAGGAATAAATTGAATATGGAGATCATTTATGAAGCGTACCTAATCTATAGTTTCCAGTGCACTCCCAGGGGTGCATCTGCCTATCACTCTCAGGAGAGGCCTCAGCAACCAAGGAGTGCACTAGTTATGTGAAGAGACAGAACATTTGGAAGAGGCGCACTGTGCAAAGCTTCTACCACTGCAGAACTTCTCCTATCAATAAAATAAGCTGCCAGTTAGCCTCATTATAATGAGAGTGAGGGGACATCAGCATTGTCTTGGTAATTGCAAGGTTGTGTGAGACATTTTGCTATATTGGTGCACACCTGGAAATGTGCTTTTCTGCTAAACTGTAATACTGAAGCAGCAAATAGACCATAATATAATAAGTGTTAGTGGTATCATGAGGCGGGTGCTGACCGCCCCTGGGTATCACCCTTGGGGGAGGGGGGTGGGGTGACACCAAAATGCCAGCTCATCTGCAGTGACAGAAGCCAAGTGCTGCAGTGTGACATTCTCCTGTAGCACCCGGCTCCTGCATAGAAGAGGAGCCGACAGTACAATCTGCCCAGTCTCCGGGGGGCAGTCAGCATCTCCGGTGATGCTGGGCTGCCCCCGTAGTGATGTTATCGGGATCAACCAGGAGCCACCTCCCTTTTTTAGCTAGGCGCACCTCCGGGGGTATCCAGGGTGCTCACCGGGTGTCACCAGACTCGGTGACGCCTCTGATAAATGTATAATGAGGCTCATCAGCTACAAGAGCATGTAGCGCAAGGAAAATGTTAGGTGACCTAGCCAGGCCATCTGGGAGAAGCTGGAGGGAGAGGGCCAGATGGGGGACATGGTGCCGTGAATCATCATGGTCCTGCCCCCACTGTGCAATACTGCAGTTTACAGCATTGTGCAAGGCTACAATGACACGGTTCACCACACATTGCATCATCAGACACCAGGACCTTCTACTTGTCTAGGAAAAGTGAGCAAATTTAAGAGGCTGGCCTACTCTCTCAGAAGTCCTAGGGATCTCCTCAGCATTCAGGAGCCTCCCAGTCATTCCAGTACAGTAAGGTATGGAATAATAGCATGGCACACAGAAGTTTCTTGAATAGGTTTTCAGTACTTTAGATTGAACATTTTAGAAACTGATACAAATCTGTTGTTTCACAACTGATTTATTATCACTAATAACACCTGAAGACTGCTAAACATGTATCAGATTGTATTAGTAACCGCACTTCTTTTAATTCAGTGTTGGCAAAGTGGCTGCAAACGGATAGTCCAAGCATGGATAATTCAGCATGTTGGCTGCTATACCTTTATACAATCTTTACCCTCCCTGACATACTATATATACTTTCATTTACACATAGCAATAAACGCAGGTTAATGCAATGTAGTATATTATGGATAACTACATGAACACATATTTTCAGTGTGTCTTGGTTGACTGTATGAACGCCTTTTCATGGGCCTGCATACATTAGCCATTGCCATCACATTTGGATAATGAGAGCTCTCTGCATGTCAGGAGAGGTGCAGTGTTTGCAGCTGATCAGATCTGATTTACAGTTTGCGCGACTGCCCGATGTGCAACGATAGTACCGATATGTATGCTTTTGTACATCGTCAGATGGACATGAGAAGGCAGCAGTGGGCGTCCCTATGCTCGGCTATGCTTTGGAAGCCATTAGCATATTTTAGCAAATGCAATGGTGAGAGTATACATTTGCGATTACATTAGTGTTCATCTCTGAATCAGGCCCAAAGTCAATTACACATAATAGGAATAGAGTTATTACTATGGTGTTTTTTTATGCCAAGGTTGCAGCATTATGTGTGCCAGACAATAATTAACAATCTCTTGTGTCATTTTAGACAAGTGTCTACAGTGTGATCATTACGTTATCCTGTCCTTGCTGATCCACTGCATATAGACTTCGGGCTCCCAACTGATTCTGACTTTAGGGCAACGCAAAAAAAAAAAAGAGCAAGTACTTTGCACTGGGACAAACCATGCTGTTTTTGCATGTAAGTTAAATACTGGCTGGCAAGGAAGACATTATAACATACTTCAAAACATATATATAGAGCCACTCACATCAGCTTAATGATATTGCACAGGTCAGGGGCATTTTAAGAGAGGAGGGGGCCCGTGGTGCACTCCTCGTGCGGGGCGCCCTCCTCTCTCCCTGGTGGCTGGCCAGCCACCGGAGCGTTAGTAGACTCTGGGCACTAGAGTGTGCCCGGAGTCTACTGCGCATGCACAAAACACCAGTGACACCTGACGCCAGACCTCGGACAGGTAAGTTTAAAAAAAATATGGGTGCAGTGTGTGCGGTGTGGGGCCCGGGGGCCCCGCACAGACTGCACCCATTATAGATACGCCACTGGCACATGTGCTTGTAAAGGGCGGGGTTTACTCTGAACCACAGAAGAAAAGGATATTCCCTCCAGCACACTGCAACAATATCAGGAAAAAAAATACTTGAACCGTACATGATAATAGAAGTTCAGAGGTATTTGTTGCATACATTTGCAAATATATGATTAAGCGCCGTGCCAGCATCAAGGCTTCTCTATACCGGCGTCCCTAACATTCAGGGGTTCACGTATACGGCGCAGGGCACCCCAAAAGTGGCCAGCCAAGGACCATCCCCAAGGCATCACACGAAAAAGGGAAAGAAGGTGATAGTGAAGTGTAACGTATAGATGTGTAAAGATAGTCAATAAAGTGTTAATATAATAAGAAATAATTAAAATTAAATAAATAATAAACAAACAAATAGAAAGGTGATGAAAAAGTATCTATGTGAATTAAGTGGTGATGCCCTGAAAAAAGCCCAGCCAGATCAACTCCGGGGGCCCCACGCCCAAACGCTCACCCCAAAATAATAAATGCTACCTAATAGTGGCACCCACTCTGGGTCATATAATTACATATTGATGTACTGCAAAATAACAGCACATGTATAAATGTATAAGCCGAGAGCTGACTCACCTAGGAGGTACCCCAGAAACCTCCAAATGGCACTATATGGACCAGCACATCCTCCCAATGCTGGCTCCCTTCATGCCTCGCATAGCATACTTGCCTACTTTCCCAGGACGGCCAGGAGCCTACCTAAAATAGGGTGCTGCTCCCAGTGCCCCGCAGGAGTAATCAAGTCCCTCGTAATGGCGGACGACCCCCTGATCACCGAAAAAGTGGGCAGTCTGGGGGTGCAATGATGCAATTCGCGTTGAATCGCCTCATTATAGCCCCGCCCCATGCTTTATAATGCCAGTACTATCGACATTATAAAGCGGGGGGGCGAGGACACGATGACTCAATCTCATCGGCACCCCCCCACTCCGCCTACATAAACAGCCCCCACCAGCCACGTTGCACCGACCTGGCAGCTCCCTCCCGCAGGAGGTTGCCCAAATGTCGGTAAGTATGAATTATAGTGTGCTGCACTGTTATTTAAGTTGCAGTAAAAAATAATGCACTGATATATACTGCCCCCTAGGGCACACAATGTTTATAGTCTTTTTTTTATTTTTTATTTTTATTGTAATTGGAGCAGGCAAAGCAATGGGAGGTCTGGTGCCCATTATGGGGAGAGTCCACTTGCGGCCCTGGGTTGGGCTGTGGTAGCTGCTAACCCTATCTATTCTTTTTACTAAGAAGAAAAGTAAGTCGTTTTAACGGGTGCACTGGGACCCACATTGGTAATTTAAAATGTAATATTTTTAATAGGTATGCATTAAAATATCTCACTGTATTACATTTTTTAAGATGGTGAAATATAAAAAGATGGAATAGTGCAAAAGAGATGAAAATTAATGTGTATAATAAAATATGCAAAATTAAACCGTTATCAATTTGTCTATCTTGCAAAACGATCAGTGTTTAGTAACACAGTGGTTCACTACTCTTTATAGTTTATTCTGTTATTTATGTTGCAAATAATTATTTCCTGAGCCTAAATGCCTTCATCGGCTCCTTAAAAGGAAGTAGCAAATTGGATCAAACAATGAAGTGACTGATAATGTGTATAGTCAGTACTCCAAACTGATACAGTGTCTCCTCTTCCTATGCTTAGATGTATTTTCCTTATGTATTGCCATGCAATGCTTATTGTAAATATTTCTTAGCTTTGCAGTATATACAAATATATGTTGTAGTTCTGAGTCTCTTAGCTATACCACACAGCCGGTACAATATATTATGTTAGTATATAGTTGGTCAACACACCTAGGCAGCTGCCTAAAGCTGCCTAATGGTAGCACCGGCCCTGGATAAATCATAATTACGTGACACCTGAGTCCAGAGAGCAGTACCTCTGGTGAAGACTAGTGGGCGCTGCTGAGCTCACATAGCAGGAGCCCTGGGGGCTCCTGTAGCAGGGAAACATAGCAAACAGACAGAGCTCTCACACCCTCCAAATGTGGATAAAATGTTCAACCATTGAATGGCTAGTAAAGATACTGACTGGCAATTTAGTCATGGTAATTTAGGATGAAAGCCATATTGAATAAAGAAAGGAGAATGTCCTGAAGTCTCTTGGTAGCTCGGCACATGAAAGCAAGTAAACTCGGTCATCTTGGTTGCGGAAAGGTAATTTCTAATGAATTTCTCCAAATCCTGATTTATTAATTCCATTTGACCATTGGTCTGGAGATGGTAGGTCAAAGAAAAACTCAGGTTGATGTTAAAATATTTACACAGCTCTCTCCAGAATTTTCAGGTAAACTGTACCCCTCGAATTATGTCCTTGGGAAACCTGTGCAATCTGAAGATCTCTTTTATGAACACCTTAGCCAGCCCTGGAGCTGAGGGTAAACCCTTTAGTCAGATGAAATGAGCCTCTTTAGTAAATCTATCCACCATAACCCAGATCATATTGAAACATTGGCAGGAAGGTAAATCCACAATAGAGTCCATGGAGTTATGGATCAATGGACAATCGGGCACCAGCATTGGTTGTAAGAGACCCTAAGGGGCTTGAGGTAAAACTTTATGCTGAGCACATGTAGGGCAGGCGGCCACAAATTCTTTGACATCACAGTGAACCGTCAGCCACCAATATCTTCTGAGGATAACCATGACATATGTGCCTACTTGAGTAACTTGGTACGTAACTCTGTTACAAATGTCTTCCCAGGAAGAATCTTAATTTGGCTGGTTACTGCCACAAAGCAGGCTGGGTTTAGGATTGTCTTATCCTTGAGGGGACTGTCTTCTCTGTGGTGCTAAATGCCCAGCCTTAGTATTTTTACTACTTGGACAAATGGTGATAATTAGATTGAACCAATCAAAAATAATGACCATCTGGCCTGATGCTAATTTAAACAGTGAGCTGTCTTGAGGTATGATAAGATCTGTGAAGACTGTTACTGGGAAGTTCACCCTCTCCAGCAAATACTGCCACTTTTCTAGGACCAACTTGAATGCTAGTAATTCCTTGACTACTATAGTTTACAGTAGTTTTTCCCCGGAGCTGAGAACATGCGAAAATAGAAGCCATAAGAATACCATTTTCCTGCTACATCACTTTGTGAAAGGACAGCCCTAATCCAAATCATAGAGGCATCCACCTCCAGGATGAAAGGCTGATCACAGTTCGGTTGTCTGAGGATGGATTCTGAGATAAAATATCTTTAACCAATAGAACGCTTCTTCAGCTTTAGAAGGCCAAACCCTGGTATCTTGCTCTTTTTTGGTGAGTGTCGTGATGGGAACTGCAATAGAGTAATTTTTAATAAGCTGTCTATAGAATTTACAGAACCCTAGGAAACGATGCATGGTTTTAAATCCAGTCGTTCGAGGCCAATTGGCAATGGTGACAAGCTTCTGAGGATCCATCTGAAGACTGAAATCTGAGATAACATATATCAGGAATTTGATCTCTATCTGCTCTAAGCTGCATTTTTCCAATTTACAACAATCGCTCGATCTGCTTAAAAATCGGCATTGCGTCCATTCCTGAATCATGCCCATAGCCAACAACTACCGATTTTTTTTTTAAATTACAATTTAGTTTTTAGTTTGGACATGCTTCTTTAAAATCTAAATCACTCTGCACATTTTAAAGCTCCACCTGCAGTACAACATGGTTTTGCCTGGGTGCAGTTACTTGCTTTTTATTTTTTTGCTTTATTCTCAACTCAGAATCAACCTTTTTGTGAATAAACTACTTGGTTTTGTCCATGTAATTTATTCATGGAACCTGAAAATGTGTTGCCGTTGAGTTCTACCCACCCAAACATATCTACTTATGCTGACTGGTGATGGGGGCCAGACATTCCCCATCTTGCCCAATTCCTCCTATTCTTTCAAACCACACATTTAGTACTGTACCTCTCAAAAATGATTTCCAGGTTCAGACCCTTTCTCACCAAGATGCTACATCCTTCATCCACTCACTGGCTATCTCTTGTTTGATAGTCTGAAGGCATTTCCACCTGCTCTCCTATATGACAAACAATATTAGCCTATTTCTATCTGTATCTCTCCATCTCTATTGTCTGTCACACTAGCATTATGGAACAGAAATGTCAAGTTCATGCAGTTTCACATTGGTCATCTTGGATTAAAATGAAGCCGCCTCTTCCCTGGGTGCCAGCAACATCGGGAAGGAGACAACAGCAGTGACTGCCGTTTGGACAAGGTCATCCAGATAGATGACAATGTATTTGTATAAAAGGTCCCAGAAAATATTATTCATGTATTTTTGAAAAACTGCTGGGTCATTGCTTAACATGAAAGGCATAACCAAATACTCAAAATGCCCATCCAAGTGTTGAAGGCTGTCTCCCACTTGTCTCCTGGCCTGATCCTGATTAGAGCCAGTCAGTGTCAAATCAACACAGTTTTTGTTAAAATTTTACCTCACCAGCTCAGATTTTGTTCACATTTGGTATATGGAGAGTATATACTGTATGCAGTCTAAGAAATACTAAATTTTATTGAAATATCTCATGCTGTTTCTAAAATATTGCTATGTAAAGTTTTCAAAAATCTGTCAAAAATGCACAACCAGCATATTTTCAACTCACCATAGCAGTTTCCTAATTAAGCTAAAGAGGTGGGAGTTACGTAATTTTACAGAGTTTTTTATTCCCTTTCCTATGATATACAACAAAATAGGCTTTGTGAGGAAAAACTTTTTCCAAATTCAAACTGAAATTTTTGATCATGATTATCTCAAAAAGTAAAAAAAAATTCTGGAAATAGTTTATACTAATATTAAATGTTTTTAAAAATTTAAAAGTGGGAAGATAATGGGTTCATAGTTAAAAAATAATTTAAACAGGAGTAGGCAGTACTTTGAAAAAATCGGGCCTACTTTTAAATCCAATTATATGAGGAAACAACTTAAATTAGCTCAACACTTAATATTTTAACTAATTGTAAATTCTCTTATTTACTTTTTGTCAATATCTACATGTGAGAATATATAATATAGATTTAAATACTGTAGGCCTAATTATATAAGTTCCTATATGATTATTAACTAAAAACAATGATTAATGCTTGCAAGAAAATAAATAATGATCTTCAATAATTTAATGCATTGTTTATGAATTATGCTCATGAATCATTGTTCTCATGAATCAATGGTCAGGAATCATGCTCAGTATTGCAGGCTAGAGTGCATGGGAAAGGCCCCTGTGATGGAGTTGGCGGCACAGTCAAGATACTGAGCCAGCCTACAACGTCCATATGAGAACCAAATCCTCACACCTCTCCAACTTTATGAATGGGCAGTAGAAAATATATCTGGAATTAATTTGACATTCACAACGCAAGAAGACTATATTGAGTCTGAAACATTTTTGAATGATCGTTTCAACTAGTCAGTAACTATTCTGGGAACACAACAATATCATGCTTTTATACCTGTTGATTCAAGTACATCAAAAATATCTATGAAAACCTTTTCTAAGGCTATAAAATCATCTACAGTATTTGTATCATAATCTCTAGACAAACTCCAGTTGACACAAATAATTGACTATATATCCATTGTGTATAACAAGAAATGATGGCTTGCTTATGTGATGGACAAGAATGAAGATGAATTAAAAGTGACCTTCCTTCATCCAGCTAGACCTTCACCATCATTCTTCTATCCATGGAACAACAATAGCAACCGCAGAGTCTAAAGACTAGAGTAAATGATTAGTCAAAATACTAGGGTAATGAATACTAGTTTTTTAAACTTTACATGAGTCTCTATTTATGACCAGTGGATAAATTCTGTCCACGGAGAATGTAATACATTGGCCCTCATTCAGACCCACTCGCAAGTGGGCGTATGCACGTTCGCCGTACGTAAAAAAATATTTAAATTCAAGCACTCGCTCGTTTTTTCCTACGCAGCTAAAAATCCGCCCCAAACTCAGGCGACCCCTCCTCTGACTAACGAGCGTGCCAAATAGCGAGCGTACATCCCCGAAATGGCTTGAAGGGAACGCACGCACAAGTACAAACCGGAAGTGGGACTGTCAGATTCCGATGACCTGCACCTTTATTCTGCCTACCTCCCTCAATCGTATCATGCCAATCAATGTATCAATTAGCTTAATTGTTGTTGTTTTTTCAACACAATGCAATAAACTTTAATCTTGTCCGTGTTTGTATTTGCTCGCAGAATACGTACGGCTGAAACCTTCGCTTTTATTGTTCCAAAGACATGTTAGCCCCAATTAAACAATTGTTCTATTTGTTTGTCTCCCCACAATTTTTCTGTGGTTCATTTCTTTATTTAAATTTGCTTACGCATGTCACTGCATCAAGCCTATCATAACTCTCAAGAGATTTGTGGCCCTGTCGAACACATGACTCATACACTAACCAATAGAATTTGTCCTGTTAATTTCCCAAATACATTAGCCAATCAAATTTTTTTGTGGTGCTTTATTAAAAATATTTTGTCAAAAAAACACCATTGCCATCATGAGATCCGCCGCATTCACCAGGCGCGAACTGCTGGTGCTGACGGAGGTGATGGACAGGAGGATCACCAGTCAGCCTCCACCCATCTCCAATAGGCGCAAGCGTTCCGCATATGCGGAGGTACGTCGACGCCTGCGCTCCTTCGGCTCACGCCGACATATTGGCCAGCTGGAGTGCAGGTGGTCGGACCTGCACCGGCGGACGCCCCGCTTGCTGGCATGCTTTCGCATGCAGATTGCGGAAAGTAAGTGTTCTGGACTGTGGTTTTCAAGTTTATCTTGTGGGCCCTAACTGCGTGTGCATGTTTTCATATCTGTCCTATTGAGTCATTGTAGTCATATCTGCATGTGCATGTTTTCATATCTGTCCTATTGAGTCATTGTAGTCATATCTGCATGTGCATGTTTTCATGTCTGTCCTATTGTGTCATTGTAGTCATATCTGCATGTGCATGTTTTCATGTCTGTCCTATTGAGTCATTGTAGTCATATCTGCATGTGCATGTTTTCATGTCTGTCCTATTGAGCCATTGTAGTCATATCTGCATGTGCATGTTTTCATGTCTGTCCTATTGTGCCATTGTAGTCATATCTGCATGTGCATGTTTTCATGTCTGTCCTATTGAGTCATTGTAGTCATATCTGCATGTGCATGTTTTCATGTCTGTCCTATTGTGTTTTTTTTTTTTTTTTTTGTTTGTTTCCTGTTGAAACTAACAACAATTTTTTGGTCATTTTTTAGGGGCACAGCAAACACTACGGCGGCATCGCCACACAAGACGCCGGTCCCGGCCCCTCTCTCCAACCCCCAATTCCTCTATTCCCCCCTCCTCCCCAGACCCTGTGGCCGAAATTTCTGGCCTACTTCCCCTCCAGCCCAATTCCCCCTCTCCTCCATCCGTCCCTCCTCCAAATACCCCCTCCCAGGATCGCGAAAACACCTTGCCCCTCGGGTTGGGGAATGTAGCCACCTCCGAGGTGGTCCAGGGAGTGGCTTCTGGCTCTCTCGTTTTGGCGAACGGTATGTTTTTAAAGTTTATTTTGGACACCACAAACTGTTTGTATGTAATCATGTGTCGTCCCCATTTTTTTTGTCTTTTTTTCGCCTTAGGGTATTTTTGGGGGTTGTCTTTACCTGTTCCTGCTGATGTCACCATACACATATCACACCTGTGTGCCTTTTTTTAGGGCCCTTGTATTTTTGGCATACGACATTTTGGGGTTCTGGGTTTTATCCGTGTCATTTATTTTTGGCCCACAAGCTTGTAAGTTTGTGTTTGCTTGTTTTTTGTTTTTTTACAATGTTGCTTCATTATCGATCTATTAATCCCCAAACTTTTGTCACCCACAGAGGAACAGAGGCGTCGGGAACAGATTGTGAATTGTGTGGGCCGTATGCGGGAGCAGGTCACCGGGCTAATGCAGGGCCTTGATCATCTGTTGGTCCTCCTTCGGAATTAGTTTTTTTTTTTTTTTTTTTTCAAATTGTTTCTTAATAAATCTGTTTAAAATCAAGCTCTGTCTCATGCGTTTGGAGTAAATCCAAGATTCTTTACACTGACATAAGTAGACTCTTCAAGCAAGGTTTGCCCCAGAAACTCACTACAGATTGTGTGTTGTATTTTGAATGCAAACAGCCCCAAGAAACACCTCCCAGTACCAATGTCATTTTCCTTTTTTGTGGTGGTCAGCATGATAGTTTACACCATTTTTCAGGTTCCTATTTGGTGGCCAAACTGCTTAGGACAATCTTACGAAGGCAACTGATTGTACACGATTCCTTGTTGTGTTGGTTAGTACCCCAAAAACATATTACATTTTAGCTCCACTTGCTTCATTACTGGGTTACCCCTTAGGTAAAATTAACGTTTGGGATTTTGTTTACACTTGCTTCTAACGTGCCCAAAAAGGAAACAAATTACACTCTCCAAATATTTATTCACAACAGAAATCAAAATACAAAGTGGTCACTCACAAACAAAACACACAGTGATAATCAGAAAAACTCCACATACCAAAAACACTAAACAAACACACAACAAATCAAGAACTGTTTGACGAAGGTCCATGCCCACATGATTTCACAAATATGGCGTTGCAATATTGGTGTCAGAATATATTCCCGAAGTTTCCACAGAAAGGTTTTTGAAGGGTAGCAGGAAGTAGTCATCGTGGGAGTGCCAAAGATTATGCAAACAAACAGAAGATGGTGCAAGAATTAATATAAAAAAAGATGAACGTTAAAAAACCGTAACACATTGGGTATACACACTGTTGTTTGATCAATAATTACCTAAAATATCGGGCCACCACATCATCGCGTATGGCCCCCCCACATACTGACCTCCGACCAACCTCGGGGGGGCCATCCTCAGGTAAGGCATCCTCTGGCTGCATTGGAACACCACTCCTTATGGCGATGTTGTGAAAGATCCCACACAGGACCACAATTTTCGAAACCATATCCGGCAAATACATGAGCTCGCCACCAGAGCAGTGGAGGCATCTGAATCGGCCTTTTAAAAGGCCGATACAGCGCTCCACCACTTGCCTGGTGGCTGTAAGTGTGGTATTAAACTCACTTTGTGGACCTGGTGTGGGAGCCAAGTAAGGAGTGAGCAGCCAGGGCATGCAAGGGTATCCACTGTCTCCTGTGAAAAAGAATAGACAACATCAGGATCACTGTGTATCAAGCTTAACATTGTTATGTACTAAAGGTCTACACTTACCCAGAAGCCACGCATCACCAGCTTGTAGGTTGTTTAATTTGTGCCATATCCCTGATTGCTGGATGACGAAGGAGTCATGTGCACTTCCTGGTAATTTTGCATTCAGGGGCAGGATCTGGAGGGAGGCATCACATACCATCATTACATTCAGGGAGTGATAGTGTTTCCTGTTTCGAAATATGGCCTCCAGCCGTGCTGGAGGCTGAAGTGGTATGTGAGTACCATCCACAACCCCTATGATGTGTGGGAAGCCAGCTATTTGGTAAAAATTGGCCTTGGCCACACTAAGGGCACCCATATCCAAAGGCATTTGAATAAAATGATGGAGGTGCTTGAAAAGTGCCTCCATCACTGCCCTCAGGATCCGGGAAAAGGAGGATTGTGAGATGCCTGCCACTATTCCCACCATTGTTTGAAACGATCCTGAGGCACAGAAATGTAACACCGCCATAAATTGCGTAAGTTGTGGTATTGCTGTAGGACTGTCAATTTGCCGCTCAAGATCACTCTCTATTAATGAGAGAGTGTCTATGATGATTTTGGGAGGAAGACGGTAGCATCTTAAAACCTCATCATCGGGCATTCCAAAAAGGGTGACACGTGTTCGAAATATCTGGGGCCTTGCACGCCTACGATGCCTACGCCTGGGACGAGATTGAGGTTGGTCAGCTTCCGGGAGCATGGCCAGAACAATCCGCCCTAGATCAACCTGAAATGGCACGATTGTAATGTAAGGCTTTGGACCCACCCCAAAAGAAAATTCAAAACAACTTAGCTTGATGATACCATCCATTGCTGCTTACATGCCGGGGTATTGTCATGATACGTCCAAACTGAAATTAATCACAAAAATTATTTGAAAAATTTCACTCTGTGCATTTTTGTTTCTAAATTTTGTGCTAGACCAAACTTAAAATATGCGAAACACACATTTGGCAAAAGAGCAAAACGACATTGCACACAGTACATCAAAATGGGTTGAAATGTTTGCCCAAAAAGCGAAAGGGCAACCTCAAAAAAATTAAAATGATTAATAAGCATTTAAAAATGCGCAAATTAGTTCGCAAATACAAGTCCCAATAGTAAGTAGTAAAAATGCGCTAATTAGTTCACAAATACAAGTCCCAATAGTAAGTAGTAAAAATGCGCTAATTAGTTCGCAAATACAAGTCCCAATAGTAAGTAGTAAAAATGCGCTAATTAGTTCGCAAATACAAGTCACAATAGTAAATAGTAAAAATGCGCTAATTAGTTCGCAAATACAAGTCACTATACAAACTGTGAAAAATGCGCTAATTAGTTCACAAATACAAGATAAAAAATGGACTTACCAAGAGCAAATATATAAGAGTCCAAATCAAAAGGTCTTTGGGTCCGAAATTAATCAAAAGCTAAAATATATGAAATTATGGATCCAAAATTTACAAAAATGAAGAAACACAATGAAACAACAATTGATCAAAAGTTAGACTTCACAAAACTTACCAAATCAAGAAACGAGGTAAAAAAAATAAAAAACAAAAAAGAGAACGGAAAATAAAAACGCAAATCTACCAAACAAAATAATCTCCAACCGCCAACTCCTTTATACGCAAACAATAAACTCCAGCCAAGGTAACCTCCAACAATCCAAAAACGCCACCTCGACTCGAGACACACCAAGCCATAAATAGTGTTTCGTTTCCCGCACAAATTAAGGAGGGATCATAGGAACGCACAATCAATGATGCGGCCGCAAAATAAGGACGCATGTATAAATACGTCACGAAAACACATTAAAATTCTGGTGTATTTCTTGATTGGACCTCAGACATGGCGACAGACCAGGGAAACAATGCCCAAGAGTCAGGCCGTAAGTCTTTCATGCATTTTGTATCAATGATTAATTTGAAACATAAGATTGGGCAAGTTGTGATTTTGTGAAATCTGAATATTTACACAAATAGGTGAGGAGGATGACATGGAAGAGGCTGCCGGGCCCAGTATTCCGGCCAAAGCTGCCAAAAAAAAAGGCAGCCACATTTCACAAGAAAGGAGATGGAGGTTTTGATACAGAAGTGTGTGGACATCCTGCCACAGGCAGACAGGAATATGAGTCTAAGCCAGAAGGGGAGAATGTGGGAAGAGGTAGCCATTGCTGTCAATAGGGTGGGTGATTATGTCCGTCTAGCCCGGGATGTCAAACGGCGGTAAGTAAACACTTGCCCCCCCTAAAAACAAACACCATTTTAAACAAAAGGATAATGGCTTCCATTTTTTCCCACAGATGGGGCGACTTCAAATATCGCCTAAAGCAAAAACTCGCGGACAGGGCTAGGCATGCAAGGGGGACAGGTGGGGGTCCCACCCCTGTGTCATTGGAGTTGACCGATTTAGAAGAGCTGGCACAGGGGTGTGTGCAGCCTGTGGAGGTGTTTGGCGTGTCCAACATGGATACGGACATGCCAGACTTTGCGGCTCCTCATGTTGTCCCAGGTAAATCTTTGGATGTCATCAACTCTGAAATGTTATTGTGCCAATATGTAGATTCTAATGTGAGGCTTTTCTCTTTTTTCCTAACAGAGACACAGGCGGATGAGTCTGCTCCAGAGGGGAGCCTTGGCCGCCGAATTTCTGCTGGCTCGGCAGGGGAGGAACCAGTACATCCGGCTGAGGACCCTGCAGAAGCCAGTCCAGGGCAATCCCCCTCGCAGGCAGTGTCCCTCCTCACAGAACTCAATTTCAAATCGGATTTCCATACGGAGATTCTGCAGAGGATGGACGCCAGTCTGCTACGGGTGGCTGAGGCCCTGGAGCAAAATGCTGCGGCCAACGTGACCATTGGTCAGGCCCTGGCGGAAAATACCAGGGCCAACATCCGCATCACCAATGCCCTGGAGCAGCTCATTCGCCAGCACATGGTGGAGCCGACCTCCCTTCCTGCCGGAACATCAGGATCCTCCACCTCTGGCACAACATCAGCCAATCCTCCAAATGTGCCTAGCCCTGTGCCTAGTCCAGAGGCCACAACATCTGCCTCTGGACAGGCCAGCCCGATGATATCCCGGACCCGGTCTGGCGCCCTCCCTCCCCCATCCAAACGGGTGAAAAAACGATGACAGCAATGGTGACTTTTCCCACAATCCTTCTGTGCTTGGCTCATATTCCTTTCTGGTCAAAACTTCCCTCTCCTTTCTTGTGAAATGTTTTTACATTTTTTTTGTATGTTTATGTCAACAGTTATGTTGGGCCAATTTGTTTGATTTTGGGACATATCTTTGGCAAAAAAAGATGTTCCCAAATTTTTTATTTTTTTTTATTTTGTTTGAGCAATACATTGAAACAAAAAATCTGACATTGGATTGTGAAATTATTGTACAAATGGGTTACATTTAATCCTGGACCAAAAGGCAAAAACTGGGGAAAAAAAAAAAAAAAATGGGCTCTTTAAGGAACGTTTAAAAAATCATATAACGAGGCAAATTCAAGAGGCAAAAATAAAATGGTGCGAAAATTAAAACATGATGACATTATTGTTACAATAGGCCCTAACCACCAAATTGAGGGCAAAATAAACCCCCACAAATGTACGCAAATTGATTGTGTCATCCTGACATTAGCAGCTCTGATTTCCACCTGTGTACGGTTTTGTGCTATCCCAAAAAACTGATTTCAAAACACATACCAAGCCGGTTTTCAATCCAACACTAATTGCTTTTCAGCCCTCCCGCGATTAATCGCAACAACATCGTGGAGTCCCGGGACGGAGGAGAAGGCCATCGCCAATGTGGTCGAGTAATCCAGACCCTAAGCTGTGCGAGCATTTTGAAGGGAAAGAGGATCATCCAGTGACGTATGAGTCGGTCCGAACACATTTTACGCTCGCATTTGCTAATGTATGTACGCCCCAAAAACGCCTCGCCACGCCTGCGTTTTTCCATCTCCACCTCCGTCAACACCCAAAAACGCCCTGTTCTGTCAATCACATTTGACATGTCACTTCCTGTACGCTATTTGACGAACGAGACCAAAAAAGCTCGCAATCTGCCGTACGCACATGCGCACTGTTACACCGACGCATGCGCGGTTATTCAACATCGGAACGCAATGAGCGTACTGCTGTTTGCGAGTGGCTCTGAATGAGGGCCTTTGTCTCCAATCAATACTCTCTCAAACTGATACAATTTGGTTCACTCAAAACAGTTACTAATTATCATAAGCTGTTTCCAATGATTGCATTTATGGATACTATTTAAATCTCCAAGAGTAGAGGAAAATACACTCACCTTGAAATAGACGTCAGGTGGATATCGAAACGCGTAGGTCCTCACTTCCAGCTTCACTACATCTTGTGAGAACCAACTGCAAATGGTCATACTCCCCCCAGCGAGATCGGGATGGAGATATTTGCCCCTGTCATCAGGGTCCCTGCACGCCTCTACCTACAGCCTATACTAGCCAAACAATCCTGCGGGCTAAAAACCTCTGAGACCTTCCGGATTTCTCCAGCCGTACAGAATTATTACAGTGGCTTGTCATCTTACCATCAACCTGTTCCCCGCAGGACAGGTCGAGCACTGAAGCCAGCCATCCATTCATGCTGTCTGCCATCACCGTTACTGCCGGACTCTCATTTAGCTCCTTACAGGACAATTTGACCCGAGTTACAGGTAATACACATGCTGCTATAAATGACCACTCAATACGTGTCCAACTACAATGCTGTTGATTAAGTACTTTCATTAACGTTTCCAGTTTGGAACTGCTTTTTATTAAGGAACATTACAGCTCTGCCCATATATTGCAGTGGTTCAGATTCCAGGACTTTTGAAATTGCTTGTTTCTGTAATTACTTGTTGTAATGTTTGTAACCTATTACAGTTCTGCATTACCTAGCTGGTATTATTTTGAGATATGGTCTTCATTTTTTATTATTGTTTTCTATTGAATAATTTATTCATTTTAATCTTTTAACTGTTTTGAGGGAAATTACTCTAGTCTTTAGACTCTGCGGGTGCTGTTGTTATTTTTTGTATATTTGTTATAGTGAGAGTGACTCCCTCACACAGCCGCATCGAATCTAAAAAGGCTAATTTAACTCCTCAGCACCTGGACTCCCTTTCTTACTTCTATCCAAGGGAGCCTGATGTACTATCTTCAGCTAACATTGTTGACCGACTAATACAATGTCAAGTATTTCTATTCAACGTGATTTATATAATATAACTAATGAAGTCATCAAATCTATTATTACCTATTACTACTTGTAATACACCTGGCTTTTTTGAATAAGCTACCTTGCTTTAAAATTATTAACTATGAACCCATTATCCTCCCACTTTTAAATTCTGACAAACATTTAACATTAGTATAAACTATTTCCAGAATTTTTTTAAAACTTTTTGACGATGCAGTTTTTGAGATAATCATGATCAAACATTTCAGTTTGAATTTGAAAAAAGTTTTTCTTCACAAAGCCTATTGCTTAATCTCTAGCTTAATTAGGAGAGCTGCTATGTCGATTTGAAAATATGCTGGTTGTGCGTTTTTGACAGATTTTTTAAAACCTTACATAGCCAAATTTTGGAAATGGCATGATATATTTAAATAATATTTAGCATTTTTATTAGACTACATATATACTTTCCAAATACCACATTTTATCAAAATCTGAGCTTGTGAGGTAAAATCAGTGTGTTGATTTGACATGGAATTAGGTTATAAGCTCCACGTAGATCAAGTTTGGTAAAAACCTCTGCTCCTTTAATTCTATCATACAGCTCAGAGATTAACAGTAAAGGTGTCAGGGTTCAGCCTAGGATCGGCTATCTCTTACCTCCGTGCCGGCTTCCCCTGACTTCCTTGTGGTCAGACGCCTGGTGCAGTGAGGGGTGACAGTGGCAAACGCAGGATTTCTAGAGGGGGGTTTCCAAATGCTTGAATTTAAAGCAGTGTGGCCAGTCCACGAAGAGGGCATAATCAGCAATTAACCAGCTATAATATACATCATACAAAGTATAATGTATGTAATAATTCTGAGATATACAGGACCAACAATCACATTATTCCATTATATGCGTATGTAGGGCCATCCTGCCTGAGCTGAATGTTTTTATTTCAGATGTGGGCTCCATTCCAGATAATTTCAGCAAGTTCGGGAATCTGGGGGAGCAGCAAAAGAACCTAGCACTGCCCTGGACATATATGTACAGATTGGTCTCTTTATGTACTGGTTAGTTCATTATTATACAGTATAACTAATTAACCCTATCGATGGTCTATATCAGTGCACCCCTAGCAGTGCATGTTTTCCAGATCTCCTAGTTGGTGCACAGCTGTATTTATTACTGGCTCAGACATTTTAACAGATCAACAGGTGGTGCTAATTATTTAATTTGTGACACTGAGGGAAACTTAAAAAAATGCAACTTTAGTATTATATGCTATTTCTATTGTAGTCATCATGGTGTTGGCTTGGAAGGGGGGTTTCCAGGCAACCGGAAACCCCCCCCTGTGTTTGCCTATGGGTGAGATGCTGAGTATTCTACCTTAGGTGCTTTTGCGGACTTCCATGGTCGGCTGTGTGTTTTGGGGATCGGAGTTCCCATCATGGGCGCCGCCATGACAGTTCCTCTCATGTGACAGTCCTCCTAACCAATGGTAGCATGATCTCAGTCAGCTGACGCTGTGCTCCAATAATCTGCTACCCCTGGGTATAAATCCGCCCCCAGAACTTCAGGAAGATGCTGTTCAACTTCGTTATTCCAAGTGCCTGTGTTACTCCCACTGTTGTTCTGTGCTAAATCCTTCAGCCTGCTCACAGTTTTCCAGTTTCCTGTATTAGCTAACCCTTACTCTGAGACTTTAGCTTTCTCACAGTACTTCAGTGTTTCATGTCCCTTCCCTGTGTGTCTTTGTATATGTGCTGCTAATTCTATTGCAGCTTTCCTGTGGCTATTACCCTGTGTCACTGAGGTGTCAGATTACCTGCTAGTACTAATTAGCTCACAGCTGGACCTCCAGCACTCTCCTAGTAATTGCCTTTGTCCAGTACCAGCATTACTAGCTTCCCCAGTTTATTCCTGCCTTCCCTCTGTGTTTTACTGTGTTTATCAGCTCCAGAATCTGTTGCAGTTCCTGTACATTTTCCTGTGTTTCCAAGCTAGCCTGCGACTGGGATTACTACATGTGCCTGTGTCCACTTCTCTCTGTGTCTTGTTTGTGCAGTCAACACCTACATTTATAGCTTTCCAGTGCATGTTGGTGTTCTTTGCTCTGTGTCTTGTCTCTGCAAATCAGCTCTAAACATATCTAGCAATTCCCAATATATGCCTCTGTTTTTCTGTGCAATCAGCACTTGGATTTCTTAGTGATTCTCAGTACACTTTCCAGTATTCCTATGCTAGCCTGTGATTAGGATCCCTAAACAGCGTTTCAATATCTAAGCATCCAGTTTACCTCCTGTGCTCTAGCATTTGCTTTGTTAAATATAGTTTCCGGTCTTCTGCCATTCCCAGGTACCTGGCCAGAGGGCCGCGACCTGCTCACTTGGTGCAGCGGAAAACCAAATCCCAATTGGAGGGGTCACTGGAGAAAACCACCAAGTGAGTTAGACTCCGCGCCTCTGGGCAGGTCTAGCCAAACCTGTGTTTGGCCGCAACTAGGAGACCTAGTCCAGTCACTTCCCAGGTCACCCGAACCCCCCGGCTTACCGTCCTCCACAGAGGAACATTTGCATCAGATCGTGACAGTTTGAACAGCCCAAAAATATGCAAGCCGCCGGGTTCCAGGGTGAAGCAGGTTTTTAGGATTTACTTTTTCGTGTGACTGCACAGGAGACAGCTCTGCAATCCGTCAGACAGCAGCTGCAAGAACTCTCTAGTCAAATGATGATTTTTCATTCGGTTCTAGCTGCTTTGTCCACAGACACACCACAAGTTCCACCAATGAATTCTGCACAGCTTCGTTCTGAAGTTCCAATTACCCCTACTGATGAAAATGTTTCCGTGTATACTAGTGAACCTCTCAAGTGTCCTCTGGTTCCCCAATTTTCTGATATTCCTGACCCTGAACCTTTCAAGAGTTTCTACTGGCTTCTAGAACAACTACAAAATCTCCGTCCCAAAATTTTTCGAGTTATTCCCAAGCTTTCTAGTGTTACTCCTGACTTGACTAACAGCCCTTCCAAGCAAACTACAGTAAAGCATCAAAGTTTCCTGCGCCCTAAACTTACTGAGGTTGAACGTCAGCGACGCCGGGAACTGCATCTGTGTTTATATTGCGGTTATGATGATCACTTTCTTAAGGACTGTACTCTGTGCCCACTGAGAAGTGGTGGCAAGTCTGTGACTCCCAACATCTGCGCTTTCAGTTCTCCCCATCATTCATCAGTGATTTCCATTTCTTCAGTTACAGATAAGGAGGTGATGTCCACTAAGCAAAAGAAAGTTCAAGTTTTTGATTGGGGCCCTGTTACAAGATGCTTCAACCCTTGTCTAAGAAATGTTGGGAGGATATTTCAACCTTCTAAAGTCAGGGACACTACTCATTCCATTTCTACTGGTCACAGCCCGGATTCTGCCTGTTCCGGTTCCAGCCCAGATTCTGCCTGTTCCGGTTCCAGCCCGGATTCTGCCTGTTCCAGTCCCAGCCCGGATTCTGCCTGTTCCAGTCCCAGCCCAGATTCTGTTTTTCCCAATATGGGACTCCAGTCAGTAGCCCCAGGAGGGGTCCCAACTTCCTTACCCCAAGTGAGTGTTTCAAGTCTCGCACCCCAAGAGGGGGTCTCAAGTCTCGCACCCCAAGAGGGGGTCTCAAGTCTCGCACCCCAAGAGGGGGTCTCAAGTCTTGCACCCAAGGAGGGGATCTCAAGTCTCGCACCCCAGGAGGGGATCTCAAGTCTCACACCCCAGGAGGGGGTCTCAAGTCTCGCACCCCAGGAGGGGTTCTCAAGTCTCGCACCCCAGGAGGGGGTCTCAAGTCTTGCATTCCAGCACTAGGTCTCAAGTCTTGCACCCCAAAAGGGGGTTTCAAGTCTCACCCCAGGAGGGGGTTACAAGTTTCATGCCCCAGGAGAGGGCCTTCATTTCAAGTGTTACGCCCCAAGAAAGGGTCTCAAGTTTCAAATCTCAAGATGAGGTTTTGATTCACTCACCCCAGGAGGAAGTCTCTGTTCTGGCATCCCAAAAGGGGGTTTCATGTTCCATACCCCGAAAGGAAAAGCCGAGTCTGCTTCCCCAGAAGGGGGTTTTAGGTCTCATACTTCAACAGGGAGTGTCAAGTTCTGTACTCAAGGAAGGGGTCTTAAGTCTCTCACCCCAGGAGGATGTTACAAGTTTTGTGCCCCAGGAGGGGGCGTTCATTTCAAGTCTTTTACCCCAGGAAGAGGTTACAAGTGTTGTACCCTTGGAGAATACTTTTGTTTCAAGTTTCACGCCCCAGGAGGGGGCCTTCGCTTTGAGTTTCACGCCCCAGGAGGGGGCCTTCGCTTCGAGTTTCATGCCCCAGGAGGGGGTTTTCATTTCGAGTTTCACGCCTCAAGGGGAGGCCTTCATTTCAAGTCTTACGCCCCAAGAGAGGATCTTCATTTCAAGTATTATTCCTCAGAAAGGGATTTCAAGTATCCTACCCCAGGAGGGGATTTCAATTGTCTTACCCCAGGATGGGGTTCCCAATGTTATACCCCAGGAGGGGATTTCAAGTGTTACATCCCAAGAGAAAATCCTTGTTTCAAGTTCTTTACCCCAGGAGGGGGTTCAAGCCTCTTACCCCGAGAGATGGTTCCTAGTGTCTTTCCCCAGGACGAGACTTCAAGTGTCTCACCTCAGGATGGGGTTTCCAGTGTTATTCCCCAAAAGGGACTTCAAAGTGTTTTACCCCAAAAGGGGGTTTCAAGTATTATACTCCAAGATAGGATTCCTAGTGCCATTCCCCATGGGGGGATTTTGAGTATTACATTTCCGAAGGAGAGTGCAAGTGTCTTACCCCAGGAGGGGGTCTCAAGTCTTGTACCCCAAGAACAAGGGTTTACAAGTGTTACTCCCCAAGATGGGGGTTCTAGTGTCATACCTCAGCAGGAGGCTACCAGTGTTACTCCTCAGGAGGGAGTCCCAAGTCTAACATCCCAAGAAGGAGTTTCAAAATCCATATCCCAGGGAAAGATCTCAAATTTCTTGCACCAAGAAAGGATCTCCGGTTCTTTACTCAAGGAAGAGTCTTCTGGTGTTATGTCAAAGTCAAACATTTTAGTGCCCCATCAGTTAAGAGGTTCACAAAATGACGCTACCACTATAGGTATCCCTCAGGATCCATCTGATGTTTCTATGCCCATTCTTTTTGATGGAGATATAATGCAGTATTATGCCTTGGTGGATCATTTCATCGCTATTATGGAATCCTCGCCATGGTCTGAAATCAAGCCTACTAATGTAGTAAAATTTATCATTTCATCTTTCCGAGGTAAAGCCTGGGACTGGGTTGAGCCTATTTATGATTCAAAGGATCCGATGCTGTCAGATTTAGTAGCCTTTTCTGCGGCAGTCATTAAAGAATTTGGTCCAACTTATCCTGACAGTTCTCTCTGGAATACTCATCTCAACAAAGCCTCAAGTTCTGGGGTACCACCCTCTACTATTAAGCTCAGATACATTTCTTTGAGTCCTTCTCAAATAGATCTGGTACAAGAACAACCTGTCCCAAAGGATAAGACTCAAGGAGGCATAAGGATGATGAATTATAATACAGATTCTGACTACGATCCTGAGTACGATGAAAAAATAATTTCGGTAGTTCCCGTGAAAGACACTTTGCAACTTAAGTCTTCTACTTCTAGTGGTTCGAAAAAGTCTCGGAAAAAGAAGAGTCGATGACTTCCTGGTGACCAACCTTTCTATGACATGTTGACCATTTTTTTCCAATTATTTAGTCCCAATTGAAGTTTGAGAGACCATCTGGTAGTTGTGTACCTTGTTCTTCTAATCTTCAAAAACATCTTATGTCTTCAAAGATTTTTGACTTTCCTGTGTTTTCAAGTATTTTTTGTGTCTTTCTGAGGAGTTCCAGCTGAGCTTTTATGGGTGTTCGGTGCCCACCCTAAAAGGAGGGGGTACTGTCAGGGTTCAGCCTAGGATCGGCTATCTCTTACCTCCGTGCCGGCTTCCCCTGACTTCCTTGTGGTCAGACGCCTGGTGCAGTGAGGGGTGAGATGCTGAGTATTCTACCTTAGGTGCTTTAGCTGACTTCCATGGTCGGCTGTGTGTTTTGGAAATCGGAGTTCGCATCATGGGCGCCGCCATGACAGTTCCTCTCATGTGACAGTCCTCCTAACCAATGGTAGCATGATCTCAGTCAGCTGACGCTGTGCTCCAATAATCTGCTACCCCTGGGTATAAATCCGCCCCCAGAACTTCAGGAAGATGCTGTTCAACTTCGTTATTCCAAGTGCCTGTGTTACTCCCTCTGTTGCTCTGTGCTAAATCCTTCAGCGTGTTGCTTCAGCCTGCTCACAGTTTTCCAGTTTCCTGTATTAGCTTCCATGCTAACCCTTACTCTGAGACTTTAGCTTTCTCACAGTACTTCAGTGTTTCATGTCCCTTCCCTGTGTGTCTTTGTATATGTGCTGCTAATTCTATTGCAGCTTTTCTGTGGCTATTACCCTGTGTCACTGAGGTGTCAGATTACCTGCTAGTACTAATTAGCTCACAGCTGGACCTCCAACACTCTCCTAGTAATTGCCTTTGTCCAGTACCAGCATTACTAGATTCCCCAGTTTATTCCTGCCTTCCCTCTGTGTTTTACTGTGTTTATCAGCTCCAGAATCTGTTGCAGTTCCTGTACATTTTCCTGTGTTTCCAAGCTAGCCTGCGACTGGGATTACTACATGTGCCTGTGTCCACTTCTCTCTGTGTCTTGTTTGTGCAGTCAACACCTACATTTATAGCTTTCCAGTGCATGTTGGTGTTCTTTGCTCTGTGTCTTGTCTCTGCAAATCAGCTCTAAACATATCTAGCAATTCCCAATATATGCCTCTGTTTTTCTGTGCAATCAGCACTTGGATTTCTTAGTGATTCTCAGTACACTTTCCAGTATTCCTATGCTAGCCTGTGATTAGGATCTCTAAACAGCGTTTCAATATCTAAGCATCCAGTTTACCTCCTGTGCTCTAGCATTTGCTTTGTTAAATATAGTTTCCGGTCTTCTGCCATTCCCAGGTACCTGGCCAGAGGGCCGCGACCTGCTCATTTGGTGCAGCGGAAAACCAAATCCCAATTGGAGGGGTCACTGGAGAAAACCACCAAGTGAGTTAGACTCTGCACCTCTGGGCAGGTCTAGCCAAACCTGTGTTTGGCCGCAACTAGGAGACCTAGTCCAGTCACTTCCCAGGTCACCCGAACCCCACGGCTAACCGTCCTCCACAGAGGAACATTTGCATCAGATCGTGACAAAAGGGCCTTAATGGTGATGGCATTCAGACCCAGATAGTATATACAAGGTTTGATACATCCATGTTTCTTTTTAACAAGAAAGAGACCAGCCCCTCCCAATGACTTAGACTCTCGGATGAACCCATGTTCTAGGTTCTCCTTTGCATATTAAGTAACTGCCTGGGTCTCTGGTAGTGACAGAGGAAATACTCTTCCACGAGGAGGTGTTTTTCCAGGCAATAAATCGATTGGGCAATCCCATTCCCGATGGACAGCAAAGGTCTCTTCAACTTTTTTACTAAATAAATTACAAAAGTCCAAGTATAGAACTGGCAGTGAAGTGTCTTGTATGAGGACCTATCTTAGGACAACTTTCATTAAAGGACTAATTTTGGGTAGACAGTTTTGATGAAAGCAGGAACCCCAGGACAGTGGCTTGTGACTTGTTCTAATCCAAGGTAGGAGCATGCAGGCATGATCACGGAAGGTCCAGGATGATTGGAAGTACAGTACATAAAAGGAAGTCTATTCCTTATGGAGAGCACCAATTTGCATGGTCAGACCATGGGTCTGGTAACGAATAGTAGCCATAGGAATCTTATTACCATCCACCCCAATTACGCAGAGGGGAACCAGCAGAGGCGCACAGGAAATTCCATATTCTTGAACTTTTCTGGTCGTAATGGAGTTACTATTGGCAAAGGCCTCAAGCAATTCGGGGTGACCTTTGTATAGTAAGAGCAACTCAATGGTGAATTGAGACAAACCTTTCTCTTTTGGGGCGTGTAGAATTGTACCTAATCTGACAACCTAATGATCAGTTAGGCCTTTTAATTTCCCGAATGCTTGGGACAGTTCAGAAGGTGGCCTAAATCCCTACAATATAAACACAGACTGTTCTTCAATCTCCTCTCTCTTTCCTCAGCTGGTATCCGTAATCTCCCAAATTGCACGGGTTCTTCCAGGGTTCTGACAGATGCTGTGAAACGAGGGACCAGATTGAAATTAAAGCCTCTTGATCTCTTTCTTGTGCTCTCTCTATGCTGGAGACAGCTAACAGTAAGAGGGCTCCAGAGTACAGGTGGCACAGCAGGATTCAGGGATGTGCAGTGGCCATGGTGAGGCATGATGCAGCCATAAGTGACCTGAGAGAATGTAGGAGAAGTACCTGATCTGAATAAAGTGGTCAGATGGCAGAAGATTATGGAAACTTGGACTGGAGCTGTAGAGAATAGATCATATACATTGAATTAAATTCCAAAAAAGCCTAAGCATCACTTGTGAATCTTTTTTTCTCAGTGCTATGAATTTTACACTGATGTTCAAACAGAAATTGTTCTACACAATTCCATCCTTTGAGTCTTTTGTTGCCAAGAGATAAGAAACTGTTTTTAAGACATCAGCTGTGTACACACCTTTGCGATCACTTGGCTGATGGGGCTAAATGCCACCCAATTAGCGGAGCAGTGTGTACCCAGCTTGACCGAAGTCGGCATCTAAAATATTAAACCACACATAAGATGTGACTCCCCGACACACTTACCGACTTCTTGTGAATGCTTTCCAGGGGGGGGGGGGGGGGCTGGTGATGCAATTAGGCCTAATGGTGCAAATCGTATAATTTAGCCCCACCACCTCGGGAGATTTGCCTACACTTCCAGGGTGCTATTCTCCCTGATCCGACAGTTGTAGGAGCATTTTAAGCTGTTTATCGGCTAATGCTCCTGCATCGATTATATGTACACACCTATACAATCGTCGGCCAAGATTATATAAGTGTGTACCCAGCTTTAGGTCTGAGAGTGCTGGCATATTATTGCTTCTAATGGGCCGCAACCTAGAATGTTTTGATAAAGGCCCAGGATTGGGCTGAAACGCATTGACACATTTTGGATGCTGTGGACATTTCTTTTGACTACCACAGGTAAACTATGCTGAGTTTTTTTTTTTTGTTTTATGAGTGTTTTGTATTTGTATGTTCATATCCCATTTATGGGATTTCATGGGTATGAATAAACTTGTTTAAACTATATACACATATTGGAGCATACCTTTTTTCAATCTTTTTTGGGGGAAATACTATACCCTGAGTACCAATGAATATATGGTGGGTTTAACAAGTGTCCTTGCTGGTAAAGATACCTTTATGTGAAAGAAAACGCCCGAGAAACTGTGAGTCGGGTACACTTAATCAGTTGAGACTGAAGCTAGTGTATCTATAAAGAGACCTTTACATACTTGTTCTTGACCTCCCTTTATGTGAGTGAGGTCTGCAAATTCATCTATAAAAGGCTGGGTGATGGTACAAGCACGTTACTAATTGCAGTAGCTGAAAAGAAACCTTTATATGCATTTACAAGCGGTGTTACATTGTGAGTGGGGTACGCTTATACACAGCACCAGTATATCAAATTACACCTTTTATGGAACTTCATCTGATGTATTAAGAATTTACAACACATTGGACTTTCTCTGTTTATGTTATTTTTTCTATGTGATCTTTATTGGAATGGAGTGATTCACCACCAATAGAAGGAGAAGAATAACTTGAGGATTCCGTTCACTTGTAAAATGAACGTATTGTATATTTGTATATTTGCATTTTTTTTATTATATACCAACATAGCGCCATATTTGTACGAACGGTCTCGATTTTTATTCTGTTGCGCAACTTAGAATGGCTGACATAAGACTAGACTGCAATGGGGAAAATGAACAGCAGAGGGCTACATGGAATGGAAGTTAGCAGTGTTAGGAGAACATAGAGAGAGAGACAGAGAGATTGCATTATAAAGTGCAAAGATACTGTGCAGGAAGATGACACAATGCAAGGAGGACAAGTATGCGAAGACACTTGGTATCTCCCTAAATCCATGCTAGGCATTCCAGTTGTAGCATATTTCAAGTCCCATAGAAATTAATTTTCAGATGCTCAGGCGAATAGTGGAGATGTATTTTCTAAAGCTGCTGATTTCCTTACAAACCTGGGCAATGACAGCCACAAATACAAGAATACTTGACCTAAACAAAAACGTATAAAATTTAAATTGAAAAGTAAAAATCAATCTGTAAAAATTTACCACTTAACATAGATTATTGGGAACAAATATTGGAATTGTATCAATAAACTCATATACCTTAATTACTGTTGTAAAATAAATTACTTTAAAAGCAGATACCGTATATACTCGAGTATAAGCCGACCCGAATATAAGCCGAGGTACCTACTTTTACCCCAAAAAACTGGGAAAACTTATTAACTCGAGTATAAGCCTAGGGTGGGAAATGGCAGCAGCTGGTAGTGCCCCCAGTAGTAATTCCCCCTGGTTGTGCCCCCAGTAGTAATCCCTCCTGGTAGTGCACCCAGTGGTAATCCCTCCTTTCAGTGCCTCCAGTGGTAATCCCCCCTTTCAGTGCCCCCAGTAGTAATCCCTCCTGGTAGTGCACCCAGTAGTAATCCCCCCTTTCAGTGCCTCCAGTGGTAATCCCCCCCTTTTAGTGTCCCCAGTAGTAATCCCCCCCTGGTAGTACCCCCAGTGGTAATCACCCCTTATAGTGCCCCCTGTAGTAATCCCCCCCTGGTAGTTCCCCTAGTGGTAATCCCCCCTTTTAGTGCCCCCTGTAGTAATCGCCCCCTGGTAGTGCCCCCTGTAGTAATCGCCCCCTGGTAGTGCCCCCTGTAGTAATCGCCCCCTGGTAGTGCCCCCTGTAGTCCCCCCCCCCCCCCAGTAGAGAGAGACATGATAAGAATAAAAAAAAAAAAAATCACTTACCTGAAACTCCCGCTCCTGGTCTTGCTGCTATCTGCTCCTCCGGCCGCTTTGCATGGGAGAGACGTCGTCATGACGACGTGTCTCCCATTACCCACTGCGGGAGCCAGAAGATGGCTCCCGCAGTAGGAGCAGCAGCAGCCGCTGAGAGTCTGACAGACTCTCAGCGGCTGCTGATTACAGCAAACACGCAGCTGCCGGCTCCGGCGGCTGTGTGTTTGTGCTGTGTAGCGCTGACCGAACTCCATCCGGTCAGCGCTACACTTCACTCGAGTATAAGCCGAGGGGGTACTTTTTCAGCACAAAAACTGTGCTGAAAAACTCGGCTTATACTCGAGTATATACGGTATTATTATCTTTGTCATCATACATTATGCAGCACACATTGCAGCTGAGCTATCAACCTCACTGGCCTAAGTAAAGGAAGGCCCTAACATAGGGTACAAGTACAGAAAAGGTGTATCTTCTGGGGTATATACGGTGTCGGACTGGGGCATAAAGGGCCCACTGGGGGAAGGCAGTGGTAGGGTCCCATGCTTCAAGACTGTGGTCAGCTTGCAGAGGGGTGTGGCCAGCCTCCACAGAGGTTTGGCTAACATTATAAAGGACATAGACTGCAGCACACAACATGGATGCTAGAGTGCATGGCCTGTTCATCCATGTTCTTGCTCTACCAGGTAACTCACCCTGTAAAAGAGTAACAGTGTATAATTCAAGTGCACTGTCTAAAAACTAAGAGAAGTGGGGCCCACCTGGGATTTCCCCTGTACCCCTGTTGGGCGGTCTGATCCTTGGTATATACATCATAAATAAGCTGCTTTTTGTTATTTTCACCTCATGATGACAGAAACAATGGACCTGATTCAAAAGGTTGTGGTATGAATAGTCGTCATTCAGAATGTCAACACCAGAATGTCGACATGGACGGTAGGCCGACAACCAATATGTCAACATACACTTAGATCAACATGGTTTAAAAGCCGACAAGTGCATGTCGACACCATAATTTTGATATGTTTTTTTTAGTTATTTTAGCATAACCCTAAATCTAAACCTAACCCTAAAAATCATCGAAAAACATTTTTCGACATTCACACTTTTGCATATGGAGTCACAGGCATTAGAACCAGCTAGGCAATATCATCGGTGGGAGGTGGCCTGAAGTGAACACAGAAAAAGGCTCATGAGCGTGTTATGGGAGTGTCACCGGCATGTCAGTGAATGCAGCTGCATTCCCAGCTGCTCAGCAGAGGCCAAAGAGACCATGTTCAGTGGAATTTCGGAAGGAAACACTGCGCCTGCCATAGACTGATGCAAGTGCCAATGGGGAATCTGATGGAGCGCCGACGGGGGGTGTTTAGAACCCCAGGCAGAGTTGCACCATCCACAGGAATTGAAAGTGGGCGTTTGAGGGCCAGCAATGTCCGGCGCATGCAGTGGCGTAACTATAAATTCTGCTCCGCCCTGCCAAAAAAGTTTATCGTGCCTCCACCCTCCCCTTCATAGAAAGTGATCAGAAGGTCTGTGCTCTATAAAGGATTTGGTTGATCTAATTTGCTGTTTATTGCAGCTAGTTTTAGAGGAGCGAATACATTGATCTAATTAGCATTTATATCTATTACACCGTATAAAGAGGTGGCATAAGCAGGACCAGAACCAAAAGAAAATCAGGTTGCTAAAATGTGCAATACATACAGCAGGTATGACTTTATTCAACATTTTACTCTAGATTGGCTGCCAGTGTTGTAGTGAGGAAACCGTGTCATTACTATGTGGCTGTGCAGCTAATTAAAAGTAGTGAAACTAATATCTACCAATTTGAGCTTGGGAAGGCTCCCTCCCTATGGGCTCTATTTATTATCATTATTTTTACTAAAATAAAGTGAAAAATGGGGTTTCCCACCTTTTACACATTATTTTAGTTTCACCTAAAGTTACTACAGGGCAATTGGAGTAGAATTTGTAAAATTAACAAAGATGGTATAAATCACCAATGTCACCTCACCTTGTTTGCCCTTAGGAAGGACTTGATTACAAAACCAGGGTATAGTTTCTCTCTTTGCTAAATAATCAATACAGTACTGTATTATACCCTGGGTTTTGTAATCAATCCCTTCCTAAGGGCAAGGTGACATTGGTGATTTTTACATCTTAAAGAGGGCATCTTTGTTTTGTATTGATTATTTAGTGAAGAGAGAAACCATACTCTGGGTATTGTGATCAATCCCTTCCTAAGGGCAAGGTGACATTGGTGATATGTGTACCCTTCTTAATTTTACCACATAGGGCTCTATTTACTACAATCTGCATTGGGAATGCAGATTGTAGTGTAATATTACCAACTGAATTCACATTGCGAATTCAGGCAATATCACAGGGATTTACTAAAAATCCCTTGCAGGGACAGAGATTGCGATAAAGCTATGTCCCTGCAAATCCCCTCCGCACACTTACCTGCATGATCCGGGCTCCGGTTATGACCTCCATGCCTCCGGTCAGCTGACATCCCATACTGCACTGGGACCCGGTCACCTGATCACCGGGCCGCAGTGCAGTATGGGAGACCAGCTGACCTCACTGCTCACTGGAGCCCCGAACTCCGGTCCCTGGACTCAGGTAAGTTAATTTTTTTTTTACTAGTTTTTTTTTTTTTTTAGCAGTAATCAGCATGTGGTCTGTTTAGACCACACAGCTGATCACTGGGGCCGGCTCCAGGCTCTGCTCTGCACATTATAGCGGAGCAGGAGTCCGGTAACCGGGGGAGACCCTGGATAAAAGAGTTTTTAAAAATGGATATGTTGCCCATAGCAACCAATCAGATTTTACTTAACATTTAACTAGCACCCTCTAGAAGATAATAGCTAGAATCTGATTGGTTTCTATGGGCAACATCTCTACTTCTAAACACTTTAGTAAATATACCCCAGATACTTACCTGTCCGTAGTGCTGCTCTGCAGTACCAAGCTGGCACTGCAGGGCAACAAAAATCACTGGGAAAATGGTGGTGGCCATTTTCTTGGTGATTCGCGCAAGCGCAGTAGATTCTGGCAATAAGCCAGAAGCTACTGCCAGTGCTGCACCAAGGGATCGCCGGAGAGAGTAGGGGGCCCACACTGAGTCTGCACACGGACCCCCTCCTCTCTTGAAATGCCCCTGTTTGTTTGTGATCTTTTTCTTGTACATTTGGTAAGTTATAGTGGTAATTAGTTAGTTTTACTGTTTACGAAAATACAGCATGTTAAGTACTAGCATCACATAATAAAAGTTGAGAGTTCAAATAATATAACAACTTTACAACACAGGATTTAAGTTTACCATCACAGACAGAACCTTGGCCGGGGGGAGATGTACTAAGCTCTGGAAAGTGATAAACTACCAGACACACAGGTCCTAACCGTCATCTTACAGGCTGTGTTTGAAAAATGACAGGAGCTGAGTGGCTGGTGGTTTATCACTCTTCAATTTATCACTTTCCAGAGCTTAGTACATCTGCCCCAACAGATTGCATCCTTTCATGTACATATCCTGATGCCGAAGTATTGTTTCCACTGGGCCGTTTGTTGGAATGAAAACTGCAGCAATGACGGCTTGTTCCATGCTTTCTGCAATTTGCCATCTTAATACCCCTTTGCAAAACAAAGAAAAAAAGATTGTGATTAACAAAACACAGTGAACTGTCAGTATAAATCTATTTCATAATATGAGATTGCATTCAGGCAATGCTTGTGTCATGTTAATTAGAAGTTTACAGACGGACCTTCCACTAATTCAGCTAAAATGTTATTTTCAGTGAAGCATAAAGGATTATATTGTAGAATGGGCCATCTGTCTAAGTAGAATCACACCATTGAGAAACATTGATGCAGAGAACCCCCCTGTATCTCTGTTTTTAGTATGTAGTTTTACAATATGAACATTTAAATGTTTCACAGTTTGATGTATGCTTTGTTTTGTCTTGTTGGACAGCGTAACATTTTTTTGTTTGCCACTAGCCTGACTAGACCAAGGTATTCAATGTAATAGCTTTAATCTGTAAGCCGGACGACTTTACTAATGCTCCCAGAGTAAGTAAGCAAGGCACTAGTACAGAGACAGGAAGATAATCTCTTATGCTTTCATGATGTCTGTAAACACGGATACAAAAGAGCAGTCAAAATGGGAACATCTTTTTTTGCCAAAAATCAATTAGTGGCAGGGGATCCACTGTGCCACTGTGCAGTTTAATCTGGACTTCAACCATTTTTCTGACGAAATATACAGCAAAAAATTACTTGTTTTATATAGTGAAGAAGGGCCTAGTGCTTACAAAGGCCCTGCATTTCTAATGTGGAGACAGTTTCCACTTCGAGCACGGAGATATGCAGGCAGCTTCCGCGTGGGTAAGAATCAGAAACGTGAACATGAAGAGGAGAATAATAAGGATATTCTGCAGATTTACAAGGTAAAATACATTCATGTTACATTCGGTAGTATGTGCTTTTATTAATTTCACAAAGCATTATACCTGTATTACTTTTTTATGTTTAGATACATTATAGTGCACTTTGCTTAGATATTGTATTGTTTAGTCAAAGATTTATTTTGTTTTGTTTTGTTTTATTCTTTTTAAATGTAATTTTACTGATCATTTCATGGCTGCATTGGTATGGTAATTGATAATGTTGTTTAAAACAAGCAAGCGTTTAAATATAACTTTGCTATATAAGGATATTATGTTGTGTTTGCTTTTAATGTACAGAATTTAAAGTGAAATAATATTTTATAAATTGGTTTTAATTTGCTACCTGTGTTGAAATGCTATAAAAAAAAAGTCAAGTGTCAATTCAAATTATTTATATTATTATGTTCAATATGAAAACTGTGGCATATTTCTAAGTTACACACAAAAGGGTTTGTCACACCTTCAGAATTATTGAACGGAAATGTTTGTCTCTCTAGCATTATAATTGTGTTGTGATGTAATTTAGCAATTTCCAGGAGATAAAGTTAATAGCAAATAACTGAACATTTTCTTTGTGGTGCCTATAACTGAGGAACATGGAATAAATGTTATTAGAAACCAAGGTGCTTAAGAAGTAAGGGAGATATCTAAAAAAGTTTATTAATGTGACAGTCAGCAAATGATTACTTTGTCTAGGAATTGCAAGGATCTGCAAACCTTGACCTTTGAGATTGTGAATTAACAATAAATTAAAACATACAGTAGACACAAAACTGTTGTTATAGTGTCATTATAAAGAGAGTGAAATATATTGTAATAAATACATTTTTATGCACTTTTGTACAAGGGCTGTACCTAGTTAAGGTGGCATTACCAAGAATGAACATGATGGGGCTGATCTGGGGTCAGACTGAGGCAAACAATACATGTCCTGATGCACATTAGCTCATTTTGTGTTTATATGTCCTATACATACAGTATCGTATGGAACTTGGCCACAACTTAGTCATTTTATTAATAACGAATTATTCAATTATAAGTGAACACCCAAGAGACTGAGGATTGCATATAAGCTAAGTTTAAATTCATTGTATTAATCACAGTAGGTATGAAGTATAAAAGGCATTATTCCAGATGGTACTTATCATTCATCAACAGTGTCTAAGCCAAAGGAACAATTCAATACCTGTCAGATGCTGAATTTCCATCTGATGAATTATCTCTTTAGGCTGGAATCAGCCATCAGCTACGTGTTTTTGGCTAGTTTTGTCATTTAAAGTTAACTAAATTGTAAGACTGGCACCACAGTATCACTATGTGCTACATACATATTTATTTAAACAGATGACACTTAATAACAGAAATTCCAAAAGTTATATTGTTATATAGAGATATTGATAAAGTTGGAAAAGGTTGGGCACAATGGAAGCAAGCAACTTTATTGACAATTATTGATATGCTTCTGATATTTACTATAATTAGTGCACCATTACTCAATAGTCAATGTCGTGGAGCATTGGTGATGCTAAACCTGTCCCTCTTCCCTAGGACATGCATCAGACACATTTTTTAAAACTTGAATGAACAAGTCTAACGTAAAAGCTTTAACCAAACAAAGTGCTTTATTCTGTTTTATAGTGTTATTGACTAGGGTCAAAATTTTGTTATTATTCTGTATATTATATTATTTTTAGTATTATTCCTAGTATTATTCGTATGGCGCCAGAATATTCAGTAGTCCTTTACTATTAGGATCAAATACTGTAATAAAACAAGACAAAGCAGTAAGAGGCCCTTCTTGCGAGCTTACAATTTCCTACTTCTACATATATTCTCAGTTTCGAAGTAGGCGAGTATAGGACAACCTGCAGCAAGCATCTTCAGAATGCTCACAGTAGCACAATATTATTGAGGACATGGATGGATGCATGGATATGACAGGAGCAATGTCATGATACCAGCAGATGAATGGTCATGAACTAGACTGAGCATCTTGTCAATAAGCTCCCCAGAGTGCAGCACCACAATATTTTAAGCTTCAACCCCCTCGGACAATGCTATGCTCTGCCATGTAGAAGTAACATAGAAGCAATACTATAGAGACTGTGCCGTTTTCCACATACTGGGATCTCATTAGTTACTGTATATCACCCATAATGATGTTACCAGTATGTATGTAGCCAATGATATGATATATTTGTAACCACCAGAGGAGTGATATACATTAGATTATTATCAACAATTCATATTATAATTGTTATGCCAAGTATCAAAATTGCTGACACTTGTTACGGTTGTCCGTGTAGTACAGTATAGGGTATTTGGCTTGCAATGCATAAAAAAATAACTTGGTTGTAAGAATAAAAAAAATTTAGGTAATGTGTCAAACGGGTCATATTCAGGAGAAGATACTGTTAAGAAACTGAGCTTGCGTAGCAACATTTGCAGAGCATGACACGACCAAGTTCAAAGACAAATTCTTGCTAGAAGACTGTTTCAATCTTTTCGAGACTTGTCAGTGTTTTCTGTTCAGTACATGTACATGTTCACCAATGTTTCTACAAAGACACCACTCTCTCTCTCTCTCTCTCTCTCTCTGAAGCACTCCACCAGATTGAGTATGCCAAGTGCTGCCCAGCGGGCATGCATTAACATTGTCAAGTCTCATCCTCATCTTCACATCCCATCATACCATCATCATCTTCCATAATATCCACCAAAAATAATGTCCCATGGTGGTGTCCTAGGGCCTAATTCAGAGTTGTATGCTATTCAAATCGCTGCTGCATCTTTGGACGCAGCAATGCGCAAAAATGCTAATGCCGCAGGAGGCGTCTGAAGGCAAAAGACACCCACTGCTGGTCGAAGATGCAGCATCTCATCACTATCGGGCAGCCACATGCCATCTGAGTAAGCCTAAGCCGGAACTTTTCTTCCGGGGCCTGGAAAGACCTTGGCCTCAACACAACCCGGTTTTGTAAAATGCCCCCACTCCCATCGCGTTTGCGTACATCTCTGAATCAGGCCCCTAGTTCATTATATGTCCCATAGTAGTGCCCTAGTACATTGTATGTCCCATAATAGTGCCCTAGTTAATTTTATGCCCCATAATAATGCCCCTTATGTATAGTATCCTCCACAGTAGTGCCCCACCTCATTTCATAATAAGCCCCTGCCCCATTATATAGTATGTCTTCCTGCACACCACTACCCTTCGTTTTTATCTCTAAACTCACACAGGCCCTGTCCATTCCCCAATTTTAAATACGTTATGGACCGGTTCCTTTTCATCTAATGGCTTCTTCATTCATCTCCTGGTACTGAAGTAGCGAAGAGACACACAGAGGAGCAACCAACAGATATGACCTCAGGACATGTTAGTGGAATGCTGGGAGCATCTCTCCCACCAGTGTTCAGCACTGATACCAATGTGAGCTGGCTACAGGGGGAAGCTAAGGTACTGAGCCCCATAGCAACGTCACCCACTGTAGTTACGGCACTGGTCATGGTGATATGATTACTTTTCCAATCATCCTTATAAGAGCGTGTCAGATATTTACTATACTTACATTCCCTTTCTTACTGGGTCAGTCCCCTGGATGGTAAAATATTTTTTTTACTCAAGTAATGCTATTCATAATATTTCGGCAAAGGTGAAGTATTTATTGCTGTGTGTCAAATCATTACTAGCTTCTATGACGCTTTTTCCTTTAGACCTTCTTACTGTTATACACACATTACTAATAGTCAGTTGTCAACCTTGGGTTCCTAATCTCCCGACATAGGTAACTGCAATGCCCAAAATCACTGGCCCCAATAAGTGCCTGCTCAGTGACCAGTTACTCTGTGAGCCGCAGTGTTGTGTTGTTTGGACATCAGCATTCACCCTCAAACAACTGATCCAGAAGCACAAAAATAGACCTATACTTGGTGCATTTGCAAACATGAAACACATCCTGTCAATTACAATGAACCATTTGCCTGTGAGCAAAAACTCCAATCAAGAGAATATAAGTATGTTTCTTCCTTTTCCTTCTTAATTATTTTGAATAGCTAAATTGCTTTAAAGTGCACTTTTATCCATTTGCAATTATGCATGATAGCACACCTTACAGATCGTTTTCAAATAAGTAATTACCTTTGCGGAACTTGTTTCTAAATTATTTAATGATAGTAAATGAAAGTGGTGTTTTGTTGTTAGCTTACAATAAAATTATAGTTACAACTGTTTGGATCTTTGCAGAAGGGCAAAGAGAAGACAGCGATTCCTTTGTGGGGGCACTCTTTATAATAAATCACATGTTAAAGCATAACTTTTAGACTATAATAATCCTGTCAATTAGTAAGCATACAGTAGTAAGAACAATGAGCAGTGGGTGGTAATTGGTGGTCAGGCACAGCCTGGAGATTGGCTCTGAGCATATTTTAAAGTGGAGTTGTCACCTGCACACAGTGGCCTGAGCAAAACAGCGATGCACAGAGCAAAACCCTTTTTTGAGGAGCCGTGCTTCTTGAGAATCAGGACTTTGGGCCTGATTCAGACCCACTCGCGAGCGGCTGTACGCTCGCAAGTGGGTCGATGGTCTGCACTGAGCATGCGCACGACGGAGGGAGCTCCGTCGTGCGCATGCGCCAGACACGACGAGCGAAGGACTTTCCTTCGCTCGTTGTGTCCGATCAAAGGGGGCGTGCTGTCAATGTTGATTGACAGCACGCCCCCTTTGGTGGGCGTGCCGGGGGCGTGCCTCCCTGACGGGGGCGTTCCCACGGGAACGCCTCCCGTCAGAAGCCGGCCCACTGACATCACTAGTGATGTCAGTGGGAGTGATTTTGGCTCTGATAGAGCCAAAATCACTCCGGAGCTTGCGGTTGAAAACCTCAACCGCAGGCTCCGGCTCGCAATTTCGATGGTCGCGATGGTCACGACCATCGCGGCCATCAAAATGCACGCTCGTATAGCCTGTGGGTGGTGACCCACAGCTATACGAGCGTCCAGGAGGACGCTCCATGAAAAAGGAGCCCGGCCCTCATGCAGAGCGTGCGCTCTGCTCAGAGCGTACGGCTCTGAATGAGGGCCTTTGTACTGATAGGATGGAGAGTTAGGTGGAGTAAGGGATTTCTTGGCAAAGTACAGAGTAGGTGTAACAGTGCACATGGGGCCGAATTCAGAGTTGTATGGTATTGCAAAGCTGCAGGGAAGTGGCTGTGTAATACCGTACAACTCATATGCAAATGCAGCAGGAGGCGTCTGATGCATCTCAGATCCGAGTGCTGCGTCCTAAAACCCTGAGGTTACTCAGATGGCCCCTCACAGCTCCGGTGCCAAGGTCAGCAAATCTGCATCAGAAGACAAAGACCCTGGCTTCAGCACTCCCAGAAAATGAGGGCGTCACGCCCCGGTTTCTGGGGACGGAGGCCACCCACACCCCCTTCACTACCCCCAAACGGCCTCAGCATGACAATCAGACTGTGGCTTGGGGAAATTGTGAGAGATCTCGCAAAGGAAGCCTCCACATAGGCAGTACAGATCCTGCACAAGCGCAGGTCTCTCACAATCGGAGTAGTACGCAAACCATCAGGTTTGCACACTACTCTGAATCAGGCCCATGCTTTTGATGAGAAGTGAAAATTAGATTTCATATAGAAGAGTGATATTATCAGAATCAGATAAATGGTTGCAAAGGCCACATTCTATAGGCACATCCCTTTCCATGTACTTGATTCTTGCCCAGGCACTCATCTGACAGAAATTTGGCCTGATCTTATCTTACAATTTAATTGGGCGCATCCTATGCCTTCTACTAGCACTTTCCCCAATGCTAAACAAAGCATGAAACAATAAATCCCCTCTTATGATTTACTGAAGCCTTAAATGAGCTGAACTGAACAGTATTTTTAGTTGGAAAACATTAAGAGTAAGTTAATGAAAAAGACAGTTCTCAATTGGTAGTAGACTGGAATCTGATGTGACAGTCACAATTTTGCACAGTGTTTCTATAGAGAAGGTTAAACATTTCTGTACACATATTGTAGGCACATTCTAGTTTGTAGAAGTATCTCCCAAAGGCAGAGGGTAGGCATGCACCTTGATATGTACAGGGTAGACCATTTAGGGTGTAGGGGCGCAAAAGTAAAGCACTTTGTGGTGTGCATTGAACCATACCTGCCTACTCTTCCAGAAAATGCAGGAGTCTCCATAATTTGCTGGCATTCCCCCACACCCCCGGAAGAGTAGGCAGCCCTCCCACATTTTGCAAACTTCCTAGTGAAGTGGGCACTATGGGGAGGATAATCCCGCGAATCGTGGGTAAACAGTGAAAGGGCGGAGCCAATGTAACGTGTTTCTAAGAAAATAACTTCATATTGGCCCTGCCTGCTCTCGATTAACCCGTAATTAGCTGCATTTCCAGTGAGTGGGTGGGTCTTAGTGATGCATATCGCCGGGCTCCGGCTCCTGTCAGGTCAGCTGTGTCTTTTCTCTGGGCTGCTCCTGGAAGAGAGACTCAAAATATGGGCAAGTATGCACTGAATGCTTCACATAATGGATGCCCAGTTGTGGAATACATTGTGTGGGCTGAATCAGTATTCACTCAGCCTATCAATTTTCAATGATGTAACTGAGTGGCCACTTAATATTCATGAGGTACTTATTCCAATACAAGTGATATGTTACATTCTCATTAGTATTAGGTCATCCCAATACCCATGTGTGCAGATAATATGTCTACTTGAAATATGTAAATATTTTCTAGTCAGCAGGCATGATCTTAACTCTATGTAAGAAAAACTATAACACCTTTAGAATTTGCTAAGGGGTTATGACATCCGTTCTGTATTTAGCAAACAGTGGTAAGGTTAGCTTACTGCTGTTTGGAACTGTACCGCTTCCGCCCTTTATAGATGTCATTAGTGGTATGGTCCCCATAGCTAGCAATGGGGACCCAGCAAAAGATCTTCCAGCTTCAGCTAAGACTTCTGGGCTTTGCTTTGTCCCTGCTGGGTTGAAGCACAGTGTACATGCACAGACAACCATCACTCATGCACAGTAGTTAATAACCTGCAGCTGTCAGCCATAGACTACTAGGTGCTCAGCAAAGGACACTGTAGAGGAGGAGAATGCCACTAAACCTTGCTGGATAGGTAAGTGTTTAGGAAAAACTACACCATGTGCTAATCAAAAAAAATAATGAAAATAGATATAACCAAATGCTGCTAACTTAGCAATTGGGGAACTAATCCCCAGAAATATGAACAAGAATAAAAAAATAAAAGTCAGGATGTGACCTGGGATCGGGCGCTACTCACCCCTACGTCGGCGTCTGCATGCTCCGAGGCATGTGGATGTCAGGCCTAGGAACCGGTAGTGGCTGAGTATTCTCCCCAGGGTCCGCTAGAATCCTTATGTGTGCTTCTTAATTATCACTGGTGTGGAAATGAACGCTGCCATGTTGGTTCATGTCATCTGATTGGTATCCTCCAATGGTAACCTGCGGTCGGTCAGCTGAATCATTCGACCACTGACCAACTACCTAGGGGTATTTTAGTCTTTTTCTTGGAATAGGAAGTTTCATGTGCAACTTTGCTTCTCTGGTGTTCATTTGCTGAGACTGCGTCCTAGGCTCAACACTATTCCCTAGTGTTCTCCATCAAGTTGCAACTCCTGTGATTCTAATTGCTATACAGCATCTGGTTCACTCAAAGCTGTCATCCATCGCTATACAGCATCTGGTTCACTCCAAGCTGCTACCCATCGCTATTTAGCGTCTGGATACTCAGGGTCTCATCTCCACTATTCAGCGACCGGATCAACCAGTAGTACTAATTCACCATACAGCATCTGGTGTCCCAGTGCAGCTATCCATGGCAAACATTTATCTGGAGTGCCAGGGTTGTCCCAATCGCTATTGGCAACTGCCCCATCTTGTTAGTCCTTCTAGTTGTCCTTCCAGTACATTTGTGGTCTTGTTCCTTGTCTTCTTGCTACTCTCAGATACCTACTCCAGGGGCCGCGACCTATTCACCTGGTGCGGCGAAACCCATATCCCACCTGGAGGGGTCACCGGTTAATACCATCAGGTGGATCAGACTCCGCGCCCTGGAGTAATGCTCGCCCACTTTTGTGAGTAACCTATGAGGAAGACTTATACATTACCTCCTCGTCTGTTGCCTCCAACTCCCCGGCTACTGTGCCTAAAACAAACCATACCCGGTCCTGACAAAAGAAGAGAAACGGAGCGCAAATGGATATATAATCATTTAATTAAATATGGATAGATAATAGTTATATAAATAATGTATAGATAACCACAATAAATAAATTAAAAAATTATTATGAACACAATGTATCACAATGTAGAAGAACATATGCGTATATGTAGATTAAAAAAAATATTAAAAAAATTTAACATAAAAAAAGTCAGTTGACCAGGTATGCCTCCATTTCATATTGTGGCAGATTACATTGCCCTCCAGTTCAGTTTATGCCACGTTACAGTGCCCCCTTACCATTATAGCATCCACTACACACACCTTTTACTGAAAATGGAAGGTCACCCCATTCAGGCTGTGCAACAGGTCTGACCCAATTGCTTAGCAGGCAAATCTGGGAAATTGGTATGCAACTATATAACCTGGGTCCACGCTCCCTACGCATCTGGACCCCATAGCAATGCCATCTACTGCACCCACTATAGCTACACCCATGAGTGAACCCATATACATAAAATGAAACTGTTGGAAAAAGGAGGTTCAAAATATCAAGCTAGATTGGTCTTGTGTACTTATGAGCATAAAAGAACTTCTAACATCGACTAAGACAGGGAAGTTAGAGTTAGTAAAAACTACCAATATATTTGGTGAATAGTCAATTAGAGTACTAATAGTCAGCCGGTGTTTTGATTGATACAATGCTCCAATGTGTCTCACAATAAATCCAAACAGGTTTTATGTTATAATAGTAACTATTGACACAATGCAGTAATGTTGGTATTTGTTGCAATAGACATCAAACTGGTAACAATATGGAAAAAAAAAATATATATATATATAGATTATTGGTCAGACCCTGCAGTCTGTATTACACAACGCTAGCCACAGCTAGCAAAAATTGCAGCCACTGTAGCTACTCCATGTACTATGGGTCTGATTCAGCAGTGGACACAATGCCGATGTTTATGCAGTTTCAGTGATTGGTTACCATTGCGCATGCGTATAAGTTGCACTGCGCACGTGTGGCGATTGTACTGTGAGTACGCACGTACAGAGGATCCATTTGCAACATGAGTGACAGGCAGTTAGTGTTTGGGGGAGGTAACAGGGGTTGTCAGAAAAAGCCAGGCGTGTCGGACCATTTACTAGTCGTTTCATCGGCGTGCATAAATTAGCAGCTGTGGCTTCCTAAGCAGCATGAGACCTCTCTGCGTGTCCAGGAAGCCGCTGATTTTGAGGTCAGACCTTCCACAAGGGCAAGATGGCTGCTCGATGTGCATCGAAGGGACCGATGTTTACGCTGCTCTACGATATTGGACGGATATGAGAAAGGCATTTGTGGGCGTCTTTATACGGTAATAGCATATTTTAACAACAGCGATCCATTGCTATTGCATTTGTGTTCGCTGCTGAAACAGGCCCTATATACAGAGAATTGTAGTTAAAAAGCCAGTAACGTTGCTATAAGGGTGAAAACAGAAAGTGCATATGCCGATGGATCGCAGACTAGGTAATATATCTTGTCTTGTTCTTGCCAGTTAAGGAGAGTTGCTGCTAACTATATGGAACAGCTGTAGTTAGAGTAAGCAGGGTTTTATAGCAAAAATCGGCAGCAATATGGTGAATAGCAGACCAGGTAGTCTGTCTTACCCTGCGTTTGTTGTCTGCATGGAGCCTTCTGCAGCCGAAGTGAGCAGGGATTTGTGGTGAAGCCCGGTAGAAATGTGACCAGGTAGTCTGTCTTACTGCGTTTTCACTGATGACAGCAGAAATACTGTAATGTTAAATGCCGAAGGCATATTCATAAGTATCACTATAATCACGGCCGTAGAAAGTTTGGCCTGGCCCGGGTACTTTTCGGGTGGTGTGACCTAATCGTGGATGGCGTGGCTACACCCCCTTAGGAAAAAAAATAGAGAAATATTTACAGCACTGAACAGGGGACGCTGTGAGACCCTCAGCCAGAGGCAAATACAGGGGGGGGAGGGTGCTCAATTTGATCACTCCCCCCCCTCACCCCATCACAGGCAGAGAAGACTGCTGCTCAGCGGCAGGAGCCTCCTTCACCCCACTGCATTATGGGGAGAGAAGGGGTGACAGGTAAGAGAGCCACTGCGTTGGACCCGGTCACCTGCAGGGCCCTTCCAACAAGCCAGAGCCCAGGTAATTTGTACCCACTCCCCACCCTCTCAGTGGCCCTGACTGTCATATTAAACTAAATATGCCACTTTTATTTAGTAGTAGTGTTGTTAAATAGAGTACTTGATGAGTCCACACCGGAATATCTGGTACAGTTCTGGCCACCAAATTACCAAAAATGGATACTAAGAGCCATATTCAATTAGAGGCGTCATTTTCTCCATTTTCACTTATCCCCATATTCAATTTCAAAGACTTTTCGCAGGTGTAAAAAGTCTTTGTAAAAAAAACAGGGATAAGTTTTCACCACTGTTTAGGTGGCGAAAAAAAGTGCAGAATTGGGGTTTTGGGGTGCAGACTTTAAAAAGTATCCTGCATCCCTTGGAATGTCCCCCAAAGGTTTTCTGTGTCAAATGTTTTTTTTTAAAATGTCCCCTGGACACCCCAAAAAATGTACTTTCATTTTGGGGGGTGATAAAAAAAAATGGGGGACAAACTTCTAAACTAGCAAAATTGATTCCTGAGGGGTTTCCAAGTATGTGGCAGGTGTTTTCTAGAATGCGGCAGGTTGCGGCTGGTGGATATTTGAAGAATTTTAAAAAGTCACTTTAGGGACTTAAAAATATGCTTGCACCCATTTTCATGTACCCCAAATTTGATGGACATAGTTATTTATTTATTTTTTAAATGATAAATGCTATTCTTCAACACTTCTTCACAGGCGCATTTATGCACCTGCCGCGGTTGTTTAAAAACCCTGGTTACCTTCAGCAGGCCAAATCGGAGGTACCCATAGTGATCCCCCATGTCAGACCATCTTTTGGGGGGGGTGACAGGCTGATTTCCCCTAAAGTGACAGGACTTTACGATACTTACCTTTCCGCCAGGTCACGTTTTTTCCGGATCCAAATTGAATACGGGGATAAGCAGGCACGCGCCCGATACTTTATCCCTGCAAAAAACGGCGATGATGGCGAAAAGTCCGACCTCAGACTTTTCGCCTCAAATTGAATATGGCCCTAAGTATTGGAGATCATGCAGAGACAGGAAACCACAGTATTGGATGGTATGGAAGCATTTTAGCTATAAAGACATACTTTCAATCGGATTGCACGCGATGTACATCGCAGTCATGGCGCACCCTGCAGCAGCCTAAATTCGCATAAAAGTGCTGGCAGCCCCATAGGACACCGAGCAAAATTATGTGAATTCGGGCTCAGAGCAGGCCACAAGTGGAGCAAGATGCGGTGCCGTTGCCGGTGTCTAGACGCCATGGCAACGGCACATCACACCCTGAGCGATATCGTCTAGTGTGTCCCCGGCAGGCTGCGCTCAATGTCGTTCATGACATTGAGCACACCCGCTGAACGATATCATTAACGATATCGTTCAGCGCCGAGCTCTCTCCCCCATTTCCCAACATGCAGCAACCTGACGACATCATCAGGTTGGCCTGCATGTTAACCCGATGAACGATGATGACGAACGACCTGCGGGAATGCGCATCGTCGTTATCGTTCATCGTTTTTGTGATAAAATTGTACGATAAGTGGACGACTGAACGATAACGATATCGTTATCGTTCAGTCGTCCACTTTAATCGCACAGTGTGTACCAACCATAAGAGTTTATTTAGTCTTGGAAAAGTGCCATAGGAGATTGTTTACTAGTATAGGTTTTTGCAGATTGGGCAAAAATTATTTCTACAGAACATCACACAAAAAACATATGAAATACCGTACGAGAAACATGACAATAGCCGTCTCACTCTCCATAGATACTGTAGTTGTAAATTCAGAGATGATTTATATATTTGCAACACTGTTACTAACATACATAATAAACTAAGCTATTTTTTGTAGTAATATTTGTCTAAATTATGCAGATCACATTAATAAGTTTAAGATAAGAGTGGAATTTACTATAAGTTCTCTATTACTTGTATTATTAACAGTATTTAATTTTAACATTCTCAGATGTAATTTCTCCCCCTGCCTATGGGCTGGTCATGTCATCTTCTGAATATGTACTAAAACAAAAATAAGTTTATTTTACCCAGATCAAGGTAATAAAAAAATTATCAGGCTTTTTCCATACAACAGCTATCACCAGGCACTTGGTAAGAACGCCATCTGTTTCTAGTTGATGGCGTTCACTTTTTTGGTGGAAAAATAAAAAAACATCAGCTGCTTCAAATAAATATGTTAACAAATGACCCCAGAAGCAGTACAGCTATTAGGGACCCAGGTATTGCAATGATGGCAAGACCCACCTATTATAGAAGTCCCTTGGAGAAAAGTATTTTATAAATAAAAATAACAATAATAATAATAACAATAATAATAATAATAATAATAATAATAATAATTATTATTATTATTATTATTATTATCCTTTGCATATTATACCCTTGCTTGTTAACAGTGACGCTCCCTACATTTTGAATTTGTAGTCCAACAAATCCCATTAGATATAAATGGGCCAATTCAATAGACTGCAAACAGCGACCTGAATGCCTTACGGTGTGATGTGTCTCTCGCTAATTTTCTGATGACAACCTTTGGAGTTGTGAGCCGAGATCAGCTAGTGTAATCAGAGTTAACTTAAGAGTTAAGGGCAATTAAAAAAAAGGAGCAATTTGCACCTTGGCATAACATTGTTGCACTAAAGGTGGGGCAGACTTAAAATTGAGAGATATCAGTTTGGAAGGGGTGTTTTTTGCTTATGTTAAAATTTCTGTGTAAAGACATAGCTGCCCAGTATTTGTCCAATGCATGCAAAAGCAGCCAGTATTTTCCTGCATGCAGATAATAAATACATCCCTTGAGTTGCAACATGGTTTGTTCCAGGATAAGATTCCTCCTTGTTTGCTCCTTTTCCTAACTCTGATTTATGTGCACAACGCTAGTGTCCAATTAAATAAGCTCCCAAATTCCTGCAATTCATACAAAGAAGCCAATATCAGCATTTGAGGCCTCTAAATGCAATAAAATAAGTTACACAGACCTCTTCCAATAATCCTGAAGAGGGTTCGGTATATTATGTTGACATTCTGCATGTTGTCATTCATAATGTCAACATAAAAATGCCAACATGGTCATAATGTCGACAATATATTTTAGATATTAGTCTAACGCTAATATTTTGCCCATGTTGACATTTTCCAGGTGTTGACATTTATTATGTTGCCATTTTAACCATTCTAGTGTCGACTTAATAAATGTTGGCATAGTCAATGTCGACAGTCCTCCGCAATATCTCCTGAAGATACACACTGTACGTATGAAGTCTTGTAAAATCACATTCTGAGTGTTTCCAGTGGCAAAAAAAGACTGTGCTTGCAAGATAGAGTCACAGTAGAGAAATACCTATAATTCCTATTCTGTAGCACAATATTTTCTAGTTGAAGTGAATTACTTGTGACAAGATAATATTATGAATGCCTACACACTGTTCTTATATTGATATACAGAATATGATTTGCACTCAGCTCTGTTATCTGGGTTCCCATAGGATTTCATCTGCAAATGGTTTCATTGGAAAACATGTGAGAATATATCTGATGATTTGGCTTACAGTCACATACATAGCCAAGCATGTTGAGTGCCTCTCATAATATTCTCTGATTTTCCCCAGTTTCTCACATCCACCACAGGGGAGAAATATAGTACACTGATGCCAGTACTCCACTTAAAAACTAATTAATAGTCGCACTAATGTAACATTAAAATAACAATTACGGTATCTCAAGGTTATGTTAGATTTGCCCACAAATGGATCCATACCAGAACACAGAAAGATATTTGCATGTCACAAGGGGGGAGATGTATCAAACATTGGAGAAAGACAAGTGGAGAGACGTAAAGTACCGACCAATCAGCTTCTAGCTATCATTTTTCAAACACATTTAAAGAAGGAATGCTGGATCCATATGACTGCCGTTGATCCTTATCGGTCTGGATGGCTTTGTCCCTTGGTCCTGAACGTATTTTCATACCATTATATCTTTTTCCATAGGTAGAACAAGTAAGGGTATTGATGCCAAATCATCACATATCACTGAGAATTCTTTTCTTCTTTTGGCATCAGAGGAAATGCCATATGTCACCCCTTTCAATTTGGACTTACTTCACTATAGGGTGTTTTATTAATACATGTTTTTCCTCTTTTGTACATATTAGACTACAGTATTTTATTTGTGTATTTTCTCACATTTTCCATTGAAATAAGTTGCAACTGAAGTCATATGCAACTCATTTCCCAGCGCTGAGGGGAAACCATATCTTGCATATCAAGATGTCTCAAAGGGGAGATGCGTCAAACATTCGAGAGGGATTCTGTGGAGAAGTTGTCCATAGCAACCAAACGGAATCAGTATGGGATGTCGGCAGTCAAAGATCCCGGCTGTCAGAATCCCGACACCGGCATCCCGACAGGGCTAGCATACCAACACTTATTGTTCGGTATGCTAACCCTCCCCCTCTTCCTGCCCTAACCCTTCCTCTTTGGTGCCTAACCCTAACCTCCCTCCCTAGTGCCTGAACCTAACCCCTCTCCACGCACGCTAAACCTAACCTTCTCCCCTTAGTGCCTAACCCTAACCTCGCACCCTCACCTCCTCCCTAGTGCCTGAATCTAACCCCCTCCCTGCAAACTAAACCTAACCTTCCCCCCTTAGTGCCTAACCCTAACCCCGCACCCTAACCTCCTCCCTAGTGCCTGAATCTAACCCCCCTCCCCGCACCCTAAACCTAACCTTCTCCCCTTAGTGCCTAACTCCGCACCCTAACCTCCTGTCTAGTGCCTGAACCTAACCCCTCTCCCCGCACCCTAAACCTAACCTTCTCCCCGTAGTGCGTAACCCCGCACCCTAACCTCCTCCCTAGTGCCTGAATCTAACCCCCTCCCCGCAAACTAAACCTAACCTTCCCCCATTAGTGCCTAACCCTAACCCCGCACCCTAACCTCCTCCCTAGTGCCTGAATCTAACCCCCCTCCCCGCACCGTAAACCTAACCTTCTCCCCTTAGAGCCTAACTCCGCACCCTAACCTCCTGCCTAGTGCTTGAACCTAACCCCTCTCCCTGAACTCTAAACCTAACCTTCTCCCCTTGGTGCCTAACCCCGCACCCTAAACTCCTCCCTAGTGCCTGAACCTAACCCCCTCCCCGCAAACTAAACCTAACCTTCCCCCCTTAGTGCCTAACCCTAACCCCGCACCCTAACCTCCACCCTAGTGCCTGAATCTAACCCCCCTCCCCGCACCCTAAACCTAACCTTCTACCCTTAGTGCCTAGCCCCGCACAATAACCCCCAGCCCCCACCCTGCTACTTACCATCAGTATCCCGGCAGTCGGGATGTCGGCGCCGGGATTGTGATAGGAGTCGTGATTCCGGTGGCAGTAATATCAGTGCCGGCATTTTGGCCACCGGGATACAGACTATATCCCCAACCAAACATCTTCTATCTATCATCTATCTAGCACAGTCTATGAAATGACAGTTAGAAGCTGATCGGGTGCTGTGGCCAATTTCTCCACTTTATCTCTCAAAGGTTTGATAGAAAAGTGTCACACAGTTGTTTTACACATAGCAGCAGTTTTTTCTTGTGCTGTATTGTGTAATTCACTATTTGTTGTTTAGTACTGTACTTATATTGGGCTTATATGTTGTACATACACATTCTCCCAGGGGCGTATTAAGAGAGGAGAGGGCCCATGTGCAGCCTCTCCATCTGGGCCCCTCCTCTCTATCCGTCACTGCACTGCAGCGCATTAGTGGGTACTAGTAGAGTCTATTGCGCATGCACAGGTCTTCGGGGAAATGGGACAGTGGGCATTTTACTTACAATATTTGTACTGTGCATGCGCAAACCACCAGGAAAATCGCCGTTGATTTGTGCAGCACTGGCACTGCCAAAGCGGGACTGGAGAGGTAAGTATTGAACAAATGGGTGCAGGGTTTGCGGTGTGGGCCCCCTGGACCCAGGAGACATTGTGTACAGCACACCCTAAACCAATCATAGATACGCCACTGCGTTCTGTTGTCTCTTAACTCTGCGCTTCTACTTTATATCATTCTTTATATCGCCATCCTTGCTTACTACAAAGTATGTTCTTTATAAATATATTTATTCTATTATAATGATGTTTATCTTAAAAATTATATTGAAGATGCTTGCAAAATTAATTTCCACTGTAAACTGGAAGTGGCAGGATGCAGCCTGGGATCGGCCGCTACTCAGCTCTGCGCTGGCGTCCTTGGGCTTAGGTGTTTAGTCGCTGGGAGTGGAGGTGAGTGATGGCTGAGTATTCTCCACGGGGTCTGCTAGGGCTTCTGTGCGTGTGTCCTAGTTCCTGTGGTGGCGGGCATGGGCGTAGCCATGTTGGTCCATATCACCTGACTAGTCTCTCCCAATGGCAGTCCTGCTGATCTCCTGATGCAATGACCAACTGCCTATGGGTATTTAGGTCTGACTCCAGGAACAGGAAGTTTCCTGATTAACTAAATTTCTTCATTTACTTCATTTTTTCTGTGTTCCAGTGACTTAGTACTATTTATTCACTCCAGGCTCACTGTTGTCTTCGACTTTCAGTGACTTCCAGCGATTCACTCTGCAGTGTGCAGTTCAGCTCTCAAGCGGGTTCTCTGTGTTATATGTATTAGCTCTCATGCTGATTTCTGGTGTGCTGTTCAGCTCTCATGCTGACTCCCTGTGTTGCATGTTTCGGCTGTTAGCTAATTACTAGTGTTCCAAGTTTCACCTCTCATGCTGACTCCCTGTGTTGCATGTTTCGGCTGTTAGCTAATTACCATTGTTCCAAGTTTCACCTCTCATGCTGACTTACATGTTCAGGTCTCACATTGTTCTCTAGTATTTCTTGGAGCAAGTCTACATCTGGATTCCTAGTGTTTCCCATAGTTAATCCAGTTCTGGATCTCTAGTGCTTTTTAAAGTACTTCCACATCTGTATCTCCAGAGTTACTCAGAGCAAGGCTGCGTCTGGATCTCCGGTGTTTCTTACAGCATTCAGTGTTTGGACTTACTATACATTTATCATTACAGCAAGTCAATCTCTCGATCTCCCGTGTTTCCCGGAGTAAGCCTGCTTCCACTTCATTTAGCAGTATTTCCAGTACCATCCCATTTCTATCTCATCTAGTCCCAAGGTGCGCTGTCTTGGAGTTATCCTGGACTCATCCCTCTCCTTCAAACCACATATCCAGAACCTTTCACAGTCCTGTCGTTTCCATCTCAAAAATATTTCTAAGATCAGACCCTATCTCACCCAGGATGCTACTAAAACCCTCATGCACTCACTGGTCATCTCCAGATTGGACTATTGTAACCTCCTCCTATCTGGCCTCCCCAAATCCCATCTCTCTCCTCTCCAGTCTGTCCTCAATGCTGCTGCACGGCTTATCTTCCTCTCCAAACATTCTGTATCTGCCTCCCCTCTCCTACAAGCCCTACACTGGCTCCCCTTCCCTTTCAGAGTCCAATTTAAGGTTCTCACGCTCGCTCACAAAGCCCTCACCCAATCTTCTCCCATATACATCTCTGATCTCATCTCCCTTCACGCTCCTCTCCGCCCTCTTCGCTCAACTAATGCACGCCGCCTTTCATGCCAGCTGATTACTTCCTCCCACTCCCGCCTCCAAGATTTTGCCCGCACTGCTCCCCACCTCTGGAACTCTCTCCCACTCCACATCAGACTCTCCACCTGTTTGCAATCCTTCAAACGGGCTCTCAAGACCCACTACTTCATCAAAGCCTTCCAGCTATCATTCTAACTCCTTGGTACATGCTCATTCGTCCCCATCTACCCCATCTGTGTCAACCCAGTTTGTCTTCCCCCACCTTTTTAGAATGTAAGCTCTCACGAGCAGGGCCATCTACCCTCTTGTGCTTCTCCTTACTATAGTGTCATTTACTTCTTACTCACCACTAGGGCACCTAACACTTGGTTGCTTATGCTCTGTTGCTTATCTGGTTGATATGGTCACTAGTGTAGCAATATATATTATCCATGTCCTGTATTGTATTGTTCTGTAAGTCACTTGTATACATTTTGTTTTTGTACTTTGTAAGGCGCTGCGGAACACTTGTGGTGCCATATAAATAAATGCTAATAATAATAATAATAATAATTCCCAGTACTGTCTCATTGCTAGTAATCTCCATTGATACAACAGTTTTTAGTAATTTCCAGTGCTATAACATTACCAATAATTCTCAGTGCTAATTAATCTCTAGTATTATATCTCTATCTTCTGTCACTCCCAGGTACCTGTCCAGAGGGCCGCAACCGGCTCACTTGGTGCGGCAAAACCCAAATCCCAATAGGAGACGTCACTGGTGAAGACCACCAAGTGGGTTAGACTCTGCACCTCTGGGCAGGTCTAGTCAAACCTGGGTATGGCCCCAATAAGAAGACATTATCACTGTCACCCCTGTCAGTTGCTGCTCTACCACCCTAACCCACCGGTTCTTGACCTCTACAGAGGTATCCCTAGTGCCCGGTTGTGACAGGAAGTCACATGGATGAAATCCAATAACAGAGTGCTCATGAGGTGTATGAAAAAGCATTGTTACTACAATCTGCTGTGGATATAACAGATTACTTTTTAACTGATAACAGCCAGTGGGGGAAAACTATTATATTTATTTTTCAGACTAGCTAAGGAAATAGAAAGTGATGGTATTCTAAGTAATTTACACATTATGTATAGGATACTAGATAAAAACAAAATTAAATGTCCATTGTTTAATTACAGCATTGACCATTTTCTGTTATTTTTTTATATGATTTGTGCAAAGATGTACATATTGTGCCTAGAAATTTTATCAAGATACTAAGGGGTCTATTTAACTTGAAAAAGGCATTTTTGCACATAAAACAGACCTCCTATCTTCTTATTAAGTAATAACCCTTTTTCTTGGATACAAAAGTATTATTTCTGATAGCACTTTCACACAGAGCCGGGACGTCAATCCAGGGACCTGATTCAGACCCGTTCACTAGGATGTGTTCACAAGCAGCCGTCAGCAGCCTGAATATGCAAATCCCGCGATCGCTAGCAAGACATTAGTACGTCCACTATGTCTTGCCGTGCGATCGCGGTTATGTATTAAGACGCCCACCAGCCTGACACAAGACGCCCACTTTCCCTTCATAACATACGTCATCTCCAGGAAGTGTATGAAACAATCGATAACATCGAGTAACATCGGACCCATACGCAGCTCTTGTGGCTGACCATACCCTACCACAAGCACTTCGATTGCTGCTGTGTGTAATTCAGACATGTGACGTGTATGCTGATGCTGCGTCTTAATTATGCATGCCCTTGAAACGGCGTTCAGATGCACAGACATGCCTGCATTCGCACCACCACACCCCCATTGCCATCGACCAACCCCTGTCACCACCCACAAATGGCTCGTCCTGTCACTCATACTAGCGGAGCATCTATGTACAAATGCTACACTGCTATATAAACCCCTTATTGCTTGCTATGCAAATGAGCCAAGCACATATATTTTCCTGCAAGCAATATAATATAAAAACTTTAATTTATATATTGAGGGCTCACTGTGAATGTAAATGGAAAAGACACATGCAAAAAAATTGTATGTGTAAATATTAAGTCAGGTGCAGTGGTAGCTCCAGAGGTGGGGCTGCAGCACAATCCAACATTCAAATAGGGGAGCCACACCAACTGCCAGTGAGACCTGGCTGGCGATGTTTGGCAGTGTTTTTGAAGAGCAGTTGGTGTGGCTCCCCTATTTGAATATTGGACTGTGCTGCATCCCCACCTCTGGACCCGCCACTGGTCAGACCCATCTCAACATGCCTCCAGCTCCAAAAATTTGTATTTGCACCAGACATACGTCAAGTGTACAGTTATATACCTACACCTACAGGAAGCATAGAGTAGTGAGAGAATGTAGTCAAAAGGTCGACAATGACATATGATGTCGACAACACCCAGTAGAGACATGACTGTGTCAGTAGTAAATGCTACATGAGCCTTGTGTGCACTAAATAAGCCTCATCTGCTAAAAAGCTTAATGCCCTTTGGAGCACAAGACAATGCCCAATGTTCTGCATATAAAACAGAGATGTTGGTCTGCAAACAATCTAGGATCTTCACAGGGGTGTATTTGTGGGTCATTTCATGATACCCATGCATTGCATCGCCTTCCTACTTTGTCATAACATTCCCTATTCATCTCATACTGCTCCATCTGCTTTCATCTCATCGTATTTCCTCTTCCTCTATATCATAACCATATTATTCCAATTATCCCCCAACATTTACATTTCCCAAAGTCATTCCACCTCCCTCCTATAATTTTCCATCTCATTTATATTTCATCTTCCTACCATTATTTATTTCTATTTAGTTTTGTATATATTTACAAAATGATATGTATTATCTTAATAGCTTCCTAAACTTTAAATATTAATGTAATCATACTTAGATAAATGCATGCTTTATAATTTCATAGCAGTCGCTGTAAACAATGCTAAATGCTAAATGATAATCTTATTAGAGCAGCCATTAATATATACTGTATATAAATGATTATACAGCTGTAGCCACGCTCATCTATCCCGCGATGTGGCATGGAAGGCGCGACTAGTGTGCCCGCATCTATGGCGTGCACGTGCGTATACATGTGCATGCCATAGACTTTAATGGGGAGAACACCGGCCGCACCTACTCATCTGAACCACCACGCCATGGTGGGGATATACCTGTCAGCTGTCTCGGTGGTGAAACAGCTGTCTGGTTTATCCCACAATGGCACTGCGGTTTACCTGAGTTATTTCTGATTGGACAAACTGTAACTACTGTATTTTTCACCGTGCGCTCTACTTTATGAGATTGTTAGTATGCTCCCTATATACATTTACACAGAGAAAGAGAATAAGGGGTATGAGGATGCCTGAAAAAACATTTTGATATTTCAACTGGCCTAGATGATAGATAGATAGATAGATAGATAGATAGATAGATAGATAGATAGATAGATAGATAGATAGATAGATAGATAGATAGATAGATAGATAGATAGATAGATAGATAGATTGGACAGCATGATTATATACTTTTTAAAATCTAATTTGTTTGATGCCCTGGATGTATGCTCTATCACTCTATTTTCAGTCTAAAGGATAATCTTGTGTGTTTTTCTCTGTTTGAATGACATTTTTATAGCACTTTGCAATGTTTTAAGATTAATATTGTATGCTAATTTGCACACTTTTCGCAGAATGTCATCAGCTGGACCATTTTCATACACGTTGCTCATTGCCTTCTAACATTAAACACACACACATTTAATAATAATTATTCCAGATCTTAGAACATCTGATGATCTGTTTTCTCTATGTACTGTGTGAAAGTGCTGTGGGTTTTAATATAAACTGTGCCACAGCTGGTTGTGATCTTATGTAGTACTAAAACCCTAAGTCTAGTTAATTCAATGTACAGTACCAGAAGCCGAATGTCAGACAGATTATTTTTAGTTGCTCGTCGTCCTACTTGTAAGTAAAAATACATTTAGAGCACAACCGGATTTGTCTGTCGAGCCATTTATTATAAGTTAGTGTTGCTCTTTGTAACAGGAAAAACCTGGAATTCACTAGCAATAATATAAGAACAACAGCTGTTGTGGGTAAATGTCAAATTAATACATTTGAAATTAATTACTTTAAAGTCAATATACATTACTGCATTATGAAAAATATAGGAAAAAAACAGGGCTTATGTAACACTACACAAGTAGATCTGTGGTAGTAGGTAAGTGACTGGGATCGCTGTGCATATACAGTACCTGAATATCGGAACTGAACTTCAGTACGCACATGGTTAAAATCACAGTACACAACAAATAAGAACATAAAACAGAAGTGTAAATAAACTGTACTTACACTAGAAAACAACAGCTGTTTGGTAAGGGACTATTTTCACAATCTGCCCAGGGATAACGCAATCCATTTTGAATACAGTGGGGGAGATTTATTAAACCTTCTAAAGTGTGGAGAAGTAGAAAAGTTTTTCATAGCAACCAATCAACTTCAACCTATCATTTTTATAGAATGTACTTGAAAAAGTAACAAGAAGCTGGTTGCTATGGGAAACTTCTCTACTTATCCACTTCTTCACTCTGTAAAAATTTTGATACATCTCCCCCATTGTATTGGATTTTTGCTGTGGTGAGTGTCATGGATTTTCACTAATGCTTACATATATGATATAACCTGCAGTAACCAGACATTAGCTTTGATTTCCTAAATTATGCTAGGATAATTAAAGCTGCAATATGAAGGGTCAATATGTTTCTACTACATTTGGTCACATTGCACACAGATCCAACGACATGATTGGGCATGCACTGATCCACCCTAACTACACTCATTCTATGGAATCAGTCTACTTTCCCTGTAGGCCCCTTTCAGTCGCCATGTTTAGTGCTACTAAAAAGACCCTAAATATTATCAACCGAGATGTGTGCTGAGCCCCGTGTTTTGGTTTTGGATCCAGATTCATCTTCGTGTTTTAGTTTTCGTTCTGTATTTTATTTAAAAATTAGAAACATAAAAAAACACAGCTAAAATGACGTAATTTTGACCTGTTAGCATGCAATCCAACACCCTAGTTCGGTTTTTAAACCTGAGTTCCGAACCGCAGGAAGATTAGAACCGGGACTCGGTTCGACTCCATACCCCAAAGTGAGTACGTCTCGGCTTGACTCGGAAACCCCTGAATTCGGTTGTTGTCAGTTCTCTGGGAACCGGACACGCACATCTCTAATTATCAATGACAACTAGTTTTTATTTAGTTTATTTATTTGTTTGTTTTGCATTTGATCATATCCATATGGGAAATTGAATGGATGTTATTAAGATTTTGAAAAGTCTATCTTTGAAAATATATCAAGTTAAGCTAATATCTGATGTAGCTCATGTAATGGGATAATGAGGTCTATTCATGTAGAACATGAAAAAAAATCACTATTTATCACATCAATGCGATATTTGGGCGTCTATTTACTAAGCAGTGTTAGGAGACAGAGTGAAAAGTGATAAGAAAGTGATAAGGTGCCAGCCATCAGCTCCCAACTGTCATCTCACAGACTGTGTTTGAAAAATGACAGTTGGGAGCTGATTGGGTGGCACCTTATCACTTCCTTATCACTTTTCACTCTGTCTCCTAACACTGCTTAGTAAATAGACCCCATAGTGATGTTTTGTAGCCATTCATGTAGATTCACCTGGGCGTCTTCGTGTGGTAACTGGCCCCTCCGCGATCCCTAGAAGCAGTGAGAAGACACACATATCAGGAGCCCGATATGTCTGCTTACCACTGCACATGTGCCGGGGTCAAGGAGCAGCAGGTCACGTCAGACATGCTGCAATGGATGCTGGGCTAATGGGGGCAGAGACAGCAGCGGGTGCTGGGTCCAGAGTAGGGAAGTTTTCAACTTCCCTGCTCTTATGGTTTCACAGCACAGATTACGCCATCCTGAGATGGCGTAATCTGTACGCTGTAGAGGAATGGAAAGCTCAGTTGGTTGTTAAAGCACATTTGATTAAGTTATTTTATGGTGCATAGATGAGACTTCTGCACAGACTCAGCTTTTGTCTGATTGTTCTGTCCAATCTCAGGGCCACAGCACTGTTCATTTTGCCTCATTTCTGATCCACAAAACTTCTTTATTTGAGCAAGACTGTCTACTTGTCCATCAAGCAAGTTCCATGGCCCTTGGAACTGACCGAGAAAATTAATGTCTGCCTAGCTCTGTGTATATATCTGAAAATGTACTCGGGGAAATATAAATATCTCTTCAAAGTCAATTCTATTAACACTTTCTGCATACACATGTATTTAATAATTTCTGTTTTCTGCTACAATACCGCTGTTCTAGTTCCATTTATTGTTTAATCATGAATGTGTGAAAGTATAGAGACAGTGGGATTGTCTTTATTACACTTTTGTGTATTTATATTACAGTTCAACTAGAAGGAGAAAAATTTATCCGAAAAAAAGTATAGGATCCGATCACGGCTCACAAGTGGTGGAAATATACAGTTGTTTTATGGGGAGAAAAAGTTTATGCACCATTCCGCAAAGCAGATATTTTCCTCTAAATGCATATTTTCCTCCCCTTTCTCTTATTTTTCCCACAACACAAACTCTCATTGCTCAGTGTGGGTAAATAAGAAGGAGCACTCTTGTGCCTGACCTTCTTTCATGGATCGGGATCTGCCTAAAATCTGCCCAACTCCTTATATCATATAACAAATACATTGCACCTCTGTAGACATCTTCACCTGGAAATCCATGTACTGACATATAAAAATAGGTGCATGAGAGCAAAAGTAGACATGCAACATTCCCCCACTCCCATTTGCGCTGTTCTTTTCCATTTCCATAAAGTAACATTTTGTTCTACCTGCTATTTCTTAACTAAAGATGTTCCTCCTCTGCTCCTCTGCTCTAAAATTCTCATTCTACTACACAGCGCTCTGCCATAAATGCCTGAAGTAGCCCTTAAAAACACACCTCTCTGGGGGAGATGTACTAAGCCTTGAAAAGTGATAAAGTGGAGACTGATAAAGTACCAACCAATCGGCTCTTAACTGTCACTTTACAGGTTGTGTTTGAAATATGGCAGTTAGAAGCCGATTGGTTGGAACATTATCACTCTCTACTTTATCACTTTTTAAGGCTTAGTACATCTCCCCCTGTTATTTCATCCAATGGCCAATTCACTGCCAATCTCTTTATTTCCCCAAAGAATGCCTCTACCGTTATACTAGAGATCTAACCAGCTAAAAAAAAAGTCTAGGAGCGATTTCTCTTTACTAAATCAAACCTTTAATATCATTAAGTATAATTAAATAAACAAAATAAATCCATAAAATAAGCATTGTTTTTAATGAAAATAGTTACACTACATTTGGGAGCGACATACAAAGTTATTTCATTTTCATTCAATTGGGAAAATTCTTATGTGATGTTTCAAACTTTAAATACTCTAATATTATAATTGATATGGAAAGAAGTGGTCAGCTTTACCAGTTGTGTTCAAATGGTTCAATATTGCTGCATTATCATTGTATTATTATTAGTAGAAATAGTAGAATGAATTCTAGAATGAATGATAGAATGAACTAAATAATAGACATGTGCAGTTCGGGTTCCCCAGAAGTCCAAATCTGACCGAATTTCGTGAATCCGGATAAATCTGAGTCTCTGTTCTGATCTTCTGTGGAAATCCAGATAAATCCAAGTTGCGGTTCTGATCTTTTCACAGTTCGAAATTCAGATTTTAAATCCAAACTTTGGGTTTTGGATTGCACAAATTACATTATTTTAGCTATTTTTAAAAACTTTTTATCAATTTTTTAAAAAAATACCCACATCCAAAACCAAAACACTTGATGGTGGTTTTGAAAAACGAAACCCAAAATATGAAGATGAATCCAGATCCAAAACCAAATAGCAGGGGTCAGCGCAAATCTGTACTAACTTACATCAGAATCCTGTATTTTGTACGCACTACAATTCCCCAGGGAGCTGGAATATATATTTAGTAGCAGATGAATCAGACAATCTACTTGTCAAAATATCTACAATAATAATATGTAGCAGCACATTCAAATGATTAAAACATAAACATGCATTGTGCACTGTATTATATTCTCTGTCCATTGCATGAACCACAAGAATAAATCTTTCATGACTAGATTGTGTTTTGAATAAGAAAATAGCATTTGAAACAACAATGGAGCGTTAGAAGTTTAGAGAATGTGACAGCTGCATCAGTTTGTTCATTGTGATGGGAAAAAAATCATATAGAAGTATTTACCATCACACAGAAAATAGCCATTTGTATTTTTTATAGGCAAAGAAAATTATAATAGGTCATAATAATTAAATATAAATACAAAATCTAGAAAAACAGCGCTACAAATAATATTTAAGATAATAAAATATATGGTTCATTTAATATCTAGAATTGACATAAGGGGACAGTCATGCATAGACAAAAACACGAAATAAAAACTTATACATACGATTAATTAATAACCAATAAGATCTTACTCCTTTCTCCTTGTCTACCCCATCTGTGTCACACTAGTTTTTCTGCTCCTCCCCTCTAGAAGGTAAGCTCTTATGAGCAGGGCCCTCTACACTCTTGTGCTTCTCCATACTTTACTTTCATCTACTTCTTATGGTGGGTACACACTGGGCGATTAAAGTGGACGACTGAACGATAACGATATTGTTATCGTTCAGTCGTCCACTTTATCGTCCATTTTTTACACAAAAGCGATGAACAATAACGACGACGCGCGTTCCCGTCATCATCGTTCATCGGGATAACATGCAGGCCAACCTGACGATGTCGTCAGGTTGCTGCATGTTGGGGAATGGGGGAGAGAGCCCGGCGCTGAATGATATAGTTAATGATATCGTTCAGCGGGTGTGCTCAATGTCATGAACGATATTGAGCACACCCTGCCGGGGACACACTAGACGATATCGCTCAGGGAGCATATCATCTAGTGTGTACGCACCATTACTCCCAACTAGGCAACTAACACTTGGTTGCTTATACTCTGTTGCTTATTTGGGTATTATGGTCACTAAAGTAGAAATGTATATTATCCATTTCCTTGTCCTGCATTGTATTGTATTGTATTGTAAGTCACTAGTCCCCTATTTGTTTATGTACTTTGTAAGGCGTCGCAGAACACTTGTGGTGCCATATAAATAAATGATAGCAATAACAATAATAATAATAATAATAATAATAACCTTGGCACTCGCTCAAGAGGCAGTTCATGTACATGGAGCAAAGTCCTGTGGGTGATATAAATCCAGCTACTTAAAGTGCTTTTACTGGCTTGTGGTATTGATTGGAGAAGATCCTAATTAGTCATGAGGGGCCCACACCACACACCCTGCACCCATATTTTAAATACTCACCTCTCTGGAGTCCCACAGCTGCAATGTCAGCGCTGTAAAAATCGCCTGGAAAATGGCCGATGGCAGCCATATTCTCAGTGGCCTGCGCATGCACAGTAGAATTTGGGCACAGACTAGTGCCCAGAGTCAACTGCTGCAGCACTGGTGTGAATGCGCTGCCGGCCGCTGGAGAGAGAGGAGGGGGCACCGGACAGAGGGCCTGATTCAGAGCCGGACGCTCTGACCAGAGCGCTCGCTCTAAATCAGGGCCCCCCTACCTAAAAATGAAGCGGCCTCTTGGACACTCGCATAGCTGTGGGTTACCACCCACAGCTTATACGAGCGTCCATGATGATGGTCGCGATGGTCAAGACCATCGCGACCATCGGGCTTGTGACGAGACCCTGCGGTAGGGTCTCGTGGCCGCACGCCCTGGAGTGATTTGGGCTCTATCAGAGCCAAAAATCACTCCCACTGACATCACTAGTGATGTCAGTGGGGCCGGACCCAGACGGTAGGCGTTCCCATGGGAACGCCTCCATCTGGCAGCCACGCCCCCAGCACGCCCACCAAAGGGGGCGTGCTGTCAGTCGCCATCGACAGCACACCCCCTTTGGTGCGAGACCCGGAGCGACAGCTTGGCTGTTGCTATGCGGGTCTCGCGCATGCGCACGATGGAGCTCCCTCCATCGTGCGCATGTGCATTAGGGCACCATCGACCCACTTGCGAGCGTCCTATGCTCGCGAGCGGGTCTGAATTAGGCCCAGAGACTGCACCTGGGACCCCTCCTCTCTTAATACGCCCCTGTTATTAGATTTAGGGAAATATAACAATTGTGTTTTACCACAATGCACATTTAAAATGTGGTTTTTGTGTGAAAATATCACCCCTAATCGAAAGGCTGTAATTTAAATAACTGCTTGCATTTATCATTCTAGAGGTGCCTGGGAAAGAGCTTCCGAGAAAGCCCTGTCATGGTGAATGGTTAGAAGCGAATAGATAGTTACTACTATGAATAGAGCTGAACAACCAAGGTCGATCATTCTTCTGTGTGATGTGACTATGGCATGGCATGGCCTAATTCCACAGGCAAAACATACAAAAGTTTGTGGTCAAATGGGGGAGAAAGCAAATAGTCTACTGAAAAGTTTAGAAAATTTCACTCATCTCTAGATGAAATTAGAAAAATGAGGAGTAAAACAAGTATCTTGTGCAGAAGTCTAAAATTACTTTTCAAGATTATCACAATAAAAATTCTACATACTAGTCCTAATACTTTAAAACATCATCATGCACTATCATTAATACAGCATTTGCTGCCTTCAATGTGCTCACAGCATTTAAAATGAATGTTGCAGTAATTAGTGCAGAATTTGTAAGCACGGAACGGTCAATATAAGGTCCCTTGTCACACCCCACAAAGTTTGGGGTCAAAACTTTTAAGTAAGTTGAGTTCTCTTAATCTGTCAAGTATAGCAGCTGCCATCTGATAAGGAGTGTGGTCAAACTATTGGTGACTAAGCAAACATGTACAGTGTCCTGTGATGATACACAGGGATCCTTTTGAAAATACCAAGGGAAAGAGTACTGTCCCAGGTATTTACTAAGTGGAAGTCACCTTCATATAGTACAGAATGGCCGTCAAGACTGCCAAGACAGCCACTCACTGGAAAAATAAGGAGTTTGCCTAACTATGCGCAGGCAGGCAATCACAACTTAGACATAGAAGCAAATTATTCTGCCACTAACTACCCACCACAAAACTATATAATACCCTTTTCACACAGAGATTTGAACCCAGGATATTGGCGAGTCAAGCTGGGTCAACCCAGGTCCTTTCTCTGTGTGAAGGATCTACCTGGGTCCAAATTGCCGGGGGCCTGTGGGGAAACCACCCACTGTTCATTACCTCGACTTTGTGTGTCCCAAAAAAGTAAATTTCTTATGACACACACTGTTTTGCAGGGCTGACACGGGTTCTGTGTGAAAGGGCTCAACCCTGAAATAACCCGGGACTAAGGTGCAGTGTGAAAGGGATGTAGGAGCTGTGACCTGGATCCTACCCATGTTTGATAACCTAGGAAAAAGCAGTGTTGAAGGTCCGGCTTTGGTCTGAAAGTGTTATAAGTGAAACGCCAGCCTTAACCAGGCTCAGCAGACAATAATGTAACTGCACATGTAAGAGCTGCCTAACTTGTGCTCAGGACAGCAAGAGACCATCAGGCCCTATTCATGATTTATATCTCCCAGCTTCCCTTGGCAGCTGTCAAGTCCAATAGATTGCCAACAAGCTTTGCCTTTTTAAAACCACTGATCTGTTTTCCAGGTTCCCTGTAACCCACTATTAACACTGGTCTGCCAGAAACTGAAGTTCTAAGTGAAATGCATACAGAAATCGCATTGTGTTCCCTGTGGCCATGCTTTAAGCAGGAGTTTTCCCTCACCTCCCGCTCTGGATCTATGATCAGATTGCTCAAAGGGGTGACACAACTCTACAACATTATCACTGGGGATGTTCCCAGGCTTATGTGCCTTCCCTGCATTGCGAATTACATTTACTATTCAATTACAAATTAGCATTTTTTTCTCACAGTAAATTTGCCCGTTTGTGTTCGTACTGTACCTCTCTGAACAGGTGAAAAGGTAGGGAAAATCGTAAAGTTCAACAAAATATGCTGCACTATATAAGAAACTGTTAATAAATAAATTAAAATAAATAAAATCTTTATTTTAAGATAAAAATGTAAGGACTTGCTTCAGAACCTCTTGGACCCCCTTCCCCCCCCCCCCAAAAAAAAAATGACTAATTAGCCATTTGGAAGTTTTCAATTAGCTTAATTGGGCCAATAATTACATGTAATTTTTAGGGTGAAAAAAAAATAATTGACCTCAATTTACAATTTAATAAAATAAGCTTTTTAGCTAAATAATGCACCCAAAATTGTAAAGTATTTATTTCAACAAAAAAAATTAAAAATTACTTTTTATCGTTTTAGTAGTTGCCTCAAATTACCCCAAAAGCATGCTTTTTTCTACTCTTTTTGCATTTTCCATTTAATACCTTTGTAATTAAACAAAATTCTGCAGCTTTTTACATTATTTTACTTATTTTATTAAAAAAAAATGCACAAATCACCCATTTTACACCATTTAAAAAAGTACAGTACTTTCCTTATGGCCACTAACAGTCTTCTATATGATTATGTTAACAAAGTTTTCACTTTTTTGGGGTCCAGGAAGTTCTCCCCACTTTTTTATGCTATTTTTCCTGTTCGCTCTTTTGGGACAAAATTTGCACACTCTTGCTGTGAGTAGTGCGAATTGGCTTTTCTAATTGAATTGTGTGTATCTTGGGTGCACGCAGAGCCGCCCTAGGCATAGGCATTCTAAGCCTAGGTGGGCAGCTCTGTTGCTGCTCCCCTCCGTTAAAGCTGCCTATGCTGCTGTAGTCAGGAATATTTTATTTTCCTGCTACGCAGCCTGCCTCCGATGCCCCGCTGGAGGCCGTCCAAAGCCCCGCCCACTTAAAAACCGGCGATGCCCCCCTGCCACCCCCCTTCCACTAGACCTCCACGGTTGTGCTGCTGCTGCAAACAGGATTTTTTTCCCTGCCATAGCAGCTTGCCAGTGACCGCCCCCTTACTGAGGCCCCACCCCCATCCACGGGCCGCGACCCCCCCTTCCCCACCTGAGGCTTTACTGAATGGGCCACAGCAATTACTGTAGTGTAGTGATGACTGCCAGTATTTTATTACTTGCTGGAGGGGGCCAGTCACAGCAGCGTAAGCACAACTCCACTTCCTTGAGCTCCTCGCTCTATTCCACTTAGCCCCTCCCCCATGTTTGACTGTGCACTGTGCAGTAGTAGTGGGCACAGCATGTAACTAACTAATGATGATGGATGTACATGGGCAAAGTGGGAGAGTTCAACTCCTGACTCCTTCCCTTCTTACTTCTACTCAATGATCTTCAGTAAAGGAGTGATCCAGCTTCAGCAATCCAGATTCCAGGACTAATTAAATCAGGTGCATCTATATATAGATGTGTGAATGTAAATGTCTGTATAGATATTCGTGTGTATATATGTATATATTTTGTGAGTGTTCTGCCACCCCCCATGTTCCTCCCATCTCCACATGTGTACCTTCTGTCTTTCCATATTGTTCCCCTTGTCTTCCTCCTGTCTCTCCCTGTTTTTCTCCCATCTCTCCTGTTGTAATCATTCCGGTTCTTAGTACATATTGGAAATGCAGTAAAACCTCATTGAAAACGGCAACACAATTTTCAGTGGTTTTACCTCATCCCGCCCTATTGAGAGAATTGGTGTGGAGGTGGGTGGGGGGTGTTGAAGAAGTGTGGAGGGTGACAGTGGGCAGTTAAAGGAATATGGTCTAACAATTTTTTTAAAATAAGTACATATTAGACAATTTTTGGCCTGACATCGTCAAAATCGTCTAATGTGTACCCACTATGTCGGCCATTGCGCGCTCCCGTGGGATTGTCAGTTGCATCGTCAGGTCGGCCCTACATGCAGCTCAACCTGACGATGCGACTGATGACCCCATGCAGCGGGATGCAACAGGGGCTGACATATCAGTCGGTTGGGCACCGGATCGTCTAATGTGAACCGGCCACCCGATATGTCGGCCCATCGGCAGGGTAGGTTGTCCATCGCATTGCTAGGTACACATCATTTAATGTGTACCCAGCTTTAAATTTAAGGTAGTCTATATTATTAGCATCTTGTATTTAAAGTACTTTCCCACTATTAGTAGATTTCCCAAGACATCCTTAATCAAAAAGCAGAGGGCCTCATCAGATGTGCACGCTATGGCGATGCCGCATGCAAGTGCCCGATATTTTCAGTCTGCTTATGCATCCAAGTCACACTGCACATGCGTCCAGATGGTTACCATAAAGAGATGCAGAACGAATTTGGATGCAGAGAGAGGCAATTCAGTGGCGTTCCTGTGAGGTGACAGGGTGGTATCTAGCCAAATGCGGGTGTGTCACAGTCAGCAACCGAGTCTTTTCCCACAGTTGCGCTGGCATCGGTGACCATGTTCAGATGGAGATTCTGCATTTCCATAGGGCCGGTGCAATGTCCAATGGTGCGACCAGTGGTGTATCTTTGTGTACACAGCGGTGCTTTAGTGACACGACCGTTGGACATGTCAGTAGGAACACCATTGGCAGTGGCATTAACATAAAGATGCAGTCGGGCTGGGGCAAAAGACGCAGTGACAGTGCAATAGTGTACACCTCTGAATCAGGCCCTGAGTATTCCTACAGCACACCTATAATATGTATTCCAATTATGTCTGTGTATTAAGTGACTTATATTTTAAACACATAGGGCTGGATTCAATTAGCAACGGTTAATAACCACCGATCTAATTGATCTGCTGGGGCTATTCAATTATAGCCCACGATCTGCAGTTAACATAGATTTCAGCTCGAACCTTAGGAGTAAGTGCCCTGATCGGAAACTTTTATCCCATAGCTCCGGGAACTTATCCTGGATCCTATGGATAACGTGCGTTAGCAGGTAATTTACTGTGCAAGGAAAAGGGGCTGCAATTGAATAGCTACCACCCTATTCCCGGCATGGTTATTAACAGCGGGGTATTGAATCCGGTCCATAGTGGCCGAATCGGTTTAGTGTAAAGTGCTGCTGTGCACATGTCGACCAGTGCCAACATTGCAAGTTTTCCCTTGCACCTCATTTTGGGGTAGTTTTGGAGTGATTGTGGTAGGATTGGAGCATTTATATTTGGTGGGGATAGTAGTATTACTGTAATGTGCAGGAAATGTGTGGTACTGCTGTAATGTGGAGCTGGTATTGCCGATTGCTGTAATGTGCAGGAAATGTGTGGTACTGCTGTAATGTGGAGCTGGTGTTGCCGATTGCTGTGATGTGTAGAGTTGGTAGGCTATTGTTGTAATGGAGATACGGACTTCTATGCATACATTGGGATTCGGCAAAACACCAAATTAGATAAGTAATGACCAAAGTGGTTTTAAGTTACGTGTGTGTGTGTGTATATGAACATATACATGTTCTTGTATATCTTGATGAAGGAGTAAAATCCAAAACGTCGATATCAACTTAGTGCTTTGTCGTATGTATCTCAAAGTCCGCTGGGAGTGCCATTTTTCTGATTTGATTGTATCTCTTGCTACAAGCCTGAGCACCGCTGCAGCTCTTTGTTAATGTGACATGGAGTGCCTTCACTTGGATGCTATATATATATATATATATATATAATATATATATATATATATATATATATGTTATGCTTAATTGTATGCAATCACTTTTTCTTGATAGTCAGGACAGGCTCTTATCGGAGTCCTACCCATACTCCAGTGGCACCGGCCACAACCCCTGTGTTGGAATACAGTAAGCCCTTCAGAAATTTCAGCTCCAGGTCCATGAGGACCTTCAGGGCCGTAGCTAGGGGTGTGCGGCCGGTGCGGCCGCACAGAGTGCAGTGCTCTGTGGGTGGCAACGTCGACATCCCACGGCCTCTGCTTCTGACTGCAGGGTGCCTGTAATGGCGCCCTGCAGCCAGCATCACTGAAGCAGTGCTGCCTGTAGCATCCTGCGGACGCTACAGCCAGGCACCCTGCCATAATTACCAATTGCCAAGTTATATATATATAACTATATATGCATCACACTGTATATAGTTTAACTGCCTGTCACCTCAGTCTCTGACACCCCCCCCTTCCCGCTCTGCTCTATCTTTTCTTTGGCTGATACCACCCCCTCTCTGCTGTCCTCCTCCGCCCCAAGCCCCATCGCAGCCACCTCCTGACCGCCACCCCATAGTGACTCCATATCAACAACCCCACCACTCCTATACTTACCCTGGCGGCCAGTGCACTGTGCATGTTTATATTAGGGATGTGCAGGCTCGGATAGGTTCGAGTTTGCACGTGGAGTTCGGATTTTTCCCTCCAAAAAAACGGAACTCCGAACGAGGCAAAACGTCATCTTACATGGACGAACATCATCATTCCTGGTCTTTTGTCCAGGAATGATGATGTTCGTCCATGTAAGATGACGTTTTGCCTCGTTCTGAGTTCCGTTTTTTTGGAGGGAAAAATCCGAACTCCACGTGCAAACTCGAACCTATCCGCGCCTGCACATCCCTAGTTTATATATGTATATTTTTATAGACATGTATGTGTGCGTAAGCAGCTGTGCACCCTACTTCTGTGAAGATATAGATGGGAGTGCATTAAACTCAGTCGTTCCTCGGACCTAGATGCAGGTCTGAATGGCGACATCATTAGCGAGGGCTATGCTGCCGAATGCAGCATGGCCCCCACCGTCACTTCGTCGCTGCTAGCATCTGCAAGTCTGTATGTGCTTGCCGATGTGAGCTCTCCACCGGGTCCAGTCACTTACATGGTCGGTACACACTAGTCATCGTCTAGTGTGTACCAGCCATAACCATGGTGGTGGGATTATCTGCTAGGGGGCACCAGTCAAAATGTTGCCTAGGGCACCAAATTAGCTAGGGCCGGCTCTGGGTGACTCATGAAGGCGAAGTGTGTATATTTAAGGCAAAGTGTGCAAGTTGAATGCATTTCTCTGTGGACGGCAAATACATTGTACTGTGGGCCTGATTCAGACCCGCTCGCAATCGCTTGAGCGCTCGCGAGCGGGTTGATGGCTCTCTCGCTCCGTGGCTCACTACAAAAGGGACGGCTGACGATGTTGATCGACAGCTCGCCCCATTTTGTAGGCATGGCGGGGGAGTGGCTTCACAAACGGAGGCGTTCCCATGCGAACGCCTGCCGTTTGTGGGCGGTCCCACTGACATCACCAGTGATGTCAGTGGGAGTGCTTCCGGCTCTATTAGAGCCAGAAGCTCTCTGGAGCTTGCGGCCATGAGACCCTACCACAAGGGTCTCGTCGCAAGCCCCGATGGTCGCGATGGTCTTGACCATCGCGACCATCATCCTGGCCGCTCACAATAGCTGTGGGTGATCACCCACAGCTATGCGAGTGGCCAGGAGGTCGCACAAAAAAAAAAAAAAACGGCCTGATTCAGAGCGAGCGCTCTTTCAGAGCGTCCGTCTCTGAATTAGGCCCTGTATCTTTATATTTTCTTCAGCCACTTATGTTGGATGCTCTCACTGATCAGACAAGAACAGTCCCTTGCTAAGTTATGCAGATATACTTTATGGCGACATAGGGAATGTATCCTTCTCCCACAGATTTAATTAAAATATGATTTATTCACAAACATAAATTCATAAATATGATTTCGTTAGACTTTTATATATTGCTAAAATGAATAAAGACGCTCTGTGCAAATGCAGAATAATTTAATCTGGGTGAAATGAAAATGAAAAACAGCCAAATGTTAATTATAAAACAATACATCTTTTTAATATCTTACATGTTTTATACATGCTTTTATTATTTGTACCAATCAGTTAAAAATAATAATTTGCAAAAGGTTTTTTTATTCTTTTTTTTAAATGGTTGATTTCGGGGTGGGGGAGGGTGGAATAAAACATGCACTGTTAGGTATAATAAAAAGTTTTTAACTGTAAATAACGAGTATGCTTGTTTCTTCTTCAGTGCACCATTATCTATAACAAGGAAGAAACTTAATTCAATTCTGTAATAATAAAATGGTAATATTTGTGATACACTTGTCATAAACTACAGGTTACAAAAAAGTGAGCAATATTAATTAGTACATTATTACTTGTTGCTTTGAAGTTTGAAGCAATGCAAAAACTCTTCCATAGACTCCAATAAAACTCCTTGCAAAAGTGTCAACGTATGCAGGGTCGGACTAGCCCACAGGGGTACAGGGGAAAACCCTGGTGGGCCCCACTGCCTGAGGGCCCACCCCCTCCTCTAGGGGCCTGGTTCCAGACTGTACATATGTTACATAATATGGCATTTCCAGGACTATGGTGTATTCACTACAGTGCATTGTAGTTATCAATCTGGTACATTATCATGCATCCACTATCAGTATTTTATATATATATATATATATATATATATATATATATATAGAGGAGCCCAGACCATGCACCCTCTAATGTTTAGCCGAGTCGCTGTGGTGGCTGGCCATACCCCCTCTGGAGGCTGGTCACACCCCTTAAGCATGGACGTATGGCACATAGTAATATTTCAGATGTCACAATACACTTACTATCTCTCTCCTCTCACAGTTATTTGTTTAACAGTTGCTGTATGAAGGCTACATAAAGCCCACCATCGCAATGCAGTTACATACAAGAGAAGGGAGAATAGTAAACAGATTGGCTGCACAGTATGTATACATTAATTTATTGAAAGGAGAGTACAGTACAGGTCAGAGATATGTGAAATAGGAAAATGTCACATACCTGTGAGGAAGATGTGTGGTTTTGTCACTCATGTCCTCACAGTTCCACCCCCGGCTGCTCAATTTCACAATTTTACCATTGAGCAGCAGGGGGCTGGGCTACGATGTTGGGATTCACCACCAATTGCATTATCAAGGGATCCTTACAGCAGGTTTACTCTCTCGGGAAGCAGGACGAGCTCCCAAAACTTCAGGCGTAGGAAGGTATGCACAGGAGCGAACAGACCCAATTACATCAGGTAAGCAGCACATCTCTTGAATGCCCCTTCCCCTTCCTCCCTCTCACCTCACTCCAAAGTGGCCCGGAGACTGGGCGGATGGGTGGTGCTTTCACTGCTGCTCCGTGCAGGGAGCATGGCGGCTGTTGCTTTGCTCCCTACATGTCTGCGTATACTGAGTAATGGTCAGGTTGGCCCTGGGTATGCTTGAAAAACACCACAGCTACCCAATAAAATGACTTTGACAATCAAATACTGCAAATGAATAATGTACGAGTTATATATTGTATTAACAGTGGATAATACTACAATTCAGCATTGTTTAGAAACTTAAAATCTATTTTTCTACTAATAACCTTTCCTAGAATGAATGTTCTGCTAAAGAACATTAGGGATAAACTTCAGCAGAGTTTACATGAGCTGGGCTTATGGTCTTCTAAGAGGTTAAGGTTTAGAGGGTGTCTTAGCTCCTCAGAGGTAAGACTGATTACCGTGGAATATTACCTGCAATACCGCTGCTATAGCCACTGCTGTTATCACTACAGTGTACCGCTGTCACCACTGTGGGTGTTACCACTGTTAACGCTATAACCAATAAACCTGCAAGCCTGGTTAAGGACCCATTGTGTGGATTAACCTCCATTTCATATTCCGCTGGTACCTATTGTAATTAGAGATGAGCAGATTAATTCTACTTGGCTCTTTTCGCCAAATCAGCACAAGTTCGGATTTATCTTATTGGCTATCCAAACTACTTCGGAATGTAACTAAGTAGATCCGAACCATTCATCTCTAATTGTAATCACCCATTTTCTACACCAACAGATCATATCAATAGGGCTATGATGCCACAGCTCAGTGCCAGACTTCCAAAAAGAAAAGATTCTACCTCATCCCTGCTCCTCACAAGGTAAGATGAAGGGGAGATGAGGAATAAATGTCCATGCAAAGGTCACTTGAAGTGGGAAGAAGGGGGTGTCTAACTAGCCCTTGCCTAATATACGTTTGAGTTGTAGGAAGTGCGGATGACCTAAATTGGTGCTCTGTGCCTATATAAATCCAGGCAAGGCATCATTTAGGTGTACATAACAGGTTCTCTTTTCTGACATGTGTGCTACTGTTTATATGGATATATTATTGCCAGACACCTGTTTTGTTCCCTAATCATTGAACTTTGTTGACTGCCTGTTTGTTGACTGAAGCCTCTACCCAGAGCTTTGCCATTGTTTTGACTACTAGTATCTGACAAAGACTGTTTGACTACTCTCACCTTTGTGTTGGCTATTACTTGAAGTCATACAGCTAATCAGATATAGCTGTGAGTACAAAGTTGAATGGAATTTGCATCTAAATTACAAGCAAAAAATGTGTCACGAAAAAAGGCACAATTTGCTTAGAGCTTGAAGAGGTGGCAATTCAAAATATGCTTGCAGGAAGGCTAGGGTAGCATATGAACTTGCTTACCCCAGGAGAGAGAATAAGTATGCACAATGGCATTGGGGAGCTAGTTCATGATAGAGCCTCCAGACTGATGGGCAATAACGGAGAACTGCCATGCACACCAAATACAGGGCCTGATTCTGACCCGGTAGATGGTGGGCCAGTGCGCATGCGTATGACGGAGCCAGCTCCGTCTTGCGCATGCGCGAGACCCGGATAGCGATGGGCAATCCGTTGCTCCGGGTCTCATACCAAAGGGGGCATGCTGTCGATGTTGAGTGACATTACGTCCCCTTTAGTGGGCGGGCCGGGTGAGTGGCTGCCCAAACGGAGGCGTTCCCATGTGAACGCCTCCATTTGGGGGCGGCCCCAAAGACATCACAAGTGATGTCAGTGGGAGAAATTTCGGCTCTGTTTGAGCCGAAATCTCTCTGGGGCTTGCGGCAACAAGACCCTACCACAAGGGTCTCGTCGCAAGCCCGACCTTCCTGGCCGCTCGCTATAGCTGTGGGTGGTCACCCACAGCTATGCGAGCGGCCAGGAGGCCGTTCTTAAAAAAAAATAGCCCGGCCCTGATTCAGAGCGAGCACTCTGTCAGAGCGTCCGGCTCTGAATCAGGGCCACAGGCAGCACCGCCATGGAGAGTCTAAAAAGTTACACCAGACAGTCCTCAGAAGTCCCAGCATCACTGCCAAGTCTGAATAAGTTATGACAGGGACCATGTTGACACATTCATTGACTTGATTTGTCCAAGTTGGCCATCCATCTTTATATTATCAGCCATAGTTCTGACTCTATTGCAGTTGTGCCTGACTTACACTATTTTTGTGTTTAGCTTAACTGTCACTACCGGTGGCTTGCAACTGGGCCCACTGTGGTGCAGGGGCCCATAGCCGCTGCTGCACCAGCCGCTAGTGTCCCCACAAGTGCAGTGCAGACCACAGTGAGAGCGGTCAGCACTACACAGCAACAAACACACGGCCACCAACGGTGGCTGTGTGTTTGTTATAGCAGCCAATGAGAGTCAGACAGACTCTCATTGACTGCTGCATCCATGGAGGGAGCCGGCTGGAGCTCACTCATGAGCTCCGCCTTCCGGCTCCCCCCGCAGCGTGTGATGGGAGAGATGTCATGACGTCTCTCCCATATTGCAGAGTGGGCTGGGAGGAGCGGACAGTGGCGGTCGTGGCAGGTTGCGGGGGTTAAGGTAAATTGTGTTTTTGTTTGTGTGTGTGTGTAAGGGGGCATGGAACTGGAACAGCATAGGGTGGCCGCTACTAGTGGCACTGTATAGATGGGACTACTAATGGGGACAATGCATAGGGGGGATACTACTGGGGGCACTGCATAAGGGGGACTACTACTGGGGGCAGTGCATAGGGGCACTGCATAGGGGGGATTACTACTGGGGCAATGCATAGGGGGGATTACTATTGAGGGCACTGCAAACTACGGGGGGGACTACTACTGAGGGTAATGCATAGGGGGGACTACTACTGGGGGCAATGCATAGGGGGGATACTACTAGGGGCAATGCATAGGGGGACTACTACTGGGAGCACTGCATAGGGGGGACTACTACTGGGGGCAATGCATAGGGGGGACTACTACTGGGAGCACTACATAGGGGGGACTACTACTGGGGGCAATGCATAGGGGGGACTACTACTGGGGTCACTGTGTAGAAGGGACCACTTCTGGGGGCACTGTATAAGGGGCACTACTGGGGGCACTGTATAAGGGGCACTACTGGGGGCACTGTATATGGGGCACTACTGGGGGCACTGCATAGGGGGACCACTACTGGGGGCACTGCATAGGGGGGCCCAAAGCATATTCTTGCACCTGGGCCCACCACTCTCTAGTTCTGCCACTGATAAAAATTTAATAAACTAACCAGAAACTTGAGTTTTTATAGGGCGCGGAGAACAGTTTTTTTTTTTTTTTTTAAGAAAACAACTATATGAAGATAACTAGAACTTTTAGGGCCTGATTCGGACCGGCTCGCTAGGATTTTAGACGCCCACTTTCCCTTAGTAACACACGTCATCTCCAGGAAGTGTATGAAACAATCGGTAACATCGAGTAACATCGGACCCATACGCAGCACTTGTAGCTGACCATACAATACCACAAGCACTGTGAGTGCTGCTGTGTGTATTTCAGCCATGTGACGTGTATGCTAACGCTGGGTCTTACTTATGTACAGGGCAGGATTAAGGTCTGTGGGGGCCCCTGGGCAACAAACTTGTGGGGGCCCCTATATACCACAGTTTCGTCACTCTAAGAACATTTTTTTTTCTTTTATTCACCTCAGTAGTAATGCCCCTCTTGCAATGCCCACTGTAGTAGTGCCCCTTATGCAATGTCCCCAGTAGCAGTGCCCCTTATGCAGTGTCCCCAGTAATGGTCCCCATATGCAGTGCCACTGTAGTAGTCCCCCCTATGCAGTGCCACCTGTAGTAATGCCCCTTATGCAGTGCAGCCAGTTGTGGTCCCCCTATGCAGTGCCCCTTATATAATGCCCCAGACCTGCATAGGGGGGACCCCCAGTAGTGGTCCCCCCCATGCAGTGCCCATTATATAATGCCCCAGTAGTGGTCTCCCAGTAGTGGTCCCCCTATAGAGTACCCCAGTACTGTCCCTTATATAGTGCCCCCAGACCCAGTAGTGGTCCCCCCCAATGCAGTGCCCCTTATATAATGCCCTAGTAGTGGTCCCCCTATAGAGTCCCCCAGTAGTGGTCCTTATATAGTGCCCCAGACCCAATAGTGCTCCCCCCTATGCAGTGCCCCTTATATAATGCCCCCAGTAGTGGTCCCCCTATACAATCCACCAGTAGTGTCCCTTATATAGTGCCCCCAGACCCAGTAGTGCCCCCCCAATGCAGTGCCCCTTATATAGTGCCCCAAGTAGTAGTCCCCCCTATGCATTGCCCCCAGTAGTAGTTCCCCCAGTAGTTGTTCCCCTATGCACTGACCCTAGTAGCGCCCCCCCTTCCCATGCAGTGCCCTCTGTAGCGGCCCCCCTATTCAGTGCCCTCTGTAGCGGCCCCCCTATTCAGTATGGGAGAGACGTCAGCGTCATGACGTCTCTCCCATCACACGCTGCCGGGGGAGCCGGAAGGCGGAGTACATGAGTGAGCTCCAGCCGGCTCCCTCCGTTGTGCAGCAGCCAATGAGAGTCTGTCTGACTCTCATCGGCTGCTGTAACATACAAACAGCTGACGCCGGCAGCTGTGTGTATGTCACTGTGTAGTGTGGCCGCGCTCACTGCGCGGTATACACTACACTAGAGGAGGGGACACTAGCGGCGGCTGCAGACAGCACACCGCTGCTAGTGGGGGCCCCTCCGTGTGTGGGGGCCCAGGGACAACCGCCCCTGTCGCCCCCCCCTTAATCCGGCCCTGCTTATGAATGCCCCTGCAATGGCGTTCAGATGCACAGACACGTCTACGTTTGTACCACCACTCCCCGTTACCATCGACCACCCCCTGTCACCACCCACAAACGGCGCGACCTGTCACTCATGCTTGCGGAATGTCTGTGTACAAGTGGCGATCGCTTTGCGATCACAGGGACTGGTTCACGCCATCGCACTGCATCTTATACGCATTCGCAGATTACAAACATCGGCAGGCTACATGCGAACGCATCCTAGTGAGCAGATCTGAATCAGGCCCTTAGTTCCTGTAATGGCAGAGGAACTTTTACATATTCATACAACATCTGTTTAGGTTGGACCAATTAGTTTTACTGTATGGACACACATTAAATCTGGTTACATGGCCTAACTGTTGATAAGAGCTGTGACTAATCTTGTCAAACATAGGATGGCCTAATTTAATAGTGTGACCAATTTCAATTTAGATAAATAACTCTTGGTAAGGGGTCCCAAGTATAGGGGCCAATTTTTTCAAATGATTGGGACTATACACATTACCCCCCCCCCTATTCATATTCCTGAAAAACACCATGCCTGATCTTCAACATACATATTTAGAAAACAAACCAGTGTGTCTCCAGCTCTAGTACTAATTCACTTTTAAGAAAATTCAGTCAACAAATAATACAATTATAATATACAATATACCATGAAAGAAATGAATCCTGAGTATACAGAGGAGCTAGAAATCTGCTTCATAATCTAGTATTAAGTTTTTCACTATTACCTTTAGTAGCACGCATACAGTATACTAAGGTAAGCAAATCATTTGTTGAACAGATGTTTTGCTTATGTAAATAAATAAATGAGGATTGAACTGAAGTGGAACAATTAGCATGCAATAACGACTTCACATGAGTGCTGTATACAGAACACATTAGAGGCATTTTTCCCTGTTTTTATGTAAACACAGTAGTATCACATACTTAACTCACATTGATGTACTACTTAAGAGCCATTAGGGGAGATTTGTTAAATCTTGGAGAGAGATAAAGCCAACCAATCAGCTTCTAACTGTCAGTTTACAAGTCGTGCTAGAAATATGACAGTTAAAAACTGATGGTCTGGTATTTTCTCTCTCTCCACGCAATCTATCTCCAAGATTAGAGATATATCCCCCACTGTATTGAGTGGTGTCATATATTTTCAGATATGAACTGTGAAGGTGGCATTAAAGTAATATTATACTGCAGCTCTGTAAAAAAAAAAGTAGTATTACCATTTCAAACTATTAAAGACAACTGATGCTCCTCTCATAGCAGGGCCAAAACTAGCATTTTCGTCATCTGGGGCAAGACAGCAATTTGCCCCCCCTCCTTCCCCAGAAAACAGGAACCACAACATAGAGGACAAAAAGGATGTGTGTTTATATGTTTATGTGAAACAGTAATGCCCCTTACAACACATTATGCCACACAGTAATGTCCCTTACAATAAATTATGCCACACAGTAATGCCCCTTACAACACATTATGCACCAAAGTAATGCCCCGTACAACACAATGTGCCACACAGTATTGTCACTTACAACACATTATGCCACAGTAATGCCCCTTACTACACATTATGTCACAGTAATGCCTCTTAGACATTATACCACACAGTAATGCCCTTTACAACATATTATGCCACACAGTAATGCCCCTTACAACACATTATGCCACAGTAATTCCCCTTACTACACATTATGTCACAGTAAGACCCCTTACACATTTTGCCACAGTAATGCCCCCCAGTGACAGCAGCAGTCCCAGAAATGACAGATGAAACTATTAAAAATGGACTTTCACATTAAAATGAGATCTCTTAGTAAGCAGCTCATTCTTTTTACCTGCCAGGGCCACGTGGTGGGTGAGTTCTGGCGGCATGGGGTGGGGAAGCCACATGCTGGGGATCGGTCAGTGCCACTGTCATTCTAATGTGGCGCTGGTTGCGAACCAATTAGAGCTTGCGGACCAGCAGCCACTGCTGATTGGCTGCCGGTCCACAACTCTGATTGGCTCACGCCTGGCGTCACATTAGTCTGATGGTGGTGCTGTGTTTCTCATGGCTGCCTTCAGGTCCCGGCATGCGGCTCCAAACTTACACATGTAGGTTTCAAAATAAGTTGAATACCACACTGGGATTGGTGCTAGACATATATAAAAAAGGGAAAATTTTCAAATCACAAGGATTAATGACAATAACAAAGTTTCATATATAAATGAACAAATGCAGAGGATAATCTTCTCCACAACAATAAATAGCATATACTTAGTCCTTTGTCAGTCCAATATAAGCAAGTTTTCACAGACTAGATATCTAGTGAAATTCCTCCACTCTTTATTCTTCTGAGTCGTATTCCTCAAACATGGATGACCGATAAAGAAAAGCCAGAAAATATATTCATAGTGTAGTATGTTCTTTACTTGCTAAAATATAGAGTCTCTTTTATAAACACACAGTGAAGAGCGTACCCCAACTCACAGGAATAATCACCACTGAAATCATGTAAAGGTTTCTTTAATCGCCACTTTAAGTTGTGTACCCCTCAAATGGTATACATAGACGTACCACACTTACGAATTAAAGGTACTGGAAGCTCCTATAAAGGTATCTTTTTTTATAGGGATCTCTGTTGTTCACTTCTTATCCATTCATTCATCACCCAGGGAAAAATCGTAAACCTCAACCAAATATGGAGAAAACTTGTATCAGAAAACAAAATGCTTCTCATTCCAAAAGGAATTTTATTTTTTGGTAAAAACAGGTTTATTTATGATGAAAAAAGATACAAAAAACACATATATAAAAAATTCAGGACTCCAAACAGTGGCGAGTGAAAATACCTGACCTGTGCAAAGCTGTTAGTATAGTCCAGACTTCCAGGTCAGGAAAACCACTACAGCCACCATAGACAAGTCCAAAATAACAGAATAAGGGCCTGATTCAGACCCACTCGCGAGTTGCTGTTCCCCAGATTCCTGCAGGAATTGTACAGATGTAGAGGTTTTTGAATGTCAAGCCACCAAGATGGAAGAGTCCTTCTTAAGGTGCGGTTATGATAAAAATAAAGTGAAAGAAGGCCTCAAAGTAGCATATGAGGTAAATAGAGAAGACTTATTGATTCCTAAACTTAACTCTGGGGAACATGATAGATTTAAGTGGGCCTTTGTTTCTAATTATAACTCGCAATATAAGGAAGTAGAAAAGATCTTTAAGAGGCACTGGACCATCCTGATGAAAGATCCAGTGATAGGAAAAGCTTTACCATCACAACCGGTGCATATATATAAAAATGCGGCCAATATGAGAGCTAAGCTGGTGAGAAGCCTACATCCATCTATAGGGGTTAAGGGGGTACAAATTAAATCTACTGGTTTCTTCCGTTGTGGGGTTTGTATTGGATGTAGGAATATACCAAAAAATACTACCACAAAGAAAATAGATGAAGTTATCATTAATGGGAGGACCCTAAAAGTGTTGGATTTTATTACTTGTCACTCTAAAAATGTGATATATGTGGTAGAATGTTGATGTGGAAAATTTTAAATTGGCCGCACCAAAAGATGTTTGAAGGTATGAATTGGGGAACACCTGAATAATATAAGGAAGGGGTTAGAAACCCATTCCCTTTCTGATCATTTTAAAAAAGTACATAATTGCTCGGTACAAGATATTAAAAACTTATATGGTATTTGAAAAATTGAGGATTCAAAGAGGTGCAAGGACACTCTTAAAAGGTTAACTAAGGAAGAAATTAGACTTATTTATACTTTTAATACTTTAGCACCTTTGGGTCTTAATCTTGATTTCGAGCTAAATGGTTTTTATGAATTTCTCCTTTTATTACTCTGGTTTATCATCATATTTCTCTTGTTGTTTTTTCACTCTGGTATTTATATGATCAGTATTTTAAAGTATGTTTATGTATATTTTTATTGGTATTAATATACCAGCATTTCAAGCTTAAATGATTTTTATGGATTCCTTCTTTTACTATTCAGGTTTATTATATTCCACTGGTTTTTTATATGATCATTATTTTTTTATATGTTTTTATGTATACTCATACTGTTTTTTATGGGCTGTATTTGATTATATTTGGATGGGTATACTGATGGATCTCTATTTAAGTTATAGATTCATTCATGCCGGGGATTGAAAGTATCAGTGTGTGAATAAGAAAATCCATGACAAAATGGCACCCGCTGTTTAGAATCGTTTAGGCTTCGGTGTAATACCTGAGATGGATCTTTTCCACGCTTATTTGGGTTATGTGAGGGTGAATTGGGTTAGTTGTTCCATGTCTAGTTTTTAGGAATAGGAAGGATGGTATAAAAGGGTATTTTACATTAGTCCTCTCCATACCTTGAGGAAGACACAGTAGTATCGTAACGCGTCGGTGGGAGAGGACTTATTCTGTTATTTTGGACTCGTCTGTGGTGGCTGTAGTGGTTTTCCTGACCTGGAAATCCGGACTATACTAACAGCTTTGCACAGGTCAGGTATTTTCACTCGCCACTGTTTGGATTCCTGAATTTTTTATATATGTGTTTTTTGTATCTTTTTTCATCATAAATAAACCTGTTTTTACCAAAAAAAAAAATTCCTTTTGGAAGGAGAAGCATTTTGTTTTCTGATACAAGTTTTCTCCATATTTGGTTGAGGTTTACGATTTTTCCCTGGGTGATGAATGAATGGATAAGAAGTGAACAACAGAGATCCCTATAAAAAAGATACCTTTATAGGAGCTTCTAGTACCTTTAATTCGTAAGTGTGGTACGTCTATGTATACCATTTGAGGGGTACACAACTTAAGGTGGAGATTAAAGAAACCTTTACATGATTTCAGTGGTGATTATTCCTGTGAGTTGGGGCACGCTCTTCACTGTGTGTTGATAAGAGAGACTCTATATTTTAGCAGGTAAAGAACATACTACATTATGAATATATCTTCTGGCTTTTCTTTATCGGTCATCCATGTTTGAGGAATAAAGAGTGGAGGAATTTCACTAGATATCTAGTCTATGAAAACTTGCTTATATTGGACTGACAATGGACTAAGTATATGCTATTTATTGTTGTGGAGAAGAATATCCTCTGCATTTATTCATTTACATATGAAACTTTGTTATTGTCATTAATCCTTGTGATTTGAAAATTTTCCCTTTTTTATATATGTCTAGCACCATTCCCAGTGTGGTATTCAACTTATTTTGAAATTTAGATCGATGTTGAGAACTTGGTGATTTTTCTCGAATACCATAAGCGAAGGCTGCTAGTGAGCGCACTGTGGGTGTTCAATTTTTTTTCTATAGTCTCTTACACATGCAGGTACCTGGGGCACCCCTACCTTGGCAGCCTCTCCTCGTCACCCCCTCTACTCTGGTGCCCCCTTAGCCCCCCCTAATTGCGGCGCTGCTCATAGTTAGGCCACTGTCCTCATGGGATTATATAGAGGTTAAAGGGCTGGATACTAGCCATCAGCCCACAGCCTGCGACAGAGGAGTGTAAGGGTGGGTACACATCTAAACGACCGGCAATTGTGCAGATGTTCAGGGCGATTTGCCTTCACCCTGGACGATATTGCAGGATTGCTGGTACACACTGCACGATTTAATGAATGACGGAACGATTACTTGTTCCGTCCTTCATTGTTATGTATGGAGCCTCATGCGAAATCGTGTGATTAGCTGTGCTGCACAGCCAGTTACACGATAATGCATGTGACTGCGGGAGCACGCAAATCGGGCATACACATTGTACGATATGGCTGATTTGTCATTCCGATATAGCTATATCGGCCAACTCGGCCCAAATCATGCAGGTGTGTACCCACCCTTAGATTACATATAGTTAAGAATACTGCACCACTACTTTCCCCCCAGCCCCCCAGGAGCCGTGGCTGGGGGGAAAGTAGTGGTGCAGAATGAAGGAAACATAGTGGCACGGATGCAACTTTTCTTTTAAATGTGAGACAGTTACCAAGCACACCTGTTGCAAAGCACCTAGGAAAACAGCTGACACAAGTTAGATAACTAGTTAAAAGGGGTGCATGAGAAAATGTGATCACAAAAATGATTAATTATAAAAATGAATCATAATAAACAAAAAGCACTAATCCACGGCACTCACCATTCCTAGATTTGGGGTGCAACATGGTATGTGACCACATTGTTTAAATAGAAATCACAGGGCTCTGCACTCGCCATAATAACTAACAATAATAATAATAATAATAATAATAATAATAAACAGTGGGGTTTTGGTTCATGAATTGATCAATGCATTTAAGCTTGCAGCCCCCTTCACGGGACCCCACTTTACTGCAAGTCCCTACTCTATTGCTCAGAATTATAACATGGACATAGCCATCACATTAGTGTTTAGCACTAATGTGATGGCTATGTCCATGTTATAATTCTGATTAGTGCTTTTTGTTTATTATGATTAATTTTTATAATTAATCATTTTTGTGATCACATTTTCTCATGCACCCCTTTTAACTAGTTATCTAACTTGTGTCAGCTATTTTCCTAGGTGCTTTGCAACAGGTGTGCTTGGTAACTGTCTCACATTTAAAAGCAAAGTTGCTGTGAGCTTTAAACCTTGATAGCATACCTTGAGTTTAACACTAATGTCCATGTGGTCACATACCATGTTGCACCCCAAATCTAGGAATGGTGAGTGCCGTGGATTAGTGCTTTTTATATATATATATATATATATATATATATATATATATATATATATATATATATATATATATATATATATAGTATATATGTATATATATATATATATATATATATATATTATAATGGCATATATATTATAATGGCACAGTCATGTCCTTATATTAAGGCTGAATCGGAAGAAAACGTCATTCTCCCATAGAGAATTCCTGAGGGGGGGGCATGGTGTTTAAGGGGCTACACCTCAAAAGCTTTTGATGGTACCAAGTTGAAATTTGGCATGGGTGAGTAGAACTGTCGCTTGGTGCTGTATGCCAAATTTCAGGGCAAAAAAATGAGGATTTGGGAGTAATCTAAAGTTTCAACTGTCAGTTTTTTCGGCCACTCTCACTTAGAACCACTTTTCTGCTGTAGTCTATGGGGGATTTTTGGGAAGGCTTTAGTCAAGGTACAGGGCGAATTTATATTTGGGGTTTATATTATTTAGGTAGCTCTTGTTCCAGGGTAGGCACTTTTGAGGTTCAGGTAAAGATAAAGTTACAGTTTTTAAACTATTAGCCCACAAGTGCCCCATTATAGAGATAGGGAGTTTCAACTTGCTGAGCAATGTCAGTTGGTGGTCTCCTCCTCTGGCTTCGCTTGGGTGCACAAACATGGCTGCATTTTAGCCTGCACCTTGTTTTTATTAAGTGAACTGGAGGGGAATTACATACATTTTTGTGATACAGTGGGGCAGGGGGGTGTTTTGGGGTTGGTGTGGGCACATTATCACAGTGATAAACCCTGGCTCACATTAATGAGTCCTCTGGTTCGAGCGGTGCCAGAGGAGTCTGATAAAGCACGTGTTCATGACATTACTAATTTATTCAGAGGAGGAAAGTCAACAGAAAATTCAAAAGTGCTTTATTATAAGGGCATGGTCATGTCCTTATATTAAGGCTGAATGGAATAAATTGAATTGTCCCATAAGGAGTTCATAAGATGGGGGCATGGTATATATATATATATATATATATATACACACATATATATAAAACAGTACAAGGCCTGGGGCTGTCACACTGACTCACTCCTGCACAGGAGGACACACCGGGTTAGTGAGAGGAGACCAGTCCGGATCATGTCTCCGGGTAGAGGTCAGGGGGAAATTACCGAAGACATAGAGCCGTGGCTGGGGGGAAAGTAGTGGTGCAGATGGAAGGAAACATAGTGGCACAGATGCAAGAATACAGGGGAGCATGGATGTGGAAAGACAGATTGGTGCGAATGAGGGAATAAAGAACTAGCACAGTTAGGAGACCACATAGCTCTAGGGATTGGGGAAGATAGAACAGCATGGAGGCACAAATAGTGTACATGCATAGACAGAGTATGATAGTTTTAGAAATTAGGGAGATGAATGTGTATACTGAATGAGATGGATTTATGGAGTGAGAAAAATGTTGGAACCCAGTGGGATTGTTGAGGTGAACGAATGGGAAGATTATGGGCACTGAGTAGGATGTGTGTGTCACATAACATCTCAGACCTCAGTTGCATAGACTGCATGTGTGTGTTCCAATGAGCACACAATTATGTGAATTAGCAGCTCCACCATTTTGTGAGTGACTGCAATCTCACTCTGTGAGAGTGCTGAATCTGCAGTTAACCACAGGGTGTGATGGCATACCATATCTGTAGAGCGCAAGCAACAAGTCCATTAAGGTATTAGCCTTAATGATCAAAATTTCATTGCTTTTCTGAGTTTGAGTGGCAGAAATTCAGTAGGTTTTGTGAAATTTCAGATCATGTCTAATGAAGCCTTAATGGGACACGTGAAACTGTAAGGTTTTTTTTCTATGGAATATATATATATATATATATATATATATATATATATATAGCCAGCAATGCCCCGGCACTCATGTAAAAATCCAAACTACTCTGCCTCAGTTCCTTTTTGGAGGGACAGCACCCTCAATATACACCAGTACGTACAGAAGGCGGCACTCGGAGACTGAGAATAAAGTGAAATACCCCCAACTGGGGAGTTATATTTGTCAACGTCTTGGGGATGGAACCCCCTTTCTCAGGACACCCCAGTTGGGGGTATTTCACTATTTCACTTTACTCTGAGTCTTCGAGTGCCGCCTTCTGTACATACTGGTATATATATATATATATATTTCATACAATATATAATATACACTATATATATATATATATATATATATATATATATATGTCCATGAGACCGGCACTCAATGAAAAACAGTTTTAAATAGAAAATGTATTTTACTTGCCTGGATGCCCTCCCCGGGTAGAATGAACTACTCCATGCACAGAATAAGAAAAACGGCAGCACTCAGCAGGACTCGTGAAAAAAAGACTCACTACGGAGGTATGGTGTCCAACGTTTCAATCTCTTTTGGTGTGAGATTTTCATCAGGGAACAATAAACAAGTGAATGCATACAGCTTATTTATACATACAGGGTAATTACTCACCAATGTGTTGTGCATAACGCGGTCCAGGCTGCCGGGCAGGTTAAGGTGACGTCATCACAATGCGTACACCCCACGTGCCACAGCACATGATTACACTCAGTGTTAGGTAACTATGGTGATAGTGCAGGTAAAAGCTGCCAATAGCGGCAGTAAAGTTTTTAGGTAACCAAGATAATATGGATGAAAACTAATCTTGCGAGCAAGTCAGGGTGACCTTATCACAATGCGTGCACGCAACGAATTATAGCACACAATCGAACTCAATGTAAAGTGACTGGAATGATGGTGCAATTAAAAACTGCCAATAACGGCAGTGAGGTTACAAGTAACCATGGTGACATAAAACATAAACATAGCCAAATGACTCCATATATAATAGCCGATCACGGCTGTAATGCAATATACTTTAGAAAATAATGGACCATCTGAATGCACATATAACACAATTCGGATACAAAGTAACATCTTATAACTTCAATGAGAAGGTATATTAGAGAGTCAAACCAATGCAAATAAATATATGAATATAGCCAAAAAATCGGAAAATGAACAAACAAAAAACACAAATTACACATATTGGAATACTTATAAAAAACAAGACAAAGACAGGTTTTCATTTAAACCATAGGGTGCAACACAGTTCATGCGGTCGATCCATTTTGCCTCCCATTGTAAAAGTTATTTCTCTCTATTGCCTCCTCGTAATAGAGGCGGAATATGGTCCACAATTTTGTAGCACAGGGTGGCAAGGGAATGTTTTTTTTTTAAAAAATGTTGTGCGACCGGTTGTTCGCTGTCTCTTCCATTGAGGGCTAATCTAATGCCCGATCGGTGTTGTGCCATACGCTCTCGAAATTGGCACACCGTCTTGCCAATATATAAAAATCCACAAGGACAACGTATGACATAAATAACGAAAGAGCTGGTGCATGTTAGAACATGATTAATAAAGATTTTTTTTCCAGAATAGGGGTGTGATATGTAGTTGCCGGTTTCCATATATCGGCAGGTTGTACAACCGAGACAGGTGTAACAGCCAGGTCTTTTGTACAAAAAGGTATTTTTTGAAACTGAAGGTTTATTGAATCCCGTGATATCATTGTGAATAAGACGATCCTTTAGATTTGGGCCTCTGCGATAACAGGACAACACTTTAGAATTTTTGAAAGCCGGTAAAGGCCAATGTTGTTTCATAGTAGAGTTAATTTGAGAACTCATAGTAGAAAAAGTATTGACAAAGAACATTTTTTTAGATGTATCAGTGTTACGGTTCGAAGACTTAAGGCACTCTTCTCTTGGCATTGATAGAACTTTAGACATGGCTTTATTAAGCATTTGCAGGCGATAGCCTCTTTGATGAAATCTGTTTAACATATTTTGTATTTGTTTTCTCGCTTCTAGGTCATTGCTCGTTGAACACGCAAAAATTGGGAGTAGGGTAGTCCTCTTTTAAGGGCTACTGGATGGTGACTGGCAGCATGTAGTAGGGTATTTTTGTCAGTTGTCTTAGTATATAGATTGGTTTCTATGGTGTTTGCTGTCCAGTATACCGTCACATCTAAATAGTTGATTTGTGAGCATTGTGGTCCCAAGTAAATTTGATGGTTGAATGGCGAGTATTGATTTTATTCATAGCTAAGTCAAAATCTTCAGCAGTGCCAGACCAGAGTAGGAAGATATCATCAATATAACAAACAAAAAATAATAAATGTTTGACAAAATCAGGTTCTTTGAAAAAAAGTTCTCTTTCTTGTTTGAACATAAAGATGTTGGCCAATGAAGGAGAGACATTTGATCCCATACTGCAACCTTGAAGCTGTAAGTAAAATTTACCGTCAAAATAAAAATTATTTCTACATAAAGTTAATTCCAATAGATCTATAAAAAACTTGATGTCAGGTCCAGAATATTTGGAGTTGGTATTTAAGTATTCGGACATGGTGTTTAAGCCTTCATGGTGTGGAATACTTGTGTATAGATTGATGACATAAATAGTACACAAAGAAGTAGTGACTGGTAAATTAGTTAATTCATTTAATTTCAATAAAAATGCCGTAGTATCTTTAAGGAAACAAGGTTCTTCTGAGATTAATGGTTGCAGGTAAAAATCCAAATACTTCGAAATGGGTTGATAGATCGATTCTCGAGCAGAAATGATTAATCTACCTAGGGGGAGGCAAGATTTTTGTGCACTTTGGGACGTGCATACACCAAAGGAGTCACTGGAAATTCAGATTAATCATTTCTGCTCACAAATCAACTATTTAGATGTGACGGTATACTGGACAGGAAACACCATAGAAACCAATCTATATACTAAGACAACTGACAAAAATACCCTACTACATGCTGCCAGTCACCATCCAGTCTCCCTTAAAAGAGGACTACCCTACTCCCAATTTTTGCGTATTCGACGCATAGTGAGCAATGACCTAGAAGCGAGAAAACAAATACAAAATATGTTAAACAGATTTCATCAAAGAGGCTATCGCCTGCAAATGCTTAATAAAGCCATGTCTAAAGTTCTATCAATGCCAAGAGAAGAGTGCCTTAAGTCTTCGAACCGTAATACTGATACATCTAAAAAAATGTTCTTTGTCAATACTTTTTCTACTATGAGTTCTCAAATTAACTCAACCATGAAACAACATTGGTCTTTATCGGCTTTCAAAAATTCTAAAGTGTTGTCCTGTTATCGCAGAGGCCCAAATCTAAAGGATCATCTTATTCACAATGATATCACGGGATTCAATAAACCTTCAATTTCAAAAAATACCTTTTTGCACAAAAGACCTGGCTGTTACACCTGTCTCGGTTGTACAACCTGCCGATATATGGAAACCGGCAACTATATATCACACCCCTATTCTGGAAAAAAAATCTGTATTAATCATGTTCTAACATGCACCAGCTCTTTCGTTATTTATGCCATACGTTGTCCTTGTGGACTTTTATATATTGGCAAGACGGTGTGCCAATTTCGAGAGCGCATGGCAAAACACTGATCGGCCATTAGATTAGCCCTCAATTGAAGTGACAGCGAACAACCGGTTGCACGACATTTTAAAAAAAAAAAACATTCCCTTGCCACCCTGTGCTACAAAATTGTGGACCATATTCCGCCTCTATTACGAGGAGGCAATAGAGAGAAATTACTTTTACAACGGGAGGCAAAATGGATCGACCGCATGAACTGTGTTGCACCCTATGGTTTAAATGAAAACCTGTCTTTATCTTGTTTTTTATAAGTATTCCAATATGTGTAATTTGTGTTTTTTGTTTGTTCATTTTCAGATTTTTTGGCTATATTCATATATTTATTTGCATTGGTTTGACTCTCTAATATACCTTCTCGTTGAAGTTATAAGATGTTACTTTGTATCCGAATTGTGTTATATGTGCATTCAGATGGCCCATTATTTTCTAAAGTATATTGCATTACAGCCATGATCGGCTATTATATATGAGTCATTTGGCTATGTTTATGTTTTATGTCACCATGGTTACTTATAACCTCACTGCCGTCATTGGCAGTTTTTAATTGCACCATCATTCCAGTCACTTTACATTGAGTTCGATTGCGTGCTATAATTCGTTGCGTGCACGCATTGTGATAAGGTCACCCTGACTTGCTCGCAAGATTAGTTTTCATCCATATTATCTTGGTTACCTAAAAACTTTACTGCCGCTATTGGCAGCTTTTACCTGCACTATCACCATAGTTACCTAACACTGGGTGTAATCACGTGCTGTGGCACGTGGGGTATACGCATTGTGATGACGTCACCTTAACCTGCCCGGCAGCCTGGACCGCGTTATGCACAACACATGGGTGAGTAATTACCCTGTATGTATAAATAAGATGTATGTATTCACTTGTTTATTGTTCCCTGATGAAAATCTCACACTAAAAGAGATTGAAACGTTGGACACCATACCTCCGTAGTGAGTGTTTTTTTCACGAGTCCTGCTGAGTGCTGCCGCTTTTCTTAATATATATATATATATATATATACAGTATATAATAGATACGAGGGTGAGTCAAAAATTATTCACACTCCAGTTATATTAAAACTTCTGTTGGCCGCACATCTTATCAACGTTTTCCGTACTAGGTCACTGTGCAGGTTTACACATGTTACGTCAGTTCATTTGTGACAGCAGTGCCAGAAAAAATGGCTGCCCCACTTGTGATTTGCACGAAAGAAGAGCAGTGTGCAGTGATTAGTTTTTTGTAGTCTAATGCCGATATTTCTCGAAGACTTTGTGCACAGAATGGAGAAAGTGTTCTGTCATGAAGAAGTATGTATGAATGGATATACAAGTTCAAAGAAGGCCGCACAAGTGTCAGCCATGAAGAAGGAGCCGGACTCCTGTGTACGTCCATGTCTGATGAGAACATAGAGCGTGCACGTGAATTGATTCTGTTGGATAGACGAGTGACAGTGGATTATGTTGCAAATCATTTTCAAATCAACCATAGCTCTGCCTATGCAATAATCTACGACAGACTTGGGTTTCAAAAGGTTTGTGCGAGATGGGTGCCGAAACAACTCACGGAAGAGCACAAACAGAAGCATTTGGACATCTGCAAACAAAATTTGGACCGATACTCTAAGGAAGATGAAAGTTTCTTAAAAAGAATCATTACTGGTGACAAGACGTGGATTCATCACTACAAGCCTGAGTGTACACGGCAGAGTGTGGAATAGAAACATCCTCAATCGTCGACCAAGAAAAAAATATTTATATAGTAGTCAGGTTATGAGAGTACAGAGAAACCATCAGCTAGAAAAGTTATGCTTACAGTTTTCTGGGATTCTCAAAGGCCAGTATTGGAACATTATCAGGAAACAGGTTCAACAACAGTGAAGAGCTGAAGCCTAAAATTCAAACAAAATGCAGAGGACTGCTATCCAAGGGATGCACATTCACACACCGCTGTTCATACTGTCGACACTATCCAAAAACTTTTTTTGAGGTGTTTAAGTATCCTTGCTATAGTCATGATCTTGCCCCAACAGACTACCACCTGTTTGGTCCCCTGAAACAAGCCCTAAGAGGATGAAGATTCACGTCTGATGAAGAGGTGAAGACAGCAGTGCATTCGTAACTTTGGCTTAATACAACACATCAGGCAGGTATATGGTGCCTCCCCCTGGGTACTCCACCCTGGGCGGTGACGCCACTTTCCCAAACCTAATTAAGGCCCTGACTGACATCATCAAGCTAACACTCACAATGTATTAGTGTTGAAACAATCATGCAAGTTATTGTAAGGATGTTACACAATATGTAAACATATATACAATTTACCTTGACAATTCCTATCACTAAGCTAACACAAATCACTTATCAGATCAGCCAGCTTATCCATCATCGATCACTCACCCATGAGAAAAGAGCAAACTTATTAGCTCAACCCCAGCAATTTACCAAGTGTTTAGTTTTGAAACCCATGTCTTTTTCTCCCTTAGGGGTAAATTTACTAATGCTGGGTACACACTGGCCGATATACAGTATTGGCTGATCAATTGATCAGCCAATTTATCTGCTGGTCGTCGGCCAGTGTGTACAGACGATATGTCTGTGAACCGTGTCGTTCACAGACACATTGCATTGGCTGTGCTGCACAGCCAATGGACAGATATGTCTGCAGACATATCTGTCCATCGGCAAGTGTGTACAGGCAGTCTGCAGACTGCCTGTACACACACTGCAGCAACCGCGGGGAAGGGCGCGGCCCTGATCCGCCTTCCTGTCAGCGGGACCCGCAGCTGCTGGATAGATGATGGCCGTTCATTGTGTATGAACGACCATCATCTAAAGATACATCTGCATATCACTCAATCTGCAGATATATCTTCCAGGTGTGTTCCCACAATTAGATTCGTGTTGATCCGAGATTGCAAACTCGGGTAAAAATATTGTTTTTTACCAACACGGAAATTTACTATTTTTTTTAATTTAGGGGGGTGAATTCGGCCGTGTTAACCCCGTAAATTCGGCCATTTTTTTTCACTAGAAATGAAAATACCATTGACTCAGTTCAGAAGTACTTTTCATTCAGCATGGAAACAGTGTGTAAATGGTTAAATAAAAAAAATAAAAATTACGTAGGGTCCTCCTAAAAGACATAACCAGCCTAGGGCTGCTTACCCAGTCCTGGTTCCTAAAAATACGGGGGGAAAAACGTGTAGGGTCCCCCCCTATTTTAAGGACCAGCATCTGACTGCTGAGCCAGTCCTGGTTTAAAAATATGGGGGGAAAAATTATGTAGGGGTCCCCCTATATTTAAAACCAGCTCCGGACTCAAATCCGGCCGGGGTGTAATGCCACAGCTAGGGGACTCTATCACCGGTTCTCCCCAGCCAAAGCATTTGCACCCCAAGTCAGTCAGCCCAAGCTTGGTATCTCAGGGGAGGTGGGAACCCCCCAATAAATGGTTACAGCCAATGAGCGGCCTCTACATGTAAAGCGGCCTCTAATTGGCTGGCAGGCCATGGGATTTCCAATACAGGCCTGTCTCCTGTCATTCGAAGTATTGGTATATGTGACAACACATACCAATACTTGTCCGGCATGGATCGGGTCACTCGTTTTTTTCTTGCAAAGTCCGGGGATTCTACGGAGACCAGCGCAAGGATAGTGTTAAGTATAACATCTTTTTTCCAGGTACTCTTATTGGATTTCTACATGGAGAAGGGGACAAATCAACTGGCAGCCATGTGTGAGTGAGGTAGGTGTATGTAATATAGTTATGATTGACACGGTGTGTCAGTGTTGTGGTTTATTAACTATTTATTTTACATTGGGGTACGGGTGCCTGCCGCCTGTTGGCACTTGTAGTTCCACAAGTGCCAAAGGGCAGGCATGCTGGCACCTGTAGAACCACTGTAAAAAACAATAGTTTATCTAAGCCTGGGATGCTTGGGAGTTCCCACCTCCCCTGAGATCCCAGGCTTGGGCTGACCGGCTTGGGGTGATAATGCTTGGGCCAGGGAGACCTGATGATAGGGTCCCCTGGCTGTGGCATTACACCCTGGTCGATTTTTGGTCTGGTGCTGGTTTTAAATATAGAGGGACCCACAATTTTTCCCCCCTATTTTTAAAACCAGGACTGGCTCAACAGCCAGGTGCTGGTTACTAAAATATGGGGGGGACCCTACTCATTTTTCCCCCCATATTTTTAGGAATCAAGACTGGGTGAGCAGCCCAGGGCTGGTTACGTCTTTTTTTTTTTGGGGGGGGGGGGGGTCCTACATAATTTTTTGTTTTTAAATTTAACCCATTACAGTACACTAACATACACAAACAGCCTGTTCAGGAGGGAAACTTGGGCAGTAAACTCGGGGTTTTAACACAGACATGATCGATCAAATACACCATTGGACAACACTATCCTGACCACCTCAGGAGCTTGGTAAATTCCACATTTTTTTTGTGAAAAAAATGGCTGTTTTTGATCGATCTTATCCGTGTTTAAAAACGGATCGAATCGGGACCAACACGAATCTTAGTAAATTTACCCCTTAGTCTGAGGGCTCACCCTATATAGAGTTAACTAGCCCAGGTGTTATATGTACTACATGGTGGGTTTAAAATCCCAACTGCATTGTGGTGTTTTCCTGGCGAGATTGCACCTTGCTGATTTACTAAACACAAAACACTGAAATCCTGAAGACAAACCACACTTTAGAATAGAAATCACCATTAAATCACCATTACTGTTTTGGCCCAGTAAAATAATAGATAGCCCAGGTTTAGAACTCACCACAAACTTGTTGAAGTCCTGCCTAAATAAATGACCTGCTTCTGACAGATGGGTTTGTCCAAAGCACGACACAGATCCGTAGGGTTGTCCTTGCCCAAAATTGATAACCAGGTTGACAGTATATAAATCAGGAGAACAGAGAGCATGATGTTAACTAGCCTAAGGCTAGTTAGATTCATATTAGGGCAACCCCCACATTATGGGCCTCCCCTCTATGGTTCCACCAGCCCAGGTTGGTAAAGCCTTGTACTGGTTAGTGAAAAATAAGGAGGACCACACTCTTTTAATCCCTCCATATTTTTCCATTTTACCAACTGAGGCTTTAAGGCATAGAATTAGTTATTAGTTTTGGGGAACCCCATTCCATTTTTCTTTTTCATTTTGTCATTAATTTTTTATTTTTTTAACTATAGAAGCATGCACATATCCCAGGGATTTGTGTACTGCTTCAAAACTGCTCTGGATTTATGTCAGGTTTGTGGTGGGACCACAGTGGGATAGGGGTTTAGAAACCAAAGGGGATCGACGACAGGTTATTTTATTTTTAAGTTATAAATCACTATCAATTAATGGCGATCCTCATCAAATTGTATACCCCTGCAAAACTATGGTTTAGTAAATTTACCCCCAAGTGTTCGGCTTGGCTGCAGCAACACCTTGAAGTCTGCCAGCAGGTTTGAGAACAAGATTTTTTCTAGAGACCTGTGGTAAGTCCATTACTTTGCCACAGTAGGATAATAGGATGACCAAGGGAATGCAGAAAGATGCATTGATAAGGGAATAAATAATTAGGTGCAATAGAATATATGGGGCCTAATTCAGAAGTGGACGCAGAATGGCACGCACATCAGTACAGTTAAATATGCAAAGCCTGAGGTGCCCGCTTTCAGTGCCTGTACCGGCAGTAGCACCGATTGCTGCATCTTTAGACTCCACCAATAGTCGCACCAATTCCTATGACAGGTGCAGATTTTCCATCTGACTATGGCCTCCTATTCCTGTGGCTGTGCACCTGTGTACGCAGCCACTTGCATTGGCATGCCAGCGATACTCCCATAACACGCCCACTGAGCGGACTTCTTTTAGGGGGTTAGGGTTAAGGGGGAGTACAGTTAGTTTATACTTACCATTTTAGCTGTCGGGGTCTTCACTGCTGCCGGCACCGGGTGTCGGGATTCCATAACGATCCCCATGCTACTACTGCCTATCCCTAACCTCCCCCACTAGTGCCTAACCCTAAACCCCCCCCCTCAGGGCCAACAAGAGCCGCGCAGGGACCAGGTGACAGAGGCCATGGCCTAATTGCAGGAGGTGTGGCCACGCCCCCTTAGAAAATTTGGGGCTGGGAAGGGCGGCACTGTGTGCCCCTCAGCCCGGCGCACAGCCAATGGGGGAAGCAATCAGCGTGATCACTCCCCCCATAGACATAGGAGACTGCTCCAGCTGCTGCTATAGCAACCACGAGCAGTCCTCCAGTGCAGCCCTGCACACAGCAGCGTTTGCTGGGCTGCTGTGACTTAAGAGGGAGGGGGAGCGGTGCCGGACCCGGGCCCCCGTCGGGCCTCTGCAGCAAGCTTGGGCCTGGGTAATTTGTACCCACTCCCACCCCCTCTCAGTGCCCCTGACCCCCTCTAAGTGCCTAAAACTAACCCCCCTGTCCCCGCAGCCTAAACCTAGCCCTCCGGGGGGGTGCCTAACCCTAACCTCCCCCCGGGGGTGCCTAACCTTAAACCACCCTTCCCTTAGCCTAACCCTCCCAGACGGAGGCCTAACCCTATGCCCCTCCTCCTGGAGCCCCTAGCCTACGTGCGGCTGTCCGCGCCCGCCGTCCGGCTTACTTTCGTTCGGTATGCCAGGCGTCGGGATCCCGGCATAGGTATAATGACAGGCGTCATTAGTACCCTGCCGGGATTTGACAGTCGGGAAGCCGGCTGTCTGCATTTCGGCTTTCTGACTGCATCCCATAGTATGACCATCATCTTTGATTGCGTAATGCCACTGTTTAACTGTGCCACATTAGATCAAGTGATTCTAGGCATCCAGTCAGAATACAATATGCTAGCGCTGTATAAATACATGTTAACAGAGAATTAAATAGTTAAACATACTTTGTTAAAAAAAAGTTTAGGCAGGAAATGCCATCCACCTGATCTCAGAGATATACATAGGTTATAATACAAAGTAGAACAATGTATCACAGTGTTTTCTAACAGATTAATTTCAGAGACTGAAAATGTGTCTCTAGTCTTCTAGCTTTGATTAGAGCTATATAGTGTTTTTCAGTCTCTTAAGAAAATATACTGTTACTTGAATCATATCAAATTGCATGATATTAATCACCCATAGGGAAAAATTAAACATTCATTTGTTCTACGTTTCAATGAGCATTTCCTACCCCGAGTCACTTCTTCAGAGACTGATTAATCGCTTATTCCATAAAAATCTTACAGAGAAGATTAATCACCTGAAATTAACTTGTAGTGATTAAATACAATATTTAATATTCAACGGAGCTCATGACACTATAATGCGAATGAATATGGGGAGATTGATATATATTAAGAGTGTGCAAGTAGAAATCACTCATGTAGGCTAGCCTTTAAAGGGGCGGGTTCAACTAACAGCTGGACTAATCAGTGGCTGTCATTTACAAATCACTCCCATAGGTAAATTTACTAAGAAGCCGTCACTTCTCAGCATGTTTCAGCAGGAAATTAAGAACAGCAGAATTATTCACAGCAAAGAATGCTGTTTTGCTTTGAATAGTATAGACATTTTCAGTTTCCTTCTTAAACACCCCAATAACAAGAAACGTTTGCAAGCTGTCGCTTAGTAAATTTACTCCCATTGTGCATTGCAGTAATTTTGCACCAGTGACACTCAATGGTCTACTCAGGGCAGATAATGGTGCTTGCTATCTCACTGCACTCAAGACCACAACAAAGAAAGTGTATTGTAAACTAACAGCAGTGTATAGTGGAGTGCGTTTGGTCACATGACCAACAGTATTCTTGGAGTGACCAGAGAAGGAAACTGGGGTCCTTTACTTGATTGATTATATCATATAAATATATGTATATAACCACAGACAGTACAATGGGTGTACACTGGGCCCTGGGTGTACAGGATGTTTAGTGAGTTGCTGAGGTTGCAGAGGTGCTGGTGGCGGTTAGTCCACACGTGGTACAGCTTAACCAGGTTTATTTAACCAGATAGAACAACAAGTTGGCGTAGAGACACAGGGATGAACAGGTATATTAACAATACTGGAGCAGTCTGGAGTGTAAGGGTATTGCTGGGTGTCGTAGTGCACCAGGTGGCAGGATGATGTATGCCCTGGTGGTTAGTGGCACAATGCCCCTTAGTAATAGCGGTGGCAGTATTGGGTACTTGTGGTATTCTGTATGGCTCTTATGGTTGGAGCCTCAGAAAGCATGTCCAGTCTCTGGGAACGATAAGGAAGAAAGACGGCGCAAATGAGCAGTAGCGTATGTCAGAGGACAAGACTGCTGCTGAGCCTCGGCAGGTCCTATACTGCTTTATGTATATGAGGCATAGTAGAGTGGTCCTCATCCAACATAAACAATACATCAAACCAAACTCCTACTCCTTTAATGTCAACACTTTCAATTAAATAAAGGCTTTGTGTTTGTCCTATAATATTGCTCGCTTTAGCCATATACTGTATATATCTTAAATAAATCATGGACTAGTTTGGTATACAATCGGGAAGCAGGCTGCCTTAATACCGGCAGCCGGCTTCCCGACTGTCATATCCCAGCGAGGGTGAAATGCCGGGCGTCTAGATGCAGACACCTGACATTTCCCCGACGCCGGTAGACCAGCGCCTGGTATCCCGATCGAAGGGATGCCGGGCGATGTGAGCGGACAACCACGGGGGGTGAGGGTTAGGTTTAGGGCACCTGGGGGGGACTTAGGGTTAGGAACCCCCCCCGGGAGGGTTAGGGTTAGGCTAGGGGGAGGTAGGATTAGGGTTAGGCATCCCCCCGGGGGACTTAGGTTTAGGCAGCGGGGAAGAGGGGGTTAGGGTTAGGCACTTAGAGGGGGGATTAGGGTTAGGCACTTGGGGGGGAGGTTACGGTTAGGCACCCCTAAGGAGGGTTAGGGAGTTAGGTTAGAACATACTTGCCTATCGACGATCGGGATTTCCAGCGCTGTTGGGCTTCCGCTGCCGGGAACTCTGCTGTGGTTGGCCAGGCGCTGCCGGGAATCGAACCGCCGGCCGTGCGGCCGGCAGTATTTCATACCGATTCCACTAGTTTCATTACATCAATTTAGAATGTGAATTGTTTATTTTTTCACAGGATCCCTTTAATGGATGCCGTTCAGTAGAGAAACACATTTGCAGGCACACTCACCAGCTGTAATAACACAGTCCCCATGTACTCCTTGGTAATGTTTAGTCTTTATGTGGAATTTATTTCCATTTAGTCTTTGACTATGATGGATCAAGAGATATATAATAAAGTGGTGAACTAAAGTTTTAGGGTCATCTTCCCTGTATACTGGGACCACTATCATAGCAAATTTGTTAAACTAGGAGCCCAAATCTTGTTAGTTACTCCACAGCCAAGAAGGTTAGGAAGAGCTCAGGAGCTTTTCAGTGCAATGATGGGGGTGGGGGGAGGTGATTCTGTTTTTTCACACTACACCTTTCCATAGGGGTACCAGTCCTGTTCTGACCTGCTGGGTAAGGGTTAAGCACCCAAGGAATGCCCCTGCATGAGACCCGTCTTTACCCCATTTTGCACTGCAAATTTAAGTTTAATTTGTGCACTACTTCCCTACAAAAGATGCAACGGTGTAGGCATGACCATCAGTGGTCATGCCTACACCGTTGCATCTTTTGTGGTTACTAATAATGAATGGTTTGCCACTGGTTTGCCACTGGATTGCCACTGGTTCGCCACTGATGATCGAAGGTTTTGCCATCAATGGTGGGCGTCCAATGTTTCTCCTCCATCGATGTAAGAGAGTGCAGCAATGGTTTTTCCCCCATCGCAGGGGACATGGCACATAGCCCCCCCATATGCCAACCCTTATGCCAACCTTCTTAGCTGCCATGCCCTTCCATGATTGATATGCCACCCACTGCTGTTTACAAGCAGGTATGATGGCACAATGGTAAAACATTGATGACACCATTTGATGGCCATCCCTACATTGGTGTACTATACTCTACTCAACTCCTCCTATCTGTCTGGTGAAAATGTAGGCATGTTTGCACAAATGCTGGCTAGGTATCCTTCCTATGGGTCTATTTACCAAGCCTAAAACATAATGTGGCAGTAAATAAAAGTCCAGGAATATATAAATGTGCACAAGAGTTCTGTGGTGGGAGTAATGGGTTAATGTCCAAGTACAAACAATTAGAGCTGTGCAGGTAGTGAAACTGAAAATAATCAAGCCAGGTATGCAGGTAGTGAACTGAAAATAATCAAGCCAGGTATGCAGGTAGTGAACTGAAGCAAAATGAGCAGGATGTCAGCAGGCTCAGGCACTCAGGTGTGGGCAAGGGTGATGGCACCCAAGGAATGCCCCTGCATGAGACCCGTCTTTACCCCATTTTGCACTGCAAATTTAAGTTTAATTTGTGCACTACTTCCCTACAAAAGATGCAACGGTGTAGGCATGACCATCAGTGGTCATGCCTACACCGTTGCATCTTTTGTGGTTACTAATAATGAATGGTTTGCCACTGGTTTGCCACTGGATTGCCACTGGTTCGCCACTGATGATCGAAGGTTTTGCCATCAATGGTGGGCGTCCAATGTTTCTCCTCCATCGATGTAAGAGAGTGCAGCAATGGTTTTTCCCCCATCGCAGGGGACATGGCACATAGCCCCCCCATATGCCAACCCTTATGCCAACCTTCTTAGCTGCCATGCCCTTCCATGATTGATATGCCACCCACTGCTGTTTACAAGCAGGTATGATGGCACAATGGTAAAACATTGATGACACCATTTGATGGCCATCCCTACATTGGTGTACTATACTCTACTCAACTCCTCCTATCTGTCTGGTGAAAATGTAGGCATGTTTGCACAAATGCTGGCTAGGTATCCTTCCTATGGGTCTATTTACCAAGCCTAAAACATAATGTGGCAGTAAATAAAAGTCCAGGAATATATAAATGTGCACAAGAGTTCTGTGGTGGGAGTAATGGGTTAATGTCCAAGTACAAACAATTAGAGCTGTGCAGGTAGTGAAACTGAAAATAATCAAGCCAGGTATGCAGGTAGTGAACTGAAAATAATCAAGCCAGGTATGCAGGTAGTGAACTGAAGCAAAATGAGCAGGATGTCAGCAGGCTCAGGCACTCAGGTGTGGGCAAGGGTGATGGCGGAAGCGGGGTAGTCCAGTGGGAGCTAGGAGCTGACAGGCAGACTGGCAGACAGCGAATTCACAGGAACAGGATAAGCACAGAGAACTCCCTCTCAGCTAGGCTGAGATACACGTTGCACTGGCAAAGAAGGAAGGCAATGACCCTTCCTAAATACCCCATGCCATGCTGTTACTGTCTGGAGGGAACATGTGACTCACCAGGATTGGCCTGCTGCATCACATGGCCAGAAGGCAAGATGGCGGCGCCCATGCCAAATGGAATGGAGACGCCGCCAGGCCTTACCAGCGCAGAGTGACAACAGGCCCGCACAACAACGCGCGCAGCCAAAGCCCCCCGCCAGACACCAGCTCCGCCACCAGACAGCCCGCGCCACAATGACCTCACAGGTAACACTCGCCTAGCGCCATGCTTAAATACCCTGGCCGTGACAGTACCCCCCCCTTTTGGGGTGGCCTCAGGACACTCACCAGGCTTCTCCGGATGGGCAGAATGGAATCTCCTGATGAGCGTGGGAGCGTGGACATCATGAGCATCGGTCCAGCAACGTTCCTCTGGACCGTAACCTTTCCAGTCCAGCAAATACTGTAGATGACCTCTGCGTAGACAAGAGTCCAAGATCTGGGCGACCTCAAACTCAACTCCTCTCTCCGTCTGGACTCAAGGAGAAGCAGGTAGAGCATTATGGAACTTATTCAGGACCAGGGGCTTTAATAAGGAAATATGGAAGGAATTAGGGATTTTTAGGTATGGGGGTAACTGTAGACGATAGGCCACTGGATTAATGACTTCTGTTATGGAGAAGGGACCAATGAAGCATGGTGCAAATTTCATAGAAGGAACCCTCAGATGAAGATTCCGGGTGGACAACCAGACCTGGCTTCCAACTTGCATGCGTGGAACTATTCTACGCTTTCTATCGGCCTGGGTCTTATAGCGAGAGGATGCCTTCAACAAATCAGACCGTACTTGAGTCCAGATGGCAGCAAAATTCCGCACCGTGTCCTCCACGGCCGGAACATCAAAAACAGGCAGGCTTCGGAATTCGGGAACACGAGGATGAAGGCCATATACAACCTGAAATGGCGTTTGGTTAGTTGACGAGTGGTAGGAAGCATTATGTGCAAACTCAGCCCACGGCAGCAAGGCAGCCCAATTGTCCTGGGAAGATGACATAAAAATTCTTAAGAAAGTCTCTAGATCTTGATTAACTCTCTCGGTGGAGCCGTTGCTTTGTGGACGGTAGGCCGTGGAAAAGTTTAACTTCACTTGAAGAACAGAACACAAAGCCCTCCAGAATTTTGCAGTAAACTGCACACCATGGTCAGAGACAATTTCAGCAGGAAGGCCATGTAGACGAAATATGTGTTGGACAAACAACTGTGCCAGGTCAGGGCCAGAAGGTAACTTCTTCAACGGTAGATAGTGTACCATCTTAGAGAATCGGTCTATTACAAGCCAGATAGTGTTGAAGCCTTGAGAGACTGGCAGGTCTGTGACGAAATCCATGGAGAGATGCGTCCATGGACTTGATGGAGTAGGTAATGGAAGCAATTCCCCAGCTGGAGCTTGTCGTGATGATTTATGCTGGGCACAGGAGGAGCAGGAAGAGATGAACTCCATGATATCTGCCTTCATAGAAGGCCACCAATAGTGTCTTTTCAGGAACTCCAAGGTCTTCCGAGTGCCTGAGTGCCCTGCGAAGCGAGAGGAATGTGCCCAAGTGAGAAGCCGCTTCCTTAATTCCGGGGCCACAAATGATTTTCCCGTAGGAGGCTGAACTTGTAATGCGGCGAAAACTCTTGATTCCAAGACAGGGGTATTGCTTTGATTTTCAGATTGATCATCACAGAGGAGAGATCTCGATAGGGCATCAGCCTTCTGATTAAGTGCTCCAGACCGGAAGGTTAGGGTGAACTGAAACCTGGCAAAGAATATTGCCCAGCGGGCCAAACGAGGACTCACACATTGGAGGTTTTTGAGAAATAGGAGATTTCTATGGTCCGTAAATACAGTAAATGGAAACTTGGCGCCTTCTAGCAAATATCTCCATTCCTTCAACGCCAACTTTACGGCTAGTAGTTCTTGCTCACCTATGGCATAGTTCCTTTCGGCAGGTGAGAATTTTATAGAAAAGAACCCACACGGATGGACTCGGTTGTCCTCATAACGTTGAGACAAGACTGCTCCCACAGCTTCAGATGATGCGTCTACTTCCAACAAAAAAGGCCTGTCCAGATCTGGTTGTCGAAGAACTGGTGCTGAGATAAAGGCCTGTTTTAGAAGATGAAAGGCAGACTAAAGCCCCCCGCCAGACACCAGCTCCGCCACCAGACAGCCCGCGCCACAATGACCTCACAGGTAACACTCGCCTAGCGCCATGCTGAAATACCCTGGCCGTGACAATGTTCAGATCAAAAAATCTGAGTGCAATATGTTGCTCCTGTTAAATAGTGTGACCTGAGATTATAATAATGTGATATGCTGTAGAGGGGGTGGGGGGATTCCATAATTTATGCTGGGGTTAGGGTCATCATTTGATGATTAAGAATGAGATTAGGTAAGAGACGCATATGTATCCTCTCCTAAATACCTCCTTGGCTGGTTCTGTATCTCATCAGTATGTGTCTAAGGGCCTGATTCAAAGATGTACGCAATGGCGATTTTTACACAGAACAAGATATTTTCTACTGCGCGCATGCATAAAAGTTGCACTACGCATACTCAGAGATTGTCTTGCTATTCCACATGCACAGAGAATTCATTTGCAAAGCTAGTGACATGTAGTTAGTGTTTGGGGGAGGTAACAGGGGGTGGCTAGAAAAAACAAATGTGTGTTTTACCATTTAGATGCTGTTACATTGGCGTGCATAAATTAGCCATTGCGATCTCCTATGCAGCATGAGAGCCGTCTGTGTGTCAGGAAAGCTACTGTATTTGAGACAGATCATATCTGCTGCAAGGGCTGCATGGCTGGTCGATGTGCATTAATATTAGCGATATTTATGCTAGTATGCGCCATCAGACGCATATGAGAAGGCAGCAGTGGGCATTCCTATGCTCGGGTAAACTTTGAAATTATTAGCATATTTTCGCTGCTGCGGTCTGTGTGAATTCGCAGTTGCGATCGGATTAGCGTCCTTCTCTGAATCAAGCCCTAAGATCAGGGGAATAATGTAAGAATTCTTCTTCTTTTTTACTGCAGACTTATCTCTATTTTACTATTCCAAACTATCTATATGGAAGTGTCAGACATTTAGCAGTTAATCATCAGTTGCTACATGATTGTATGTACATCAGTGTTTTTAAACTTGTACTAGCTGAAGAACCCGGCGTTGCCCGGCTTTAAATCTTCAGCTTATTAAGTTAGGCATCCCAGACCAACTGCCACCCCTCTGTGATGTTTTCATCCAAATTCATCCAGTGGAAGGCCCTGAACAGGCTTCCCAGATCAAAGTTCTGGCCAGCATCCCCGAGTCAAAGTTCTGCCCAGTGTACACCAACAGGAGGTCCAACCGGGACCTAATTTTCAAGTTATTAAGATAGGCATTCCAGACCAATTGCCACCACTCTGAAGTTTTTCATCCCAATTCACCCAGTGGGAGGCCCATAACAGTCTCCCCGCAGGGGCGTATTTATAATGGGTCCAGGGAGGGCCCGCACTGCACATCCTGCACCCATATTATACTTACCTCTCCAGAGTCCCACATCGGTGCCGGTGTCTGCGCTGTAAATATGGGTGGCAAATGGCCACCATGGCCATTTTACCGTCATTTGCGCATGCGCAGTACAGAGAAAATGGCCATCGCGGCAATTTTCCAGGTGACCTGCAAATGCGCTATAGACTCTGGGCACACTCTAGTGCCCAGAGTCTATAAGTGCGGCGCTGGCCACGCAGCCACCAGACGGAGAGGAAGGGGCCCAAGACAGAGACTGCACACGGGCCCCCTCCTCTCTAGAAACACCCCTGGCTCCCCGGTTAAATTTTCCACCCAGTGTACATCAACAAGAGGTCTGATAGGAACCTCAACCCCCTAGCATATCTTCTGGGATCCAATGTTACCACTCTGTGAAGTTTTCATCCAAATCCATCCATTGGAAGGCTCAGAACAGGTTCCCTGGTTCAAAGTTCTGCCCAGCGTACACAAACAGGAGGTCCAACCAAGACCTAATTTTCAAGTTATTAAGTTAGGCATCCCAGACCGATTGCCAGGCATCCCAGACCAATTGCCACCACTCTGCGAAGTTTTCATCCAAATCCATTCAGTGGAAGGCTAAGAACAGGCTCCCCAAGTCAAAGTTCTGCCCAGCATACACTAACGGGAGGTCCAAACGAGACCCTAACCTCCCTAAAACCTGGCCAGAATCCAACTGGACCACCTTGCGTTGGTTTCATCCCAATCGGTGCAGGGGTATCCGAATGCATGACAGGACAGACAAACAAACAGACCAATGAATTTTATATATAAGATGATCCCTTATTTCTGTACACATAGGGCCTCATTTAGAGTTAGGAGCACATCCAGGTAAGCCCGGACTATGAAGTTTTCTCATGTAGCACAAAAATAGTTGGAATGTTATTTTTACACTATAATTTGGAACACAGCTTGGATGGTCCATCCTCCAACTCTAAGGCCCTGATTCAGAGCCGGACGCTCTGACCAGAGCGCTCGCTCTGAATCAGGGCCCACCTCCATAAATATGGAGCGTCCTCCTGGACGCTCGTATAGATGTGGGTCACCACCCACAGCATATACGAGCGTGCAGGATGATGGTCGCGATGGTCTCGACCATCGCGACCATCGCCACTGCGAGCAGAAGCCTGTGGTTGAGTTTCTCAACCGCAAGGCCTGGAGTGATTTTGGCTCTATCAGAGCCAAAATCACTCCCACTGACATCACTAGTGATGTCAGTGGGGCCGGCTTCTGACGGTAGGCGTTCCCTTGGGAACGCCTCCGTCTGGCAGGCACGCCTCCGGCACGCCCACCAAAGGGGGGCGTGCTGTCAATCAACATCGACAGCACGCCCCCTTCGATCAGACACTACGAGCGAAGGAAAGTACTTCGCTCGTCGCGTCTGGGGCATGCGCACGACGGAGCTCCCTCCGTCATGCGCATGCGCAGACCATCGACCCACTTGTGAGCGGACAGCCGCTCGCGAGTGGGTCTGAATCAGGGCCTAAATCTATATACAGTACAGCATGCCAGAGCCCAAAGCAGGGACATATCTATAATGGGTGTAAGGTGTGGGGTGCACACGGGACCCTGGGTCCAGGGGGGACCACGCTGCTCACCCTGCACTCATTTAATCTCTATACTTACCTGTCCTTTGTCTCCAGACTGCTGTTCTGCAGCATCCGGCTGGCACTGCAGAGCAGCAAAAATCACTGGGAAAATGGCAGCGGTCATTTTCCCAGTGTCTTGCGCATGTGCAGTACTGCTGCCCCCTGGAAAATGGCACGGGCATAATTTTCCAAGAGACCTGCACATGCGCAGTAGATTTTTGTACTGCACCCGACGGCCACTGCGGCACCGCTAGAGGGAGGAGGGGGCCCGTACTGAGTGCTCACGGGCCCCCTCCTCTCTTAAAACGCCCCTGGCCCAAAGTGATATCCTTCTAGCCAGATTTACTTCTTAAGGCCCCCATACATCAAAGATTGATTGCAGCAATCGTGCAATTTGCAATCAATTGTGTATAAAAATATTTCTCTTTTCAAATCGATTGTGGCAATTCTGCAATCTGCAATCGATTGAAAAAGGGAAAGATTTTTATACACAATTGATTGAAAATTGCACGATTGCTGCAATCAATCTCTGATGTATGGGGGCCTTAACTCTGAATAAGACTAATGAGGGGGATATGCTAAGAGTTAAGGAATAGACAGATTATCAATCATGGTGCTACATATTCCATAACCTTTTTTTTTCTGCATCTTTTTGTGTTAGTGACTAAAATAATGTGTGCGATCTGGTGAATGCCACAATAAAAAGTCACTCTCACGGAATGTTTTTGCACCATACCTTAAATAAAAAAAAATAAAAAAATGATCCTTTCTGGATAGAAGGCCTCATACAGATTGGATCGCAAGTCTGCGGACGCACGCAGCGAATTGATCTTTGCATTCTGCGCATGCGTATGCACCGCATCGTGCATGCGCGTACCACTCACTGTGATCGCAAAAGTGAATGCAGCAGATACGCAGAGCCATCGGGAAACAATTCACAGGAAGTGCGGTTTGGGGGTGGAGAGTGGGGGTGGTAGAAGGAATGCAGGCGTGCCTGTGCCTCTGAACGTCGTTACAGGGGCGTGCATAATTAAGCCCCTGTGATGGCATATGCAGCCAGAGATCTAGATGGCGACAGGAAGTTTCAGTTTGTGAGTCTGGGTCAGCTCAACCACAACTGTGCGTATGGGTTTGATGTTACTCGATGTTACCAATGTTTTCGCTGACTTGCGGATATATGGATATATGTAATTTGAAGTGGGCGGCTTTAGTTTATACAGTGGTGGGTGTCTTGGTATAGCGCTACCATTGCATTCATTTGCATAATTTTGCAGTGAGCGGATGCGTGCGATTGCAGACTTGTAATGCGTGCTGAATGAGGCCCAGAATACACAACAGGAGTATGAATAGTAGGGAAATAAGAAATGTACCATTCTGGGTGGAAGAAATGGGATTTTCCTTAGAAAACCTACTCATAATGTATACTTAGTACATGCAATACATTGCAATGTAAATCAGTATATTATGAAAACCTGTACGCTACTTCCTAAGAGAACTGATGGTGTAATGCTGACATCTGCCTGTGAGTTGTAGTATAACACTAGTCAAACCTAAGTTTCCAACATATTTCTTTTTTTGAATTAATATTATAGTTAATGCTCCCAGGGAATAATATTTGATTTACAAGGATTAGCAACACATACAGGGGTATTCAATATGGGTGCGATAACATCGTTTTTGCGTTAATATCGCAATTATGACGTCATTATCGCAGGTTTTACTTTTACACCCTATTCAATTTCAAAGACTTATCGCAGTTTTGACAAGTCTTTGATAAAAAACGGTGATAAGTTTTCACCATTGAATAGGCGCACCAGACTTAACGCTGAAAAAAAATCCGATATGAAACGTTAACTTCGACAGTGAAGTTAACGTTTCATATTGAATACCCCTCATAGTGGGCTTGATTCTGAGGCCCCCATTTAACCACCAAGGCAAATACCGGCAGGATTTTTAATTTAGTATCACTGTGATACTAACAAAAACTTCACTGGTATTTACCAATACTTATCCCTCCGGCGAGGTCCCACAAAGTCTTCGTCCTCGGCGAGGTCCTCCACTGGGCTGCTGGCAGTCTAACGCTGCCAGCGATGGTGCAATGCGCATGTGTTATGGTCCGTCTGCGCATGTGCATGACACAGGAACACGACAGTGCCTGGAAGGCTTCGCTGAAGCAGGAAAAGCACCGCCGGGTCTACATTGCCGGCAATGGGGAGCGCATCACTCTCGCCATCTAAAAGATGGCGAGAGCGATGTTTGACAAACAGCTGTAATCTTTGATTACCACTGTTTGCTAAATCCAGAAAGGGTGGCGTAAACCCTTTAGTGAGCGCAAAAAGGGTTATGCTTCGTTGTTGAATAGGGGTCTGAGTTGGAAGCAAAGCAAACAAGAAGCAAGTAACTCTGCACCACCTGGACAGACCATGTTGCAATGCAAAGGATGCAAATACAATTATTTTTTTGCCTGCAGGGTAAATACCGTCTGCTTTTGCATGTAGCTCACAAATGCTGGGCAGCTTTATTTTTACACTTTTTTACGGTAGGGGCTATATTTACTAAAGTGTGGGGGTTTAGAAGTGGAGATGTTGCCCATAGCAACCAATCAGATTCTAGCTATTATCTTTTAGAAGGTGCTAGACAAATGTTAAGTATAATCTGATTGGTTGCTATGGGCAACATCTTCACTACTAAAAACCCGCACTTTAGTAAATATACCCCTAGATGTCAGTTTGTACACACCCCTCCCAAATCTAAATATCTGTGCACATTTTAAATCGAGATACAGTCATAAGGTCGACATTCACAATGCTGACACCACAATGTCCACAGTTATGATGTCAACATTGTTGAAATGTCGACAGCCAACATGTCGACATCCTCAGAGGTGAGGCTTCAGGACAAATGGGTGCGGGGGGAGGTAAGGGTTAGGCAGTAGGGGGAGGGGGAGGGATTAGGGTTAGGTATAGAGGGGAATACTCCCCGGATCATTGTACATCACATGTCTGCACCGGAACTGCTCCACACGTGGGACTGGGAAGTCGCCGCTGGAGATGCCGCTGCCGCCAGCACCAGGTAAGTCACTGCTACACCACCAGGGATGGTCTGCTGACATGCTATGATGTCGATATTTCAGCAGTGTCCATATGATAAATGTTGACATGGTGAATGCTGACATGCTAAGCACATGCTGCATGTCAACATTTCAACCTTGTCAAACTTCTCATATTATCCTTATAAATGTCAACATTATGAATGTCAACCTAATATATCACACCTTTTAAACCTGCCCCACCTGCAGTACAACATGGTTTTGCCAAGGTACAAAGTCACTTGCTTGTTTTTTGCTTTGCTCCCACATAATCAGGCCCATGTAAATATCATAAAAAGGTAGAAATTCTGCATATTTCACTCCTGATATATGCATTTGGACCATGAACTTGGTTAATAGACATGGAATTGTGTATATAAAGACTCATAAAAGAAAGTACAATTGTGCAAACAAACATGCGCTTAACAATGTAAATGGTGCTGTAGTCTAGTACTCAGGACTCCATGGCTATTAAATATGTCAAACCGTGGCAAGCAGGTGTGTTCTTACTAGAGATGAGCATTCCGGATTCCAAGGAATCCCTACCGCTCCGAACAGTGGGAATCTGAGATTACCCAAGCCGCGGCTCAGGTGTTCCAGCCAGACTCGGATCCCCAGCCGAGGCCGAACGTCAACTTACCAGAGTCGGATTCTCACGGGACTTGGACTCTGTATAGGTGCCGTGACCGTGGATTGGCACCTTTTCACTGCACGCTATTGTATGCTGCGCGTACTCTGCTGTGTTCGGGGCCGTGTTAAACTTCAACCAGGTTGTGTATGGGAGGCACGCTACTGTTCCAACCCTCCAACACAGGGCCGGCAACAGAAATCTCGGGGCCCGGTACACTGATGTCTTTGGGGCCCCACCTTCTCACCACCACCCCCGATCCCACACATCCCTTCCCTGCATGTGTGATATGTGAAGCATGAAAATGTTAATTGAAAGATATGCTAGCCTTAAAATAAAATAAAAATACACTATGACTTACCACACTGTCTCTCTATCACGGATGATACTGGCTGTAGTTCTTGTCTGCTGTCTCTACTAAGGTCTTCTTGATGACAATGCTGTGGATGCCTCAGGGGTAGGAGGGAGGGTGTCTGCAGCCAGCCATCCACAGTACTCATCACCTTCCTCAAATTCAGCCTCTCATCACCATCCTCAGCCAGGAAGCCCCCATCACCTTCCTCCGCCCCAGCCCCCATCACCTATTGTCCCAGCCCCATCAACCATCCTCTGCCCCTTCACTTTCCTCCATCCCTAGCCCCAAGCACCTCTCTCTGCCCCATCCCCTATCACCTTCCTCTGCCCCCATAATCGTCCTGTCCCCTTCACCTTTCTCCACCCCCAACCCATGTCAACTTCTACCCCAGCACCTTCCTCTGCCCCTTCATCTCCCTCTATACCCAGCCCCATCACCTTCCACTGTCACCAGCCCCATCACCTTCCTCTGCTTCTTATGCCCCCTTCACCTTCTTCCGTCCCCAGCACCCATCATCTTCCCCAGCCCCTATTCCTCTACCATCTGGGGATCTATCCACTTCCATCCCGTCAACAGTAATGTCTAAATTCCCTTCCCCTCAACACCACAGCCTGCCTGATGTGCGGCAATGTGAACTATGATGTCATGCCACCGTGTTGCTCACCTAAAGGTCAGGCTCAGACTGAGCCGCACCTGAGCCACCCAGAAGAGCTCAGTGCTGCCCAGGCCAGGCTACAGGGGACTCTTGGGCTGGGCGGCTGCTATGGGTCCCATCGGCTAGAACAGAGACCACGTCCACAGCCCCATCCGGTCCTGGACCTCAGGGTCCAGTACGGGTATCCCCTTAGTCTCCCCGTTGCCGGTCCTGCTCCAACATGACCCCTTCTACCCAGTACAAAATGCTCTGCTTCTGGACTTCCCACTTAATTAATGATTGCAGAACTAGTTAATAGATAAGACAGGTGTTTCAGCACAGGTGTCTGCATTCATCAATTAAGAAGGAAGTCCTGGAGCAGAGCAATTTGTACCGTATGGAAGGGGTCATGTTGGAGAGTCTGTATTGTTTGCTGCGCTGACTCTGCATATAACTTTAGCAACTGTGCTGCTGTGTCCAGAGTCTCACAAGGGGCTGTGCTGTAGCCATTATCTGTATAGGGGGCACGCTGCTGTTTGCTGCGCTGACTCTGCATATATTATTATTTAATAATATATATTAATTTACAACTGTGCTGCTGTGTCCAGAGTCCCACAAGGGGCTGTGCTGTAGCCAGAGTGTATAGGTGGCACACTGCTGGTTTCTGCGCTGACTCTGCTATATATTATTATATTTAATATATTAATTTAACAAATGTGCTGTAGCCAGTGTTTATAGGGGGCACACTGCTGTATGCTGCGCTGACTCTGCTATATATATTATTATAATAACTGTGCTGTGTCCAGAGTACCCCACTGTGTATTCAAGTACTGTGACTCTGCTGGCCATACCCCACTGTGTATACAAGCACTGTGACTCCTTGGGCCGGAGCCCACTGCATGTTCATAGCACACAAGTACTGTGATAAGTTAACGCAAGAAAAGTTTAAAAAAGTTTTAAAAAGTTTTAAAGAAATAATAAAAGTTTTAAAAAAAGTAAAAACACCCTGTTTCTTTGTGCTGTACCCCACTGTGTACTGTATACAAGTACTGTGACTCTGCTGGCCGTACCCCACTGTGTATACAAGCACTTTGACTCCTTGGGCTGTAGCCCACTGTGTATACAAGTACTGTGACTCTGCTGGCCGTACCCAACTGGGTGGGTGAGAGAGCCCAAGGACAATTCTACCTTTCATTTCTGCCACTGCTGTGTGGCATGTGTCATAGATGTGCTTTAAACTGTGGTGTCTGTGCCGCTGATCTGTCGCTTAGTAACCAGCCAGCTCACTGCAGCCTTTGGCCAATAATGATGAAAACAATATTGTGAGGTGGTCTAAATTGACTGTAAATGACTGGCAATGAATGTTTTTGAGGTTAATAATACTCCAAGAACAAAAAAAAAAGCCTAAATTATGTAATTTTAGCTTTTTTTGTCAAAAAATCCAAACCCAAATCCAAATCCAAAACCAGTCACGGTGGTTTGCCAAATCCAAATCCAAAGCCGGACAATGAATCAGAGCCAAATACAAATCCTGCAAAAATGTTCTGGCGCACATCTTACTATCCTTTTTTTTCTGTGTTCAGTGTAAACCCCGCCCTTTACAACCACCTGTGTTATGCAATTAAGCTGATTTGAGCAACTACCATTTTTTTTGCACATCTTACTATTAAAGGGGTGTGCAATGGCAGGGAAGGTGCTCTCCGCTGTAGGCCAGAAAGGTAATGCTAGCCTAGAAAGAGGCCCAGTAACAAAGCAAGTAAGCATTACACTGTGAAGCTCTGTTTGGCTGTGTATTGGGTGGTGAATCCTGTCACAGAGGAGCACTGCGTTCAGTTTAATAAGACATTTTAATTAGACATTGTTAGATTGTTTTTCTAGCTGTTTTAATATGTTTTTACTGCAAAGTGCAAACTACAAATAAATAAATGAAAGGAGTACCAGATCTGCTGGCCCGTGATGTACCTGCCTGACTGCTGCTGTGAGTACGTAGCATAATCCCTGGGATATAGAAATTCTCTACTCTCACATGTTTATACTGTTTTGTGTTTTAAGGGGTAGAGCGTAATATATGTAACAATTGCGTCCAGTTCTGCAATTTGTGACACATACTAATGTTAGAGCTGACTCTGAGTGGAACACTAGTGCAATGCGGGCAGATTTATGTGGATTTAGGCAAGCTTTGCATGTGCTAAAGAAAAGAGATCAGTGACTGAGTATGCACCATATCAGAGAGAGTATGGTAGTCCGTAATAATTGAATCATCCTTCGATGGACCACACTATCCATGAGATGGATGTCTCTGGGCCAGGGCCGGATTATAAGGGGGTCGACAGGGGCCTAAAGAGCCCCCACACAGCAGCAGCAGCTGCACAAGAGCAGGCACAATTATTAAGCCCCACCCACCTCGCGGCAAAATGCCGCTATTCGCGGGTCAATCGGCCGGAGGCGGAGCCAGTATGATGCATTTTTCCATTACAATTGTGTCATTTGGCTCCGCCCCTTTCTGATTGACCCGCGAATCACGGCCAAACCCGCTAGGGGGGGCGGAGCTTAATAACATGGTGCCTTCCTGCCAGGTCCCCTCCCCATCCACAACATGCAGTGCAGATGGTGCAAGGTAAGTGTGTGTGTGAAATGTGTGTGTGTGAGTGTGTATGTATGTTTGTGTGTAATGTACAGTATGTGTGACACATGCATGTGTGGTGTATATATGTGTTTTTCTGTGTGACTGTATGTATGTGTAAGTATATAAATATATATGTGTGGTGTATGTGTATATAACTATATATAAATATATATAAATATATACAATTATATTGATAGGGGCCCCCATAAAGTTGTTGCCGCAGGGCCCCCTCAAACCTTAATCCAGCCCTGCTCTGGGCAGTATCTAGGATGCAAGCCTCCAATCACACTGAACTAATCTGTTTTATGGGAGTGTAATAGGCATTTAGGGCAACTTCAATGATCATTGGCAGCATGCGAACGGAGATAGAACGTCTGTTTCAGATGGGTCTTTCGCACCCAGCATGGGGCCGGTGTAATTCCTGATACCAATGATAAGATCCAGGGGCGTAATTATAATGGGTGCAAGGTGTGTGGTGCACCTGGGCCCCTACGTCCAGAGGGGCTCACGCACCTCACACCCTGCACACAATATCACATACTTACCTCTCTCTCGGCCTGGCGCTGCAGAAATCACCAGGAAAATGGCCACTGCGGCCATTTCCGTGTTGATTCGCGCATGCGCAGTAGAGATGTCCCGGCGCCATGTTCCCGGAGACCTGAGTATCCGCAGTAGACTCTGGCACAGTGCCAGAATCTACTGCGGCACCGTAGAGGAGGGGGCCCGATCGAGCCTGTGCACGGGCCCCCTCCTTGCTTAAAGTGCGTCTGATAAGATCAGTGGGTGGGATAGGCTTCTAGATGCAGTTACACTGATTTTAAGTATACACAGGCGGATCCGGACATTACCATAGTGTAGGAAGCAGACATCCGTGGCCAGACGGAAAAGTGACCGTGGATGCGCCTGACCCAGAACTGATTAACAATGATATGTCAGACAGTCAGACTGATGTGCTAATAAGGAAATAGTATATTATATTAGTACAAAGCCAGATTTAACTCTTTTCATGAGCAGTGGCTAATAGTGGGCTAGGGTATTATCATACTCGCCTACTCTCCCGGAATGGCAGGGAGACTCCCGAAAATTGGGTGGCACTCCTAGCCACCTGGAAAAGTGGGCAAGTCTCTCGAACCACCCTCTAACCACCCGCTCCCCCCCCCCCCGCGCGCCAGCCACTCGCTTTCCCGTCTAAACGCACCCTGGTGATGCCAAAGATCTCCCCCCGAAAGTATAGGTTAAAACCTGACCTCCATTATATCTGAGCACATGTACACCTGAGTTCATTGTTCGAGGGGAGGATGATCTGCAGTCACCCACTGTATTGGGAATGTCATCCCAAAAAGGCAATCCCCTACACCTGAAGTTCTTTTGCCATCTTGCCGAACTACATAAAATGTTGTATTTCCATGTAGGTGCAGAATGAGGATCCATCCTGCACACAGAGGCTGAAGCAGAGATTTAAGTTGAATAGATATTCACACAAATCTGATTTTTAGATCTGCACATGTGCAGTAGCCGCATTGCGCTTGTACAAATCTGGTCCTGCAACCTTGGTCACAGTTCCCCTGAAAGCCGCAGTATGATTGACGTGTTGCTGGTGTTTGAGGATTGTGATGGGGAGAGTTTCAAAAAATGGGGGAATGTCGGCCCCATTTTCTGGGTGTGCCGACGCCAGTGGCTGCATCCTCAGACGCAGCATAGTTTTGCAGAACATCCTGAGTAACCTTAGGGTTACTCAGATGTCCGATAGCTCGGCGATGTTCACACAGTTGATCAGATGTGATGCTGTGTCTTCAGATGCAGCAGTAGATCAGAGAAGCTGGGAGTGGGAGTCTTTTTACACAAGACACCTCCTGTGGTGTTTACATATTTTAGCACTGCCGCTGCGTATCGTCCACCTATGAATCAGCCTTTTAGTCTGCTTGTGAACACTTCATCTCATGCAGAGTCTCCCATCAGGATGGTGCATATTGATGAACTGGACAATGTAAATATCAGTACACTTGGTGCAATGTATAGATTTAAGACCATAATCCATTGTTTTTTAGAGTGGTCTGTAAAATCTGCTGCTAGTTTACTAGACTTGTGGGTCTAGCTGGAAAAGCGCACAGTGCAAAGAGTTAAAAAAACATCACTTCAAAGTCTTGTCTACTAAAACTATAAGGCACATTTTTAAACTTTTTCATAGTAACTATCATTAATGTCCACATTTACATGAGAGTGATGAGAAATCACCATCATGTAATTTTTTTTTGCTTTAGTAAAACTGGCTATTTGTATTACTGTACATATTTTGAAATCTGTACCTGGAGGGTGGTAAAGGGTGTCAAGAATAGGTCCAGGCTTGGACTCTTATGTTCAGATCATTTTTTTTTTGGAAGGAGTAAGGTCATTAAAACATAGAAACAGAGAATTTGACAGCACATAAGAATCTCTTGGCCCATCTAGTCTGCCCCTTTTTTAATGTTATGGTAAAATCAACCCCTATTTGATCCTTAGTTCTTTCTATGGATATCCTTACGTCTATCCCAAGCATGTTTAAATTGCTCTAATTAGCCTCTACTACCCGTGAGGGGAAGCTATTCCACTTATCCACTACCGTATCTGTAAAGTCATTTTTCCTCAAATTTCCTCTGAATCTGCTTCCCTGCTGTCTTAATGTCCTCGGTTCTAATGCTTCTCTTCCTTTGAAGAATGTCTCCCCCTGTACCTTCTTTAAATCACCCGACACCTTTGTTAAAACATGTTAAATTCATGTGTTAACGGGCATTAACACAGGTCAATGAAGAGTTCATGGATTCGTTCGTTAACAGGGTTGTGGCACCCATTAACCACCTGGTTATGGGGGATTTTTTTCACTGCCTGTGTAAGAGTGAAAAAAAATCCCCAGTAAGTGCTGCACTTCGGTACTAATTGAATAGCCCCTGGGGTTCAATTAGATTGCGGTAAATTACCATGAATAATTACATTTCCTTAGCCTTTAAGCCATCCACTAAACAGGGGAGATGCCCCTGTAATGTGCTATCTATAAAACTTATAACATTAAAATATCTTCTCCTGCACAACATATCTTGTGTTTCCACTTGGGCATTATATTAGGTTAATAAATGCAACTAATCCGCATTAGCAAGAAACACCCCAATCCGCTGCAATAACAGCTTCAAACCACAGGTGGCAGTGCACATCAACAACTGCACTGCAATCAAAACTTTTCTAAAGGTTAATGGTGCATACACACGATCAGATTTTTCCTTCAGATATGAACGATAACGATTTAAAAATCGTTCAGTCGTTCATATCTGAAGGAAAATCGTTCATATCTGACATGCCTGAACGATGGACGATCAACGATGCGCGTTCCCGTTTGTCAGATAACGATATCTGACATCTGATGGGTTTGCAGTCAGACTTGGACGATTCCATTCATTTTTATGCAGTCAAAAATCGTTCAATCGTTCAAATCGTTCAAAACTTTGGCAAAATCGTTCAAATCGTTCAGATCGTTTAATCGTTCAATCGTTCATCTGACAAATCTGACAAGTCTGACAAATCTGACCGTGTGTACGCTCCATAAGTCAATTAGGACTAATGCTGGCCACACACCTAAAGAATTGGTTGGAGCTAAAATCTGGTAATGTATGGGAGCAAATGACAATCGACCATTTGCTCCCAAACATACAAAAACGGTTGTTCAGACAAATTGGTATAATCAAATTTACCCAACTTGTCTGACTGACCATTTGTGTCTATTTTCCAGTATTTGAGAGCAAAAGGCCCATTGTCATTTGCTCCTATACATTACCAGATTTTTGTTCTGATTAGCCAACCAGTTAATCTTTAGGTGTGAGACCTCATCTGTATGCAGCCTTTATAAGACCTTCACTCCCTCGATCAAAGTTGGATTTGCATTTCCCAACTGGTGCTTCAAGAGTATTGTTTTCTTTGCTTGTTTATTAACTTCAGCTTGTCCCTCAGGATTCTACATTCTCCAACTCTTCAACATTGCCCCTCATAATTCTATCTTTTCCAGTCCATCAACTACTTCTTTGTCCCTTATGACCAGTGGCATAACTAGAGGAGGTCGGGTGGTCCGCACTACACAGTAAAACAAACACACTGCCACTGTTGCCTGCCCGGCGGTGGTGTGTTTGTTTTAGCAGCCAATGAGAGTCAGACAGACTCTCATTGGCTGCTGCACCTAGGGTCGGAGCTGGGCTGGAGCTCAATCATGAGCTCCGCCTTCCAACTCCCGCAGTGGGTGAAGGGAGAGAAGTTATGACGCCTTTCCCTTAGTGGCGAGCGGGAGGAGCGGACATAGGCGGGCACAGGAGTGGGGATTCAGATAAATATTGTGTTTTGTGTTGTGTGTGTCTGTGTGTTATATATGTAAGGTGGGTATTGTATAAGGGGCACTACTTGAGGCACTGCATAAGGGGCACTACTAGGGGCACTGTTTAAGGAGCACTACTGGGGGCACTGTATATGGGGCACTGTATTAGGGGCATTACTGGGAGCAATGCATAAGTGGCACTGCATAATGTACACTACAGCAGGGGGCATTGCATAAGGGGCACTACTACTGGGGGCACTTCATAATGTACACTACAACAAGCGGGCATTGCATAAGGGGCACTGCGTAAGGGCTACTACTACAGGGGGCATTGCATAATGGGCACTGCTACTGGGGACATTGAATAAGGAGCACTACTACAGTGGGCATTGCATGAGGGGCACTACTACTAGGTGCATTGCATAAGGGGCACTACTACTGGGGGCATTTATTAAGGGGCACTACTACTGGTGGTATTAGGGTGCATATGGAATGGAAAGGAACGTTCCCAGAGTGACGAGAAATGGTGGTGTGTCATGTTGACATGCCCCATTGTCAGTGGCCACGCCCACTTTGGCACGCACTTATACTTGGGGGAGGACCATTTTTCATCTTGCCCTGGGCTCCAATTACCCTAGTTACACCACTGCTTATGACCCATCCTTACAGGAGTAAGTAGCTTGGTTAGTTATGACATGTCTCTGATAACTAACCTGGCCAAATGTTTTCTCCTGGTAGCAGGCAGCGCTGTGACATCTGCTCTTCTCATAAAGCAATGTTGCACTCATGCAGATATCGCTATAGCCGGCTAATCAGAATTTGTCCCATATGTTTCTACAACAATATGTATATAATGTCACAAACTGTTATTTGCACAGCAGTTAATCTTTTTTGGAGCAGGGAAACACGCATAAAATGCACGCATGCAATGTGTTAGACCAGTGGTTCCCAAACTTTTGTGAATCACTGTGCCCTAGAGTATCAACATTGATTTCACGGCACCCCTAAGCCAAAAGTTTGTAATTTAGATATTTAGAAAAAAATTTATTAAAGTAGTAAAGTGCAGTAAATTGTGCTTACCTGTCATCCTTAGGGTCAGTTATGTGGTGGTGGACAGGTTTGTGCTTCTGTTTGTCCACATATTTACATTACATTGACCATTAATAATTTGATTTGGACCACCAACCTGAGGCACCCCTGCAAGTGTCCTGAGGCACCCCAGGGTGCCACAGCGCACAGTTTGGGAACCACTGTGTTAGACTATTTGATGTCCTGTAAAACATATTTCAAACAAGCTGGTTTTGCAATTTTGTCAATGCTTTGCAGTAGCAGTGATATTGTTTCTATTCCATTATTTATATGTAAATGACTGCTGTATTTCCTGTAGTATAATATAAACCAATTTGCAGAAGATGCTATTATAGGCAGGGCCGGCAATAGAAATCTCGGGACCCGGTACACTGATGTCTCTGGGGGCCCCACCTTCACACCGCCAGCTGCGACCCAGCACCCACACTATCCTCCTTCATTTTACTCAGCCCCAAACCCCTTCACCTTACTCAACCCCTACCCCCTTCCCCTTTCTCTGCACCCAGCCCCTTACTACCGCAGTCCACTGTTTAGATACACACTCACCGCAAGGCTGCATTACATTACAGTGCAGAGAGGGGGCTGCACAATGATATGTATTACCTGTGAGGAGAGGGACCCGGAGTGGGTATTGCCAAGTCCAGTCCTTATGCGCACCTGAGGCACCAGGGGGCACAGTGTACACCGAGGAGGGGATATTCAAGGCACTCAGCTTGTCGCTCTCCCACACGTTCTTCACCTCCATGCCGCCCAGCTCTGTAGCCTGCACCGACACCGCCAGCAGCTCCTGCAGGAACACAGTGCTGCCCGCCCCCTCCCCCGGGTCTGGCGTGTCCGCCCCCTGCCACTCAGGACCCTGGCCTGTCCTGTGTGCGGCGCTCTGCTGCTGCTTCCCTCCGTGGCCCCGCTTTGTGCCTGTCTGGGCCTCAGGGCCCCTCAGGACCTTGGGGCCCGGTATGGGTGTACCCGTAGTCCCCCCTTGTCACCCTGCCTGATTATAGGCCATCTATAGATGCCATAGTGATAAGCAGCACAAATCACTAAGGGCCTCATTTACAAACGAAACGAAATACCAGCGGGAATTTTCGTTTAGTGTCACTGTGACACAAACGAAAATTCCACTGGTATTTAGTAATACTTACCCCTCCAGCGTCAGGGCTCCAGTGATATGCGCATGCGTGACTGTCCGTCTGCATGTGCATGACACGGAGATCCGGCAGTGGCTGGAAGGCTTCGCTGAAGCCGGAAAGGCACCGCCGGGTCTCCATTGCCGGCAATGGGGCCAGCATCGCTCTCGACATCTAAAAGATGGCGAGAGCGATGCTGTACAAACAGCAGTAATGTAAGATTACCGCTGTTTACTAAATACAGAAACCTGGCATAACCCCTTTAGCGAGTGCTAAAGGGGTTATATTTCGTTTGTAAATGGGGCCCAATATCGCCAGTTCGATCCATACTGAAGTCTAGATCACACTATACACTTTTCTTATAGGGGCCAAATGGTCAATGTGCATTGAGACATGTGGCTTTCAATAATGTACATACACAATGTAAATATATTATTTCAGCAATCCAATTGACCTATTCCAGTAGAGAGAGACATTCTATGGCTTTTTAGCAATGATCTGTTCTGGATTTAGTTATACAACCTAATGCACTACTGGAAACTCAGACAGTCACATAGATGTGGAAAGAAGGAAATTATTCAGGTAATAATGGAAAATGAGGCACATGGGATATATCAGTGGATTGACATTCAGTCTATAATTTGCTTTTCCAATCCATTAGTGAAGGGGCTGGAACATCTAGATGACATGTCAGCATGTATCTTATCTGTAATGTAACTATATATATCATATATATATATATATATATATATATATATATATATATATATATATATATATATATTGAAATACAGATTCATTTATACATTTCATACTGGTCACCTGAAGCTGATTTTCAGGGACGGTGTTGGTTAAGATTTGTCAGCATAATTGTTCATACTTGGCAACATTTCTGTTCATAAAGCTTGATCAGCTCCACAGTACTACTTCTATTGTTTCAATGCCAGCAGCATCTGTCTTATTTTGTAGTATATATTTAATATAAACTAGATCTGAATCTTGGCAATGCCATTTAGTGATACAAGGAATGGGTATAAACTGTCAGTAAATGATCTGAAGCAATATCACAGTGAAAGGACAACTATTGTACTTACATTACGGGATGTAGTTATTAGAACGCTGGACGAGTTGCCAGCGGTCTAAATGCTGATGGTTCAAGCCCGACACGGGACTTAAGATAGGCGTCGAAATACCAACGCCTACTGTATCTTAATCCATACGCCGGAATCCTGACAGACGCCATTCTGAACGAGGTAAGTCCGGGTACTTAGGATACTTACCAGCCGGCATCGGGATCTCCTGTCGGGCTTCTACAGTCGGGATTTGAACCGGCCACCGGTATTTCAATCCCATTCCTACATTACTAAACTATACTGAAGATGCTCCAGTGTTTTTGCTTTTAGGACTGTTAAACATTATTTCTAATATTTTAGTTTGTTTTGCCATTAGAATTGTATTTAAAGCATATTTGCCAACTCTTTTAATCACCTCTCTGAGAAAAACCCGGAGAGGTGACGATGCTGGCCACTTCGGGGGCGGGGCCAGGCTCCTATGTCATTAGGCCCCACCTCCGCCATGACAAACTGCCACTAATTGTAGGACTGTGGGGAGGGGGTGGGGCTAAATGTAGTTTTGAATCATTTAGCTCTGAACCCTTCAAAATGAGCCACGATTTCCGGCAATTATCTCCCCATCCTGCCCACTTCACTAGGAAGTGTGTGGAATGTGGGAGATCCAGACACTCTTCCGGGGGTGAGGGGGGATACCTGAAAATTCAGGAGCTTCCTGCAACTTCTGGGAGAGTAGGTAAGTATGATTTGAAGTGTTAGTAATGTATACTCATCATTACATTTTCTTAAAATTGTCAGTAAGGATATTTTCATGGGTTGACAGTATTCGTATTTTTCAAGCCAAAATGGCTGTTTCTGCATGATTAAGGCAATTTACTGTACGCTGAAGACAGGAGATATCACTTAAGTAACCCAGAATACCACAATCCCTATTATTCTCTGTGCTCTGTGACAATTTTCCAAGCTCCAATAAGCTTTTAAAAATTTGGCCCAGAAAGAGTCAATGCTATCTGAAGATGGTGATAACCAGTGGTGGCTCCAGGGGTGGGGCTGCAGTGCAGTCCATAATTCAAATAGGTGAGCCACACCAACTGCCAGTGAGTCCCGGCCGGTGATGTTTGGCAGCGTTTGGCAGTTGGTGTGGATCCCCTATTTGAATTTTGTACTGTGCACCTCTGGAGCCGCCACTGATGATAACTGTTCTAAGCAGTGGGAAGATCTTTGTTAGAGAGGGATTTTCTGACCCCTCTCTGACAGACTTCCTGATCCACCCCTCCCTCCGGTCACTAATGTTTTCTGCTAATGATAAAACGGGATGTAGTCAGGAAGCCGACGGTCTAAATACCCACTGCCGCTTCCCGACTGTCTAATCCCGGCAAGGTACTGATGACAGGCGTCGAAATCCCGACGCCTGTCATCAGACCTTACCCGGGAGCCCGACGCCCGGCATACCAAATAAAGGTAGGCCAAGCGCCAGGCGCGGACAGGGTAGGGTTAGGTTTTAGGGCTTAGGGTTAGGCACCCCCCGGGAGGGTTAGGGATAGGCTAGGGGAAGGGGGGGTTAGAATTAGGCACCCCCTGGGAGACTTAGGTTGAGGCTGCGGGGAAGGGGGGTTAGGTTTAGGCACTTAGAGGGGGGTTAGGGTTAGGCACTAGGGTGGAGGTTAGGATTAGGCACCCCTAAGGGAGGGTTAGGGTTAGGGGGGGAATTAGATTAGCGGTACTTACCTTAATTAGCGATCAGGATTTTCACCCCTGCCGGGCTTCCACTGTCGGGATTTGAACCACCGGCCAGTGGCCGGGGGTAATACCTACTCCACCCGACAAAACATGAGCAGTGAAAAAGCTGTGTCAGAACCTGGAAGTTAAACAAAAATAAAAAGCTATCACTTTACTAAACAAATTATTATTATTATTATTATTATTAATTAGTACCACTGTCCCGGAAAGAGTTTCTACATAAATCATATATACAGTATCTTATCGCTATGTAACAAATAAAGAGCGCTTGTGAATAAACATGTATAAATGTAACGCAATACCTGTAAAGAAAGGGGATTAGTAAAAGATATTTAGGGAAGTCCATAATTGACATCAGGGTTCCGATTACATGCCTTGCGGTGCGGTGTGATAATGGAGTCAGACGTGAAAAACTAGCTGTCTCTCCCTATATCTGCCTACCTTTAAAGGCTTCCGCTACGTCCGGCTGGTTCCCTGCACGGGGTGATCGTCTTCTTCGTCCGTGTAAACGGCACGATGCTGCAAAGGTGCAGTGTGATGATGTCACTGCGTCTCCACTGTGTGTCAGATGTGCGCTAAAACCAACGTGTTTCAGGCTCCTTTTTCAAGGATAGCGTTCCATCCCGTGTGCTCCATTTTATTGAAAGATTTAATTGATTCAATTAAAAACCTAATTCTATAATTAGGTATAATTTCCTTTTAGAAATAAATAAAAATTAAGGTATTGCGTTTTTGTATTTTTATTATGAGAATGGTATTATATTTTAAAAAGTGATGTAAAAATTTGAGAAATTTAAGCAATCTATGGAATTAATTGATTAATAGGTATTTAAAGGAAAGCATTTATCTCTATATCCATATTTAAACCTCCAGGTTGCAAGGTTTGCATCCAGAAAATTAATTTTGTTTCCTTTTTTCTCAATTCTTTTGAAATGTCACCTCCTCTCCAGTTAGGGCAGATTTTCTGGATGCCCATAAATGACAAGCCATCGCGACTTTCCTTCGCTCGGAGTGTCTCATCAAAGGGGGCGTGGTGTCGATGATTACTGACAGCACGCACCCTTTGGTGGGCGTGCCGGGGGCGTGCCTGCCAGACGGAGGCGTTCCCAAGGGAAAGCCTACCGTCTGAAGCCGGCCCCACTGACATCACTAGTGATGTCAGTGGGAGTGATTTTGGCTCTGATAGAGCCAAAATCACTCCTGGCCTTGCGGTTGAAAAACCCAACCGCAGCCTTTTACTCGCAGTTTCGATGGTCGCGATGGTCAAGACCATCGCGACCATCATTTTGCACGCTTGTATATGCTGTGGGTGGTGACCCACAGCTATACGAGCGTCCAGGAGGACGCTCCATATTAATGGAGGTGGGTCCTGATTCAGAGCGAACGCTCTGGTCAGAGCGTCCGGCTCTGTATCAGGGCCATTGTTCGGGCACTAATTGACCATCGGGATCGGCGAAAAGCAGGGATTTTTCACCGATTAGCCCCGATTTTCGCCGATGGTTTGTTCACCCTATCCTATTATTTTGGTTGAAATAATAGGATAGTTCTCCCAAAAACACATAGATGCAACGAAAAGATCGCGGACCTATGCGTTTTCGCCTTTTTTCAGGTGAAAAAAATGGCAGTTATCGTGGATTCTTTTCAGGGACTCAGGGAAACAGATAAGGGAAACAGATAAGTGCCGGTGTCAGGCCGACTTCGGGGCTAATTGGATAGCCCTGGGTGATGTAATTAGCCGCGGTAATTTAATGCGGATAATTAGATACCCCGCCTTAGTCCTTTTTTAAGTGACCATATGTATTAGTCACCCGTCTGTGTTTGCATGCAACGCTTCCACAAGGGGCCCCCTCAGCGGTCCTGACTGGACCGGCCCACCTTGTGTACGTGAATGGGTGCAGGGGGAGCGGGTGGCCATAGAGGCAGTTTGAGCACCATTGCAACCGCACCCGTTGCACCCACAGTAGTTACACCACTGTTTGCATGCATGTTAACAAACAGTGGGGTCCTTTTTAGGATCAATGGAATGGGGTTATAGGTGAGGAAATGTAAGCAAATAAAAGCTCCAGGTGTACTTCATGGTCCAGTCTTCAACCCGGACAATACCGGGTATCCCAGCTAGTTTTTAATAAAACAGAAACAAAACACAGAAATTGCAGACCTCACTAAATTTCTGGTGTAATCTGATGCTCAAGGAAAAAAAATTAGCTGAATTGAGACGATTTCTCATCAACAGGCTGGGGGCCTGATTCAGAGCCGGAAGCTCTGACCAGAGCGCTCGCTCTGAATCAGGGCCCTCCTACCTCAATTTGGAGCGGCCTCTTGGACGCTCGCATAGCTGTGGGTTACCACCCACAGCTATAGCAAGCGTCCATGATGATGGTCGCGATGGTCAAGACCATCACGACCATCGGGCTTGCGACGAGACCCTGCGGTAGGGTCTCGCTGCCGCAAGCCCTGGAGTGCTTCTGGCTCTTTCAGAGCCAAAATCACTCCCACTGACATCACTAGTGATGTCAGTGGGGCCGGACCCAGACGGTAGGTGTTCCCATGGGAACGCCTCCGTCTGGCAGCCACGCCCCCGGCACACCCACCAAAGGGGGCGTGCTGTCACTCACCATCGACAGCACGCCCCCTTTGGTGCGAGACCCCGAGCGACGGCTACCCCGTCGCTCGCCGGGTCTCGCGCATGCGCACGACAGAACTCCCTGCGTCGTGCGCATGCGCATTTGGGTACCCTTGACCCGCTTGCGAGCGACCCTGATTCCCCAGAAAATGACAATTTGTAATATATAGTATTTCATTGCTTTAAAAACATTTTCTCTTTGTTCAAATTCTCTGCTCTGTGACATAGGAGCTGGTTATCTTGCAATAAACCAGACTTTGACAGGTTTATTGGTCCTTTGTCAATTATATTAATTGCCCCAAGATTCCATAGCTTCCTTCAGAAACAGCACATAGCTATGACACTAAGGGCCTGATTCAGACCCGGACGCTAATGACTGCATGTGTCGCAATGCTGCTGCAGCTCTGGTCGCAATGGGGGGGAAGCTGCGGAAGCTGCAGCCTGAGTGATAGGCTGTGGTTTGGGGGCAACGATGGGGAGGAGCCAGTGGCATAAATTCAACCCAGACGCCCGGAGGCAAGTTATAATTTGGTAAGACAGAAAGTTGTGGGTGAGGGGGGCGCCGGACATATCACACTGACAAAAGAAGGTTATAGATAGACGAAGGCGGCAGCTGATGGTCTGACACGGAGCAGTCTGCTAGTGTATAGAGGCTTCTCAGAGGTGCCATGTATTGGACCTCCATGACGGTACACTCTGGGTACATAGTTACAGGCCTAAGTGGGGTGAATATATTGTGGGCAATGGAGGAGGTGTCCCTTAAGTATTGGAGCCGGCGCCAGGTGCCTCCATTGTCTCCCATAGTTCTGTCCCTGGGAGGAGCATCCAAAATGCAGGTGTTTTAGAGGCATGCCAATGCCAGCAACTGCATGTTCAGATGCAAGTTCATTATCCTCGGTACCTTACTTATGATGGACATTCTGAGTAACCCACGGTTACTCAGAACGTCACCAATGTTCTCAATGATGATCTGATGCTGCACCGTTATGGCAAAATGTCTGGAGTCACGGGTCAGTGGGGAGGCGGCAGATCTAAAATGACCCGATTACCTGCATTTTAACCCCAATTATCTTTCCATCCTGCCCACTTCACTTGGAAATGGCCGGGGTGCAGTACAGTAGATGCGGCAACTCTTCTGGGGGTGCAGTGGACTACCTGGAAAATGTGAGACTACTTCACCTCCCAGAATAGGCAAATATGATGTGCATGCTACTAGTAGCATTCAGTAAAATGTCCCCAACCTCTCCCGTATCTCTCTCTCTCTCTCTCTCTCTCTCTCTCTCTATCTCTATATCTATCTCTCTATCTCTCTCTTCTAGAAGCATCTAAAATTAGGCCTTTAGTAGTCTAAACATATACAATTGTGGGCTTTGTGGCCCCGGCCATACTGTAATTTATAAAGTTTCAGTTGGACCACTGTACATAACCCAAATTTATCCAATGGTTTGAGATCATAGACCAGGTAAAAGTTTAGTTTTAGGAGGACAGATTATAAATATGGTACATCCATAGGTGCATGCAGTGTCAATTTTGGTCGCATTCGGTCTGCGCTTGTGTCTGAGTCACACTGTGCATGAGTCTTGATGGTCACCGCCGGGGGGTACACAATGAATTTGGATGCAGAGTGAAAGACAATTTCAGTGGGCGTTCCTGTATAGTAACAGGGGGCTGACTAGCTACACATGGGCGTGTGGCACGGCCAGTAACTGCATCTTCTTTCACAGCTGGCACCAGCAGCCATGTTCAGACAGACATTCTGAGCAAACATAGGGCTGCTTTAATGCCCGTTAGAGCATCAGATGGTGCAACTTATTGCGCAATGCAGCAGATTTGAGTGGCAGCAGGAGGGTGTTATTTAGACATTATTGAAATACATTTTGAATTTAAATAAATTGATAGTAACATGATTGTAATATATTAAATATAATAATGATTCTAGGATTATAAAGGGATACAAGATTCACAATGCATAATCTACGGTACTATTCACAGTGACTAGCAAAGAAGAAAATACAATGAAACAGTCTTCAAAACAGTTTCCCATCATAATTAGCCTTTTTTATATAGTGCCAAAGACAATACTGTATTTAGTTATTTAAATCTGTTCTTGACGTTATTAGAATGTTTAGTATAAATTATCTGCTACATGAACACACAGGGTTTCATGTAGTTAAACGCAAACATGGGGAGAACATACCAACTCCACACAGGTAGTCCCCTGGTCGGAATTTATCCCATGGTCCCGGAGCTATGGGACAGCAATGCTAACTACTATGCCACCTAATGAAGTATATATAACCAAACTTAGCCATCAGGAATGTTAATGTTATACAAAGTCACAATATATTTGCTATTTCACTCACTTAAGTTCATGTATACAACTTGCAATAATTTAATTAGGTGAACCCTCACATACAGTAAGTGGAAAGGTGTATAATCACACCCAACCCTCTATGAAAGGTTATAGAATTCCAGTTCCCATAGTAATACCAGACCCAAACAGCAGAATACAGAATGAGCAATAATGATGAATTCCACCAGGTTTGAACTCTGAGCAAGTTAGTGGCATCTCGCAATGTCACCTGAGAATTCCCCCTGTGAGACACTGGTGAAGACCTCTGATCTCAAGTCACGGATGTGTTTGGCTATGGACCCAGACTGAGGGCACTGGCTGGAATGGAGTCAGTGAGGTCTGGGAAGAAGCTGGGGGTCTGACATAACTTTTCTTCATGCAGTTGAGAGGAGTAGAGTGGTGTATTAAAGTCTGGTATTGAACACCGGGATTGAACCAGAGAAATTAAACACCAGGATTGAACCGGAATACTGGACACCATGATTGAACCGGAATGCTGGAGCCAGGAGCGCTGGGTATGGAAACTGCGCTAGAAGTCATAATGCTGGTGGAACTGGAGATAATACTCTAGCAGCTTGCAGCAGGATATTAACAACTAAGCACTTGAACCAGCAGACTGCCAGGAAGTTCCTTACATACCCCTGGACCATTGGGGATTGGCTGCTGTGGTCAGCTAATCTGGGAGCAGCACTCTGAGTGGTGGAGGAGAGTCATGTAAGCTTGAAAGAGGTAGGCCGCGCTTCCAATAGTGGTGATGAAGTAGGACCTATATGCTGGGGAAAAAAAGGGGGTCTGGTAGGTGCTGCAACGTATGCAAGAGTACCACTTCTTGCTAAGTAAATGCGACAAAAGGGGGTGGGTATACGTGTACTCCTAAAAGGGGAGAGAATGTGGTCATAGGTGTAGGATGTGTGGTGGAGCGGTCTGTGGGTGGGGGGGGTAAGGGGGGAGTATGGAGAGGATGTGGTGTTGTGTAGGTGGGTGGATAGAATGAAAACTGACAAATGATATTGGATCCAAACCTATTTATTGGGTAGACACAATGCTCCCTAGGTGGTTCCGTATGCTGACATCCAGTGAATGATACTAATAGTCTCGGTACGCCCCATGGTTGGGGGGGTGAGTAGACCCTTTTAGGGGGCTCCTTTGGCATGCGGTCCTCACTCCTGCATGTCCCCCTGCTGGACCTTTGGTCGACAGACTTATGGCAACCGGCGTATGGTGTAGGCTGTGAACCAGGGAGTCTATTGAGATGGCGGCGTCCCGCTCTGCTTAATGGTGGACTTACCTACCGGTAGTTGGGGAGGGGTCCACGGTGGGTAGCAGTTGTAGTAAATGTCCTGATGCCAAGCTTGGTGATGTTCCTGGCCTCCGTGGTCCCGCGGGTTAATCAGGTGGACTGGTGGCCACGAGGGTGATTGGTTACAGCCACTGGGTGGTGGTGGGGTGATGCGGAGGTCCACATGCTTCAGGTGGTCCCATGCTCCCATGGGATCGGCGTCGTGCCCCGGGGAGGGACAGGTGTAGCAGTGCAGCTGGTGTGACTAAGTCCAACATGATCTGCGCCCATACTGAGTTTTGGAGGGAACTCTGGCGTGGGGAACACTGTGGATACTTCCACATGAAATCTGCAGTTAAGGTCCAGCACTAACAGCTGGACTTCAAACTCTGCTATAATCAAGAATCTGCAGACCTCACAGACCGAGAGACTCTCAGGTGCATAGTCAGCCTGGAAGGGAATCCAGCAACACAGACACATGCTGCAGCTTGTATGCTGAACAGATATCCCAGGCAAATCTGGATATCCTTAACCTGCAGGATAGGTGAGACAGACCGAGGCTGGGGAGACCTGGTTGCAGCTGCTTTGTGACAGTCCCTCCTCCTTTAGAAGCAGCCTTAGCTTGTGGAAACTTGATGTGGAATTTCTTGATAAGAAGAGGAGCATGAACAGCTTCTGAAAAAACCCAGGACCTCTCTTCGGGACCGTATTCTTTCCAGTCAATTAAATATTGAAAACATCCGTAACATAAGTGAGAATCCAGAATTCTTTCTATCTTGAATTCCACTCCACGTTGGGTTTGAACTTGAGGCCCCTTTGGGGAATTAGTTTGGAAGTGATTCAGGACAAGAGGCTTAAGCAGTGAGATACGGAAGGTGTTGGGTATCCAAAGTGAAGGAGATAATTTAAGTTGGTAAGCAACTGGGTTTAAGACTTTTATGATTGGAAATGGTCCAATGTAACAAGGTGCAAACTTCATTGGTACTCTTAACAGAAGATTCCGTGTAGATAACCATATTTTGTCACCTATTTGCAATTGAGGTACAGTATTGCTTTCCTTCTCCTATCAGTGAATATTTTATAGCAAATAGAAGATTTTTTTCAAAGCAGCATGAGACACTTTTCAGATTCTTGCAAATCATTGCAAGGGTAAACTTGCTGCAGGGACATCAAAAGCAGGAAGGGACTGAAACTCTGGTACTCTTGAATAGGATGGGAATGGGATGCCAGCGTTCGGGATCCCAGGGGTCAAAATCCAGATGCCAGCATCCCGACAGTGTTAGAATACTGATACTTTGTTGGTCGGTATCCTAACCCTAACGATCTGTCCTGGGTGCCTAACCCTAACCACCCCTCCTAGTACCTAATCCAAACCTCCCCTCCCTGCACCCTAAACCTAACTCTCCCCCCCTTAGTGCCTATCCCTAATCCTCCCTCTAGTGCCTAACCCTAAACCTCCGCCTAACCCCACTACTTACTCTTGGGAGTCTGGCGGTTGGGATGCCAATGCTTGGATTCTGACAGGTGTCGGGATTCCAGAGCTGGCATTCTGACTGCCAGAATGCCCATCATTGTTATTTTAACTGCATCCCCTCTAGGATGAGGGCTGTAAACAGTGAAGAATGGAGTGGATCCAGAAGACGTATGATAGGTATTGTTGTGGGAGAACTCGGTCCAAGGGAATGGTTCTACCCAATTGTCTTGAGATGATGAAGTATACAAACGTAGAAAGGATTTGAGGTCTTAATTCACATGTTCTGTTTGGCCATTACTTTGAGGGTGACAGGCTGTGGAGAATTTTAGTTTGATTTGAAGAGATGAACAGAGGGATCTTCAAAACCTTGTGACAAATTGAATCCCACTGTCCGTGATGATTTTGACTGGAATGCCATGTAAAATGAAAAATCTCTGAGATGAACAAATGGGCCAGCTGGGGAGCCGAGGGAAGTCCAGACAAAGGGCCTGATTCAGACCCACTCGCGAGCGGCTGTCCGCTCGCAAGTGGGTCGATGTTCTGCACTGAGCATGCGCACGACGGAGGGAGCTCCGTCGTGCGCATGCGCCAGACGCGACGAGCGAAGGAAAGTCCTTCGCTCGTTGTGTCTGATCAAAGGGGGCGTGCTGTCGATGTTGATTGACAGCACGCCCCCTTTGGTGGGCGTGCCGGGGGCGTGCCTCCCTGACGGGGGCGTTCCCATGGGAACGCCTCCCGTCAGAAGCCGGCCCACTGACATCACTAGTGATGTCAGTGGGAGTGATTTTGGCTCTGATAGAGCCAAAATCACTCCGGAGCTTGCGGTTGAAAACCTCAACCGCAGGCTCCGGCTCGCAGTTTCGATGGTCGCGATGGTCACGACCATCGCGGCCATCAAAATGCACGCTCGTATAGGCTGTAGGTGGTGACCCACAGCTATACAAGCATCCAGGAGGACGCTCCATTTTTATGGAGGGCGGCCCTCATTCAGAGCGTGCGCTCTGCTCAGAGCGTACGGCTCTGAATGAGGGCCAAAGTTATAAAATGAGCCAATTTTGAGAACCAGTCAACTATGACCCAGATTGTCTTGAACCCTTTTATATGGTGGCAAATCAGTCACGAAATCCATTGAAATATGGGACCAAGGTTGAATTGGAATGGATAAAGATGCAGAGGACCTATGTGGCCTTGACGAGGAACTTTGTGCTGAGCACACTTTACACAAGAGGGAATGAAAGTTTGAATATTTGTTCTCATGGACAGCCACCAATAAGACCTTTTGATGAATTCTAGAGTCTTCTTTACACCAACATGACCTGAGAACCGAAAGGCATGCCCCCATTGGATGAGTTTTTCAAGTAGCTCAGGTTTCACAAAGGATTTTTCCCAATGGATGAGTCTCAGACACTTTGGTGGACGCAAACACTGTACAGTTGATTATTGGATGAAGTTCCTCTGGAGACGAATCTTCCTCTTGTGACAAAGAGCAAGATAAAGTGTCCGCCTTCCCATTTTGAGATCATGGACGGAAAGTCAACTTGAAATTGAAGAGCAAAAAGAATAAGGCCCATGAGGCTTGCCTAGGAGACTGACATTGCACGGTTTTTAGGAAAAGAACATTCTTATGATCCGTGAATAATATGAGGGGAAATTGAGCACCCTCTAGCAATTCTTCAAATGCCATTTTTATGGCAAGAAGTTTTTTCCGCTATTGGGTAATTTCTTTCCGCTGGAGAGAATTTTCTGGAAAAGAATCTGCAGGGTTAAAAAGAAAGAATTGCTCCTACTCTCTTAGTAGATGCATCTACCTCCATGATAAATGGGTGTGCAACATCTGGTTGTCGGAGAACAGGTGCGATAATGAACGCCTGCTTAAGGAGTTGAAAAACTGATTTTTCTTCTGGAGACCATTGAGTTGGGTTCGCACCGTTCTGTGTGAGAGCAGTTATGGGGGCTCTCAAGGTGGAGAACCAACGGATAAACTTTCGATAATAATTAGCAAACCCTAAGAATCTTTGCGTAGCTTTCAGTGAAGAAGGTTTGGACCAAAATTGGATTGCTTTTACTTTTTCAGGGTTTATTTGAAGACTTGTTCCAGATACAATATTACCCAAAAATGCAATGGATGGAACTTCAAAGATGCACTTTTCAAACTTGCAATATAAATGATTAGTTTGCAGCCATTGGAGAACTTTTTTAAACTGCTTCCGATGTATTTGAAGGTCATGAGAAAAGATGAGAATATTGTTGATGGTACACTACAACAGAATGAGAGAGCAGGTCTTGGAAAATTTAATTGATGAAGAATTGATGGAACACAGCTGGGGCGTTGCTGAGCCCAAAAGGCATCACAAGGTACTCGTAGTGTCCATCCCTGGTATTAAAAGCAGTTTTCCACTCATCTTTTTAAATTGTAGACCCTTTGAAGGTCACGTTTAATGAAAAGAGGCAGTGGATAATGGTTTTTGATGGCTATATCATTAAGCCCACGGTAGTCAATGCAGCGCGAAGGCCACTGTCTTTTTTCTTGATGAAAATGAATCCTGGTCCAGCAGGTTAGGAGGATGGGCAAATAAAGCTTTATAAAGAGTTATAATGTGATAATAAATTAAATGACCATTTTGGGGACTTTTTTTGAAAAAAAAATATATATATATATGTGCGTGTATGTATGTGTATTTTTCATATATATTGTAACACAGGGTATTGAAGTGAGGAATCCAGAAAGGCGGGTACTCGGTAAAGCAGTGTCTTTTATTGGCACCAGACACTGCACTTTAGCATATGTGAGTTTAGGCCTGCTCACATACAGGCACATAACAGAAAATAACCAAACAAACATTAAAGTCTCAGCACTCCTTGTGCTAATCAGTCAGCAGTGGCTTGCAGCCACAATTTGGGCATGCTCTCTCAGCATAGCCCTTGGACCCTGGCATTACAACACTGTCCCTACTTCCTGGCTGCTTCTCAGCATCAGGGCAATGAGCATCAGGCGTGTGAGTTTTAAACCCTTCCTGTGCTCCAGTGATTATTCCAGCTGGGTCTGTGTAAATGTGAAAACCTGGAATTCCACACCTCCACTGCTAATGCAGAACACACAGGAGGGAACAGATTGCACCAGAATGTGGGCAATTCAGGTGAGAGACAACACCTCTCACCACAATATATAATATATATATGAATATATATATATATATATACATACATACACAGATTTTTATATATATATATATATATATATATATATATATCCCATTTGTCCAAAATGCTCTTTGAATTTGAATATCTCAAAGACTAATTAAGATATTAATGTGATTCTTTTGCAACGGTTTACAATCAGTAATAAATTACAGAATTTGGAATAAAACTATAAAATTTGATGAAAAAAAATTACAAAAACCATAATAAATGCTTTGGTATAGCTAACCTAAAAATCTCAAGAATACTACCAGAACACAGAGCCGGCACAGTGATCTGGGGGAAGCGGGATAGGGGTGACCGCCTCTGGATTCTGTTCTCACGCACTACTGGTGGTCTGTGCTCTCACATGGACCCAGCACCCTAGCCATGTGCGGACAATGTTTATGTACTGCCCAGTTCAGCTCCTGATTGGCCGACTGGCTGCATGACGTAGCTATTACATAATGAGGGAGGGTGCGGGCGGCACAACACGTGAGGAAGCTGCCGTTGCAGGTGGTCTTTCCTCACCTACTTCTCCAACACGTCGATTCCAGGCTCACAACTCCCAGCCAATCAGCACACTCCTCGAAAGCAGTGCCTCTTTTCTCTGATTTGATGAATAAAAAATGCAGGCTTGCAACTCCCAATCACTCAGCACTGGGTTTGCGCCTCGAAAGCAATGCCTCTTTTCTCTGGTTTCCATGAAAGGTGCCGGCAGCCGCTGATTGGCGGGAGGCTGGGAGACGGTGAGGCAGAGTAACAGTGCATTATCAATTGCATCTATAGGGGCTCAGCTTGCAATTCCCCTGGAAACGGTCCATTTTGCTTCAGAGTCCATGGTCAAATATATCATCACACTTACAATATGCGAGATGTTACAATAAAAAAATCCCAAAAAACCATAAAAGGGCATTAGCCGGTTATGTTTCAGACACATCTTTTATTACCCGATGCCATCATATTAACATATGATCTAGCCATTATCTAGCAAAGCATTTTCTGTATGTGCTGTATGTTCTGGGTTCAAATTGGCGAAATGTTCGCCACGTGCATACTAGTACATATATATATATATATATATATATCACACGATATATTGCCCGATCACTGTGTCCAGCAGTGGTCTGGATAGAGGCAGAGCTAAAGCGGGAAAGAGGGGGTGGGGGGTGCTGCAGGTTGCTGCTTGTGCAGTAGTCACACATACTATAAGCCGCCATCAAATAAACATAAGTATGATTTCAAAAGTTTATTAGTGTATTATGGCCCTCATTCAGACCCACTCGCAAGCGGGCGCACGTACGTTAGGCGTACGTACAAAATTATTTAAATTCAATGGCTCGCTCGTATTTTCGTTCGCATCTAAAATTCCTCCCTAAACTCAGGCGACCCCTCCTCTAACTAACGAGCGTGCGAAATAGCGAGCGTACATCCCCGAAATGGCTTGAAGGGAACGCACGCACAAGTGAAACCGGAAGTGGCCTTGTCAGATGTCGATTACCTGCTCCTTTATTCTGCCTACCTCCCTCAATCGTATCAGGCCAATCAATGTATCAATTAGCTTAATTTTTATTTTTTTTTCAACACAATGCAAGAAACTTTACTCTTGTCCGTGTTTGTGTTTACCCGCAGAATACGTACGGATGGAACATTCGCTTTTATTGTTCAAAAAACATGTGAACCACAATTAAACAATTGTTCTATTGCTGTGGATCCCCGCATATTTTCCGGGGTTCATTTCTTTATTTAAATTTGCAAACGCATGTCACTGCATCAAGCCTATCATAACTCTCCAGAGATTTCTGGCCCTGTTGAACACATGACTCATACACTAACCAATAAAATTGCTCCTGTTAATTTCCAAAATACATTAGCCAATCAGAAATTTTTGCCACACTTTATCAAAAATGTTTTGTATGAAAAACTCCATTGCCATCATGAGCCTCCGCATTCACCAGGCGCGAGCTGCTGGTGCTTACGGAGGTGATGGATAGGCGGATCACCAGCCAGCCTCCACCCATCACCAACCGGCAGAAGCGCTCCGCGTATGCGGAGGCATGGTCCCGCCTGCGGTCGTTGGGTTCTCGCCGCAACATCGGGCAGCTTGAGCGCAGGTGGTCAGACCTGCAACGGCGAACGCCCCGCTTGCTGGCATGCTTTCGCATGCAGATCCTTGAAAGTAAGTGTTATGTATTGTGGTTTTCATGTTTGTGTTTGTGGGGCAAACTGCGTGTGCATGTTTTCCTGTCTGTCCTATTAATTATTTGTCCTCATATCTGCGTGTGCATGTTTTCCTGTCTGTCCTATTAATTATTTGTCCTCATATCTGCGTGTGCATGTTTTCCTGTCTGTCCTATTAATTATTTGTCCTCATATCTGCGTGTGCATGTTTTCCTGTCTGTCCTATTAATTATTTGTCCTCATATCTGCGTGTGCATGTTTTCCTGTCTGTCCTATTAATTATTTGTCCTCATATCTGCGTGTGCATGTTTTCCTGTCTGTCTTTTAATTAATTATTTGTCCTCATATCAGCGTGTGCTTGTTTTCCCTCTATTTCTGTTTTTTTCATTCTACTCCTTTTTGCATGTTTTTTGTTGCTGGTTTTTTTTTTTTTATTTGGGCCCCGGATTTGCCCAGAAACTAACCTCAATTTGTTTGACATATTTTAGGAGGACAGCCAAGACTACGCCGTCACTGTCCGGCCAGACGGCGTTCCCGGCCACTATCCCCAACCCCCAGCCAACACTCCACCCCAAATATTTCCCCTATACCCCACTCCTCCCCAGCCTTCCCAGACCCTCTCCCGGAACTGTCGGGCCTCCTTCCCCTCCGTCCCACTTCCCCCTCTCCTCCACCCACCCCTCTTCCAATTACCCCCTCCCCGGAGTCCATCATTACCCCTCCCCGTTCTTTGGGGAATGAAGGCTCCTCCGAGGAGGAACATGGAGGGACTTCCGGAGCTCCCGTTTTGGCTCCCGGTATGTTTTTCTTTCTCATTTTTTTTAACCACAAACTGTTTGTATGTAATCATGTGTCGTGCCTTTATTCGTGCTTGTTTGGTTTACTTTTGGTGATTTAGCAGTTTGCCTTTACCTCTTCCTGCTGATTTCAACATACACATATCACACCTGTGTGAATTTGTACATAGGCCTTGTATTTTTGCCAGCACCCCCTTTTTGTTTTGGTTTTTCTTTTTTCGGTTTAGGAGTGATTTAGTTGTGTTTTTGTTTTTTTAATGTGGATTCCCTATTGTTTTATTAATCCACACACTTTTCTCACCCACAGAGGAACAGAGGCGTCGACAAGAGGTGGACGATTGTGTTGGCCAGATGCGCCAACATGTCATTGGCATTCTTGTGGCCCTTGACCGGCTGTCTGGCATCCTTCGCCAGTAGTTTTTTTTGTTTATTTTCGTATTGTAAATAAATTTTGTAGTTCTAATATACGTTCTGGCTCATTCTTTTTTTCCAAAAAAAAAATAGTTTTCCCTGACATAAGTAGACTGTTCCTGCAAGGATTTCCCTTTTTTAAAAGTTAGATTGTATTTTGTATTTGTATGTTAAACAGCCACAAGAAACACATAACAGTAACAATGTCATTTCCCTTTTTGGGTGTAGTGTCAATTAGATATTTCGCCATTTTACAGGTTCCTAGTTGGTGTGCAAGCTGCTTAGGCCAATCTTCAAAATCCAAAGGTTTGGACAGGCTTCCTTTTGGTGTGGGTTGGGAACCTGCTAACATATTTCAGTTTACATCAACTGGTGTCAGTACTGGATTACCCCTTAGTCAAATGTAAGGTGTGTTAACCTGGTTACACTTGCTGTTAACGTCCAAAAAAAGGAAGACCATTTCACTCTCCAAACATTTATTCACAACATAAATGAGAAATCAAAGTGGTCAGTCCCAAAAAAAAAAAACAGTGATAATCTCAAATACAACACATACAAATAAAATATTTAATTAAAAAAAACAATCAAGAACTGGTTGACGAAGGACCATGCCAACATGATTCCACAAACATGGCGTTGCGATATGGGTTCCAGAATATATGGACAAAATCACCAGATCCAGGTTTGGTAAGGGTAGCAGGAAGTAGTGAGCGTTGGAGTGGCAAAGATTATGTGAACAAACAGAAGATGGTGAAAAAAAATAAATAAATTAGATGTTCGCAAACAAACACAAACACATTAGGTATAAACACTGTAGTTTGGGTCAAACTTACCTAAAAAATCTGGCCACCACATCATCGCGTATGGCCCCCCCACATACTGACCTCCGACCAACCTCGGGGGGGCCATCCTCAGGTAAGGCATCCTCTGGCTGCATTGGGACACCACTCCTTATGGCGATGTTGTGAAATATCCCACACAGGACCACAATTTTCGACACCATATCCGGCAAATACATGAGCTCGCCACCAGAGCAGTGGAGGCATCTGAATCGGCATTTTAAAAGGCCGATACAGCGCTCCACCACTTGCCTGGTGGCTGTAAGTGCGGAATTATACTCACTTTGTGGGCCTGGTGTGGGAGCCAAATAAGGAGTGAGCAGCCAGGACATGCAAGGGTATCCACTGTCTCCTGTGAAAAATAAGAGACAACATCAGGAACACTGTGTATCAAGCTTAACATTGTTATGTACTAAAGGTCTCCACTTACCCAGAAGCCACGCATCACCAGCTTGTAGGTTGGTTAATTTCTGCCATATCCCGGATTGCCGGATGACGAAGGAGTCATGTGCACTTCCTGGTAACTTAGCATTCAGGGACAGGATCTGGAGGGAGGCATCACATACCACCATTACATTCAGGGAGTGATAGTGTTTCCTGTTTCTAAATATTGCCTCCAGCCGTGCTGGAGGCTGAAGTGGTATGTGAGTACCATCCACAACCCCTATGATGTGTGGGAAGCCAGCTATTTGGTAAAAATTGGCCTTGGCCACACTAAGGGCACCCATATCCAAAGGCATTTGAATAAAATGATGGAGGTGCTTGAAAAGTGCCTCCATCACTGCCCTCAGGATCCGGGAAAAGGAGGATTGGGAGATGCCCGCCACTATTCCCACCGTTGTTTGAAACGATCCTGAGGCACAGAAATGTAACACCGCCATAAATTGCGTCAGTGGTGGTATTGCTGTTGGACTGTCAATTTGCCGCTCAAGATCACTTTCTATTAATGAGAGAGTGTATATGATGATTTTGGGAGGTAGACGGTAGCATCTTAAAACCTCATCATCGGGCATTCCAAAAAGGGTGACACGTGTTCGAAATATCTGGGGCCTTGCATGCCTACGATGCCTACGCCTGGGATGAGATTGAGGTTGGTCGGCTTCCGGGAGCATGGCCAGAACAATCCGCCCCAGATCAACCTGAAATTCAAAAATTTCAAAGTAAGGCTTTTGACCCACCCCAAAACTATATTAAAACAACTTAGCTTGATGATACCATCCATTGCTGCTTACATGCCGGGGTATTGTCATGATACGTCCAAACTGAAAATAAACAACAAAATTACTTGACACATTTCACTCTGCATTTTTGTGGATACATTTTGTGCTAGACCAAAGTTCAAATATGCCAAACACCCATTTAGCAAAACCGCAAAGCGACATTTAACACAGTACATCAAAACGGGTCGAAATGTTGGCTCAAAAAGCGAAAGCTAAACCATCAAAAAGTTAGAATGATTATTAAGCTGTTTAAAATGCGCTAATTAGTTCGCTAATACAAGTCACAAGAGTAACTACTAAAAATGTGCTAATTAGTTCGCTAATACAAGTCACAAGAGTAACTACTAAAAATGCGCTAATTAGTTCGCTAATACAAGTCACAAGAGTAACTACTAAAAATGCGCTAATTAGTTCGCTAATACAAGTCACAAGAGTAACTACTAAAAATGTGCTAATTAGTTCGCTAATACAAGTCACAAGAGTAACTACTAAAAATGCGCTAATTAGTTCGCTAATACAAGTCACAAGAGTAACTACTAAAAATGCGCTAATTAGTTCGCTAATACAAGATAAAAAATGGACTTACCAAGAGCAAATATCTAAGATGCAAAATCAAAAGGTCTTTGGGGTCGAAAATAAACAAAATCTAAAATAGAATAAATTAGGTATCCAAAAATTACAAAATATACGAAACACAATGAAACAACAATTGAACAAAAGTTAGACTTCACAAAACTTACCAAATCAACAAACGAGGTCCCAAAAATATAAACCAACAAAGATAACGGAAAAAAAAACGCAAATCTAACCAACAAACGAATCTCCAACCTCCAACTCCTTTCTAAGCAATCAATAAACTCCAGCGAAGATAACCTCCAACAATCCAAAAACGCCACCTCGACTTGAGACACACCAAGCCATAAATAGTGTTTCGTTTCCCGCACAAATTAAGGAGGGATCATAGGGCCGCACAATCAATGATGCGGCCGCAAAATAAGGACGCATGTATAAATACGTCACGAAAACACATTCAAATTCTGGTGTATTTCTTGTTTGGACCTCAGACATGGCGACAGACCAGGGAAAAAATGCACAAGAGTCAGGCGGTAAGTCTTTCATGCATTTTCTATCAACGATTAATTTGAAACATAAGATTAGGCAAGTTGTGATTTTGTGAATTCTGTAAATTTACACAAATAGGTGAGGAGGATGACATGGAAGAGGCTGCTTGGCCCAGTATTCCGGCCAAAGCGGGCAAAAAAAAAAGGCAGCCACATTTCACAAGAAAGGAGATGGAGGTTTTGATCCAGAAGTGTGTGGACATCCTGCCACAGGCAGACAGGAATATGAGTCTAAGCCAGAAGTGGAGAATGTGGGAAGAGGTAGCCGTTGCTGTCAATAGAGTGGGTGATTATGTCCGTCTAGCCCGGGATGTCAAACGGCGGTAAGTAAACCCTTGCCCCCCCTAAAAACAAACCCCATTTTAAACCAAAGGATAATGGCTTCCATTTTTCCCCACAGATGGGGCGACTTCAAATATCGCCTAAAGCAAAAACTCGCGGACAGGGCTAGGCATGCAAGGGGGACAGGTGGGGGTCCCACCCCTGTGTCATTGGAGTTGACGGATTTAGAAGAGCTGGCACAGGGGTGTGTGCAGCCTGTGGAGGTGTTTGGCGTGTCCAACATGGATACGGACATGCCAGACTTTGCGGCTCCTCATGTTGGCCCAGGTAAGTATTGTGATGTCACCAACTCTGAAATGCTATTGTGCCAATATGTAGATTCTAATGTGACTCTTTTCTCATTTTTCCAACAGAGACACAGGCGGATGAGTCTGCTCTAAAGGGAAGCCTTGGCCGCAGAATTTCTGCTGGCTCTGCAGGGGAGGAACCAGTACATCCGGCTGAGGACCCTGCAGAAGCCAGTCCAGGGCGTGCCCCCTCGCAGGCAGTGGGCCTCCTCACAGAACTCAATTTCAAATCGGATTTCCATACGGAGATTCTGCAGAGGATGGACGCCAGTCTGCTACGGGTGGCTGAGGCCCTGGAGCAAAATGCTGCGGCCAACGTGACCATTGGTCAGGCCCTGGCGGAAAATACCAGGGCCAACATCCGCATCGCCGATGCCCTGGAGCAGCTCGTTCGCCAGCACATGGTGGAGCCGACCTCCCTTCCTGCCGGAACATCAGGATCCTCCACCTCTGGCACAACATCAGCCAATCCTCCAAATGTGCCTAGCCCTGTGCCTAGTCCAGAGGCCACAACATCTGCCTCTGGACAGGCCAGCCCGATGGCATCCCGGACCCGGTCTGGCGCCCACCCTCCCCCATCCAAACGGGCGAAAAAACGGTGACAGCAATGGCGACTTTTCCCACACTCCTTCTGTGCTTGGCTCATATTCCTTTCTGGTCAAAACTTCCCTCTCCTTTCTTGTGAAATGTTTTTAAGTTATTTTTGTACGTTTATGTTATCAGTTATTGATTATTTTTTTTGGATAAAAAGTATCTTTGGCAGAAAAAAAAAATAAAAAAATTATGCCAATTGGTTTGTGTTTAAACAATAAATTTATGAAAAAAATCTGACATTGTATTGTGACATTATTGTACAAATGGGTTACATTTAATCCTGGCCCTAAAGGCAAAAAAGGACACCAAAAACCATTTCATTTGTATAAAAAAAAGGCCTCTTGAAGGAACGTTTAAAAAATCACATAACGATGCAAATTGCACATTAAAAAAAAAAAGGGGAGCTAATTAAAACATGATGACATTATTGTCACAATAGGCCATAAACAACAAATTGAGGCCAAAAAAAACCCCCAAAAATGTACGCCAATTGATTGTGTAATCCTGACATTAGCAGGTATGATCTCCACCTGCGTACGGTTTTGTGCTATCCCAATAAACTGCTTTCCAAACACATACCAAGCCGGTTTTCAATACAACACTAATTGCTTTTGTGACCACCCGCGATTAATCGCTGCAACATCATGGAGTCCCGGGACGGAGGAGAAGGCCATCGCCAATGTGGTCGAGTAATCCAGACCCTAAACTGTGCGAGCATTTTGAGGGGAAAGAGGATGTTCCAGTGACGTATGTGACGGTCCGAACACATTTGACGTTCGCATCTGCTAATGTATGTACGCCCCAAAAACGCCTCGCCACGCCTGCGTTTTTCCATCTCCACCCCCGTCAACACCCAAAAACGCCCTGTTCTGTCAATCACATTTGACATGTCACTTCCTGTACGCTATTTTAGGAACGACAGAAAAAAAGCTCGCAATCTGCCGTACGCACATGCGCAGTGTAACACCGACGCATGCGTGGTTAGTCAACATCGGAACGCAACGAGCGTACTGCTGTTTGCGAGTGGCTCTGAATGAGGGCCTATATGTTTAAGTAGGTAGTTTAATTAAAAAAATAGAAACATCGGTTAACATCGGATAACATTGATGTTCCAGAACTAATGTTTAGGACTAAACAATGTTTTGTATTCAATGTTAAAAACATTGGTGCTTCCAATGTTTTCTTTCGATGTCCCATCCCTACTATAGCCGTCATTAGGCCCCGCCCCTTTACATGAAAACCCAGCGATTTGTGGGGCCGGGAAGAGGGTACGGGGCTAAACTGCGCGATTCTCTGAAAATCTAAAAAAATCTCCCCATCCTGACCACTTCACTAGGAAGTTGGCGTGATGCGGGAGACTTGTCTACTCCTTAGGGGGTGCGGGGGATTACCCAAAAATCGGGAGCCTCCCACGACTCCTGGGAGTGTAGGCAAGTATGGGCCATGTACACAATAAACAGATTTTATATTCTTATGCTGATGAGACTGGTTACATTAGAGGGTACATTTTTGAGCTTGCACTAATTGTTCACACATATAATAATAAATGGAGGAGGCACAAAGCACTTTGAGAATTAGTGCTACACTGAAACTTGTCACAGCATGTTCCTGATCAAACAATTCCTTTTATTGTTGCTAATACTTAGCATGTATTAATCATGTATTTTCCAACACATTTTCCCTATAAAAAGCTCATAAAATAAAACCATATTTATTTGAAGAAGCTGGCAAAAGAAAACCCAATCTGTTCTGACAAAATATACCATATATAGACTAAAATATAAACAAATGCATAACATAAAATTAACCTGGTTATGTAGAGGCAAAAACCCTACAGTAACTGTACTAATTGTACTAGGATACTCCTAGATACAGTCAGGTCCATAAATATTGGGACATTGACAGAATTTTCAGATTTTGGTCTCTATTCACCACCACAATGGTTTTGAAATGAAACAAACAAGATGTGCTTTAACTGCAGACTTTCAGATTTAATTTGAGGGTAATTACAGGTGAACGGTGTAGGAACTACAACGGTTTCTGTATGTGCCTCCCACTTTTTAAGGGGCCAAAAGTAATGGGACTATCAACTCAAAAGCTATTTCATGGACAGGTGTGGGCTATTCCCTCGTTATTTCATTATCAATTAAGCAGGTAAATGGTCTGGAGTTGATTCTAGGTGTGACATTTGCATTTGGAATCAGTTGCTGTCAACTCTCAATATGAGATCCAAAGAGCTGTCACTATCAGTGAAGCAAGCCATCATTAGGCTGAAAAATCAAAACAAACCCATCAGAGAGATAGCAAAAACATTAGGTGTGGCCAAATCAACTGTTTGGAACATTCTTAAAAAGAAAGAACGCACCGGAGAGCTCAGCAACACCATAAGACCGGGAAGACCACGGAAAACAACTGTGGTGGATGACAAAAGAATTATTTCCCTAGTGAAGAAAAACCCCTTCACAAAACTGAAGGGAAAATGCCCCAAGAACAGGAACTGAAGACAGGCCTGGCAGAGCATCACCAGGGATGAAACCCAGCATCTGGTGATGTCTATGCGTTCCAGACTTCAGGCTGAAATTGCCTGCAAAGGATTTGCAACAAAGTATTAAAAAGTGAAAGTTTAGATTTAGGATTGTTTAGTTTCTCCCATTACTTTTGGCCCCTTAAAAAGTGGGAGGCACATATAGAAACCGTTGTAATTCCTACACCGTTCACCTGATTTGGATGTAATTACCCTCAAATTAAATCTGAAAGTCTGCAGTTAAATCACATCTTGTTTGTTTCATTTCAAAGCCATTGTGGTGGTGAATAGAGGCCAAAATATGAAAATTCTATCAATGTCCCAATATTTATGGACCTGACTGTATTTATTCTGGGATTATCTCTTATCCGTCTACCGTGTCAAAATACCAGAATCTTTATTTTTAATCATGTTTAAATGTCAAAAAAAATAAGAAGAAAGAAAGCTCATTTATGAGCATGCAAATGCAATTTTGTAACATCATGCACTTATCATTGGGTAAATGCTTGTGTATGAACACTTGGATTTTGGGTACAAAGTGACTGCATTTATAATGAGTGCAATAGTTTGCGACATCTAATTAAACAAAGTTGTCACTGCCAAAAAGGAAAAAGGGGCATTATCACGACTTGGTGGAGCCCACCCCCTTATGCATCCAATAGCAGTGTCCTCTTCCCTGATTGGCCCACTGCCCACCAAATCCCTCTTCCCATTCAGTTAGTTAGAGCCACAACTAATCATGACCATTGATGGTAAACCTGTCAATGGCTATCCATATGTCTATGGGGCCTATTCATCACAACTTAAAATTTGATGGAGGTAATTAGGTTTAGAACTCGCATGGAGTTCTACCTAATTACTGGAGAAATTCATCATTCCTCCTCCCCATAACTATCTATTCCGAAAAGCTGTCATTTTTGTGATGACAGCTTTTCGTGAAATAGATAGTTTTCCCTCTCTACACTACCTTACTGCAGCTGGAATCTGTGCTGTGCATATTTTTTAAAACCAGAGCATGCGCAGCACTGACTACAGCTGCGGTAATTTTGTGTGTCCTCACCCTCCCCCCTCCACATACCTTCCCCCTGTCCCGCACTTACCTGCCCGCTGCAGCACCTCCGGCTCCAGTGTCTGCTCTGACACGTGTTCCCCCAGCAGTCCAGTGCTGGTTCTGGAACATACAGGGGAACCCTACTCATTTTTTCCCCTGTATTTCCAGAACCAGGACCGGATCAGAGCCCAGAGCTGGTTGCGTAGAATACGGGGGACCCCTACATCGTTTGTCCCCCGTATTTTGGCAACCAGCGCTGGTTCTGACTAGCCCGGTGCTGGTTGTGCTTAAGTACAGGGGACCCTACGTCGTTTGTCCCCTGTATTTAAGCACACCCAGCACTGGGTCACTAATGCCCAGGGCTGGTTGCTCTTTTTTGGGGGGGTGCATGCCATTTTTTTCTTTTTTTACACAGGTTTTTTTTTTTTTTTTTTTTTTACCACAGCAGCACAGACGGGTCTCACGGACCCGTCAGTGCTCTGTGTCAATGACACAGATGCAAGTAGCACGGATCTCCTGGTCCTTGCGTGCATCTGTATCATTGAAATACACAGCAGCACAGACGGGTCTCACTGACCCATCTGTGCTCTGTGTCACTGTCAATCACACAGATGCATGTAGCACAGATCTCACGAGTCCGTGCTACATGCAAATGAGCACCATAATGCTGATTGGCTGAGAGCCGTGACAGGCGGCTCTGTCAGCCAATCAGCACTTTGCCCATTAAAGTCAAAGGCATTTTTTTTAAATGGCCGCTCGAGGCAAAACCTCGAGATCCGACAGCAGATCTCAAGGTTTTGCCTCAGGAGAGGGATCCGGGGCACAGGGAGATCCGAGCTTGGTCTCGGATCGCCCCGGATCCCCGAAGTTCGGGTGGGTTCGGTTCTCAGGGAACCAAACCCGCTCATCCCTAATGGAAACATAACTTACCAGTGTCAAAGATGTTTGTGCCGTATAACTTTACACACACTGCAGTATAAAATGAGAGTTAGACAGCTTTATTACTAAGCAACCATGCGCTTACTGCTCGCCAAAGCCCATTTAATTAATAAAAAAAAATCAGACCTATAATTACAGTACCATACATTGTTTACTAACCAAACCATAACTAACTAAGGGGGTGATGGATCAAGCTTTGGAGAGAGTTAAAGTGCCAACTAATCAGCTTCTAACTGCCTTTTTACATGCTGTGGGGAGATTTATCGCCTGAACATGCAGCACAATCTGACGACCTCGTCAGGTTGCTGCATGTTGGGGAATGGGGGAGAGAGCCGGGGACACACTACACGATATCGCTCAGGGAGCATATAGTGTGTACGCACCTTTACTATAAAAATAATAATACTAGTGATTAGACAGGAAGAACCCACAGCACTTATCATTGCATCCTAACCACAAAGTGACTTGACTTATATGCTTTTCCATATAGAATTATAAATCTACACACCTTCTCCCTAATTGATAGCAGTGTTATATCCCTAAGGGGGAGATCCGAGCTTTGACCATCGCGACCATCATCATGGACGCTCGCATAAGCTGTAATTGGTAACCCACAGCTATGCGAGCGTCCAAAAGGCCGCTCCACATTTAAATAGGATGGCCCTGATTCAGAGCAAGCGCTCTGGTCAGAGCGTTCAGCTCTGAATCAGGCCCAGAGTGAAAAGTGATAAGAAAGTGATAAGGTGCCAGCCAATCAGCTCCCAACTGTCATTTTTCAAACACAACCTGTGAGATGACAGTCGGGAGCTGATTGGCTGGCATCTCATCACTTTCTTATCACTTTTCACTCTGTCTCCTAACACTGATTAGTAAATAGGCCCCTTTATCCATTTAGTCGAGCATGAAGGGGGAATGACACTTTACCGATATATTGGATCTATTATGTAGCATCACGGCACAGTTTGGATACAGCAGAAAAGTAAAGCAAAGATGCTTTGTGATGACGCAGCCCATGGCATTATTATCATAGCTTCTCTCCTTATTATTCCTTGGAAAAATAATTTTTTGCTAAAGACAGAGGGCCCTATTCATTATCACTTAACTTTCTCTGGAGGTAATTAGGTTTAGAACTCGCATGGAGTTCTACCTAATTACAGGAGGAATTCATCATTCCTCCTCTCCATAAGTATCTATTCCGAAAAGCTGTCAGTTTTGCGATGACAGCTTTTCAGAAAATATATACTTTTCCCTGCCCGTCTGCATCCTCTGCCTGTCTCCGGGATCAGCCTGGCTTGAATGTAGCAGCTGTGGGACCCCCTCCCTCCCACCACTGCTGCCCGCTCCACTGTACAAAGACATGGCGGCGGCAGCTGCTCCGCCCCCCCCCCGCACTCTATGCCCTCCACACCCCTCCTCCATCCTATGTCCCCGCGCACCAACTTCCCGGCCAGTCCCGGCTGCCATAGACTGCAGGGCCCTCTCCATCCCCCGCTGCCCGCTCCACTATACAAAGATGGATCTGTCAGCAATGGTAGTGGCCCCGGCCCCCTTGCCACCCCCCCCCCATCATATGTCTCCTACACTCACCACTTTTCTGGCCAGGTCCCGACTGCAGGACCCGCTCCTTCTCCCACTGGCCACTCCACTATACAAGAATGGATCTCCGGCAGTGTTGGTGGCTCCGGCATCCCTCCCCTCCATCCTATTTCCCCCGCACTCACCACCTTCCCGGCCAGCTGTAATAAACAGTTAATTGAAGGAGCACTTAAAAGGGGATGCAGTCAGGAAGCCGACGGTCTAAATGCTGACCGCCGGCTTCCCGACTGTGTAATCCCGACAGGGGTATAATGACAAGCATCGAAATCTTGACGCCTGTCATTATACCTACGCCAGAAGCCTGACGCCGGGCAGACCGAACGGAGAGGGTTAGGTTAGGGGCTCCCGGGGGGGGGGGGGGACTTAGGGTTAGGCACCTCCCCGGGTGGATTAGGGTTAGGCTAGGGGAAGGGGGGGTTAGTGTTAGGCACCCCTGGGGGAGGTTAGAGTTAGGCACCCCCTTGGGAGACTTAGGTTTGGGCTGTGGGGAAGGGGGGGCTAGGTATAGGCCCTTAGAAGAGGGTTAGGGTTAGGCACTAGGGGGGAGGTTAGGGTTAGGCACCCCTAAGGGAGGGTTAGGGGGGAAAGGTTAGTGATAGTGGGGTACTCACCTCCATCGGGATCCTCACTGTCTGCTTTCCAGCATTGGTATGGTATGACATCCGCCGTGCTAACGTCCGGCGGTATATCATACCGATTCCCTTACAAGTGTCACCGCCGGGAACAGAGGGGAGACGCTGCCTGGCAGCAGCAGCATGCGGCAGCGGGGTGAACAGACAGCCAGAGCAGGAGGAGGGAGTCTGAGAAGGGACGAGGGAGCGCCGGAGGGAGCCGAGTAGGACCTGCTCAAGCTGACAGGAGGTAAGTATAACCCGCTATATGCCACCTTAGAGTGGCATATAGTAACACCATCAAATTCCAAAAATACATAATTTTCTGAAATTGATGAATAGCCTAATTTCTACATCCTCATACTAATGTATGGGGAGTGTGGAAATTAACGCAGGCAGACTTAACCAGGAAATATCAGTGATATCTCCTGTGCTAAGTGTGTTAATGAATACTAAAATAATGGGAATTAAGGAAAATGTCCTTAAAACCATTATTTTAGTGTTGATGAATAGGCCCCAGAGTATGAAAAAAAGAAAGAAACATAATACGAGTATATAAAATGAACAGAAAAGTATTCCCATGCTGCTCCCCTTAGCAGAACTGGACACATGTAGGGGCAGTAAGTTCAGATATGGCATCAGTATAGAGAGGAAGGGCAGTAATTACAGATATGATGTCAGCACAGAGAAGAGGCAGTCAGATATGACATCAGTACACAGAGGAGGGGAAGTCACTACAGATATGACATCGCATACAGAGAGGTAGTAGTCATTACACATATGACACCAGTAGTACACAAAGGGGTGGTAGTAGTTACAGATATGACATCAGCACACAGAAAAGGGGCAGTGATATATGACATCAGGACACAGAGGAGGGGCAGATACTATAGAGATAACATCAGAACACAAAGGAAGGGCCATAATTCCACATATGACATCTTGCTGAGGGGGGCAGTAATTACAGATATGACATCAGCACACAGAGGAGGAGTAGTAATTACAGCTATGACATAAGCATACAGAGAGGAGGGCAGTAATTACAGATATGATATCAGCACACAGAGGAGTGGCAGCAATTACAGATATGATATCAGCACACAGAGGAGTGGCAGTAATTACGGATATGATATCAACACACAGAGGAGTGGCAGTAATTACAGAAATGACATCAGCACACACAGAGAAGGGGCAGTAAATACACACATGACATCAGCACACAGAGAACAGACAGTCAGACATGACATCAGCACACATAAAAGAAACAGTCAGATATGACATCGCACACAGAGGAGGGGCAGTCATTACATATATGACATCAGCACACAGAGGAGGGGCAGTCATTACATATATGACATCAGCACACATGGGAGGAGTAGTAACTACAGATATGACATCAGCACACAGAGAGGAGGGGCAGACATTACAGATATGACATCAGAACACAGAGGAGAGGGAATAATTACAGATATTAAATCAACACACAGAGGAAGGGTAGTAATTGCAGCTATGACATGAGCACACAGAGGAGGGGTAGTAATTACAGCTATGACATGAGCATGCAGAGAGGAGAGGGACTAATTACAGCTATGACATCAGCACACAGAGGAGGGGCAGACATTACAGATATGACATCAGGACACAGAGGATGGTGTAGTAATTACAGCTATGACATGAGCACACAGAGAGGAGAGGGAGTAATTACAGATATGACATCAGCACACAGAGGAGGAGTAGTAATTACAGCTATGACATAAGCACACAGAGAGGAGGATAGTAATTACAGATATGACATTAGCACACAGAGGAGGGTAGTAATTACAGATATGATATCAGCACACAGAGGAGTGGCAGTCACCACAGATATGACATCAGCAAACGGAGGGGTAGTAGTAATTACAGATGACACCAGCACACAGAGAACTAGTAGTCATTACACATAGGACACCAGCACACAAAGGTGTGGTTGTGACATGACATCAGCAACACAGAGAAGAGACATTCAGATATGACATCAAACACAGAGGAGGGGCAGTAATTATAGATATGATATCAGCACACAAAGGAGGAGGAGTAATTACAGATAAGACATCAGCACACAGAGGAGGGGTAGTAATTACAGATATGACAACAGCCTACAGCGAGGAGGGGCAGACATTACAGATATGATATCACTACACAGGATAGGCAGAAATTACAGATATGACATCAGCACACAGAAGAGAAGGAGTAATTACAGATATGACATCAGCACACAGAGGAGGTGCAGAAATGATAGATATCATATCAGCACAATGAGGAGGGGCAGCAATTATAGATATGATATCAGCACACAATTTAGGGGCAGTAATTACAGATATGACATCAGCACACAGAGGAGAGAGTAATTACAGACATGACATCAGCACACAGAGGGCCGGCAGCAATTATAGGTATGATATCAGCACACTGAGGAGGGGCAGTAATTACATATATGACATCAGCACACAAAGGAGAGAGAGAGTGATTACAGATATAACATCAGCACACAGAGGGTGAGCAGCAATTACAGATATGACATCAGAACACAGATGTCACGATCAGGGATCCTCGGCATAGGGGACGATGGGTATTACCTGTGAGGGTGCTGTGGCATGGTCCTTCTGGCGGAGGGGCTGGTGTCTGGATGTGGGCATTGGCTGTGCAAAGTGTTACATGGGCACTGTGTCATTCTGGCTGGGGTAGGCCTAGTGGTGTTTCTATTCCGCTCTGGAACGGGCACTGCCATCTTGCCTCTGGTCATGTGACTTAGCTGCTCCAGTCCTGGCATGTCATGTGCTGTCTCTGACCTATCACAATTCTGCACTGGGTACTTAAGGGAGTTCAGAGTTTCCCATAGTTTCCAGTGCAACTTGTCTCACAGAGCATGCTGTGAGAGAGTTCCTGTGCTCCTGAAAACCTGTCTGTTTGAGTGCTCACCTGTGCTTTTGCTGAATTCCAGCTTCCCAGCAGCTTACATCACCCTGCCTGTTCCCAGTCTCCTGCTGGAACCATCTTACACCTTCTATCTACCCTTTCCCTGCCAAAGGACCTCAGGGCCTGATTCAGAGCCGGACGCTCTGACAGAGCGCTCGCTCTGAATCAGGGCCAGCCTTCTGTTTTTTTAGAGTGGCCTCCTGGCCGCTCGAATTGCTGTGGGTTACCACCCACTGCTATAGCGAGCAGCCAGGAAGATGGCCGCGATGGTCAAGACCATTGCGACCATCGTGCTTGTGATGAGACCCTTGTGGTAGGGTCTCATTGCCGCAAGCCCTAGAGTACTTTCGGCTCTAACAGAGCCGAAAGCACTCCCACTGACATCACTTGTGATGTCAGTGGGGCCGGCCCCAGACGGTAGGCATTCCCTTGGGAATGCCTCCATCTGGGCAGCCACACCTCCGGCCCACCCACCAAAGGGGGCATGCTGTCACTCAACATCGACAGCACGCCCCTTTGGTATGAGACCCAGAGTGACGGTTTGGCTATCTCTATCCGGGTCTCACACATGCGCAAGACGGAGCCGGCTCCGTCATGCGCATGTGCACTGGGCCACCATCGACCCGTTTGTGAGAGCATAGCACTCGCGAGTGGGTCTGAATCAGGCCCTGAGTGTGCAGTTAACCCTGTACCTACACTGCCTCCATTTACCTAGCTCTCTGATTCTACACTGAGCTGTCTCAGTACAACTCTCCATTCAATTCATCAGCTGCTGCTAATCCAATTACTCTATAACCTCCCAGGATTTCATCTCACCAGTATCAATCAGTAACTGTTATTCTGTCTGCAGCCTTGCAGTGATCTTTTGGATTACAAAGACTTTTTATTAGTTCTGCCACTACCCGGACATAATTTATTCTTACTTCACTACAGTTTCTAATCATCATCATCCTCTTAATATTCTGGACGTTAATTTATCCGTGTACATGTCTGCATGTCTTGAAGAAGGCACCTGTGCCAAAACGCGTTGTAGACCCTCACATCAAACCTGACACCGATCCAGGCTGACCTCCACTTAAGATCCCCATCCCCACCAGGGACCGCCAGTGCAGAAAGCTCTCAGTCCACCCGCCCGCTGGTCCGCACTGCTCACACTTCCAGTGTCTGGCTCAAACCCAGACCAGCCTCTCTCCCGCCCCCCTCCCAGGCGTCCTCAACAACTGACTCCTGGCCAGGGTTGTCTCCACCATCGATCACCATTTCCACGAGGGACCGTCAGTGCAAAGAGCACCCTGCACATCCGGCCGCAAGTCCGCACAGCCAACATCGCCAGTGACCAGCTCCATCCCGGTCACACCTTCCATATCCCCCCCTCCTCCCCAGCTATTTTCCAATCAGTATCCCGGGCAGACCACCCCCCCTCCTAGCACACACGCTGCAACCCAGCCTCCCAGCAGCTCACCCATCCACACCTCTGGCTCCGCACCACCAGCGGCATGACCAAGAGCCAACCTCAGCTGCACACTCCAGTCGCTGACCTCCACAGACCAATCAGAACAGCCATGCACCTGCAGCGCACCAGCAACATGCTGATCCAGCTCACCAACAAACCTGCAGCTTCCAACCTACCTGCAACAGCCGCAACGTCGACCTACATCACCATAGCAAAAAACCTACTAGTAGGTAAGTGCTGCCAAGACTCGCACCAACACGCGGGATGCCGCACAGGTGTTCCAACCCACTCTTCACATCCCCCCACCCCCTGAGACTTCCTAGACTGTCGACCATAGGTCCAGCAGGGGTGACGTGCAAGGTCACTGAACCGCATGGGAAGGAGCCCCCTGAAAGGGTCCACCTACCTCCCCAGTCTCATCACCACTCATCACTGAACCCCACCCACCTGCCCGGGATCTCAACAGAGCAGCATTGTGACTACTCAATAAAATATTTTTGCCCCAAACTACTGTGTCTCGCTGGCCTCATTTTGATCCTATCCTATTCCCCTTTTCACATTACTCCAAACTACACTCCATACCCAATCACACCCTCCTTCTCACTCCCAAAACACCACCACCACCAGAAGAAACATTCCAATTAACACCACTCACAAACACACACAAGTCATCACCATCACCACTACTAGAAGGGAGAGTGCATCTTACCCCCCCTACCCCCATACGTATTCAGTGCGGGAAAGGTACTCCCACACAAAGGTGCAGCACCCCGAAACCATAACACACCACCCCCTGGTCAACGAGAGCGCTGTTCTACCGTCCATCTTCATATGTCTGCAAGTTTACCCATTAAAAAACCCACTTTTCAATTTAAATCTGTTCAGGTGTCTGCTCCTATTACCACACCGGGTCCACAACAAACCCAGATCCTAACAGTTTACACTGACCCAATGGACTCGGCCATGGGACACGAGTCCTGAATGGATTTAATTCAGACCATAGCAACCCGTTTGGAAAACCTGGAAGCTATGCAACATCAAATAGCTCAGTTCTTTCAAGAAATGGTTAAACGTCAAGATATCATGCAAACTATTTTGACTACTTCAAATGTTACAGTGGTTACACCTGCTCTTCCATCTGATAATACAGGTTACAGAGCATCTCCCCAATTGCATCTACCTATGCCAAGTAAATTTGATGGCAGTCCCAAGTTATGTCGCGGATTTCTGAATAAGTGTGAATAAGTGTGATGTGCATTTTACTTTGCAACCAGATAACTTTCCTTCTGCTAAAACTAAAGTGGCCTATATCATGTCCTTATTGACCGGCTCAGCTTTGGATTGGGCTTCTCCACTCTGGGACAGTTCAGACCCTCTTCTGGACAATTATACTGAATTTATAACATCATTCATGAGGATTTTTGATGAGCCAGGAAGAACAGTTTTGGCCTCATCCATTATGACTTTAAAACAGGGAACCCCTCCTGTCAGCCAGTATGTTGTACAGTTTCAGATTTGGCATCAGAGCCCAAATGGAATGAAGAAGCCCTTACCTCAACTTTTTGACACAGACTTTCTGATCGATTAAAGGATTATTTGGTCACCCGCGAGCTTCCAACTAATCTTAACGATATGATTTCTCTTTGCAATAAAATAGATCTACGATTTAGAGAACGCCAGGTTGAGAACCATAGAACTGACCGTTACAAGTCACCCCCACTATCCACTCCTACCCGCCTACCTCCTCCTACAGATGAAGAGCTCATGCAGGTGAATCATACCCGTCTCTCTAAAGAGGAACGACAGAGAAGAATTTTAAAAAGCCTCTGCCTATATTGTGGAGAATCGGGGCACATGGTGGTCACCTGTTCCCATAAGCCGGGAAACGCCTGATCCTAACTGTTCCTGGGGACATCAAGTTAGGAGTAATAAGTCCATCCCCAAAATCTATAGATTCTGTCTTGATCTTAGCCGTAGATCTTAAGCCTAAACCTGTTTTTGTCACTGCTCTGTTAGACTCTGGAGCAGCAGGAAACTTTGTGACCTCTAGTTTTGTTGACAAGCTACAAATTCCTTGTACATCTCTCTATCTCCCTGACCTCTGTAGATGGACAACCTCTGGTAAATGGAACTGTCTCTAAGGAGACTCAGCCAGTCTTGGTTCGTATTGGAGCACTCCATTCTGAGCATCTTAAGTTCTTAGTGATACCCAAGGCTTCCCATCAAGTTATTCTAGGATTACCATGGTTATGATAGCACAACCCCAGGATTGACTGATGCACTATGCAGGTTCTCTCATGGAGTACAAGTTGTCAGCAATCTTGTCTTCCCAAAGTACGACCTATGAGGAAAATGGCATCTAATAGGAAGGGTCTATCCAAGTCAGGTTGTCTTAAGACTGGAGCTGTTATGAAAGCCTGCTTCAGAAGTTGAAAGACTGTTTCTGCCTTAGGAGGCCACAGAGATCATCTCCGGTTCCAGTATAGAAATGGATCCCAAAAAAGTTCAGCCAATTCTGGATTGGTCTCGACCTCAGACATTGAAGGCTGTTCAGAGACTTCTTGGATTCGCCAACTATTATAGAAATTTCATCAAGGGATTTTCATCTCTAATGGCTTCCATTACAGCTTTGACCCGCAAAAATGTCAACCCGCTCTGTGGCCTCCTGAGGCAGAAACAGCCTTTCAACTTGTGAAGCAGGCTTTCATAACAGCTCCAGTCTTAAGACAACCTGACTTGGATAGACCCTTCCTATTAGAAGTGGATGCATCTTCAGAGGCAGTGGGAGCTGTTCTTTCCCAGTGATTTTATGATAATCGAATCCATCCATGCGTTTTTTTTTTCTAAGAAGTTCTCTCCAGCTGAGAAAAACTATGCCATAGGAGAACAAAAACTTTTAGTAGTTAATTGGCATTAAAAGAATGGCGATACCTTTTGGAAGGGGCTAAATTCCCCTTTACCATCTTCACTGATCATAGGAATCTTCTGTTCTTAAAAAATATCCAGTGCATGAGTCCTAGTCTGGACCGATGGGCAATATATTTGCTTGTTTCCAGTTCACTTTGACTTTAAGACTGATGCCTTGTCAAGATCCATATCCTGTGACAACAATTCTGAGATTCTACGTAGTACTCCAGTATTATAGTCGAAAGTATTTGCTGCAATACAACTACAACCTCCTACTGGGAAAACATTTGTGGCCCCGGAGTTAAGGAAGCAGCTACTTACATGGGCTCATTCTTCACGGTTCGCAGGTCACTCTGGCATTCGGAAGATTCTGGAGTTCCTAAGCAGATCTTACTGGTGGCCAGCTGGTGAACTTTTACCTCTGCCCATCCCATCTCTCCTGTGGACACACCTCTCCATGGATTTTATAACAGATTTACCAAATTCTGATGGCTATACCACCATCTGGGTCATGATAGACCGATTTTCAAAAATGGTTCACTATGTACCTCTGAAGAAATTACCTTCTGCTTCGGATCTGGCTCATCTTTTTGTTCAACACATATTTCCTCTCCATGGACTTCCTGCTGCGATTGTCTCAGATCGCGGTGTCCAATTTGTAGGAAAGTTTTGGAGAGCGCTCTGTTCTGTTTTGCAAGTGAAACTGAATTTCTCTACAGCCTATCACCCGCAAAGTAATGGATTTACTGGGAGAGTAAACTAGGATCTCAAAACCTTTTTAAGAATCTTCATGTCGTCTTCCCAGAATAATTGGGTTTAATTTCTTCCCTGGGCTGAGTTTGCGCACAATGCTTCTTACCATTCCTCCACCAATCAAATTACATTTTTTATTGTGTACGGCCTTCACCCTCGAATCCCTGAATTCCGGAGTCTGCCTGTCTTTGACATACCAGCTGTGGATGACACTGTACAGAGGTTTGCCTCAATGTGGGCTCAAGTTTGCACCAATTTGGAGAAGACCTCTTCATGTTGCAAAATTCAGATGGATAGGAAGCGAAGGAAAGTGCCTCAAATGCAAATTGGGGATCAAGTTTGGCTTTCTACCCGTAATTTGCACCTTAGAGTTCCATTAATGAAGTTCTTCCCATGATTCATTGGACCCTTTTCCATTACTGAAGTAATTAATCCAGTTTTCTACAGTCTCCAACTTCCTTCCTATCTAGGAATTCTTAATTCCTTCCACATATCCTTACTCAAGCCATTGATTCTCAACAAGTTTCTGTAATTACTTCCAGTTCCTCCCCGTGTCCAAACAGAGAGAGGTGTGGAGTTTGAAGTGTCCCAAGCTTTAGATTCCCGTGTCCGAAGGGGTCAGTTACAGTATCTTCTGGATTGGAGATGCTATGGCCCGGAAGAATGCTGCTGGACTAATGCCCAAGACATTCATGCTCCTACACTCATCAAGTTTCACTCTGCCCATCCAGAGAAGCATGGTAAGTATCCTAAGGCCACCCATAAGGAGGGGGTACTATCGTGTTTCTCGGCATAGGGGACAATGAGTATTACCTGTGAGGGTGCTGTGGCATGGTCCTTCCAGTGGAGGGGCTGGTGTCTGGCAGCGGACATTGGCTGTGCACAGTGTTCCAAGTGTCATTCTGGCCGGGGTAAGCCTGGTGGTTTTTTCATTCCGCTCTGGTATGGGTGCTGCCATTTTGCCTCTGGTCATGTGACTTAGCTGCTCCAATCCTGGTGTGTCACATGCTCTCTCTGACCTATCATGATTCTGCACTGGGTACTTAAGGGAGTTCAGAGCTTCCCATAGTTGCCAATGCAACAAGTTTCACAGCGCATGCTGTGAGAGAGTTTCTGTGCTCCTGAAAACCTGTCTATTTGAGTGCTCACCTGTGCTTTTGCTGAATCCCATCTTCCAAGCAGCCTACATCACCCTGCCTGCTCCCAGTCTTCTGCTGGAACCATCCTAGACCATCTATCTACCCTTTCCCTGCCAAAGGACCTGAGTGTGCAGTTAACCCTGTCCCTACACTGCCTCCATTTACCTAGCTCTCTGATTCTACACTGAGCCGTCTCAGTACAACTCTCCATTCAATTCATCAGCTGCTGCTAATCCAATTACTCTATAACCTCCCTAGATTTCATCTCACCAGTATCAATCAGTAACTGTTACCCTGTGTGCAGCCTTGCAGTGACCTTTTGGATTACAAAGACTTTTTATTAGTTCTGCCACTACCCGGACATTATTCTTACTTCACTACAGTTTCTAATCATCACCATCCTCTTAATATTCTGGACTTTATTTTATCCGTGTATATGTCTGCAAGTTCACCCATTAAAAAACACACTTTTCAATTTAATTCTGTTCAGGTGTCTGCTCCTATTACCACCCCGGGTCCACAACAAACTCAGGTTCTAACAGTAGAGAGGAAAGGCAGTAATTACACACATGACATCAGCATACAGAGGACAGACAGACAGATATGACATCAGCACACAGAGAAGAGACAGTCAGATATGACATTGCACACAGAGGAGGGGCAGTCATTACAGATATGACATCACTACACAGGATGGACAGCAATTAAAGATATGACATCAGCACACAAAAGAGGGGCAGTAATTACAGATATGACATCAGCACACAGAGCAGGGGCAGTAATTACAGATATGACATCAGCACACAGAGCAGGAGCAGTAATTACAGATATGACATCAGCACACAGAGCAGGGGCAGTAATTAGAGGTATGACATCAGTACACAGAGTAGGAGCAGTAATTACAGATATGACATCAGCACACAGAGGAGGGACAGACTGTTTCCTGCATAAGTTTCAGATGAATGCTCAATTATAAAATTCCTCAACCTTCCCCATATTAATAATATATGGCTTTGTGTACTATAAGGCTGATGCAGAGTTGAACATACACCTGTTGGAGCTTTTTCACATTGACCTGGGGGTAAATGTAATAGGCTATGGCTTTGAGACAATTTCACTTTAAAAACCACAAAAAACAAAAAAACATGTATTTGTGAACTTTAAAAATATATGGACTATTGTTTGTGAATTAAAAGTTTTTTTCTTGATTGGTATCTTTCTTAATATCCAAATAACAAACAAAAAGAGTTTTAAAAAAAATGCTAATTTACGCATCCACATTGCTATTATACAATGCAATGAGCAACACCTGCTACTTTATTAATTGACTGCATACATCGGCAGAGGAAGAAACCATCGGCTGCACACGCAGTGCTTGTGGTAGACCCTGGGCTACCACAAGCACTGCGAGTACTTCCATTGTAATAGATGGGAACTGACGTGGACAATGACGGTGCCTTTACATTATGCACGCCCTCAAAACTCCGTTTTGACGGTCAGACACGCCTGCGTTCGCAGCACCACTCCCCTGTTCACAAGCACCTTCCCCCGTCACCACCCACAAACGGCGCTATCTGTCACTCAAAGTAGCGGCAAGTCTGTGTACTACGAGCGCACAATTCCCCATCGCTGAAGTTGGCTTGCGCACGCACATTGCGAATTATACGCATGCGCACTGATCAAAAATCGCTTGCCAGCGAGCGATGGCGCCTTAGCGAGTGGGTCTGAATCAGGTCATATATGTGTGGAGTTTGCATGTTCTCACCATGTTTGCGTAGGTTTCGTCTGGGTGCCCTGGTTTCTTTCCACAATGCAAAAACATACTAGCAAGTTTAAAATATTCTCTATAAAGCGCTGGGAAATGTGTGTGAGCAATATACATAACTGTAATTAAATAAAAGAGAACCATAACCCACATTATGATTTTGTAAGCAACTAACAGAGTAGGTCAGATAGGCAATAAAGGTGTAGCACTACTTGTTGAGACTTATGAATGGCATTGAGTTTGCCCAGTACAAGGAAGGGGCATGACTGCACCATGATTCTTGAGAACTTTATAGTTTCCTCCCATGTGGCAGGTTCCCCTTGTTTGGGGGTGTTGGAAGAAGATCACTCCTGCACTGACTCTTCCTAGTACTCTGATAAGGTTGGGTAATTCACCAGTCACTATAACCTGCCAGAGCTCAGTCAGACAGGCCTCGCTTCTAACATGTGCTACTGTGCATTAGTGTCATATCCTCACGTTTTACTCCCTGGCGCTCCATGCGTATGGTCAGACCCATGATACTCATAGCATACAGAGCTATACAGAACAGGAAGTACATTGTATCACCACTGTAGTGTACAGGGCACCAGTGCTACCATCTGCCAGTGTATTTACTGCAAACATGCCAGGCACACTACAACATCCAGCAACACGCTAAGCTCCAGGCTGCCATAACTTATATGTTCTGCATGCCGTGTTACACCTCTGATATCGCTGTGCCATATGCTGCTTCTTGTTCTACCTGATTCAATAAATCTAAGAACTGGTTAAGCTGTACCATGTGTGGGCTAACCGCCACCAGCACCAACAACTGCATTATACGTTTAGCATGATCTGTCCCTTCACCAAGGGTGTCTTAAGAGAGGAGGGGGCCCATATGCATTCCCCGTCTGGGGTCTCCTCCTCTCTCCTTAGCGGCCAGCAGCCGACTAAAGTGGCTGGCCGGCCAGTGCAGCATCAATAGACTCTGGAAACTAGAGTGTGCCCAGAGTCTATTGCACATGAGCAGATCATCGGGAAATGATGTGGCCACCATTTTCCCAGCGATTTCCTCACTGCGCATGCGCAAATCGCTGGAAAAGTGGCCGCAGCGGGCATTTTCTGGGGTTTTGTTCATCGCTGAGAAACCCAATGTGGGACCCCGGAGAGGTAAGTTTTAGATAATAAGAGCACAGGATGTTTGGTGCAGGCCCCCCCTGGACCTGTGTGCACCCCACACTCATTATAGATATGCCCCTGATCTTCGCCAAGGTGTATCATACCCTGGTTTAACTTTCTGCCTGGGGGACTACTACTACCCAGTGGCGTAACTAGGGCAGGGCAGGCGGGGTTCGTGCCCTGGGCGCCGTTGGACCAGCGGCGCGGGTGGGCGCCGCCGGCCACGGTACCGGCCCGCCCGCCCTAGTTAGCCAGTGTAGCGCCGACTGCAATGAGTGCGGTCAGCGCTACACATTTACACAGGACCGGCGCTAGGCTTCCAGCGCCGGTCCTGTGCTGCACGCCTGAGCCCGTTCCCTCCTCCAGGAGGCGGGCTCAGGCTGTGCATAACACACGCATTGCTGCCAGTGCTGGCGGCGATGCGTGGGTTAAACAGCAGCCAATGAGAGTCAGATAGACTCTCATTGACTGCTGCAGCACCCACTGCAAGAGCCGGACTTCCGTCCGGCTCCTGCAGTGGGTAATGGGACAGACGTCATGACGTCTGTCCCATAATGCTGAGCGCGCCCGCCCGGGCGGGAGCGGCGTCGCGAGCAGGACCAGGAGCAGGAGCAGAGATTCAGGTATATTTTTATAGATATATATATATATATTTTTTTGTAACCTATCTGCACAACGGGGGAGGGGGGTGGCTACTACTGGGGGGACCTCTACTGGGGGAGGGGTGGCTACTACTGGGGGGACCTCTACTGGGGGAGCGGTGGCTACTACTGGGGGGACCTCTACTGGGGGAGGGGTGCCTACTACTGGGGGGACCTCTACTGGGGGAGGGGTGGCTACTACTGGGGGCACCTTTGGGAGGACCTACTCTACTGGGGACTACTACTTGGGGGGGAACTACCACTGGGGGCATTATGAAAGGGGCCTACTAGAGGCACTGCACTTGGGGGACCACTACTGGGGGCAATAATAGGAAGGGCTACTACAGGGGGCACTGGATAGGGGGGATCACTACAGGGTGCCTGCATAAGGGGACCACTACTGGGAAAACTGCATGGGGGGGGACTACTGCTGGGGGCACTATATAAAGGGCACTGCATAGGGGGGGACTACTACTGGGGGCACCATATAAAGGGCACTGCATAAGGGGATACTGCTACTGGGCGCACTGCATTGTGGGGACTGCTACTGGGGGCACTGCATAAGGGGAACACTACGTGGGGCACTGCATTTGGGGGGCCACTACTGGGGGTACTATATAAGGGGCACTACTATGGGCCTGCATAAGAGGGACCACAACTGCATACTGGGGGTACTATATAAGGGGTACTACTGGGGTTAAGGTGCATATGGATAGGAATGTTCAGCGTGAAAATAAAGGGGTGTGTCATGTTGACACGTCCCATTTTTAAGTGACCACGCCCATTTTTTCCCCCGCGCGCCTTCAGCGTGCGCACATATCGGTATGTTGGGGGGGGGGCTCCATTTTGAAATTTGCCCTGGGCTCCAAATACCCTAGTTACGCCACTGCTACTACCACATCTGCTCGTGGTTCATGTTGATAGTCACATTAACCCTAACTGTATAAGGAGTACTACTGGGGTTAAGGTGCATATGGATAGGAATGTTCAGCGTGAAAATAAAGGGGTGTGTCATGTTGACACGCCCCATTTTTAAGTGACCACGCCCATTTTTTCCCGCGCGCGCCTTCGTCGTGTGCACATATCCGTATGTTAGGGGGGGGCTCCGTTTTCAAATTTGCCCTGGGCTCCAAATACCCTAGTTACGCCACTGCTACTCACATTAACCCTAACAGGTTGTGACACTCATTATGGTATCACCGCATACTCTGCTAACAGGGGGGAGATGCAGGGCCGTAACTAGGGTGGTGCAGCCGGTGCCGCCGCACAGAGCACGGGATGTACTGGGGCAGGAACCAGCCGCCACCACAATCTCTGTTTGCTGGGTGCCCACATATCACTTGCAGTGCGCCCGGCTTTCATGCAGTCCGGAGTTAAGCTTCCCAGACAGATCAATGGGCCAATGGCAGCAGCGGAGTAGTGGGGCAGAGGCCAATAGTGATGGAAGAGTGTGAGGCTGTGAGCGGACTTCAGCAGCTCAGGTACCCCCAACCTCCCCCGAACAGAAGCACCTCCAGTATCCCCATAACTCAACCCCCTCATGATCGCGGGCCCCCCCCCCGCACAAACACCCCCGTGAACAGCAGCACCTTTAGTATCTTCCTGCCCCATCCCCCCTTTGCGATTATATCACCCTCCCCCTCATGATCCGCTACCCTGAACAGTAGCACCTTCAGTATCTTCCTGCCCCATAACTCCTCATGATCATGACACCCCCCCGCGATCACCCCCGAACAGCAGCACCTTCAGTATCTTCCTGCCCCATACCCCCCTCGCGATTGCGGCACCTCCAACCTGTACAGCAGCATCTGTAGTATCTTCCTACCCCATCCCCACCTTGCAATCATGGCACCACCCCCCTGTGAATACCCCCCTGAATAGCAAACAGCAACACCTTACACCTTCATTATCTTCCTGCACCATCCCTCCTAACGATCGCGTGTCCCCCCCCTTCCCCCTGGTTAACACCTGTGCATAAGGGCACTACCAATGTGTGGCATTATGTATATAAGGGATATTATTATTATTATCATTTATTTATATGGCGCCACAAGTGTTCCGCAGCGCCTTACACAATACATAATCAAAAGAGTGACTTACAGTACAATACAATGCAGGACAAGGACATGGATAATATACATTGGTACATTGGTGACCATAAAATCCAAAAAAGCAACAGAGCATAAGCAACCCAGTGCATGGTGCCCTAGTGGAGAGTAAGGATACTACTCCAATGTGGCATTATGTTATAAGGGGCATTACTAGTGTGTTGCATAACGTGAATAAGGGGATCTACTGTATGACATAATGTGAATAATGGGTACTACTGTGGGCTCTATTTATTAACATTATTTTGACTAAAATAAAGTGAAAAAGGGTGTTTTCACACCCTTTTCACATAATTTTAGTATCACCTATAGTTATTACAGGGCAATTGGAATAGAATTCGTAAAATTCTACTCCAACCCCTAAGTATCACTTATTTTTAGTAAAGCAGATTGCATTTCCCATAATTGTAATGGGAAATGTGATCCGACCAGAGTTACTAAAAATAAATTGTAAAAAAATATCGGGGAAAGCCCTGTGATAATAACGCCACCTGGAGGTGGTGTTATCCATGGTCTCCCCCGGTTACCGGACTCCTGCTCCGCTCTAACAGGGAGAGCAGAGCCAGGAGTCGGTCCCAGTAATCAGCTGTGTGGTCTAAACAGACCGCAAGCTGATTACTGTAAAAAAAAGAAAAAAAAATAGTAAAAAAAAAAATTGACTTACCTGACTCCAGGGACCGGTGATCCGGGCCTCCGGTGATGACTACCCTCCGGTCAGCTGGTCTCCCATAGTGCACTGCTGCCCGGTCATCAGGTGATCGGGTCCCAGTGCAGTATGGGAGATCACCTGACCGGAGGCATGGAGAACATCAGCGGAAGCCCAGAGCATGCAGGTAAGTGTAATTAAGGGCAGGAGGGGAGGGGGGGTCGTGGGGGGTCCGCGATCGCGGGGGGTGAGGCTTAGTGCTAGGGGTTAGCAGCGGCGGCAGGTCGGCGCATGTGCGGGCACTTAGTCATGGTATTTTTGGCGAAAATACCGTGATAAGGCACCGAAGGAGATTTGCAGGAACAGAGCTTTATCGCAAGCTCTGTCCCTGCAAGGGATTTGTAGTAAATCCCTGTGCTATTGCCTGAATTCGCAATGCGAATTCAGTCGTTAATATCACACTACAATCTACATTCAATATGCGGATTGTAGTAAAAAGAGCCCTGTGTGTTGTAACATGAATAAAGAGTACTACTGTGTGACATAATGTGAATAATGGGTACTACTGTGTTGCATAACATGAATAAGGAGTACTACTGTGTGACATAACGTGAATAATGGGTACTACTGTGTGGTGTAACATGAATACTGAGCACTACTGTGTGACTTAACGTGAATAGGGGTGCAAGAATGAAAGGAAGACCACATGCTGGTATGAGTGTTGGTCAGTAGATCACTGGATATAAGCCCTAATGTGTTTATTCCCTATGGGAATTTCATCAGAGGGGTGTATAGCGTGTGTAGGGTGTGTTTGGTCAGCAACTAATTATTGAAATGTAGGATGTGTTTTGTCAGCAATCATACATTGAAATGTTGGGTCAGCAGAATGAAAGGAAGACCACATGCTGGTATGAGTGCTGGTCAGTAGATCACTAACATGTTTCTTCCCTATGGGAATCTAGTCAGAGGGGTGTGTAGCATGTGTAGCGTGTGTTTGGTCAGCAACCAATTATTACAGCAGCTTGGTGAATATGTCTCATATAAATGTCATTTATATTCAATATTTTTGTATAATTGTTTTATTTCTTCTATAGCGCCTGAGGCTATTTTCTTTATTATAGATTATCCTTAGCATCACCTTTTTTATTTTCATCTTTACTATTGTACTTTTTGAGATGCCTTCTACAGAGTGATTTTCACTTTTTCTCCTCTGCAGAGTGAATTTTCTGTTTGTGACATAATTTTCCTTTGTCAATAATGTTATTACTGGTTGATTTTCTGTGTCTGTGTTCTTTTCAACATGATGTTGTATGTTATGTGTAAGTAGGGGAAATAACAGAAGTGTTTGTAGACTGTGGACGTGTGTTATGTCAGAACTATCTGGAAGAATATCACTGATACTGGTGGGAGGGGTCAGAGTTCAGACCACGGGGTACATTTACTAAAGTGAGAGTTTTTAGAAGTGAGCTTTAGAAGAGATGTTGCCCATAGCAACCAATCTAATTCTAGCTATTATCTTCTAGAAGGTGCTAGTTAAATGTTAAGTAGAATCTGATTGGTTGCTATGGGCAACATCTCTTCTAAAACTCACTTCTAAAAACTTTCACTTTAGTAAATTTACCCCCAACAGTCAATACATGCAAACGCTATTACATCATTCTTATCTTTTTTCAGCTTTACATATAAATATATACATATGTGCATGCCGGGTCCAATAAAAAGTAACAATGATACTCTGGAAGACGTCATAATAAAAACATAGTTTATTGGAATCAAATGTAGCATTTTGGGTCAGTGTGACTCTTGCTAACACTAAAGGTGCATACACACACAACAATTTAGTAAATGAACGATTTTAGTAAACGATTTTCGCTCATTTTCTCAATAGAAAAATTAACAAAAATCGTTTACTAAAATCGTTCATTTACTAAATGTAATGAACGATTTTTTTGAACTACAAACGATTTTTGCATATTCCCTTACTGAAAATCATTGAGTTGGTCAGTCTGACTGAACTACAATCTACAAAAGTGAACGCGCATGAACGATAATCATTCATCATTTTAACTCAGAAAGTGAACGATTTTGTCAACGATTGAAAGATAAACAATATCGTTATCGATAATCGTTAAAAAAATCGTTGTATGTGTATGCACCTTAAGATATTGCATTTGATTCAGATACACCTGAGTGTTTTTAATTGAACTCTCCTCCTTTTCACCCTACCCTACCATCCATATTTTTGAATTATAGTTTGTAAAACTTTCCATTTATTTTTAAATCATTCCTCAAAGGATATTGCATTACAAATAATTTACATCGAAATTCCATATCCGAAAAAAGGATCAGAATTGTAAAAATATCTTTTGAAAAATGTATTTTTTAGATATGGAATTTCAATGTCTATTATTTGTGATGCAATATCCCTTGATGAATGATTTAAAAAATAAATGGAAAGTTTTACAAACTATAATTCAAATATATAGATGGCTTTTATCCATTTAGGTAGGGTGAAAAGAAGGAGAGTTAAATTAAAAACACACAGGTGTATTTGAATCAAATGCAATATCTTAGTGTTAGCAATAGTAATGGTGCGTACACACGGTCAGGTAAGCTGTCAGATTTGTACGATGACAATAATGATCCTATCGTTATCGTTTAAATCTGACAGCTTCTGTGCCCTGCAAACGAGCAAACGGTGGTCGTGCGCGGCCACGTATGGTCGTTATCGACCATCTTCGGTTGTCCGTGCAAGCAGGCATACCTGGTCGATATTGACCAGGTTAGTCTGTTTACTATAGGGATCTGCGATCATTAATCGCGGGTCGTTATAGTTGTAAGGGGCTTGCAGCATGTGTTGGATGTTCGAGAACAATCATCCAACACATGCAGGACGATCAGATAACGATCGTTATCGTTATCTGATTGTCCCCCCGTTGTACCGTGTGTGTGCACCATAACACTGACCCAAAACGTTACATTGGAGTCAAATAAACCTATGTTTTTATTATGACCTCTTCCAGAGTATCATTGTTACTTGTTTGTTTATATATGTACTAGTTTATTGGGCCCGATATACATATATGTACATATTTATATGTAAAGCTGAAAAATGATGTAATAGCGTTTGCATGTAATGACTATTGGTCTGAACTCTGAACCCTCCCACCAGTATCAGTGATGTTCTTCCAGATAGTTATGACATAACACACATCTACAGTCTCTAAACACTGCTGTTATATAACAAAGGAAAATTATGTCACAAACAGAAAGAATCCTCACTCTGTAGAGGAGAAAAGTGAAAATCACTCTGTAGAGGACATTCAAAAAAGTACAATAGTAGAGATGAAAATAAAAAAGGTAATACTAAGGATAATCTATATAAAAGAAAATAGCCTCAGGCGCTATAGAAGGAATAAAACAATTATACAAAAAATATTAAATATAAGTGACAATTACATGAGACACATACACCAAGATGCTGTAATAATTTGTTGCTGACCAAAAGAAAACAGAAGTGAATAATATAGAAAAACAGCACTATAAGAGTATAGAAGCATTTCTAATAAATATAATATAATAATTAATAAATAATATAAAAACTATATAAAGTGCAAATGTTCCAATCTGAAAAGATTATTAAACATCCAATGCAACAATAATTTGTATTATTCAATATAAAATTGTTACTGAACAAGTAAGTACACTGAATACTAGCAATAAAAACAAACTGATACATTCGTGGAAGACAATACACCATTAATAAACAATTTGTTAAACCATAGGTGGCTGCGCTTCTCATAAACCAGAAAGGTCAATTTCCTTTAATTGTGCATTTCATTGTAAGGAAGTATGATAATCTATAATATGAGGTAGTAATGCTATAGAAATAAAAGTAATCACTTTTGTCCGTGGTTTAGAGTCCCAAAACAGTGCAGTACATTTATGCACAAAGCTGCATTTGAAATACTCAGTCCTGCAGCCATGCCCAACTGCAGGTATAAAGATTAATCTCACCTTGTTTATCAGTGTCAATCTGAGGTTATCATCCGCTTAAATAAAGGTAGTGGTTATGCCCTATGTGGTCTGTCAGCATAGGCGAGAAGCCACCCCGTTGTGGTGAGACTGTCCAGTGACTCCCATTAGGAAAGCCAGCTCCTGCTATCTCCACTGCCCACCCTACACACCCCTCTGTTAAATACCCATAGGGAAGACACTCGTTAGGTATTTTATCCAGCACATCAGTGATTTTCAACCTTTTTCAACTCACAGCACACCGAACAAGATTTAAAAATTGCTAAGTCACACCATCAGTCCCTCACTGGTGGTGTGCCTTAGCAATAGCAGTCCCTCATGGGAAAAACACACACATTTGCTCCCACGGGAAAAAACACTAATAAATTGGCCCCCCACAGGAAAAAGAACATACATTGGCCCCCACAAAAAACAAACACATTGGGCCCCACAGAAAAAAAAATAAAACAAAATGGTCCCCACAGAAAGAAAACAAACACACACCTTGGCCCCCACAGAAAAAAAGAATTACATTTGCTGGCCCACTCATAAAAAAAAATTAAGATTGGCTGGCCCCCACAGAAAAAAAAACAATCACACTGCTCCCAACATAATAAAAAAAAACACATTGGTCCCACCGAAAAAATTAAAAAAACAGCTGAGAAGGCTTACTGTCATCCCTGTCCTGTCCCTCATCGGCTGGGGTTGCTCACTCACACTCAGTGACTGAGCACACAGTGCAGAGCTGGGAGCAGTGTGCAGGTGGGCATGACCTATGTCACAACTGTGTCTCCATAGGGCACAGCCAGGGCACACCTGAGCCTCCCTGAAGAGCCCAGCACTGCCAGGGCAAGCAGTACAAGTAATTTCAGCTCTGACTACTCTGACCTCCTGGCACACTTGACAACAGCTCAAGGCACAATAGTGTGCCACGGCACAGTGGTTGAAAAACGCTGCAGTAGGTTATAAAAGGCTTAATGCGTACCAGCATGTCGTTTTATTTTCCTTTCCAGCTGCTACATTGTATCTAGCCCTCCTTAAGCGCCAAAACAGGAGACACCGCAACACTGTAATTAGCCCTTCTTAACAAACGCCCACACAGGAGACACAGCAAGCGTATACTGCAGCAGCTAGAGGCAGCGGATTTAACAGGAGCCGGCTGCAACACTGTATCTAGCCCTCCTTAACAAGCGCCAACACAGGGGACACCACAACACTGTATTTAGCCCTTCTTAGCAAGCGCCCACACAGGAGACGCAACAATCTATATTGATTGTTGGATGTCTCTGAACGGTCTGGCAGGGGACCGAAGTCGACTGACACATAAGTATTTATTTTGCTGTGGCGCGGCGGGAAAGCCAGAATAGCTTTAGCCAAGCTTCAATGTAATAGAAGGAAGGGTGGTTTTGGTATCCCGGATCTGAAAGATTTCTCAGAAGCTGTATTTTATAGATATGTGTTAGATTGGTGTCTTGAACGTAATATATACACGGATCTGTCTTTAGAAACAGATCTACTTTCTCCCTTTGCTCCAAGTGCCCTTTTACAGACACCTAAACCCAAACTCCCCAATTCAATTTTAAATAATATAATTTTTCGAGACACCTACAAGGCGTGGTGGGCCATTAACCGGAGACTCAACCGAAGCGCCAGCTCTACAAAATACACCACTCTTTGGGGTAACCCTATGTTTAGCCCGAGCTTAAAAAACTCCCACTTCCTCGTCTGGAAAACTAAGGGTCTTGCGAAAGTCAAAGATGTTTTTGACCCAGGGGGCTCCCTTCTTACATTTCAAACTCTTAAAGAAAAATGTAATCTCCCTAATTCGCTATTCTTTATGTATCTACAAGTCAGACATTTTATTCAACACATACCTCCTGCTTTGTAAGACCCAGATGCAAAAGATGCATTAGATTCTATATTTACGTTCACAATACAAAATAATTACAAAACCAAATTTTTGACAACTGAATTAATTTCATCTAAAGCAAACTCCCTATGGCACAAATGCGTGGTGAGGTGGGCAATGGATATCCCTGCAGTAAATTCTCCTGAAACTCTTTTGAGATATTATGAGAACACCTTGAGAATCTTACACTCAGCCCGCCTACAGGAAGTCCATGTGAAGATTTTACACAGGGCTTATATTTCACAAAGTAGTAGAGCTCATATGGTATTAGATGAGACAGGACAGTGTCAGGGCTCAGCCGGGGATCGGCGCCCGCTTACCGCACCGCCGGCTTCCCCTTTCATCCTGGGTGGTCGGTCGGCCTGCGCGACGGCGGGGGAGAAGCTGACGATTCTCCCCGCTGGCTGTGGCTTCCTGGAGGGCTGGTGTCCGGCATCTCAAATCCGGACATGGGCGCCGCCATGACAGTCGGCCCATGTGACTGGATCCTTCCTCCTGATAGGCTCGTTTCCAGCTGATGCTGTGCACCTGTCTAAGGGTTCCCCTGGGTATAAAACTGTCCCACAGGTTATGGGAAATTGCCTGAACAATGGTTGTCTCCTAGCGTGCCTTAGTGAGTTCCCGGTCCAGGTTCCTATTCATCCGTACAGCAGCAGTGTTACCACCTTTACCTGTGTGCCTAAAACATCTCTGGTGAATACCCGTGCAGCAGTGTTACCACCTTTACCTGTGTGCCTAAACATCTCTGGTGAATACCCGTGCAGCAGTGTTACTACCTTTACCTGTGTGCCTTTACGTCTCTGGTGAATACCCGTGCAGCAGTGTTACCACCTTTACCTGTGTGCCTTTACGTCTCTGGTGAATACCCGTGCAGCAGTGTGACCATCCCCACCTATGTGCTTCACGTCTCCCGTGGACATCCGTGCTACAACATTTACCACCTCTACCCGTGTGCCTTCTATCTCTGGTGACGTCTCAAGTAACCGTGAGTCACTTCCCACTTTAAAAGCCTTATTGACATTTTTGATCCTCGTGTCAAGTTCTTGTCTATACAGTATTTTCAGGGACTGTGTTGTGCCTAACAGGCATATCCTCGCTGGGCCACGGGTGTAGTGTCTCTATCCCTGCAGGGCTTGGGTACCTGGTCAAAGGACCGCGACCTGCTCACGGGGTGCAGCTAAGCCCATATCCCAATTGGGGGGGTCACTGGCAAACACCATCCTGTGGGTTAGACTCCGCACCTTTGCCCAGGTCTCGCCAACACTCAAGACCTGTGGATGAGGAGAACGTACATCCAGGCCCCTCGTCTCCGTTTCTTTCCCCAACTGAGGCCCACCACGTCCTCTTCTCCAGTTTCAGATGTGACAGTTTGTTCAGGCCCAATGGAGGCTGCAGGATCCCAAGGTACTGGGTCTCTGCAAGAGTGGACCTCTCGGATGGACAACCAGGAGGCGCAACAACAACAAGTGGCTCAGTATTTACAGGAGCTCTCGAGGCAACTGGTTTCGATCCAAACCACGTTGGCTTCTATTCTCCCGGTTCCCCTGCCTGCGGTTCCTGTACCCTCTCCATCAGGTCCTCCACCGGTGGTTCCTACTCCCAAACCCCGACTACAGCTTGCCACTCCAGAAAGGTTTGATGGCGACCCCAGGCGGTGCCGCGGGTTCAGCAACCAATGTGAAATCCAATTCGAATGCCTTCCCCAGAACTTTCCCACGTCTCGGGCCAAAGTAGCATATGTGATTTCATTATTAAGAGGAGCAGCGTTAGACTGGGTCTCCCCTCTATGGGAACGGGCCGACTCCATCGTATCTACCTACGAGGAATTTGTTTCCGCATTTAAGAGAATTTTTGACGAGCCAGGCCGTTCTGCTTCTGCATCCTCTGACCTCCTCCGAGTGCGACAGGGCACACGGTCCGTGGGGCAGTATGTAGTCCAATTTCAGACCCTGGCATCTGAATTAAAATGGAACAAGGAAGCTCTTAAAGCGTCCTTCCTTCATGGGCTCTCTGAGAGGATGAAGGATGAGCTCGCCTCCAGAGATTTGCCAGAATCCTTCGCTGACGTTATCTCTCTCTGTATCAAAATTGACCTTCGCCATCGGGAAAGATGGGCTAGTAGGGGAAGAGGTGAACGTCTACCAGTCCGCTCTTCAGCTGTTAGTCCGCCTATACCCACCCTAGCTAGTGAAGACGAACCCATGCAGGTCAACAGAGCCAAACTCACCCCGGCAGAGCGCAATAGACGCTTCCAAAATAAATTGTGTATCTATTGCGCTGCACCTAACCACATTCTGAGGAATTGTCCTTTACTTGCGGGAAATGCGAAACCCTGACTGAAGTAGGGAGCATTCAGTTGGGGGTTATGCTCAAGCCATCCCAATTATCTGAAAGTCTTTTAGTAGTGTCGCTTTCCCATAAGTCCAGGACAAGAAAGGTTCACGCTTTAATTGATTCTGGTGCTGCTGATAATTTTATTGCAGAGACACTGATTCACACCTTGGGTATTCCAGTCGTTTCCCTACCTAATAAATTGTTACTGTCTGGTCTAGATGGTAAAACTCTGGTGGGGTTACCCATTTCTTCACTCTCTCATCCGGTGTCTGTCCAAATTGGGTGCCTACATCATGAAATGCTGGAATTTTTTGTGTTACCCGAATCCTCCTATGAGCTGGTATTAGGGCTGCCCTGGTTGAGAAAACACAATCCTGTGTTCAACTGGGATGCTATGCAAATCCCATCCTGGGGTTCACAGTGTTTCCAAGATTGTTTGACCAAGGTCGTTCCAGTATGTAACCAAGCGATGGTTGCCAACTCGGCTAAGAAGTCCCTTCGACCAGAGTATTCTAAACACTCCCCCCAGCCGGGCTTGCCTGAGGCTTATCAAGACTTCGCTGACGTATTTTGTGAACAAGCCGCAGATAAACTGCCTCCGCATCGACCTTGGGATTGTGCCATTGATTTGCTTCCTGGGAAAAGTCCTCCACGTGGCCGTGTTTACCCTTTGTCCGTGCCTGAGACCGCGGCCATGGAGGAATACATTAAGGAAAACCTTGCTAAAGGATTCATTTGGCCTTCTTCTCCTGCAGGGGCAGGTTTCTTTTTTGTAGGGAAAAAGGATGGTGGACTCCGGCCCTGTATAGATTATCGAGGGTTAAATCAAATCACCATAAAAAATCGTTACCCGCTACCTTTAATTTCAGAACTGTTTGACAAGGTTCAAGGGGCTCAGGTTTTCACGAAGCTGGATCTACGTGGTGCGTATAATCTGATTCGAATTAAAGCCGGGGACGAGTGGAAGACCGGGTTCAATACCAGAGACGGACACTTTGAGTACCTCGTAATGCCCTTCGGTCTTTGTAATGCACCAGCTATTTTTCAAGGTTACGTCAACAAGGTTTTCCGGGATATTCTTCATAAATTTGTTGTGATTTATCTCGATGATATTTTAATCTATTCCAGAGATTTACAGAGTCATCGTCTTCATGTACGGGAGGTATTGTTCCGCCTTCGCACTCATCACCTCTTCGGGAAACTTTCCAAATGTATGTTTCACCAAACTTCAGTACCTTTTTTAGGCCATATTATCTCCGGGGGGACTCTCCAGATGGATCCTGATAAACTAAAGGCAATCTCTGAATGGCCCCTGCCTACGTCGTTAAAAGGTACTCAGCGTTTTCTAGGATTCGCAAACTATTACAGGAGGTTTATTCCACACTTTTCTACACTGGTAGCACCCATTACCTCCCTCACAAGGAAAGGAGCCAATCCTTCTAAATGGTCTGTTCCAGCAGTACAAGCCTTTCAAAACCTAAAAGGTGCCTTTTCTCGAGCTCCCATTCTCTGTCAGCCTCAAATAGACAAACCATTCATTGTGGAGGTGGACGCATCCTCCGTTGGAGTAGGCGCGGTATTATCTCAGTCTGCTGAAGATGGGAAGATGCATCCTTGTGGATTTTTCTCCCGTAAATTTTCCCCTGCCGAGAGAAATTATATTATTGGCGACCAAGAACTTCTAGCCATGCGCCTAGCCTTAGAGGAATGGCGGTATCTTCTGGAAGGGGCCAAATTTCCTGTCACGATTATTACAGACCATAAGAATCTGATCTATCTACAAACTGCACACCGGTTAAATGCCAGGGAGGCGCGATGGTCACTTTTTTTTTCTAGGTTTGATTTAAAACTCCAGTTTCGTCCTGGTGTGTTGAACAAGAAGGCCGATGCATTATCTCACTCCTTCATGACTAACTTGGAGGAGGAGGAGTGTTCTCAAGTTCGTTCCATTTTTGACCCAATTGTATTTGCTCCTACTCAAGTAGTGTCCTTGCCACCTGGGAAAATTTTTGCACCTCCTAAGTTACGTAAAAATTTGCTGGTTTGGGCTCATGCATCCTTGTTCGCAGGTCACACTGGAATCACCAAGACCTACCAGTTCTTACTTCGATTGTACTGGTGGCCGACCATGAAGAAGGATGTCACGGAGTTTGTCCGCTCCTGTATCAAAAGCGCCCAACATAAAACTCCGCGTAGACAGATGGTTGGTCCTCTTCGTCCCTTGTCTATCCCAACTGCTCCTTGGACCCACATCTCAATGGATTTTATTTCTGAATTACCTCGGTGCAAGGGACATAACACGGTATGGGTGGTCGTGGATCGCTTTTCTAAAATGGCACATTTTATCCCGCTCGTTAGCCTTCCTTCTGCTCCTCAATTGGCAAAAATTTTTATTCGAGACATCTTCAGATTACACGGTCTCCCCAGGGAAATAGTCTCTGATCGAGGTGTTCAATTTACAGCCAAATTCTGGAGAGCCCTGTGTAGTACCTGTGGAATCAAACTGAACTTTTCCTCAGCCTACCACCCACAGTCGAATGGTCAAACGGAAAGGGTCAATCAAGAGCTGGAGACCTTCATTAGGCTCTTTGTGTCTTCTTCCCAGGATGATTGGGTGGACCTCCTGCCATGGGCAGAGTTTTCTCATAACTTTAAATTTCATTCTTCCTCTAAATCCACTCCTTTTTTTACGGTTTTTGGTAGACATCCACGAGTTCCAGATTTCCAGAAGCTTCCGTCTATAGATGTTCCAGCTGTGAATCAAGAGATTCAATCCTTCTCAGTTCTATGGAATAAAATTCACTTATCTCTAAAGCAATCTTCTAGGAATTACAAAAAATTTGCGGACAGGAAACGTTTGGCGGTTCCCCTGTTCAGAGTCGGGGACAGGGCCTGGTTATCTTCTAAAAATATTCGCTTAAGAGTCCCGTCCATGAAACTTGCTCCGCGTTTTATCGGTCCATATCGTATCATTAAGATAATCAGTCCAGTAACTTATAAATTGGAACTTCCCCCTCAAATGAAGATTTCAAATATTTTTCACGTTTCTCTCTTACGGCCCCTGGTGCTCAATCGTTTTCAGAAGTGTTCCCCTAAATTGCCTCAAGTCAAGACATTACAAGGCACTGAATTTGAGGTGGAGAAGATCTTGGATTCCCGGCAAAGATTGCACACCCTTCAATATCTCATTGATTGGAAGGGCTACGGCCCCGAGGAAAGGGCCTGGATCAGAGCCTCTGATGTACACGCTCCGCGACTAATCCAGAGTTTTCATAGGCGATTCCCAGATAAGCCTGGTGGGTGTTCAGTGCCCACCCTTAAAGGAGGGGGTACTGTCAGGGCTCAGCCGGGGATCGGCGCCAGCTTACCGCACCGCCGGCTTCCCCTTTCATCCTGGGTGGTCGGTCGGCCTGCGCAACGGCGGGGGAGAAACTGACGATTCTCCCCGCTGGCTGTGGCTTCCTGGAGGGCTGGTGTCCGGCATCTCAAATCCGGACATGGGCGCCGCCATGACAGTCGGCCCATGTGACTGGATCCTTCCTCCTGATAGGCTCATTTCCAGCTGATGCTGTGCACCTGTCTAAGGGTTCCCCTGGGTATAAAACTGTCCCACAGGTTATGGGAAATTGCCTGAACAACGGTTGTCTCTTAGCGTGCCTTAGTGAGTTCCCGGTCCAGGTTCCTATTCATCCGTACAGCAGCAGTGTTACCACCTTTACCTGTGTGCTTAAAACATCTCTGGTGAATACCCGTGCAGCAGTGTTACCACCTTTACCTGTGTGCCTAAACATCTCTGGTGAATACCCGTGCAGCAGTGTTTCTACCTTTACCTGTGTGCCTTTACGTCTCTGGTGAATACCCGTGCAGCAGTGTTACCACCTTTACCTGTGTGCCTTTACGTCTCTGGTGAATACCCGTGCAGCAGTGTGACCATCCCCACCTATGTGCTTCACGTCTCCCGTGGACATCCGTGCTACAACATTTACCACCTCTACCCGTGTGCCTTCTATCTCTGGTGACGTCTCAAGTAACCGTGAGTCACTTCCCACTTTAAAAGCCTTATTGACGTTTTTGATCCTCGTGTCAAGTTCTTGTTTATACAGTATTTTCAGGGACTGTGTTGTGCCTAACAGGCATATCCTCGCTGGGCCACGGGTGTAGTGTCTCTATCCCTGCAGGGCTTGGGTACCTGGTCAAAGGACCGCGACCTGCTCACGGGGTGCAGCTAAGCCCATATCCCAATTGGGGGGGTCACTGGCGAACACCATCCTGTGGGTTAGACTCCGCACCTTTGCCAGGTCTCGCCAACACTCAAGACCTGTGGATGAGGAGAACGTACATCCAGGCCCCTCGTCTCCGTTTCTTTCCCCAACTGAGGCCCACCACGTCCTCTTCTCCAGTTTCAGACGTGACAGACAGTGTGTGAAATGTAAAGCCTCTAAAGCCACCTTCTGGCACAATATATGGGAATGTGGACGCATCCGCAAATTCTGGGATAAACTTATGTGCTTTATAAATGACTTGTTATCATTACGTCTGCTAAAATACCCTTTAGCTTTAATTTTAGCGAATTTTAGTAATTGGGATGTATCCCCACACAATAAAAAAACAGTTATACCGCTCCTTACGACAATAGTGATGATCGCTAAGAAAGCTATTCTCATAAATTGGATGGTAAAGACCCCTCCTTTTCTTAGTGATGTCAAACGTATGTTACTTCAAGTACTCTACTTTGACCGGCATGACACTCTACCAGATATAGAGAAGGGTGTAGAGCGTTTCCAAAGAAAATGGGGATTTTATATATCACATTTGGATAACACCACCCAATCCCATATTAATAACATTTTTGAAACCACAACGTGGTACTTGCACCAAAGGCTGACTTAGTTCATATACTGTGACTGTTTCCCTTGAGAGATTTGGAAGAATTTTGTTCAAGTTTTTTGTATTGAAATATTAAATGTCTCTACTATAGAAGGCTCTGCCTTAGAGGCACCTAGAATTATGGATACTTATATCCTCCCCCCCCCCCCTCTATTCTATTTCCTTTTATTTCTGCCCCTTCGTTATGAATATTGTCTATATATATTTGTTTTAGTATCTATATTATTGTACTATTTTGTATTATTTTGTTAACGATATGTATTGTTTTTATTTCACAAAATACCAGAATTTGGAAAAGAGAAGATCTCAGTCTTTACAATTTCTATGTGATTTATGAGATTGGAATTCCCTTTAGAGTTCTTTATTACTACAGTGTTTAAATTCATTTGTATTCAGTCTGAGATACTTGATAATAGTTGTTTAAATTCTGGTCAACTTTTTTGTTTATACTCAGCATATTTGCATTTACTCTGTCATATTTAGTGACTCCTTTTTGTCATATTTGTCATATTTGTACGAGTATTTTGTTATTATTTTTGTTTTTTGTATTTTGCAGTTTCTGCCCATTGACATTTTGCTGTGGAGCTCTGTTGGATGATTATTAATTGACATAATCAATGCTAGAGAAAGGTGTGGCACCATGTCCGCAGCCAGTAAGGGGTGGGGGGAGCGGTGCTTTGGGCCCACGTTCACTTGAATAGGATAGGCTGCATAGCAGTCTGTGCACAGGGCACACAGTGACATTGGTGTGAGTGGTGGGTGAAGGTGCTGCTGCCACCAGTCTATATAACACTGCTGGTCACAGGGGCCACTCCCGTGACAGGGCCACTAAGCAAAGCAATAGATAGATAGATAGATAGATAGATAGATAGATAGATAGATAGATAGATAGATAGATAGATAGATAGATAGATAGATAAACTATGGGTGATTTATTCAGGCCATAGATATCTGGGGTGATTTCTAATATATGTAACAATTAATATGGACGTAGTACATTCCAGGTCACCTCAGCCCCACCCGCCCCACTTTATTTACCCTGTGCCGAGCTTGTGCTGCAGGATTCCCCCTTCTATGTTGTAACAGTGAGAGATGTTAGTAAGGAGAGGCAGATGAGGGGGAGATGAACCTATGCTCTTACTACGCATGTCCAACTCAGGACATGCAATACTCAATTATTATATAAATAGTTTATGCTTGGTGGTGCATTATTACTAATAGAGCACTGGCTTTTCTAGTGATCACCAAAGTGATCACATGAAAACTCACTTTATTCAGGTCAATAAGTGGGCTGCTAAATAAAGGTCGATTTTCAGCCTGTTTATTATGTTGTAGTGTTCTAGGTATATATTTAAAATGACATGTGGTAAAGTAAAACATTTTTTTTTAAAAGGGGGAGGGGATTTTTGCAAGAAGCAAAACAAAGAAAGAAAACTGGTATTGGGGGCACACTGATATATGTATGTGTAATGATGTACAGTGTTTGATGAATTAAAATAAACTTTATTAATTATTTATTTAAAATATTGGTGGGAAAATTTATGTTCCCTGGAGTGAGTAGACAAAAGTGTTTCCTTACTTAGAAAAAAAACACAATAAAGACAAATATTTATATGGCTTTAAGTTAAAAAGGTAAATTTTACCCAATCCACATTAAAAAAAAATTGTAGATGCTAAATACCTGATATTGTGATGGTGAAAATATCCAAAAACATGAAACTGAAAATAGATATCTTATACTCAATGTAAATCCAAAACCTATACAGTATCATATGCTACCTTTATGCAGATTCAAATAAAGGTATCTCATTCAGATAATTATTCCAATGTGTTTTATGTGTACTTGGTATACCCAGGGGAGCACCACCAGCACACCTTGCATAGATATAATTGAAAATAAATAACTTAAGTTGCTGGTTATAAATATCTCAACTATCCATCTTACTTCTATACGAGTTATGTTTGTTGTAAATGTCACCGGTGATTTATTTTATAAAAACAAAATGTAAAATAAAGCAAACATTGCAAAAATAAGCTAAGGATTACAAATTGAGTTATATGATAGCATACACATTTATGAAAATTAGTGTTTGCTCTAACTAGTCTAATTTAGTGGCTAGAAAGGTATAAAGCAGACTTCTCTGTAGTAGTTCATTAAGCCAACTGTATATTCCATGTCCCTCCACTGTACATACAGCAGTAAAAGTACGTGGCGATTATTTATACATATATAATGTAGTAGCAAGTAGAGTTGCACTTGTCATTACGATGAGACCATAGCATGGTGCAAAAAGATAACACAGTGTCTCTTTTTTTTCTCTTCAAATGAAGGCTTGGGGTGGGGGCTCATAATTACATAACTAATTAAAGTAAAGTATATCTGTATTACATGTCTGATTGTAACCATTTTAATATATATAATCGGCGAAGTCCTCAGAATCCCCATATATACAGGGTGAAACAAATAAAATATGTATTTATGGTTTTGTGATGCAAATCAATATGAGGTAAACTATGAGTTGGCTGGATATTATTATGTGCAAAGTGCTTAATGGAAGCAGCATGCATTAACAGCATAGGTTCATTAAATAGATATAAGGCATAATGAATTAGCGGCAGTGGCAGTAACAGCGCATTAGCAATGAGATGGCAATGTGTCCTGCGCTGTCCGAGGTGCTGAACACAAATCCATACCAGTTGCAGCTACTGTGTGTGCATAGGTTTATCAGTGCTATGGAGTGGAGGGCAATACGTTAAAGTTAAAACATTAGCAATGACATTCCTCATCAATTCTATAACGTTATCAGAAAATAAAATATAAGCAGTGGCAGTACTGACAAAACGCACATGCAAAATTTCCCGCATATATACAATTTAGTAAATTTGCATAGCACTATCTACAAAAAGTACCTGTATACATCTGAGTAATAATCTGATGCTGTTGTGAAATCCATTAGATGAACTTTATTAGCAGTATATGCACTGCTATCATTATAGGCCATAGAGCAGAGCCTGAAGAGGTTAAACCTAGATGACAACCAGCCCAGCTTTCACTCCTGCACAGAGTGTGCCAATTGGCACCTGTAGATGCAGCCTCTGGGACAGGTTAGTCTGCAATCAGGCAATCTGCAGACTAACAAACAACACACCTGAAACAGCTGATGCACACGTGTGTTTTTGTCTCTTATCAATAGCATACACAGTAAAACTGTCCAGAGTTACATTGTTTATCCACATTGATTTGCAGACTTGTGCAAATGTTGAGTGTATTTCAGTGAGCTTCTGTGATAATAAATGTAGATACTTTGATACAACATTGTAATTGCACTGATTATTATCTGTAAATATGAAAGAGTGGCTATAGTGGCTCTTGATTTTATACACATATATATATATATTTATATACACATACATATGTATATATGTAAAATATTTTAATACATTATTAGAATACGTAACATACAGTATAATAATATAGGTATCAAATTTCCCATCACACCTGTTCTAATATAAAGATAGTTAGACCGCTTCAACAGTCCAGCTTCTTGCCTGTTGATGTAAAGGTTATTTTATGATATAAGGGTGCATCACGTGCAGGTAGAGAGCTAACAGGCACCATAGGGGTTTTCCATACAAGGAAATGGGTAACTGGTCCAAAATCCTTGTTTTGATTTGTCTTAGTAACCAGGGAACCCTGTTTTCTGCTCCGGTGACACTAGAGGAAGTGACGTGAATGTTATTTATATATCAACTGAATTTTTGCTGCAGGAAACATTGCAGAGCTGCTGTGCATAGTGCTGTGACAAGTCCTTTGTCTGAAGAAAAAGCTTCATGTACTATGGGTGGAAATAATAGGAACTGATACCTGCACACTGATTCCCGCAAGGAAATAACTGTACACATTATTGCAAGTACTTTACATGGTTAATCAGTGCCAGGGGGCAATTATGGGCACAAATATTAAAGTTGCATTACGACAATAATTCTATGATTTACTGTAAGACATATGCTGGGGTGCACAGATTGAACTCGTAACTAAAATGGATTAACTGTATTAATTACGTTTCTAAAAAAACAAATGAGACTTCAGATATTTGTAGCACAAATGCAGATTCTACAGGTATGTTATAGTCTGCAGGTAGCACTAATAATATTGAGTAGATCCTATGCTATGTTTATATGTGCAGTTGAGGATGTTCGGATAATACCCATCCTTGTGTATGTATGAATCAGTGAGGCTGACAGACTCCTACAAACACACACATTACTCTGTGCACACCTAGACAGGATGCACACACACTGCTGTGAGCTCAGGGTAATGTCAAGGGACTCAGCGAGAAAGGAAGGCTGTTCTGTTCACCTCTCGTTTTCTTCAATATAACCACTTGCATCCCCTCTTCTGGGCTTCTTCCAGCCACAGTAGCTACATGAAAGCAACACCCTGCCTCAGCCTTCCCAGTGATCTGTCTTACAGCCAGACATCACACTTCTTTTTTCTCTGGATAATTTTTTGTGTGTGTTTACAAACTAAGGGACATAACGTGGAATAATAACAATACTACTAATAATCAGCATAATAATAACAATACTAATAATATTACAAGAAGCCTCCGACGCATGCGCATGGATGATGAGCAGCCAGCCCTGGGTGATCTGCCCAGCTTCAACGGATGTGATCAAGGCAAAGATTTGCAGCAATCCCCCAGCATTGATGGTGAAATTGTAAGTATTCCGTATTGGCAATAGCAGGCTGACTACACCGGGCAATATGTGGCCAAAAACTGGTTCTGTTGGGATGTATATGGCTATCGTGGCTCTATTATTCCCTTTATCCATAGTGTGCATGATACAACACTATAATGTATTGCCATCCAAACCACTGCTTATATGGAACGTTTTGCTACCCATCAATGGCAACGGGTTCCATTTTCAGATCTCATGTCTTATAGAAGATGCAAATGTCCAGAGAATTTTGTCATAGGAAACCAGGATAATATATATGTATCTATATCTATCTATCTATCTATCTAATACACACACGCTGGCAAAACTGGCAAAGGGCACAGTTTAGCAAGTTGAATCGAATAATGCCATATTTCTATTTGATGGCATTATTCATTTACATATATATGCTTAGATATAGTGTGCAGGCAATACCAGCATGTGTGCATCTTGGGCTGCTGCTCTCCTCTTTGCAGTGACATGTGAGTTTAGCATTGCCTGTCGCGCTCGTTTTAGCGCATCTTGGCTGCTGCTGATACACAGGGACTATGCAGCCCTTCTACAGGTATGTCTGGACTCTGGTACACTGTAAGCACTTCTTCCCTGCATTGTGAAAGCATCCAGTGCAGACAGCATGCCCCATTTTCCCAGATGCCAGTGTAGTGCCTTATTAGTGCATTGACAGTCCTCTCTCATCTGACCACCCTTCCCTTACTGAGATTCTACTCTCTTTTTCAATAATTTGTCTTTTAGTATAATTAACAGTATATTGTGTAATTAGAAGGACGCTGCATTAACTGGCAATCATAGCACTTTTGCAAAATATGTAGCAACGGTAGAGCTATTGTGAGAATGTCCTACCCTACACCGCCATCTGCGTGCTGGGTTTTGTAGTTCCATTCCAGTAGCGTGGGCATGCCACAGGTTGCTTAGACCTGATTCATAGGATCGCACTGCGGGTTCCTTTGATATAGTTGTAGTAGGTCGCCCTGCACATTAGGTAATCATGTTTTTCAGATGCTACAGTACGTTGTTATTTGGTATACTTTGACATTCATAATGAATTTATAACTGGATTGAGAGTCAGTGTTTGGCATGGCGGGGATGCCCACGTTGGGCACAGGATGGGCAGAGGCTGAGATCGGACTGCAGTCATAGCCTCACCATGCAGCTGTACAGAAATGCAGTTAATGAATCGGTCCGGAGTGAGAGATGTACTTACAAGCTTCAACGGAATCGATTGTATAAACATTTAGGTTGTGTAATCTGGGTTGTTTTTAAATAAATCCTCGATCAAACAGCAGTTTGATCTGTCTATAATTTTGTGTGCATGGGATCTCTAAAATAGGAGGTTTACATTGCTGGACAATCATTGATTATCTCTGTTACTTAATTCCATAGCGACAAGATAATGACTGGCATGCAATTTGTATGTATGCCTAGTATTTATCTGAAGGGAAATTAAAGTCACTGTCCCCTCTCCTTTATCCATACACATTTGCTCTACCTCCCACCATTCTACCATATCTGCACAAAGGTGCTCCATGTCTCACCTCTCTACTGTATCCACGCATTGTTGCTCTACTCCCACTGTTCTATGATACCCACAAACCTGTGCTTCAAACGCCACCCCTCTACCATATCCACACACAGGTGCTCCATGTCCCACCTTTCTACCATATCCACACACAGGTGCTCCACATCCCACCCCTATACCATATCCACACACAGGTGCTCCATGTCCCACCTTTCTACCATATCCACACACAGGTGCTCCATGTCCCACCTTTCTACCATATCCACACACAGGTGCTCCATGTCCCACCTTTCTACCATATCTACACACAGGTTCTCCACGTCGCACCCCTTTACCATATCCACGCACAGGTGCTCCGTGTCCCACCTCTCTACCATATCCACACATAGTTGCTCCACATCCTAGCCCTCTACAACATCTACACACAGGTGTTCCACTTCCCTCCCTTCTACTATTTATATATACAACTGCTCCATAGGCCACCCCTCTACAACATACATACACAGGTTCCTCACATCCCAGCCCTCTACCATACTCACACACAGGTGCTCCATCTCCCACCTTTCTACCATACCCACACACAGGTACTCCATGTCCCACCTTTCTACCATATCTACACACAGGTTCTCCACGTCCCGCCCCTTTACCATATCCACGCACAGGTGCTCCGTGTCCCACCCCTCTACCATATCCACACATAGTTGCTCCACATCCTAGCCTTCTACAACACCTACACACAGGTGTTCCACTTCCCTCCCTTCTACTATTTATATATACAAGTGATCCATAGGCCACCCCTCTACAACATACATACACAGGTTCCCCACATCCCAGCCCTCTACCATATTCACACACAGGTGCTCTACATCCCAGCCCACTACCATATCTACACACAGGTGCCCCACATCCCTCCCCTCTAACATATCCACACACAGGTGCTCCATGTCTTACCCCTCTACCATATCCATACACAGGTGCCCCACATCCCTCCCCTCTACCATATCCACACACAGGTGCTCCATGTCCCACCTTTCTACCATATCTACACACAGGTTCTCCACGTCCCACCCCTTTACCATAACCACGCACAGGTGCTCCGTGTCCCACCCCTCTACCATATCCACAAATAGTTGCTCCACATCCTAGCCCTCTACAACATCTACACACAGGTGTTCCACTTCCCTCCCTTCTACTATTTATATATACAACTGCTCCATAGGCCACCCCTCTACAACATACATACACAGGTTCCTCACATCCCAGCCCTCTACCATATTCACACACAGGTGCTCCATGTCCCACCTTTCTACCATACCCACACACAGGTGCTCCATGTCCCACCTTTCTACCATATCTACACACAGGTTCTCCACGTCCCACCCCTTTACCATATCCATGCACAGGTGCTCCGTGTCCCACCCCTCTACTATATCCACACATAGTTGCTCCACATCCTAGCCTTCTACAACACCTACACACAGGTGTTCCACTTCCCTCCCTTCTACTATTTATATATACAAGTGATCCATAGGCCACCCCTCTACAACATACATACACAGGTTCCCCACATCCCAGCCCTCTACCATATTCACACACAGGTGCTCTACATCCCAGCCCACTACCATATCTACACACAGGTGCCCCACATCCCTCCCCTCTAACATATCCACACACAGGTGCTCCATGTCTTACCCCTCTACCATATCCATACACAGGTGCCCCACATCCCTCCCCTCTACCATATCCACACACAGGTGCTCCATGTCCCACCTTTCTACCATATCTACACACAGGTTCTCCACGCTTCCCACCCCTTTACCATAACTACGCACAGGTGCTCCGTGTCCCACCCCTCTACCATATCCACAAATAGTTGCTCCACATCCTAACCCTCTACAACATCTACACACAGGTGTTCCACTTCCCTCCCTTCTACTATTTATATATACAAGTGCTCCATAGGCCACCCCTCTACAATATACATACACAGGTTCCCCACATCCCAGCCCTCTACCATATTCACACACAGGTGCTCTACATCCCAGCCCACTACCATATCTACACAAAGGTGCCCCACATCCCTCCCCTCTAACTTATCCACACACAGGTGCTCCATGTCTTACCTCTCTACCAAATTCACGCATAGGTGTTCTACATCTACCCCTCTACCATATCTACACAAAGGTGCCCCACATTCTACCCCTCTACCATGTCCACACACCAGGGGCGTATTTAGAGAGGAGGTGGCCCATGTTCACTCACATCCGGGGCCCCCTCCTCTCTCTCCGGGGACCACAGCATACTGACAGGTTCAGTAGATTCCAGGCACTAGTCTGTGCCCGGAGTCTACTGTGCATGCACAGGACACTGGGAAAATGGTGCAGCAGCCATTTTCCCGGCGATTTTACTACTGTGCATGCGCAGAATGCCGGGAAAGTGTTCGCTGCGGCCACTTTCCAGGCATTCTGTGTAGCACCTCTCCAGCCGACGTGGGACTTCGGAGAGGTAATTATTAGGAAGTATGGGTGCAGGGTGTGCGGTGTGGGCCCCCCTGGTCCAGGGGCCTGTTGTTTTTTCACACACCCTGCACCCATTATAGATATGCCCCTCCCACACACATGCTCTACATCCCAGCCCTCTAAGATATCCACACACAGGTGCTCCATGTCCCACCCCTCTACCATATCCACACACAGGTGCTCCATGTCCCACCCCTCTACCAAATCCACACACATGTGCTCCATGTACCACCCCTCTACCATATCCACACAGGTGCTCCATGACTTACCCCTCTACCATATACATACACAGGTGCCCCACATCCCACCTCTCATCTACGCACAGGTGCCCCACATCCCATCCCTCTACCATATCCACACAAAGGTGTTCTACATCCCACCCCTCTACCATATCCACACAAAGGTGTTCTACATCCCGCCCCTCTACCATATCCAAAGCCATAACTAGACTTTTTGGTGCCCTGTGCCACAAAGAGCATTGGCGCCCCCCTCATTTTTCAAAGGGACATAATGCACCCAAAGAAGGGCCATGGCTTCATGGGGAAGGGCCAGGGAAGAGATAGGAGAGGCCAGGAGATGCTGGGGATGAAATAAGAGGAAGCTACAAGCAAGAATGATAATAAACAGAAATTTGATAACAGCGCCCCCTGCCCTGCGGTGCCCTGTGTGATGGCACCGGCCACATTACCCTAGCTACAACACGGACCATGGGCCTGATTCAGAGCCGGACGCTATTTGCGCTTGCTCATTCCGAAAAAGGGGCCGGATATTTAAATAGAGCGCTCGCTCTTTGCGGTCTGTTGACGCCTCTATGTCTAAATGAGCGAACGAAACATGCGCTCGCTATTTTTTTAAAAACGCCCCCTAGCCGCTCGCATCCTACGTCATCTCCGCTATTTATTAGATAAATCGAGTACACCGAAAGGTGTATGAACTGCTCGCAGTGCTTGTGGTAGCATTTCCCTACCGCAATCATGCGAACAGTTCAGGCTAAAAGACAACCAAGTGACGTGGTCGATGACGCTGCTTTGTTAATTATGCACACCCTTAAAACGCCCGTTTTGACCATTTGGCACGCCTGCGTTCGGATCTCCACTCCCCGTTTTCAAGCACCTTCCCCTGTTACCACCCACAAACGCCTCATTCTGTCACTCAAATTAGCAGGCATTCGCTATTTTGCGAGCACACAATTTCCGACCGCAATGACTGGTTCGTGCATGCGTATTACAACCCATACGCATGCGCAGTTGTGCGAACATCGCTCGGAGCGAACAAGCGGCCGCTTACGAGCGGCTCTGAATCAGGTCCCATATCCATACACAGGTGCTCCATGTCCCACCCCTCTACCATATCCACCCACAGGTGCTCCATGCCCCACCCCTCTACCATATCCATACACAGGTGCCCCACATGCCACCTTACTACCATATCTACACACATGTGCCCCACATCCCACCCCTCTACCACACAAAGGTGCTCCATGTCCTACCCCTCTACCATATCCACACAAAGGTGCTCCATGTCCCACCTTTCTACCATATCCACACACAGGTGCTCCACATCCCACCCCTATACCATATCCACACACAGGTGCTCCATGTCCCACCTTTCTACCATATCCACACACAGGTGCTCCACATCCCACCCCTCTACCATATCCACACACAGGTGCTCCATGTCCCACCCCTCTACCATATCCACACAAAGGTACTCCATGTCCCACCCCTCTAAAATATCCATACACAGGTGCTCCATGTCCCACCCCTCTACCACATATATATTTGGTTCAATAAAGTCAATTAATCCTATCAGTGATGGGAATACCATACATTTAACTCTTACCCTTCTGTAGCATCTTAGAATTCAAATTGTGACCATGGATTTGTGCTCCTAGAACAGATTATGTAACTATTTGGGTTTTATTTTATGCAATTTGTGCCTGTTGATCATTTTCAGTAAACACACTGTGAATTGTGCATAATTTGTAACTTTTTTTAAATGGAACATGGGTCAAACATTTCTACATTTCTACCGCAGAAACGTTAAAAGATTTCTACAATGTGTTGCTGAAATATTCAATTTTTTTGCATCTTAAATGTCCTCACTGACTGTGGGCCATTAGCTTCTGCTCTAAGTTGGTGTTAATTTGTTCTGTTCATTCTGCCACCACCTGGACAGTATTCTTCTCTCTGGCTGCCACAGAGACATAAAGCATCATAGATACAAAATGTTCTTATTTTTAAATACTTTATAAGAAACAGAAGTAGAGTATCTTTAGTAGTTGTAACCAAAAAGGTACATTTCTATTTCAGAAGTTTACAGAACTTTGGGGTAGATGTATGAAGCAGTGAAAAGAGTGGAGAAGTGGACCAGTGTAGAAGTGTGCCAGCGTGCCAGTGGAGAAGTGTGCCAGCGTGCCAGTGGAGAAGTGTGCCAGCGGCAATCAATCAGCCCATACCTATGTTTTATAGACTCTACTTGATAAAAGCAACCTCAAAGCTGATTGGTTGCCTTGCATATTTCAGACATTGACTTTTGTTATTAATTCCCCTTTTCGCACTGCCATAATAATCCGGGTTATTGCTGAGTCTACCTGGATTGTGGCTCAGTGGAAAAGGGTGCTAAAAAAATAAACCAGGTCCAGTGACCTGGGAATTCAACCCGGGTAGCAACCAGCGTTGGACACAGGATGGAACCGGGTTAAGGGGCAGTTTAAATGAGTAACTCAGGCCAAACGATCAGTGTTCTGTTTACAGCATGGGGTGATCCGGATTTACCGGCACTTGCAGATGAATAACTTGGGTCAGCGCAACGGTATGAAAGGAGTCTGTCCTGGGTCTGACCCAGTTTAGACGCATGTTCCAAATTCCGGGTTGGGCCAGGAATTTGGTAGAAAAGTGGTATAATTTATAGGAAGTTTTTCTATAAGGAGGTTTTCTTCTGCCAACTCCTAAATGTAGGTAATTTTTTGTGTAAGGAGTGCTGCACTATTGACCACTATGCAAGTGTCATTTAAACCTGTTTATAGTCCTCCTCTACTTTGCAACAGTAACTTGTAATTTATTGTCAAGCTGTCAGCTGCTTAGAGGAGCCCATGGACATTGAGTCAAGCCAGTGATGTAACTCTCGGAGGCAATTGAAGTGTTCGCCTCCGGACGCCAAGTGTCAGGGGTTGTCACCAGGGATGCTGAGAGGGCACATTCTGAAAACTTGGGTCTTCAGCCTACGGTGCCTTGTCATTGTAATCTGTGCTGTCTGTTACGTTAGAGCCACGTGCAGTGTTAGAGACTCAGCACATGGGCATTTTCAATGTGGGCGGATGCCCTGGAGGAGACCTTGATGAAGTTCCGTCACTGAATGTAGGCGCACAGCATCCTGAGACATTGTCTTCAACTTGGTTCATTTAAAGTATAACAAGGCAATCAAGGTTGAAGCCTTAAAGAATTGTGTGCAAACTAAACTGTGTGTAGACGTCAACTTCTAGGTAGTGCACAAGACCCAGGAAACACTGGCTGTCATCTTAGCATGTGAATGCCACTAAACATGGGCAAAAACAGCTGATTTTAAATAGTAGCGTGTAAGTCGGAATATTTGTAAGGTGATTGCTACAATATATTTACAGAGCACATCACTGCTACTGTGCCACACTGCAAAGGAGTTTTGTACTGCTCTTTGCAGCCAGATTACTTCTTATGTTATTTATGGCATTGCCAATTGATGCTGTGGAGGATTTCAGGAGTGAGTTATGGCATGAGGGATGAAGGATTCATTCTGAGATTTTTAAATGTGTCGATAAAGTAATTCCACCTTATTCAGTGGGTAGTGGTAACAATCTCTAGTGTGACAAATGCCCGTGTATGCTAAATAGACTCTGGACAGGCATGAAGCTAGGTACACACTGTCCGATATTTTTGATTGGGCCAACAAACGGGTGATTTTTCGACAAATCGAAAGCCCCAATATCTGTGATACAACATTATGTAATTTTTTTATTAGAAGCTACCGATTTTGGCCACAACACACTGATTTTGCATATGTCCGCCCAGAAGGATGTTGACGTAGTCATGGGTAAATATAGGAAATATGGGCAGATTATCGAGAATGGACACATACTGCTCGAAGATTGAGGCCGAGATTTTCTGTCTTGGCCGATTGATCGGATAATTGAAGGAATGCAATTGTGGATGTTTTTTAATCATTTTATCAGCGGACCGCCAAAACGCTCATGCCTACACACTATACAAAGAAACATCACCTGATTATTGGCAAATCGTCCCAATAATTGTATAGTGCAGTGGTTTCCAAACTGGTTGTCATGGCACCTTGGGGTGCCACAGGTCTCTTACAGGGGTGCCATGGGTTGATGGTCCAGTACCAAATAAAATTATTTTTGGTCAATGTGATTGGCAGCCATAAGCACTGGTTTTGCCTATCTAAATTATGTGGACAAAAAGCATAGCTCTGTCCACCACCACATAACTGAGAATGGGCAGTACAGATGGTGTAATGGTTAGCATTATTGCCTCACAGCACTGAGGTTGTGGGTTCGATACCCACTACGGCCCTAACTGTGCGGAGTTTGTATATTCTCCCTGTGCTTGCGTGGGTTTCTTCCGGGTACTCCGGCTTCCTCCCACATTACAAAAATATACTGGTAGGTTAATTGGCTCCCAACAAAATTTAACCCTTGTGAGTGTGTGCATGTGGTAGGGAATATAGGGCCTGATTCAGAGCCGCTCGTAAGCGGCCGCTCGTTCATTCCGAGCGATGTTTGCACAACTGCGCATGCGTACGGATCGTAATACGCATGCGCGAACCAGTCAGTGCGGCCGAAAATCGTTTGTTCGCTAAATAGCGAATGCCTGCTATTTTGAGTGACAGGAGGATGCATATGTGGGTGGTAACAGGGGAAGGTGCTTGAAAACGGGGAGTGGAGATTCGAACGCAGGCATGCTTAAAGGTCAAAACGGGCGTTTTATGGGTGTGCATAATTAATACAGCAGCGTCATTGACCACGTCACTGGGTTATTTTATAGTCAGAACTGCTTGCAAGATTGTGATAGGAAAAACCAACCACAAGAATAGCGAGCAGTTCATACGCTGGTCGATGTACTCGATTAATCTAATAAATAGCGGACATGACGTAGGATGCGAGCGGCCAGGGGGCTTAGTTTTCCAAAAAACGACCGCATGTTTTGTACGCTCGTTCAGACCTAGAGGCGTGAACAGACCGCAAAGAGCGAACGGTTAATTTGAATAGCCACCCCTTTTTTCTGAACGAGCGAGCACAAATAGCGTCCGGCTCTGAATCAGGCCAATAGATTGTAAGCTCCACTGGGGCAGGGACTGATGTCAATGGACAAATATTCTCTGTAAAGCGCTGCGGAATATCTGTGCACTATATAAATAACTGGTAATAATGACAGGTAAGTACAATTTACTTAATATAATAATATTTGCTGAGTTTCTTAATAGGACATTTTTGGCCTAGGGGTGCTGTGAAAATAAATGCAGTACGTGTATGGTGGCTGATGTTAGTGATAGGTAATATGATGGGAGCCCAAGCTCACAATATGATCTGGAGCCCAGTCCGTATGTAGTTGCCACACTGGCCAGATGGAATAAATCTGCTGGATCATTACACTTGATGGATTTCTTTAGCTACACATAAGCAAATCATAAGATTGACAAACTGGCCACAGACATGTACTGTACATTGCAAGTGTGCCATTGCATTCCTCAAGGCCAGTGATGGCATACATACAGTAGTACAGTAGATGGATGTAGTCATTATACTAGCATATTTTGTGCATAACAGTCATTTCTAGGTCATACTGTCACTGTGAAATATAATCTCTGTGTGATGGAAAATGACTAAGCAGCCATACCAAACTGCAAAGCATATAGACAACATTGGACCAATAGTTTTTAAATGATTGTTAGTTTGGCCAGTGTAAGAGTAAATACTGTATATGAAAAATAAAGGAAATGCATGATTAATGATAAATAAAATCAAAAGAGATGCAACATTGTATTAACAATGAAACACTGCTGACTACTTGTATATTTTGAAAGAGAAACAGAAAAATAAAACTAATATGTAATATTTCTAAATCATGTAAAAGCTAAATATATATGGTGGTAATAAACCACAAAGATAGGCAAAGTCTCTGAGGGCCTCTCTTCCACCTGGTCCAGCAACAGAGTCCCGGGTGAAATTTGTGCTAGTTGCAGTATGACACATTGGAGAGAAATCTGTGACGACAAGAATGACCAATCAGCAGGGTAGTAAACCCTATAAGGACAATGTACTATTAAAAGATACAGTACAGTGAGGCTGCAGAGAGAGACCATGCAGTCTGTGTTCATGTAATGGGATGGAATGTCAGTCTGAAATTTGAAAAATTCTCCTAGGGGCTTATTGAATTAGCCATGTAAAGCTGAGAATTTAGTGCATGTAAACTTAATGCGCACTTTGCAGGCTGTTTTCAGCATGTGCTCTCCCTCGACCTGCCGTGCTATTCAATTCGAAAATGATTATCACAGCACATGTGCAGGGCCATCGAGAGCTCAGATGGGCTCGGGTACTGGGGGCATGGCTAAATCTAAAACATGTAGCCACACTCCCTAACCAATTTTTTTTTTCATGTGCGGTGCTGCACAGTCAGCAAAGGGACAGCTCCAGAGGGGGGTGTCCCGCTGTTCCTGGCCTGCATGTGTTCTAGTGCTATTGACACTTACTGATCATGTGTGGCATCATCCCTGCTCTCAGCCTCCTCTATCCCGGCTGCAACTGCCCTGCTCATCAGTAAGTGCTCCTCCTCTACCAGCACTATGCCCAGCTGCATTAGCCCTGTCCCCACTCCCAGCCTGTCGTGTGACATCAATTGAGATGCCCATCTTTACTCTTGGCGACACTCTCACCTAACTGCTTATCCCCAGGGGCACCGAAATAGGGTGGGGGAGCAGCTGACCTGGGCTCCTTTAACTGGCCCAGGCAAGTCGTACCTGTTCCCCCGCCCTCCTCCTCGGCACCACTGTAGTAATTCTACAGTATGCGACCTGGGGAGCAGTGCCTGATTAACAATGGTGCGGGTGGAGCTGCAGCTCCAGGCCCACCCATCAAAATAGGCCCACAAGATCTGCAATTTTTTTTTCCGGTTACAGGCTACAGCAGCCGCCCGAAGCACCCAATGTCCGGTGTTTAACCCTGCGTCAGGTTCGGGCGGTGCGCCTGACAGGTGCCTGTTATAAAATCGTCATTAGCACCTAATTAACTCAATTCTAATGTTCTTAAAGTGATCAGTGAACTTCATTACAATGCACAAAGAGAGAAAATATGGAAATCTGATTCACAAAACCACATTTATTAACCTTAAAGCAAGTAAAACAACAAATACTAAATCTTAAGAGGTGCAGTGTGCCTAAGAGGCAACCCTGGACAAACCTACATATTTCAGCAAAATAATGTAATTTTCATTCATAAAATGAGCAAAATACACAATATTGTGAGAAAATAAAGAGAATACTTACCTTTAAAAGTCGGACGAGTTCGGGCGCAATGAGCCTGAGAGGCCAGGAAGGTCACTACTGCACTCCACGCAGGTGGCGGGAAAACTGACTAGGTGAGCACCTAGAGATAGGAAAGTATTAGGAGGGGCAGGCCCTTGTGCCCCCTTGCGGCGGAGAGGTGAGCGAGAACAGCTTTGTGGCACCTGATGCAGGGTTAAATGCCGGGCAGAGTGGGAGGAGCCAGAACGAGTCAATGAAACTGAATGAAACGAGCCTGAAGCAAGAGCAGAGGTCAGTACTAGTAACTGAGCAGCTGACAGTGTATATGTACTGGGGCCAGTGCCAGCAATGCAGGGGTTACTGGGCTGCTGTAGGGGAGACGGAAGAAGGTAAATTCTTACCTCCACCATCCAGTGACATACTAGAGCTCCTCCCTGCTGCTGCCAGGTTGTCAGTACAGTGGCTACTTTGCTAGCAGTAATGTAAGTGGTCTGTACTACTGAGTATAGTCTCAGTAGCTGCTCCCAGTGCAAGGGGGGGGGGGCTCGAGGCATAGCATGCTCAGATGCTAGCATGAATAGCCCCATTTCTACACAGTGAGACCCCTCCTCCCAGCCTATCAAAAGGAGGGATACTGTCCCCATCTCAGCACCAGGTACCTACTATCTGAAGCCAGCTTCCAGCAGTTTCACCCCCATACATGTCCCTCGTGCGCTTTCTTACCCCATATTCTGGCTAAGGTGGACTCATCACATATCATACCTGTCACATGCAGTTAAAGGTACAGACATGTCATAGTCTGCTGAACCCTCCATACTCACCTCTACCTCCTTACACCTCCTCCCTGACCCCAACATACTCACCACTACCTCCCTACACCACCTCCCTGACCCCTACATACTCACCACTACCTCCCTACATCACCTCCCTGACCCCTACATACTCTCCACTACCTCCCTACACCACCTCCCTGTCCCCTACATACTCACCTCTACCTCCCTACACCACCTACCTGACCCCTACATACTCACCACTACCTCCCTACACCACCTCCCTGACAACTACATACTCACCACTACCTCCTCACACCTCCTCCCTGACCCCTACATACTCACCACTACCTCACTACAACACCTCCCTGACCTCTCCATACTCACCTATACCTCCTTACACCTCCTCCCTGACCCCTACATACTCACCACTACCTCCCTACACCACCTCCCTGACCCCTACATACTCACCACTACCTCCCTACACCACCTCCCTGACCTCTCCGTACTAACCTCTACCTCCTTACACCTCCTCCCTGACCCCTACATACTCACCACTACCTCCTCACACCTCCTCCCTGACCCCTACATACTCACCTCTACCACCTTACACCTCCTCCCTGACCCCTTCATACTCACCACTACCTCCTGACCTCTCCATACTCACCTCTACCTCCTTACACCTCCTCCCTGACCCCTACATACTCACCACTACCTTCTTACACCTCCTCCCTGACCCCTACATACTCACCACCACCTCCCTACACCACCTCCCTGACCTCTCCATACTCACCACTACCTCCCTACACTTCCTCCCTGACCCCTACATACTCACCACTACCTCCCTACACCACCTCCCTGACCCCTACATACTCACCACTACCTCACTACACCACCTCCCTGACCCCTACATACTCACCTCTACCTCCTTACGCCACCTCCCTGACCCCTACATACTCACCACTACCTCCCTACACCACCTCCCTGACCCCTACATACTCACCACTACCTCCTTACACCTCCTCCCTGACCCCTACATACTCACAACTACCTCCCTACACCACCTCCCTGACCTCTCCATACTCACCTCTACCTCCATACACCTCCTCACTGACCCCTACATACTCACCACTACCTCCCTACACCACCTCCCTGACCTCTCCATACTCACCTCTACCTTCTTACACCTCCTCCCTGACCCCTACATACTCACCACTACCTCCCTACACCACCTCCCTGACCTCTTCATACTCACCTCTACCTCCTTACACCTCCTCCCTGACCCCTACATACTCAACACTACCTCCTTACACCTCCTCCCTGACCCCTACATACTCACCACTACCTCCCTACACCACCAACCTGACCTCTCCGTACTAACCTCTACCTACTTACACCTCCTCCCTGACCCCTACATACTCACCACTACCTCCTTACACCTCCTCCCTGACCCCTACATACTCACCTCTACCTCCTTACACCTCCTCCCTGACCCCTTCATACTCACCACTACCTCCTGACCTCTCCATACTCACCTCTACCTCCTTACACCTCCTCCCTGACCCCTACATACTCACCACTACCTCCCTACACCACCTCCCTGACCTCTCCATACTCACCACTACCTCCCTACACCACCTCCCTGACCCCTACATACTCACCACTATCTCCCTACACTTCCTCCCTGACTCCTACATACTCACCACTACCTCCCTACACCACCTCCCTGACCTCTCCATACTCACCATTACCTCCCTACACCACCTCCCTGACCCCTCCATACTCACCACTACCTCCCTACACTTCCTCCCTGACCCCTACATACTCACCACTACCTCCCTACACTTCCTCCCTGACCCCTACATACTCACCACTACCTCCTTACACCTCCTCCCTGACCCCTACATACTCACCAGTACCTCCCTACACCACCTCCCTGACCTCTCCATACTCACCTCTACCTCCTTACACCTCCTCCCTGACCACTACATACTCACCACTACCTCCCTACACTTCCTCCCTGACCCCTTCGTACTCACCACTACCTCCCTACACCTCCTCCCTGACCTCTCCATACTCACCACTACCTCCTTACACCTCCTCCCTGACCCCTACATACTCACCACTACCTCCTTACACCTCCACCCTGACCCCTACATACTCACCTCTACCTCCTCACACCTCCTCCCTGTCCACTACATACTCACCACTACCTCCCTACACCTCCTCCCTGACCTCTCCATACTCACCACTACCTCCTTACACCTCCTCCCTGACCCCTACATACTCACCACTACCTCCTTACACCACCCCCCTGACCCCTACATACTCACCACTACCTCCTTACACCTCCTCCCTGACCCCTACATACTCACCACTACCTCCCTACACCACCTCCCTGACCTCTCCGTACAAACCTCTACCTCCTTACACCTCCTCGCTGACCCCTACATACTCACCACTACCTCCCTACACTTCCTCCCTGACCTCTCCATACTCACCACTACCTCCCTACACCACCTCCCTGACCCCTACATACTCACCACTACCTCCCTACACTTCCTCCCTGACCCCTACATACTCACCACTACCTCCCTACACTTCCTCCCTGACCCCTACATACTCACCACTACCTCCTTACACCTCCTCCCTGACCCCTACATACTCACCACTACCTCCCTACACCACCTCCCTGACCTCTCCATACTCACCTCTACCTCCCTACACTTCCTCCCTGACCTCTCCATACTCACCTCTACCTCCTTACACTACCTCCCTGACCTTTCCATACTCACCACTACCTCCCTACACTTCCTCCCTGACCCCTACATACTCACCACTACCTCCGGACCTCTCCATTCTCACCTCTACCTCCTTACACCTCCTCCCTGACCCCTACATACTCACCACTACCTCCTTACACCTCCACCCTGACGACTACATACTCATCTCTACCTCCTCACACCTCCTCCCTGTCCACTACATACTCACCACTACCTCCCTACACTTCCTCCCTGACCCCTTCGTACTCACCACTACCTCCCTACACTTCCTCCCTGACCCCTTCGTACTCACCACTACCTCCCTACACCTCCTCCCTGACCTCTCCATACTCACCACTACCTCCTTACACCTCCTCCCTGACCCCTACATACTCACCACTACCTCCTTACACCTCCACCCTGACCCCTACATACTCACCTCTACCTCCTCACACCTCCTCCCTGTCCACTACATACTCACCACTACCTCCCTACACTTCCTCCCTGACCCCTTCGTACTCACCACTAACTCTCTACACCTCCTCCCTGACCCCTACATACTCACCACTACCTACTCACACCTCCTCCCTGACCCCTACATACTCACCTCTACCGCCTCACACCTCCTCCCTGACCACTGCATACTCACCACTACCTCCCTACACTTCCTCCCTGACCTCTCCATACTCACCTCTACCTCCTTACACCTCCTCCCTGGCCCCTACATACTCACCACTACCTCCTTATACCACCTCCCTGACCCCTACATACTCACCACTACCTCCTTACACCTCCTCCCTGACCCCTACATACTCACCACTACCTCCCTACACCACCTCCCTGACCTCTCCATACTCACCTCTACCTCCTTACACCTCCTCCCTGACCCCTACATACTCACCACTACCTCCTTACACCACCTCCCTGACCTCTCTTCATACTCACCTATACCTCCTTACACCACCTCCCTGACCCCTCCATACTCACCACTACCTCCCTACACTTCCTCCCTGACCCCTACATACTCACCACTACCTCCCTACACCACCTCCCTGACCTCTACATACTCACCACTACCTCCCTACACTTCCTCCCTGACCCCTACATACTCACCTCTACCTCCTTACACCTCCTCCCTGACCCCTACATACTCACCACTACCTCCCTACACTTCCTCCCTGACCCCTTCATACTCATCACTACCTCTCCCCACTACCACCTGACCCTTCTATGCCCACCACTACCTCTCTGCACTACCCCCATGAAGCCTTCCATGGCCCCCATTACCTCTCTGACACCGCCCTGACTTCACCCCTGTGTAGACCACACCCCCTCAAAATTGGTCACACACAATAGGCCCTTCATAAATTTCAGCTCCAGGCCCAAGTGGACCTTAATCTGGTACTGCTGGGGGGAAGTGCATGAAATAGTGGTGAAAGCGCCCTGTACAGCAGAAAAGTGGCAAATAAAATTTGATAACGGTATAGAAAGTTATTAGTGGCCATAAGCAAACAAATTAATTGAGGTTCTTAGAAGGTGTCAAATGGATAATTGTTACCTTTTTTTATTAACAGTGGAAAAATCATAGTTAAACAGTTGTTTACCAAATTAAAGCCTGTAGAATGTTTTTTTATTGTACATAAAAAATGTCTGTAATGCGATTTTTTTTTTTTTAGCAAGCTTAATAAATATTAGGGAAAAACACTCCCAAGCACAACATCCCAAAATAAATGTCCCACATCAGCAGCTGCTCCTACCCTTCTTCATGAGGGGGGCAACCCGCTGTGCTTCAGTACGGACGTTCGGAGTTCCAGACTGCCCGTGTTGTGCCGCCGGCCAGGCCCATTGTGCATCCACATAAACACAGGCAGAAGAGTGCATATATAAAATAAAGTATACTGATATCTATACACAATAGTTAAGCACATAGAAATGAATAGCAATCAATTGTGAATATATAACTTTATATGTACCAGCTCAGACATGCATATTAGGTTGCAACTGAAATTTGCAGTGCGAGTTCACCATAAGAACGTCTCGCAGTACCCAACTCTCATGTAATTGGATTGACCCCATTAAATCAGTGTGTTATATTTTTTTTCCTGTGGTGGCAATGAATCAATGTGTTTTATTTCTTCTTGTAGGGCTATTACGGAATCAGTGTGTTTTATTTTTTTTCCTGTGGGGGTCAATGTGGGTGTGTGCTTTTTTTCCTGTAGCAGCCAATGTGTGTATTTCTTTTCCTGTCAGGGACAATGTTTTTTTCCCTGTGAGAGACAATAAGTGTATTTTTCAGTGTGGGGGCCAATGTGTGTGTATTTTTTTCTTCTCCCTGTCTAGGACTATGGCCCTCATTCAGAGACGGTCGCAAGAAGCGATCGCTCTCTCTGAATGAGGATGGCCGCTTCTTTTTTTTAGTGCGGCCTCCTGGTCGCTAGCTAAGTTGTGGTTACTACCCACAGCTTAGCGACCGATCAGGTTGATGGTCACGATGGTCAAGACCATCGCGACCATAGGGGTTTGCGACGAGACCCTAAGGTTGGGTCTCGGCAACCGCAAGCCCCAGGGAGCTTCCTGTTCTGATTGAGCAGAAAGCTCCCCACTGACATCACTGCTGATGTCAGTGCGGCCGCCCACAAAACGGCAGACGTTCGCTTGGGAATGCCTCCGATTATGTAGCCACCCCCCCGCCCCGCCTAAAAAACGGGGCGAGCTGCCGATCAACATCGACAGCCGCCCCTTTTGTAGTGAGCTCCGGAGTGAGAGAAATTCTCTCTCGCTCCGGGGCTTGTGCACGCACAGTGCGGCCGCTGCACGTTGGCAGGGCCTTAACATCGAACCGGTTGCGAGGGCTCAGTACTTGCGACAAGTCTGAATGAGGTCCAGTGTGTGTATGTACGTGTGTTTTTTTTTTCCACTGTGGGTTCTAGACTTCTTGGAATTGTCTTCTGTGGAATAATTTATGTAATTAAAAATAAGGAAATTGATTTTTTGATTAATAAAAGTATTAATTATGATATAGTTGGATCGGGGGGGGGGTGGCGCACCAAAATTGCCTATCCTGTGTGTGAGATAGTGCTTCCCTCGCCTTTGTAGCCAGTGCAGGGGCTTCAACTGGCTCATTGGAGGTGGCAGATATTACTTGGGGGTCTGCCGCCCAGTGGCATCCCTCCCCACTATTGCACCCGGTGTGGGGAGGGCTTCAGTGCGCGCGGCGCTGGGGAAAAGGGGGTGTGGCCTCGTGAAAGGGGGTGTGGCCTCACAACTCAAACCCCTCAACAACTGGGGAACTCCGGTGGAGGGGAGGTCCCGGAGTTGCGGACTGCACCCGGGGACCACTTAATGTTACAGAGCAGCACCCGGCTCCTTTCACTGAGGGCAGTGATGGACTGGGACACAAAGGGCCCACAGGGGGAATGCAATGGTAGGGGCCCACTGAAGAGAGGCGGTGCAAAGCTAGCTAGCCAGGGGTGTGGCTAGCTAGCAGAGGAGCAAAAGTAAAATTTAGAAAAATGCACAGGTCCAGAGCCAAATTAAAAATAAAAATAATAACAATAATAGCGCTGAATCTGGTATTCTCGTTATAGTTTAAAACTAGATAAGTAATAATTTTTACGACCAGTCTCCAGAAGGCATAGGGTTTAGAAGCTGTAGCTCTAGTAACCTTGGACTACCTTGTATACAGCTATCAGCATTGTAAGTCTGAAATGTATGTACGGTGAGGGAAAAACCCATTTTAGTCCCGTTACATTAAGGTGCCAGCATCTGCTACACTTTGTGCCACAGTGCCCACCATATAATGCAGAGTTGTCATATTAATCACTATATAATGCAAAGAGTGTCACAGTGACCACCATATACGTAATATAGAGTACTGCAGTCCCACAATATAATGCAGAGTGCTGCAATGCCCACTATATAATGCAGAGTGTCGCAGTACCCACCATATACATAATAAAGAGTGCCTCAGTGCCCACCATATAATGCAGGGAGTGCCGCAGTGCCCACCATATAATGCAGAGAGTGCTGCAGTGCCCACCATATAATGCAGAGTGCCGCAGTGTCCACCATGTAATAGAGTGATGCAGTGCCCACCATATAATGTAAAGTGTCGCAAACCACCATATATTGCAGAGTGTCACAGTGCCCGCCATATAATGCAGAGTGTCACAGTGCCCGCTATATAATGCAGAGTGTCACAGTGCCCGCCATATAATGCAGAGTGCTGCAGTGCCTGCCATATAATGCAGAGTGTCGCTGTGCCGAACCATGAGATGCAGAGAGTGCCGCAGTGCCCGCCATGTAATAGAGTGCCGCAGTGCCCACCATGTAATAGAGTGCTGTAGTGCCTTCATATAATGCACAGTGCCGCAGTGCCAACCATATAATGCAGAGAATGCTGCAGTGCCCACCATAAGATGCAGAGAGTGTCGCAGTGCCCACCATGTAATAGAGTGCCGCAGTGCCCACCATGTAATGCAGAATGCCGCAGTGCCCACCATATAATGCAGAGTGCCGCAGTGCCCACCATATAATGCAGAGTGCCGCAGTGTCCACCATGTAATAGAGTGATGCAGTGCCCACCATATAATGTAAAGTGTCGCAAACCACCATATATTGCAGAGTGTCACAGTGCCCGCCATATAATGCAGAGAGTGTCACAGTGCCCACCATATAATGCAGAGTGCTGCAGTGCCTGCCATATAATGCAGAGTGTCGCTGTGCCGAACCATGAGATGCAGAGAGTGCCGCAGTGCCCGCCATGTAATAGAGTGCCGCAGTGCCCACCATGTAATAGAGTGCTGTAGTGCCTTCATATAATGCACAGTGCCGCAGTGCCAACCATATAATGCAGAGAATGCTGCAGTGCGCACCATAAGATGCAGAGAGTGTCGCAGTGCCCACCATGTAATAGAGTGCCGCAGTGCCCACCATGTAATGCAGAATGCCGCAGTGCCCACCATATAATGCAGAGTGCCGCAGTGCCCACCATATAATGCAGAGTGATGCGATGCCCACCATATAATGCAGATTGCTGCAGTGCCCACCATATAATGCAGTGTTGCAATGCCCAACATATAATGCAGAGTGTTGTAGTGCCCGACATATAATGCAGAGAGTGCCCAGGTGCCCACCATGAGATGCAGAGAGTGTCGCAGTGCCCGCCATGTAATAAAGTGCCGCAGTGCACTCCATATAATACACAGTGCTGCAGTGCCCACCATATAATGCAAAGAGTGTCACAATGCCCGCCATATAATGCAGAGAGTGTCGCAGTGGACGTGATATAATACAGAGAGCATCAGTGACCCACATATAACACAAAAATTAATACACCCTTTACAGGGGCGTTTTAAGGGAGGAAGGGGCTTGTGTGCAGCCTCTGTTTGGGCCCCCTCCTCTATGTCAGTGGCTAAGCACACTTTTAGCGCAGTAGTTTCTGCCTTCATGCCATAATCTACTGCACATGTGTGGGTCTCCGGGAAAATGGCACCCGCGCCTACTTTCCCAGGGACATCTTTTCTGTGCATGCGCAAATACTGGGAAAATGGTCACCGCCATTTTCCCAGTGAGTGTTTGCTGCTCTGCCGCGCGGCGCAGCACTTCGGGATCTGCGGAGGGGTAAGTATAATGTTAACTATGGGTGCGGGGTGTGCGGTGTGGGCCCCCCTGGACTCAGGGGCCTGTGTGCACCGCACACCTTGCACCCATTATAAAGACGCCTATGACCCTTTGCGCACACAATATTAATACACCCCACCCCGACACACACATACAACATTAATACCACCCCTCTCCCCGCCCAAATACCAACCCCCTTAGATAACACTAAAACATTTTTGACACCACCAGTTACACTGACCTGCCCAGAGGGAGGATATGTCTCTCAGTGATGGATGGACTTGCTCTGCACCTCCTTGTGACGCCACTGCCCCCGCAACCTCCTTGTGACACCACTGCTGACACCCCTAGGTAAAATCTGCCACAGTCATATATGATTAAATACATTTTTATGCTTGTTACAGAAAATCACCTGAAAAATTACTTGTAATTATTGAACAAATCTAAATGTCTCCAAATGCATAATTATCTATTAGGAGGAGTGCTCCAACAGTTCTGCCCTTGGTCACTACTTTTTTTTCTACGGGAGCGAAAAGTCCATGCTGGACTTTTCGCTCCACATTGGAGCTTTTCCTGGGATAAAGTATCAGGCGCGCGCCCGCTTTATCCCCGTATTCAATTAAAAATCTACGAAAATGGGAGCCGGCGAAATAGGATCGGCGAAAAAAAACGGGATTTACTTGGAAAAAATTGTAGGATCCCCCTAAAGCTGTCAAAACATGGGGGATCACTATGGGTACCCCCGTTTTAGCCTGCAAATGAAAGTCGGGGTTTTAAATAGCCGCGGCAGGTCTTTTTTTTCCGACATTGAAGAAGTGATGCAGAAGAGCACTTAGGTTATTTTTTTCATTTTTTTAAGTGGTCCCATCAAATTTGGGGTACATGAAAATGGGTACCAGCATATTTTTATGTCCCTAAAGTAATTTTTTAAAATTCTTCAAAAATGCACCTGCCGCTAATAGCCTATTGTAGAAAACACCTTCCGCATACTTGCAGAATACCCCTGAACCTATTTCCCTATTTTTTTATTTTTTTTTCCTTTTTTTTTTCACCCCAATTTTTAAATTAATATTTCGGGGTGTCCCAATTTTTTAAAAAACTTTTTTTGACACAGTTATTTTTAAAATTTCATTCCCAGGGGTGCAGGCTATTGTGCACTTTTTTTCGCCACCTATTCAGTGGTGAAAAGTTAAACCCCTTTTTTTTCAAAGACTTTTCGAACCTGCAAAAAGTCTTTGAAATTGAATACGGGGATAATTGAAATCGGCGAAAATGACATATTCAGCGATTATTTATCGCCTACTCCGAAATTTTTGCTCCAAATTGAATACCCCTGATAGACTTTTAACTACTTTATCCCCACTCAAAGGCTGCAAGCTAACCGCTGCATAAACTCCCATTGAGACCCACTTTAACTTAACACAGATTACCTAATTAAATAGCAAAAAGTCGCGGCCATTTGTTTTTTATCCGCCGAGTAACTGATTAGAGGATGTATGTATTATACAGACTTCTCGTACATATCTGACATTTGTTATTTATTCTGATGTCACAAGCCCATTCAGTCTAATAGGAGATTTTTCAATGACTTCATGCTAGCTGATGGTATTTGTAATATGTGTGTTATCAAACTATCAAAAAGAATCCGTAAGATCACAAATCCTAAAACAGTCATGTCTTAGAAACGCATACTGAAATGATACAGTATTTACCAAGTGAGTCAGTCTACTGCATACAATGCAAATTGAGTTAAATTCACTACATGTTCAGTTAAATGTAAAAAAACACATCTAATGTGAGTCAGAGGTAAATTTCAGGAAACAGCTGCCTATAGGAGACATAGCATTAGTCATAAGAAATGTAGCTCACATTTTGTGAGTCAGTAAGCAATATGTTGTAATATGCAATAAACAACATTAGTCAGGTTGTGGTACAGTTAGTTGTTACATTCATTCATAATACCCATCATAGTGACAGTTGTGATCTGTATTTTTGGTCTCTGAAGAGCCTCATGTACAGTATATACAATAAGTAAATCTAAAATTCTAATTTATTTATGCAAAATATTCTACAACAATTAATAGTACCTTAAGGAACATAAAAGAAATAATACATTTTAGATGATGATATAAGCTTACACTTAAAGCAGTTTGTCAAGGGTGTAATTATAGCTATAGCAGGCTATGCTACTACTTTGGTGTCTGGCAGCACCAACACAGGGGTCCTGTCCCAGAGGAAAAATATGCTTTAAAGTACAAGGTTAATATGGCTGTCTAATGACTTTGTCCTGACAGGTATGCTATATGCAAAATACACAACTGTATACTGTATATAATTCCTTCTAATGTCCCAGTTTACTTCTAATGCAATTCTCTGCCTTAAAGACTACTGACTGGGGATGGGGAAGACATTGTGCTGGGTGTGTAGGGGGGCTTGTAACATTTTTGCTATGGGTATCATACATTTGTAGCGATTTCCCTGGACTGTTTAACCCCTCACTGCGGACATCGAGTGGGACACGTCAGAACTGTGGACAAGGTGCTCCAGAACACACCGTCTGCACGAGAAAAAATTACCTTATCCCCAACAGTAATAAGATATATATATATATATATATTAGGGGTGAGCGGGTTCGGATTTCTGAAATCCGAACCCCCCCGAGCCCCCCCAATCCGAGTCAGGCTCGACTTTTCCCGCCTGACTCGGATCTGAAATTGAGGCAAAACGTCATCATCCCGCCTTCCGGGTCTCGCAGGTTTTGGATCCTATATAAGGTACTCGCTTCAGCGCCATTTTCTCACTCGGCTGTGGACAGTGAAGAGGGAGGGTGGGAGTTAGGGCTGGCTGGGCTGTGTAGTGTAGTGCAGTGTTGTGCTGTGCTGCGCTGTGCTGCTGTTGTCCATAGGGGCTGTGTCCACTCCTCCAAAGTCCATAGGGGCTGGCTGGACTGTGTTGTGCAGTGTCCCAGTCCTAAAGGGGTGCTGTAGTGTTGTCCAGGCGGTGCTCTGTCCATCAGGGGTGCTCCCCCCAAGTGCAAAAAAAATAATATTTTTTCTGTGTTTGTGAATTGTGTGCACAGTAGCCGCACGTGCATCAACAAAGTAGTGCCAAGCGTGCGCCTGTGTCATAAGTAAAGGGCCGGATAGCTTGACCATTAAAGGGTGCTGTAACCCCCAAAGTGCACTCCAAACAAAATAAAAAATATTTTCTGTGTTTGTGAATTGTGTGCACTGTGGCTGCACGTGCATCAACAAAGGAGCAGCGCCAAGCGTGCGCCTGTGTCTCATTAGTAAAGGGCCGGCTGGCTTATCCGTTAAAGGGTGCTGCAACCCCCAAAGTACACTCCAAACAAAATAAAAAAATATTTTCTGTGTTTGTGAATTGTGTGCACTGTGGCTGCACATGCATCAACAAAGGAGCAGCGCCAAGCGTGCGCCTGTGTCCCATAAGTAAAGGGCCGGCTGGCTCATTTCTTAAAGGGTGGTGTAACCCACAAAGTGCACTAGTCTCCAACAAAAATAAAAAAATATTTTCTGTGTTTGTGTGCGCCTTAGCCACACGTATATATCAATATAACATAAATGGAGGACCAAACTTTTTCTGATAAAAATAAAATAGGGAAAGATCAAGAACCATTTCCTCCTAGTGCTGTTGCTGCTGCTGGGAGTTGTTCATCATCCCAGAGAGGAAGTAGGAACACCACTACTTTTACTAAACAATTGACCCTCCAACAGTCCTTAGCGAGGAGGATGAAGTACGACAGCAGTCATCCTGAAGCAAAACGTATAACTGAGGCCTTGACTGCTATGTTGGTGTTAGACGTGCGTCCGGTATCCGCCATTAGTGCAGTGGGATTTAGACAATTGATGGAGGTAGTGTGTCCCCGGTTCCAAATGCCGTCTAGATTCCACCTGCATCCTCAAAGCAGCAGCGACAAGCGTGCGTCTGTCTGTTAAAGGGTGGTGTAACCCTCAAAGTGCGCTCCACAAAAAATAAAAAAATTCTTCTTTTTTTTCTGTCTTTGTGAATTGTGTGGGTTGTAGCTGCACCTGCATCCTCAAAGCAGCAGCGACAAGCGTGCGTCTGTCTGTTAAAGGGTGGTGTAACCCCCAAAGTGCGCTACACAAAAAATAAAAAATCCTTTTTTTTCTGTGTTTGTGTGTGAAATGTATGCGCAGTAGCCGCACTTGCATCCTCAAAGCAGCAGCGACAAGCGTGCGTCTGTCTGTTAAAGGGTGGTGTAACCCTCAAAGTGCGCTCCACAAAAAATAAAAAAATCTTTTTTTTCTGTCTTTGTGAATTTTGTGGGCTGTAGCCGCACCTGCATCCTCAAAGCAGCAGCGACAAGCGTGCGTCTGTCTGTTAAAGGATTACATCGGTGACAGCATCCAAATAGGCATGTCAGACAGTCCGTACATGTACTGGCAGGAAAAAGAGGCAATTTGGAGGCCCCTGTACAAACTGGCTCTATTTTACCTGAGTTGCCCCCCCTCCCGTGTGTACTCCGAAAGAGTGTTTAGTGCAGCCGTGAACCTTGTCAGCGAAAGGTGTAGGAGGTTGCTTCCACAAAATGTGGAGAAGATGATGTTCATAAAAATTAATTATCAACTCTTCCAGGGAGACCAGCCTCCAGAACGTACAGAGGGACCTGTGGTTGTGGATTCCAGCGGGGACGAATTAATACTCTGTGAGGATGAGGATGTACACAACACTGAAGAGGGTGAGGAATCAGTGGATGAGGAGGATGAGGATGACATCTTGCCTCCGTAGAGCCAGTTTGTGCAGGGACAGATTAATTGCCAGCTTGTTTTGTGGGGGCCCAAACAAACCAATCATTTCAGCCACAGTCGTGTGGCAGACCCTGGCGCTGAAATGATTGGTTTGTTAAAGTGTGCATGTCCTGTTTATACAACATAAGGGTGGGTGGGAGGGCCCAAGGACAATTCCATCTTGCACCTCTTTTTTTTCTTTGCATTATGTACTGTTTGGGGCCTAGTTTTTCAAACTGCCATCCTGTCTGCCACTGCAGTGTCACTCCTAGATGGACCACGTGTTTGTGCCGCCCACTCATGTCGCTTAGCATAGTCATCCAGCTACCTCGGTGCCACCTTTTGGACATAAAAACACTATTGTGAGGTGTGAGGTGTTCAGAATAGACTTAAAATGAGTGGAAATTAAGGTTATTGAGGTTAATAATAGCATAGGAGGAGAAAAACCCACAAATTCTGTGATTTTAGCTGTTTTTATGCTTTTTAAAAAAAAAAATACAGATCCAAAACACAAAACCCAGAACCCAAAACACGGAAGGGTGGTTTTGGCAAAACCAATCCAGATCCAAAACACGAAGAAAGATCCAGATCCAAAACCAAAACACGAAAAGTGGCCGGTGCACACCCCTAATATATATATATACTGTGATAGGATCACTGGTAAATTGGTCTGTGGCAGGTACATTTGTCCCAGATTCCTGTCTTATGTGTTCTAAACCCCCAGGAGAAAGTCTGCAGTGTAGCAGGCTTGAGTCTCGGCTTTTTGAAAAGCCGGTTTGGGACCTGGGGGTTGTGGGTGAGAGGAGAGGGAGGGCTCCACCCACGGCCACTCCAGGTTTTGGTTCTCGCAGCCTGGTAACAGGCTTGTTAGGGTTCCCACATGAGAGTGGCCAATATAAGCCTTGTGTGTTTAGGGCTGAGTGTCTCACGTGGGAGAGCAGGCAGGAAGTTTGCTCAGAGACACTTGAAAACCTAACTGTGAGTGTTGTGCTGTGCCTTTGTTGCTGGTGAGGGCATTAGGCCCTGCCAGGTTCTGGTAGTGAGGGAACCACCTGTGAAGTTAGTGCCCCGACAGGGCTAGGATTTATGTTTATGTTTTCTTTATGTTATTTCTGACATGGTACAATAAAGACTGGCGCCGACCAGCTTGTACTCGCATCCAGACTGGTGTGCTGCTTCCCTGCTGCTGTGTGTGTGTGTAAGGAAGGAGACCTCTACCCAGGAGAGGGACCCCTAATCTGACTGTGTCACAATACATATATATATATATATATATATATATATATATATATATGTATATATGAAAACAATATGTGGATACGGCACCAAGACACAAAATAATATGTGGATACGGCACCAAGACACACAGTGGTTGATCAATCAATATATCAGATTAAATTAACCATATATAAATTCACTAAAGCAACCCTTGCCCTAAGAAAATGGGCGTCAGCCTTAAGTCAATAATCGTGAGCTAATGGTGTTTAATTAAAAATGTAAAAGAATACTGTGATTGACAAGTGGGCGACCAATTTGCTAAAAAGTGCTAATGCATAAAATAACAAGCTAATAAGTCACATTCAAAATAATTAAATACCTGTACGTGATAATGCAGTGGTTTAAAAAATGTAAAGTGCAACAATGAAATATATTAAAAAAAATATATATATATATATATATATATATATATAATGTATTCTATAGAGGTAGAGATAAAAACAAATAAATGCACAGAAGGTAATCACATGATAAATATAATAATACAATAATACATCATTCAATACAATGTGGACATATAGCAATTAATTAAATATAAATAAATACAAGTAATGGATAAAAGGAGGATATTAGCTTATCTGAGTAAAAATGAGACAAAGTTCATGGGGCAAGAGACTGTTACTCCCAGTATTACAGTTCAACAAAAGTCCAAATCTTATAAACAATCTGCTTTGCATTTTGCTGTGAATGTGAACTGAAAGGAACATAAATTGTTGTAGTTGTAGCCCACTAGGCCTGGATTATGCAAGCACAGCTTGTTTTCTGGGTTAAAGCATCCATGATGCTCAGTGGAGTTGAGTGTATGACGTCAGGTGTGGCGCTAGAGGTGAGCTAAAGGCTCGTCAGCATCTTGCAAGTCTATATTAGACTACTCTTGATCATGCTTCAGAAGCTGCTTATCCCTAATTACCTCTCCAGTGGCTGTCTGACCATTATTATTAAACACAGAAGGTTTTATGATAGGGGAGAGTATGAGCTTAGCAGTTTTTCCCGCATAGACCATATATCCTTATTTGCTGTAGGCTAATTAGGATCCATAGTAGTACTGGCAGGACTAATGTATAATCTTCTAGTTTTAGGAAAAATAGGATCTGGATTTCCTTCTTCATATGCCCCCCCCCCCCCCCCCAGTCTATCTTAAGACATATGCCTAGGTGGCCAGTACGCCCCATTTCTGATAAGAGTTTACCAGAAGCACATAGTAAAAGAATATATCCTACATGTGTTTCAGAAAACGTACAGCAGGAGATGCCTCGGCCTATGGAAGGGATTATGGCTTGGATGAAGAATGTTATTCAGCAGACACTTGGGGCCACACCACTAGCAGTAAGCTGCACAGAAAGAGAGCTAATAGAGGCATGCCTCTGAGTATGGTGAACGTGCCTTGAGCACTGATGGACACATTGGATGTGTCATGTGACCAGGAAGTGCACTGCATTGTTTAGAGATCGGAGTTTAGTTAGCAGCAGTAAGAGAAGAACAGTGATGCAGGTAGGATAATCAATGGACACTGCAGCTTAGTGTAGGGAGAGGAGAGTTACAGGGAGTAGGGGGTGAAACAGGCTCCCAGCACTCAGAACCATCTCCATGTGTGCCTGCCCAGCCATTGACCTCACCATACGTCACTGCTATGCAGCTGTACACTAGCGTAACTATAGAGGGTGCAAGGGGTGCGCTTGCTATGGGGCCCGGCAGCGTAGGGGGCCTGCCGACCCAGCCTGGAACCCACTGCATTATGCAGACTCTCTTTTTTTATTCACCGTTTATTAAAATTCCACAGGTGGGCGAGCAGGGGCAGGTAGGGATAGGAGGTGGGGGGGTCACACGGACTGTGTGGGACAGGTCACACAGTTTGTCTGCTGCAGTTCTTGCTATAATGTCTTAGGCATTATTTAATGTAGCTATTGGTGTGGGTTGGATATCCTGTGCCACTATTCTCATATGATTCAGAGCCAATCATGAGCAAGTCAGACTTCCTGCAGTTTGGTAATGTCACAGAAAGTTTCTCAGGAGCACATTAAGGGGGCTGATTTGGAGGTGCATGCAGTGTTGTGTCACATGCAAGCAGGAAGTGATTTATGTCTGCACATGCGTCCTGATGGTTACTAACGGGAGACACAGAGTAAATTTAGAGGCAACGGCCCAGGATTTCAATGGGTGTTCCCGGGAGTTAACAGGGGGATGGTTAGGCAGACACGGGCATGACACTGACAGAGACTGTGTCTTATACCAGAATAGCGCATGCACAGGATGCCATGTACAGATGGAGAAATTGCTCCTGCTATTGGGCTGGTGGTGCAATTGATGGAGCAGATGGCTCAGCTCTGTAGCCAGTGGGAGTCTCAGTAGGAAGATCATTGGTCGTGGCATTATCATATAGACACAGTCACAGCTGAGGCAAAAGATGCAGCTGTGGCCGTGAAGGAATACCAATCAGCTCCTAATTGTCATTTTTAAAAAACATTAGTGTATGTATCAAGCAGTGGAAAGCGTGGAGAGGTGGACCAGTGGAGAAGTTGCTCATTGCAACCAATCAGCTTTGAAGTAGCATTTATCAAGTAGAGTCTATAAAATATTAGGAAGGTTGCTATGGGCAACTTCTCCACACTTTTCAGTGCTTCATACATTTACCCCAAAGTTCTGTAAACTTATGAAACAGAAATGTATCTTTTTGGTCACAACTACAAAAGATACTCAACTTCTGTTTCTTTAAAAGTATTTAAAAATGAGAACATTTTGGATCTATGATGCTTTAAGTTTCTGTGGCAGCCAGAGAGAAGAGTACTGTCCAGGTGGTGGCAGAATGAACAGAACAAATTAGCAACAACTTACAGCAGAAGCTAATGGCCCACAGTCAGTGTAGAATGTGTATATATATATATATATATATATATACACGTACTACTGTTCAAAAGTTTGGGGTCACTTAGAAATTTCCTTATTTTTGAAAGAAAAGCACTGTTTTTTTCAATGAAGATAACATTCAACTAGAAATACACTCTATACATTGTTAATGTGGTACCGTGTTTCCCCGATAATAAGACCTACCCCGAAATTAAGCCCTACCCTTACTTTTGAAAAATGGTCCAAAATAAGCCCTACCCCGAAAATAAGCCCTAACAAAAAAAGAGGAAAAAAATAATGGTAAGTAAAGAATTGTAAAGCAGGACTGAAGGCATGATGGGGATAAAAGCAGGACTGAGGGCATGATGGGGATAAAAGCAGGACTGAGGGCATGATGGGGATAAAAGCAGGACTGAGGGCATGATGGGGATAAAAGCAGGACTGAGGGCACGATGGGGATAAAAGCAGGACTGAGGGCAAGATGGGGATAAAAGCAGGACTGAGGGCATGATGGGGATAAAAGCAGGACTGAGGGCATGATGGGGATAAAAGCAGGACTGAGGGCACGATGGGGATAAAAGCAGGACTGAGGGCACGATGGGGATAAAAGCAGGACTGAGGGCACGATGGGGATAAAAGCAGGACTGAGGGCACGATGGGGATAAAAGCAGGACTGAGGGCATGATGGGGATAAAAGCAGGACTGAGGGCATGATGGGGATAAAAGCAGGACTGAGGGCATGATGGGGATAAAGCAGGACTGAGGGCATGATGCTGTCAGTGTTAATTAAAATAAGCCCTACACCGAAAATAAGCCCTATGTAGTATTTTTGACCAAAAAAAATAAATAAGACAGTGTCTTATTATCGAGGAAACACGGTAAATGACTATACTAGCTGCAAACGTCTGGTTTTTAAAGGAATATCTACATAGGTGTATAGAGGCTCACATCCAGCAACCATCACTCCAGTGTTCAAATCGTACATTGTGTTTGCACGTTAGAAGACTAATGGATGATTAGAAAACCCTTGAAAACCCTTGTACAATTATATTAGCACAGCTGAAAACGGGTTTGCTCGTTAGAGAAGCTATAAAACTGGCCTTCCTTTGAGCTAGTTGAGTATCTGGAGCATCACATTTGTGGGTTCGATTATACTCTCCAAATGGCCAGAAAAAGGGAACTTTCAAGTGAAACTCAACAGTCTATTCTTGTTCTTAGAAATGAAGGCTATTCCATGTGAGAAATTGCCAAGAAACTGAACATTTAAAACAACGGTGTGTACTACTCCCTTCAGACAACAGCAGAAACAGGCTCTAACCAGAGTAGGTGCCATACCCTGTGGACAGCGCTTGAGCCAATTTCCTCCTCCAACAGGACAATGAGCCAAAGCACAGCTCCAAATTATGCAAGAACTATTTAGTAAAGAAGCAGGCAGCTGGTATTCTGTCTGTAATGGAGTGGCCAGCGCAGTCACCAGATCTCAACCCCAGTGAGCTGTTGTGGGAGCAGCTTGAACGTATGGTACACAAGAATTGCCCATCAAGCCAAACCAACTTGTGGGAGGTGCTACAGGAAGCGTGGGGTGAAATTTCTTCAGATTACCTCAACAAATTAACAGCTAGAATGCAATGCTGTAATTGCTGTAAAAGGAGCATTATTTAACGAAAGCAAAGTTTGAAGGGCAAAATTATTATTATTTCAAATATAAATCATTATTTCTAACCTTGCCAATATCTTGACTATATGTTCTATTCATTTTGTAACTCATTTGATAAATAAAAGTCAGTTTTCATGTAAAACACAAAATTGTCAGGGTGACCCCAAACTTTTGAACAGTAGTATATATATATTATATTATATATATAAGAAAGTATACGTCTGTAACACAGTAAATGTAAATAGAATATACATTAAAAAAGTAAAGTATATATTTGTTTTTGGACCGGATATTTCTTTAATGTGTTGTGTATAGGTGAAAGTTCTACTTCAAAGTGGTCTTCATGTAAAATTATTTTTTTTTCCCCCATCAACCCTGTTTCTAAAGCAACTTTTTAAAATAGGAAACACTGGTATTATTTAACCTTATCACCACGGTCCTCAATAACTGCAGACCCTGTGCTGTAATACGGAAACCTCACAGTTTTTGATATTGTGCCCACGTTCTAGCTTCCACACATTCCATTATTATACTGTAACTCATATTATTATAATTATTGGGGCCTGTGTATTAAGGGCCACCTATAATCTGTGTTAATTAGCATCTGTTATCACCGCTATTAACAGGAATAATGGAGTAATAAATGTGGCAATTTTATAAAGAATTCATGCCTATCTGGTAGAATACTGACCAAGCTATGACTCTGCCCCATTAAAACCTCCTTTACTGTTTGCTTATAGCAGTGGCAAATAAGGTGCTTGTACTGTGTAGTGATTGGACCGTGCACCCACAAACTCCAGGCCAGGTAAGGAGAAAGACTCTAGGAACAGAGCACTGGCTGGAGCGCTCTTAGTACACTCCGGGTGGCTCTACAGGCTGCAGGGGGCATGCCCGGAGCATCCCTGGGATGCTCCAGGTGGCTCTGCAATAACACTACTGACTAATGGGTGCCGTTTGAGGGACAGTGAAGTTGCCACCCCCCAGGGCCTGCACCATGGTCGACGGCACAGCTCGCACAGCCCTAGTTACTGCCCTGGTCCAAGCTGCCAGGGAGGGATACGAAAAGCTATTTTGGCTAATGTAATCTAAAGATGTCAACAGCTATTAGGGGTAAAGCTCAGTAAAGCTATGCTTTTAGGACTTTGATAAATTAGTGTAGACTGCGTTCTCCATTGATAGTTATGAGGACTATGGTATTTTACATTACTGAGCTGAACGCAGACTGATATCTTTTGCATTCAGTCCTTGTTAAATTGCCCCAATAGTAAAGAGGTGCCTTAATCCTGCAGATACAGCTGTTTCCAGGTGATTTTGGCTTGATAATATGTCCCTTGCTATTACAGTATAGAGCATTATAATTAGTTACCGTTATCAGGGATATGGAAAAGACAACATTTGGGAAATTAATCAGAAATTGCTTCCTACTAAATAAGATGGTTTAGAAAGAGAGATTAGATAAAAAATAATAATAATAACTGGAGAACTCTTTTAGTGTTATACAGTGTCTGTTATTCTTGAATAAACACTTTATAAACATGCTGGAATAATTATAACCTCTGTTCACATTTATCAACATCTTTAAAATAGATTCTGCCATCTAATCAACAAAAATGCCATATTGCCTACCTCCTGACTATTCCAGTTTTTGGAAGGACAGTCCCCATTTTAGAGCATTGTTCCACTCTCCCAATTTGTGAAGGGTTGAGAGGTATTCTCTTGCAGGTGCCTCCAGTGCATTCACCATACTAAATGGTGGTTCTATAGATGAGGAAGTGGCCTAGCAGGCATTCCACGGTGACCATACTCATTATGATATAGTTACACACCCAGCATGCCGTAGACATGTCCCAATTCCGGGATTCCTAGTGTTGGGTGGTACAGTATTGCATACCTACCAACAGTCCTGATTTTGGTGAGGCAGTCGCGCTTTTCGGACACTATCCTGCCATCCCACCCGAGCAACTGTGAATGGATACTGTGTGCAACCATCCATACACTATGAAGTAAGACTGGGGGCAGCTCAGGAGCCCGCAAACCGCGAGGCCATGCTCCAATCTCAACCTCCCCAATGTTGGGAGGTATGATATTGTGATGTAACACATTTACAAAAACAGAAAAGATCTGCATACCTTTATGCTATGCAATTCTAAAGAGGAGACACACACAGAAATTCCCCTAGCACAACACTGTAAACCCTTAAAAAAGCTGCCTTTCTATTTCTGCATATATGGCACAAAGCTTAGTTACATGCATTTACAATGATGAAAAATGCTCTATTTCACATAATTTCTGACTTCAGGTAGTCTTCGCTCAAAACAGCGAGAGCCCCTTTATTAGGTCATTTATTCAGAGCTAACTTACTAGAAGGTACCTCAAACAAACTTCAAATTTACACTACAAAGACCAGCACATCCGGTCAGCTGCTGATCTCATACATGCCTTCTATGTATCATGTGTTGAACTTCTGTAAGTGATATTTCATGTCCTGTTTCTGCATCGGGAAATGCACGGCAACAGCAACTAGCTGCTTAATGGGCCAATGAGGGATGTAAGCAGATTCCCTCAAGCAGCAAGGGAAATACATACCTGTATCACACTGCTACTCCACACACCAGCTAGCAGTAATATCTACATTTGTTATATAAGCTATCACTACACCGACAACTACAATTGTATGTGGATGTTCCTTATTCAAATTGAATTATGCGCAGTTTGGTTCATATTTCAAGGTTACCGTTATATAAATTATTACAAGTAAGATGCAAGAAAAATACTGTTACATTTCATTTACAATTCCTAATTTCTTTATTTACATTGCACTATATTTTTGTTAGAGATGTTTAACCTTGTTTTGGACCCCTACTTTCACTGAGGTACAGGGGTGCAACTCAGACAAAACGGGCAGCATGAGAAAGAAAAAAAAAACTATTTGGCTGACTTTCAAAAAATGCAGATTGTTGTATATATGGGGTGATTTATTAAGTGGTGTTTGCAAGAGAAAATACATCCAAACAGTCCCCAGGGATGGGATTTTGCAAAAAGAGGTGGGTGTTTTCTGGTAGATAGGAATGGGGTCTTGGTTTAATCAGTCTGAGCTTAAGCAGACTTATTTTGTTATATTTGTGTATAAATGTTGGGAAGTATGAGTAGGGAAAATTCAACTTGCAAGAAGCAAAATTTGCACCAAAAAAATATTTTAGAACCTAGAGAGGGTATATTATGTGCTGAGGGGCATGTAAGCACCACAACGGGGCATGTATAGTTCTATTTTCATGTCATCAATCTCATTCTCACCATCATGTCTCATCCAATCTCCCCCAATATCATCATATCCCCCAACTCCATCACCTTACTTATGTATAACCATATTCTACCACACAATAGTTTCCCCAAATTATTTTATGTCAAGTAGAAACTGTGTAACATCCAACTCACTGCACTGGTTCATTCTTAGCACCTCCTGGGGTGAAGATAATTATGGCACGAGGTGAAGGATCGTGTGCCGCTGCAAGTATTGTGAGTCATAAAGTGACTCACTGACACAGTCATCTCATTGGACTGCACTCGTAATTTTGTTGTTAAGTACAGAGACAGTGTCCGACATACTGAATGTGCACTTGCCAATGTTTATGCTTCTAAGTGGGGAAAAGTAAAATAGACCATCTGATTTAGCACAGTTGCAGTCTGTGAGGGATGCGGTTAAGATGCTGGAGGACAGGATGCCGGACGTCGGTATACCAACTCCAAAATCCAGATGCCCGTCAGGAAGTCTACGCCACAATCCTGAAGGGATCAAGTTACCGAAGTCAGCATCCTGAACATCGGCATCCTGAAGGTATACTAGCATTAGGCCAGGGATGGGGGGGTTAGGATTAGGTACCCCCAGGGTGGGTTAGGCTGCTGGGAGAGGAGTTTAGGGTTAGGCACCACCGTGGGGAGGTTAGAGTTAGGCACCACTCCGTGAGGGTTAGGTTTAGGGTGCAGGAAGGGGGGTTAGGGTTAGGCACCACCGTGGGGAGGTTAGGGTTAGGCACCACTGAAGGAGGGTTAGGGAGTGAGAGGGGGAGGGTTAGGGTAATTACCAGCCTCTGCCGGGATTTTGAGGATCAGGATGCTACTGTTGGTCTTCTGACCGCCGGCATCCCGTGCAGCGGTATATCATACCGATTCCGTCTCTGACTACACTGGCTACACTCTGTGACTGGCAGTGACTTCCCGTTGGAAGCGCTACCTGCCAGTCACACACAGGACAGGCATTCCCAGGGGGGAGGTGACATTATGATGACCAGCTGGCCATAAGTATCAAATTGTTTTTCTCACAAAATGATGCAGTTGTTCTAATATTTATGGAGACATTGAGGTGTAGGAGGTGTACACGCCAACATATCACTGGCCAATCCCACACATTACTAGTTCTGGGGGAGCCCTAGGTAGCAGCTCTCCAGCTTTGGAAATGGCACATCCTCCTACGGCTTCTTAACTTGGGAGGAGGGAGTAATAATCTCTGTTCCTCAGCTGAGGCATCAAAACCAAGTGCCCCACACCCAGCCAATCACAGACATGGAGGAGCAGCAGTGGGAAACTTATCTGGTAGGAAGCTGCTGGTTGATTCTACTCTGTGTCAGCATCTGGCGCACCACGTGGCTTCGCCAGTGTCACATGTCATCCAGTGTTTTAGATGTCACCAACCGCTGACACCCTAGATTTGCCTAATGATATTATTGGCTTTTTATATTGTACTTTAGGACTATATATGAGGGAAGTTGCGACAGAATCTCCCACAAATGTATTTAGTCTTCAAAATACACTTTTGCTTTGCCATTCCTTGTGTAACGTGCAGAAATCCATGCCCAAATCAGCCTTGAGGTAAATATTCTGATTTGAAAATGTAGCTCATCTCTAAATGCGTAGGACTTTCCATGGTAGAAAGTGAGTAGTGGTGTACTGTGTCACTTGGACATGCTAATTGCACAATGATTATACGATGCAGCATTGAGCCTCCAGAGGACCATTATCTTCACTGCAAAAAATAATCACCAAGGTTTCCAGGACATAGTTACATAAAGATCAATACTTTTGCATGAAGAAATTATAAATAACACTTGTACCGCATATGCCATTCTTCTTTATTTTATTTTGCTGTGGTAATGTCTGCACCCTGCCTCTAAGTATGTCTCACAAGTTGTTGACATCCTGTATTTATAGTTAATTATGTTGTAAAACTATTAACATTGTTTTTGATGGAAAACAAAACTTTTTTGTGATTATTTTAAATGGAAACTATCATCCAAAAATATCTTGCTTTTAATTAGGTATGTACAGGCTCGGATTAGTTCAGATTTTCCCGCCAAATTTGCATTTTTGCCGCCAAAAATCGGGTCTCACAAAGAGGCAAAAGTCCATGAAAGATGATGTTGGTCCATGAAAGATGACATGTTGCCTCTTGCTGAGACCAGATTTTTGGGGGGAAAAATCAAAATTTGGCGGGAAAATCCAAACTAATCCGAACCAGCACATCATTACTTTTAATTGAAAGATTATACTCTCAGTAGTATCATGAAACATATATGGTATTTTACAGGGACTTGTAGCCATTGATGTATTATGTAATGTTTGCAAATTAACTTGAGACTCTTACTCCTTCACTATAACCCAGAGAACAAAGTAGAGCCAGATTTCTATTTTTTAATAGTGTACCACTAAGGTAAGAATATTGGTTAAAACAGTTTATTCTGTAATCCTTTTTGATTGTGCTTTTTAGTGCTTTTTTTTTTTAAGTAGAGAATATAAAAAAATTGCAAACACTTTTCAACAAAAATCCTAAGACTATTTAGCATCACCTTTGACTTGTGTTTCCCCTTTACAAGTTATTCAATATAATGTTTACAAAACTCAGTTTTAAGTCATGCTGGAGCCTGCCTGATTGTCTATCATAATCGACATCTTTTTACCGTAGCCTCCAAGAGATTTAGAAGTTGGAGGCCCAGGTAGGAGGTGCGGGTGTGTGTTGTGCCCTCCATTATACACTGCTATAATCAAATCTCTCTCATTGTTTGCCATGAGACAAAATTAATACAGTCAGACAAATTACATAGGGCTCTATGGGGCCCATTTATCAAAGAATTTTATCATTTGCAACGAGTTTTAAAATTTGTTGCATATGATAAATGGTGCTCAACCAATCAGCTCCCAACTGTTATTTTCCAAACAGATGACAGTAAGGAGCCAATTGGCTGGAGCACCATTATCATGCACAGCGAGTTTTAAAACTCTTTGCGTATGATAAGACTCACTGATAAATGGTTCCCTATGCCCTGGAAAGAGATAAAGTGGACGGAGATAAAGTACCAACCAATCAGTTCCTAACTGTCATTTTTCAAACACAGCCTGTAAAGTGCAAGCTAGGAACTGATTGGTTGGTACTTATCTCCACTTTATCTCTCTCCAAGGCTTAGTACATAGGGCCTAATTCAGCAGTGCATGTTAGTGCACTGCTGAACGCCGATTCCCGATGTTTGGGAATTTGCGCAGGTGCATGACCCGTTCTGTGCATGTGCAGAACAGGTCTGCGAGCCCGTACGTAAACTGGCAGCAGATTGTCAGTGATTGACAGTTTGCTGCTGTTTGGGGAGGGGAAGGGGTGGCGATGCCTTCCGTTTCCTCAAACAGAAGCGTGTCGCCGCCGTTGGGAGGGGAGGGAAGAGGTCAGGATCTTCGTCGGCTGACAGAGATTTCCTGGCCTCTTCCTCACAGCTGCATGACCCCATGGGTCACCTTAGCCAGCCGATGGTCTACAGAGTATCCAATACTGCGGGGTACGTAATGCAGCAGGAGGTGTGATGCTTCCTGCTACATTACCATATCAGCACAGACGGAATAGCTAAGCTGACTGCGAGCAGCTTAGCTATTCTGTCTGAAGCTGTACTCACAATTGGGGATATATAGCAAACCTTCAAGAGAGATAAAGTGGAGAAGTTGTCCATAGCAACTAAGCTGCTGTCATTCTAAAGACTGCAACTTCTCCATTTTATCTCTCTTGGGGATGGGATGCATGACACATAACATTCAGGATGCGATGCATCCCGCTACTCCTCGCATGCATGCCGGCGTTAATTACTCTGGTATGCATGATGGCGACACAAAGGATAGCTCTCTCGGTAAGAGCTGTCCTTTGCAAGTGAGGGACTTCCGGGTTTATGAACCAGAATTCCATCTGGCGTCTTTCTGTGCATGCGCAGAAGGATGCGCGACGCGGGGGTACTAGGAAGGATCCAATTGTGGGTCTTGCGAATAGAAGCCCATAGCCTTCTATTGGGCAATGCCATCTGAAGATGGCGTTGCCCACCACATCAAAGCCTCGGAATATATCGCATTCTGGGACTTGATGTATATGATAAATGCGGTTTGACCGCATTTCTTGCTTTGCTGCATCCGCACACTATAGTTTTAACTTTTAACACATCTCCTGTAATATGAGATACACTATTGGTTAACGTTCTACGTGTTCCTTGTCCAGATTCATCAAAATAAATGTGAGGAGGAATGGAAATGTCTGTATTTCCAACATCAGCTCACTCATATTTTAGGTTAAATTGAGTTGAGGACAATCAGGGCTGGATTAAGAGCCACGTGGACCTGGGGTTGAAAATTATTGTTGGCCTATTGTAATAAGCATAAGAGCCATGACCAGCCCTGTGTGGGTGTGGCCAGTGCATGTGGGCATGTGGGCGTGTCCACCCCAACATTATCAGCCACAATGTCTCACTAAATAAAAATAAATAAAGAGCAGTAAAATTACATACAAATTAAATATTTATGATTTATGTCTGACCATGTGGCAAACTGGACTACTATCCAGTATTCTCATCCTGTCATTATGATTGGCCTATTTTTATGTGGAGGCCTGGAGCTGTAGTCCCATCTTCCCCATTGTTAATCTGGCTCGAGGACAAGGGGGTGTTCATTTTCTCTCTTGTCCCACATGCTAAAATTTCTAGTTATGGTGGTGTTTGAATACACAGCTTTCATACATATTGTGTGAAAATGTATGTAACATTAATATATGAGTGTGATAGCAGCAACTGTGAGTATACTCAGTGACTGACAGTAATACTTCAGGTGGCTAACTACATTTAAAGGGCAATTGTCCAGTCCTAAAACACACAGGGGGTCATTCAGACCCGCTCGCGAACGCAGGACGCTTGCAAGCGGGTCGATGGTGCCGAATTGCACATGCGCACGACGGAGGGAGCTCCGTCGTGCGCATGCGCGAGACCCGAATAACGACGGCCAAGCCGTCGTTATGGGTCTCGCACCAAATGGGGCGTGCTGTCGATGGTGAGTGACAGCACGCCCCTTTGGTGGGCGTGCCGGGGGCGTGGCTGCCAGATGGAGGCGTTCCCATGGGAACGCCTACCGTCTGAGTCCGGCCCCACTGACATCACTAGTGATGTCAGTGGGAGTGATTTTGGCTCTGATAGAGCCAAAATCACTCCAGGGCTTGCGGTCACCGAGACCCTACTGCAGGGTCTCGTCGCAAGCCTGATGGTAACCCACAGCTATGCGAGTGTCCATGAGGCCGCTCCAAGTTGAGGGAGGAGGGCCCTGATTCAGAGCGAGCGCTCTGGTCAGAGCTTCCGGCTCTGAATCAGGCCCACAGTCAGCCCTAAATCCTCAAAAAAACTTCAGACATGATCATTTAAGAAACTAAACAAATGTTTTCACTTAACATTTGTTTTGTTCATTTGTATTCTTGAATTTGATGATTTAAGTGGGAAACAAATGAGAAAACAAAGTACAAATGTACAGTATATCTGTCTCTTCTATGGGAAGAAATGATTTAGCATTGTTTCAGGTACAGTATATTTGACCTTAGGCAAATTACTTTTCTGAATATCCCTTGGGCACTAAGGCCCCCATTTAACAATGATACATAACTCCTTTAGCACTCACTTAAGGGGTTATGTCATGCTTTCTGTATTTAACAAACAGAGGTAATCTAAGATTTAGATGGTGAGAGCGATGTGGTCCCTATTGCCTTGTGTCAGTATGCAGTATATAAGAAGAAAAGTATCCATGGTTAGTTGCAAATGTACAAGTGTCGATCTTACATCATCCCTGTATATAGTAGTATGTTATTTTTTATTATTAAAACATGTTACTACTATTTCATCATTAATTGTGGCTTCATGTTATTTGATATAAACAAGTTTTTCATTCTTTGTGGATATTAGTTACAAACAACTTAATTTTTAATAGTAACCAGTTTTTTTTACTTATAATTTAATATGTAATAGTAATAAAAGCAAAACACATTGTTACCCACTTTATAATGTATAACATTCGCATATTTACCCATATCCTCAGTGTACAAATTCGCTGCTGCGACAGCATTATAATACATCTCTGAATCAGGCCCAAAATCAAGTATATTAATAATCGCACTTATCTAACCTTTATTGTAAATATGATTTTGATTTTACGGTTTATGATTTACTGTTGATCTGTAACCCTAAACCTAAATGCTAGCAATAATGTCTGCACATTTGTATAAGCACAGACCTTTGGCAACACATTGAAGAAGATTTGTATTGTAATAGTCTCTCTTATGAATATGTAATGAGTAATCATTATAGTGAGTTTAGGTTGGCGTAACATGTTCACTTTAAATGCTACAGCTTTTTCAGCTATGGAAACCTTCATGCCAGATCTTACCAAGCAGTTTAAATGCCGTTACAAGACAGCAGTGCTGTTAAAGCCAATTGCTTTGACTGAGTGTTTAAAGTCTGCCATAATAAAATGGATTCCTAATGAACAAAACTTAACGTAAACGGCTTTCACACTTTCCTTGCTGCACTTATAAAGCAGCTTCAGAGCAAATTGCTTGTGTCATACCCTGTGTCTGATGAGTTGATCATATGCCTGTTTACAAAGAATATCTTGCATGTGTTCACACTCCTAAAACTCCGAAACTAAGAGTACACTAGGACAAGGGATGCAGACAGGCCTGGTGACAGGGGGGTACAAAGTTTCTGAGGGGTCCTACCCCCTTAGGAATCCTGGGAGCCAAGCTCATGTGTCCCCCTTGCAACTGCTGTAAGTAGGGCACATGCACATGTAGAGTGAAGGAGACTGGCCGCCCGACGCAGCGTGCATGATGTCAGGCCCAAGCTACCAGGGAAGAGACACAGGACAGCAGGCAGCAGGTAAGTGTTGGCTGGGCTGAGCTGGAGAGACATGGGTTGGGTGGTGTAGGGCTGGAGATGAAGGGAGAGGGAAGGAGGGGGTAAAGGAGCAGAAGACACAGGGATGAGGAATCACAGGTGTTGGATTGAAGCTGAGAGACAGAGGCTGGGGAATGAAGCTGAGAGACAGGCTGGGGAATGAAACTGAGAGACAGGCTGGGGAATGAAGCTGAGAGACAGGCTGGGGAATGAAGCTGAGAGACAGGCTGGGGAATGAAGCTGAGAGACAGGCTGGGGAATGAAACTGAGAGACAGGCTGGGGAATGAAGCTGAGAGACAGGCTTGGGAATGAAGCTGAGAGACAGAGGCTGGGGAATGAAGCTGAGAGACAGGCTGGGGAATGAAGCTGAGAGACAGGCTGGGGAATGAAGCTGAGAGACAGGCTGGGGAATGAAGCTGAGAGACAAAGGGCCTGGGGAATGAAGATGAGAGATGGGGACTGGGGTATGAAGCTGAGAGACAAGGGCTGAATGACGCTGAGAGACACGGGTTGGGGAATGAAGATGAGAGACAGGGTGGAAAATGAGGCAGACAGACATGGGCTGGGGAATGAAAATGAGAGACACAGGGGCTGGGGATGAAGCTGAAGGACAGAGTGAGGAATAAAGCTGAAAGACACAGGGTGGGGGAATGAAGCTGAAAGGAAATTAGTGGATGGCTGGAGATGGAGAGACATAGGGGATGAGGCTGGAGACAGGGATGGTACTGGAGCGACACAGACGAGGATGAGGCTGGAGAGACGAGGGTTGAGGCTGATGCAACACAAGTGAGAAGGCTGAAAGACACAGTTGGGGATAGGGGACCCTGTTGGGGTGGGGCCCAAGATTTCTATTGCTGGCCCTGGATGCAAAGAGGTATGCATTTCCATCACATCTCCACTTGCCACTGAGTAGGTGTGACTGGGCTTTAATGCGGCATTCTCACAAAGTTCAGTGATGGCAATATAAGTATCCTAAGGATCACCAGCGGCTCCTACCCTCTTGGATGAGGAGAGCTGCTGCTGCTGCCGAAGGAGAGGAGGGGGGGCTGCAGGCCAGGTCCTGGAGCCTGCTCAATGGATCTGGGAGAAAACATCTCCCCCTGGGACTGTCTGTCCTCTATGTGACTGGCAGGTAGAGCTTCCAATGGGAAGATACTGCCAGTCACAGAGTAGCCAATGCAGTCTCAGACTGCAACTGTCTCACTGAGGTGGTGTATTTTCCTGGGGGAACTGCAGCCCCTAGGTAAAATCCGCCAATGCTAAGGATGGCTTGACATGGGAACTTTTGCGCTGTGATTAAAATGCTCATAGAGCATTTAATCAAAAACATAGAGGATCGTACATGCTCCAACGCCTTGTACATGGAATACCCATTTGCAGAGATTTATGTGCCCATATGCAGAGGTTGTAAGCAACTTTGTGAGTGGGCTGCCCTTGTCCATGTGTCTGGTTTAATACGCATCATCATCATCATCATCATCATCAGTGTGGACTTGCACCGACCTAAGCATGTCTGAAAACATGCATACAGTATTTAGACTTACATACAACTTTGCACAGGCACAGTTCCATGTCACTAGTGAAATATGCAGATGTTTGCAACCAAATGTAGAGCAATATTTTACAGGACATTTAGATCATTCCTACACCACTGTAATCTGATCCTCCAGCTCAAACGTAACAATGGGATCTAATCCAAGTGACATTGTGATTGGGTATGATAGGAACACAACGGTACAATTATTGGTCCGTGTAGTCAAACTAACCAAACTGCATTATGTGGGGTCACGGTTTGGACAAGTGCAGGTAAGTGACTGAGGGCCTGATTCAACTTGGATCGCTATTGCGATTGCAGCTGCGATTACGCACTCAGTTCAACTGCGATAGTATGCTAAGTCATTGCAATCGCTATGCCACTGCAGCACTACATAAGCAAGACTGCAAAACCATCGGTACAATCGAGTACCATCGCAGCCTCATGCACACTTGCACAAGCTCCGACCTTACTCAGAAATTGCTAACTTCCACGCACGCTATGAGGCCACAGACTGCGTAGGGCATCGCAGTGGATAATTTATGCACGCCCATGCAACGGCGTGTGAACGCACTGGTACATCTGCGTTTCTCCAACTATTCCCCCGTCACCAGCCACAAACAGTACTTCCTGTCAATCACTCTGCAATGGGTCTGCGTAATCACTGCGATTGCAGTCCCAATGGCAGTGGCTGGTCGCACACACACTACATGGCATACTCATGCGCGGTATGCAACAATCGGCCAATTGCGTAGCAACTGAGATCCAAGTTGAATCAGGCCCTGAGTGGGGTAATGCACTTTCATGCTACATGTATGTAACAGAGCATTTTTTTCTTATATTGTTGCAGGTAAAGGGATTTAAAAGAAAAAGAAAAATATTGATTTCTGAGAGTTCCAATCAAAATAGCTTGATTTTTTTTAAATATATGTAAATCACATTTCCATTCATACTTAATTAGCTATTGCAGAGTTAGGAGCAAAAAACAGGAACAACTTTGCTCCTGGGAAACCATGTTGCAGTGCAAGAGTTGTAAATGCATTAAATTTTATGGCATGCAGGGTAAATATGGGCTGCTTTTGCATGTAGCCCACAAATATTGGGCAGCTTTATAGTTACAAAGCAATTTATAATGAAACCAGCCAAACTCCTTCCCAACTCTAAATCTGTCGGCACATATTAAATTTGCTTTGCTCGTAACCCAATATTGTATAACATCTACTACCATTTTTATTATAGTATCAGCATTGAGTAGTTAATATACTAAATATTGTGTCCTCTGTGCCTTTACCACTGCATTGAATGGTACTGAGTGGAATGAAGAAATATTATAACTGATTGCATCAAACAGCAGTAAGCTGCTTTTATCCATGGAAATAACTTTTATTCAGCTGCATGTAGCAGTTTGTAGACAGCGTTCTATAATCTGCATGTAATGGGAGATTGAAACCAGTTTAATTCCTCTGCATTAAATACAGGACACATTATTGTGTTCTTCTCTATATAAACCTGCGTAGACAGAAATATTCTTTATTTGCACATAGGGCCTCATTCAGACCCGCTCGCAAGCGCTATGCGCTTTCAAGCAGGTTGACTGCGCGTGCACGAGCCCCGGAGCGAACGAGAAATCTCTCGCTCCGGGGCTCGCAACAAAATGGGGCGGCTGTCCCTCCGGCTGATCGATAGCTCGCCCTGTTTTGTAGGAGGGGAGGGGGGTGGCTGGCCAAATGGAGGCGTTCCCGAAGGAACGCCTGCCATTTGAGGGCGGCCCTACTGACATCACTCGTGATGTCAGTAGTTGAGCTTCCTGCTCTATTAGAGCAGGAAGCTCACTGAGGCTTGCAGGAACAAGACCCTACCACAAAGGTCTTGTCGCAAGCCCGATGGTCACGACCATCGCAACCATCACCTGGCCGCTCGCAAAAGCTGTGGGTGGTCACCCACAGCTTAGCGAGTGGCCAGGAGGCCGGCTCCAAAAATAAAAAAAAATGCCCTGATTCAGAGCGAGCGCTCTGAAAGAGCGTCTGGCTCTGAATCAGGGCCATAGTGCTTGCATTGCATCAACCCAGCATGGTTGTATAATTTCAGGGGCACCCTTTGTGAAGCACTAGGCTGCATTTTTAAACAAAGGTTTTTTTTTATATTTCTCAAACAAGAATGGGGGGAAGGGTGCAGAATGACAAAAGTGAAGATGGGGGATGAGTATACACCAAAGCCAAGCTACATATACAGTGAGAGGAAAGTTGGCCCCAAAAAGCACAATGTGAGACCTAAAAATTGCAATGGTTATTGAAGAGAAATGAAGTAGCAAGATTGGAGTAGGGAAACGGAGGGAGAAAGATATGAGGGGTAAAATAGAAGGAGGAGAAAGGACACGGGGAAGTTAGTAAGGGAAAGATGAGAAAACTAAAAAGGATGAGTCTACTGATATTGGGTCGGAGCACAGTCAATTTCATAATGGAGTTTCATGATGTGATGTCCAGGGGGACCAAACACTGGTGAATTTATTGGGATGATGGTGCAGCATGCTTGTAATATGTTTGAGGTGCTATATATTGCAAATTAAATTAATCAATATGGAAGTGGAAAGAGTTTCTGATCTTATCCAGATTGTAGTTGTTGAGCAATTGACGTCATTGCATCTGGTAAAGTAATATATGGGAGTGGTTAGGTACATTCAGGATCAGTCTAGATAAAAGTGAGTATGACAAGTAGGAGAGGAGGCGGAACCCGGTAATGTTATAATTATAATGTATAACGAGTTGTAGGCATATTTCCATCAAGGTCTTTATTTCAGGCAAAACCACCATATGTGGGCCAGGGTGCCCTCAAGATTGCAGTCTCTGTAACATTTGTCAGACAATGAGGGGTAGATTGACTGCAGAGAGGTAGGAACTAGATTCCATCTGTATAACCACTTATATGTATTTTCCGTTATTTGGGCATGGAAGATTTTGCAGATGACTCACTAATCCAAGTCCACTCCTTTAGAGCCAAGGTCTCCACCATATGAATCCCTAAGGCTAGCTCAGGATGATTGAACGTTAAAGACAGAGGGCCTCATTCAGAGCCGGATGCTCTGACCAGAGCGCTTCCTCTGAATCAGGGCCCTCCTACCTAAAAATGTAAATAGCTGTTGGTGACCACCCACAGCTTATGCGAGCAGCCAAAAAGATGGTCGCGATGGTCAAGGCTTGCGATGAGACCCTGCGGTAGGGTCTCGCTGCCGCAAGCCCAGGAGTGCTATGGCTCTATCAGAGCCAAAAGCACTCCCACTGACATCACTAGTGATGTCAGTGGGGCCGGCTCCAGACGGAAGGCGTTCCCATGGGAACGCCTCCGTCTGGGCAGCAACGCCCCCGGCCCGCCCACCAAAGGGGGCGTGCTGTCACTCAAAATCGACAGCACGCCCCCTTTGGTGCGAGACCCATAGCGACAGCTTGGCTGTCGCTATGCGGGTCTCATGCATGCGCATGACGAAGCTCCCTCCATCGTGCGCATGCGCATTAGGGCACCATCGACCCGCCTGCGAGCGCTCAGCGCTCGCGAGCGGGTCTGAATCAGGCCCAGAGAGTGAACTAGAGATGTGTAAAAATGCCTAATTTGGAGGTACAGGTTGAGTCTCCCATATCCAAATATTCAGAAATACGGAATGTTCCAAAATACGGAATAATTTTGCCATGACTCAGATAATGAAACCTTTGATTTTTGATGGTTCAATGTACACAAACTTTGTCTAAGGCACAAATTATTAAAAATATTGTATAAAATTACCTTCAGGCTGTGTGTATACGGTGTATATGATACATAAATGAATTTCATGTATGTACACAAACATTGTTTGAGCCACAAAATTATTAACAATATTGTATAAAATGACCTGCAGGCTGTGTGTATAAGGTGTATATAACACATAAATGCATTCTGTGTGTATATTTGGGTCCTATTCCCAAGATATTTCATTATGGTATGCAAATATTCCAAAATACGGAATATTCCGTTATCCAAAATACCCCTGGTCCCAAGCATTTTGGATATGGGAGACTCAAACTGTATTGTAAAAAGTTCCATGGTGGGATGCCAAATGTTCACAGGGATCCGTAAAATCATGGAAGAGATGCAAAGTTGATAAAGAGGTTACTGTATCTCCATTAACCCAAGGAATAAAATCTCTCTATGTCAAGCTCCGTATGTCATCTGTTAGCGACGGGCGGTCGTCCTGGGGCCCCACACACAGAGGGACCCCCACCACTAGAGCATGCAAGGGGGGTTTCTGGGTACCTAGAAACCCTCCCTGATGGACCAATTCCCCCAGCTACTACCGTAGCCATAATGGGGGTGGAGCCAACACGACAAGCCGTAATGAAGTGAGCAGCAGCTGCATAGAATGTAAGTGTATGTATACTGTTTTATTGTTTATATATGTGTATGTATGTGTTTATGTGTATAAATAAATGTGTATGTGTTATTGTATATACAGTATGTGTTAGTGTGTGTATACTGTGTATGCGATGGTGTGTATGTATGTGTTAATGTGTATATATGTGCTAGTGTGTGTATACTGTGTATGTATGTATATGTGTTAGTGTATGTGTATACTGTATATGTGTGTGTTAGTGTGTATGTTATATATAATATATATATTTGCTATATATATATACATATATATGTGTGTTTAACGTGTGGCGGGGGGGTAGACTCCATGTGGCTCGGTGGGGGCCCCCACAATTTAGTTGCCCCAGGGCCCCCACAAGCCTTAATCCGGCCATGGGTGCACCTACCATACACCATTTCTTAGGGGAGTCCTGTCCTGGTATCCCCATTGTGATGTTGTGTCCAGCACCTCTCACTGCTGTAACAGATGGAAGCCAGCACCCTTTTTTTAAACAGACTTGCAAATGATAAAACAAGCAAATCTGACTGAAAATAAGTAATAATTATACGGATATCAATAGAAGTAGTTACATCTATGCGTTACAGATGGATATATATTTGGATGGGATGGTCTAAGTTCTGTATCTCCTTGATATAGTACTGTAAATGATTCTTTTGCTTTAAAGAAATTTGTAACGAAGGCTGTACTGTTTCTCAGCAGAAATACGTACAACCCATATGTGAGCAGTGGAAAAGAAAACAATGTCCATAGGGGAATAACAGCAAAACAAGACAGGAACTGGGTAATCTCTGAGGGTACAATTTTCCAAAGGGCTTCTGCTGTTACTAAATACTGTAGCACTGAATACTCACAATCTCTGATAACAATGTTGCGGTGACTGTACATTGTACAGTACACAGGAGGTGTACAGCTATCTCAGCAGGTCCCCCTTCTTACCCAAATATGGCGCTAAATAGAAATTGTGTTTGGGTTATTAACTGTATTCATTTACCATAGGTTGATTTATCAAAACCACTAAAAAGGAAAATGGGTGGTGTCCATAGCAGCAACCAATGAGATTATAACTATCATTTTCTAGAATGTACTAGACAAATGATAGCTAGAATCTGATTGGTTGCTATGGGAAAACACTGCCACTTCTCTTTTTTAACAGGTTTGATAAATATCCTTCTTTATATGTTGTAGTTGCTGAAATTTGCCAGTTCATGAAACACAAGGGGCCCATTTTTTAATGATTGCATTTGCAATGCGATCTGGGCAAGATATTACTGCTCATTATCACATTGCAAGATGCGATCATAGCACTGGAATGTATTATCCAGTACCCGCAGGCACAGGGGCTCCAAAACGAGCCTGTCTGTGCGATGTGCCCAGAGAGTTGCCAGGGCGTGGCCACCATTGCTGGGGAGGGTTTCGGGGGAACCCTCTGCTGGCTAATTATGCAAAGTGAAGCCCATAGGCTACAACAGGCTAAGACCATTTTCAGATGGCGTTAGCTGTGGGGGCGTTAGCTGTGGGGGCCATAGTCAGTAAATCTGGCAGCATCGCATCTGCTGGCAGGAATGGAGGGATCGCAGCAGGAATTGGAGATATCTGCTGCAGTACCTCCTTCAGACATGGGAGTGATACTAAATATTTGTGGTTACCCCCTGAAAACACCTGTTTTATATAAAATAAATGGGCCCCAGGTTCAAAGTGCAATCCTCTCATCTGTACAGTTCTTCAATGGACAGGTACAATTGGAAAGGACTGCTCTGTGACTAGGACATTCTCCCACACTAGCGGGCTGGTTGGGAGCATTTTGCATTGTTACACACGGGGGAGGCAAGTGTCTCCATGTGCAACTGTAAAACTTAGATATTTTCTTAAGAGATGTAACCAGCCCCCTGTCCTGCTGAGACTTGGTGGGAGATACAGTATGCGTGGTGTAACACATATTTGGTTCAGCATGTGCTCATTTTTTTTGTCATTCCATAAAATACTACCACGGTTTTTGCACATTGTATTCCAAACCAAAATGACAGCATTGGTCCAGTTGTTTTAGACACTTCATAAAATGTCTGTGTTGGAATGTAAGCTCTGTGATATGTGATTATTTAATTACTGGCCATAGAAATATTATTCAAAGACTTTTCTACTATATACTTTTATGCAATTGAATACAAATTATTTCATGAGATTATTGTTGCTATTTATGTGATTCTTTACTGAGATATATGTGGATATATTTAATTTGTGTTTGAATAAACATATTATTGTAATCAGCCTCCTGTTTGCATCATAGAGAGCACACGTTTATATCTTTTTGAAACCATTGGATTACAAAATATCAATACCAGCGCAGTGATTATTGTTATTCTTGCATATCTTCTAGATATCCTTTGATCTTTTGGGTCCTAACTAGACCCTCAATTACTTGCAGAAGGTATTAACACTTTCTAGATATATTACTAGCGCCGGGAATTGTAGTGTTATACTACTTTGTGTGTAGTGAGATGCCGGGGTATGGAGTAAGAAGCAGGAGGCTGCTGTGAGATGCAGGGGGTGATAGCTAGAAGCAGGAGGCTGCTGTGAGATGCAGGGGGTGATAGCTAGAAGCAGGAGGCTGCTGTGAGATACAGGGGGTGGTAGCTAGAAGCAGGAGGCTGCTGTGAGATACAGGGGGTGGTAGCTAGAAGCAGGAGGCTGCTGTGAGATACAGGGGGTGGTAGCTAGAAGCAGGAGGCTGCTGTGAGATACAGGGGGTATGGAGTAAGAATTAGTAGGCTGTTATGAGATGCAAGGGGCTGTGGCGAGATGAAATTTCTCCCGTGCAAAGCCGGGGCAGGTCACTAGTAACTGAATAAAGGTAGATATATGGACACTGGTTGAATATAAACAAATCACTATATATTCATTCCTGTCATTGTAAAGCACACTTTCTTATTACTTATACTGTAATCATGAATTTAAAGCCTTTTAATTTTCTTAATAAATCCTTTATAGCAGGGCTTAAAGTGGTCCTAGAGAGGTGGTGGAACTCACCTCCCGCGCCGCCTACTCCCCCCCACACACACACACATTAGGCGGAGGAACTCTAAACGTCCAGAACAACGTGAAGACTAATCTTTACACACACACACTGTTGTGTATAGGAAACTTTAAATTGAATGGCCTTGGGCCTGGGGGCTAGAAGCTTTGGGGGCTATGACAGTGTGAAAAACATTGTAGATGCCTTTTTAGCACTCCTGTCATCAGCTGAGTATACAATGTTAGGTCGCTTAAAAAGAAAAAAAAAGTTCTTTATCCCACTGTCTCTTCAGCACCATCTTCATGTGTTCAACAAGCATCAGCACCTCATTCCTGTGTCTTTACTCCAACACCACCCCCTGTGTCTCTCCAGCTTACCTCGTTGTGTCCCTCACCATCAGTTCCCTGCCCGTGTCTCCCACCAGCAGCTTCCTGCCCCTGTGTCTCCTCTCCCACCAGCAGTTTATTTATACCCCCGGGGTCCATCTAACAGTAGCTCCCTGCCCCTGTGTCTCCTCTCCCACCAGCATTTTATCCCTCTCATGTCCCTCTAGCAGCAACTCCCTGCCCCTGTGTTTCCTATCCCACCAGCAGCTCCCTGCCCCTGTGTTTCCTCTCCCACCAGCAGCTTATCCCTTCCCCCCCATGTCCCTGTAGCAGCAGCTCACCTTTGTGCCCGTCCTGGCCCTTGCTCCTCTTCATGGCTCCTCAGTGCACTATGCAGCAGCAGTGAAGGCATGACGTCACATACGCTGTGCTGCAAAAGGAGCAGCCAGGATACAGGGCCACAAAGTGAGTGACAGGGAGGGGCAGGCCGTGGGTGGAGGAGGAGGAGGAGGAGGAACATGGAGCCAGAAACCAAGGATGGGGAGGCGGCTGCCATCAGACAGTGGTATTCTGTCTGTAGGACTTCTATTCAGGGATGTGGCAGAGGGGGAACTAGTTCCACCTACCATTAGTGGTGACGGAACTCAGTTCCACACCGTTCCTGTTCACTTTAACCACTGCCCGTGACTGCCTGGTGTCTTGGTCTCCAAGCAACCACAGACGCTGCCCCAGTTCGGCGTCCGCGTGTCCTGGTGACCGAGGAGACTGTCTGACCCTGCGGCCTGGAGGACGTGGCGTCTCGGGAGAGGAGCAACTAGTGGGACGCCCGAGAGTACTAACTTCAGCTGCTATTCCAGGCTGAGCACCTGCAAATTACATGCAAATTGTTTTATCTTATGGATAAACTTTTTGCAGCATGTGAACAATGCAATGCATTTCCCTGGTCACTGCTTGTTGTTGTTTATCCTAATTATCACCTCTCTTTTTTATTTGCAAACTAAATACAAATGTATGTTCATATTGGGTAAAGGTCCCATTGTTAGTACTGGTGCTGCCAAAAACTTGTTTGTTTTCAGTGTTAATGTTTCAAGGGAAACTACATAGCTGAGATATTTGCTTAGATGGTTCATATTCTCTTTACAAATAGTACAAGAAATTACAGACCGCTCAGACCCAAAGACTCCACGGAGCCATTAGAGACTCTTCTGATATAGTTTTTCCATGGTTCTTTAGTGTGCTGCCAATACTTGTCTATTTCATATTTTGCTCGTTAGTACTAGTCCAGTGATGTAAATAAACTTTAGAATCTAGATACATAGGAAAAGGAAAAGTTATGTAGTGAGCAGTTCGACAACTCAAATGCTGACACTCACAACGGAGACATTGTGAGGTCAAACCCGGCATGCCGACATGTTACCTTAATGTACGACTCATCATATGTCGGGTCACTAGTTATTATGCCCGGCTTTGCACTGGGTTTTTTTCCCCTGTCTCTCAACTTTGTCCACTTCATACTTCCTGACTCTCATTTCTGTCCTACCGTCTCCCTGTCTCTCATTTATGTCCCCCTCACCCAGGGTTGCAATCAGGGGGTACAACAAGTACACGTACACAAGAAAGGGGCCCGGATAAAGTGGATGGCCCTGCCCCATTGCATTACTCAGGGTGCCACATGGAATAAGGGACAGCTGTTGCAAATTAGCAGGGGGGGTGGGAGGAGTTGCTATCAGTCCTCTGATCCTGTTATGACAGGCCTACTGCTGACAGTGCTAATGGCCCTCATCAATGATGTGGCACTATTCAATAGACTGCACTGGGCTGCATCAGGCGGCGGTCCACTCACAACTGTATTCCTGTACTCTTTGTCAGTTCAGAACACTAGCGGAGTGAGAGTGGACAATGGGGCCCATTTGTCAAAGGGAATTTGAGGTAAATTCCCCGAAAATACCTGTTTTGGGGGGTTTACCTCAAATACTAAGTATCTGATGTATGAAGGAGGGACCACAGCAGGTATCTCCGATACCTGCTGCAATCCCTCCATTGCCGCTGGCAGCCGCCTCACCATAGGTTTCTATGGGGGATGCGATGCTGCCAAATTTACCAATATCCGGAAGGCACAGCATTCCCGATATTGGCCCCAGCAGCTAACGCCATATGAAGATAGCGTTAGCCGCTGTAGCCTATGGGGACTTACCACATGTCAGCCAGCGGAGGGATCTCCCAGATCCCTCCGCCGGCAATGGGTACCGCTCATGTGCAGTCTGCGGGACTGCGCATGCGCAGCAGCCTCTGGCCACATTGCAGGAACGGACTCCTTTTGGAGCCTGTCACCCTGCATGTGCCGGATCATACATTCAGCCACTATGATCGCATTTTGCAATGCGATCATGGGCGGTACTGCATGACCTGATCACATTGCAAAATGCGATCATTAATAAATGGGCCCTAAAGAGAGGCAGACAGTATAAGGTAAGTAAATACTAGCCTTTCTGTACCCATTAACTTTTTAAAATAGATTGTTTCTATTGTTTGTGCTGCCCTATTACTTCTGAGGAAACTGGGATGAACAAACCCAGAGAAATGCGTCAAGGAGTTCTTTGCGTAGCTCTATTTGCTGGGAAATTTGTTTTGCTAATGGGTGAAAAGAACTGCCCCATTCATACCACTAGCCCATTATACAGCGGTGCATCCACCTGAGTGTGATCTCATCACCTATAGCCCAGCCGGCTTACCGTGCCTTGTAGCCGGCGAGTGGAATCCACCATTCATAAATACCCACTGGAGACCGTATACAGATACAGGTACATACTCCCGCTGACGAGCAGTGAGTACGCATCCCCACGGAGGGGCGGTGGAACACGGTATACCCACTCTGCACCAGAAAGTGTCTACACTCTGCGGGCATATATCAAAACATGGTATGGAAACATTTTACACACTGCTTGGCTTTATAATCCTAGCGGAGTACCCATGTGCAATTGCTCTTTGGACATATCCTCAAGACATATATCAATAATATTGGACGCATGATTATATTGTTTCCTGAGAGTAAGTTCCATTGCACAGGACATTTAGCGAACTAACTGATTGCCTTTTAATTGATTTTTTATTGGTTTTTCTCTTTTTTTAGTATAATATTTTCTATCTGGCAATACTATTGTATATTAATTCAATCGATATCTAGAGCTTTAACGCAGACCATTAGCACTGATTTGCATTTTATGCACTAAAGGAACTGTGTATTTGAAATTAAATTTGCTTTTTCTTTTTATAACTTGTGTGCCTAATTTTTCAAACAAGACGCTTCAATTCTTTTTGGTACTATTACTTATTATGTAAGGCTAGCTGTTTTTTTCTACCCTTATTTTTTATTTATCTGCTGAACCAATTATTTTCATTATTTTTTCAGTGATGGGGAAGTGGGGAGGACTGCTATGATATGAAATGCAGGGAGCGATATTCTAATACGTGGTACAGGGGGCTGTATTCTCTTATATGGCAGGGAGAGGTACAGGCGGCACAGATGTAAGTTGTCCAGGTTGATGTGGGAGGCCTTCTGACACTGATGGTGCAGGTTCCAAAAATTCTCTCATCCACAGACACAGGACCTGATTCAGACCCGGACGCTAAGCCGCGAACGCACATTCTGGCCAATAATCGCACTTTGCGTATGCATCAATATGCGCATGCGCAAGTCACTCACTGTGCTCGGGAATTATGCGCTCGTAGTACACAGACTGGACGCTACTTTGAGTGACAGATAGCGCCGTTTGTGGGTGGTAACAGGGGAAGGTGCATGTGAATAGGGGAGTGGTGCTGCGAACACAGGCGTGTCTGGGCGTCTAAACGGCATTTTTATGTGTGTGCATAATTAGCATGGAAGCGTCATTGTACATGTCCCCTGCAGTGATCGCAGTGCTTGCGTGGGGTAGAGTCTACCTCAAGCGCTGCATGCAGCTCCGATGGCTCTCGATGTAACCGATTAATCACACACTTCCTGGAGATGACGTGTGCTAAGAAAGAAAGGTGGGCGTCTTTATAGTCCGGTGTGCGCTCACTGCTGTCGCTCTCTAAGACGTACAGAGCGTTCTTAAGCCATTCAGTGCGATCGCGGTACTTGCATACCCGGCCCCTTTTGGCAGCGAGAAAGCGCAGCTTAGCGTCCAGGTCTGAATCAAGCCCACAGTCCCGTGAAAAGGAAAAGTTTGCAGCCAGGATTATAGGCCCTGGAGGAGCTGCATCAAGTCTGCAATCGCATGCACCCCCTTGCTGCAAAATTATGCAAATTAATGCGATTGCAGCACTAAAAACAAAGATGCCCACCACTGTATAAAGCTGCCCACTTCCCATTACATACATCCGCAAGTCAGCGAAAACATTGGTAACATTGCGTAACATCGGACCCATACGCACAGTTGTGGTTGAGCTGACCCTGACTCACAAACTGTGAAACTTCCTGTCGCCATCTAGACCTCTGGCTGTGTATGCCATAGCAGGGGCTTAATTATGCATGCCTCTGTAACGGCGTTCAGATGCACAGGCACGCCTGCATTTCTTCGACCACCCCCCTCTCCACCCCCAAACTGTGCTTCCTGTCAATCACTCTGTGATGGCTCTGCATATCCGCTGTGTTCATTTTCGCAATCGCAGTGGGCAATTTGCACACGCGCGCTGCGGGGCATGCGCGGAATGCAAAAATGCGTTCACAGACTTCCAAGCTGAATAAGGCCCTTAAGCTGGGTACGATGAGACAATGTTGTTATGTTCTGGCCAATATCTTGTGCATATCGTACAGTGTGTATGCTTGATATGCACGCACACGCGGTCGCATGCGATGTCGTCAGGTTTAATGTGCTGATGATGTGGTGATTGAATGACATAAGTAATTTGTTGGAGACCTGACTCTGAATGCCATTGTTATCACCTTTGACAATGAAGAAGTCACTTTAGCGATTGCTTACTAACATAAATGCAAATGTGCTGCATCAGAAAGGAACTACTTGTGCACAGGTTCCCAAACTTGGTCCTCAGGACCCCAAACAGTGCATGTTTTCCAGGTCTCCTCACAGATTCGTAAGTGAAATAATTAGCTCAACATGTAGATCTTTTAAAATGTGTCAGTGAGTAATGAATACACCTGTGCATGTGCTGGGTGACCTGGAAAACGTGAACTGTGTGGGGTCCTGAGGACAGAGGGTCTCATTCAGACCCGCTCACTAGCGCAGGACGCTCGCAAGCGGGTCGATGGTACCCAAATGCGCATGCGCACGACGGAGGCTGCTCCGTCGTGCACATGCGCGAGACCCGGCGAGCGACGGGGAAGCCGTCGCTCGGGGTCTCGCACCAAAGGGGGCGTGCTGTCGATGTTGATTGACAGCACGCCCCCTTTGGTGGGCGTGCGGGGGGCGTGGCTGCCAGACGGAGGCGTTCCCATGGGAACGTCTACCGTCTGGGTCCGGCCCCACTGACATCACTAGTGATGTCAGTGGGAGTGATTTTGGCTCTGATAGAGCCAAAATCACTCCAGGGCTTGCGGTCACCGAGACCCTACCGCAGGGTCTCGTTGCAAGCCCGATGGTCGCGATGGTCTTGACCATCATCTTTCTGGTCAGAGAGTCCGGCTCTGAATCAGGCCCAGAGTTTGAGAACCTCTGTACTAGTGAAATCTGATTGTTAGGCTAACATCAAGATCTATGTAGCTGTCTAGCAAATGTCACAGAAGCCGATGAATGTTTTGAGACATCCACCTGCGGCTTTGCAAGTCGAAGTATCTGCATCCAAAGACGCAGAGATGATCGCAGATCCTTCAATAATCGGCCTCCTGAGTAACCCTGTGGTCTTTTAGAATGGCCACATGTACTGAGACGCCCGGAGGCATCTTTACTGTGCTCGTGATCGCAGACGTAGGATGTAACACCCTCAAAATGTAGCACTCCTACTGCGAGTGAATATGGTAATGTACTTTGACGCATGCACCATGTGACTCAGACGCATGCGCAGACTACTGATAATCGCTCAACTGCTAAAATATCGGCAACTCTGAATCAGGCCCTGTGTATCAGAAACCAAACTTAGACAGTATACTTCACTGGATAATTCTGCTTGAAAAATGTGGGCAGAACTCTTCTGTAAAATGGTATGCACTATTGAAGGTGATAAAACATGTACATTTATAGAAACAACATAAAACACAACTAAAACAAAATGATCTTTTCATTGGTTTAAGAACCGAAAATTAAACTGTTCTAGTTATCTACTTTATACCCCTATGGCACACCATTACTAAGTGGTTACCAAGGCACTTACTGCATGTAGCAAAGGCTAGACTGTATACTGACCATGTGGCGATTCGGTTGTTTGACTCAGTGGAGGGGTTCAATTAAATGTGATGACAGATGTGCCCTTGTGGAAAGACGAAGCATGGTGATCAATAACATTGCTAGATTTACTCAGCACCTTATGGAGATGTGCAGTAAAACTAGCAATCTTGTGGATACCGTAACGGGCAATTATGTGCGCAGCTGAACCTTGCAGTGGTATTTAGTGACACATTACCCGTAACTGAACTGACCCCACTAACTAAACTGTGAAAAGTATATCAATTAAACTTTATGACTGTTGCACTGTGATAGGCCAGTGACATTGCACAGACAAAACCTTGGTCAATGGATGACCAAATTGCTATCCTATCATATCTGATCAAATAGGATTTTAATTGAGGAATAGGCTCCACATACAGAGATGGAAATAAAAATTACTGTGCCAACAGTGTTGTTTAAAGAAGCTACAGTAGCTGAGCCTGTAATATATTTGTAAAACCCCTCTAACCCTTAATTAATTGTTTCCTTATGTACTCTGATTCAAATGATTTTTTATATTTACAAGCACTCCACTAATGTCCCTTCACTAATATTTCTCTTTTCTGTTAATCTTATTTTGTATTTTGTTTTTTAAATGCACATGTAAGAAACCTTGAGTCCTACTGGGAGAAGAGTCCTATATAAATATATATATATAATATATTATTATTATTATTATTACTACTACTACTACATAACAATGCATCATTATCAATCTAACAATCAGGGGCCTATTCATCAACACTAAAATAACGTTTTTAAGGACATATAACAGACTTAACACAGGAGATATCACAGATATCTCCTTGCTAAGTTCCCCTGCGTTCATTTCCACAATCCCCATACATTAGTATGGGGATGTGGAAATTATGGTATTCATCAAATTCCGATAATTATCAATTTTCGGAATTTGATGCAGTTACTATTCGCCACTGTGAGGTGGCGAATAGCAGAATCCACTTACCTGTATCAGCGTGTGCAGGTCCCCCGACGAGTCCCTCCGGCGCTCTGCTCCGTCGTCAGGCTTCGGAGGCTGGTCGGACATGTGTGCTTCCCAGCAGAGCACAAGAAAGTTTAGAAAAAGAAAAAAAAAATTTTTTTTTTCTAATCTGTCATGTGGTCTGCTGGGAAACCACATGACAGACCAGCAGGACGGAGCCGAAGGCTGCTGCGCGGACAGGTAAGTCGGGGGGGGAGGTGAGCAGAGGGGGGTGGGGGGGATTGGGGGGGGTACGAAACTTAACGCATTTGTAGGCAGTGCTGCGCATGCGCTGGTTTTACAGATGTAACAGCGCATGCGCAGCACTGTTTCCAGACGCGATAAGGTAGTGTAGGCAGGGAAAAGAATCTATTTCCCGAAAAGCTGTCATCGCAAAAATGACAGCTTTTCGGAATAGATACTTATGGAGAGGTGGAATGATGAATTCCACCTATAATTAGCTAGAACTCCATGAGAGTTCTAAAGCTAATTATCTCCATTGAATTTTTATGTTTAATGAATAGGCCCCTCAGTCTGATGTGTCACTTGAGCTGTTCTGCCACAAAGCAGCATAATGTGCTATATTTACACTCTTTTTAAACACATGATACGAAATATCCCCCAATTGGTATATCATAACAATATAAAGCACATGGTTAGTTTTAGTAAGGAACCACAACCGACGTCAGAAAACTTATACGCTCATCATTGATCTTTTAAAAATATATTGGGCCCCATTTATAAACTAACGAAAATACCAGTGGCAATTATCGTTTAGTATCACTGTGATATAAACGAAAATGGCACTAGTATTTATCAATACTCATCCCTCCGATGAAGTCCCGCGAAGTCCTCCTCATCGGAGGGGTCCTCTGCTCACCTGCTGGCAGCCTAACGCTGCAAGTGTAGATCGCCGATGTAATGCACATGCGCGGCTGTCCATCTGCGCATGTGCATGACGGGGGGGACCTGGCAGTGCCTGGAAGGCTTTGTTGAAGCCTCAAAGGCACCACCGATCTTAATTGTCAGCAAAGGGGACAGCATCGCTCTCGCCATCTAAAAGATGGCGAGATCAATGCATGACAAAGACCTGAAATCTTCGATTACCGCTGTTTGTTAAATCAAGAAAGGGTGGCATAACCCCTTTAGTGAGCGCTGAAGGCGTTATGCTTCATTGATAAATGGGGGCCATTGGTTTTTGGTTTTGTTTACCTTGGTTGGACAGCAATTTGTGCAAAAGGCTACCTACTGCTGCAGTTCGCAGTCCCTATTACTGTCAATAGGGACTGAAGCAGTGGCGGACCTAGAGAGTGGTGGGCCCAGGTGCAAGAATATGCTTTGGGCCTCCCAATGCAGTGCCCCCAGTAGTGGCCCCCCTATGCAGTGCCCCCAGTAGTAGTCCCCCCTATACATTGCCCCAGTAGTAGTCCCCCCGATGCAGTACCCCAGTAGTGGTCCCCCCTATGCAGTGCCCCCAGTAGTAGTCCCACCTATGCATTGCCCCCAGTAGTAGACCCCCCCTATGCAGTGTCCCCAGTAGTGGTCCCCCCCTATGCAGTACCCCCAATAGTGGTCCCCCCTATGCAGTGGCCCCAGTTGTAACCCCCCCTATGCAGTGCCCCCAGTAGTAGCCCCCCCATGCAGTTCACCCAGTTGTAATCCCCCCTGTGCAGTTCCCCCAGTAGTAATCCCCCTAAGCAGTGCCCCCAGTAGTAGTCCCCTCTATGCAGTGTCCCCAGTAGTAGTCCCCTCTATGCAGTGCCCCCAGTAGTAGACCCCCTATGCAGTTCCCCCAGTTGTAATGCCCCCTATGCAGTGCCCCCAGTAGTAGTCCCCCCCTATACAGTGACCCCAGTAGTGGCCACCCCCCCATACAATGCCCCAAGTAACGGCCCCCCTATACAGTGACCATAGTAGCGCCCCCCCACCCTATAAAGTGCCCCCAGTAGCTCATATGCTGTGCCAATGCCCCCATAGTAGCACCCCCTCCCCTTATGCTGTGCAAGTGCCCCCTTACACAAACAAACAAAAAAAACCACATAACTTACCTGATCCCCGCTCCTGCCGACGACCGCCGCTGTCCGGACGCTCCTCCCGGCTCGCTCTCGCTCTGCACCATGGGATGAGAGAGACGTCATGACGTGACGTCTCTCCCATAACCCGCTGCAGAGGGAGCCGGAAGACGGAGCTCATGAGTGAGCTCCAGCCGGCTCCCTCCATGGACGAAGCAGCAGCCAATGAGAGTCTGCCTGACTCTCACCGGCTGCTATTACAAACACAGAGCTGCCGCTGGCAGCTGTGTGTTTGTAAACTGTGTAGGGCAGGCCACTCTCACTGCGGTCTGCCCTACACTTGTGGGGTCCGGGGGACTAGTGGCAGTGCAGGAATGGCTATGGCCCCTGCACCACAGCGGGCCCCAGTGCAATGCACCAGCTGCACCGCCGCTAGTTCCGCCCCTGGAGTGAAGTCTGATCCCTGCTATATGCCAAGCTCCAAAAGGTGTAGCTTTTCAGCGTTTGTTCCCTAAGACTAACACACCATTCTCAGATTGTGGTAGCCACATTATGTCCAAGAGGGCATTTTTGTAGGAGGGGCATCTTACGAGCCTCCATCTAGAACCGAGGAGTTCCAGAGATTGACACAGTGCACAAGTGCAGCATCAGTCACTGTGGAAGAGTCTTTCGAAAGAGTCCTCCAATGTGCCAGGAAGTATTTCACAGGGACAGCACTTTATCGAAAGTGCTGTCTGTGTAGAAATTGATAGTACATAGCGGAGATAATCATGTAAAAAAAATTATTATTTCTGCTGCAACAAACACTGAAGAAAAAAACTGCCACTTCCACAATGTTTAATATATATGCCCCTTAGGGGGGAGAAATACACAGAAATAAAAAAAAACAAATGAAAGATAAAATAAGGTATCCAGATGGAAGATCTACATTGTCTAGATAGACGGTCGACAGGCAATACTTCGACAGAGTCAAAAGGTCATTAGGTTCAAATGGTTGACAATTAAAAAGTCAATATGGGTCAAATGGTCAACATGGTCAAAATGTTGATACACAAAATGTTGACACATAAGAAGTCAACATAATTTTTAGGGTTAGGATGAGGATTAGGGTTAGGCAGCGGAAGGGGACAATTAAGGTTAGGCACTAGAGGGAGGGTTAGGGTAAGGATTAGGGTTGAAATAACAAATAAAGTGTTGACATTTCTGTGTCGACCATTTGTATGTCAACATTTCGACCCAGTTGACAATTTGACTCGGTCGACTTTATTCAAATTCGACCTTTTAAGTGTCAACCATTTGATCCTGTCGACCTGCTGCCTGTCGACTATCTGGTGTCGACCTATTGACTGCTTATCTAGACACTGACGATCTTTTATACCACACCCATAAAATATGTTGTAAAAGAGGGACCCTCTAAAAGGGGTCGTATTTATAAGGTATGATATTATGTTCTTTCCGATTCACTTACATTTCTATAATGAAGTTTTATGAACTGACATTATTCTGTAATTCTGTTATTATGTATGTAATGCACTGCTCGCCTGTGAGAAAGCATTCAGGGACCTATTTATCAAATTATCACAAAAAGTGCCAATTGAAAATCTTTTTTTCCGGTGATTTGTCTAAAGTAGTCACAGGAGCAGTTGAGTGATATTCAGCTCTCCAGCGGCATTGGCCGGCAGTGGTAAGCAGGGCCGTAGCTAGGGTAGTGCGGCCGGTGCCATCGCACAGGGCACCGCAGGGCAGGGGGCGCTGTTTGGGCCTGTCAAATTTCTGTTTATTATCATTCTCACATGTAGCTTCCTCTTATTTCATCCCCAGCATCTCCTGGCCTCTCCTATCTCTTCCCTGGCCCTTCCCCATGAGGCCATGGCCCTCTCTCAGGTGCACTATATTATGTCCCTATTTATCCCCAGCATCTCCTGGCCTCCCCTATCTCTTCCCTGGCCCTTCCCCATGAGGCCATGGCCCTCTCTCAGTTGCACTATATTATGTCCCTATTTATCCCCAGCATCTCCTGGCCTCCCCTATCTCTTCCCTGGCCCTTCCCCATGAGGCCATGGCCCCCTCTCAGGTGCACCATATTATGTCCCTATTTATCCCCAGCATCTCCTGGCCTCCCCTATCTCTTCCCTGGCCCTTCCCCATGAGGCCATGACCCTCTCCCAGGTGCACTATATTATTTCCATATTTATCCCCAGCATCTCCTGGCCTCCCCTATCTCTTCCCTGGCCCTTCCCCATGATGCCATGGCCCTCTCTCAGGTGCACAATATTATGTCCCTATTTATCCCCAGCATCTCATGGCCTCCCCTATCTCTTCCCTGGCCCTTCCCCATGAGGCCATGGCCCCCTCTCAGGTGCACCATATTATGTCCCTATTTATCCCCAGCATCTCCTGGCCTCCCCTATCTCTTCCCTGGCCCTTCCCCATGAGGCCATGACCCTCTCTCAGGTGCACTATATTATGTCCCTATTTATCCCCAGCATCTCCTGGCCTCCCCTATCTCTTCCCTGGCCCTTCCCCATGAGGCCATGGCCCTCTCTCAGGTGCACTATATTATGCCCCTATTTATCCCCAGCATCTCCTGGCCTCCCCTATCTCTTCCCTGGTCCTTCCCCATGAGGCCATGGCCCTCTCTCAGGTGCACTATATTATGTCCCTATTTATCCCCAGCATCTCCTGGCCTCTCCTATCTCTTCCCTGGCCCTTCCCCATGAGGCCATGACCCTCTCTCAGGTGCACTATATTATGTCCCTATTTATCCCCAGCATCTCCTGGCCTCCCCTATCTCTTCCCTGGCCCTTCCCCATGAGGCCATGGCCCCCTCTCAGGTGCACCATATTATGTCCCTATTTATCCCCAGCATCTCCTGGCCTTCCTTATCTCTTCCCTGGCCCTTCCCCATGAGGCCATGACCCTCTCTCAGGTGCACTATATTATGTCCCTATTTATCCCCAGCATCTCCTGGCCTCCCCTATCTCTTCCCTGGCCCTTCCCCATGAGGCCATGGTCCTCTCTCAGGTGCACTATATTATGTCCCTATTTATCCCCAGCATCTCCTGGCCTCCCCTATCTTTCCCTGGTCCTTTCCCATGAGGCCATGGCCCTCTCTCAGGTGCACTATATTATGTCCCTATTTATCCCCAGCATCTCCTGGCCTCTCCTATCTCTTCCCTGGCCATTCCCCATGAGGCCATGACCCTCTCTCAGGTGCACTATATTATGTCCCTATTTATCCCCAGCATCTCCTGGCCTCCCCTATCTCTTCCCTGACCCTTCCCCATGAGGCCATGACCCTCTCTCAGGTGCACTATATTATGTCCCTATTTATCCCCAGCATCTCCTGGCCTCCCCTATCTCTTCCCTGGCCCTTCCCCATGAGGCCATGGCCCTCTCTCAGGTGCACTATATTATGCCCCTATTTATCCCCAGCATCTCCTGGCCTCCCCTATCTCTTCCCTGGTCCTTCCCCATGAGGCCATGGCCCTCTCTCAGGTGCACTATATTATGTCCCTATTTATCCCCAGCATCTCCTGGCCTCTCCTATCTCTTCCCTGGCCCTTCCCCATGAGGCCATGACCCTCTCTCAGGTGCACTATATTATGTCCCTATTTATCCCCAGCATCTCCTGGCCTCCCCTATCTCTTCCCTGGCCCTTCCCCATGAGGCCATTCCCCTTTTTTGGGTGCATTATGTCCCTTTGAAAAATAAGGGGGGCGCCAATGCTCTTTCTGGCACAGGGCACCAAAAAGTCTAGTTACGGCTCTGGTGGTAAGAGTAGCCTTACCGTTTGCCAGACCAGTTCAGTGTAAAGGAACACTTGCATGAGCCGGCTTACCATACTTTGCTTCCAGTTCCAGATTTCGCAAAACTAATAAAAAAAAATAAGCTTTTCAATAAAAAAATACATTAAAAAATTTAGAAAATGTAAATACAAAAAAAATGCTCTAATGTTGTTACTGATGCTATAGGAGAATGTATTGGCACTTGTACTGTTGCTATCCATGGGGAAGCATCACAGCTCCCTTTTTCACAGGATTTGGGGTTATTTAGTGCCTTTGTTACATATACCCATGACTCCAGCGTGGTCCTTATGGGTTTTGCTCTTTCCCAGGCCAGCTTCCTCTAACCTACTCAGCTGGAGATCTGTGAGATATTGAGTGAGCTGTGCTTGGACCAGGACCAGGCATAGCTTATAAACATTGCTAGATTCGAAGATCTTTCCAAGGACAGTGGAGCCTCACATAACTTGATGAAATGAAAAGGCAGCGGGTTACAATGGGCTATGCAGGATGGTGATAAATATGCCACATTCCCTGCTGCAACTGGTGATTCCATACAGGTCAACCCAGAATGCTGACTACATGCAGCATTGACACAAGTCTACAGTAGTCAATCGCTCCAAGTGGTCTATTTATTCAGTGTACAGTATATCTATAGACCAACAGAGAACACAATAAATATAAATGTTGTTGAATTATGATTTGGCCCAGACACATACAAGCGCACTGAATATTTTATTTAAAATGGTTTATTTACAATTCATTGTTTCACTCTTTTTGTATGTTATATAATTACATTACATTTACCAGGGATTCAGAGTGATGTATTTCAGAGAAGGGCTATTAATGGCTGTCACATTTTACTACAATCCAAATCAGCCTGGATTTTATACGTCTATGGATACTGAACAACAACACCTATAGTAGTGTGAGCTATTCAAACTTTGTCCTTAGGGGCGATTTACTTGACAAAACAAATTTATTCTTTCTCATTTGTCTAACACAGATGTTTGTTTTGGTTTCAGCCCATGGGATCAGAGCGGATGGAAATGCGCAAACGGCAGATGTCAGTGCACCAGGAGACAGTGAGCTCCTCTCAGGCGCAACAGGGAGTTGGGAATAGGGGATCGAACGCCTGTTGCTTCTGTTGGTGCTGTTGCTGCAGTTGCTCATGGTATGTGAATAGTGCCCTTTACATTACAATGTTGTTATCAACACTATTATGTGAAAATGAACAGTTATCTATGTAAACAGAAATGGAGAAATGATGATTTGCCATACATCATAGATATTGTTGCCAACATTTCAAAATAAATGTACGTAGTGATGTTATTATTATACTACAGAGATTAAAGTCTAAGCAGTGGTATTATTAACCAATCTCCCCTGACCTCTCACCAGCTTGGACTTTTCTGCCGGTTCTGACATTTCGCATAATTCGCCCACGCACAGTATCAGTTTGTGATTGAGGGGATGTGAGGAGCATCTAAGTCTGCCACAGAGAGATCAGGAGATCCCTTTATGGCGATGTTCTCCTCATTGGAAAGGGGGGGGGGGAGATGTATAAAGCCTTGGGGAAAGTTAAAGTGGAAAAGTTGCCCAAAGCAACCAATCAGCTTCTACTGTAACTCATTTATCTAGCACAGTCTATGAAACGACACAAGATCATTGGTTGCTTTGGGCAACTTCACTTTATCTCCCTGAGTTAGAACGCTGACATCATCAGAAGATGATGTCAGCTATTGGAGTCAAGCTTGGTAAATGAACCCAAACCACAGTCCACATTGAGAGTAATAGATACTGTTATCTGCAGCATTAGTTTGCCTAATGTATGAGATATCTCTGAGCAGGCTGTAGTTTATATCCCGGCAGTAGGCATCTCAACGGTAAGTATTGGGTTTAGGGAGAGGGTTAGCTGTTAGGGTTTGGCACTAGGGTTAGGCTGCTGTGAGGGGGGGGTTAGTGTAGGATGTGGGGAGGGAGGGTTAGGTTTAGTGGTAGGGTTATGGTTAGGATACTTACCTGCAGGTGCCGGTATCCTAACTTTGTTGGGATGCTGGCATTGGGATTCTGAGCATCCCGTTCTCAACCCCTCTGAGCTTTCCTGTGTTGCATGATGCTTAAATTATGCGGAAACTGCCCTTTCACCATGTTTTTTAGCCCAATAAATAGACCCCTACAGTACGTCTCCCTCATAAGAGGACTGTCAGTTTAGACTGGATAGTTATGTACTTGTAACAGCAGCTTGCACACCTTTCAGGAGGAATGTAGAGTGCTCAATGTATCTGTCATAGCTGTACAAGTATCCTAATAAATGATTATCGGTACTCTCATTTAATGCAACGGTCCTATTTGCTGCCTCCACTTATGTCCAGTTAATGGTGTATCCAGCACCTCTTTAGGTTTTATTTTTGGCGCTCTTGAATGTATTTGGCCTCACTGACTTGTCCTCTCTCAGTCTGGAGAGTTCTAATTGGATTCTGTTATCTATGAATGGGCTACTCGCTCTTTTTCCATATTATTGCTGCTCTCCATCTACTGTAAGTAGTGAACAGAAAACTTTTATTAGATGACCTGCTAAACCCTAAAGGGGAATTCAATTAGCCACGATAAGCCCCCTTTCAGCGAAAAATTAGCAAATTTGTACTTATCGGGCAATCCTATTGGCCACGTTTTTTGCATCTGCGAATTCTTCATAGCAAACGTTTTCACCACCTTCTGAGCAGGTGATAAGTTATGCAAAACCCCTCTTTTAGCGTAAAAATATCAGTACTTGATTCGGAACGACTGGGATACCCTCCTTAATGAGTAATTAGGCAAAAAAGTTTTTAATTAGCTTAATTTGGCCAATAATTATGTAATTTTTGGGGTGAAAAAGTAAAAAGTGTTGGAAAATGGGTTAATTGATGTGGGACAGGTATATGGGGGTGCTATATGAAAGGGACAGGCGTTTTTAAGATTACAGGTGGGTGTTAAGGTGGGTACACACCAGATATATTTATCTGCAGATCGACTGATCTACACATGATGGTTATTTATACACACTGAACAACCATCACAGTGGTCCCGCGTCGCGAGCCCTTCCCTGGCGGCCTCTGCAGCAAGTGTACGGGCGGGCGGCTGACCACCCGTACGCACAGCACAATGAGCAGATATATCTGCTGATATATCTGCCATCGGCTGTGCTGCACAGCCAACACGATATGTCTGTGAACGACGTCTGTACACATTGGAAGACGTGTACACGATATGTCGGCCATTGAGTATCCAGAAGCATATTTTTAAGGTTTTTAAAAAACTGCCTTTAGATGACACAAATATATACTGCGTATATGCATTTATTTGCACCCCCAATTTAAGGAGTACATTTTATTTGCAGAAAATACTTGCTTTTTATCTTTTTTCACTGGTTTAGAAATATACATATAACAGCCATTTGACATAATTTAAGAACCCCAAATACTTTTATTAGATCCACTAATATACTTCTATATTGTTTTTCTATCTCAATTTGCCTTTTTTGAAGTACGGACAGATTTCCCATGTGCGAAAAACGGGAGGGGACATAGGCCCTGATTCAGAGCCGGACGCTCTGACAAGAGCGCTCGCTCTGAATCAGGGCCCACCTCCATTAAAATGGAGCGTCCTCCTGGACGCTCGTATAGCTGTGGGTCACCACCCACAGCATATATACGAGCGTCCAACAAGATGGTCGCGATGGTCTTGACCATCGCGACCATCGGACTTGCGAGTGAAACCCTGTGGTCGGGTTTCTCAACTGCAAGGCCAGGAGTGATTTTGGCTCTATCAGAGCCAAAATCACTCCCATTGACATCACTAGTGATGTCAGTGGGGCCGGCTTCAGACAGTAGGCGTTCCCATAGGAACGCCTCCGTCTGGCAGGCACGCCCCCAGAACGCCCACCAAAGGGAGCGTGCTGTCAATCAACATCGACAGCACGCCCCCTTTGATGCGAGACCCGGAGCGATGGAAAGTCCTTCACTCGCCGGGTCTCGCGCATGCGCACGATGGAGCTCCCTCCGTCGTGCGCATGCGCAGAGGGGAACATCGACCCACTTGCGAGCGTACTGCCGCTCGCGAGTGGGTCTGAATGACCCCCATAGGCAAGAGATGCGAAAAATACTATGCGATAACTTAACACACATTAAGTTATCGCATTATCGCGGTTAATTTAATTTCTCCCTAAAGCTGAATACACACGTAAAGATTTTCTGTCCAACCATCCAACTAGTTGATTGGTTGGAATGAAAATCTGGTAATGTATGGGAGTAAATGATGATCAGCAATTTGCTCCTAAATGCCAGAAAACAGATGAAATGGTCGTCAAACAAGCTTGTTAAATGTTTGATCTAAACAATTTGTTCAAACAACAGTTTTTGTCCATTTTCCGGCATTTGGGAGCAAATTGCTGATTGTCATTTGCTTTCATACCTTACCAGATTTTCATTCCAACCAATCAACTAGTTGGCTGGTTGGACAGAAAATCTTTACGTGTGTATGCAGCATAAGTCTTTCTACCTCCATCTTCAGTCTTACTATTTTTTCTTCTGCATTGTCACTTATTTGTCCCCTTTAATTACTGATTGTGCCGTTTTCTCTTCAGCTGCAGCCTAGGCATATTAGTTTTTTCTCAGCTTTCTTCTTAACCAGATAGAATACTTTGGGGCTTATCTATAAAAGGAGTAGCCTCTGATGGCCATCACTGAGAAACTAGTTACTGCATATATACCATGGACTCCCATCTCTCCCATGAAATCCCATCTCTCCTCTTATGATATTGTCATCTTAGGGTGTGATAAACAAGAAATATTGCTGTATTATTCAAATAAAGTTTTTTTTTATTACACCTCTAACAAAAAAAATATATTTTTAACTTTTTTTTGTTTTTTAAATATTTTTATGTTTTAAAAGCCTTCATCGGAAAGCCTGTTACCAGAACCCAGGTGCAGTGCGAATGTGTGACCTGGCACTGCCAAAAGGGAGGCTAACTGGCCAGCAATGCAGTTAGTCTATGCCTACTGTTGACTGGCAATATTGCTGCTGAGCATCATCCCAGTAAGATTTTCCATTGCCAGGATGAATGGTGATAGAAAATCTGTATTTTCTGAGCTATTTCATAAAGAGACCCCTTTATCTTTAGACTTCTCATTGTCTGTACACTTTGCTGTTACAATGTCTTCTACCTCCTGTGACCAGATTTCTGGGGGTTTCTGATCTGTGTGACGCTTTTAGAATTGTACTCTTTCATTTTTCCAACCGCTTCTGCACTCTATTCAGTTGCCTCCACTCTGCCCATAAGCACATATATTCCACTCTACAAAATCAGCCCTTTTATTTTTATGCTTTATGTGTCTCCCCAAATCCCATGTAATAATGATCACTGGAACCCATGTTCTCACCCACTCTTATCTCTGATACGCTGGGGAAGATGGAGAAATTGAGAAGTTGTTCATATCAACCAATTAGCTTCTGCCTATAATGTTATAGAATGTACTTGATAAATGCTAGGTAGAAGCTTATTGGTTACTATGGGCACCTTCTCCATATGTCTTCTCCACTCTATACAAGCTTTGATACAGCTCTCCCCAAGTTACCATTTGTAAAAATTAAGTCAAGAAGTGACCTCCCCCCCCTCAACAAGGAGCTCAGAATGACCCTACCCCTACTTATTCTCACAGCAGACACATTCTATTCTACACTAGGCTAGACAGACTTAAACGTCCCATAATTACCTGACCTTTAATTGCCATTTTCAACTTGGTGATGTCTGCCATACTCAATTAAATAGTAAAAGATAGGGATTGAGGGCGGCATATATCAAGTACCACAAATACTTCGAGATACATCCTGTTTTTAACACTGGTATGCATGATTACTTACCTGCCTGGACAGCTTTTCCGGGGTGTTGATTAAGAGATAGACGGTAAAAAGGTCGACAGTGTCTAGATAGACACCAGATGTTAGACAGTCAATAGGTCGAATGGACAAAAGGTCGACACACTAAAGGTCGGCATCTAAGTAGGTCGGCAGGTACAAATGGTCGACACTTGATTTTTTTTTTCTAGCCCTAATCTTCATCATAACCCTCCTCCTGGTGCCTAACCCTAACTATCAGGGTAGGTGCCTGACCATAACCGTCACTTCTAGTGCCTAACCCTCCGGTAATTGCCTAACCATAACCCTCCCTCCTGGTGCCTAACCCTAGCCGTCGGGGTAAGTGCCTAACCCTAACCGTCGCGGTAAGTGCCTAACCCTAACCCTCCGGTAAGTGCCTAACCCTAAACCTAACCCTAAAAAGCAAAAAAAATAATGTCTCAACAATTTCTGGGTTGACCATTTTTTTGTGTTGACCTTTTGACCAAGCCGACCATTTGTACCCGTTGGCCTTCTAACATGTTGTCATTTAGTGTGTCGACCTTTTGTCCCTGTCAACCTTTTGTCCCAGTCGATCTATTGACTGTCTAACATATGGTGTCTATCTAGACATTGTCGTTCTTTTTACTGTCTATCTATAGTCCAGAACCCGCTTTTCTGATGTAGAGCTGTCCCGGCAAAGTACTGACTTTCATGTTTATGATCCTGGTAGTCCTATTACGCATGAGCGGCCCTACTTGTTGCATAAAGGAGCCCATTGGTTAACTGTATAGATGGCATTGCCTATCAGACACAAGCTCCGAAAAATGTCCACTTTCCAAAGCTTGATGCACATGGGTACATTGCAGCCCAATAGAATTCTATGGGGCTTGCTGTGCCAGGGGTCCATGGTAGATATCTCTACGCAATTCTATACAGATAACTGCTACAAACCTTTTTAATACACATGACTAGCCATATGTACTGGGGTAAACCTTCAAAAATTACAACCTGGAAAAGCCCCCCAGGGCTGAAACTAGGAGTTTTGTCACCCTGGGCAAGGCAGCCAACCACAGTCTTTCCTTGACAGAGACACAGCGCCCGCTGTCATAATTCAAATGTGCGCTGGTCAAGAGCCAATCAGAGCTGTGTCTCTTATGGTTGCAGGTGCGGGTGTGCAGCTTCAAATCCACACCTGCTGCCACCAATGGATAGTGGCCACTAACTGTATCCATTGCCTACATTATTTAAATTGTTTATATTGTGTTTTATGATGCAGTAGGGGATATTGATGACCATTCAGATTCTTTGATTTGTTTCAATCAGTTTTTATATTTTTTCATTGTTTTGTTTATTTATGACGACATAGTAAAATATTTTAATTTACTGTATAGAAATGCTTAGTGATACAACTGATGTGAATGTAAGGCATGCAGTCGCAATGTGGCCCCTGAGTTGAGAGGTGCACAGTGATGGCAATCCATCTGGTCTCAAGGTGACCCCTCTGCTCTCAATAGCATACGCAGTGACCGGTGCATGCACGGTGAAGACCTGTTGGGGCTTTCAGTTTCTACAACCCTCCAAAACTGTATGCTATGGGGCCTGACAATAGAGCACTACAACACTGGATCTGTGTATACAGGGCAGGCCTTAGCCCAAATTTTTTGGTAAGTGAATATTGCTTTCAGAACCGCTTGGTGTACTTTGGCGTGCGCTGAAAAAATTTAAGGATCTGTGGTCTTGTGGGAAAAGCTGTATATATACGGAGTATTGGGGGATGATGTGAACTTACACACTGGGGGAGGAGAAATGCAGGCAGCTAGGACAGTGAGGGAAGCAGGGGGAGGAGCAGGGGTCCGGGAGAACAAAGGGGAGAAACAGAAGAGGTGGGGGATCAGAGTTGGGGAGGCACATTGTGTGCAATGTAAGAGCTGTGCCCCCAATACAGTGATCACATGCTGCCTGTATATGCCAATAGCAGCATGTGGCATTTTGTACACGGGAGTGGTACTGGCAGACTATTTCAAACTTTAAAATAGAAAAAATAGTGAGAGAGTGGCCTGACAACTACACTGTGCAGATGCACTTCACATCGGGGACAAGAACTGAAAGCTGGGGCTTCAGTTGGCAGGCCCTGCCTCCAGGCAGCTGCAGCACCCCCTGACCTTGCACCTAGCGTCTGTCTCTGTCACCTATCAGCTCAGCTCAGCAGACGGCATTTACACAACGTTTCGTACACACAGTTCTCCAGCCTACACAGGGCGCTCTTGTTCCCCTTCTTCCCTCCTGTTCAACACCCTCGCCTCCTATTCAGGGACCTCACCTTTAAAGTTGGCGGTCTGAATTTGGGTGCCAAGTTATGGTCTGATGGAGATGCTATTCGCATCTCCTCAACTCCAACACCTTTCACTGATCCATTTGATCCATCCAGACTGGCGCCCCATGCCAGTTCTGGCGCCAGGAGCAGAAGCTCCACCAGCTCTGCCCATGATACGCCCCTGGGTGCAGGGTTAGGTCTAGAACGAGGTGCTGTAAAGGACTTCTGACGTCACAACCCGCTGCAAAAGGGGGAGGGGCAAGGTTCAGAATGGGGTCAAAAGTGTCCCCTCGAGGGCTCGTTTTGCTCGACAGAGGTTTAAATTCCCCCTCTATACCCACGTGGATAGTAACACTGGTAGCTGACCGGCCATGCCGTAGCAGTCACATAGTTGTGACGTCAGAGGTCCTTTCACCAACTTGGATCTAGCAACAACCCTGGGTGCAGGGGAGCACAGAGTAGGATGGGGAGCACAGTGTGTGGTGAGGAGTACAGTGTGAGTGGGAATGTGTCACATTGACTCCACCCACCCTCACATTCGAGCTTAAATTTAGATGTTGCTGGCCGTGGATGTGGCCGGGTCAGGGTGCCCTCCTCTAAGTGGCCCCCATACTTGGCCGCACACCCAGCGTATCTAATACTTATTTTTTGCTGTCAGCCCAAAATATTTCTGGTAGGTGTAATAACATACCATAAGACAGACATTCTGAAGGTAAACAGATATATATTAACATACTAAAAAATAAATAATGTATGTTCTAGTCTAGTATATATATACTGTGCAACAGCTCCCTCTCTGACCTATATATCACTCATCCAAGAATAAATATTTTATTTAAAAATTCTGCAGAAATCTCAGAGTACCTGATAAATATATTTATAAAGTCATGAAACCCCCCGGCACTGTAACTCTCATGTAGTATCTATTAAATACCACACAGATACTTATTTAGTGAATAGCTAAGGATTATTTTTTAAATTGTACTTATAATAATATTATTATTTAATTTCTATGTTTATGTAAAACACAATGGGCCTGATTCAGGTTGGTTCGCAAGGCTGCATTCGCACGCACCCGCTCGCTGGGAAAATATGCTAATGAATGCAATTGCACGGCAACCGCAGCACCATACCAAGACGCCCATCACTGTATAAAGCTGCCCACATCCCATGACATGCATCTGCAAGTCAGCGAAAACATGGGTAACATTGAGTAACATGGAACCCATATGCACAGTTGTGGTTGACCATGACCTGCCGCACAAACTGCTAAACTTCCTGTCGCCTACTAGATGTCTGGCTACGTATACAGTCTCAGGGGCTTCATTATGCATGCCCCTGTAACGGCATTCTAACGCACAGGCACGCCTGCGTTTGCCCGACCAACCCCCCTCTCCACCCCCAAACGCTCACATCCTGTCAATCACTGTGTAATGGGACTGTGTGCTTACTGCGATCGTTTCCTGATCGCAACGGTCGGTTCGTGCACGCGTACTGCGATGCATACGCATGCGCAGAATGCAAACATCGGCCGGCAGTGTGAGAACGCAGCCTTACAAACCAACCTGAATCAGGCCCGATGTTCATTTTCATTTATTTGTTGTTAAAAAATTATAAGAGTGATTTGAGGTTATTTATCTGTCTAGTTTAAACATATAAGTATACGTCATAATTAACTTCAGTTTATGTCAAATTGACACATTTTATTGGACATATACAGTATATCTTTGCTTTATATGTAAAAAATATATAGATCTTGGGTGTGCAGTCACGCTCTGATAGACACACACCTTAGTGATGCACGAGGCCAAAGGCCGAGTGTATTCAGCCACCCAAGGCATGCGTATAGTAAAGGGCGACTGCACACCCAGGAACGGTACATCTATCTAATAAAATGGTCCCTGTTGTGACAACATAATTCTATGTGGAGATGATGTAGGTGACACAGATACAGAATAGGAGGAAACATTTGTACAGAATTGGCTGTTTTATTTGAATTATTTTTAATGAATAAACATTTAACTGGGCAACAATGTGTAAAAGTGGTTCATTTTGGAAAGAAAACATGTTGTACGGTGAATTGTACTGGTAGGAAATACTTAACCAGTCGCCTGGCATGGCCGCATTTTTCTGACCACACCAGGCTATGTGTTATCTGATCTGGTCACAGTAATACGACCAGTCAGGTAAACAGTGCGAGCAGCGGCAGCAGCTCTCAGAGGGACCTTCCGGTCCCTCTGCTTCCCTGCACCCTCCCCCAGTTTCTGTGGCGCTGTTGATCACTGCTGATCATTCAGCACAGCAGGACCCCCCACCCAGCGGCTGCAGAGATTAACAGCCGCTGGGAAAAAATAAATTAATCCCCCTCAGCCCCCTAGTGTGTACCTCGTGGCTGCATCCGTTGGGAAAAGGTAAGTCGCGATGTTTCCGATGTTCCCAATGTTCCGATGGTGGTGATCTGATGTTTGAAAAAAACAATTTTTTACAAATATTAAAAAAATATTTTATATATATATAATTTTTTTTTTTTTTTTAATGAAATCATTTTGGATAAGTTGAAATAGATGTTCTACCTAATTCACTCATAAAAAAACCCAGACAATTTCTGAGCAGATTTTAGAAAAAAAAATCGACAGTTAAGTGGTTAATGCTGCATCAGGGTCAGGGCCGGCATGTTGCTCACCGTTTGCTGTGCTGGATTTTGAAGTGACTGCTCAGGTAAATCCTGTCCAATTTATTTGGTGAGGACTAATGTCAGGTTTATTGAGTCATGAAATAATTCGGACATTTCTTGACATATTTCTCAGTGAGCCAGTGATGAGTGAGGCAGTGATGAGTGAGCCAGTGATGAGTGAGGCAGTGATGAGTGAGCCAATGATGAGTGAGGCAGTGATGAGTGAGGCAGTGATGAGTGAGCCAGTGAGCGTGATGAGTGAGGCAGTGATGAGTGAGCCAGTGATGAGTAAGGCAGTGATGAGTGAGGCAGTGATGAGTGAGCCAGTGATGAGTGAGAGAGAGTGAGCGTGATGAGTGAGGCAGTGATGAGTGAGCCAGTGATGAGTGAGGCAGTGATGAGTGAGCCAGTGATGAGTGAGGCAGTGATGAGTGAGCCAGTGATGAGTGAGCCAGTGATGAGTGAGCGTGATGAGTGAGCCAGTGATGAGTGAGGCAGTGATGAGTGAGGCAGTGATGTGTGAGGCAGTGATGTGTGAGGCAGTGATGAGTGAGCCAGTGATGAGTGAGGCAGTGATGAGTGAGGCAGTGATGAGTGAAGCAGTGATGTGTGAGCCAGTGATGAGTGAGGCAGTGATGAGTGAGCCAGTGATGAGTGAGGCAGTGATGAGTGAGCCAGTGATGAGTGAGGCAGTGATGTGTGAGGCAGTGATGTGTGAGCCAGTGATGAGTGAGGCAGTGATGAGTGAGCCAGTGATGAGTGAGGCAGTGATGAGTGAGCCAGTGATTGTGAGGCAGTGATGTGTGAGGCAGTGATGAGTGAGCCAGTGATGAGTGAGGCAGTGATGAGTGAGGCAGTGATGTGTTAGCCAGTGATGAGTGAGGCAGTGATGTGTGAGGCAGTGATGAGTGAGCCAGTGATGAGTGAGGCAGTGATGAGTGAGGCAGTGATGTGTGAGCCAGTGATGAGTGAGGCAGTGATGTGTGAGGCAGTGATGAGTGAGCCAGTGATGAGTGAGGCAGTGATGAGTGAGGCAGTGATGTGTGAGCCAGTGATGAGTGAGGCAGTGATGAGTGAGCCAGTGATGAGTGAGGCAGTGATGAGTGAGCCAGTGATGTGTGAGGCAGTGATGTGTGAGGCAGTGATGAGTGAGCCAGTGATGAGTGAGGCAGTGATGTGTTAGCCAGTGATGAGTGAGGCAGTGATGTGTGAGGCAGTGATGAGTGAGCCAGTGATGAGTGAGGCAGTGATGAGTGAGGCAGTGATGTGTGAGCCAGTGATGAGTGAGGCAGTGATGTGTGAGGCAGTGATGAGTGAGCCAGTGATGAGTGAGGCAGTGATGAGTGAGGCAGTGATGTGTGAGCCAGTGATGAGTGAGCCAGTGATGTGTGAGGCAGTGATGAGTGAGGCAGTGATGAGTGAGGCAGTGATGTGTGAGCCAGTGATGAGTGAGGCAGTGATGTGTGAGGCAGTGATGAGTGAGCCAGTGATGAGTGAGGCAGTGATGTGTGAGGCAGTGAAGAGTGAGCCAGTGATGAGTGAGGCAGTGATGAGTGAGGCAGTGATGTGTGAGGCAGTGATGTGTGAGGCAGTGATGAGTGAGGCAGTGATGTGTTAGCCAGTGATGAGTGAGGCAGTGATGAGTGAGGCAGTGATGTGTGAGGCAGTGATGAGTGAGCCAGTGATGAGTGAGGCAGTGATGAGTGAGGCAGTGATGTGTGAGCCAATGATGAGTGAGGCACTGATGTGTGAGGCAGTGATGAGTGAGCCAGTGATGAGTGAGGCAGTGATGAGTGAGGCAGTGATGTGTGAGCCAGTGATGAGTGAGGCAGTGATGTGTGAGGCAGTGAAGAGTGAGCCAGTGATGTGTGAGGCAGTGATGAGTGAGGCAGTGATGTGTGAGGCAGTGATGTGTGAGGCAGTGATGTGTGAGGCAGTGATGAGTGAGCCAGTGATGAGTGAGCCAGTGATGAGTGAGGCAGTGATGTGTGAGCCAGTGATGAGTGAGGCAGTGATGTGTGAGGCAGTGATGAGTGAGCCAGTGATGAGTGAGGCAGTGATGTGTGAGGCAGTGATGTGTGAGGCAGTGAAGAGTGAGCCAGTGATGTGTGAGGCAGTGATGAGTGAGCCAGTGATGTGTGAGGCAGTGATGAGTGAGGCAGTGATGAGTGAGGCAGTGATGAGTGAGGCAGTGATGTGTGAGGCAGTGATGTGTGAGGCAGTGATGTGTGAGGCAGTGATGTGTTAGCCAGTGATGAGTGAGGCAGTGATGAGTGAGGCAGTGATGTGTGAGGCAGTGATGAGTGAGCCAGTGATGAGTGAGGCAGTGATGAGTGAGGCAGTGATGTGTGAGCCAGTGATGAGTGAGGCAGTGATGTGTGAGGCAGTGATGAGTGAGCCAGTGATGAGTGAGGCAGTGATGAGTGAGGCAGTGATGTGTGAGCCAGTGATGAGAGAGGCAGTGATGTGTGAGGCAGTGAAGAGTGAGCCAGTGATGTGTGAGGCAGTGATGAGTGAGGCAGTGATGAGTGAGGCAGTGATGAGTGAGGCAGTGATGTGTGAGGCAGTGATGTGTGAGGCAGTGATGTGTGAGGCAGTGATATGCTGCTTTTCTGTGAGCAGTGTAAGTCTTTGCCTCTGAGAGATGTTATTGTTTATTGTGGAGTGATACAGTTGTGGTTTTGTGATGAGGTTCAGATTACAGTTGGAAGTAGACCAGGCCTGAGGTGTGTGGTCGTTGGGAATTATGCACGGTCATTGGATCTAGTGTGTCCAATCATGTTGGTTTTATCTCTCTCAATATACCACACCATTTTATATATATATATATATATATATATATATTCACAGCAATTAAGCAACTATGGCCAGCACTCCATCTGGTTAAAGTTGAAATGTGCACCTGGTGCCTTCCTCAATTGCCCTTCCCAAGCAAAGAAAGGGACAAAATCTATATCGCAATAGGCGGCACTCACGGCGACTTCACAAAGAAGACAATACACTCGTAGGTAAGTATATCAACGTTTCAGAACTCAAGGTTCTTTCCTTGAATAGATTGTATCCTGAGGAAAGAACCTTGAATAGAGTTCTGAAACGTTGATATACTTACCTACGAGTGTATTGTCTTCTTTGTGAAGTCGCCGTGAGTGCCGCCTATTGCGATACATATATATATTTTACTATACCTGCCAACATACACAGTGGCAAACACTAGAAATAGAAACAATTTAGACCAGTCCAAACTCCTCAATCCTCCAAACTGCTCCTGGCTGCCTCCATCCCATCCCCTAAATCAGGAAGCTATGGCCATTTTGGCCCCAAAATTTGGTAATGTCCTGCACAAATGGTCCAGTGTATGATATATTAGGCTAGTCATTTCAGACTTATTAATGAATTCCCCATTCCCTGTGCAGCACCCTCCTGGCCTCACATACCTACTTTCCAGAGATGTCTTAAGAAAGATGGTGCATGTCCAGAAGATAGCAAAGGGTCTATCTCCTACGCTGGTGTAAGCTTTCCGAGGATGTTACCTGAAAGAAGACACAGCCAGTAGCAGGCATAAGTGGGGCCCCACTGGACAGCAGTGTGTTCTGGGTGCATGGTTTCTATTGCGGGGGCTCCCTTGACCCATGGGCCAGTGTACACCACATTCTATGCACCTATTATATATACGCTACTGCCCATAACATATGCCCAGTGGGAGATGCCATAGTAGACTAAACCAATATTTGGGCCCTCGAGATTAGTGACAGCACTGGACCATCAGGAAAATTGTTACTGCATTAATCCAAATGTATTTTTAATCAATCATTTTTATTTAAATAGATACTTAAATTCCACATTATTGCATAGAATGTGAAGGTTCTTTTTGGCAAGTATCATGACTTCTTATTTTATATACATTAATCTGCTGTGATTTTTTTTTTTATAGTCTGACAGTCAGAAATCAGGAAGATGAGAGAACAAGAAGGTCTTCCAATGAAATCCGAGGTGAAGGCATACCAAACTGTGAAGAAAGGTAGGTGACCGCTTTCTGTATGAGTGGCCCGATATTAGCTAAAAAAATAAATAAATAGCAATTTCCCCACTAATCTCATTAAACCAGGTGTCAACAAGTTCTAAATTAATTGTCAATTGTTATATAAAACTATTCAAGTTTAGGAGGTTATTAATTCCCATTATATGCCCTTTAACTATTACACAGAATAAATAGTAAAACAAATTACAAAATCTTTTGTCATTCACCAGAAGCTTCAAAGCTGTAATTATTTGGGATGAATTATCTCTGTACACCAGACAGCACTCAGCTTACTAACAAGATTACATACATTACCACACATCTATATATCTGTTCTGTGCAAATCAGCAAAGTCACTGCCAGGAACTTACAGGGGCAGCACATTACATCACTGAGCCCTAGAGCAAAACTTGGGAGAGCATCAGCAGTGTGGTCCCGCTGGGCTTCACTGCATAGGCTCATAGGTGACTGTGGATGCAGGTTATGGCGGAATTATTGCCACTGATCATTGTTCAGCAGCTATGGGCCCCTCCTCACGCTAGGGTCCAATTGCTGCTGCAGCCCCTTCCACAGCACTAATTCTGAATCTATATAAAAAATATACTGTACACTTAAGAAGGAAGATAAGACACTTGTGGGACTTGAGCTTTAGACGTTCATTGAAGTTACCATAAAACATAAGACTTTGTATAAGCTGTATGTGTCAGCATGATGTCCTTGTGGTCACCTCTGAGCAGTGGCGTAACTAGGGTATTTGGGCCCTGATTCAGAGCCGGACGCTCTGACCAGAGCGCTCGCTCTGAATCAGGGCCCATCTCCATTAATATGGAGCGTCCTCCTGGACGCTCGTATAGCTGTGGGTCACCACCCACAGCATATACGAGCGTAACTGCGAGCAAAAGCCTGTGGTTGGGTTTTTCAACCGCAAGGCCAGGAGTGATTTTGGCTCTATCAGAGCCAAAATCACTCCCACTGACATCACTAGTGATGTCAGTGGGGTCGGCTTCAGACGGTAGGCGTTCCTTTGGGAACGCCTACGTCTGGCAGGCACGCCCCCGGCACGCCCACCAAAGGGGGCGTGCTGTCAGTCACCATCGACAGCACGCCCCCTTTGATGAGACACTCCGAGCGAAGGAAAGTCCTTCGCTCGTCGGGTCTCGCGCATGCGCACGACGGAGCTCCCTCCGTCGTGCGCATGCGCAGTGGGGACCATCGACCCACTTGCGAGCGGACAGCCGCTCCAGAGTAGGTCTGAATGAGGGCCCTGGAGCGCAGTGCAAGTAAAAAAATTAAGCTTGTATCCAAGTATGTGCGCACCTTTTTAGCGCGCACCAAAAAAGTGGGCGTGGCCACATGCCACAAGGGGCGTAGCCACTGAAAAAGGGGGGCGTGTCAATATGACACACCACCATTTCTCGTTACTCTGGGAACATTCCTTTCCATTCCATATGCACCTTAATGCTCCCAGTAGTAGTGCCCCTCTTGCGATGTCCCCAGTAGCAGTGCCCCTTATGCAATTTCCCCTTTAGTAGTGCCCCTTATTCAGTGCCCTTAGTAGTGCCCCTTATACAGTGCCCCAAGTACTGCACCCTTATACAGTGCCCCTTATACAGTGCACCCTTATACAATGCCCCTTTTACAGTGGCCCCAGTAGTGCACCCTTTTACAGTGCCCCCAGTAGTGCCCCTTATACAGTGCCCCCAGTAGTGCCCCTTATACAGTGCCCCCAGCAAGGGTCCCCCGTTTGCAGTGCTCCTTATAGTGCTCCCAGTAGTGGTCCCCCCTATGCTGTGCCCCCCACTAGTGACCCTTATACAGTGCCCCCAGTAGTGGTCCCCCCTATGCTGTGCCCCCAGTAGTGACCCTTATACAGTGCCCCCAGTAGTGGTCCCCCCTATGCAGTGCCCCCAGTAATGGTCCCCCCTATGCAGTGCCCCTTATATATATAATACAGACACACACAAAAAAAAAAAAAAGCACTTACCTGATTCCCCTCTTCTGCGTCCGTCGCCGTCCGCTCCTCCGTCCTCCCGTTTGGCACTATGGGAGAGACGTCATGCCGTCTCTCTCCCATCACCCACTGCGGGAGCCGGAAGGCGTAGCTCATGAGTGAGCTCCAGCCCGGCTCCGGCAATGGGCACAGCAGCCAATGAGAGTCTGTCTGACTCTCATTGGCTGCTAAAACAAACACTACCGCCAGGTAGTATGAGTGTACTACCCGGCACCGGCGGTGATGTGTTTGTTACTGTGTAATGCGGACCGCACTCTGTTCGGTCCACACTACACTGACTAAAAACACTGACCTGGACCGGGGACGGCAGCGCCCCCTCCGCACAGGGCACGTGTCCTGCACGACCCCCCCTAGTTACGCCACTGCCTCTGAGCTGTGCTTTTCATTGCTGTTTATGTGGACAGCTTTGGAGGCTGGGCACAGAGATAATCAGGCAAATTTAGGTACACACCATACGCTGGTGTGACCCAGCAACGGTGCTATGCAATGTAACGATACACTGAGTGCGCTGCACATGCTGAGTCATTACATGCTGCATATAACAGCACCGCGTCATTCATTTCATCGTCCCATCTGCTGTGCAGAACAGCAGATGGAACAATGCGATAAACAGGGCCTGATGGATGGGGCGCATGGATCTCCAGTTCTAGACCTCCACATATAAATAGGCCCATCATCAGCTTGATGATGACCAGCTGCCTAGCTGGTCATACAGTCAGCCATGATTTATAAGTATTAAAATAGTTTTTCTAGTTTTCTCACAAAATGATGCATTTTTTTCTATTTGTATGTATTTATGGAGACAATGGGGCTAATAGTGTATGTTTTTTAGGGTTAGGCACTAGGAGGGACGTTTAGGGTGAGGCACTTACCCTGACAGTTAGGGTTAGGCAACAAGAGGGACAATTAGGGTTAGGCACTTACCCCGATGGTTAGGGTTGACACTAGGAGGGTCAGTTAGGATTATAGACCAAGGGGAGGGTTAGGGTGAAGATTAGGGTTAGAAAAAAAAGGTGTTGACCTTTTGACATGCATACACATTGACCTTTTGTGTGTCGACCTTTGTCCCTGTCAACATTTTGTCCCTGTCAACCTATTGACTGTGTGGTGTCGATCTTTACACTGTCAACCTTTTTAGTGTTGATCTAATTAACCACTTCCTATTAACAGGTTATAAATCGTATCATATCTGCTTTTCACCATATCTATCTACCTATCTGTCTGTATATTAATCTAACATTATTTACATATACAGGTTGAATCTCCCGTACCAAAATGCTTGGGAAAATATTGGCCTAATACGGGGGTCAGGGAACTTTTTTACCTTTAACCCCAAAATATATTTAGATACGCCGACGTTACCCCCTTGATTTGAAAGGAAGGAAATCATATAGTAGTTCTCCCATATAATGCCCCTGTAGTTATGCCCCTGTAGTAGTGCCCCCATAGTTATGCCCCTGTAGTAGTGCCCCCATAGTTATGCCGCTGTAGTAGTGCCCCCATATAATGCCCCTGTAGTAGTGCCCCCATATAATGCCCCTGTACTGCCGCTTGTACAAAAAAAAACCACTTACCTTAATCCCTGCTCCTGCATCCGCCGCCGTCCTGTCTGCCAGGCTGCTCCTCGAAACTATGGGAGAGACGTCATGACGTCTCTCCCATAGTGCGTATGGAGAGAGACGAAATCTGGAGTTCAGAAGAGAACTCCAACCTCCGGCTAACGCGGCGCTGCAGGGAAGGAGCCGGGTGCCCGCTGGTAATAACATCTCAGCGGGTGTCCGGCTTAGAGCCTCCCTGCAGCACAGCCGGGCATGCATATGAATCATTCTATATTATAGAATCATTCATATGCATGCCCGGCTGTCCGTCCATTACCCCCAAGAGTTTCATTTTTACCCCATGTGGAGTTATTTACCCCTGTTCCCTGATCACTGGCCTAATAGATAGAGCCCGCCCTCACTCTCCATCCATAACCTTAGGAAGCCTTACCCGGCTTTTACTAAACCCCAAACGTCTATGAAGTCTGTTTTGCTATCACAGACATTTTCCTGGGATTTTAATAAATTGTGGGTCAGAAACCTGTGGCAACTATAACTCCCGTGTTTAACCATTACCTTACCAGTGCTTTTGTCACAGTATTTATAATCTATCACTTATGTTAAAATAATCTTACAAGGTCAGTAGACATTAACAGATACATTTGATAACTGACAGTTCTATAACAAGTCACATGATCAGCCTATTAAGGTTATAAATCAAATCCAACCTGTATTTCATCAATACTTTCTATCTATCTATCTATCTATCTATCTATCTATCTATGAGCTTACATTACACAGTCAGCAAGCATATTAACAGGTTTCAAAATAATATCCTGCCTGCATTTCAACATCTATCTATCTATCTATCTATCTATCTATCTATCTATCTATCTATCTATCTATCTATCATTTAGGTTAAAATAAGCTTACAAGGTCAGTAGACATACTAACAGATCAGCCTATTGAAGTTATGAATTGTATCCTACCTGCATTTCACCAATGCTATCTATTTATCTATCTATCTATCTATCTATCTATATATCTGTCTATCTATCTATCTATCTATCTATCTATCTATCATTATTTACATATATAGGTTAAAATAGGCATACCTTACATTGTGAAATGTCAAACAAGCATATACAGTTGATAACTGACAGTTCTTTACAAAATGGAGACCTTTTTACCAAAGCTGAGTGACATCACAAAGGCTGTTTATGATGTAACAAGTCACATGGTCAGTATACTGAGGAGAAAAATCTCCTCCTGCATGCATTCCGCCACTGCTATCAATGATTTGATAATGTATTTATAATCAATAATTTAGGTTAAAATAAGCTTACAAGGTCAGTAGACATATTAATAGATGCAGTTGATAACTTACAGTTCTATAGCAAGTCACATGATCAGCCTATTAATCTGTATCTATCTATACATCCATCCCAGGGCCGTAACTAGCTATGGGCGACTGGTGCTGTTGCTCAAACAATTATCAATTAATAGTAACAGTTAGAGTTGATAACTAACAGTTCTCTTCAAAATTTAACTAAATGACCGTCGTGAATGACGGATCAGGCGTACACACTATACGATATGTATGATATATCATTGTGATCTGTGTCATACAATATATCGTAAGGTGTGTACCCAGTGGCGTAAGTTCATCCCAGACGCCCGGAGACAAGTTATAATTTGATGCCATTCCCCGTCACAGCCGCTGACACTGTAATGTAGAAGTTCACATGCAGACAGGCTATAGATAGATGAAGGCAGCAGCTGATGGTCTGACATGGAGCTCTCCACTAGTGTATGGTGGCTTCTCAGGCGCTGTGGAGGGGTGCCATGTATTGGGAGTCCATGACGGTACACTCCAGGTACATAGTTACAGCCCTAAGTGGGGTGAATATGTTGTGGATAATGGAGGAGGTGCCCCTTCAGAACTGGAGCCCGGCGGCAGGCACCTCCATTGTCTCCCATAGTTATGCCCCTGTGTGTACCCAGCTTTAAGTTGGTACCAAGCACTTCAAGATTTTACTGTGTTTGTTTTTTCTAATGGCATAAGAAAACATTGCCTGAAAATCTCTATACAAGTCTACCTAATACTGCATTATGCCCTAGCGTGAAGTTACACACTGACCTTCTGCTCTGGAGAGGTGCCTCCACTAACTAGAAACAATCCTACGTTTGTAAAGAAGATGAAAATTCTGCAGAGACAGAAACCTGAAATGTCAAAGACCATTGTCCTATCACTTCAGTACCACCCTACATTTAGGGGCTGATTCTGAGTTGGATGTACAGTATCTGCACCCGATTATCCCATCTCCATTCGGAGCTGGGATTGAGCAAGGAAATTGCCCATGATACAGGAGAGTTACTGTACGTGCTATGGCATTACTGCTCTTAAGCACGATGTGTAATATGCTGAAATCCATGAGATCCATGCACAATGTTACTTGCATGCAACTGAGAATCAGCCCTTTAATTTGGCCAGCCTTATTTATAACTTAAGTCACAGGGGTGGGCAATAAGCGGCCCGCCAGCTGTTGTTGAACTACATATCCTAGCATGCCTTGCAACAGTTTAAGCATTGCCAAATAGCAAAACTGTGGCAGGGCACTCTGGGATATGTAGTTCTACAAGAACTGGGGGCTGCTTATTGCCCACCCCTAGCTTATGTGAATCAGAGTGAGTGAACATCTGGATTGTCTTTACATTATACTGTATATATTAATTGTGTGTGTTTAATTTTTTTTTTTTATCACATCTGGACATTCAGAATGTTGACAGCATTCATGATGTTGACATGGTTAAAATATCGGCATAATTAATGTCGACACCATGAAAATTATGACATAGTGCCAACATTTCAATTAGCCTTAGGGTTATGATTAGTGTTAGCATTAGGGTTAAAATAAAAAGACAATCAGTGTTGACATGCTGAATGTCAACATGGTGAATATCAAAATTATGAATGACATGATCAATGTCGTTATAATAACCATTTCAACATTGGCATGTCGACTTAATGAATGTTGACATTTTGAGCATTTATATAATATACCACACCCACTGAAATGCTATCAGGTTGCAATGAGTGCAGCTGAGATAGCTACTTTGTTGCCCACCCTGATTAGTAATTTGGGTACTATTAATTATACGGGTGCCACTTGTAAGTGGGATCAACAACCAAAAGCCCTACTCACTTCAGTCTGTTTGTCCCTTCAGGAGTTGTCTTGACTGCAACTATTTTCAAAATGTACTGAGTACTTGTTAATTATATAGCTGTCAGGTAGGGAAGCGCTTACATTTAGTAGGATGGGAAGTGGTAAATGGGATTAACTCCCAACTTGCGTGTGTGAAGCCCATATTTCAAGGGACACCCAGATAAGTACCACACAGTTGGAATATTTTGTCATATTTAGATGTGTAGAGTTAGTTAAATATTGTACCAGTAGCAATATTTATCCATTAGTAAATCTTAATCTTTTCTTCCCGGTATTAGTCCAACGCCTACCCTTGAAGATGTCAACTCTTGGGGTCAGTCATTCGACAAGCTTATGAATACTCCTGCAGGGAGAAATGCCTTCCGGGAATTTCTCCGAACAGAATTTAGCGAGGAGAACATGCTCTTCTGGATGGCTTGTGAAGATCTGAAAAAGGAAGCCAACAAAAATGTGATAGAGGAGAAAGCCCGGCTAATATATGAGGACTACATTTCCATTTTGTCTCCAAAAGAGGTACGTATATACGACACATTTTGGTACCTCAATTTGTCAATGTCTTCAGAAATTCTGACTAGCTTATGGCATAACAAGATAGTTTTCAGGAACTGATGCTGACGGCAGCAGGTGACATTTATTTTGTACGATTTTTATTCAGTCTTACAAACATATAATTTTAGATCTTTTTTGAATCATAGTGAGGTAGATAATAGTATGCTGCACTGTGTATATGTAAGCAGTTCAGAGTAGTTAGATTTAGACAAGGTATTAGGATGACTGAGTGCTAAGTACTATTGTTAGTTAATTCCTATTGATCTATGTTAAAAATAGTAAATAAAATAAGTAAAATAATAAAAAAAAAAAACAGGAGGTGCCGCTGGACACCTGTTCTCGGCAGGATCACATAGACGATGTGTGGGGCCCCTCTGTGTGTGGGCTCCCCGGTGCAACTTCCCCCTTAATCCGGCCCTGTTTTAGCAAGACAGCTCACTTGACAGCCTATTGCTGTAATAAATGGTTAGGGGTTAGGCACCGGGGGAGGGTTAGGCTGCGGGAGGGGAGGGTTAGGGTCAGGCTGCGATGGGGAACAGTTAGGTTTAGGCTGCAGGAAGAGAGGGTTAGGCGAGGGGAGGGTTAGGGGAAAGGTTGCAATATTTACCTGCATGTGTCGGTATTTCCAACGTCGGGATTACGCTGGGATTGTGTACCCAACCCATGTAGGTGTTATATTTCCCTATCAATAGATCTTTCACTTGTTATGAAGGCATATATGTAGCAGCCACCACCAAGGATTGTACTATACAAACATAGCATAGCTAAACATACAGATAAGACTTGCTGTATACACACCTTAGAGCCACATTTCTCCAGTAACTTTTCTCCTTTCTAGCACTAAACTGCAAGTGTGGTTCAGCAGACATCACTGCAGCTATTGATAGCAGTCATGTCTCTTTGGCTGACAGTCAGGAGAAGTAAAGGGTATTGGGTAGTTATTCATGAAGATAACTTGATGGCTGCTATATGCTAATATAATAATTATTACATTTATATATAGCCAAGATAAAGAGTACACACAAACTGTACATAGTTGGTGCTCTGATATGGAATTGATGGCCCCAGGCTATGCGGCAGCAATGCTAACCACAGTGCGACTGTGCTGGCCATAACATCACTTGTATCACCTTGTACCAGTGTACTGTGGGGTCTATTCAGAGATGGAGGCTATTGTGTCATCCGCTGCATCTTTGTAAGCAGCAGCTGTGCGACAAAATGTAAATGCCGCAAAAGGCGTCTTGTGTAAAAAGACGCCTCCTTCCGGCTTCTCAGATCCGCTACTATGTCCAAAGAAGCAGCAACGGATCAGCTGCCTGAACGGACATCTGAGAAACCCTCAGGTTCAGGGGCGCATCAATAATGGGTGCAGGGTGTGCGGGGAACACGGGCCCCTGGGTCCAGGGGGGCTCCGCACCACACACCCTGCACCCATGTGATATCCTCAAGTTCTCTCTATACTGCTCTGTAGCAACAGTAGCATCATACAGAAAGAAGACATATTGCTCCAACGTCCTGAAAACTCAATTTACTCCGCTGTGGGGAATAATATTTACATTCCAAGAGTTGTCTTTCAGGCAATGAAGGATAACCAAACCACAGTATTGTGATTGTGATCATCATCAGCCATGAGACATATATATGATTACATGGGATTGTCGTCACTCTCGGGATCAAGAAAGAACTTTTGTGAGGATTCTAATATTTCCGTTAGCCTAATAAAACCAAATGCATTTCCCACTATTAAAGATTTACAGTCTACAGTGACTCTACTATGTATATAAACAATAGGAAGACATTTAAGGCGATCACCAAGTGAGTTCTCCCCAAGAGATTCTTCTTAAGGCCTGGTGTGAAAGACAACAATTATACTTGAAACAGTCTGACCTTTCTAGTATTATATTCTCAGACAATTTAGGATGAAATCATTACTACGATTTGAGACAAGAAAACAAACCTGTCAATCATTAGAGCTGCTCACCGTAAATATTTTTTTTATATACAGAGATGGTAGCTTGTTATAGCACAGCATGCACTGGCATTGCCCTGCTCACAGTGAGGGGGATCAGCTAGTGGTCCTCTCTTTCTCCATGCTACACATGGAAAGATTGCTGTAACAAAGGATTAAATATTGTTATAAAATACTGCTATTTTCAGGTCAGCCTGGACTCCAGAGTGAGGGAAGTCATCAACAGGAACATGCTGGAACCCACACAACACACGTTTGACGACGCCCAGCTCCAAATTTACACTTTAATGCACAGAGACTCCTACCCACGTTTTATGAACTCTGTAATCTACAAAAACCTTCTTCAGACCTTATCGGAGGACACCACCGAGTCTTAGTTTTGTTTGCGTTTTGTGTTTTTTATCAATTAATATTATTATTTTTATTGTTATTTTTATTTATTTAAAGCAAATGAAAAAATGGGTACTACACTTGGCAGGGAGTTTAGAGCTACCGTGGTATTTACCTGAAAGTTCTACTCAGGCATATTTTAATATGGACTATGTAATATTATCTCTGGCTGAGCACTACTCAAAGCCATGCCTGATGAAGCTAGTGTTCCATTTTAGTGTATTTTCCAAGTAAGAAAAGAAAAAAAAAGAGTTGGAAATGTTTATAAATGATATATCAAATATAGTAGTTGTATTTTTACAACTGTAACTAGTATATATTCAAAGACAAGTGTTACCCTGGTGGAAGTGCCTTGATGTGTTTGTCTATTTCAGTGATTCCCAACCTCGGTCCTCAAAGCACACTAACAGTCCTGGTTTTAGTGATATCCATGCTTAAGCACAGATGGTTAAATAAAAATAACTAAAGTACTAATTGTGTAACCTGTGCTCAACTATGGCTATCCTTAAAACCTGGACTGTTAGTGTGCCTTGAGGACTGTGGTTGGGAACCCCTGGTCTATTTCCTAGGACTAGGTTGGACTCTTACACCTTGATGACGTTTATGATCTGCAAATCATATTGTTTAATAGGGAGGGTACTTCCACTTGTCTTCAGGGATATAATACATGGTTGTGTGTATGTGTATACATAGATATGTATATGTACACACGCACGCGCACACACACAATAAACAACCAGTTGGCTGATGGAAACTATTTCCGAACAACCTCCAATTTAGCAGATCCAGGGGCATTGAACAAATCTGGCTTTTTGTTAAAGACCAGTGATTCTACTATCAATGTGTGAATGTTTTAAATGATTTTGAATAATTAATTGCAATGAGAGAAATTAAAGGAACAATGTTAAATATTTACATCCTTTAGTAAAACAAAAGTATGAAACTGTAATAAAGCACAATAGTTTTATCCGAATAGTTGCATTTATTTTTAAAGGGATTAGTAAATTAGAGGCCGGTAGCCTCACTCTTCATCTTCTTCCTTTTGTGGTATGACTGGTAGGCTACTTTGGTTACGTCACAGGATGGCAAAGGTAAGCAACTGTGATATCCTGACCTCCTGCAATGCAGGGTTATTATAGGATTACCAGATCAGTCTTTTTCAAATAGAGAACATATTAGGTACACATATTAAGTTATGCTTTTAGTCTATACCACCAGCTTAAATAGGGGCAGTAATGGGTGTCACAGCAAAAACACAAGGGTAGCAAAAGTAGTATATACCGTTATGCAATATGCATCGGAGTATTTAATTAACAAAGCTGGACACTAGTAGCTTTAGGATTATACTCAGTTATTAGAAGTACTCATCATTAACTGCATATAATTGGAGAGTTTAAGGTAGCCCTTCGCAATCCCCTCATGATATATGGCCGTATGTAGTTGATTGGCCAATTTACTGGTTCCATTTCCAATTTGACCACACACACACATAGGTGACCAAATTGAACAGATCTGGTAATTTAGCACTAGGGACAAGCAACATAGTGACATGGGGCCAAGTTAGTGCACTTGGCTGATGACCGCTTACAATGACAAAATATGGGCATTGACCAAGTAGAATTTAATGTTGTACTTTTTGGTAGAATATTGGATGCTTTGGGCTCTCACTACCAGGTTTGTGTCCAGTTTAGGGGCATATTCAGTTAGACGCGAAAAGTCTGAAAGGTTTCGCCTGCCGTACTTTTTGCTGACTTCGCGTGTTTTGGAGGCGAAAACTTTTCGTCCTATTCAATTCCAAAATACGCAAAGACGGGACCCGGCAAAACGCAAATAGGCAAAGAGTGCCGTCAGATTTGGGGAAATCAGCCTGACACCCCCCAAAAGATGCACTAACATTGGGGATCACTGTAGATGCCCCCGAATAGCCCTGCTGAAGGTATTTGGGGTACTTAAATGCTCTCAATAGCTGCTAATCAGCATCTTTGCACAGTGGTGAAGAATAGCATTCAACAGTTTTTTTTGGAGAAAATAACTAGTCCCAGCAAATTTGGGGTACATGAAAATGGGTGCTGGGATGGTTAAATATCGCAAAAGTGAAGTTGTAAAAAATGTACCTTCAGCAAGCACCTGCAATAAAAAAAAAAACACCTCCCACATACTTGCAGACCCCCCAAAAGCTTATTTCGCAAGTTTTTAAGTTTGTACTCCAACTTTGTACTTTTTTGCCCCCTTTTTCAAAGTAATTTTTTGGGGTGTTCTTCATTTTTTTTTTTGATGCAGTTACGCTTTGGAGGGCTGTCTCAAGGGTGCTGAGTAGTTTCCTGACATTTGCACCCCAAAACCGCTATTCTGCACTTTTTTTCACCACCTATTCATAGGCGAATCTTTTTCGACTATTACATTGCGTTTTCGCGTACACGAAAACTATTTGGAATTGAATACGGTGATAAGTTTCCTCCTGGCGAAATTACGTCATCCGCGATACTTTTTTGCGGAAAACGGCTTTTCGCGTCTAACTGAATATGGTCCTTAGTCTACTAAGATTTCTGATAGAGGGATGTGGGGGAAGTGTTTATTTTATAACTACAACATACTTTTGAGACGGTGTGTGTACGGTCTTTATTTTAATATATTTCTTTACAGGTGCCCACTGGCCCTAAATGTCCAGGCATGCTGGTTTGATAAGTGCCACCATGTCAGGGGAGGTTTGCTGGGACTTTTAAGCCATCTGACAAACAAAGTATTATTAACTCCTTAATTAGAATTACCTCTGCACCCACCGCTAACAAGGTTTGTCCTTGGGGTGGGGAACCCCTTTTTCTTGGGTACTATTATGATAGGGGACCCCATGCGGTGTGTCCTCCGGCTGGTTCAACCGAGTGCTGGTTATTTGAAAACAGAGGGAACCTCACGCCACTACCCCCCCCCCCCCCCTATTTTCCGATACCAGCCTAGGCTCAGAGGTACAGGACTGGTTATAAATTTGCAGAGGAGGGGGAGCATGCATTTTTCTTTTCAACCATTTATTTTGTTTTTACACTAACAAAGCCTGCACAGATCATAGTGATTATAATGATCTGTGCAAGGCTTCACGACGGGATTACTGTTGTTCTTCTGCAGTATAGTGGTTTGAATTGTTCTTTTGCGCTACTGTGGAGAAGTGCATTTTTGAGCGTACATCAAGCAATGTAATAATAATGTTTCAAAGACATATAGGGCCTGACTCGTGTGTAAATCGCGTCGATGCTGCATGCAAACAGCCAATGTTTTCAGTCTGCGCATGCGTCCGAGTATAACGGTGTATGCGTCCTGATGTTTACTGCCGGGAGGTGCAGATGAAATTTGGATGAAAGAGTGGGTGTTCCTGGTAGGTGGCTAGCCAGAAGCAGCGTGTTCGGCCAGCAGCTATGCCTACAGGACAAAGTTTTACTGACACTGGCGACACGTTCAGACTGAGATTCTGCAACTCCATAGGGCTTGTACAATCTCCAATGGTGCGTTTTAATACACAGCGCCAAAGCCAGAAAACCATCGGCCGCCGCATTAATAGCATACAGACCCAGTCGCGATGCAGTCACGGCTGCAATAAGGTCTTTGTAAGATTGCGCAGTAGCAAGTGCATTTTTAGCTTTTCTACTCCTTCACGTCTGTACACAAAGATCTGAGAAAATAAACTGATCCATGAGAGAGCACTGGACTGGCCATATGCTGGGGCTAATTATGCAAGCTTTCCATGGGCACTATGAGATGGGTGTTTTTGCCAATAGCAAACAAAGGGAGATTTCCTTTATTCTGTAAATTGTACAGTGCCTATACCATGATCGTAACTGATTTGTTGAAGAGACAACACAATTTTTTCTACAGTTACCTGTAGTAAATAAGTTTTTATAAATGTCCATCAGAAGAAATTCCCATCACTGGTGCAATGTTCTGGATTCTGATCAGAAATGCATTACACCAGAGGTTCTCAAACTCTGTCCTCAGGACCACACACAGGTCACGTTTTCCAGGTCACCCAGCAGGTGTACAGGTGTATTCATTACTCACTGACACATTTTAAAAGATTCACAGGTGAAGCTAATTATTTCATTTGTTATTCTGTGAGACCTGGAAAACATGCAGTTTGGGGTCCTGAGGACCAAGTTTGAGAACCTGTGCATTAGACTGTATGAAAAGGACTATAAGAAATCAGTACAAGATGAGAGACTTCAAGACACCTATGAAAATAATCAGTGTTGTTGATGTTAGAGGAAGTCTAACCTAACAAACTCTCTTGGCAATGCTAGACATACACTATATAATTATATGGCTGATCCGCCTATTATCGGCAGATTGGCCAGATAATTGCACATCTGAAAATATCGATCGGTCGGGCATACCCATTTGATCCGATATTTTCAAAGTGAAAGTCAGCCCTATTGAGTAGTGTATACCCAGCCGCGGCTGACTGACAGACATTTCCCATTACTTCACAGGGAAGGAACGTGGATATCTCGGGAGGAGCACAAATATCGGGGCCAATCTCACATTGTATGCCCGTGATATCTGCTGGCTGTCAGATAGAATGCCTGTCGGTATGACAGGCATTCTATCTGTATGTGCATGCCCACCGTTGGATACATAAATGCTGCTTTCATGCAGCTATGGTTCCATTGCATGGGATGATATAAAAAGCAGTATCATTAGTTTGTATATATCAAATAACAGATTCCCCAAAGTACACTGCAAATCAATACTCAGTATGGACCATGTATACAGAACATACCCTTCTTCCATCATCATGCTTTTGCAGAGGACTCTTGGGTGTGTTGTATGTCTATTTACCATAGGATAGTTTTCGACTTTGCAAAACTTATACCGCCATACATTATTATTGTAAAATAATCTTCCAGCAGCCGCCAATGGCCGTGGGACCTACCAGCCCCTCTGTATCCCTGCATTCTTCCCTGGTGTCTGACGTGCTGCTGATCAGGAAAGCCGGCAGGACCCCCTCCCAGAAAGGAGCAGCTGCCAGAGAAATGTAAATATAGCAACTCGCAGCCCTCACAGTGGATACCTTGCAGCTGTTCAGAGGAGCAGCTGCAGGGGACGTGTAAAGCCACGATGGGACAATATATGGTTGATCGATATGAAATATTAGTGTTGTGTTTTTAAATAAAATTGTGTTGGAAAAGTTATAAATAGATGTTCTTGATCTAATTTGAAGTGTGGCTATTTGAACTGAATTCTGAAAGTTATAGGAAGCCGGTGTAGGGATTTGCAGGGGACTGGCAAATGTGGAGTGGCTAGAAAGATCAGTCTTGCCACGGCACTTATGACAGATCTAAGATGGGCTGATAGGTAAGGGAAATGCCAGATAGGTGGATTTTGCATATGCCGAGCTCTGATTGGAGGAGCCCATCACATGCTTCTCTGACCTGTGGAGATCAGCAGCAGCACAGCCTCATGGGAGTGACTTATCTGAGACTGTCTCCTCTGCCAGCTGACAAAGGCTTTTAATGAGTAGAGTGTTGCTCCAGTTTGCTGTGGTCTTTCTCTCTCCCTCCCAGCACCCCTTCTCAAATTACGGCTCCTCCTTCTCCCAGTCCCAGGGATGGATTGGGAACTCCTCTCTCTTTTGTGCTACTGACAGGTCAGGTAAGTCTGTTGTGGGGGGTTGGGGCAATAATATTTGTTTTTCTGTGGGGGACGTGTTTTTTTTTTTTTCCTGTGTGGGTGAATGTGCGTGTTCTTTTCCTGTGGGGGACAGTGTGTTTTTTTTTCTCCTGGGAGCCAATGTGTGTGTGTGTATTTTTCCCATTGGAGACTGATGGTGTGCCTTAGCAATATCAAAATCTTGTATATGTGCCGCACCAAGCCCTAAATGCAGCCCAAACCTTGCTTAGAACAATGCTTTTTGTCCCAAGGCTCTACCACATCCCAGTCCTGAGAGATTTGAATTTGCCAAATGCCTAGAAACACAAAAATCGCTGTCTGCCATTATTCAAAGATGGTCACCATTTAAAAGAGGAAGTAAAGAAAAATATTAAAAGGTTTTGAACTATTGGCACAAATGGGAGATAACTGTTCACTCTAGGTCCGCCGCCAGACCTAGAGAAAGATCATTCTGGCACGTGCCCGAAAAGGGTGTGTGATCACTCTTGGGGGCACGCCTGGCTTTACGGACATGCCGGGCTGCCCTCAAGAGCTCATGTCTCTGAATAGATATCCTCATAAGCACTGGGTAACAAATTGGCTGGATAACATCTCCCTTGGCCAATTCACATTGCTTGTGACATATACCATACATACTCTATTTTGTGCACAAATGTGGAGGATGGGGAAAGACAACCCACACAATAGGCACATTATGTAAATGTGGAGAACACCAAAGCAAACTTAATGAGCATTTATTAATAGGTTCTATCATTATCACATCCAATCTCATTCATCAGGTGAAAGAAGTCAAAACAATATACAAAAATTGATGAAATATATCAATACACAATTTACAAAACATTGAGTTTTAATGAAAAGCTATATAAAATGATAATGAAGCACAAAGTTTAACAGGAATGAAATTCAATCCAACCGTGTATTCACAAAATAATGAGTATTAATGCTTCAGTTATCAGTATTTTTCACTTCATGATTAGGAGGACATTTCTAACATTGGAAACATGGGAGGAATATTACATTTGTTTCACAATGAAAACTACAAATTTAATGTCTGAGATTAAGCAGGATATTTATAGCACACAACAATACAATCTGGATGTTTTCTTAAGTAAAACAGATTTGCAAATGTTCATACAGAAAACAAGATGCCACACTTGTATTGATAAAAGTTTAATGTTGACTCCGTTATAAAAAAAATGAATATTTTTACACTTGCACCATAAAATTGGGGCCTCCTTTACATGTCAAAAAGAGGAAATTTCACAAATTTGGTCTTAAAAATCCCTAGATCTTGTGAATTGAATCCAGCTAAAACAAAAAAAAGGTCCTATTTGAATTGCTTGATTGCAAAAAGAATTTCTTCCTCCATTTGTTCTCTGAAAACTTTTTCTTTTAGCAAAACTGAAACCAGACAGACAAGAAAACCATTAAATAATAATTTGGGTCAATCTGTGTTCCTTATAAGAATTCATAGAAACACCCCCTATCCAATGAAACAGGAGAGGTCATGATGACGTGGGGGAGGGGGGCAAGAATTTCGTAAAAATGATCATGAAAGTTTTTGCTGTTTTTCTTATTCCAGTACTACAATTGGGTCTATATGATCTCTCACAAAAATAAAAAAAGGAAAAACTATTGAAGAAATAACCCAAAAACAAACATGTCATAAAGAGAAATATAAAATGCACTTGGATAACCTAATAAATAAAAAGTAATTAATTTAAGAGCACAATGTAGCTACAGTCAGGGTCAATGTGTATATACACCCATGTAAAAATGAGATGCACTTTTTAAATGTAGATTTGAAAATAGTCCAAAATATTTATGGACAAAGCATCAGGGGATGTTAGATAATTCGAAAATTGTAAAAAATAAATATATATCTTACCTTCCACCGATTTCCACATTCATTACACAAAACAAATGTCGTCATAGGTTCATCAGCGCTGCGGGTTTGAACCTGTAAACGTAAATAAGTGTCAATTGCAGGAAGTAGAAATATTCCAAAGGGATAATACTAAAAGTGTTGCAAATGAAACAGAAATGATAGACAAATGCATAAGTGCAACAACAGTTCTGTGCAATAACGGAATTTGCCAGCGAAAGTATGAAATGAGAGTTCATTATAAACGTAACTATGTATATTATTAAGTTTCTGTTCTTAAGGGATAGGAATACATTTACATTTTACACTTCAACAAGTTAATGGTAGTTACTTTATTATATACCCAGTTATTATGCAGTTTGTGAGATGAATAGACTCTGCAAATTAAGCTCCTCCCACTACCACCAATAAGGCAAGAAAACTACAAACAGTGACCCGCCAGCCAAGCACCTGAATAATATGGTACAAAATTACATTTCTGTGCAACCGCTTCAAAAAAAAATTAAAAATTGCAGCTTAGTGGAAGCAGGTTCAAATATGGCAAACTGAAGATACTTAATGTAAGAATGTAACAAGCCCTTTCTACCGTAACAGTGACTTCAGGTGTAAGCGAATACATTGTGCTTTCTCATTATTTTGCAGCTACAGAGAAGTGTAGAGACTGGCTCCAGGAAGCAGTGTGCCCACATTACCTGTGTGTAGGTACAATTTTTCTTTTTGCATTTGCCACAGGTAAATAAGTCAGTCTCTGTGCCGCCTGTCCTGGCCATTTGATGCTCTCGGATAGCCTCCTTTGTCAGATTTTTCCGCATCTCTTTAAGTTCATCACTTGCCATTTCCTGTACACAATCAAAAGAGAACACCATGTTTTTGTTTGGCAATGCCATCTTCTAGTCTTCTCTGATGTAGTATCGGCAAGACACCACCAACTTACTGAATTCTGTCAATAGTTGAACGAGCACTGTCAGTAAATGCAAAATTATGCTTTGTATAGAATGTGAATGCAAAATGAGATTGCAATACTCAAAGTAGATATGTTGTGAAGGTTATAATGAGTTTTAAAAATCTGCAATGCATGCACAAAAAAATATAATAAATAAAGTAACTGTGATGCTTTAAGCATAACAGTTGCTTTATATGTTATTATATATTTTTGTGCATATATATTTGTGCAGTATACAAAGCATAATTTTGCATTTACTGACAGCGCTCGTTTACATTCAACTATTGACTACTATCTCCTAACTGAGCTGCTATACACATATATATAACCAGCACAGACAATTCAATTTACTTCCTATTACTGAATGCAGTTTGGAAACAATGTTTTCCAAATAATGCATTCCTGAATCTACCATACTCAAATTGGTCACCCTTAAGAGTGTTTCCAAAAAGCAGAGTTCCTACGGATGTGCATCACAAGGTAACCAAAGCACCTTGTGACACGATTGCACGGTCACTTAGTAGTAACCTATAACAAGCATACTGTCGTCTTCCTCTGTGTGCAATTGATTCTTTCAGAGGGCTAATATACTCACCTCTGCCGACATCCTGGCAAATAGATCTGGACCAATGTTGCCACAAAGGACATTTCGCCTCAAGTTGGGATTTTTTGCATCCTTCAAGTTGGCGATTCTGCTCCGCACTCTGTTCTTGTATTTTGCATCTGTGTTTTTAAATTCTTGGAATACAGGTGAAGGAATTATTAAGGAATAATGATGCATATAATGCAAAGACAGACATTAGGAGATGGAGAGCACACTTGGAATTGCAGGGATAGGCCACACCATGAATGAACAGGAAAACCATTGAAGCTTGGTACATCCTTAGCATCTCAACTCTACATCCACTTCAGAACCACACATAATAATGACTACCTGCAAGGTTGAGTATAAGAAAATGAAGATAACGTCATCGTACATCTGCTGACTTACTAGGCCTACTACTAGGTAATGTTATACTAACTTATTTCATGCAGATCAAGGGCCGTATTCAATTAGCGGTGGAAATTGACCTTTTTTCGACATTGGTGAAAACGGTAGTTTTCACAAAAAAGAGGCGAAAAAAAAACTGGATAAAAGTTTTCTCCATCCCAGACCAGGTGAAAAAAAAAAAAAGCAAAATCCCTATTTTTGGCTAAAAATGTGGGGATTTTTTGCAGAACCCTTTGGTCACCCCCCTGATGATTAATTACCGAAAAAAAAAATTGTAAGTTGTGTACTTTGGCGAAAAACGACCGTTGAAAAAAAACAGAAAGCAATTTTTTTCCAGGCAATTACTGTTCCACGTAAATTGGGGGTACATTAAAATGCGTGCAAGTATATTTTCCTGTTGTTAAAAAACAAATTTAAAAACCCTTAAAAAAACGCCTGCTGTGACCACGTGCGATATTTAAAACACTTGACACATCCACATCGCCCATCGAAAAATCAGACCCAACACGTTAAAAACCATTTTCAACTATTTTTGTTTTTTTTTCGCCCCCAAAATTTGCGCGGTCATTTTTCGCCAAAGTACACAACTTACGAATTTGTTTTCCGGTAATTTATCATTAGGGGAGGTGTCCAAAGGGTTCTGAAAGAAATGCCCACATTTTTAGCCAAAAATAGGGATTTTGCATTTTTGACACCTGGTCTGGGATAGAAAAAACTTCTCTCCAGTTTTTTTTTCGCCGCTAATTGAATACGGCCTCAAGTCTGGTGAAATAACAGTTTGTATGGTGGTAACAAAGCCTCATTGCTAAATAAAGCACCCCGGACTGCTGTATTTTGGTAAATTAGGTATGCTTTTCTCTGTAAACATAAAATGTGTATTTGTTGTGAGTTTGAAACATAAATCAACCAATTTACCATTATGTTTAAATTGCAGGTGTATTGTCAGGCTCATCTTTGGATAGAAATACTCCTGTAAGATATTATTTATAAACTGTGGAAATCTGTTGTAACACTGAATGTGAACCAATGATAAAAAATTGATAACCTTCCCACTGGCGCTGGCCAAAAAATACAAATAAAAGTCAATGAATGGTGACCCTTCCTTTGTAAATGTGACGTATGCCTCCTTTCTCCTTATTAAGGCCAGTCATCCATACATGTACATCTATCAAAAAATAAAATCTATAGTGCAACACTTAATATCACATTTCCGCATTAAAATGAAATTCTTTAAAATGTAAATTAGCATAAATGCATATGTACAAACATGATCTACTGAACCCACTTATAAGAAGTCCCGGATCATTTCCTAGTGGCACCCAGACACCGGATATTCCACATCTGGCACTGCTGTACACTTCACAGGGGTCAGCGTTGATAGACGTGGACGATCCAGTGTCTGGGTGCCACCAGGATATTATCCAGGACTTATTCTGGCGATAACACCACATGCGCATAAGAATGGTCCATTGTCAGTTCTTTCCTTTGAGCCGGTAATTGTTTCATTTCAGACACTGTATAGAGTATTTCATTTTAATGCGGATCCGTGTGATATTTTATATTTTGAGAACTTTTACTAAAAGTGTTGCACTGTACAGTATATTTATTTTATTTCTTGATACATGCACGTACATAGCCACTGAGCATCAGTGATTAAAAGGAGTGTGAAGAAGATTGAGTATTTCCTTCATGTGGATGACTGGCCTTAATAAGGAGGAGAATGGAGGTATACACATAGTCTTACCACTAGGCTGTTGTGCCGCACCCTGCTCGATTTTAAAATGGCATAATGCCCCCTGCCCTACCTGCCGGCGTCCTGCCATCCCCACCTGCGGGGCACAGTGCTCCCCTCAGGTGAATAAATGCCATGCGCACGGCATCTATTCACAGTGAGGGGAGAGCTTGGGGGCAGGCCAGCATGTTCCCAAGAATGATAAAAAAGGGGCGCATTTTAAGGATATGCCCCCTTTTCGCATAGCCACACTCCCCTTTTCGGCCACAGGCGACAGTGCCAGACCTAGCATTAACTACATACATCACATTTACAAGAGACGTGACACTATTAAGTGACTTTTATTGTATTTTGTGGGACAGTGCCAGTGGGAAGGTTACCAATTTTTTGTCGTTTGTTGTGTCTATTGAGATTTGAGGATCACTTCAAGATACGCTATCAAGGCTGACTGTTAGTTGCGCACAAGACCAACCCACTCACATTGGATATCACTGAATGTGAGCAACCTTTTAAATCAGGGTTTCTGAACTCCAGTCCTCAAGTACTAACAACAACAGGACATGTTTGTGGATCTCTTTAATCATGCACGGGTGAGTTAATCTATGTGGTTGGGTTAGCAATTATCCCATCTGCTTCCAAAGACAGGAGATGCCCCAAACACGGCCTGCTGGGAAAGCTTGAGGCGGAGAACCAATGTTTGTTGCTCAGGCTGACCAGGTGGTTCTATTGTGGCATGACTTAGCCTCTAAGTATTATTAGTAGAGAACCTTTGATGAGCAGCCAATATTGGGCACCCTTATCTATAATTACCAACATGTCTGGAATGTGGGCTGCTCATAACACCAGTTGTGGTTTCAAACATTAAAAAAAAATATATGTTTAAAAATCACACACACACATTTTTCAACTCCAACAATAAAAGGATATCTTCCTCAATTTGAGCCCCCAGCTCCTCATCATCTGCACCAATGGTAATGTAGTCATCTACAATAAAAAAGAGAAAAAAAATAAATGAGGTTATGTAAACTAGAAGTTGCAGTATTTTGCTCAGTGACTGCGAGTATTCCACCCTTCTGCAATGAAACTACTACAGTACATAAGTACAATTTAAAAAGGAAGAATAAGATGGTACATTTCCAGAAGAATAAATTGCAAACAAATTACGCAATTTACTTTAAATGACATCTACAGATGACAGAATAAGCATTACAAAGGGGATGTAGTCGGCAATCCAGAGGTCGGGATGCCGGCGGTCAGAATCCCGACCGCAGTTGGCATTTCAGCTCCAGAATCCCGACCGCTGACATCCCCACGGTAAGTATTAGGGCTAGAGGTTAGGCACTAGAGGAAGGTGGTTCGGGTTAGGCTGCGGGAAAGGTGGGTTAAGGGGAGAGTTAGGGTACTTACCTGCAGGCGTCAGGATTAGGACACTCAGGGTGCCGATGTCAGTATTCTGACAGTCGGCACCCCGACCGCCCGGATCCCATACTCAATCCCTACAAAGTATATGTCTCCTTCCCGAGTTGACTTACTGGCAGTCAGTCAGGAACCAGACTGTGATATTAGGGTCAGACTGATGTACAATAAATCCTAAAATACACCTACAAAAACACTTGTGAGCCAAGAGGTGCAGTGAACGGTGGTCTACTGTCGAGGGGGTATAGTTATATGGTGAGATAAGCTACACCTGGTTTACGGGAAAAAAAACAAGTGTATATGCAAGAAAAAAATACCACTACTTAATTGCTTGTTTGCAGAGGTAAAAGTGCATAGCAGTTCTATTACGTAGGACGCCTTTACTTGGTATGTTTTAGAAATCACCCACCACCTTAAAAGGAAAAGAAATGCCAGTAATGCTATTCTCATTGACTACTTGAAGCATTTTTCTAGAAAACAATGCAATGTCCAGGCTAGGCAATGCCTTCATCAACACAAGGGATGAAGGTCTAAAATGCGCCGTTTATTTTTTTAATATACCCACACATGCCATGATCCTCACCAATTGAACATATGAAGGATAGCAAAACTTCAGCCTCTTTTTTCATTACTGTTAATAAAACATCAAATGAATGGTGCCAAATCCATGTACCGAGTACCAGACACTTGTATAATCTATAGCAAGACAGGTTGAAAAAGGAGACTCGCAGAAGCCCAATGCACAGTTAGAAGGGCCACTATACAGCTTATTTAAGTAGTTCTATAAAGTAGCTTCTTAAAGAAGCTGCTATTTCCCCAGTCTGGCTTTGCCACCATTTTCCTGCTAGGGGTGGGCGGTCTGTTTCTGGATGCCCACTGCATAACGAAAGTCTTTAAGGTCGATATAATTAGGAGTGAGTTGAGTTCTCATACTGCAAAAACTAGCATTGTATTTTCTGAAGAACTTTGCATTTTTCTGTTTGCAGCTCCCTGAGTAGGTGAAAAGGTAGGGAAAAAAAAAAAGTCAGAGTTATGGTATAACATACCTTAGATATCTCCTCTTCTTCGAGGTCCATAGGGTCCACAGAATCTACCTTGGGGTAGCTAGTGGAAACGACCCATTGCACCAAACAGCTTCTAGCTTTGTAGCTCCCAGCATGCATCGGTCCTCCTCCCTATATACCCTGCCACCAGCCACAGGCATTCAGTCTCAAATGATTGTCAAGTTTCTTATGTCACCTCCTTTAAAGAGGATGCTGCAGGAATGGGTAACGTAGTGCTCCTAATCAACCTTGTGACATGAGCGTCTATCGTTGGGGGAATCTCCCATTTATTACACTCACCTAGTGTAAATGGGTACAGAAAGATTATATTCCTTGTAGCATGAAAATGCTTCCCAGGAGTATTCCATGCCTCAGACATAAGATTCGTCAGTTGTTCAGACTGAGGAAAATACTCCTTAGCCACCTTCTGCCGTCTAAAGACCACTTTATCTGACAGTGGGGCCTCTTGTTCCTCTATACGGAGGACAGATCTAACCACTCTCACCAGAGAGGGGACATCCACCAGGGACTGATTGTCATCTTCTACTAGACTCTGATCATCAGAATATGAAGAGGAATCCGTGACCTGAGGCAACTGATAGGAACCTCTCTTATGCCACTGCTTCGCCACCACCTGTCTGGCTGCTGAGGAGCTATAGATGGTGGCGTACTCTGACTAGAGTAAGCAGTACAATTAAACCAACAGGAATGCATGGGGGGCATATACATAGAAGGATGCAACTGCTGTGAATACCCCATAGCATGGGGAAACACCGCAGCCCGAGCCTGGGCTTCTGCGACTTTGTCCACTAAGTGCGACAAAACCTGATACCACCCGGATGGTTCTGGCGCTAGAGCTCTAGATGTACTGGCCTGAACAGGTAGCTGTTTACAACAGAGGCTACACAATCCCTCCAGGTTAACATCCTGATAGGCCTGCTGAACAAGACATACATGATCTGAGCACAGGCACATCATCCTTCTCACCTACACCTTTAGACATGACAAATGTTTAAATGCTATATAGTGGTGCTGGTGTTTTCGGCCCCGGTGGAGGTAGTAGGAGTCGCAGTACCTGAGTTGTTTGACGCCTGGTACTGCTAAACTCGGTAGTCAAAAATACTAAGTAAATCATAAAAGAAAAAAAAAAGCCTGGGACTGCCTAGAATGCCCCGGTGTTGTAACAGGTACGTATGGATACTTGCCGTGCACCAAACAAAAAAACTGAATGCCTGTGGCTGGGGGCGGAGTATATAGGGAGGAGGACCGATGCATGCTGGGAGCTACAAAGTTAGAAACGGTTTGGTGCAATGGATCGTTACCACTACATACCCCAAGGTAGATTCTGTGGACCCTATGGATGCTGAAGAAGAAATCTTTATTTTAAGGTTAAACCGTCATGACAGTGCCATGAACTGCCTGGGGTTTTGCTCTTTGCTCTGGTGCTTCTAGCACACTCTGGTCTGTATCTTAGCAGTTCGTTGAATCAGTTGAGTGTGCTACAAGCACCAGAGCAGAGAGCGACACCCCAGGCTGCATGGGTTGTGACAGGTGCAGGGTGCTAGAATGAACACTACAGTGTGTTACAATTCATGAATAGTAACCATATGTCAGCATAAATAAGGTAATCCGCACAAAAAATCATACATATTATATCTAAAAATATACCAATTGAGTAGCTTTTATATTCTATTTCCAGGTTCTGTACCCAGATGTGGTATGATATGTCGAGGTGCAGAATGTCACTACCATCATGTAGACATGTGTTATGAATATCGATATTCAGCATACCTACATGTTCAGAATGTCGACAGTCATAATTTTAACACTACTATTTTTACCTGCATCTAACCCTAATTGTAGTCTAACCCCAACTACATGTGCCGACACTGACTGTCAATATTCACAATGTCGACATTTTGGAAATGTTGAGAATGTAATATGACTTGTCGACATACCAACAACCGCCGCCACTTTACCGCCGATGCTGGTGGAAGGGACCAGGTGGTCCCTTCACCAGGTACCCGCCGAACTGGTGACCCGGCAGCACGGATGTGTCCCGCAGGGGACACATCTCCTCTGCCTGCCCCTCCAGCTGTGCCAATGCTGGGATCAGACACTTGATCCCAGCACAGCTTTCCACTGCAGCAGCCAATGAGAGTCTGTCTGACTCTCATTGGCTGCTATAACAAACAGCGTTGTGTCTTTCTCTGCAGGGTGGCCAGGTCCCGGGGACACGCTGTGCTGCAGCCAGCTGTCAGGGATTTGCCACATCACAGCTTGTCCCCGGAGACCCGGCTACTTTTTTAAAGCAAGTCCCCACTGCTCAATCCCGGGTAAAATCCGCGCTATAGCGTGTATTTGCGAACACTGCACAGTAACACAGGACGATGCCATATACATCTGTTGTACATATTAGGGATATTCAACAAGTTCAAAGAGTACTCAATACATGAAAACCAGGATTGTGAATTAACCTAAAACAGTAAAAAACTGAAACGCTGAGCAAAGTGTTATCCACACATTTGTTTTTTTTAACAGTGTGAATTCCAAGATAATGTTTCTGTACACCTGTGTGATGGGTGGGGTAAATGGGGTAGTCATAGATTTCTGTACATCACTCACTCTCCCACATTTTTGTTAGAGCATGTATGTTAACACGGAATGTCAAATACCTATGCTTATGGTACATAATATGACATACTTTCATTTTGAAGCCTATTTGCAAAAGCTGGTCTTGGGGTTCTCCCTCTAGCAGCTGAACTATATGAGGACATCACCAGGTCCCAAGCACTGGATATAGAAACTGCTCCAACCACACTGATCGCACTGCATTCTATGCTGTTACTGGACGTTAATCGCCTGAAAAGAAATTCAAAAGATTTCTTGCCAATGCACTGGAAACAAGATACCACTGACTAACCACCTGATTCCTGTGTACAATATAGTGTGCTGAGAGAGTCGCACACACTACATGGCCAAAACTATGTGGACACCCCTTCTAAATAGTGTGTTTGCTCATTTCAGCCACAGCCATTGCTAACAGGTTTATAAAATACGACACGCAGCCATGCAATCTCTTTAGTCAACCTTTAGCAGTAGCTTGGTTTGTACTCATTGATTTAACTCACTGGGGGCAACTCCATTGTTTACAGTGGCTCTCTCTTTTGGGTGCCCGATAAAGCAATTCAATTGTTGCTCCACCCGGGCACGAATAGCCACGGCTGCACAGATTTCTGCTCGCAGCCTCTCGAGGTGGAATTTCGGGCACCAAAGCAGTACTTTAGACAGATTTAGCCGCTCCGCATAGTTAAACCCAGTGTTATACTGAATCGCCCCCACTGACTTAATCTAGCACCTTTCTATTAAGTAACTCATCCAATTTCTCCCCTGATAGAGATGTCCTGTGCAACATAAGTGCTGTTATTGTGAAGCTGAAACATCTTGGAGGAAAAAGAGCTCAGTAACGTGATAGACTACACTAGCTGACAGAAGGGGGCCAACGAGTGCAGATGCACATAGTGTGGAAAAATACCTTTCCCCAGTGTGCAACACTCACTACTGTGTGTTCTAAACGGACTCTGGAAGCAACATCGCCACAGAAACAGTTTGTCGAGTGCATCATGGATTAGGTTTCCATAAGCAAGCAAACGCACAGATCATTAATGTCAAAACTTGGCTGGAAAGTGTAATACATTGGACTCAGGAGCAGTGGAAATGTGTTCTCAGAAGTGACTAAACACTGGGCCTGGTTCAGAGCCGGACGCTCTGACAGAGCACTCGCTCTGAATCAGGGCCGGCCTTCTGTTTTTTTAGAACGGCCTCCTGGCCGCTCGCATAGCTGTGGATGACCATCGGGCTTGCGACGAGACCCTTGTGGTAGGGTCTCGTTGCCGGAAGCCCCAGAGTGCTTTCGGCTCTAACAGAGCCGAAAGCACTCCCACTGACATCACTTGTGATGTCAGTGGGGCCGGCCCCAGACGGTAGGCGTTCCCATGGGAACGCCTCCGTCTGGGCAGCCACTCCCCCGGCCCGCCCACCAAAGGGGGCGTGCTGTCACTCAACATCGACAGCACGCCCCCTTTGGTACGAGACCCGGACCGACGGTTTGCCCGTCGCTATCCGGGGCTCGCGCATGCGCACGACGGAGCCAGCTCCGTCGTGCGCATGCGCACTGGGCCACCGTCGACCCGCTTGCGAGCGGGTCTGAATCAGGCCCACAGTTCACTGGCAGTATGATGGCCGAGCCTAGGATTTTGGCAGTTTACATCTGTATGCAGCAAGTGGCATCTCCCAACTATGTATAAAGAAAAGATCTACAGTCAAGAAGGAGGAAAATAAAACTATTTTGATGATGTAGCTTTCATGGCTAAAATCTTTTTCTCCACGATTTGCCTTCGGGAGTTTACATACTGGGGGATATGGAATATTCATTAAGACGCACCGGGCTACAAAAGTGACCAAATTAAAATGGATCTACCAGGACTGCGGAGTATCTCATACTGTTCTCTGCATCCATTGATCTGAGAAGCCGATCTAGTTTGTTGCCTTACATGACAGGTACCAGGTTACCTACATTTAGGACCGGCACGGACATTTCTTTAAAGCAGGGATGCGGAATCTCAGGCCCGGGGGCTGTATAAGTCTCGTGGAATCATTTGGTCTGGCCCTCTGAGCTTTTTTTTCTGCTAGCCTCAGCTGGCTAGCAGGGTGCCTAGAATCCTCAGGATGCTCCGGGCATTGCTGTAATCAACGGCGATTGTGGCGTCACACGGAGGGGTTGTGGCCTGCACCGGACCCGCGAATAATGTTTTATATATATCAAAATGGCCCTCGGCAGAAAAAAGGTTCCCTACCCCTGGTTTAAAGTATCTAATTCATCTTGCCTCATAAGACAACAAATATGATCACTGATTCACAGAAGCCCAATACAATGAGAAGTGTTCCAACATGTGCTTTATATAAATTGAGGCAGTCTCCAGAACATAAGAAATGTACATCTGAATTTAGTTCTCTGTAGGACTCTGTAGTGAGGGTGCTAACACTCACCTCCTGTTTTAAGGGCTGTAGCAAGTAGTTCTCTGCATTTAATCCTGACAGGGTCTGATGTGCTGGGAGCTCGTGGGAAAGAAGTAATGAAGCTTTCAGATGGGGCTGCACACTCTTCCTTCCGAATGCCAAAATTACTGCTTGAACTGCTGGGAGAAAAAAAAAAAGTGTAATATGTATTTATCAGGTTTACCAAGCATTTGACCCCCACAGCTCTGCTACATGTGGGTAGTGGGGCATTAATTTAAAATGTTGTAAGAGATATCCTTTAGAATAAACATGCATGATGTTTGGATCCCATCATTGATCATAAACTGAGCAGTAGTTGCCCTCCACAACAGCTGAAAACACAGCCATTCAGCCTCCACCTACTAGGATCTCTGTCCCTGATAACTTGATGTGCTGGACTCAGGCCGTGCACCTGTCACATAAAATATAACAGGAGCTTTGTTGGCTGAACCAACATTCCTGAAAATGCAGCCCATTACTTCACTAAGAACTAGTGTCACAGAGTGCCTTAGCAATAATACCCAATTTATAGTGATTTGAGGGGCTGCAAAAATGGCTGGCTCTATATATAGTTGGTAGGTGACCATAGCAATAAAATGGTACTTAATCATTATACGAGTCATTGCAGTTATCACTGCGATCACTACCATCTCAGTGCCACCTGGTCTGGGCTTTGTTCCTCTCGCCCTTGCTGTCAGCCCCCCCCCCCCCCCATCCCCCATGTTTCTATTCCCTTCATCATCTGCCTCTAGTCTGTTCAGTATATCCACCTGTGTCTCCACACAGTACTGGTGACATGCAGCGGCAGGGCTCTCACAAATATACAAGGAATTTGGTTCAGCTGTTCCCGGGAATGACAGGTGGTCAATTGGCAGCAACATAACTGACAAGTACCTGTAAAATAATCAGCGATTCCCCAAACACCTGCCTAGAGGCCATCATTGCTCCTGCCAGCAGCATGTTGTCTATGGGCAACACACTGTATTTGGAAGGAAGAAAAAAAATCTGCAACAGGAGATTGCCTAGTCCCATCTGAGGCAACATGCAGTCCATGATGCAGGGCTTGACAAATTATTCTAAAATCTAGGAGCCAGGATGAAAGTGTAGGAGCCAGACCAACCCCCCCCCCCCAAAAAAAAAAAATTACAGGAGTAAGGAGCACAGCTGTGTGTTATGCAACTGTTATACACACTATACTAGTCTACAAAATGGTCACAGTTGAATGGATACAGTAACATGGAGGCTCACTCACTCCTCTGCACAGCTCCCCTGCTCCACCCTCCATTAAAAACAGACCACATTTCACATAAAACAATGGTGCCAGAGAGTACAACAAAACCCCCCTCCCCTCATGGTCACAACACTATCCCTCTGAAGTCGCTCCGCAATCCCTGGCTACGCATAGACCCTACTACCAGAGATAGTAGACAGACAGCCGGGATGTACAGGAGGATCAGCATAGACTGGTAAAGACAACAGGGATCAGAGCAGGCCAGGAAGGACAAAGGCACAGCAGCCGACACTCAGCACATGCACTCCTGTGCATGATATGAACACCGCAGTACTATATCTCCACCAGAGCTGATGAGGATCTGCTTTCTCCCTCACTGCAAAATCTGGTAGCCATGGCGACCTGGCCCCTGGGATTTGTCGAGCCCTGCCATGGTGACCCCAGCATCAGAAACAGCCTCCCTACAACCCACCGGGTCACCAAATGGCAGATAATATTTTACATTTGTGGTTACTGCTACTCAAAGTAGAATTTTCAGTTTGGGTGGCTTTAGAAAAATTCTAAATACTACTACTCTTCATACCGCAATATTACACAGGACACAAGGTCTCAACAGTACCTCTCTTCCCTAGCCTCTGGGCTGTTCTGGGCAGGAGAGGCCTGCTCTTTCTTCTTCTCCTCTGGATCTTTGTCAAATGAAGGGCCATCTACAAGAAAGTCAAAATATGCTACTTATTGATCATATGGTTTGTAAAACACTTTATATGTAAACAGTTGGAGCTATGAAAGCTATGAAATACACAACTACGGTCATTCTTATTTCCCCTACAATAAATGAAATGTTTGACATTCAATGAACAATACTGCTGCATATTAGTATAACCAGTATACAAAACACCATGATGTCATAGTAGATGCAGCAACATATACATATAGAAGCTTCACGAGAAATTGTTTTTGCTATGTGTAAACTAATATACTTAAAATAAGACTGACAATTTACATTAATTTTAATATACAGTACATAAGAGGTAAAATAAATTTAGCAGAGGAAAAAAAAAAAAAAACACTTTCTAATGGGAATTTGCAGAAAAGTATTATTTGGCAAATTTCTCTGCAAAGATTCGATAGAAAGCAGGGCTCCCAAGTCACCTAGTAGTTTCTTCCAGGATTTGATGAGGGATTTGGCTAGAGACGTCACATCTTCATTTGCACTTTGTTTACGGATGGCGTTCACAGACATTCCGATGCGTGTGGACTGCAAATACAGAAAATCCATTTTGAAAAAGGAAAGTAAATGTTCTGGACGCGATCACATGGAAGGCTTCAAATGCCTTTGGAAAGAACACAGCTTTAGAGAATACAAAATGTGTAACTGTTCCTACATAAATATAAGCAAACTTCTTTTTTTGCGTGGTTTATTTTGTAAAGGTTCTAAAGGACTAAGACTGGAGAAGGAGTAACCAAGAGGCTAACTTTAATTCCTGATCATAAGGACACCGGGGAAAGGTAAGTATCAGCCGCTTTTGGGAGGGAAGAGTTAAGTATAGGCAGCCCTGGGGGACTTAAGAGGTAGGCTGCAGTAGGGGGGAGGTTAGGTCCAGGCACCACCACGGGAGGGTTAGGTAGGGTTAGTATAAGGGTGCGGGAAAGGAGGGTTAGGGGGTAAATAGGACAGGGGAACATTACTTACCGTTCCCCTGTCGGGATGCCGCTGTCAGTGTACTGATAGCCGGCATCCCGTCCATCGGTATTTCATAACGATTTGATCCAAAGCTGTCAAATTATTATTGTAAATGAAAAATACACTTAAAGTTAATAGATAATTACAAGTATCTGAACTTTGTCACGGTAAGGGAAATGAATAATATTGTGGTAGGTCTATGTTTGATGTCCCTTTAAAACAAGGGTCGTCATGAAAGTGATAAAGCACCAGACAAGTCATAACAACTGAGAATATGATATGCAGTACAATAAACTTTGAAGTGCTAAAGTTATTTACATCTGAAATTTAGGTTTAAGGGCACCCTCTACAGGTTCAAAACAAAACCATCAGGTGCACCACAAAGTAAAGATAGTAAAAAGCTAAAAACATCAACTTAAAAACAAACTTTTTCTTTAGTGAAGCTACGGCCTTCTGCAATACTTGAGAATAATTTCTTCCAATAAACAGATAAAACAGAAAAGTTTGAATCCAACCTGCCAGGATTTGCGATATTGGATCATTTGATCAGAAATACTGTAAAATAATTACTAGTGGAAGAGAACAATTTGAACAAAAATAACTGATATGGCACACTGCAGCTAAAAAAAACAGGTCATTATATTCTCTGAAATATGGAAGTACCACTGAGCAATGGATACATTTTCATCAGAATAGATATGCAATGAAGTAAAGGCAATATATTGACTTGCATCACTAGATGAAACAACAAGTGCTGAAAGGACAGCAGCCACCTAATTATTTCAAGTGAGTCTTTTGGTATAAGAATGTTTTACAATTATACACCTATAGAGATTATATCCCTAACAGCTCCTAGGCATAGCGCGGTCACTATAACTAATTAATATCTCAGTATAGTCTTCTTTCTACAAACAAAAATATATTCTAGTATCTGTTCCACTTTTAGGAACTTGCATTACACAGCTCGCAGACAAACACATAATTAGGTGCAATGATGAGACAGCCAATTCTTAGTCCTATATGAAAATGTATCCACAAATGGTTGTAATACAAGAACATATAACAATTTTCTCTTGTGGCAGATACTATAGTAAGAGACAGACTATTAATAAACATTGATATTTAACGCAGAATGAGTTGCAATTAGGACTTAGGGCCTGATTCAGAGATGGCTGTCAATGCAGTACGCAGCTGCAAAAATATGCTAATAGTTCTAAAGCTTACCAGAGCATAAGGACGCCCACTGTTAACTTTTCATATGCATACAACGTCGCTTACCTGTGTAAATATCTAACATCGACGCACATCTAGCGGCCATCTTGTCCTGGTGGCAGCTCTCCTGATACACAGAGGGCTCTCATGCAATGTAGGAGACCGCAAGGGCTAATTTATGCACGCCCATGTAACAGCGTTTAAATGGTCAGACACACCTTCGTTTTACTGACCACCCCAGTTACCTCCCCCAAACGCTGATTACCTGTCACTCACTTTGCAAATGGATCTTCTGTGCGTGCAGAATCACAAGACAATCGCAGCGCGTGGGCAGTGCGGCTTGTACGTATGCGCAATGGCAAACAATTGCTCGATCTGTGTAAAAATCACATTAGCATCCATCTCTGAATCAAGCCCTTAGCCAGGATTTGTACATTTCTTTAGTAAACGTGACCAGTGATGCACTTGCTCCATAGAGCGTCTTCAAGGTACAGTATGCACAGGAGTCATTAGTACCACCTGTAGATCAATTGTGTTCGGTGCTCCACACTATATATCAACAAGCTGGGTCCCCTTGTTCCAGAAAGCCACTTATTTAAAAGAAATATATTGCCACCCTTTAATTTATTCATACCTATGAATTAACTGAGGTTACTAACACATCGCCTCTAAGCTTTACATGTGCAGGTTTTCCTTATAATAATGTACCTATGCTTCACTCACTGTATGGTGAATAATGTACAGTAACCCCTCCAGCTGACCACTAAGGAAGCTCCATCCACTCCATTAATTAGTCATTTTAACAATGTCGAGACCACAAATGAAACATACTACATCCATGATCTATCCGTCATTTGGTAAAATTACTAATGTTTATAGTGGTCCAATTGTTGTTTTGACAAGAGTGCTAGCTGTGTGCAGCATCTGGCAAGTTAGTGTTGAAAGACTAAATATCCTAGCTAAGCAGCTGAGTCCCAGAGAACCAGACACTGGAAGCACAATGGAGTATAATCCGTGTGGTCCTTATGAACACAAGTCTCTGTTTACTCAACAGCACAATGTTCAGAAATTGGTGTGAAAACTAATCTGAGACACAAGAGTATGGAGAAGGTAAAAGCTGGAATCTTCAATGTAGCTATGCAACTCAGGGAGGTGTTGGGAAACATACCTGAAGAAGCTCCAGAGTCATAGGGAGATTTTTAAGCTCTTTTAATAAATCTAAAGCCCCGGCCTGCATAAAGAAATAAAATGGGAAAAGTAAATATATAAACACACAAACATTTCAAAGACCTACAAAAATGAGTGTTCATTTCAAACTGTATGCATTATGACAAAATTAAATTAATTCTTGAAAATCTGTTTATGCTTTGCCAGCATGGAGCCCATGAAGTGCCCATTTTACATTCACATGGTCACAGTGCCAGATTAAGAACAGGGTAGCCGGAGCAGTCTCCCAGGGGCCCCAACACATAGGGGGGTACCCACACAGCTACATCACCAGCATCAGACTGACTTGTGAGGGTACAGACTGCAACAATACTGTGACAGGTGACAAGCAGCGCAGGTGGGAGGGGCTAGCTAGTTAATGGCTGGAGACACACATGTATGAAGACAGTTTTTATATCAAAACTCTGGAGCATGACAGCACATCCCCGGCAAGCAGGAGAAATAAGAAGTTCTCAAGCAGGACCAGTGGCATAATGTGAACCGGGGGCACTGTGGCATGTCAATTGGAGCATCACAGCATGTTCAACACTTTTGTGGTACTAGGGGTATTTAAACCTTTATAAAAACATTGCCAGCAGTATATCATTTTGACAGTTTTATCTGTAGGGGCCCCAATAAGTTAGTTGCCCTGGGGCCCCCACAAGCCTAAAGGTGCGTACACACTGGGCGATAAAGTGGACGACTTTGTCCACTTTGTCGTCCATTTTTAAGCCCAAAACGATGAACGATAACGATGACGCGCATTCCCGCGGGTCGTTCGTCATCATCGTTCATCGGGCTGACATGCAGGCCAACCTGACGATCTCGTCAGGTTGCTGCATGTCAGGGAATGGGGGAGAGAGCCCGACGCTGAACGATATCGTTAATGATATCGTTCAGCGGCTGTGCTCAATGTCATAAACGACATTGAGCACAGCCTGCCGGGGACACACTAGACGATATCGCTCAGGGAGCATATCGTCTAGTGTGTATGCACCTTTACATCGGCCCAGCATGGATGCACCTGTCAGATAGATAACAACCATATTAGATCATTACCAACAGGCTTCACAAGCATTACACTGACATTCATTTTACATTTCAAAATGAAAAGCCTAAGGAGCTAATGTGCTGATGTAGGTGCTCTGCATACACTGTCTGCACACTGCCCCTGCTGTGGGTATATAATAACCCTCATCCCCTTGTTTACCATAGGAGAGCGCGCACCTGGTGTTCCCCCGTGTCGGGAGCGCGCATTTGGTATTCCCCGGTATCGGGAGCGCGCAGCACTGGAGGGAACCATGATTCCATAACATGGAGGAAGCTGGGGTAGGTGTACCACAATGCACGCAGTGACCGGCTGCACGGAGACATGAAGCCCGGGCTAATACAAGCCTCCAGGCCACCGCACACAGCGGCACTCACCGTGTTTTTCTTCTGCACCATGCGCTCCATCTTTTTAGCTATGCGGATTATCTCCTCCCCGCCGGCCGCGCTCATCTCTGCAGCTGCCCCCTCGCCGCTCTCACATGCACAGGCGGAGGACGCGCGGTTACAGCGCCGGTGAGAGTTCCCGCTATGGGCGTTCTACTCCTCTGCTGCACACTCCGGAAGCTCCGCACGACAGTAGCAGAAGGCGAGGACGCCGCTCTCCTGTCACCATACGCGACGCTCTGCCCCTTCCTGCTGCTGCGACACAGCGCATCTGCTCTCAGCTGCTCTGTATCTGATGTGCGCCACCCTGCGGCGGGACATGGACACTGCACTGACTGTCATTAGTCGCAGTGTGTCCACCTGCTTGCTGGGGTTGCTGCTAACCGCAAACAGCAAGGCAGCCACATCCCACATCCATCACTCACCGGCCAGCTATGGAATGGTCTAGGTAATGTGAGGAAATACTCTTCTGGTTTATGGGAAGTTACACGTGTTGTGGTACAGGTACAATTGGCATAATAATACAGAAAATGGAATATACATGATATATATCACATGAAACAAGTCTCTACCAGTGCAGTGTTCTCTTTTATTTCTTTCTCAGGATTGGCCAACCTGTGGCTCTCCAGCTGTTGTGAAACTACAAGTCCCAGCATACCCTCACATCGATCATCTGGTGAAGCATGCTGGGAATTGTAGTTACACAGTAAGCCTCTAGGCTTTATATGTTCATATGGGATGTCGACGGTCGGTCGAAATACTGTCGACGGAATCCCGACAGCAGAATCCTGACCGCCAGCATCCTGAAGGTAAATATCGGGGCTTAGGCACCTGGCAGGGGGAGGTTAGGTTTAAGGTGGTTATCGTGCCGTGTATGGGCACGATATCGTACCTGATATCGTGCTGCGCGCTCCCGCGGGGTCGTACATCGCATCCCCAGGTCTTTCTGCAAAACCATCTGACCTGGGATGCGATGTACGATCCCATTCAAATGGTGGAGGGGGGAGCCGGCATATCGTGCGGTCTGTGGGGACCGCACGAATGCCGCCAGTGACAGCACGATCCGTCTGATGACGGATCGGCAGTCACACTACACGGTACATCGCACCATGTATGGCCAGCATTAGGCACTAAGATGGGAAGTTAGGGTTAGGCACTAAGGGGAGAGGTTAGGGTTAGGCACCATAGAGGGAAGGTTAGGCACCAGGGAGGGAGGGTTAGGGGTAAGGGTTAGTCTTACTTTACTTAAGGGTGTCGGGATTCTGACTGTTGGGATTCTGACTAGCAGCATCCCGACCGCTGGGATCCCATACCCAACCCATTCATTTTTATTGAAGACCAGTATGTAGAATTAATAAAGAGCATTACATTTAACTGCCATTTTATAAATATATATATCAATTTCCATGTAATTTTGTTCATAAAATCTAAATATACCATCAGAATTGTGGTATCGCGTAAGGTTTTTAAGGTATTTTGAAAGATTAAAATTCAAAAATGAAAATTTTAATAACAGTAAGTGCTTGGCATGACTTCCTCCTGCCTGCACTATAGGGGGAATTGAGTATGATGCCGGACGTCGGTATACCGACGCCGAAATCCGAAGGTAAGTATACTAGCCTAAATCCGGGAATGGGGGGTTTAGGATTAGGGACCTCCCGGGTGTGTTAGGGTTAGGCACCACCGTGGGGAGTAGAGATGCGTATGACTAGCACCAAATTCCCTGTAAGATCCAATAGAACAACAGGGACCTTTCAACACTGCCCCCAGAGAGTAATTGTGAAGACATGGAATAGTTCCAGCGGTATCTTGAGATCTGTGTTGTAGATAGATTTGATCTTGTTCCCGATGTATCCCGAAATATGTGAAAAAATATAAAACGAATATCGTGTGATACTGTTAAATGGAATATGTTAGATTCAATGAAATTGAAAATGCAATCACCTTTTGTAGTTGGTATATGAGTGTTGGACCAATTTCCACCGTGGTCCTACGGTGGTTGCTAGATACAACGTTGATTCGATGTGTTCTTGGATCACTCAGGAACGGTGTCAGTCATTAGGGAGAAACAAACGTAACATGCAAATCAGTAAACCCAAAAGAAGTTCTCCAAATTTCTGTAGAGTAAGATATAAGCCTTGGACATTTATTTTTAACAACCGATGTCCGTCGGTTCTATGGGATTAATGGTCCTTGGATCCAAAAGACTGATTTGTGAAAAAATCAAATTGCTGTATTTTTTTTTATAAAAAATACTTTTATTGGTCCATAATTGGTGTAACCTAATTTACATCAATAATCTAGCGTTTCATCGGTATTTGCCTGGACCTGCTTTGCCCATTTATCATGGTGAAGCAGGTCCAGCCTTTTGGCAGAATGTATTCTTTGTTGTGCCGAAGAGGGAAAGTGTTAATTCACCTCTCCATGTCGACTGTTCTGTTCAGCGTTTCATGTTGTACTGCGCATGTGCCGAGTCATATCCTCCCAGCGGCCCCTGCGCTTGTTTGTTTGTGCATGGGTGTTTCACAATAGACACTGCTGCGTTCATAACAGACCAAGCATTATTAACAAAAACAAAGGGGTCGATCCAATTAGCCGCGATGAACTCACCGACGTGAGTCATCGCGGCAATGGCCGGACTTTACGGCAGCCCGAAGGGTGCGAGATGCCGATCCGTTGCCGGCATTTTAACGCTGTTGCAATGGCAACTCGCACCCTTTGTGGCTAATATTTTTTACTCTGTAAGTTTTAACAAAGTAATGGCAGCTGCTAAAATTCGTGGATATGTAAACTTTTGTTGTTTATCTGGCAAGTTCACACCAAAAAGTCAAAGAAAGCCTATTAGCGCCTTGTTAAAGAAGGCTAATAAAATGTACTTTGACTGTGCTCTTAGGGCTTGATTCAGACCCGGTCGCTAGATGCGTACGCTCGTTCCCAGCGTATGCAAATTTGGCTAAGTGACGGCATGGCAGGCGATCACACAGCAAGCCATTAGCACGCCCACTATGTCGGCGTGCGATCGCTTTGTGTATGCAGACACCCACCAGCCAGTCTTAAGACGCCCACTAGCGCACCTCATCTCCAGGACGTGTATGCAACCATCTGGTACCATCGGAAGCGAAAACAGCACTTGAGGTAGACTATTCCCTACCTCAAGCACTGCGATCACTTCAGTGTGAAATACAACCATGTGACGTGTACTATGACGCTGCCTGTTAATTATGCACGCCTCTGATACGGCATTATTTCGGTCAGGCACGCCTGCGTTCGCACCTCCACTCCCCTGTTTCTAGTGGCCAGCCCGTTACCACCCACAAACGGCTTCTTCTGTCACTCACTCTGGTGAGCTGTCTATGGTCGCCAAGCGAACGCTTCCCGATCTTTTACAATGGTTGGCGCAAATGCACTGCGATGCATATGCATGTGCACAATGCGAACCATCGGCAGCTACGAGCGAACGCTTCTTCGCTTCCGGGTCTGAATCGGGCCCTTAGTGACCAGGATAAAATCTGGACACCCTGTATTTCTCGCATAACCTGTGCACTAATATGACAGAATGGATGAAAGGAAATCGCCGTATGATGCCGTTCGCTGTCCCAGTGGTATGTTGTGCTCCTGAAAACCACTGTACTGACTTCTTTTTATCTAACTAGTCTTGCTTGGCAGTCCAGTAGAACTAAGCACACTATCAAATATTCTGAGGTATCTTCAGTGCTAAAACCTGTGCCTCATGGAGAAAGGCTGCCTGTTCCTGTACCTCTTGTGTGTACCAGTGAATCGGGGACATCAATGGAAAGCAAGTCAAGAACATGCAGAAATGACATTGGAATATCACCCAAAAACTGAAGAGAAATCATCTCACATCATAGCTCAGGAAGAATTAAATGATTTGGTTTGTGACTTGAAACTGTCAAAATAACAACCCGAACTTTTGGGTTCTAGGCTTCAACAGTGGAACCTTCTGACTCAAGTTACGACAATTTCAACTTTTAGGACAAGAAACGTTTCTTTGGCCAAATTTTTTGAAAAGCACAATTAAATGTTTATATGTACTGATGTTAACGGTTTAATGATTGAGTTTAGTGTTCAGCACAATACTAGTGAGTGGCGACTGTTTATTGATTCTTTGAAGAGTAGTCTGAAAGCAGTGTTACTCCCTAATGAGAGCAAACTCTCTTCAGTACCTCAGACTTATGCAGCAGTGGACATGAAAGAAACTTATGAAACTATGGCTGTGTTTGAGGGTTGAACCTCAGATATAATATTTGTTCTCCTGATCACTTTATGAACATTCTTGTGCACATTATAATATTTTATTTATATAGCGGTTTTCTCCTAAAGGACTCAAAGTGCATTACATTTACAGTACAAAATAAGCTTAAACAAGAGACATTAGTGAAATGCTTGGGTGAATAGGTGAGTCTTGAGTCTATGTTTGAAGGATTCTAGAGTGGAGGCTTCTCGAACTGTGCGGGGAAGTGAGTTCCATAAGGTTGGAGCCACAAAACTGAAAGCTCGACCCCCCCCCCCCCCCCCCAGACGAATTCCGTGAGATTCTAGGTACTGTTAATAGTCCTTCGTCAACGGATCGCAGTAATCGAGAGGGACGGTAAGGAATCAGAAGCTGTTTCAGGTACCCTGGGCCATGGTCATGTAGGGCTTTGTAAGTTACATTGTTGAAGAATGTTTATTCACAATGCATGGACTACTTAAACCTCCTGCCCCCACTGTCCTTATGCTGGCCATACACTAGTACAATGTAGTATGATGCGATTCATCGTATGTTTTCCCTTGAACTCCCCGGCAGTCCCGACTGCACGATTTGGTGCTTTTTAACACATACAGTCCGCATACGATTACGATAGATATTATAGGCTGCACCTCTGATCATACGATACGCTAGAACAGCGGAGGGAGCGAGCATCTGATCGTATCCTAAGTAAATACTACACGATTTCGACATGATTCATTGTACAACGTGTCTAAAATCGGGCAATCGGCCCAAAATTGCGCTAGTGTGTGGCCAGCATTAGAGTCACAGTCACTCTGCTGTAGAATTTTTCCCCTCATCAAGATGACTGAATTAGCCCCAGCATTAGTTACCTTGGGCTAGTTGCCAATATAACAGCTAGTATTGATTTTTTCTGCTAATTTGCACCAGGCTACGACATGCTGGAGTTGTCAAACTGTAACAGGGAAACCCACAGTGTCATAGCAGAGACCAAAATATATATTATGTTTATTCCTTCCGCACGTAGATCTTGGTTAGTGCAGTTTTTGCAGAACATTCCCCCATTATGCCGTTTACATTGATGTACAACTTGTTTAGTGAGTTTTCTGCAGAATATTCCCCTTATTACATATTTACTAATGGATAATCTATTCTGTTTACACTAGTATACAATGGCATTTTATTTCTTAATGCGATGTCTCCTCATTACATTTTCACTGATAGATGACAGAATTATATTTATTGTTGTTTTAATTTCCTTAAATTAATCTATGCCTGCAAACATGCATACAGTAGGTAAACTTCCTAATCATCTGAGTAGAGACCGGAAAAAGAAAAACCTCCAAAAGTTATTTAGTGTGACTTCTCTGTCCCCTAGTGTCTGCAAAACTTCCCAAATGGTCCCTAAAAAATGTAAAAGAAATCATTCTCTCATTTCCTTCATTGCTTTCTATGGGATGTACCCAATCAATATGCAAAGATGGGCTCAATCATTAACACTGACAATGCATAACAGAAATGTTTATTGAATAACTGGTTAACAGATTTTGTTTTCAGATTGAGCATAAGCAAAAGATATAAAGAAAACCAGGGGTGAAATTGTGCTAATAAAGGGATAAGTATATTGATATGGCAGAATAAATAGAATTATCAAGACACGTAATTAACAATATACAACAACACACAGGTGTAATGAAATACACTAATGAAAAATACATATAAATAAATCAGAAATAATGCCTGATATTAAATATATCTCATTATAAAACCAACAGAATATAAATATATACGAGGTGTGGCTATTAAATAACGAGACTAAAAAACCATGCTGCATGAGTTAAAAGGGAGTGAACATTGACCTTGGACTATCCCAAAATGATTTTGCAAGTTTCACCCCTCTCGCACAGATAGTTTGCCGTCACACAGCATCCGTTGTGTTTTTCCGTGCGTCGTAAAAATGCTTAGGGCCTGATTCAGAGCCGCTCGTAAGCGGCCGCTCGTTCGCTCTGGGTGATGTTCGCTCAACTGCGGATGCGTATGGGTCGTAATGCGCATGCGCAAACCAGTCATTGCGGTCGGAAATCGTGCGCTCGCAAAACAGCGAGGGGCTTCTAATTTGTTTGACAGAATGTACCATTTGTGGGTGGTAACAGGGGAAGGTGCTTGAAAACGGGGGAGTGGAGATCTGAACGCAGGCGTGCCAAACGGTCAAAAGGGCGTTTAATGGGAGTGCATAATTAGTAAAGGAGCGTCATCGACCATGTCACTTGGTTGTCTTTTAGCCTGAACTGCTTGCAGTGATTGCGGTAGAAAAATCCTACCACAAGTACTGCGAGCAGTTCTGATGCCTTTCGATGTTCCCGATTAATCTAATAAATACCGGAGATGACGTGTGATGCGAAGGGCAAAGGGGCGTCTTTACAAAATAGCGAGCGCATTTTTCGTTTGCTCGCTCAGACATAGAGGCGTCAACAAACCACAAAGAGCGAGCGCTCAATTTCAATAGCCGGTCCCTTTTTTGGAACGACTGTCCGCAAATAGCGTGCGGGTCTGAATCAGGCCCTTAGTTCAAAAGTAGAGCAACGTGTTATCTTAACATTTTTAGTTAAATTGACTAAAACAGCCACCAAATATTTTCGTATGTTAACCGAGGCTTACGGAGCAGATTGTATGTCACGTGCACATGTGTTTGAGTTGCACAAAAGAATTTGTGACGGTTGTTAGGATGTCCATCAAAAGCAAATGAAAATGTGGAAAAAAAAAGAGAAACGGTTTTAATTGACTGTTGTCTCAGCATTCGAATGATAGCAGGAATGGAACACATTGACAAAAAAGCTGCTAAGAAAGTTTTGCATCAAGATCTTAACATGACAAAAGTTTGTGCCAAGATGGTTCCAAGGCTTCTCAATGCCGAGCAGAAAGAAAATTGAAAGCAAATTTGCAGATATTTTGGAACAAATTCAAGCAGATTTGCATTTTGTAGATAAAGTTATTAGCTGTGATGAAACCTGGATCTTCCAGTACGATCCTGAGACAAATGGCCAGTCCATGCACTGGTAAACACCATAATCAACAAGAATGAAGAAAGCATGTCAAAGCAAATCCAAATTCAAAGGCATGTTAATTATTTTCTTTGATATTAAGGGTGTTATTGGAAGACTGGGTACCAGAAGGCACAACAGTGAATAAACATTACTACAAAAATGTTCTAGCAACTTTACTGGAAAGAATCAGAAGAGGCCAGAGATGTGGAAAAATGGTTTCATCCTCCATCAGGACAGCGCACCAGCCCACACAGCTCTCTCTGTGATGCAGTTTTTGGCAGAAACAGATTGCAGTGCTAGAACCACCTCCATACTCACTAGACCTCACACTGTGTGACTTATTTCTTTTCCCTAAGATCAAAACTGTACTCAAGGGAACCCAGTTGGCATCAGTTACTGAGGTAAAGAAGAAAACGACAGAGCTATTGAGGCAGGTACATAGAAGGGGAACAGAGATAAAATGTACTTAAAATAAATAACTAAACATAAATTATAGCATCAGTTCTGTTATTTAATATCCACATCTCATATAGCTCTTCAATGCCTTTATAACTTCTTATGTACAATTGATGTAAATAATGTGAATCAATAAAAGAGCTGGTGAGTAAAAAATAGGAACTAAAGAGTCGCAGTTATTGTAAATGTTGTCATGACTCATGTACAGGATTTAATAGCCAGGAATGTCCCGGCGATGTAAATGAGAATCCACTTGGGGTCCTTTCTTGGGGGTCTTGGGGTCCTTTCTCCAATGATCAACCCCCTTCAGTGTGCGGTTTGGTACAAGGTGCATTTGGAGTGACACACCTCCTATTACCTCAGGCTAGCTGTCCAGGGTGTTGGCAATACCTGAGAAGGGGGTCCCTGCTCATGCAGGCTTTATGACAGTTACACGTATAGATACAGGTATAGTCATATGCAGCAATAGTTCTTGTTGAATAACTTGGGCGCCAGATCTTCTCATAAAAATAAACCACTTTATTTCTCTCCTCCTGCACATGACGTTAAAGAACATGAATATGGTTACAGCAGCTATTTCTCTCCCTCCAGTTCAAATACTGTATGGTGTACATCACACTCTTCTTCACCTTCACAGTCAAATACTGTCAGATGCTGTACATCACACTCTTCTTCATTAGCACAGACTTTAAGCACAATTACAATAAATGCTTTGCCTTTACATATGCAGGTCCACCTGGTCCTACGCTGGCTGGTGCCTGTAGTTCTCCCACCTCATACGTGCAGTTCCACCTGGCCCTTTGCTGGCTGATTCCTGTAGTTCTCCCACCTAAGGTGCAGGTCCACCGGGCCCTATGCTGGCTGGAGCCTGCAGTTCTTTTTAACTTCATACATGTAGGTCCACCTGGCCCTTTGTTCCAGGATTCAAGGATAGCCATGCTTGAGCACAAGTGTCTTAATTAGTACCTCAGTTATTTTGATTTAGCCATCTGTGCTCAAGCATGGATATCACTAAAACCTGGACTGTTGATGTGCCTTGAGAACCGAGGTTGGGAAACACTGATCTAAAAGGAAATGCCTATGATTTTCCCCCACTCATATCTACTCGGAAATCGCCATAAAACAAGAACATCCTTATTGGAAATACATTGGTGTTCCTAATTGTCAATGGCTGACATATTTACAGTCAGGTGCATAAATATTGGGACATTGACAGAATTTTCATATTTTGGCCTCTATTCACCACCACAATGGCTTTGAAATGAAACAAGCAAGATGTGCTTTAACTGCAGACTTTCAGATTTAATTTGAGGGTAATAACATCAAAATCAGGTGAACGGTGTAGGAATTACAACGGTTTCTATACGTGCCTCCCACTTTTTAAGGGGCCAAAAGTAATGGGACTATCAACTCAAAAGCTATTTCATGGACAGGTGTCGGCTATTCCCTCATTATTTCATTATCAATTAAGCAGGTAAAAGGTCTGGAGTTGATTCTAGGTGTGACATTTGCATTTGGAATCAGTTGCTGTCGACTCTCAATATGAGATCCAAAGAGCTGTCACTATCAGTGAAGCAAGCCATCATTAGGCTAAAAAATCAAAATAAACCCATCAGAGAGATGGCAAAAACATTAGGTGTGGCCAAATCAACTGTTTGGAACATTCTTAAGAAGAAAGAACGCACCGGAGAGCTCAGCAACACCGGAAGACCACGGAAAACAACTGTGGTGGATGACAGAAGAAAAACCCCTTCACAACAATTGGCCAAATCAAGAACACTCTCCAGGAGGTAGGTGTATATGTGTCAAAGTCAACAATCAAGAGAAGACTTCACAAGAGTGAATATAGAGGGTTCACCACAAGATGTAAACCATTGGTGAGCCTCAAAAACAGAAAGACCAGATTAGAGTTTGCCAAACAACATCTAAAAAAGCCATTACAGTTCTGGAACAACATCCTATGGACAGATGAGACAAAGATCAACTTGTACCAGAGTGATGGGAAGAGAAGAGTATGGAGAAGGAAAGGAACTGCTCATGATCCAAAACATACCACCTCATCAGTGAAACATGGTGGTGGTAGTGTCATGGCGTGGACATGTATGGCTGCCAATGGAACTGGTTCCCTTGTATTTATTGATGATGTGACTGCTGACAAAAGCAGCAGAATGAATTCTGAAGTGTTTCGGACAATATTATATGCTCATATTCAGTCAAATGCTTCAGAACTCTAACCAATCTAAAATTACGTTACTGAAGAGAGAGAGATTGGTTGTCTTAGAGGAACACGTATATCACCAATTTACTAACATAAATAACGTAGTCACACTCAAGAGTTTGTGTTTCCAACGCACAAAAATATTATATTGTAAATGGGATAAATGCCGTAATCTAAACAATGAGCGCCAAAGTACAGTAAATAACAATAAATTATACAATTACCACATGATTCGCAAGCGCACTGGTCCAGGAATTACATTAGTCTCCAAGATGGTGCCACTCACTCAATGGGATTGTATGAGTAAGCAACTCAACCAGGGCTCGGTATTTATTCACTTTAGATTCAATTGTATAACAAACAAGCGAGCTCATTGGCCTTTATTATGAGTCACAGTAAATGCAGCACTTCAATTGTTAGTATACATTTGGTGTCACTAGGGGCTGAACTATGTTAGAGGATCCCATTGTTTCTAATCTCCCGTCCTAGGTATGTTAATTCAAAGGGCCAATGCATACAAAGTTGTACAGTAAATAATATGAATCCTCCAGATCTTCATAACTTGTCGGTGTTTCCTCTGATATTCATGCTGTCTGATTCATAATCCTGTGGAGACAAGGAAATCAGTAGGTACCATACACGACCAGTTTATCTCATTCCTGGGGTCAGATATCATATATCTAGTGTTCAACATATATCATTCGGTCGACATCCTATTATAATATAATATTCTTTATATGGACATTTGCTGTGTCAGTTTGTATGTTATTGAAGTTTTTGTATGCGCTATTTAGCACTGTGCATTGGTAAATGTAAATTATGTTTTGGTGTACTCAGCATTGGATTATTGTTAGAATGGGACACAGTTCATTGTGGAGAGTAGCGTAGTGTGCCATTCACAATATGGCGTGGGGCAGCTGTATGGGGATGCGTGCACTACTGGATGATTGCATGCGTATTGGGATCGCGCATGGGTGCGTGCGCAAATGTGCGTCGGGAGCGTGAATGATTTTAAGAAGTGACTGCGGATGATCAAATCGTCCGATGAATATCGTGAAGCGGGTTATGCGCAATTGTGCGATTGCTTACAATCTATTTGGCTTCAACAGTCCACCCTTTGATAGCAACTATACGCTATCACCATACGCAAGCAATTATCTATAATTTTAATCTGTCAAGCCATACACTATAAAATATTAGTCAATGTTATTTTTATGAGATGGCTTAAGTTGGTAATTGTTAACCATCAACAAAGCTCTCCAGGGGGAAGGACATAAAACTAACTTTATGCGCAGACCACGGACCAGATACTAGAATATGATCATGATCATTGGATAGATGTGGGGATGCACCTAACCCATAAAGATAGCCTTGAATTATGTAGAGACTTCATTTTAAGATGTTTTGAAATAGCATTAATAACATTTTTATGCACTGCGAAACAAATCCAAATCACATCATTACAAGGTACGCATTCTTATGGGGCTTCTACTACCATTCGGATCTTATTTCAGGTGGACACTGTATTATAAAGTATTGTTCAATGTTCTTAACGATATGACTCCGTGTGGTCATTTAAACCGTTAGTAGTGCATCTCCAGGTGGGGTACAACAGCCCTCATACGCACTCAGCGGATCATATACGAGACCATTGTCAGGATGTGGGAACTCATGAAGCTTATGAAGGTCGAGTGGGGGAAAAATGGAGACTACATTTGAACTAGGATGTCCTAAAGAAACATTGACAATACTTTATCATACATGGCAACATGCAAGCAATCATTAGATCGTACTCTAATTCAGGGTTATAATGTAGGGTATTAGTTACATTAGTATTCACAGCATCATGGGTAACTACCATCATTATTTCAGTTTCCCTGTTACCTTTAGAAATACCTTTCCCACATTTCATAACCGCAGGAACACATCTAACGCACATGCCAATTAATAAGATGACTACTAATACTAGGATCAGGAGTTTTCCTACGCTTGCAATTAGTCCTTTAAGCCATTCTCCTAGACCCGAGAACCATTTAAAAGGGTTCAACCAAGAGGACCACTCTTCTACCTGTTCCTCTACTTCAGCCACTGAGGCATTATGGTTCTTACGAAATTCCCATTTCAGCTGCAGAATTTCGTCCATCTTCCGGTCTATCACCTCCTTTGGGTCACTAGTGCTATTAGTGATGTAGGTGCAACACTTAACACCAAACTGTTATGGAAAAGTGTCTCACCAGATAAGGCAGGAAAACTTGGTTTGTAGAGTAGCCTGCGAGGAGGGCAGGATAACTTGGTTAGATGAGTTGCCTGCTAGGAGGGCAGGATTTCTTGGCTACATGAGTTGCCTGCCGGGAGGGCAGGATTTCTTGGCTAGATGAGTTGCCTGCCAGGAGGGCAGGATTTCTTGGCTAGATGAGTTGCCTGCCAGGAGGGCAGGATTTCTTGGCTAGATGAGTTGCCTGCCAGGAGGGCAGGATTTCTTGGCTAGATGAGTTGCCTGCCAAGAGGGCAGGATAACACAGGCTGAAAATAGTTCAGGTGTAAATGTACAGTTTGATTACACACAGTAGGGCTGAGAAAACTAGCTGCTGATTATTCAGAGGAAGCACGGACCCAAAGGCTTGGGCCTGCATACACTGAGCACAGCATGTGGATGGTGAATAGTTCAGGTGTAAATGTACAGTTTGATTACACACAGTAGGGCTGAGAAAGCTGTAGCTGCTGATTATACAGAGGAAGCACGGACCCAAAGGCTTGGGCCTGCATAAACTGAGCACAGCATGTGGATGGTGAAAACACAGCAAACAAACAGCATTCAGAGCAGAGTGGAACAACAGTCTTGAATAATTGAGCTACCTGCTGAAGCCTGGAAGGCAGCGTGGAGGGAGACGCAGAGTGGTAAATAGAAGCAGCAGCTGAAGTGTAGACAATCACGGAGGATAGCTGGAACAACCAGACCGAGCTGTAGGAGGAAACTCTATAACCGGCGAGGGGGAATGAACCTGGAAGCTACAAATAGGAGGAGCAGCCAATCAACAGCATATGGAATATGAGTCACTCTCTGCAGCATCCCCGGTGCTTGGTAATCAGCGGAACCAGATTCTGAGTCAGTGTAGGTCCCGAGCCGGTGGGAAACAAGCCACTGCCACGGCTTGTGACAGTACCCCCCCCCCTTGACGCGGAGTTGAAGAAACCCCAGAGCCTGGTTTAAAGGGAAATTCCTGAAAAAACATCCTCTTCAACCTGGGAGCATGTAAGGCATCTTCTGGAATCCAGGAACGTTCTTCCGGACCATAGCCCTTCCAATGGACCAGAAACTGCAACCGACCTCTAGATACTCTAGAATCCAGCACTTTCTCAACCACAAACTCCTGTTGACCGTGGACCACCACCGGAGCAGGCCTGAAAGAACTCCAGTTCCCAAATCTATCTGACTTATGGACTGGCTTTAATAAAGAGGCATGAAAAGTGTTGTTAATCTTTAATGAATTTGGTAGTTGGAGTTTGAAAGCAACTGGGTTAACTTGAGAAATGATCCGGAAAGGACCAATAAACCGAGGACCCAATTTGTGAGAGGGTTGCCGGAGTTTCATATTTCTAGTGGACAGCCACACTAAGGGCCTCATTCAGAGGTGGTCGGAGGATGCAAGCGGTCGCTCAGAAACTGGGCGGCCACTTGCATCCTGACCGCCCGCCTCTGTTGCGGTCGTTAGGCTGTGGGTTAACACCCACAGCTCTAACGACCGCTCCGGTGATGGTCGCGATGGTCAGAGACCATCGCGACCATCGGGGCTTACGACAAGACCCTAGGGTAGGGTCTCACTTGTTGTAAGCCCCGGAGAGCTTCTGGCTCTGTCTGCCAGTGGGGCCTCCCCCTGTCAGTGGGGCCTCCCCCAAATGGCAGGCGTTCCCATAGGAATACCTCCATTTGGGCTGCCACCCCCCGGCCCGCCTTCCAAACGGGGCGAGCTGTCAATCAACATCGACAGCTCGCCCCCTTTGGAAAGAGACCCGCTACGACCAGTGCTGTCGGTCATAGCGGGTCTCACGCATGCGCACGAGGGAGCCGGCTCCCTCGTGCGCATGCGCACTGGCAAAACATCGAGGTGGTCGTAGACCGTACGGCCGCCTCTGAATAAGCTCCAAAGTCCCCCCCTTTTGAACGTGCAAGGCCTCTGATGTCTATTTGCCAATTTCTTAGAATGGAGAGATGCCTTGAGGAGATTATGATGCACCTTGGCCCAAATACCACGTAGTCTGGAAACAGTCCCTGCATCAGAGGATCTGGAGAATGACAAATCAAATGAATTGGCCCGAGGATGTTGGCCCGTCACACAATAGAATGGTGAAACTGAAGATGCAGAGTGACAGGAATTGTTAAAAGCAAATTCAGCCATGGGAAGATGAGACACCCAACCATTCTGGAATTTTGAGACGTAACACCATAAATATTGCTCCAGGGTTTGATTAGCACATTCTGTCTGCCCATTAGACTGTAGGTGATATCCTGAAGACAAGCTGAGACTGATACCCAGTGCAGTGCAGAAACATCTCCAAAACCGTGCAACAAATTGTGTCCCACGGTCGGAAACAATGTCATAGGGAAGACCATGCAAACAAAAAATATGTTCCAAGAAGAGGACAGAAAGTTCTTTGGCAGATGGCAATTTGGGCAGAGGAATAAAGTGCATCATTTTGCTAAAGCGGTCCACGATAGTCCAAATAACTGAACAGCCAGCAGAGCGAGGAAGGTCCACAATGAAGTCCATCGCAATGTGTGTCCAGGGTCTTTTTGGTGTGGAAAGAGGAAGCAGTAATCCTGATGGTGGGGTACGAGGAACCTTGTTACGAGCACAAACCTCACATGCCAAAACAAACTCCCAAACGTCCAAAGCCAAAGACGGCCACCAAACCGCACGAGACATTAATTCAATGGTCATCTTGATGCCTGGATGTCCGAAAGCCCGTCTCACATGGAAGTCCTGTAGGAGAGCTTTTCTCAAATATACAGGAACAAACAGGCGATTGGACGGTCTACCAGGAGTCAAATCCTCTTGACACACAGACAGATCCTCAGCCAAATTTCGAGATAAAGCCACCTGGATACAAGATCTAGGAATGATGGATTCTTTGATCACAGTATCCTGTTGGACACGAGTGATACTCCTGGACAATGCATCAGCCTTGATGTTAGTAGATCCGGGTCGAAAAGAAATGAGAAAATTAAATCTGGTAAAAAATAATGCCCATCGTGCTTGCCTGGAGTTAAGCTTCTTGGCCGATTCAATGTATGCCAAATTTTTGTGGTCGGTGAGGACAGAGATCCGGTGTTTGGCTCCTTCAAGCCAATGTCTCCAATCCTCAAAAGCTAACTTAATGGCAAGCAGCTCCCTGTTCCCAACGTCATAATTACACTCGGCTGAAGAAAATTTACATGAAAAAAATGCACATGGATGGAGTTTGCCATCCAACGGATTATTCTGAGAGAGAATAGCTCCTGCCCCAATCTCAGAGGCGTCCACCTCAACCACAAAAGGTAGATCTGGATCCGGATGTTTGAGAACAGGGGCGCTGGTGAAAGCAAGTTTGAGATGTTCAAAGGCCCGAACTGCCTAACTAGGCCAGTTAGAAGCATCCGCACCTTTCTTGGTTAACTCTACTATGGGGGCAACAATGGAGGAAAACGAGCCAATAAATCTCCGATAGTAATTGGAAAAACCAAGGAAACGTTGAATGCCTTTCAATGTAGTAGGCTGAACCCAGTCCAATACTGCTTTAACCTTTCCAAGGATCCATGGAGAAGCCATGAGGAGAAATAATATATCCAAGAAAAAATACTTGCTCCACATGAAACTCACACTTCTCCAACTTGGCAAATAACGAATTTTCTCTCAATTTAGATAGGACCTGACTGACATGCTGGACATGCTGGTGCATGGAGTGAGAGTAAATGAGGATGTCATCGAGATAAACAACCACAAAAATGCCAAGAAACTCCCGGAGTACATCGTTGATAAAGTCTTGAAAGACTGCTGGAGCATTAGCCAATCCAAACGGCATAACTAAATTCTCATAGTGCCCCGTATGCGTATTGAATGCCGTTTTTCATTCATCTCCGGTCTTGATCCGGATCAAATTATAAGCTCCACGCAGATCAATCTTGGAAAAAATGGAAGCTTGCCGGAGCTGATCAAAAAGTACCGAGATCAAGGGCAAAGGGTACGAGTTTTTGATGGTGATTTCGTTCAATGCCCTAAAGTCAGTGCAAAGACGTAATGACCCATCCTTCTTCTGGAAGAAGAAGAAACCAGCCCCAACCGGAGATTTAGAAGGACGGATGAATCCTTTAGCCAAGGCATCCGCAATATACTCCTCCATGGCCTTATTCTCAGGTATGGAAAGAGAATAGAGACGACCCTTGGGTAACTTGGCTCCTGGTAACAGCTGTATGGCGCAATCATATGGATGATGAGGTGGTAGAGAATTGGCCTTTGATTTAGAAAAAACATTGAGCAGAAAGTCCTGGAAGATCCTTTGAGACAGCAGAGATAGCCGTCCGGATGGGTGTAGATAAACAGCAATTTTGACATGCTGTACTCCATTTGACAGTATCCGCCATAATCTAATCAATGACGGGATTATGGGACATTAACCATGGAAACCCCAAAATGACGGGAGCAAAAGGACACTGGATTAGCAAAAAAGAAATCTCCGAATGCAAAATTCCAACTCAGAGACGAAGAGGTGGTGTCTTGAATTTGATAAGACCATTAGCCACCAGACCACCATCTAAACCACAAATAGGAACCTCTTGAGGTAAAGGAACTGCAGCTAAACCTAAGGAATGAAAAAAATGATAAGTCCATGAAGTTCCCAGCAGCACCGCTGTCCACAAACGCCGATACGGAATGGACGGATTGCGACAGATGTACCACCGCAGGAACTAGCAACAAATTTTTTGAGGAAACAGATGCCAGGCCTAAATGTAACTCCTCTTTTACATTCAGACCCGATCTTTTACTGGCCTATGTGGGCAAGATTTCAGCGGATGACCTCTAGCTCCACAATATAGGCAGAGGCCTTGAGATCGTTGTCTTTGTCTCTCCCTGGGTGATAGCCAGAAAGCTCCCACTTGCATGGGTTCCTCAGAGTCCTCCACCAGCAGCCAGGAAGGTGACTGAGGCGACTGTAGAGAAAGACTCCGTTCTCGTTTGCGTTCTCGGAGGTGACGGTCAATACGGATGGCTGAAGAGATTAAGTCGTAAAGGGACTCAGGTGATGGATGTTGGACAAAAATGTCCTTGATGGCATCCGAAAGACCCAAGCGGAATTGGCTACGCAATGCCGGGTCGTTCCATCCTGAATGCACTGCCCATCTCCGAAACTCTGAGGAATAATTCTCTGCGGGATTCTTTCCCTGCCGAAGAGCCCGCAGCTTGGATTCGGCCAAAGAACTACGGTCAGGATCTGCATATAATAATCCAAGAGCATTAAAAAAGGCATCTAATGATAAAAGCGCAGAATGTGTTGAAGCGAGACCAAATGCCCAAGTCTGTGGATCTCCTTGTAAGAGCGAGATCACTAATCCTACCCGCTGAGTCTCGGATCCAGAAGATAAAGGTCGGAGACGAAAATAGAGTTTACAACTGTCACGGAAGTTCAGGAACTGAGTACGGTCTCCAGAAAACCTATCAGGGAGATTCATTTTAGGTTCCTTGGGAACGGCTCCAGGAGTGGATGCCCGAACATCCTCAAATCTTATAGAGAGCTCCTGAAATTTTTGAGTAAGCACTTGGATCTGTGCGGCAAGGATTTGTGCAGGGTTTTGAGCCTGCTCTATAATTAAGGATACAAAGTTGGCCAGTTATAATGTTATGGAAAAGTGTCTCACCATATAAGGCAGGAAAACTTGGTTTGTAGAGTAGCCTGCGAGTAGGGCAGGATAACTTGGTTAGATGAGTTGCCTGCCAGGAGGGCAGGATTTCTTGGCTACATGAGTTGCCTGCCAGGAGGGCAGGATTTCTTGCCTAGATGAGTTGCCTGCCAGGAGGGCAGGATTTCTTGGCTAGATGAGTTGCCTGCCAGGAGGGCAGGATTTCTTGGCTAGATGAGTTGCCTGCCAGGAGGGCAGGATTTCTTGGCTAGGTGAGTTGCCTGCCAGGAGGGCAGGATAACTTGGCTAGATGAGTTGCCTGCCAGGAGGGCAGGATTTCTTGGCTAGATGAGTTGCCTGGCAGGAGGGCAGGATTTCTTGGCTAGATGAGTTGCCTGCCAGGAGGGCAGGATAACACAGGCTGAAAATAGTTCAGGTGTAAATGTATAGTTTGATTACACACAGTATGGCTGAGAAAACTGTAGCTGATGATTATACAGAGGAAGCACGGACCCAAAGGCTTGGGCCTGCATACACTGAGCACAGCATGTGGATGGTGAATAGTTCAGGTGTAAATGTACAGTTTGATTAAACACAGTAGGGCTGAGAAAGCTGTAGCTGCTGATTATACAGAGGAAGCACGGACCCAAAGGCTTGGGCCTGCATACACTGAGCATAGAATGTGGATGGTGAAAACAGACAGCAAGCTAACAGCATTCAGAGCAGAGTGGAACAACAGTCTTGAATAATTGAGCTACCTGCTGAAGCCTGGAAGGCAGCGTGGAGGGAGACGGAGAGTGGTAAATAGAAGCAGCGGCTGAAGTGTAGACAATCACGGAGGATAGCTGGAACAACCAGACCGAGCTATAGGAGGAAACTCTATAACCGGCGAGGGGGAATGAATCTGGAAGCTACAAATAGGAGGAGCAGCCAATCAGCAGCTTATGGAATATGAGTCACTCTCTGCAGCATCCCCGGTGCTTGGTAATCAGTGGAACCGGATTCTGAGTCAGTGTAGGCCCCGAGCTGATGGGAAACAAGCTGCTGCCACGGCTTGTGACACAAACTGGGTGGCCAGGGTTATGCAATACCCTCCAGTGACAGCTGTTAAATAATTTAGCACTAGTCTATGTTGGACCAGTTCTTTCTTGTACGCTTGTAACTCCTTTCCAGTATATCTAAATGAATCATCGTATAGCTCGGTGATATTATCTATCAATTTGGCAAGGTCTTGTATGTATTTAAAATGTAATGACCCCCGAGCGATCCTGGTGGGATCAAGTGCAACTAGGAATTGAAAGCCAGTCATTTCACTAATCATCTGAGTGGCTTTATGCACTTCACCAGGAACCATATTCCTTTTGTTTCTGTGTTCATACTGTGTATGAAGATATGGGGAGGGTACGTTCTTGTGAATACCGATCATTTCATGATGTGCAACAGTCATGATCTCAGGAAGTACTTTTCCTAGATAACACAAACCACTGGAACTCGGAGAGAGCCACTTGTACGCTTTTCTACCACATATAAAATACACATCGTCAGGGAGGACGTATGGGATAGAATGTATCATTATCATGGAACACATTTCCCTAGCAAATGTTCCTATCTCAGGTTCTCCCATCTGGTTAAAACAAGATTCTGGACGTATAACTTGAGCGCAATACCCTTCTGGTACACTACCAACCATATCCTGGGTGTCACCACGTGTGTATCTATACCGGAAGTGTCTCCCACTTGATCTAATTGAGCGTAACAATTCAAAATTTAATGGCTCATTATCTGCTCTTAAGGAGAAAGTCATTGTCTGATTATTCCCTGTTACTTCCCAACTTCCTGGTCTCTTGAAGTTAGTGATTTTAAAACATAACAGGGATTTATCCACTTGGTATTGATGAAGTCTAAAGTGTGGTGGTTTGGACATCAACAATTTCCCATCCAGTGTTTTTCCTTTTTCCAGTGTTTTTAAGATCTCTGTGACATTTAGGGGGAATGGCACTAACCCTACATTGTGCTGTCCCTGGGGAACAGGAGAGCATACCCAACAGTTGGTCTGGTTAAGGACACGGCCCACCATGGTATGATAATTCTCTAAAGGATGTCCACCCCAATACTGCTTATACCCAGGTTGGCAACGTTGAATACATCTCTCATCAACTAGGGACCCACACATCCTACAAATACACAAGTCCTCAGATGATAAACCTTCACATTGTCTCCGAGTTTCCAAGCTATCAGGGTTATCAACAATAACAGTATCAGGATTGGTCAGGTACCGCCCTTGTGTTAGTAGATCTCCATCTCCCAACTCCATTCCACTGATGTCGTTATCGACCTCTCTCTCCATTCTTTAACCACCAGCACAGAACCAGGACACCCCGAAGCAAAGGAGCATGAGATGAACCCTGGAAGGATAAACAACAGCAGTCATAATTTGAAACTCTATTACCAGACCCAGGGTCTTACCAGCCTCGTTCAGGTGCTGCTGATACAGTTAATAGCTTTTACGGAACAGGCTTTCAATAGACAGGTCCACGTTTTCTGCCTCTCCTCCGATCTTGATCTCCTTTGGATCGTTGACTTTCTTACAGTGGCTGGAATGGACCCAGGTGTCTCTCTCGGCTACTTTCACAGATGTTGTACTTGTCAGTAGCACTTGGTATGGTCCTTCCCAGCGATCAGTCAAGCAACCTGAACGTAAAAAGTTTTGAATCATTACATACTCTCCAGGTTCAACATCATGACAGTTCATTTCAGGCATATCTGGTGATAGCAATTTCAGTTTCTGTTGCTGTTGTTTGAGCTGCTTACTCATTTTTATAAGATACCTCACTGTAACCTCATTGTTACATTTTAAATCTTCCTGAGGGCTTACAATTACAAGAGGTTGCTTCCCAAACAATATTTCAAATGGGGATAAATTAAGAGGGGATCTAGGAGTGGTCCTGATACTATGGAGTACAAGAGGCAAGGCTTCTGGCCATCCCAGTCCAGTCTCAGCCATGACTTTACTTAATTTATTCTTAATAGTACCATTCACTCTCTCCACCTTGGCACTGGCCTGTGGTCGATATGGGGTGTGAAGCTTACTATTAATACCTATTAACTTGCATATACTTTGAAAGACATCTCCGGTGAAATGGGTACCCCTATTGTTTTCAGTTACTCTAGGGATACCATACCTACACACAAATTCCTGAACTATCTTCTTAGCAGTAAATGCAGCAGTATTAGTTGCAGCTGGATATGCCTCGACCCAATTAGAGAACACATCTGTACAAACCAATACATACTTCAAATTCCTGCAAGGTGGTAACTGGATGAAATCAATCTGTATAACCTGGAAAGGTCCGTCTGCTGGAGGGATGTGAGATGGTTCGGTAGGTATTGTTTTTCCTACATTCTTCCTTAAGCAGGTCAAACAGGACATTGCTCTTTTCTCTGCTTGGGAAGAGAAGCCAGGTGCATACCAGTATGCTTTCACTAATTTGCACATACCCTGTTTGCCCAGGTGAGTCAGACCGTTGCTGCTTCAGCCAAGCTAGGATAGTATCGCCTTAGGGGCTACTGGCTTTCCTTGTCCACTTCTCCACAGCCCATAGGACTCTTGCTCACATCCCTTGGATCTTCAGCTCGCCTTTTCCTGTAAGGTACATACTTCCTGCATTTCAACCAGCTTCTGTGCATCAACAGTTTCAAATAACATCACACTATTCATTTGATTATACTTTAACCCTGCTGCCCATTTGGCAGCTTCGTCAGCCCTATTGTTACCCAATGATACTGGATCGTCCTCACAGGTGTGAGCCTTACATTTAATGACAGCTATGGTCTTGGGTAGCTGTATTGCAGTCAATAGTCATTTAATGTGATGTGCGTGTGCGATTGGTGTGCCTGCTGCTGTCATAAAATTTCTCAAACGCCATAGGGCACCGAAATCATGCACCACCCCAAACGCATATCTGGAGTCAGTGTAGATATTGGCAGATTTTCCTTCCGCCAACTCACACGCTCTCCTTAGTGCCACAAGCTCTGCTACCTAAGCTGAATGTGGTGGACCCAGTGGTTCCGCCTCTATGACATCTTTGTCATCTACGACAGCATAACCTGTACATAACTCACCTGTGTCAGTCTGTCTATGACAACTCCCATCCGCGTATAACGTTAAGTCTACATTCTCTAGTGGTATGTCGCGTATGTCAGGCCTAGCTGTAAAATTTTGATTTAGATACTCCATACAATCATGCACATCAATACCTATACCAAACTCACCTTCTACCATTGGCAACGATTCACTTTTACCTTCCACCCTTTGTACATCATGAAGCACACATGGTAAATATGTAGCCGGATTTAGAGTATTACACCTTTTTATAGTTATGTTGGTGGGAGCAATCAGTGCTAGTTCCCATTTTGTGAATCTAGCAGAAGAAACGTGTCTAGTCTGGGCTGAGTTTAGTAATGCAGAGACTACATGTGGTGTATGAACTGTCAAATCATGGCCTAACACTACGTCCTCACTCTTATTTACTAAGAGAGCGGTTGCAGCTACGCTTCTTAAACACGTTGGGAGTGATCTCGCCACAATGTACAACTGGGCACTGTAGTATGCTACTGGTCTATTGTCATCACCATGTTTTTGTGTAAGGACACCTGCAGCGCAACCAGCGGCTTCCGTACAGAACAGGTCAAAATGTTTTTCGTAATCTGGAATCCTCAATGCAGGTGTTCTTGTTAGACTATCCTTAAGATTAAGGAAAGCCTGCTCTGACTCTTCAGTATGCAAGACAATGTCTGGTTTGGTGGAAGAGACTAACTCCTGCAATGGTAAAGCCAGAATAGAGAAACCTGGTATGGATGTTCTACAATATCCACACATGCCCAGGAAGGTACGAATCTGGTGCTGGTTTCGCGACAGTGCCATGGTCTGTATGGCGTGGATTTGGTCAGTAGTCAGATGTCATAGGCCCTGGGTGAGACAGTGTCCCAAGTATTTGACCCTGGTCTGGCACGGCTGTAACTTGTCCTTAGCAACCTTATGCCCTGTGTGCGAGAGGTGAAGCAGTAAAAGTTTAGTATCATTTAAACATGACGTAAACAAATCAGCATAACAATAAATCGTCCACATATTGGAGAACAGATCCATTGGCAGGTTGGAAAGACTGTAAACAATCGTGTAAGGCCTGTGATAAAATACTGGGGCTGTCTATGAAGCCCTGGGGTAGTCGTGTCCATGTGTATTGTACCCCCCTATATGTAAATGCAAATAAATATTGGCAGTCAGGATGTAGGGGAACCGAGAAAAATGCGGAACAGAGATCAATGACAGTGAAATGGGTTGCATGTGGTGGAATTTGCATCAGGATGACAGCTGGTTTGGCACTACGGGGAATTGGCTTTCTACCACTTTATTAACCCCTCTAAGGTCTTGTACCAACCTATACCCCCTCCCACCACTCTTCACAGGGAAGATGGGACTGTTGGCTACACTAGCTGTACAGCCTAAAATTCCCTGCTGTAATTATCGTTCAATTATGGGATAAACCCCTAATTCTACCTCCTGTTTTAACGGGTATTGAGCAATTTTTGGAGCTTGCCTACCGCCTTTTAAGTTTACTATTACGGGAGCTACATTTGCCATTAACCCAGTGTCCTGTCCATCCTTGGTCCAAAGGGAATCAGGTATTTGTGCTAACATATCGTTTACCTGTGCTGGACATTGTTCCGATATGGTAGTGTGCAGCATTAACCTTTGGGGAGTGTCTAGCACATCCCTTACCTCATGTGCGAACCTTTCTGGGACATCCATAAATATACCGTCAGGGGTACAATAGATGACACATCCCATCTTGCATAATAAATCCCTTCCTAGGAGATTAATAGGGGCCGTTTCTGCCAGAAGGAGGGAGTGTCTGGCATGCAATGGGCCAATAGTAATTTCCGTAGATTCAGTTAAAGAATAATGCTGTACATCACCTGTTACACCCATTGCTGACACTGTCTTGTTAGTAATTCGGAAATTAGAAGGGGATTTTAATACTGACCAGGTCGCCCCTGTATCGACAAGAAAGGAATGTTCAGTACCAGCTATATTAACCCTTATTACCGGTCCTTCTCTAGTACTTCCAGTTATCTTGACTGCCTGCAGATTACAGGTATGACCTGATCCCTATAGTTGACTATCTTGACCCACCAGAGCATTTACTGCAATTATGTGGGCAGGGTTTAAATGATCATTTTTGATGTTATGGGATGGGTTTACATTTTCCTGGTTAGGTGGTCCCTGTAGTATGACTCTACAGTCTTTTCTAAAATGTCCCGGTTGGTTACAGTTAAAGCGCGTTTTTTGTGTACGGATTTGACTATTTCTGGGAAATTATTGTTTTTTGTGTTGAGGGTTATAGGTAGGGAATGGCTGTGGGGATGGATATGGGAGCTTAGATTGAAGATGAAAATTGTTTTGTGGCCGAGTGTGGTAAGTATAATATGGTTGTGGTATGTGTGACTGCGCAAAGGGTTGATATGTGTTAAGTACTTGTAACTGCGCAGGTGGATAAGTGTCTTGTGGCTGTAAATGCATATCTTCCAGAGCTTGTATACTGACAGCCATTCGTTTTTCGCTCTGTGATTCACGCTGAGTATGTTCTTGTCATGCTCAATAGCAGTTTCCTTAAGTACGTCAACCGTTATTCCTCTCCATCCAGGGTGTGAGGTCTGAACTCTGGGGGTCATTCAGACCCACTCGCGAGCGGCTGTCTGCTCGCAAGTGGGTCGATGGTCCCCACTGCGCATGCGCACGACGGAGGGAGCTCCGTCGTGCGCATGCGCGAGGCCCGACGAGCGAAGGACTTTCCTTCGCTCGGAGTGTCTCATCAAAGGGGGCGTGCTGTCGATGGTGACTGACAGCACGCCCCCTTTGGTGGGCGTGCCTGCCAGACGGAGGCGTTCCCAAGGGAACGCCTACCGTCTGAAGCCGGCCCCACTGACATCACTAGTGATGTCAGTGGGAGTGATTTTGGCTCTGATAGAGCCAAAATCACTCCTGGCCTTGCGGTTGAAAAACCCAACCGCAGGCTTTTACTCGCAGTTCCGATGGTCAAGACCATCGCGACCATCATTTTGCACGCTCGTGTATGCTGTGGGTGGTGACCTACAGCTATACGAGCGTCCAAGAGGACGCTCCATATTAATGGAGGTGGGCCCTGATTCAGAGCGAGCGCTCTGGTCAGAGCGTCCGGCTCTGAATCAGGGTCTCTGGTCTTTAGACTATCCTTAAGACCATCCATCAGAACAGTGATGACCATCTCCCGGTAGTGAGTGCTATCCTTAATGTTTTCTATCCCAGTGTACTGAGTGATAATCTGCAGCCCTCTATTAAAATAATCTTCTGCAGGTTCACTTTCTTTTTGCTTAATGGTAAAGATTTTACTCCAGTTAACCACTAAGGGGAAAAATACGGCTAACTGGGCGACTATGCGGGCAATGCAATCCTGATTACCTTGATCAGTCAAGGGGACATCTACATCAGGAGTGCATGCTGTGATAAACTTTTTCACATCTGTACCTTCTGGGAGACATGCCCTTAACACCACACGCCAGTCCTTATTAATTGGCTCATGTGCATTGCCTAAGTCCTTGATGAAACGCTGACACTTTGCCAGTTGTTTCCTAGGGTCAGGGAAATCAGACATAATGGAATGTAGTTCCGCCCGTGTCCATTGACAGTGCATCGCTACTTTCCTTGTGGGGATTACACCATTTGCATCCGCAACTCCATTGGGAACAATTATTGTCCGTACTGGATGGATACTTTCCACTTCTATACCTCTAATCCTATTACTGCAGCAAACAGCATTAGCAGCCTCCGTTACTGAAGCGGTAGGTGTCAATGCTTCCTGCGTCCTTATTACAGGAACCTCCCCCACCATGGGTTCTACTAAGGCCTCCCCCCTTCGGGCTAAGGATCCCTCCCCCACTCTTGATGCTAATGGGTAATCTGCCTGTACTTGCTGGGAAGGGACATTCAACAATTGCACAGCATGGGACATTTCTAAAGGTTAATTTTCTGCATCATAAACATTTTCAGTATACAAACTCAGATGCGGGTACAGCTTACTTGGTCCAGTTACATTTTTATCATTTTTGGTGGGTAATGTATCTTCACCGCCCATCACATAAGGTGGTGGTGGTGCGCAAGCGCGAATTGCAATATCTTTGGCAACGCTACTGTGCCTCACGTTTGCGTTTTCCTGTGGTGCGCATATGGCGGTTCAGCGTTGCGTGCGCATCACCCCTCGACGTGCACGTGACGCAACTCTGCGTCTCGTTCGCACCATTGACCCACGTGTTACTCTCATGCTGCCAGAGTTTCAAACAATCATTATACTCCACTCTTTTCTTCAAGGATTTCACTCTACATATGTGATCCTTGAGGTTATTTAACCACTTAACTGACAAATTCTTTTTCCAAAAACCGCTCCAAAATTGTCAGTTTTTTATGATTGAATTAGGTCAAGAACATCTAATTAAAACTTATTCAACACAATTTTATTAAAGAAAATCTTTTTTTTCCTGTTTTTTTTTCTATTTTGAAACATAGTAAACCATAAAAATAGCTATTTTTTTCAAATCCATGAATTTGAACTTTAAACACTTTAAAACTATTTAAGACTTATATAAAACTCATTTAACAGTAATTTTCATAGTAATAGCCCGGCGTCTGCAAGGAGCAGCGCCAGGCTGATCAGTGAAGAGGGGGGGGTAAGTGGCTGGGAGGGAGCAGGCGGAGGCTGCCTGTTCCCTTCCCCGGCAGCGCAGGGGTTACACTGGAGAATCGGCTAATTCATAGTAATAGCCCGGCTTCTGCAAGGAGCAGCACTGGGCTGATCAGTAAAGAGGAGGGTGAGTGGCAGGGGGAGGCTGATTGTTCTCTTCCCCGGCAGCACGGGGTTACACTGGAGCATCGGTTCCATTTAGTCTAATAACCCGGCGTCTGCAAGGAGCAGCGCCGGGCGTGTGTGTGTGTGGAGGGGGGTGGGGAGGAGTCGGGCTGCTGATCACTGTTCCTAGCAGTGACCAGCACAAACGAGTATAATGCGTAGTTGCAGAGGGACCGGAAGGTCCCTCTGAGGCTGGTGGCAGCCAGCAGATTCTCTTCCAACAGCCACCTGCAGGGCATTTTTGAATGTTCGTATCAGATACGACCATGTCAGGGAAAGCCCAGTCTGGTATGGTCGTATCTGATATGACCATGCCAGGCAAGTGGTTAAGATCTCCACATTAAAGCTACCAATCTTTGGGAAAGGCCTCACACTCTTACTCGTCATCTTAACCCACACGGCACAGTGCATTGTTGCGTATGCACCGTACTTGGTGTGCATTATATGAAGAGCCGACCCAGTCAGACCTTGCAGAGGCAGCTCATCGTCTGCCTTCTTTGTTGACTGTTTAGCGCCCATTTTGACTTACTCTAAACCTTCCAACAAAGAAGAGACCGGTGAAAGAGTTAACTTTTAGGCTGCTTTCACGCACCTGTACTACGGTTAAACAATACTAAAATAGGGAACACAGTAATACCTACTAAGGCAAACACAGTTAACAACCTATTAATAGGGAACACAGGAATTATCTAACTATAGATAAACCACAGTTAACAACCTATTTACCCTTCTTTTCCCCGCACCCAGATCTCAATCACAGGATGCCACACCTATGCGGTAAAGTCGCAAAACTCAAAAGCTCTAACTGACCAATGAATTTTATGACCACACTGGAAGCTATTCTTTATCGTTAATCTTTAACGAAAGGACATCAAAAAGATCCCCTCTGCCAGTATACCTGCTATGTATACCCTAGGGATCACATATACACCCTAGTTTTTGAAAAGAAGCTCACACAGTACTTCTATTTCTCCAATCGCTAACATGCGCCTTTCACACTTTTCTATTTTTATGGCCAGAAAACTTAAATGCCTTTCTTTGGATTTAGCAGTCTTTTAGGAGATCACACCCTACTACTATGACGTCTTGCAGTCTTAAACAATTGCTTGAAACAATACAGAAATGTAAGAAACACGTGTATATGCCACTGTGTGCCCGGTCGCATTCGCTCTTATGCGACCGCTTGCACGTGGCGTATAGTACTCCTACTTCCGGTTGCAAACGCTAGGATGTGACCGCTGTACGTGGCGTGGTGACTTTTACAGTGCTATTGTGCGACCAGTCGCGTGCGCTACAGCGTGGCCGCTTACACAATAGCGTGGGCAAATAAAAAGACACAAATTTCTCTCTTTTATCCCCAGGTCCCAATCAGCCCTCCCCGTAGTCGCTAAACTGCGATCCTCCGTCTCCCAACAAACAGCAAAGCAGGAAAAAGGTCTACTGGCGCGCCAAAAAATCCACTCCTTGTTGCGAGACGAGGGGAGCAGAGCAGCGAATAGAAGGATGGGTGAATACCAACACACGAGCCCCCACACTAACGAACCTAATGTTACTGAAGAGAGAGAGAGAGAGATTGGTTGTCTTAGAGGAACACATATATCGCTAGTTTACTAACATAAATAACGTAGTCACACTCAAGAGTTTGTGTTTCCAACGCACAAAAATATTATATTGTAAACAGGATAAATGCCGTAATCTAAACAATGAGCGCCAAAGTACAGTAAATAACAATAAATGATACAATTACCACACGATTCACAAGCGCACTGGTCCAGGAATTACATTCGTCTCCAAGATGCTTACTCATACAATCCCATTGAGTGAGTGGCAGCAACTCAACCAGGGCTCGGTATTTATTCACTTTAGATTCAATTGTATAACAAACAAGCGGGCTCATTGGCCTTTATTATGAGTCACAGTAAATGCAGCACTTCAATGGTTAGTATACATTTGGTGTCACTAGGGGCTGAACTATGGGGGTCATTCAAACCCACTCGCAAACGGCAGTACGCTCGCAAGTGGGTCGATGTTCCCCACTGCGCATGTGCACGACGGAGGGAGCTCCGTCGTGCACATGCGCGAGACCCGGACTGCGACAGCCAAGCTGTCGCTCCGGGTCTCGCACCAAAGGGGGCATGCTGTCGATGTTGATTGACAGCACGCCCCCTTTGGTGGGCGTGCCTGCCAGACGGAGGCGTTCCCATGGGAACGCCTACCGTCTGAAGCCGGCCCCACTGACATCACTAGTGATGTCAGTGGGAGTGATTTTGGCTCTGATAGAGCCAAAATCACTCCAGGGCTTGTGGCAGGAAGACCCTACCGCAGGGTCTCCGTAGAAAATCCGATGGTCAAGACCATCGCGACCATCTTTTTGGACGCTCGTATATGCTGTGGGTGGTGACCCACAGCTATACGAGCGTCCAGGAGGACGCTCCATTTTAATGGAGGAGGGCCCTGATTCAGAGCGAGCGGCTCTGAATCAGGCCCTATGTTAGAGGATCCCATTGTTTCTAATCTCCCGCCCTAGGTATGTTAATTCAAAGGGCCAATGCATACAAAGTTGTACAGTAAATAATATGAATCCTCCAGATCTTCATAACTTGTCGGTGTTTCCTCTGATATTCATGCTGTCTGATCCATAATCCTGTGGAGACATAAGGAAAATGGGTAGGTACCATACACGACCAGTTTATCTCATTGCTGGGGTCAGATATCATATATCTAGTGTTCAACATATATCATTCGGTCGACATCCTATTATAATATAATATTCTTTATATGGAACATTTACTGTGTCAGTTTGTATGTTATTGAAGTTTATGTATGCGCTATTTAGCACTATGCGCATTGGTAAATGTTAGTTATGTTTTGGTGTACTCAGCATTGGATTATTGTTAGAATGGGACACAGGGCCTGATTCAGAGCCGCTCGTAAGCGGCCGCTCATTCGTTCCGAGCGATGTTTGCCCAACTGTGCATGCGTACGGATCGTAATACGCATGCGCGAACCAGTCAGTGCGGCCGAAAATCGTTTGTTCGCTAAATAGCGAATGCCTGCCATTTTGAGTGAGAGGAGGAGGCGTATGTGGGTGGTAACGGGGGAAGGTGCTTGAAAACGGAGAGTGGAGATCAGAACGCAGGAGTGCTTAAAGGTCAGAACGGGCGTTTTAAGGGTGTGCATAATACAGCAGCGTCATTGACCACGTCACTGGGTTATTTTATAGTCAGAACTGCTCGCACGATTGCGGTAGGAAAAACCAACCACAAGAATAGCGAGCAGTTCATACGCTGGTCGATGTACTCGATTAATCTAATAAATAGCGGACATGATGTAGGATGCGAGCGGCCAGGGGGCGTAGTTTTCCAAAAAACGACCGCATGTTTTGTTCGCTCGTTCAGACCTAGAGGTGTGAACAGACCGCAAAGAGCGAACGGTTCATTTGAATAGCCACCCCTTTTTTCTGAACGAGCGAGCGCAAATAGCGTCCGGCCCACAGTTCATTGTGGTGAGGTTTCCGAAAGGATTATTAAAAAGCTTGCTGTGCGATTGATGTGCAATACATTATTTAGATATTGCCATATTAACTTATTACATCTAAAATGGCGCCGAGTGCCCAGTCGCAGAGTAGCGTGGTGTGCCATTCACAATATGGCGTGGGGCAGCTGTATGGGATGCGTGCACTACTGGATGATTGCATGCGCATTGGGAACGCGATCGCGCACAGGTGCGTGCGCAAATGTGCATCGGGAGCGTGAATGATTTTAAGAAGTGACTGCGGACGATCAAATCGTCCGATGAATATCGTGAAGCGGGTTATGCGCAACTGTGCGATTGCTTACAATTTATTTGGCTTCGACAACTCATTGGACGGCGCTTCACAGTGCAGATGGACAATGACCCAAAGCATACTGGAAAAGCAACCAAAGAGTTTTTTAAGGCTAAAAAGTGGAAAGTTATGCAATGGCCGAGTCAATCCCCTGACCTGAATCCGATTGAGCATGCATTTCACTTGATGAAGACAAAACTGAAGGGAAAATGCCCCAAGAACAAGCAGGAACTGAAGACATTTGCAGTAGAGGCCTGGTAGAGCATCACCACGGATGATACCCAGCGTCTGGTGATGTCTATGCGTTCCAGACTTCAGGCTGTAATTGCCTGCAAAGGATTTGCAACAAAGTATTAAAAAGTGAAAGTTAGATTTAGGATTGTTTAGCTTGTCCCATTACTTTTGGCCCCTTAAAAAGTGGGAGGCACATATAGAAACCATTGTAATTCCTACACCGTTCACCTGATTTGGGTGTAATTACCCTCAAATTAAATCTGAAAGTCTGCAGTTAAAGCACATCTTGTTTGTTTCATTTCAAAGCCCATTGTGGTGGTGAATAGAGGCCAAAATATGAAAATTCTGTCAATGTCCCAATATTTATGCACCTGACTATACATCCCATTTGAGGAAACATACTGGATCCTCATTGGTTTCTGTACTATTCGGTTCAATTAGTTACATTTGAGTTGGACGCTTTAGCTATTATTAAGTTTAAGAACACTACATATGGGTGAAATCTTTTGAAAGTGGACAAGGAATATTGCTGGGGATCACCATTATACCCTTCCCAGTTACTGATCTGTCCATTTAATTTAATGCTGACACATTAAAACTTGCATCACAGTTTTAACTAGAGAAGAGCAGGTCCAGTTCTCAGAGAACCGGACCCACCCGAATTTGCAGATCCGAGGCGAGATCCGAGTCCGGCTCAGGTTTTCCCGCCTGACTCTGATCTCAAAGCGAGGCAAAACGTCATCATCCCGCTGTGTCAGATTCTCGCAGGTTTTGGATTGTATAAAAGTCCCTCCCCCACATTGATCGGTGCCATTTGCTTGCCGAGTCCCAGGCTATCAGGGCTGTGCTTCATCCAAGAGGTGCTGCTGTGTCCATGGTCTGCTGTGTCCATCCAGGGGTTGCTGTTGCTGTGTCCATCCAGGGTCAGTGGCTGCTGTGTACTGTCACGAACTGTGTGGGAAAAGCCAGGGTGTAGGGTGGCTAGGGAATAAGCAGGTGAGCGACAGCTAGGTCTCCCTTTTGAGGCCAAACCCAGGTTTGGCTAGACCTGCCCAGAGGCACGGAGCCTAACTCACCTGGTGATATTCACCACTGACTCCCCCAGTTGGGATATGGGTTTTGCTGCACCAAGTGAGCAGGTCGCGGTCCTCTGGACAGGTACCTAGGATTGGCAGGAAGACTGGAACTATATTAGAATGAATACTTGAACACAAGAGATGAACTGAGTATTTGAACACAGGAGTTGAAGTGAATACTTGAACACAGGAGTTGAACCTAAAGGCCGCATCTTGTTCTACGGCCCACTGGCCACAACTAGCCAAGGCTACCAGCCCACAAGGCTGCTTCACAGCCCAAAGGCTGCATCTTGTGCTACAGCCCACAACTAGCCAAGGCTTACCAACCCACAAGGCTGCTCCACGGCCCAAAGGCCGCATCTTATTCTACGGTCTACTGGCCACAACTAGCCAAGGCTTACTGGCCCCCAACAATAGTGTAATCCCTATTGCACACAACAGGAGCAGCACAGTTTCCAAATAGTATCACCAATACTAAATGGAAAAATAAAATAGAAGGAAATTGCGCTCCTTCCAGGAAAAGAACAAAAAATGCAACCTAATAAAATTTGTACCATACAAGGATGGATAATGTCCACCAAAGTCCCAGTGTCCTTTAGTTAATTCTCTTCAATAATCAAATTAAGTTCTCCTTCTCCACGTTCCCTTTGAGACACCTCTGTCTTAGTAGACCTCAAAAAAGAGCACAAGAAGAATTCCATATAGCATAACATTGTTTAATCACCACAAAAAACAAATATATGTGCACTTCTAGGGGTGAGTAATCCTGCGTACCAGAACAAGGCAAAACACATGCATGTCACAAGTAGGTATGTTTTCTAATGTTCCACTCTAGGCCTGGATACCTTTACTTGGATATGTTCTTGTGGTTACTTTCCTCTGGCCCTGCAGTGATTCCACACCTTCACCGACGCGTTACGACCTTGAAAGTCTGCCTCAAGGTGATATTACCCCTCTCTCCCTACCCCCTTTTCATATCCTTTACAAACAGGAAATGAGGGGGGAGGGTGGTGCACACAATACACATGTTCTCTTATAAACATCGAATCATAGCTTATTCATAATACACATAAACTGGATACAATCCATAAAGTTTCTTACAGACAATATATATATATATATATATATATATATATATATATAATAGAAAATATAAACCTTTAATAGAAAAAAACCTTTAACATATCCTCCTTCCAGTCCTGAGTTTTACAAATGACTTCTGGCCAACCCTTTAAAAAGATTCCCATTACCATTATTCTGCGGGGCCTGGAGTTCCCGTCGCTACCGGCCCCCAAGGCTGCTTCACGGCCAAAAGGCCGCATCAAGTTCTACAGCCCACAAGTCACAACTAGTCAAGGCTTGCTAGCCCTCAAGGCAGCTTCACAGCTGCAGCTAGTCAAATATTTCAGCCCTGAAGGCTGTTGCTGGACTTTTCATAAGACTATCCCTGTCCTTAGCACTGCTGTGTCCATCCAGGGGTTGCTGTTGCTGTGTGTATTCAGGGGCTCCTGTGTGCATCCTGGGGCAGGGGCTGCAGGGGTGTATTCATAGAAAATATTGTCACACTGTTAGTGGAAAAGCGCAGTGTATTAGTAAAAATATTGTCACACTGTAAGTGGAAAACGCAGTGTATTCATAAAAAATATTGTGACATTAAGTGGAAACGCAGTGTATTCGTAAAAAATATTGTCACACTTAGTGGAAAACGCAATGTATTCGTGAAAAACATTGTCACATTGTAAGTGGAAAACGCAGTGTATTCGTAAAAAATATTCTGATACTGTTAGTGTCACAATCAGGGCTGCTCCTTCAACCCCACTTTGACGTTACGTGTGCCGGCTCACAAAATAAACTTTATTGTGGTGTATGTAGGCGGTGGAGCAGGAGGGCGGGTGGGTGAGAAGTGACTCTCTAATCACTTGACTCTATTGTGTGACGGTGGTGGGGGGAGGAACAGTTAGCGGTTGGCTGACAACTTTCAGACTGGGGGGCGAACACAAGCAAGTGGCCCTGACTTTTGTAAGAAAAAAAACTGACGGAAAACACACACACACATATATACATATATATACACACACACACACACACACACAATTAGTTATTATTCATATATTAATATATAATGTGTGTATATGTACAGTATATACGTATATTGTTTTCTATTTATATGCACATTTATATATTAATATATGAAGAATAAATAAGGAAGTGAGTTCAGAAGTATTAAACCACCCCCCCCCCTATCTAACCATGGGCCTAGCACTTGCCCATGAGCCTACCGCCCGACTGCATGCCCAGGGAATAGGGCCCAAAACCCTGGTGTTCTAGGGTGGCAATGAAGAAGGGTTGTCCCACTGGGACCTTACCTGCTCTGCTGTCCTTGGCAGGCACAGAGGGGTACCGTCTACACCAGCTCTTCCCCGCAGGGGTCAGCGCCGCTCCTCAGCTTGCCATGCGCTGGATCCTCACTTGCCTCTGGGCGGTAGCTTGACTTTGTTATAGACTCAACATCTGCAAAGAAGTCTGTCATGATTGGTGTCTGCGAGTTACCTATCTCAGGTGGTGATCGGGTTTCAACGGAGGCCGGCATGACTGGAATCACAGATAATGTAAATAGCTCTATTTACAAGACTTGTGTAGCAGTGAAAACTGCCTTTGATGATAAATGACAGGAACTGGAGGGACCGGACTGGGACCGGCAGGGAGACTTGTTGAATTGAACTGATGAACTGAGAACTTGACTCTGGACTGGAGCAACGTGGACTGAACTGATGAGCTTGGAACTTGACTCAGGACTGGAATGTGACAATGGCTGAAGGGAAGTCAGGTAATGCTGAGACGAGGGCTAAACAGGGTAATCTGGAATTACTATGACAAAGGCTAGAACTCAGGTGCAGGCTGGACAGGATAATTGGAAATAACAGGTTTCAGGAAGGAATGGGTAGGTTTGGGAATTTTAGGCTGGGAGGGAGTAGGTAGGTAAAAGGGGCAGAAGTTGATCCACAGCAGGAAGCAAGGCAGGGTGACACGATGCAGGTTTACAGAGTGCCAGGGACCAACCAGGAGTAGGACTAGCAGCAGAGCACAGGCCAGGTATTGCTGTAACAGGACGTCTGGATGCCAGGTATTACTGTAGCAGGTTTTCGGGATGCACCAGGGGTTGCTGTCAGCAGGCTTACTGGATTGCCAGGTTTGGCTGTAACAGGTTTTCTGGAAGCACCGGGGATTGCTGCCAGCAGATTTACTGGATTGCCAGGTACAGCTGAAACAGGTTTTCTGGATAGCGCCAGGGATTGCTGTAGCAGGTTTTCGGGGACAGACTTGAATGCATGAACCATACACCACGGGAAGACGAGATGTTCAGGCCCAGAATGCTATCTGGAGAGGATATATATACCATGGGTCTGGCAGCAATTGGTGGATACGGACAGGTGGTCTGGTAGTAGAATTCTGAGTGGTGGAAGGCACAACATGCAGAGGGAGTATTCATCTCTGCAGCTCTGAGAATCAGAACCACACCTGTGATTCCAATCAGGGCTAGCAGTGCTCACAGACAGAGGAGAGGCCAGGTGCAATAATCAGAGCAAATCCTCCAGGCAAATTACACACACAGCTCCATGGGGAAGCTGACAGGGGTAAGTCCCAAGGCAAAAAGGTGACAACTAGACAGGGTTGTAACAAAGTCGTTATAAGCTCTTACTAACATAATTTTGCCATAAAATATTTTATATTTACATTTTTCTTCCCATTTGTTTTTCCTTCTGTTGCCCTGTCATATGTCTGTATGTACCTCTCCCTATATGTTCTGCATTGTGCCCCCTATATGTATCCCACTGTGCACCACATCCCGCACTGTGCTCCCCCTTCCCTCATGACACACACACTGTGTTCTCCCTTCCCTCATCTCACCCACACTGTGCTTCCCCTTCCCATATCCCGCACTGTGCTCCCACTTCCCTCATCTCACCCACACTGTGCTTCCCCTTCCCATATCCCGCACTGTGCTCCCCCTTCCCTCATCTCACCCACACTGTGCTTCCCCTTCCCATATCCCGCACTGTGCTCCCCTTCCCTCATCTCACCCACACTGCTTCCCCTTCCCATATCCCGCACGGTGCTCCCCCTTCCCTCATCTTACCCACACTGTGCTCCTCCTTCCCTCATCTCACCCACACTGTGCTTCCCCTTCCCATACCCCGCACTGTGCTCCCCCTTCCCTCACCTCACACACACTGGACCTCATTCAGAGGCGATCGCTTGCTGCAAGCGATCGCTCTGAATGAGGGCGGCCACTTACTTTTTAAAGTGCCGCCTTCTGGTCGATCACTAGGCTGTAGGTTACCACCACAGCTCTAGTGACCGACCAGGATGATGGTCATCACCATCGCGACCCTCGGGGCTTACGACCAGATGCTAAGGTTGGGTCTAGGCTCTCGTAAGCCCCAGGGAACTTCCTGCTCTGTTTGAGCAGGAAGTTCCCCACTGACATCAACAATGATGTCATTGGGGCCGCCTCCAAACGGCAAGCGTTCCGACAGGAACACCTCCGTTTGGCCGGGCACGCCCCCGGCACGCCCAGCAAACGGGGCGAGCTGTCACTCAACATCGACAGCTCGCCCCGTCTGATACGAGACCCCTAGCGACGGAGCGCCCATCGCTAGCCGGATCTCGCGCATGCGCACGACGGAGCCGGCTCTGTCGTGCGCATGCTCTGTGGGGACCATCGACCCAGTTGCGAGTGCATCGACGCTTGCGACCGGGTCTCAATGAGACCCACTGTGCTCTCCCTTCCCTCATGTCACCCACACTGTGCTCCCCCTTCCCTCATCTCACCCACACTGTGCTCCCCCTTCCCTCATCTCATCCACACCATGCCTCCCCTTCCCTCCTCTCACCCACACACTGCCTCCCCTTCCCTCCTCCCACCCACACACTGCCTCCCCCTTCTCTCCTCACCCACACACTGCCTCCAACTTCCCTCCTCTCACCCACACTGCCTCCCCCTTCCCTCCTCTCACCCACACACTGCCTCCCCCTTCCCGCCTTTCACCCACACTGTGCCCCCCTTCCCTCCTCTCACCCACACTATGCCTCTCCTTCACTCATCTCACCCACACTATGCCTCCCCCTCCAACCCCTGGACAACACTGTCACTTACCTATATTAACACTGGCCAGAAAGGGAAAGTCATCCAGGGCCATCTTCATTCTTCTTCTTCTGCCTGGAAGTTGGCTCCTCTGCATGCTGCTGTCATGCCTGACGCTGACTGCCGGGGTCACACTAAGTGGAAAACGCAGAGTATTCATAAAAAATATTGTGACAGTGTTAGTGGAAAACGCAGTGTATTCGTAAAAAATATTGTGACACTAAGTGTCAGAATATTTTTTATGAATACACTTCGTTTTCCACTGTAAGTGGTAGGGCAGTGTGTTATTCTTTTCTTATCCATAAAAAAATTTGTGATGCTGTAAGTGGAAACTTCACAATTTCACAACTTCACTGATAGTCCCAGCCCTGAACAGCTTCTTAAGGCCCCTACACACGGAACAATGTGCTCACTATGCGATATCGTGAACGATTTCCCTTGAAAGCTCCCTGGCACTCCAGAACATTATATGGTGCTTAAACAGCACATTTTCTACTTCAGGGTCCATAGGGTATCCACAGGATACCTTGGGGTATAGGTGTGACGTCAGTCGCAGGGCACCAAAGAGTTAAGCTTTCAGCCTCCCAGGATGCACTAGGTCCCCCTCCTATACCCCGCCCCCGGGCCAAGGCACCTCAGTTTAGTTTGGTGCCCGGCCGGAGTCGGGTGCACCTGTTGGAGTGGGGGCTAGAAGAGCCCCTGAAGCTTATTCTTCATGCAGCTGTGGCTGCACATCTGGATGAACAGCATGGACAGTCAGTCCTGACGTCCATGCTGTCTTCCCTACACCCCGCCGGTACCAGAACGCCGGTACTGATCCGGGGATGCTGGTGGGCGTCTGGGGTCACAGCTAGCGGTGACCCCAGATGCTCCGGACCATGGCCGGATTCAAGGGGGACAGAGGTAAGCAGCGGGGTCCCGCGGTGGGTCCCCGCTGATCACATGGTCCTAAGTCCCCAGGCAGGGGGCTCCCTGGGGACTGGCTGCAGCGTGGAGCCAGGCGACCAACCTGCGCTTCCACTACCCCCTGGGACAGCGGACCGCAGCAGAGCGGTAGCGCTGCGGCGTCCCAGGGGTTAAATGCATGCCAGGGGAGCGCGCCTTCCCTGTCTCACAGCCGGCGCCTCCCCCGCTGCACACAGCCCTCTCTGCATGCTGCCGACTGGTCCTGTGGCAGCGCTCCTCCCCCAGGCCAGCCTCCTCTCTGCTCCTCGGCGGCCATCTTCTCCAGAACGCATGGTGAACGCTGCTGGAAGCGCTGGACGGAAGCATCGTGGTCTGGGTCCCCCCGCATACCTCTCCTCCGCTGTGGTCAGGTCTGTGTATGCAGCGCTGTGTCCTACCAGGCCCTGTGTCTGTGTAGTTGAGTGATCAGCGCTGTTAGTGCAGGAATTGTTAGTTCTCTGCATTGTATGTGACTGTGCTAGCGCTGCTGCCTGTAACTTTTCTTCTCTAAACTGTCAGCTTTATTACTGTCCCTGTTCTTCTGCTAAAGCCCTTGCGGTGCGGTACTGCAGGGTGGTCTCTCGCCTATTTAATACTTAATTGGTGAGAGAGGTCACATACGTGGTGCCATCATGTCTGAAAGTGATTTTCCCCTCCGGCTACAGTGTACCACGTGCAAAGTACCGTTAGCGGAGGGGGAGGGTAGCGCGGAGGGCCTTTGCCGGCAGTGTTTGTCCATGGCGCGGCCTATTACGGTTACAGCACCGGTACAGGAGCCGCCCTGGGCTTGTTTCGCTCAGGCGTTAACAGCTTTAGTGGGCCAGTTAGCTCCGCAGCCCGCGTTTACTCCGAGGGGTTTGTCCCAGCAGTCTGTGGTGTCGTCACCCATGCAGGGGTTCCCACGACAATTGGTGGTACCCCACAGTCTCCCTATTTCCCCGCTCCCGGGTTCTCAGGAGCCAGCGTGGGTTAACTCCCTGACGAGTTCTGTACAGCACTTGTCGGATGTGTTGCAAGGGGAGTCTGTGATGCGGCCTCATAAAAGGCCGGTGGCGTCTCTGTCCGCTCCTTATGAGGATGACGAAGGGACGTCTGATGATGGGGAGATTCTTGATCCTTACGATCAGGAACCTCTCCATACTAAGGACGCTGATGCTAAGTCCAAAGTATATATTCCTGGACTTATTCGGGCGGTCCGCACAGCCTTGGTGATTGAGGACGAAGTTCCCCCAGCGGCTAAATCTAAGTATGCCTTTTTCAAAGATGTGAAGGGCGATGCCACAGTCTTTCCTCTTTCGGGTCAGTTGGTGGACCATTTAGAGGAGGCGTGGAAACAACCTGGCAAAAGATACCAGCCGCAGAGACGCCTGGCGGTGGCTTATCCGTTCGCGGATAATTATTTTGCTAAGTGGGAATCCCCTCCACAGGTGGATTCTCACGTGACCCGTCTTGTCCGTAGTGCCACATTGCCGATGCCATCCATGTCCTCCCTTAAGGATGCTACGGACCGCAAGGTAGAAATCTGCCTGAAGTCCGCTTATTCCCTTGCAGGGGGGGCAGCACGGCCGGCTATGGCCATTTGCTGGGTTGCCAGAGCGATGGAGCGCTGGGCGGATTCATTAGAGGCTTCTTTTGAATCCGACTGTCCGGCCGAACAGGCGGAGTTGATTGGCAATCTCCGTGATTCGGCCACCTACATCAACGAGGCGGCTCTAGACATTAGTACTCTGGTGTCTAGAATTTCTTCAGCAGCGGTAGCTGCTCGTCGCACCTTGTGGCTGCGATCCTGGAAGGCGGACGCAGATTCCAAGAAAGGTCTGGAAGCGTTGCCGTTTACCGGAGAAGTTCTCTTCGGTCCGGATCTGGATAAGATTGTGGCCACGCTGGCGGCAGCCAAATCTGCTTGTCTCCCGTCGGCCGCTGCTCCTTCTGGTTCGGGACCATCGTCCTTTCGGTCATCTAGGGCCCAGGGCAGGCCCAAACCACAGTCGTTTCCTCGACAGGCTGGCCCTAAGAAATCGGTCAAGCCCCGGAAGCAGGCATGGAGTACCAGACGTCCGGCCCCCAAGCCAGATGACAAGCCTGCGGCCTGACGGTCCGGGCCTCCCTTTGGGGGATCCCAGGGTGGGAGGCCGCCTGCTACAGTTCGCCCAGTGTTGGTCGACCACTACGACAGACACTTGGGTTCTGGAGGTGGTTTCCCACGGATACGCCCTCTCCTTCCGGCACAGACCCCCGGCTCGCTTCTTCACCACGGGTCTCCCATCAGACCGGAACAAGGCTACGGAGCTGCGGAAGGTATTGCACACTATGCTCCAGGCTGGAGTTATAGTGGCGGTTCCATTCTCCCAGAGGGGCCAGGGTTTCTATTCAAATCTATTTTTGGTACAGAAACCCAATGGGTCATATCGTCCGATTCTCAACCTCAAAGCACTCAACAAGTCTTTGCGGGTCCCGAAGTTTCGGATGGAGACCCTACGGTCCATCATTCTGGCGCTGGAACCTGGGGACTACTTGGTGTCATTGGACATACAGGACGCTTACCTGCATGTCCCTATTCTTTGGCGCCATCAACAGTTCCTCAGGTTTGCAATCCGCAGCGACCACTTCCAGTTTCGGGCGTTACCTTTTGGCCTGGCAACAGCACCACGTGTTTTCACCAAGGTGATGGCGGTCATGGCGGCTTCTCTGCGGCTGCAGGGAGTCCGCATGTTGCCGTATTTGGACGACCTGTTATTGGTGGCAGGATCTCCAGAGCTCCTGTTACGCCACTTGGACCTGACCATTGCACTGCTGCAACGGCACGGCTGGCTAATCAACTGGCAGAAGTCCACTCTAATCCCGTCTCGGAGGATTCTGCATCTTGGAGCCTTATTGGACTCGGGACAGCAAAGGATCTTCGTGACGGAGGACAAGATCTCTGCTTTACAGTCAAGGGTGCGCAGTTGCCTGCACAGCCGCCGGGTGTCCTTACACTCGGCGATGAGGTTACTGGGCTCCATGGTGTCGGTGTTCGACATGGTGGAATACGCCCAGTTTCACTCCAGACCTCTGCAGCACCTGATCCTGTCCAAGTGGAACGGGCTGACTCAGTCTTTGAAGTCCCAGACGATTGTGCTCACCCAGGAGGTTCGCCTGTCCCTTGCGTGGTGGTTACAGACGACCCACCTCAACAAGGGACGTCCGTTCTGGGTTCCAAATTGGGTCCTGTTGACAACGGACGCCAGTCTTCGGGGCTGGGGAGCAGTTTCGGGTCCACACTTGTTCCAGGGCAGGTGGACGCCGACAGAAGCGGAGCTTCCAATAAATATCTTGGAACTCCGTGCGGTCTTCAATGCTCTCCAGCAGGCACAGCGGTTTCTCCAGGGTCGCCCGGTGCAGGTCCAGTCGGACAACGCTACCACCGTGGCCTACATAAACAGGCAAGGAGGAACTCGCAGTCGGGCGGCTCTCGTAGAGGTCTCTCGGAACCTGGTTTGGGCGGAGTGCAATCTTCCGGCCATATCAGCGGTCTTCATCCCGGGAGTGCTAAATTGGGAGGCGGACTTTCTAAGTCGCCAGGACGTTCATCCGGGGGAATGGTCCCTGCACCCGGACGTTTTTCAACTACTGGTGGACAGGTGGGGTCTTCCAGAAATCGACCTCATGGCGTCCCGGCACAACAACAAGTTGCCGGTGTACGGGTCTCGCACAAGAGACGAAGGGGCGTCTCTGGTGGATGCTCTGTCCGTCCGGTGGACGTTCCGGTTCGCATACCTGTTCCCTCCGGTCTCCCTTCTTCCACGGGTAATCCGGAAATTCAAACAGGAAGGAGGGACGCTCCTGTTGATAGCTCCCGCGTGGCCCAGACGGCACTGGTTCTCAGACCTTCAGGGTCTGTCCGTGGACAGTCCTCTGCGGTTGCCGCTACGACCGGACCTTCTGTCTCAGGGTCCTTGCCTTCACCCGGACCTGACTCGGCTGTCTTTGACGGCGTGGCTGTTGAGACTGCCATGCTGAGGTCCCGGGGGTTTTCCAGCTCTGTGGTGCGTACCATGTTACGAGCTCGGAAACCGTCTTCCGCGAGGATATACCATCGCGTGTGGCATACGTTCTTCCAGTGGTGTCGACCGAGAGGTTATGCACCGCGGGAGTTTCGTCTGTCTCGGATTCTCGCCTTCCTGCAAGCGGGACTAGATCATGGGCTTCGCCTTGCTTCTTTGAAGGTACAGGTTTCGGCCCTATCTGTCTGGTTTCACCGTAGGATTGCTACAATCCCGGATGTGCGCACCTTTATGCAGGGTGTTCTCCGCATTCAGCCGCCCTTTGTTCCACCTGTGGCGCCTTGGGATTTGGCTGTGGTCCTGAGGGCTCTCCAAGGACCGCCGTTTGAACCACTGGGCTCAGTGGATCTTAAATGGCTAACAGCTAAGACTGTTTTCCTTCTGGCCATTGCTTCGGCCAGACGTGTTTCTGAGTTAGGGGCTCTTTCTTGTAGACCCCCTTTCTTGGTTTTTTATGGGAACAGGGCAGTGCTCCGCACTCGGCCCGAGTTTCTTCCCAAAGTTGTTTCCCAGTTTCATGTTAACGAGGAAATAGTTGTTCCGGCCTTTAACTCACCGGGTCTTTCCGTGGGTGAGGCCTCTTTGGATGTTGTGCGGGCCTTAAGGACTTATGTTGACCGCACTTCTTCGTTTAGGAAGTCGGACGCTTTGTTTGTCCTCTATGGCTTCCGTAAAAAGGGTTGGCCTGCTTCAAAGCAAACTTTGGCAGCCTGGATCCGTATGGCTATTTCTGAAGCTTATCTTCATGAAGGCCTACCGGTCCCTCCTTCTCTGAAGGCTCATTCCACTAGGTCTGTGGGTCCTTCGTGGGCAGCTCGACGTGGTGCCTCGGCAGTTCAGATCTGCAAGGCTGCTACGTGGTCTTCTGTCCATACCTTCGTGAGGTATTACAGGTTTGACACCTTCGCCTCTCAGGATGCTTCCTTCGGGCGGCGGATTCTCCTTTCTGCACAGGAGCGTCCCCACCCTTAAAGGATACTGCTTTGGGACATCCCCAAGGTATCCTGTGGATACCCTATGGACCCTGAAGTAGAAAATATGAGATATGGTAAGAACTTACCCTTGTTATCTCTATTTCTACGAAGTCCATAGGGTTCCACAGGACTCCCGCCCTGTCGCACCTGTGCTGCAGATGGGCTTTGTTCTTGTCACCGGTTTTCCGTCTCCCTCTGGTGAGAATGTGATTCTTGTATGTGTCCAGATCTTTGTTCTCTCTCTTCCTTCTCCTCCTCCGGCCTATGGCTTGGTAACTAACTGAGGTGCCTTGGCCCGGGGGCGGGGTATAGGAGGGGGACCTAGTGCATCCTGGGAGGCTGAAAGCTTAACTCTTTGGTGCCCTGCGACTGACGTCACACCTATACCCCAAGGTATCCTGTGGAACCCTATGGACTTCGTAGAAATAGAGATAACAAGGGTAAGTTCTTACCATATCTCATATTTTTACTTAGGAACTATCGTGCAAGATCTAAAGATAGCTGACTGCATACACGGATCAGTTAGATCCGTGATGCAGGCAGCTGTGTAAAATAAATGATTCAGAGATGCACGCACAGATCAGTGCGATCCATGTGAGTTGCACCTGAAAAAAAACGAAGCTAACTGGAAACTTCCAATTGCCTAATTAGTCATTAGCGGGGATGTCCAAGGGGTTCTGCACGATGTCCCAACATTTTAACCTTGAAATAAAGATTTTCCTTACCATCTCACACTCAGGGAGGTGCAAAATATTAAGAGTTTATTCTGACTGGTTCAATGTTGCTAATTGGATTGCAAAATGAATTTGCAATCCGATTTTGCAGAGAAAACAGCAACTCGCACCTTATTGGATTGAGCCCCAGGGCATGTACTGTAAATCCTCTACGGACAAAACTGTTCTGGATCGATCTCATCATCCACGAAATTAACTATTTAAGTTGAGCAGGAGGTTGAACAAAGGCTCATTTGGAGGAATACAGGCCAAACAAAAATCGCTATCACAACAGTTTGTTACATGCCCTATAAACACTATGGGGTATATGGAATCGCCTTTGAATTGCAGGCATCGGCTAATTCCGTTTAGTCTGGCCAATGTTTTAAAGTAGCAATCATTTAAAAAGGCAACATCAGGTTGGTTTCAGCATTTCACCTATTAAATGATTGCTACTGTAAAACATTGCCCAGACTCGCCAACGCAAAGTAGAAAGCAACACTAAAACAGCTTTTCAGGGATGGACTCCATAATAGCAGATATGCTTAAAATCATCCTGAAGGGATGAAAGAAACAGCAGTGGCTGAAATATTTCCATGCTGTACCCAGATGAATAACGGCACTGTACACTCTATCCCCAGACTTTGACATGGAATCTGATGTTACATGCCAACCATTTCAGCAAGGCCCTGGGTTTGCTACCCAGTGCCACCACTTGCCCCTGTTTACATTGCTGAGTGTGTTGCTGGTACCCTCTGGGAATAAATGTAACCCATTAATTTTTAGGCTGTCCTGAAGTTTGATAAGAAAAACGGTTTATTAATTTTTTGCTCAGAACATGTCCCCTTTATTATATTTCTTTTCTGTCATTTTTTTTTTATTATGTGGATTTTATTCCAGTTATAGTCGATGATTATTTTTTTTCAAATTTCTTTACTGTAATTCAATTTATAACAACATGTTCTAAAATAAATTAAAGTTTAATTTCCATTCTGTTTTCTTCTAGTACATAACATTTTATGTGCATTTTTTTTCAAGTCTCGTATGTAATCTGTTACTGTATGTCAGAGATGTAGAAGAGAAGCGGACAAATAACCCGTAGCTGTACAGCTGTTGTGGAGCTCTCTGTCCTGGCATGCCCAGGCTGACAGAGACACGATGGGACTTGTCATCCCACAGCATCTGGTGAGTCACAAATTACTTAAGTGTACACTATTCTCAATGCTTCGTGCTTGCCAGGAAATATTCTATATTTATTCTTTTCTGTAGACATGGAGGGTGTAAATGAGGCAGTGTGTAGTCCATGCAGGCTTTGTACACTTAGGGATATGATGGTCATAGCGGGGAACTACCTAAATGAGCTATCCTGGAAATGCATGCTAAATAATATAATTACAAAATGACACAAAGATCCATATTTTATTGAACCTGTAGACTCAAAAATAAGAATGTGTACTATGCTTGCAATTAATGTATAAACATTTTCAAAAGGATAAATAAAACAGATATAGCCTTTATACCTTGTAAGCATAAAAACATTAGCAAGGCAGGATAGAGGCAGGGGAGGCAGCCATTGTAAGTGTTATAGGGGTCCGCAAAGCCACACCCACCCCCGTTCTGAAATGCAGAATGGTCACAGTTTAATTTCCAAATTTGTTTTTGGCTTTCAGCATGTAAATGACAGCCGGAGTGTGTTTTCAGGAGTCCACCATACATCTACAGCCGTGATTCCTAAATCTACCGATCCAACCCTCCGCTTGGCAACCATTGATGATCGACAATCTGTTGGCGGATCAGGAAACTTCTGCATGTTAAAAAATCCCCAACTTCCCGATTCTGACCATCTTTAGGTTAGGATCGGGGAATCGACATTGTTCGACATGTTAATATCCTCGATTCCCTGACCCCACTATCAGTAGAGCGGAGAATTGCCATGATAGTGGCTAGGCGTATGGGTCCTTTTACAATCTACAAGGGTCCACACATATAATCCTGTGCATCGGCTCATGACATCATCACATCCACATCTCCCTTTTTAGAAACCATCTGCATTACACACAGGGCAGACATTTTCCTTCCATTCTCACATTTTTGAAACTGGGTAGTGTGTACAAGACAGGTGAAAATAGTAAAGGAGGGGATTAACCTTGGGAGCAAAAACATACTGTTCAATCACTCAGTCTGTATTTGACTAAGCGATGCCAACAACGTAAAATAAATAACCAATGAAATACAGTGAATCAATGCTCTGTGTTGCCAATATTTTGACCAATGCCATGAGCTTCGCATATGCACATAAAAACCTTGTGTGTTTCAGGTAAGACCAGTTACATGTATAGGGTTACTGTCCATCTGTGTTAATTGTGAATGACAGACTAAAGTTGAAAAGATTACCAAGGCTGTTTATTGTACACTTTTACTGTTGTGTATTTGAAAGTCTTCTACTCCATTACTGTATGGTATGGGAATTCCAAATGTTAGGATCGTGGATCATTTGCTAGGGTAGTTAAAGCTACTAAAAGAACCATTGACCAGTCCTTGCCTAGACTGGAAGAATTTTTTGCTAAAAGGTGTTCATTAAAATCAAACAAGATCATTGCTGATCCTAGGCACCCGTGTCATTCTCGGTTCTTTTTATTGCCCCTCTGGAAAGAGTTTTAGGTGCATCGGGTGCCATACTAGCTAGGAAGCGTTATCTTCCTCCTAACTGCGATTGTTAGTCTAAAATCTGAACTATATATTTTATTTTATTGAGCTGAGAGTTTTTGCATTGTAATTTTGCTGATATATTTTTGTAATGTGGAAGTGACAATAAATTTGATTGATAATTATAGGAGTTGTTAGGACAGTGCCAACAAACTAATATAGTTTGAATATATAACTAATATAATTTCTAATATATAACAAACTTAACAAGTCTGCAAGGGAGATACCATATTAGTTAGTTATCGCTTATTTTCGTATAATAGCCATTTCTTTGCTGCAGAGGTTTTTTTTTTTAAATGCAGTGTCAGATGCAATTACATTTGCCGGGAATTTATTACTAGTGTTTGGTTCTCACTGTAGACTTTTTCTATTTTTTTTTTTTTTTTATCTATGGTAAGTGCATGTGGATAGACCAAGATGTTTTCTGGAAATAGAGAGCCACCAAACTGCTTACTGTAGCTTGGGTACGAGGCCTGAATGTGACATCACAATATTGTCTGGTTTACATTATTTTTTTTGTTGTCTGTTTCACTATCTTTCAAGTTTGGTACTTGATTTCAATATTTATCAAGCTGTAAATAAATTAAAAGAAAGTAGATTTAACATTCCTTTAAAATAGACCCCTTTCTGGGTTGCAGCACTTCCTTTTCCCCAATTACCTGTGCTGCGTTTTCATTAATTAGCCCAATGTGTTGGTGTATTTTCTTGGTGGGGTGGAGTGCTCAGAGATTTGGTGGTTGAATAGTGTAGTTCCGGTTGTCAGGATGGCCCAGTTAAATGATATTGCAAATGGTTCCAATGAATAACTTTTTCATGAAGTGATTCTTACCTCGCTTTGTTTTAATGACTGAAAATTAAGTAGCATTACATTGTAAATATATTACAAATGAAGACATGAAAAGGGTGCTTTTAAGGGTTGTTTTTATTCTCTGACAATTAAGCAGATCATAAAAAGGCCTTAGAGTAGAAGCCACTTCACATTTTTTTCTTAGAAAACAGGATTGCTATTGTAAGCATAGATTATTAACATATCATAATTGGCTAGTAATAAAGTAGCATCCATCCATTCTAATACAGGTTCAGTCTCTCACCATTGTAACAAATGTATTTTACCATAAAATATCCCATCGTCCGTTAGGAAAAAAAAATGCTCATACAAATAAAGTTCATTTCTACCATAAATATAACTAAATGGCATTTTTATAGAGAATATAAACAGTCTTCTCTCACACTTAAAATAATACAACACATAAAATAAGAAATAATCTGGATACTATACTTGAAACATAATATTAGAGTTAAAAACATATGGCTTAATCAGAAAAATTCTAGTCTTTAAATATTGACAATATCTAATGCAGTTTACAACAAATGAAATGCATGTGGTTGCAGTCCCTCTGAAAAAAAACCCAAAACCTTGCATATAGTCTGGCCTGCCCCCTTCAATATGTAAATCATGAGTATGTGGTTTACATTCAGAAAGAGAGAGAGAAAAGAGTAAAGTAATAAACAGAGAAGTACAAAAAGCAGTCAATTGCGTAGAGGTTAATTTTGCATTCATAGCCCTAAATCAAGATCCAAAATGGTATTTTACTTAACGGAAGGATAGCAAACAGGAGTGATGGCAAAGAAATACTAAACTACTTACATTATTAGGGATGAAACAAATACGGAACTTTCACAGCTGTATCTGAAAACACATTTTACTTTAAGTCCAACAACACCAAAAAAAAGGTCAATGTTTGACAATAAAGCAAATAATCAATGGTCCATTATTTTCTCTATTTCTCCTGTATTATTTCTATTTTCAGGTCAGCTGAGGTTATCAGTTACCATGCTTGCACTACAAGCCAGCAAAGTGCACAGTGGTGACATTTACAATATTCAAGATATCCACCATGGCGGCTGGGACTGACCGACAAACAAACCATACCAGTTACTAACATAGAGTTAAAGGCTTAACTACCGCTTCAATGGTTGATTAATGAAACCCTATTAAGCCTCAGAATTGTATTACATCTACTTAAGCAGGAAATGGAAATACGCACGCTAAGCACGGTTTTCCTGCTGACTGTAAGCGCTGTAGAAAATAGTATAGACCATTCCACAAACTAATTTGCTTTGTGAACAAGAATGGATATATTAACCTTTACTTTGGAGACAGTAGGATTAGCAGGGCACAGAGAGCAATAATTTGTGTAATAAGAGAGCACAGGCTTTAAACCTCAGCTGTAACATATTCAAGGGGTAGCACAGAGTGGAAAGCACAGGTAGAGAACTGTAATGGGGAACTCAGCTCTTAGTGGCCCTTCTACATCTCAACCATTCTGATGCCTTAAATAAAAAAACAAACAAACCAAAAACACTACACATGAGTAGTTGAGGTCTACTTTTTGGACAAGATGATTAAACAGAACTGTACTAACATAATGTGCATATATAGGCTATATTAATATTGCCATCGGTCCATTTGTTTTCCCAAGAGACAGCTGAAGGAAGCCAGGGAATGATGACTTAAGTGAGAAACAGAATATATGGCGTCTTCCGTAAATCGTGAATAGTTGCACATACCTTTACTGTACAAAGTTATGAAACTTACTAACTGTACAATAAAATGTACTACATTTACTGTACAGAACACCTTTCAATGCTATGCATGGGTAAGGTCTCCACTGTGAATTAGAGACCCCTACCAAATTAAATAGCCCTTACAATGCTATGAATAATATAGCAATCAGTCCACTACATGTATAATTAATTGTAAGTTCTATGCTCTTGAATATCCACTACATTAGACCAAAAGCAAAAGAACAAACTCCTTAATGATTGAGTTTATTATTCCTACCCCTATGTCACTGCAGTTTCTGAATAATTGAGAAGGTTCCTTACATAAGAAATTTAAAAGGAGCATAGTGACTGTTGCTGGTGTCTTTTTCCAGAAGGAATAATCAAGTGTCAATTAGCTGGGAGGTAGCTGCTTCTCGATAAACTGCTTTATATCTGTCATTTCCTAAGAAAAACAATATACAAATATATTACCAAAAAATACACAAGAAATGACAAGAAATACAGACACTAGTAAATGAAACAAAATGTGTCATGCAAAAAATAAAATTTAGTGTAATGTTTGGGCCAGACATATTTGAATGTGTTTATTTTATACCATGTAACCTTGTGTTTATATTTTGTGCATATTTTACTTTACAAGAATCATTGCTATCCTCTTCTTTGAGGTTCTGCTTGTCGGTGACCTCATTAGCATGCTGATATACTCCATAGACTTATCTGTATACAGATGAGCTAAATAATAGTATGTAACATACTTAGATAGAGAGAGAATGCTATGAACAGTGGAGGGATTCCATATAAAGTAGAGGAGGATGAATACTTTGTGATCTGAACTAAACAGTTTTAGAGACCAGCCTCAATAGGTGAGTCTATGGACTGTCAGCATATTAACAAAGGTCCAGGAGTGGATTGGCCATAGCCTGTACCAGGACTTTTCTTGATCAGCCAGACAGGACTGCCTGATGTCATTTTGCTTTGGTTCCTCCCCACGTACATTTTATTTTTCAATTAAAAGTTATTTATTTACTATACACCTAAGACCAGGTGGGGTGTAGCAGGTCCACAGCAGCCTGGATAAAGTGCTGCATCCCACCAGTTGTAAGGGTCGGGCAGCCTGCTGTTACAGTGCATGGCCCCTCCCATATTGTGTGTTAGGCAGTCACCGGGATGCTCCTTGTATTGTATGAATGTCAGTGGAATGCTCTCTGTATTGTATGGTGGCCACTAGGATGCTTTCTGTGTTGTATTTAACTAGGATGCTCTCAGTTGTGGGTACCAAAGAGGCAATGTGATTTATTTATTCATTACTGCTAAAGAAAATGTGAGCAGGGCTAAAATATATTTGTGTTGATCCTGCATGCAGTTAATTTGGTCCCACCTACACAAGCCATTTTCATAATATTTTCCAGGGTCGCTTTAAGTACCCAATCCGCCCATGATGAAGTCACAGCTAGACAAGTGTATTGTAGAGAACTTTCATGGATCATGAAAACTGTACAACTCACCTGGTTGCATGAGCTGTGTGCCAAACCTGGGTAAGATTTGAAACTGACATTTGCTGGGTTTATTATAGCCTTTAGCCTCTGTGATGTTAGAGAACCATACAGATAAGGGATTAGCGTATCACTTTCTCCATGGCACTGGAAAACCGACACATCTTTGTTGGCACTATTAACAGCAGCCTGCGTAAAACGTATACAAATACATGAAAAACCAACCTAAACTTAATAAGCAGATTTTTCTTTATAGATATTGGATGTTTATAGGCAATATAAGTACATGAAATTAAAATGCGTCAGTTTTATTTATTTTCATTCCCAATAGGAAAACAATTTTTAATATTGGCATCTAAGCAAGTGTTAAAGTATATAGGGCCGTATTCAATTAGCGTAGAAAATGGCCGTTTTTTTCGCCATTGGCAAAAAAGGCATTTTCGAAAAAACAAAAAAGGGCGATGTTTTCGCCAAAAAACAGGTGAAAACGGCAACAGGCGAGAAAAAAACTGGAGAAAAGTTTTCTCCATCCAAGACCAGGTGAAAAAAAAAAAAAAAAAAGAGCAAAATCCCTATTTTTGGTTAAAAATGTGGGGATTTCATTCAGAATCCTTTGGACACCCCCCTAATGATATATTACCGGGAAAAAAATTCTTAGGTTGCGTCCTTTGACGAAAAACGACTGCTCAAATTTTGGGCGAAAAAAAAACATTTTTGAAAAAAAAGAGAGAGCAATTTTTTTCCAGGAAATTACTGTTCTACGTAAATTGGGGGTACATTAAAATGAGTGCAAGTATATTTTAGTGTCGTAAAAACACGATTTTAAAAAATATAAAAAAAAAACGCCTGCTGCGACCACGTGCGATATTTAAAATGCCTGACGCGTCCGTACCGCCCATCGAAAAATCAGACCCAATACGTTAAATACATCCAGTTTTTTTTTCGCCTGTTGCCGTTTTAGCCTGTTTTTCGAGCAAAAACGGACGTTTTTGCCAATGGCGAAAAAAACTGCAGTTTTTGCCGCTAATTGAATACAGCCCATAGACTAATTTCTGTGCAACCAACCAACGAAGTCTAAACAGTTTCTGAGCCTGGTAGCAGCACTACTATTTCCGTTAGATCACTGTGCGAGAGGTGTGAAAGGGATCGATGATCTAATAGGAACACACGTAAAAACCTAATTCCTTTAACTGCATGGTATAGTAAGAAAATTGGTATGGACGGTACACATTGTAATTTTCCACATGTTTACTATAGATTGTATTCCCTAGCAATTTTCATAAAATGTGTGTATAGATCATTATCTCCATCTATCTATCAATATATCCAAATGTGTTTGTACTCACATATTGGGGTGTATTCACTAAGCCTTGGAGAGATAAAATGGAGATAAGAAAATAAAGATATGTCCCAGCCATTTGAAAACTGACAGTGAGGAGCTGATTGGCTGGGACTTATTTCTCCATTTTATCTGTCTCCAAGGCTTAAGGCACACATCCACTAGACGATTAAATTGAGCGATTGAACAATAACGATATTGGTATCGTTCAATAATAGTTTGAAAATAGTTTGCACATCGTTAAGAAAAATGTCTAAAACGACCAGCGATGCCCGCTTCTGCTGGTCGATTAGACATCTACCATCGTGCAAATATGTTGTACAACCTGACGATAACGTCAGGTTGAGCATGTTTGCAGATGACTGATGTTTCTACACTGAACGACTGCTCGTTCAGTGTAGGCACATCACAGACTGACAAACAACTTCACGATTACAATGTCGTAATCGTGCAGTCGTTTTCAGGTCTTTAAGTGGATGTGTGCCTTTAGTGAATAGACCACATTGTGTATGTTCTTTCTGGGGTGCATTCACTAACAAACTGTAACCCAAAGAACCTATCCAAATTAAGTTTGATAGAAAGCACTCATCAGTATACTTAAAGTATAATTCTATTCATCAAAGAATTGTCCTAGACCTATTTTTAAAAGCACCACCAAAGAATAAGTACTGAAGACCCACCACCATAACCACAATAGATATTTTAGTCCTCTACGTAACTCAAAAACTATCAGCAGCTGTGCATACTAAAATGGTTACTGGTGATCCCAATTGAGATCCATAAATCAGCATAGCAATACAAAAGCCCACATTTCACAAACCATTACACCACTCATACAAACTTATATGCAAAGTAGAAAATAGAATTCTAAAATACAGAGATCAATAAAGACTAACATGAACAAGCAGAGTGAAGCTTACACAACATATCTTATTAGGACTATGCATGGTGTGAATTCCATAAACAATACTTGAGTGAAAAGTAAACACATTTGATTATATGGTGAGCCTTGCATTAAAGGACTATTTTTTTCTTGTGCATCCACAGTTAATTTATTTTAAAGATAGATAGATAGATAGATAGATAGATAAATAAGATAGCCTTTGTGGTGTTGAAAACATTAATTAAGGATTCAGATCCATGTTACAATTTTTTTTTTACTACCATTGGTGACCCTGGAGGCCACTGAACTTATTTTCATCTATGTGGAACTACCTTAGAACATGACGGTTATCCTGCTGGAAGTAGCCATTCAAAGATGGGTAGGCTATGGCCATAAATTCACATGGTCAGCAACAATACTCATGTAGGCTGTGGCATTTAAACAAAGCATAATTGGTATTAAAGAGGCCTAATTAGTGCCAAGAAACATTACATCACTACCATAAACCACTGAAACAGTGCAGTATCAATCCATAGGTTCATGTTTACACCAAAATTCTGACACTACCATCTGCATATCTAAAATCAAGATTTTAGATGGTGATTTCTTTCCAATTTCCAGCTGTCCAGTGTTCTTGAGCCTGTACCCACAGTTTCCTGCTCTTAACTAGCACCATCAATCATTCCACGATCAAAGTAACTTAGATCACATACTGTATCTTCCTCATTCTAGTGTTTGGTCTGAACAACAACAGAATTTCTTGACTATGTCTGCATCCTTTTATACAGAGAATTGCTGCCACATGAATGGCTGATTAGTTATTTGCATTAATTAATAAAGTGCCTACTGAGCAGCCCTCTCTCTACACACACACACACGTTTAAACATCTGTCTCATATTATGTAGACATACAGTCAGGTGCATAAATATTGGGACATTGACAGAATTTTCATATTTTGGCCTCTATTCACCACCACAATGGCTTCGAAATGAAACAAACAAGATGTGCTTTAACTGCAGATTTTCAGATTTAATTTGAGGGTAATTACATCCAAATCAGGTGAACGGTGTAGGAATTACAACGGTTTCTGTATGTGCCTCCCACTTTTTAAGGGGCCAAAAGTAATGGGACTATCAACTCAAAAGCTATTTCATGGACAGGTGTGGGCTATTCCCTCGTTATTTCATTATCAATTAAGCAGGTAATAGGTCTGGAGTTGATTCTAGGTGTGACATTTGCATTTGGAATCAGTTGCTGCCGACTCTCAATATGAGATCCAAAGAGCAGTCACTATCAGTGAAGCAAGCCATCATTAGGCTGAAAAATCAAAACAAACCCATCAGAGAGATAGCAAAAACATTAGGTGTGGCCAAATCAACTGTTTGGAACATTCTTAAAAAGAAAGAACGCACTGGAGAGCTCAACACCAAAAGACCCGGAAGACCACGGAAAACAACTGTGGTGGATGACAGAATAATTATTTACCTGGTGAAGAAAAACCCCGTCACAACAGTTGGCCAAATCAAGAACACTCTCCAGGAGGTAGGTGTATATGTGTCAAAGTCAACAATCAAGAGAAGACTTCACAAGAGTGAATATAGAGGGTTCACCACAAGATGTAAACCATTGGTTAGCTACAAAAACAGGAAGACCAGAATAGAGTTTGCCAAACAACATCTAAAAAAGCCATTACAGTTCTGGAACAACATCCTATGGACAGATGAGACAAAGATCAACTTGTACCAGAGTGATGGGAACAGAAGGGTATGGAGAAGGAAAGGAACTGCTCATGATCCAAAACATACCACCTCATCAGTGATGGTAGTGTCATGGCGTGGGCATGTATGGCTGACAATGGAACTGGCTCCCTTGTATTTACTGCTGACAAAAGCAGCAGAATGAATTCTGAAGTGTTTCGGGCAATATTATATGCTCATATTCAGTCAAATGCTTCAGAACTCATTGGACGGCGCTTCACAGTGCAGATGGACAATGACCCGAAGCATACTGCAAAAGCAACCAAAGAGTTTTTTTAAGGCTAAAAAGTGGAATGTTATGCAATGGCCAAGTCAATCCCCTGACCTGAATCCGATTGAGCATTCATTTCACTTGATGAACACAAAACTGAAGGGAAAATGCCCCAAGAACAAGCAGGAACTGAAGACATTTGCAGTAGAGGCCTGGCAGAGCATCACCAGGGATGAAACCAAGCATCTGGTGATGTCTATGCGTTCCAGACTTCAGGCTGTAATTGCCTGCAAAGGATTTGCAACAAAGTATTAAAAAGTTTAGTTTGTCCCATTATTTTTGGCCCCTTAAAAAGTGGGAGGCACATATAGAAACCGTTGTAATTCCTACACCGTTCACCTGATTTGGATGTAATTACCCTCAAATTAAATCTGAAAGTCTGCAGTTAAAGCACATCTTGTTTGTTTCATTTCAAAGCCATTGTGGTGGTGAATAGAGGCCAAAATATGAAAATTCTGTCAATGTCCCAATATTTATGCACCTACTGTATCCAAATATATATATATATATATATATATATATATATATATATATATATATCTTATTCCAGCTATAGCTTAATACAGCTATACAGCTGTATATTGTACACACCTAGGACAAAATTTAATAGCTCGAGAGATGCAGATAACAGCAAGATTTTGGCATTGTAGCCGCTAGATTAAAAATGGCAATATTTTTCTGGGCAAAATGGACCAAATAAATTGACTCTTTAAATCGAGGGGCTACTTTGTCCAAAAAGTCGCCGTTAATCAAATCTTTGCCACATTTGGGCCATATACAAACACAGGATCCAGCTGTAGATTACCTGGGGAAAGGAGGATCTTAGTGGAAGCCAACAGCTCAGAGCAAGAATACCAGCTAATTTCTGACTTGTTGTTAGAGCAGTGTACAGTGACAGGGCTCCTCCCTATTAGAACAAAAGCAGCTTTTATTATAAACAAGAAAAATACAATAAACAAGAAAAAAGTTATCCTTGAAAGCCAGTAGCAGACAAGACAAAAATACAAATATGATCCTTATCCTTCTGAATTTTTTAATTGTAATTTCCGGTTCACGGCTCTTGTGGAATAATTGTAATAAGATAAGATAATTTGGTTCTACTCTCTTTACCTATGTTTTAGTATATTTATTATATTTTGTACATATCTCTCAAAGCTGTATATTGATACAATCTCAAGGCTTAATAAAGGATGTTTACTGCCAACTAGGCTTGGTGTCGTTTTAGGAAAAGACAGCTTCAACCCCCATAGTAGAGACAACAACTGCTAGGTAGAAGGGAAAATATCTGGTTGTTTCAAGATAGAAGCCGTCATGAAAAGTCGGATTCAGCTTCCTGGGGCACATTTTGGTCTCTTTAGACTCCTAGTAAGAGCTGTGCTTGGAGCAACCATGGTGGAATCGTTTTTCATAAAGAACCCAGGTAACATTGGATAATCTTTAGCCCACAAGGACATGGCAAGGGTAATTTCAGACGGAACCGGTATGATTTACCGCCGGACCCATGCCCGGCGGTTGGAATCCCGACTGCGGCATCCCGGCAGAGGAGGAAATCCTGATCGTCCAAGGTAAGTATTGTCTAACCTAATTCTACCCCCTAACCCTCCCTTAGGGGTGCCAAACCCTGACCTTCCCCCCCCAGTGCCTAACCCTAATCCACCCTCTAAGTGCCTAAACCTAACCCCTCCCTTCCCCGCCACCTAAACCTAAGTCCCCCGGGGGGGTGCCTAACACTAACCCCCTTTCCCCTAGCCTAAATCTAACCTCCTGGGGGTTTGCCTGACCCTAAGTCCCCCCGGGAACCCTAAACCTAACCCTCTCCCCCCCAGCGGCTGTCCGTGCTCGGCGTCCCTTCGATCGGGATGCCGGGTGCCGGTCTCCCGGCATTGGTAAAATGACAGGCGTCTAGATTTAGACGCCTGTCATTTAACCCTCGCCGGGATTAAGCAGTCGGGAAGCCGGCTGTCGGGATTAGGTCCGCCGGCTTCCCGACTGCATACCTTTCAGACAATTTGTCAGGATCCACAAGGATCCAGAACCAGAAATGATGTACCCTAAGAAGAACATCCCAGATTGAATAGAGCACTTATTAAGGAATCCCCTGCAGGCCTTAGGATCACCATCATACTTTAGGGGATTAGGTATACAAAGGGGAACTGCAAGCAGTAACAGGAGTTGCAAGAATGACTGATGCGCAGGGGGACTGAGGGGTGGGGAGATAGGGGCGGGTACTAATTACCCAGGCTTGATGGAAGGGCTCAGCATGGGCTCGGGTCAGCCGCCCGCCTGCCCTCCCTTACATGTCAGCGGAAGCAGCCTGTGTCTCCCCATTCCAGCATGTCACTATGTGCTGGGCTGTGGAAAGACCAGGGAGGCTGCTGCCAAAGTCTCCACTGGCTGTGCGGGTGTCATGCCCCCTCCCTGGACATGCCCCTAGCTTAGAGACACACAGCTCCCCCTGTGGAGCACACAGTTATTTCTAAGGGGGGGGGGGCTAGTAAGGAGGCGTGGCCATGACATTACATTAGGTCACACTTCACAAAATTACCCGGGTCCGACACAGCTCTCTACGGCCCTGTGCATCAGATACTGGAGGAGCGAACGGGACTGCATGGTGTCCATCCGTTGCACTAGTATCTTCCCTATTAATGAGTTGCTGAAGCAAATCCATGGGTGATTATTCACCAGGTGAATCCATTTTGCGGGCCAGAGTGTACAGACACATCTCATGGATTAATAAGGGATGTTCACTGCAAACTAAGGCACTAACCAGGACAGAGGCACAGAGTCTAATTTGCCGATGGTCTTCACCAGGGACCCCCAAGCAAGGGGATTTGCTGCACCATACACACAGGTATTGGCCCTCTGAGTGGGTACCTAGTGTGACAGGCTGGTTACCAGAACCCAGTACAGAGAATAGCTAGAGAAGTCGTGGGTCAGAACCAGATCTGTAGGAGGAAGTATCAGAGGAGCGTCCAGGAGATTTGCAACGCCAAATAAAAGGTTGAATAGAGGAGTTTATATAGGAGGCATGGTTTGGTATCTATGGTAAGGAGTAGATCAGACTCGGACGCCCACCCACTCCATCGAGGAAGCTGACACAGGCAGTCATAACCAATCACTGGACCATGGGGAGTTGCAGGATGTGGAGACCATCGCGCCTGACCAGATAAATGAATCTAGAGCTCTGGCGGTGTGAGTCATATAACCTGTACATGCCAAAAAATGGGTCACACTTGTCCTACCACTCAATTGTTTAAGTAGTGATTGTGGAGTCTGTTTTCGCCATCAGCTAGATTTATAATTATAAAGTCTGCTTTTTTTCCCCCTTTTGGAAGTATATATTTTCCATTTCTGGCTGAAGGCTATAACATCCCATATTTGTCCCTATTTCTATTAAATGATGGTCTGATGCCACAATAATGTTTTGTTTTATGTCACTTTCGCCCCTTACTGATTATTGGGATAGCACATATATGTTATTTTATGGTTTTAAATGCATGTGATGTGCACTGGCTATTAATATTACTAAAACCATGTATGTTTATTATTTACATTTTTGGACTTTAGAGTATACTTAAATATCTAGTTATTTTTTGTATATTCAATATTAGTTACTTAATACCAAGGAATTCTGTGGCCGAATACAAATCATAAAAATATGAGAGAACTTCTCACAACCATTTATTAAGTTATTTATACAACACACACATATTCCACAGAAGTTTATAATCTATATTTCCTATCTCATGGACACTAGGGTTAATTTCCTGTTACAAGTCAATTAACCTTCCGGTATGTTTTTGTAGTGTGGGAGGCAACCAGAGCACCCAGAAAAAAATCCATTGAACTCATGACCATCTGTGATGTCCATAGTAATTTACAATACGGGGTACTGTGTTTTAACCCCTTCTCTTCCCTCCACATTTGTATATTTGATATTATTTTGCTATTCCATTATTAATAGTTCTGATAATTACATTCAAAGAGTATTGTATGTATTTTGAGATCTTGGAAAAGTGATCTCATATATATATATATATCTATATCATATTACATCTATTTACACCATTAGTATAGGAAATGGAATTTAATTTATCAAGATTTACTAAGAAAGGATAACGATCGAATTGTATTACTGCAGGAAAGAGTATCTGTAAATGCATTTCCATCTATGTGATGATAATCTTAAAAATACTATAAAGACAGTCTAGACGTCCACTAGACAATTAAACATTTGTTATGTCTAAAGCTGGGTACACACTATATGATGTGTGACCCAGCGACGGTGCAATATGATGTAAAGATACATCGTGCCTACCACACACACTGTACAATCTGCTGTACGACGGCGCGATGTGTTACATACTGCAGCAGATGGGACAATGCGATGAAAAACTGTAGTTTACGGTAGATTGGACATACACACTATACAAGGTGTACGATAGATCGTTCTGATCCGCGGTACCCTGCATTAAAGTTTTGCCGGGTACACATTAGACGAGATGCCGCCCGATCTGGCGGATCGGACAACATATCGAGCACATTGGCCAGTGTGTACCCGCTATGTCGCTGACGATGCACGCTCCCGTAACGGCCTTTATAGTAGGTCTATGTTGCTGTGACGTTTTATCTTCTCAATGATTTTATTTCTGATGGTGTTACAAAGACCCTGAAGCAGGCATGCTCTTCCAAACCTGCCTGATCACACACACACATTTTATACACCATTAGTATATGAATGGGAACTACATTTGAAAGGACAATTAATGAAATAGGAATACGAAGCAGTTAATTAATCCATGTCATGTTTTTATATATATTTTCATTATGTTTAATATTTTATATTGAAATTGCTTCCTCCTGTTCCATATTAAAATACACTATTTCTCACAGTGTATTTATAATCCTATTAAACATAAAATAATTCTATTTAATCAGCTTCACAGTGGGCATTATAAAAACACTATGGGTGGTCTGTATGCTACTAATTAAGAGTGCTATAAAGGAACCGGACCATTAACACTGCACCTTGACAAAGATGCCACGTGGGCTTCAAAACGCGTAGGTGATAGGTCCCTGTAGTCATACACACCTGGACTGCAGACTACCTGTCCAGAGCACACCGATCCCCAGTCACAGAGGAAACTGCCCTGTAGCCTCTGCTTTGCTCCTGGTCCCACAGACTGTTGAGCAAGGGATGCCACCCACATATCCTCGAGAGCAGTGTTGTGTTAAGACAGGGGTCAGGGAACTTTTTTACCCTTTACCCCAAAATATATTTAGATACGCCGACGTTACCCCCTTGTTTTGAAAGGAAGGAAATCATAGTAGTGCCCCCATATAATGCCCCTGTAGTAGAGCCCCCATATAATGCCCCTGTAGCACTGCCCCCATATAATGCGCCTGTAGCAGAGCCCCTGTAGTAGAGCCCCCATATAATACCCCTGTAGCAGTGCCCCATATAATGCCCCTGTAGCAGTGCCCCCATATAATGCCCCTTTAGTAGTGCCCCCATATCGTGCCCCTGTAGTACCGCTTGTCAGGGGCGTATCTACGTATTGGCTGGGATGGCACTTGCCAGGGGCGCCAGCCAAGGGGGGTGCGCCATCTAGCGGTATCACACACACAGCCGTCGGCTGGTTAGTTCATTTATCATGTCAGTGAACTGTGAAACAATGTATCTGCAGCGTCGTGACAGGACGCGCTGTCCTGGAGCTGAGCAGCCTGAGCCCCTCCTCCCTCCTCTCTCTGACTGCTCTGTGTATTGTGTGTACTGCTGCTGCTGCCGCCGCGGAGCTCACTGATTTAGAGCAGACAGGCAAGAACCTGGCAGCGTCTGCTCTCTCAGCCAGTCACAGGCAGCAGCTTCTAAATCACACAGCAAATCCTCCTCCCACAATGGATCCCAGTGGCATGCAGCAAAGTGTTAAAAACATAAATTACAGTACTGTACTTGAAGTTGTCAGGGTCTCCGTCCTCTCTGTGACCTGTCCCCCATACCCCACGCTGATTGGATGAGGTCCAGGAAGTAGGTTGGGTGGGGGTGGGACAAAATGTAAATGACAGGCTACTTTACAAATGGCTGCCTGTATAGGGTTAGGTGACTAGTGAGTGGACTTGTGCTGTGTGTACACAAGAAGGGAAGTACATGGATTCTACTTCCCTTTGTTGAGTCTGCATCTGATTAAATAAGCACCCTACCATCCAGGGACACCAGCACCCTGCCAGCTAGGGACACCAGCACCCTGCCAGCTAGGGACACCAACAACCAGCACCAGCCAGGGAGACCAGCAACCTGCTTACCAGTGACAGGGACCAGCAGTCTTCCAGCCCACCAGAGACCTGCCAGCAATCTGTAACCCAAGTAAGTGGAGTTGGTAGCCCCTGATTACTTTGGCCATATAGTGTAATAAGGGGGATAAGCAGGAAGGTAACGGGGTAAGAAGTTTGTGCTGTAGTTCGTTTCCTGTGTGCCTGTTCTTCACAGCAGCCCCAGATAGCTTCGTAAAGAGTTTTAGATAATTAAAAACTGATTACTTTTGTTTTTATTTGCAAATATTTAAGTTCTAATTCTAAGGTATAATTATTCCTATAAGAAGGAGAGGGAGGGGGGCGCCGGTCCCTTACTTTGCCTGGGGCGCTCGGACCCCTAGATACACCCCTGCCGCTTGTTCAAAGAAAAAAAAAAAAAAAAACACCTTAATCCCCGCTCCTGCATCCGCCGCCATCCTGTCCGCCCGGCTGCTCCAGCCTCCGGCTAACGTGGCGCTGCATGGAAGGAGCCGGGCGTCCGGCTTAGAGCCTCCCTGCGGCGCCAGTGACCTCCATTCCTGGGGGTAATGGACGGACAGCCGGGCATGCAATGATTAATATAGATACAACAGATGAACAGCGCTGACCACAGAGAGCATGAAACAGTATTTAATAGCATAAAATATGATAAAATTGACAACAAAAACTCTAAAAATAAGCACACTGTGAGTACACAGTTAATGTAAATAAACAGCAGCACCAGTGAAAATATAATTGCATAACACTATTAAGGTATCAGTGTCATGGGGTATGTTGTGTTTCTCTCATCTTATTTTTCTGTTCTGCTGTGCTGATACATTAGATGGTACCAGCTAGGCTAGAACTGGTTATATAGATATGCAGAGAATCTATTGATTCTATTTTTATTTCTATTATTATTATTATCCTTATTTTTATTCTCATTTTCTTTTCTTTTTTTCCCTTTTTTATTCTTATTATATTTTCTTTGCATTTTTAAATGGATTATATTCATATGTATATTGGGGTGGTATATATATTTAGGTATTTTAAAGGGTAAGCGTTGAGTATGTTAATAAATGAGTCCTCTCTCTTTAGTTTTGTGGAAATTATGAGGTTGATGAGCGGTCGGACTCTAACAAATCTATTTAACATGTGATTTGAATATCGACTAATGTTGGTTATTTATTTGTCTATATAAATATGTTCTGCTATGGTGATTTTACTTACCTCGTGTATAAATTAGAAGATTGAAATGTTATAATGACCATCACATATATAAGCAATAATAAGGAGTTAATAGTAACCCTAATTGAAACATATCTAAAGAGTGAAATCAATTGGGAGTTGATTAAGTATAAATGGATGGTCCAAAATAGGGAGTGTTACTTCAGAGGAAACAGCATGTCGTATATGTCTGAGAAACGCGTCAAGACACACCCCTTTACCATATACACCAGTGACGTGTTGGAAGGAAGACCTGCTCGCACTCTCCCACCTCATCAGTTTGATCCTCTGGACCTTGGGCTTCTCCGGCCTAGTGACGCTCAGCAACGTGCTCAGTCACGTGTCCGGACATCAGCGGTTCATTGCCAGCCCCACGTGGAAGCGTGACGTCACATACCCGGCGAGTGTGGGATCAGACCCGATGCACAGAACCGTGCCAGGAGGACACAGAGATGGTGGTAGCCTGGAGAGTACTACGAGCAGTCTGGAGACGACCGGTCGTTCATTCCCCCACCGCTCACTTAGCGGTGAGCCACGTGAGTACTCACCTTGAATTTTCAGTTGCAAGAGCCGTGCACGGCCAGAGACTTGTTATTACCAACGTGGAAGGCTGACTAGCCGGGGAGTACTGTATGACCGATATCCATTTAGGAAAGTGACTTAATTATTGGTCCTGCACCAACGGAATCTGGCTATTGGTAGCAATGATGCCCTTGTTCATGACACTATCTCATGTTCCATTTTTTTGTGCGTAATACCAGTTATCATATTTAACTGCACATCGACTGATATTTTTTTGGTCCGCCGGACTGGGTGCTTTTTAGATTTGTATATGTGTACCTATAGGAAGAGTCCTAATGGATACCTTAATGGTGTTATGCAATTATATTTTCACTCGTGCTGCTATTTATTTACATTAACTGTGTACTCACAGTGTGCTTATTTTTAGAGGGTTTTTGTTGTCGATTTTATCATATTTTATGCAATTAAATACTGTTTCATGCTCTCTGTGGTCAGCTCTGTTCATCCACAATGGTTGTTTTTTGTGAGTCTCTACCCCTCACATTTTGAATAGTGGCAGATCAGTGAGCTTTAACCAGTAGGAATTTTATCACGAGGATTATTAGTAATACTAGCGCTTATTATTAGTTTTTATTTGTGATTAATAATCATGCCCGGCTGTCCGTCCATTGCCCCCAGGAATTTCATTTTTACCCCATTTGGGGTAATTTACCCCTGTTCCCCATCCAGTGTGTTAAGGTAACATCAAGTGGCGGGGGTTATGAGGCCTCTGAAGCTTTCCACCAAGCATGGGATCTCTCTGCCTGCGTTAGGAGACACTTTAACACTATGCCTGCTCTAGAGGAGATCATCGGCATTGCGACTAAGATGCAATGCTCCAACAGAGATATCATTATACATTATACCTCTATTCACCCAAGCACTGCAATTGATACGCAGATTAACTCCGTACTGCAAGTGGTACGCAAAATGGCTACTCTCTGTATCGCTAAAGGTTTGAATTAAATGTCATTGATATTATTAAACAACCTGGTCCCTAAATAAAATAAATCTATATTTGGGACATTAAAAGGACTCCTACCATCCAGTCCTGTCTATTTCATTTGATTAATGAATACATACATCAATTGTTGGGACTTCATTAACTATTGTAGTACATTTTATACTACTAATGTGTACTATTGAAAGTGGGTTTTTTTGTTTGTTTTTTAAAGATCCACAGTGTAATTCACTTTAATAGCCATACGCCCCTCCACATCAGAGCTGCTCCTCATCTCCTACACCATGAAATATATATTGTGAATTAGGGTATACTAGTCCATATAATGGTTTCACTTACCTGAGAAAATCCTCCCAAAATAATTCTATTTGAGGGTATTCCATTCTTTACTTCTTGGTCTATTAGTGCTTTAACTGGAAAGAAGATAATCATTGGTTACTCTTTGTTATAATGTAATTGTGGTAATTCAAACAGTTATGTGGCTAATTCCGTGACATTTGTCTAATTCAATATTTTTCAATATACAGCCATTCATTTGAAGTCAATATGAAGATGCATTAATAAGGGATGTTTGTTTACAATTACAGAACATTTGAACTGATTTGTGTAATACAATCCTGCATTGCAAAGCTGTTACAGTAGGTTTATTTTCACGTTTGCTAAATCAGTGACATAGATTTTAAGACCACAACAGTATTCCATAAAGGAATATATTAAAATGGGACACACATAAAAACAGGTTAGTTCTTTGAAATATCCCCGTTGTCAATAATTAAGGCAACAAGACCTCATTGCGGAAATGTATTTAACTCGTACATATACGTATAATCAATAGTATGACCTTGGTAAAGATTATTTTGCCACATACTTGTCTAAGCATTTGTTCCAACGGTACACCAAGGCATGTATCCCGGCATAGAAGAAATCAGTGTAAAGCGCCTGAAGCTAGGACATAACGGCTTGCTGAACTTCACCGTCGGTTGTCAATCACCTTCCACCCTGTTGCTTCTTCAATGTTTCAAATAGATGGAAATCACTCTGTGCCAGGTTAGGGCTATAGGGAGGATGGTTCAGTACCTCCCAATGGTAGCGCCGTAACAACATGTAATTGGCTGAGTGTGGAAAAAGAGAAACACAGCGCTTATACTAATTAGGAGGAATCTGCCACTATTACAGCAGTAAAAAAAAAAAAAAGTGTTTACCAACCTCAATTACAAGAAATAAACACAAATAACTGCTCTAAATTACCTTTGCTGGGACATAACATTCACCATATATTAATTAAATGGATTTATTAAAAATAAATAAAATAACAAGGACATATACATAATAAGACGTTGGTTAGTATATCATAAATATGAACATCTCGAAGCACAAGAAATGGCTGAAATAACACACTCTACTTGTACATTGGTTATGTTACATAAAATAGAGCTGATCAGGCTCTTCTTATAATTTATAAAAACAAGATTAATAATCTAATACAAAATGTGGAAATTCGGCCTGAAAAAGAACTGGCCGAATGTCCACATTTTGTATTAGATTATTAATCTTGTTTTTATAAATTATGAGAAGAGCCTGATCAGCTCTATTTTATGTAACATAACCAATCCACAAGTGGGGAGTGTTATTTGAACTATTTCTTGTGCTTTGAGATGTTCATATTTAAGCTATGCTAACCAACGTCCTATTATGTATATGTCCTTGTTATTTTATTTATTTTGAATAAATCCATTTAATTCATATATGGTGAATGTTATGTCCCAGCAAAGGTAATTTAGAGCAGTTATTTGATTTTATTTATTGAGTGTGGCCTGGTGTTATCATGCAGTAATACTACGCCTGTTCGCTGAAACCCAGGTCATTTTCAACTAATTGCCCTCCGCAACTGTCTCATGGTGTCTCAATAGTGGACAGCATTCACAGTATCTCCCTTGGTAAGGAAATCAACAAGAAGCACACCCTTGTGGAGTTGTTTTGAATTTCTCTGAAGTTGGGGACGATGTGTGTTTCCATGTCATGGATATGCTTCTTCTCTGGTGTCACATGATGCACCCACGTTTTAATCGCCTGTAACAATATGCTGCAGGAACTGCTCTCCCTCCTCGTGGTACTACGCCAAGTGCAGGAGAGACATTCCCATCCTAGTTGCTTCTGTACCCAGCATGAACACTTTTTCCTGTACCCCAGTTGCTCATGAACGATGTTGTGCACAGTACCCACTGAGATGTTCAGTTCAATAGCAATATCACATGAGTCTGTCCTCCTGAATCAGACCTTCAATGCGGCACAAATTGTCATCTGTGGTGGACATGCTTGCCCGGACGGATCGCTGCTCATTTTGAACATTTGTCCTCCCGTTATCAAAGGCAGTGCACCAAAGCCAAGCCTGTTGGAGATGAATTTCAGCTGCTGATGTGCCGTTTAGACACAGAAATCTGGTCAAAATACGCACCTCCATGTTTGAGCATGTTTCCACCAGTCCCGGAACTTACAACTGAGGTTGTGACAGTATAAAGGTGGGTACACACTAGACGATATGCCATCTGATCTGGCGGATTGGGTCGCCATATCGTCCACATCGGCCAGTGTGTACAACCTTGCGCACTCCCACGGGGTCGTTCATCGCATAGACGGATCGAGCCTACATGCTGCTCAATCTGTCATTTTGATGAAAGACCTCATGCTTGTGGATGCAGCTGGTGAACGACATATCGTGGGGTCGTTCACCATATCGTTCGGTGTCAACCAACTGCATGATATGTCATCTGTCGCATCGTTAGTAGGCAGTGTATACACATCGTATAATGTGTACCCAGCTTTACCGATATGATGCGTAGTCTAATGGCTGTGAGGGGAAGCAGTGGTCTACCTACTCTGGCCTGGCGGGAAATTAGAATGAAATAGAGAACATTGCACATGTGAGAGGTCTTGTTACCTTACTTATCGAACAACCCTCGTATTTATACAAGTGGTCAGGTCATTGTCTCCTACAAGGTCAGCACGGATTTCCTGAATGAGTAGTCTCATTATCTAATTGGCTAAAGGTTGTTCCAGACATGTCCATATGAATATGGCAGACATGCAGGAGGTGAAGTTTTAATAAAATATATATATTATATATATATATATATATATATATATATATATATATATATATATATATATATATATATATATATATATATATATATATATTAGTACCAGTCAAGAGTTTGGACGACACCTTCTCATTCAATGGTTTTTGTTTATTTAAATTATTTTCAACTTAGTAGATTAATACTGAAGACATCAAAACTATGAAAGAGCTCATGGAATTATGTTGTAAACAAAAAAAAAAGTGTTAAACAAATCAAAATATGTTTTATATTTCAGATTCCTCAAAGTAGCCCACTTTTGCTTGGATGACAGTTTTGCACACTCTTGGCATTCTCGCAATTAGCTTCATGAGGTAGTCTCCTGGAATGGCTTTCCGAAAGTCTTGAAGGAGTTCCCAGAGGTGCTGAGCACTAGTTGGCTGCTTTTCCTTTACTCTGCGGTCCATCTCAACCCAAACCAGCTCAATTGGGTTTAGGTCGGGTGATTGTGGAGGCCAGGTCATCTGACGCAGCACTCCATTACTTTCCTTCTTGGTATAGTAGCCCTTACATAGCCTGGAGGTGTGTTTGGGATCATTGTCTTGTTGAAAAACATATGATGGTCCCAGTAAGCACAAACCAGATGGGATGGCATGGCTATGCAGAATGCTATGGTAGCCATGCTGGTTAAGTGTGCCTTGAATTTTGAATAAATCACCAACAGTGTCACCAGCAAAGCATCCCCACACCATCACACCTCCTCCATGCTTCACAATGGGAACCACACATGCAGAAACCATCCACTCACTTTCTCTGCGTCTTACAAAGACATGGCGGTTGGAACCAAAAATCTTAAATTTGGACTCATCAGACCAAAGTACAGATTTCCACTGGTCTAAAGTCAATTCCTTGTGTTTCTTGGCCCAAACAATTCTCTTCTTCTTGTTGTTCATCCTCAGTAGTGGCTTCTTCGCAGCATTATGACCATGAAGGCCTGATTCACGCAGTCTCCTCTGAACAGTTGATGTTGAGATTTGTCTGCTACTTGAACTCTGTGAAGACTTTATGTGGTCTCTAATCTGAATTGCTGTTAAGTAGCGGTTTCTGAGGCTGGTAACTCTAATGAACTTATCCTCTGCAGCAGAGGTAACTCTTGGTCTTCCTTTCCTGGGGCGGTCCTCATGAGAGCCAGTTTCATCATAGCGTTTGATGGTTTTTGCAACTGCACTTGAGGATACATTCAAAGTTCTTGAAATTTTCCGTATCGACTGACCTTCATGTCTTAAAGTAATGATGGACTGTCATTTCTCTTTACTGAGTTGAGTGGTTGGTGCCATAATATGGATTACAACAGTAGTCAAATAGTGGTGTCCACTGTGTACTAACCCTACCTCTGCACAACACAACTGATGGTCTCAAACACATTAAGAAGGCAAGTAATTCCACAGATTGACTCGACAAGGCACACATTAATTTAAAGCCATTCCAGGAGACTACCTCATGAAGCTGATTGAGAGAATGCCAAGAGTGTGCAAAGCTGTCATCAAAGCAATAGGGAGCTACTTTGAGGAATCTAAAATATAAAACATATTTTGATTTGTTTAACACTTTGTTTACAACATAATTCCATGTCTTCTTTCATAGTTTTCAGTATCAATCTACTAATGTTGAAAATAATTTAAATAAACATTGAATGAGAAGGTGTGTCCAAACTCTTGACTGGTAATAATATATATATATATATATATATATATATATATATATATATATATATATATATATAATTAAAACTTCACCTTTAAGCCAACCATGGGTATGTCACCAAAAAAAGGTGAGCAGTGACATTTGTATAAATATTATTGTTCAGTATTAATCAGAATATGTGATTGGAAGTAAATCACACTAGCTGTTTCCTCCTTGTATTGTCTTGGGTTGATATGGAGGTTGGGGAAGTAGAATAATAGAGGAAAAACAGTATACTATTCTCTGAAGCTTGCTTGATGCCAGCATCATCCTCCTGAGCATCTGGAGACAATCCAATTATGTCAAACCTAAATATAATAAAAACAGGTCATTAAGAAAATGCTCCAGGTACTAATTTTATTTGTATAGGATACACAATTTGGTCATCGCAATGGTTCCTAATTCAATCGCAAACAACTCAAGTGAATGAAACATAAATATCACCATGCAGAACTATGCTACTCTTAAAGCCTTAAGGAACCATTAGTCGTATGTCATGTTGTTTCCAGACAACGCTAAGCCTGCTTTGCCCTGTGGACACAATGAATTTTTAATCACATTGTCATTTAAAAATTAATTAGAAAGAAGCAGATATATTTAAAGTCTCTCCAGGATTGCATCGGGGAGGACAAAGCTAGCAGGGAGAGTTACAACAACCTGTGATATTAAATTAATATTTTATAATTACAGTGTAAAAGTCTGCCTTTTCCAAAAAGCAAAGTACTGCTAGAAACAGGGCAAAATAGAATTAAAAAAATCAATAAAAAAAATAGAAGATGCATTTGTAATGAAGTGCCAAATAACCATGGCTTGCCAGTATCAAGTTTTGCTGTACTGACTGTTTGTACTGTGTTAATTAACTGAAAAGCTGAACTTAAATATATGTAATTACTGTTTTTAATTCTGTTACTTTTGATTCGATTGATAAAACTTTACCTTTAATTATAGCATACTGTTTGGGCTATTACTGTTACAGTTTCATGTCTTCGAATCAGATATAGGGCCTGATTCTTAGTTGGACACAGTGTCGAAGTCGCACGCAGTCGGCTGATGTTTTAAGTCTGCGCATGCGTCCCGATTGTTAGCGCTCAGAGGCGCAGTACAGAATCGGACGCAGGGTTTGTGAATATTAGTGGATGTTCCTGGAAGATAACCGGGATGGCCAAGCAGACGTGTAGCTTATAACGGCTGCGTCTAAAGACACTGAACCGTGCACACGAGGAGGCCAAACTCAGATGGAGAAACTACACCTGCCATAGGCGGAAATGCACTCTCTCAAGATGCTGCAAGTGAGCGTCTAAGGTTTATGAAAATCGGCCACAGCATTAGTATATTAGGCAGATGCCACTGCGGCCAAAGACGCTGCAATCAGCCCCATACTGTCCATCCTGTGACAAGTGTCCTTCTAGCACTGAAACTCCCTCCATGCCCATCTTACTAAATATCATCACCAACAGGTTTTTGATGCTCGACTCACCAGCACAAAATGTATTGAAGTTATACTATTTATACCAGTTGTCTGCAGGCTGGCTAGTTGGATAATGATTTATATTATTTGAGTAAGAGTACAGTGATATAGGTTATAAACTGCAGATATATACCCTGATAATGATAACAGCCTATTCTTACCTGCACAGAAGCTCTGTATTTAAGTGGACCAGAGATAGCAAAGTCATATTGTCTACAAGGTCATTTCTATACTCTTTTCCTTGGTTTTGTAGACGTCTGACTGGTTATTGAACGTTTACAAATGAGTTGCTACTTGTCTTTTTAATTGAATCCGGTGTTCGGTCTCCTATTTAAACTGTTTCACTTGAAAAACTAACATTCTCCAATAGTTTAATATCATCTGCACCTAGATCTGTTTCTAGCATATCATCACTACTTTTATATTGGTTAAGTATTTCCAATGGTCTGTCAGTAATTCCATTAAGAGGTCTCAAATGCACCCATAATTCAATGCTGGAACATCACTGCTAACTCATGCAGTCCATAGCACTGACATTTTATATACTTTAAAAGACATTTCCCTTGAGTCATCATTAATTCATCATTCTCCTTCAACCCACACATTTCCATGTCTTGCAGCTTTCAATTATACAACATATCCGGGATACACACATCTCAAATAGAATGCTACAGATCTCCTGCTCCACACCTTTATTTCTTATGTAGACTACTCAAACATCCTACTTTGCTTTCCAATGGCATTTTCCAGACAATCAATTATGAATGGTGCTTCTTGTTCCCTCATCCTTACAGGGAGTGGCGTTACTTGGGGGGTGCAAGCCGCATCGGTTGACACCAAACTAGCAGAGTTGCTCTGCTATTTTGAGGTCACCAGTGTTGATGGATGATGTAATCTTGCACTGTGCTGGAGGAGTCTGGACGCTTCCCAGCAGTTCTATGAGCGCTGGGCAAGCCCCCCAGTGTGAAGAGGACGTAAACTTGCGGGCACACGACCACACCCCCTTTCTACTTCAGGGTCCACAGGGTTGACCTTGGGGATATAGCTGGATCAGGATCCATGGGCACCACACAGTTAAGCTTTTAGCTCCCAGGATGCACTTGGGTCCTCCTCTATACCCCGCCCCCGAGCCACAGGTACCTGAGTGTAAGTTGGTGCCCGGCTGGAGTCAGTCACCGCGCAGGGGGGATTCAGGAGCAGCCCCCAGAAGCTTTTTATTTTCTAATAGATTTTATTTATTTTAGTTTCTCTTTTTACTACAGACGGCAGCGAAGGGCTGTCTGTACAGACGCCCACACTGCCGCTCTGATCCCCGACTGGTGCCGCGACGCCAGTACTGATCTGGGGATCGCGGCGGGAGGCCAGAGTCCGTACTAGCCGGACTCTGTCTACCTTCCAGGACTGCTGCCGGAGTCGCCGGGGATTCAGGTAAGCCGCGCGTCGCTGGCTAGCGGCGGCCGCGCGGAATGCCTTAAAATGCAGTCCTTTAGCCTCCGGTCCTGGGGACAGAACGGAGGCTGCTGGCAGTGGTGGCGGGACCCCCCCATAAACCGTGGGACCACTAGACCACCAGGGATAACCGGGAAGCCAGCATCCCTGGGGTTAATGGCCAGCCAGGGGAGGAAGCCTTCCCTGTTCAGCGGCTCCTCCCCTCAGCTCAGCGCGCTTTTCAGCCTGCATGTCTAGCGTCCCTGAGCTGCAGTTCACTCGGCCACTCCTCCTCTGAGGTCTCTGGCGGCCATTTTTTTCTACATGTGGCAGCGCAGATCCCTCCAGGAGCACGCGGACCGGTCCCCCTGTGTACCTCTCCCCTGTTAGGACAGCGTACACAGCGCTATAGCCCTCCCAGACACTGAATCTGGGCAGTTGAGTGTAGTGTAAAGGTGCAGTAAGTATTTCTTCCTGCATGGTAGGTGACTTTTGCTAGTGCTGCTGTCTGTATTTTTCTCTTATTACTGTCAGCTTACATCTATCTCTTTCCTTCTTCCTTAGGCCTACAGGTGTGGAGGAGGGGCTTTTCTACTAACCTCACATATATAAATCAAGTATTTGTGAGGTCTGTCACATACAGTTGTGTGCTACACAGTGCCATATTCAGGACTGTTGTTCAGCACACAGGGAAGTGCAATTCTTTTTTCCTCTATTGCCATATATATTTTGTCTGTACATTATATTTGGTCATGTCTGAGGGTGAAGTTGAGCACTCCAGGACTCGAGTGTTGTTTTCCTGCAGGCGCTGCTCTGTGGGATTACATAGGGAAGAGGCATCTCTGGATGGCCTTTGAGAGCGGTGTCAGTTGACTCCTGGTCAATCCAGACCCCCTATGACACAGGAGCCACCATGGGCTATGTTTTCACAGGTGCTGGTGTCTCTGGCGGACCGCCTTGCGGCTCCGTCTGCTGTCCCTACGAGGACTCTGTCCCAGCCTACCATTTCCCATTCCCAGGGTACCCCGCAATTATTGCAGAGTTCCTCTGGGTCACAGACTGTGGATCCTTATTCAGGATTGCCTATCTATTTTCAGGCCACTTCTGCTACACAACAGTCTGTGGTGCCTTTCCAGGCCAATGTGGCAGCTCCTCCACCATGGGTGGACGTGCTCTCCAGTTCAGTCCAGAGTCTGGCAGCTGCATCTTCGACTTTTCAGTCGATGCTGCAGAATGACAGGTCTGCAGGGGCGTCTAAGCGTGCACATAAGTTGCATGCGGCGCAGATTTCGGACACTGAGGGGTCCTCAGATGAGGGTGAGGTCCAGGATGACTCCGATTTGTACACCTCGGCTCAGGAGGTGGAATCTCGGTCGTCTATTAATGTACGAGCTGTGGTTAGTGCGGTGCGTGCCATTCTCCTAATAGAGGATGAGGCACCTGCTCCTAAGTCAAAATTCCCTAGTTTTAAAAAGACTAAGGTGACTTCGGCGGTGTTCCCCGTCTGATCAATTAACGGATCATATGGCGGTGGCTTGGCAGACACCCAGTAAGAGATTTGTGCCTCAAAAGAGGTTGGCTTCCAATTATCCATTCCCGGAGGCGCATTGTAGGAAGTGGGAAGCTCTACCGGCGGTGGATTCCCACGTCACACGCCTTATTAGGAGTGCTACGCTGCCAATACCGTCAGTTTCCTCGTTAAAGGATCCCACGAACAGAAAGGTTGAGGCTTGCCTTAAGTCTATTAATTCCCTCTCGGGAGCAATTGCTCGCCCGTCCATGGCCATTTCCTGGGTGGCTAAGGCCATTGAGGGTTGGGCCAATGCCTTAGAGGACACTTTTCCTGAGGATACTCAGGAAGTCCAGAGGGCATTACTAGGACAGATGAGAGATGCGGCTTCTTATATTGGAGAAGCTTCCTTGGACGCTAGTCTGCTAACCTCTAGGGTGTCGGCTGCGGCTGTGCATGCCCGCCGCTCCTTATGGCTGAGGTCCTGGAGAGCGGACGCTGATTCAAAGAAGGGCCTGGAGGCCTTACCTTTTAATGGGGAATTACTTTTTGGTCCAGACTTGGATAGGATTGTGGATAGACTGGCTAAGTCCAAGTCGGCCTTCCTTCCTTCAGCTGCAGCATCTGCCAAGGTCCGGAGTTCGGCTTTTCGGACCTTTCGGGTTCAGAGTAAGGCAAGAGGTCAGTCTTTCCCGAGGCAAGCAGCAGTTAAGTCTGCCTCCAAGTCCAAGAAACAAGCTTGGAGTGCCAGGCGTCCCTCTTCCAAACAGGAAGATAAGCCTTCTTCAATTCGCCCAGAGCTGGTTCAATACCACCACGATGCCTGGGTGCGAGAAGTGGTCTCCCAGGGGTACGCCCTGTCTTTTCGGCGCAGATCGCCTCACCAGTTTTTCTGCACGAGTCCTTCTCAGGACATAGCCAAGGCTATGCTGATCAGGGAAGCTATAGACTCCTTGCTGACTGCAGGGGTCATTGTACCTGTTCCACAATCTCAGCGTGGGATGGGGTACTATTCTACGCTGTTTCTGCTACAGAAACCCAATGGCTCCCATCGACCCATTCTAAATTTAAAGTCTCTGAACAGGTTTCTCAGGATTCCCAAGTTCAGAATGGAAACCTTGCATTCCATAATTCTGGCTATGGAACCAGGGGATTACATGGTCTCCCTGGATATCCAGGATGCTTACCTCAATGTGCCGATAGCAACGTCACATCAGAGGTATCTGCGGTTCGCTCTGTTGCACCATCACTACCAGTTCCGGGCCCTGCCTTTTGGGCTCTCCACAGCGCCGAGGGTGTTTACCAAGGTGATGGCAGTTATGGCTGCCCACCTTCGGAACCAGGGGGTACGGTTGTTACCGTATCTGGACGACCTCCTATTGCTGGCAAGCTCTCCGGAGGTTCTGCTGCAACATCTCCAACTGACGGTGGCTTGTCTGCAGACGCACGGGTGGTTAATAAATTGGAGGAAGTCATCCCTGATCCCATCTCAGCAGATGGTCCATCTGGGGGCCCTCCTAGACTCTCGTCAGCAGCGGATCTTTGTAACTCCAGAAAAAGTATCTTCCCTACAGTTGCGGATACGCAGTTGCCTGGATTGTGCCAGTCTTTCGGTACACTCGGCAATGAGAGTGCTGGGGTCCATGGTGTTGGCATTCGACATGGTGGAATTTGCCCAGTTTCACTCCAGGCCTCTGCAGAGGCTGATTCTAGCAAACTGGAACGGGTTGCCTCACCGGATCCGGTCCCAGGACCATAGAGTGTGGCACACGTACTTTCAGTGGTGTGAGTCCAGAAACTATGATCCTCAGGTATTCAGAGTTTCAAGGATTCTGGCTTTTCTTCAGTCGGGTTTGGACTTAGGTTTACGCCTTTCCTCTCTGAAGGTGCACGTGTCTGCTTTATCGGTTTGGTACCAACGTAGAATTGCTATGTTACCGGACGTACAGACTTTTCTCCAGGGTGTTCTCAGGATTCAGCCGCCCTTTGTGCCTCCGGTGGCACCTTTCGATTTGGCGGTGGTTCTTCGAGTTCTGCAAGGACCTCCCTTTGAGCCTCTTGAGTCAGTTGACCTCAAATGGTTAACGCTTAAAACTGTTTCTCCTGGTTATTGCTTCAGCAAGGAGGGTTTCCGAGTTGGGGACACTTTCATGTAGTCCCCCTTCTTAATTTTTTTCTCCAGGACAGAGCAGTGCTTCGCACTCGTCCTCAGTTTTTACCTAAGGTTGTCTCTAAGTTCCATATCAATCAGGAACTGGTGGTCCCAGCCTTTCAGTCCCCTGATCTTACAGCAGGGGAGACTTCGTTGGACGTTGTCCGTGCTCTCAGAGTTTATGTTGATCGGACTGCTTCTGTTCGAAAGTCCGACTCCTTGTTTGTCCTCTTTGGTTTTCATAAGAGGGGTTGGCCTGCCAACAAACAGACTTTGGCCCGTTGGCTTTGTTCTGTTATTAGGGAGGCTTATATACAAGAGCATTTACCTGTTCCAGCCTCTGTTAAGGCTCATTCCACTCGTTCTGTGGGCCCTTCTTGGGCTGCTAGACGTGGTGCCTCAGCTGTGTAAGGCAGCCACTTGGTCTTCGGTTCAGATGTTTAAGATTTTATGCGTTTGACACCTTTGCCTCTCAGGATGCATCCTTCGGGCGCAGGATTCTCCTTTCTGCACAGGAGCGTCCCCGCCCTTAGTTGAACTGCTTTGGGACATCCCCAAGGTCAACCCTGTGGACCCCCTATGGACCCTGAAGTAGAAAACAAGAGATATGGTAAGAACTTACCTTTGTTATCTCTGTTTCTACGAAGTCCATAGGATCCACAGGGCACCCGCCCTGACGCACCTGGCTTCAAATGGGCTGTGTTGCTGGTCACCGGTGTTTCCGTCTCCCATTTCTGTGAGTATGGTTTCTTGTGTGTTCCAGTCTTCCTTCTCTCTGTTCCATATTCTCCTCCGGCCTAGGCTGCATACCAACTGAGGTACCTGTGGCTCGGGGGCGGGGTATCGAGGAGGACCCAAGTGCATCCTGGGAGCTAAAAGCTTAACTGTGTGGTGCCCATGGATCCTGATCCAGCTATATCCCCAAGGTCAACCCTGTGGACTTCGTAGAAACAGAGATAACAAAGGTAAGTTCTTACCATATCTCTTGTTTTTGCACGTGCCGCATCGGCTGTCACCACACCGGGTGATCCCTCTGTATACAGGGCACATTTGAAAACAAGGTGGCTCTTAATTTACTTTATAAATCTACTACGTTCACAGATATGTCGCATCTGATCTTCAGCACAACAGATGACCGATATATCTGCAGACTGCTTGTACACTTGCTGCCGGTGACTGACAGCTCAACTGGCCGGGCAGATTCAAATTCCATTTAATTGTATAATAAAAGATCTTAATACATATACTTCAATTATAAATACATATAATGATATGCATAAAATAAAACACTAAGCCAAATCCCCATTTAAAAGCTCTAGATCCAAATATGTGTGTCATAAACGGTAAGAAAACTCTGCCTAAACTGTGCTCATCGTCACATGTATCCAAAGGGGGTAGTAACACAGTTATAAATCTGTACCCATCAATATGAGAGTGGATCCAATATGAAAAAATATATCCAATATAAAAATGAAAATGAAGTTGTGTCATTTTGGTTATATGTAGCTCATTGCATGCAGGTACATCACAGACTAAGTTTGTCCCGCAGAAAGAACAATACGTCTCCGTTTCATATAAATCATTGCCATGTAGGAATAGGTAGACACGAATTCCTTTGGCTCGATACAAGTCACAGATATCGGACATCAAACATTATTGCCCAGGAGACTTCAATGTTATTATACAGATGGTCAGTTTAGGCCAGTTCCTTATGAGCCGTCTCTCTCAAAGTGCTTCACCTTTTCAGTCAAGTTAATGTGCAGTGGCAGAGTAATTAGAAGTTGGAATCTCACCGCCGCTGCTCCGAGTCTGCGGCTCCCATTATATATAACCAGAAGGGGATGATGTCGGTGATAACCGGGCAGTGGTTTCAAAAAGTAAAAAGTCTTTACGAGTTTCTCCGCCTGTAGCAGCTTCTTCAGGTGACAATGATTTATATGAAACGGAGACGTATTGTTCTTTCTGCGGGACAAACTTAGTCTGTGATGTACCTGCATGCAATGAGCTACATATAACCAAAATGACACAACTTCATTTTCATTTTTATATTGGATATATTTTTTCATATTGGATCCACTCTCATATTGATGGATACAGATTTTTAACTGTGTTACTACCCCTTTGGATACATGTGGAGATAAGGCAGTTTTCTTACCGTTTATGACAGACACGTGTCTTGAACCTGGATTCAGAGCTTTTTAATGGGGATTTGGCTTAGTGTTTTATTTTATGCATTTCATTATATGTATTTATAATTGAAGTATATGTATTAGGATCTTTTATTGTGCAATTAAATATAATTTATCTGTCAGCGCCATGAACTTCTTTTATTTCTTTCTGGTGTAGCTGAATTTGTGGGTCGATATATTTTCACATTGTATTCAAGGCAGCAGTCAGATTATTCCTGTATATCGGCCTCTGTGTTGGCAGATCTGTTGGCACAGTGTGTACCCAGCTTTACTTGCTGCTGTATTGTGTAGGGCAGACTTTTCTCCTTTTACTTTCAAGAGCTGAAGATTCTAGATCTACAGTGATTAAGTATATGCAAACCACCAACAGTAAACAAAGATCTTAAGATGGGCTTCGTTAATACAGCACTTGCAAAACTGGTTCTCGAGCCTGATGTAGTCAGTACTAGTTTTGTGAGGTTTACTTTTGCTCTTCAAAAGGTAGACACAACTGGGGAAGGGATGAGTATTCTGCAATTAATCACAAAAAAAGCAGTGATAATATGGAATGAAACAAACTGTTCATGATTTCATTAAGGCAGTGTTTCCCAAACTCATTCCACATAGGGAGCACTTAATGCAGTGTTTGGGAAACACTGCATTAAGGTGATAATGTAACAGTTGCCTTGATGTTTTCAGGTAAACACACCACAGAAGATCTGATCATAGTCTGTGACACACAGTATTTCTTTGCCAGGCAAATGCATTATCTATGAGAGGAACCAGAGCTATACCCAACATAATACGGTGGCATATGGCAACACCTGCTAAGCTAGCCAAAGGAAAGGATCACTAATACTTGCCCTACATTTGCAAAGAGAAGCTGCAAAACAAAGCTCTACTAATAATGCTTTGAAAACTGCATCTAAACAGACTGAGATGACATTAGTAAGGTACGGCAGTCACAGTTAATGCAGTAACTCCTGTACAGGGCAATATATTTGCATATGATGCAGCAAAACTCTGGGCCACCGAATTTTAATAATTACTACTACAAATTTACCTCTTACTTGGTTAGTAACAGAGACATTTGCATCTGGAATTACTATACACTGTATAGATTTGTGGCTGCACTATTGTTCACATAGTGGATTTCAGAGGCCATTATGTAGTACAGATGTCCTTAACAATGTTGGGGATCCAGTAAGATTGTCGAAAGGTTCTGAAGGTTAACAGTCAAAACGTCAACAATGACATAGGGTCAACATATAACATGTTGTCATCAGAATGTCGACATTATAATTTTTGTGTTATTTTTAGGGTTAGGGGCTAGGCTAAAATATACAGAAAAAACTGTAAGACAACATAATGAACATGTTGATATTTGTGAATGTTGACATATTGCTTGTCGACCTAATGTTCATGTCGACATTATGACTGACGACATTCAGAAAATCGACATTTCATACCACACCCACAATCTTAACCCCGCAGGTTTAGTCAGCCTATACTTACTTTAGAACAGTGAAAACAAAATGCGAAGCTGTGCAAGTGTGACGTGGGGTTACTTACCATGAAGGCATAGCCATGTTCATGTTTAGTGAAACTGGCGTGATGGGCCTAAAATTAGAAATCTACATTTACACAAAGGTTGACACTGGCTATTGAGGAAATCTTGTGTGGCTACAAAATCATTTGTTGTCTGCTCTGTATTATACCGGTTTACAATTAATCTAGATTCAATAATCCTTTTAACTATCAATGTAAGAAAGTAGCAAACTGTCCTTGTGAACATTGGCACCCACAGCACATGCATGTATGTATGTTATGTATCAGGGTACATATAAAGACTATGGCCCTCATTCAGAGCCGCTCGTTAGCGGCTGTACGCTCGTTCCGAGCGATGTTTGCACATCTGCGCATGCGTACGCGTTTTAGTACGCATGCGCGAACCAGTCAGTGCGGCCGAAAATCCTTTGTACGCTATATAGCGAGTGCCTGCTATTTTGAGTGACAGAATGAGGCGTATGTGGGTGGTAACAGGGGAAGGTGCTTGAAAATGGGGAGTGGAGATCCGAACGCAGGCATGCTTAAAGGTCAAAGCGGGCGTTTTATGGGTGTGTATATTTAAAACAGCAGCGTCATTGACCACGTCACTGGGTTATTTTATAGCCAGAACTGCACGCAAATTTGTGGTAGCAAACACCAACCACAAGAATAGCGAGCAGTTCATACGCTGGTCGATGTACTCGATTAATCTAATAAATAGCGGACATGACGTAGGATGCGAGCGGCCAGGGGGCGTTTTTAACAAATAAACGAGCGTATGTTTTGCACGCTCGTTCAGACTTAGAGGTGTGGACAGACAGCAATGTGCGTACGGATCATTTGAATAGCCACCCCTTGTTTTTAAACGAACGACCGCAAATAGCGAACGGCTCTGAATGAGGGCCTATAATAGCTTACTAAGGGCCTCCATGAGAGATGGGTAACAGTTATATGAATAGCTACTATTATAACAATGAAAGTTTGATCTTTGGCTAAGAACAGATCCTAAACAGGTCTAGAGATCTAACAAATGACAGCAGTGTACCCATAGATGACACTTACGCATGAGGACAGATGTACTTGATGTGCGGACTTCTTATGCTCGCCATTGCTTCTGCCCAGCCATGCCTGAAATTTGAAGCAGAGAGGTTGTCTATACAGGTTCGGTATTTTATGTTGACATTTGTTAAGTCAACATGAGAATGTTGACATGGTTGTTAGGTCACCATGTCAACACTGTTTTTAATGTCAGGGTAACCCTAACCCTATGTGTAATGCAAATGTCGATATTCTGTCCATGTTCACATTTTCCCCATGCTAACATTTATGATGTTGACATTTTAACTTATAGCTGCTGACATTATGGGGCCTATTCAATTGTTTTACGTGCCCCCTGCTGGGAGTCTATACGAATAGGTGCCCAACGGACCAATTCAATTGTTCGTCTGTTCAGGCGCCAGTTAGTATTTAATGCGCCTAAAAGCACCAGGTTCAAACTGCTAAACCCGTATACAGAAGTGATTAGGGCGCCCAAACCACCGTTAGAGTGCCCGAAAAGTGTGTCTCCCCGCAGCTTTAGTCTTCCGAATGGAGCAACAATTCAATTGCTCCGTTGGACACCCAATCATATAGACGCCCAAAACAATTGAATCGCCCCCTATGATTGTAGGCTGCTTGCCAACTATACACTACCAGCTTTATCATCAGACCAGACCAAGTAAACGATCGTGACTTCATATACAAACAAATTTTTTTCATGAAATATGCCCAATATTCTGTCTCTAGAGGTCGTTTGATACAAATCTTTTCTCCCCGTACAATCATCAGATTATCATTTGACTCCAAGCAAAATTTAAATAAGGGACTGAATCGCCAGAGCTTGCAAAGAAGCTAGCTCCACCGCCGATGTTATTAAAAAAAAGAAAAAAAAAAAAGTGTTGGGCTATTTTTAACTACCACTACCATTTTCAGCCTAGTTTCCCCCTGATAATTGTATAACCAACACTAGACTTTGCCAGCCTCGGCTGGTGAAACCATAAAGAGAAGACCCACCATGTTACCAACAAACCACAGGCCAGTTGACACCAGGTTCCACAGGTTGTATTGGGGGGGGCACAAAAATATATGAAAACTCCCCTCCTGGGTATAGAAAAGTTTAGTTGGATAGAATATTGTTGCACTTTCCCACACACTTGCACGACTTGAATGATATCTGCAGGTTGAGGCTGGTCAATTCAAACAAGTCAGAAAATCAAACTAATTGGTAATGACCATTTTTTGCAGATTGTTTTTTAGCAATTGCCTAATTATCATTTGCTAGAATAAATTGAATGATAATAGCTCCAACCAGTCGTTTGAATGTTTAGCGTGCAGTATATGACTAGCTTAAGCAAGCTGTGGTTACAATGGCCCTCAAAAGAAAAACCAGTTAAGAGTCACGCTGCATGAAGGAGTCACCATGCATTACACATAAAACAGTGCATCATCAATTAGTATACTATCCTTAACAGTGCAATGTTTAAACTCTTGTGTGCTGAATTGGTCTGTAACATCTTGGATGGAATTTGCAAACCACAGCAATATGTTTCTGCAAAAACCCAAACAATTTTCGCAGCCACACAAACACTGCAGGAATTAGGCCACATTTTGCATCTTTTTAAATCGGCACAAGTAAACTGTAGTCGCAACAATCCTTGCATGTGGCTGCTTGCTGCAGAATACATTTCCTGCAGGTTATTTTTAAGTGGAAAAAACACAGTCACTATAAGTAAATGTGTTTTCTGGGCCGCACAAAGTACAAAATGTTTACAAAGATATGTGTATAGGTTACCTGCTTATGTGATAACAGTATGGTTAGATGAGTTGATAAGTCGTTATACCTTGTCCAAAATGTTCTAAACATGTCTTATGCCTACATCTTATTACTCTATAAAGCTCTCCTCTTAGTGACTTTAGCAAGAGGCCCTCAGTGATTAAGGGAAAGATGTTGCAAGCAGTGTAAAGAGTGTAGAAGTTGCCTATAGCAACCAATCAGCTTTGAGATGACATTTTTCAAGTACATTCTATAAAATAATAGGTAGATGGTGCTCGGCTGCTATGTACAACTTATCCACTCTTTACACTGCTGGATATAGCTCTCCTTAAATAATTAAATTACCTGTGAGTGCAGCTAATTTGGCTTACAAAGGCATCACAAGATATGTCAGCAAAGGCAGATGTTTCCACGTAACTTATAGAGGTGCGAGAAGAGACAGCCCACCATAATGCACTAAATTAAATCACCCCCTATGTGTATGACATGATCATTAAGCAACTGCAATTGTTAAATTTAGATCCCGGGACTCTATGCAGTAATAGGATATCTTGCAGTGATCGTTCTTCCTAACACCACGTATGTCACCCTACTTTTAACAACAGCTTAGGCGCGTGTTTTAAGACAGTGGTAAAAGGAGAGTGCACCAATGTAAAAAACAAACAGAAAAACAACACATAATGATTTAACATTCATACATACCCAGTATCTCCTAAACCATGTAGGAATATAACCTGAAGCAGATAAAACTGTATTAAAACATGTCTTTATACAGGCAAACAAAAACATCTGGCAGGGGAGAACAAAGTCACTGGCAATACAGGTATTATGAATAGCTTTGTTAGGTGTTAAATCTTAAACTAAGCATGTACACTTTACATATATACATCTCCTATCACTTCAGACAGCTCAGTGACTATCCGAAATATCAATCATTTTCTAACATGTATACTTAAAAAAACAACAAACATAAAAAAAAAACACATCTTTCAATATTTTAAGCAAAAAACAAAAAAAAGAGCTCAAAATAAGCCACATATACAATTTGTCTAAACAACTCCCCAATTTCTACAAAGTCATGCCAACTTCCCACAAGTTTCCAATGACAGAGAAAGATTGCAACAAGAAAATAGGAGTTATGGTATGACATACCTTTGTTAACTCCTTTTCTTCGAGGTCCATGGGGTCCACAGCCATCACATTGGGGTTTATGGATTCATCCAGGCACCAAACAGTTAATCCAAGCTCTCAGCTCCCAGGATGCATTAGGTCCTCCCCCATATACCTCGCCCCTGGTCACAGGGCGTCAGTTTGTCACAAAGCCCACCAAGAGAGGGCAAAAAAAAGAGGTAAGAAGGAAGGACATATGTTCTCTAGACCATTCTCTCACAACGAGGGAAACACTTAAGAGATACAACAAAACTACCCATTAACACTAGGTGCGTTAGGGTGGGTGTCCTGTGGACCCCATGGACTTCGAAGAAAAGGAGTTAACAAAGGTATGTCATACCATAACTCCTATTTTCTTCTTCGGGGTCCATGGGGTCCACAGCCATCACATTGGGGATATACCCAAGCAGTACCCCTAAGGACAGGAATGCTCTTGTGTCTCGGAAGAAAGGAGGATCCTGCGCCCAAAGGAGGCATCCTGAGAGGCAAAGGTGTCAAATGCATAATATTTTATAAAGGTGTGGATAGGCGACCACGTGGCTGCCTTACACAATTGTTCCGCAGACGCGCCCCAGCGGGCTGCCCATGAAGGACCCACAGACCGCGTAGTGTGCCCTGATCGAGTCTGGCACCCTACAACCCACCTGAGTATATGCCTGTGATATGGTCATACGAAGCCATCTTGCTAAAGTCTGCTAATTGGCTGGCCATCCCCGCTTATGGCAGCCATAAAGAACAAAAAGAGAATCAGACTTCCTCAACTTGCTGGTGCGCTCCACGTAAATACGTAAAGCACGCACAACATCCAGGGAAGCCTCCCCTAAGGACAGCACTGACACATGAAAAGCTGGGACCACAATTTCTTCGTTTATATGAAATCGTGATACCACCTTAGGGAGATATCCTGCTCGGGTCCGCAGCACCGCTCTATCCTGGTGGAAAACTAGAAAAGGAGATCGAACTGACAAGGCTGCCAGGTCGGACACCCTACGAGAAGAAGCAATGGCCAAAAGAAAAATTGTTTTTGCTGTTAACCATTTGAGATCTACCGACTCCAATGGCTCAAAGGGGGAAGCCTGTAAAGCTTTAAGAACTAAAGACAGGTCCCATGGTGCTACCGGAGGAACAAACGGAGGCTGCACCCTCAAAACTCCCTGAAAAAAGGTTTTTACATCAGGCAACGAAGCAACCCTATGCTGGAACCAAACTCCAAGCGCAGAAGCCTGCACTCTTAGGGAGGCCAGGCGAAGACCCCGCTCTAACCCTGACTGGAAAAAAGCGAGGACTCGGGAGATCCTAAACACACTAGGATCATATTTTCTCAGTTTACACCACTGAAAAAAAGCACGCCAAACCCTATAGTAAACCTGGGCCGAAGAAGGCTTTCGTGCCCTCATCATGGTCTTTATTACTGGCTCTGACAACCCTTTGGCTCTTAACACAGAGGCCTCAAGAGCCATGCTGTCAAAGCTAACCGAGGGAGATCCGGATACCAGCAGGGACCCTGTAGCAGCAGATCTCGCCTGAGAGGAAGTGGCCAAGGCGTGTCCACTGAGAGGTTTTGTAGATCGGTAAACCAATGGCGCCTGGGCCAAGCAGGGGCTATCAATATCACCATGGTGTCTTCTTGTTTGAGTTTTCTGACTACCCTGGGAAGAAGAGCTAGAGGCGGAAACAGATACGCCAGCCCGAACTTCCACCTTACTGACAACGCATCCGTGAAGTCTGCCCGTGGGTCCCTGGTCCTGGACCCGTACCTGGGGACCTTGTGGTTGCGATTTGAGGCCATAAGGTCTATCTCTGGAAGACCCCATCTGTCCACCAAGACCTGGAATACCCGCGGGTGGAGAGCCCACTCCCCCGCGTCTATGTCCTGCCGACTTAGAAAGTCTGCCTCCACATTTTGCACCCCTGGTACAAAAACTGCCGTTATCGCAGGAAGATGACGTTCTGCCCATACTAGGATCCTTGACATTTCTGCCATGGCTCCCCGACTTCGGGTGCCTCCCTGCCAATTTAGGTAAGCTACTGTGGTAACATTGTCGGACTGTACTTGCACCGGCTTGCCGTGCACAAGATCCTGGGCTTGTACCAATGCCCTGAAAACTGCCCTCAGTTCCAGTATATTTATGGGTAGACAACTTTCTGCCCTTGTCCATCTTCCCTGGAAGACATGCGGGCCTAACACTGCTTCCCAACCCCGAAGACTGGCATCGGTGGAGAGGAGAGTCCAATCCAATATCCAAAACGGCCGACCCTGGTTGAGGTTGTCCGTCCGTAGCCACCAGGACAGGGACAACCTGACCTCTGGGGAGAGGTAGATCTTCTGAGATTTTATCGACCGATAATCCCTGTTCCAGCATGAGAGAACCCACCGTTGCAACGGGCGCGAGTGGAACTGTGCATAATGCACCATGCTGAAGGTGGATACCATTGACCCCAGCACTCGCATGGCCGCATGCACTGATATTTGCCTGTTGTGTAAAAGATTGCATATGCGCCCCTGTAGGACCGCAATCTTCTTTTCCGGTAAATACAATCTCTGCTTTACAGAGTCCAGTTGTGCTCCTAAGTGCACCAACTGTTGTGCTGGTTGAAGGAAGGATTTCTTCCAGTTCACAATCCAACCGTGCCTCTGCAAACAAGAGATTGTCATCTTGAGATGCCTCATCAACTCCTGCGGAGACTGCCCTAGCAGAAGATCGTCTAAGTAAGGCAAAACTCTGATGCCCAGGCGCCTGAGGGCTACCATTATCACTGCCATGACTTTGGTAAAAACCCGGGGGGCTGTGGACAGGCCGAACGGTGATGCCTGAAACTGAAAATGGTCCTGCCCTACTGCAAACTGCAGAAACTGTTGATGCAATGGGCACATGTAAATAAGCGTCTTGAATATCGAGGGATACCATGAAGTCCCCTGGTTCCAAGGCTAATACTATTGACTTCAGGGTCTCCATACAAAACCTGGGTACCCGTATGAACGTATTGAGGTCCCTTAAATTTAGAATTGGTCGGAAAGACCCATTTGGCTTCCAAACCAGAAACAGGTTGGAATAAAACCCCTTTTGAACCTGTGGCACTCGGACAATCACCCCTGTCTTCAACAGGGAGTGAACAGCTTGCTGTATAGCCAACACTTTCACCGACCCCACAGGCAGGGGTATGGAAAAAAACCTTTGGGGCGGACTTCTCCAAAACGTTAGGGCATAACCCTGGGAAACTATTTCCCGAACCCAGGCATCTGTTGTTGTGAGACGCCAGACGTTCGAAAACCGAAGAAGTCGGGCCTCCCAGGGGGAGGCCCGTCCCATCAGGCCACGGGTTTATCCTGTGGCTTGGAACCTGTGCGTTTGGTTTGCCAGGGCTTTTTAGGTGATGGCTTTCTACCAACACCTGCTCTACCAAAAGGCTGCCCTCTGACCTTCCCCTGAGGCCGAAAGTTATGAAAGGAAAAAGACCTTTGTCTAGACCCTGATGCTGAGGGTAACCCTGCAGCCTTAGAGGCTGCCACCGAGGCTACAATTTTGTCCAATTCCGAACCGAAAAGGACTCCACCTGTGAAGGGTAGAGACTCTAAGGCCCTCTTGGACCCTGAATCAGCCTTCCAATCTCTTAATCATAATGCTCTACGAGCAACTACAGAGGCTGCTGAAGCTCTGGCGGACAATATTCCTGCATCTAGAGCTGTCTCTCCAAGGTAAGAAGAAGCCTCCTTCACATAGGAAACTATATCCTGCTGTTCTTTGGACAACTCAGGCAAGGACTCGGCCAAAGCCTTCATCCATTCTTCTATGGCTCTAGCCACCCAGGCTGTAGCCATTGCCGGCCGGGTAGCTGCCCCTGAGATTGAAAAAAATCGTCTTAAGGCAACCCTCCAGCCTCTTATCAGTAGGATGTTTAAGAGAACAGGCTGAAGGTACTGGTAAAGTGGAAAACTTCATTAAATGTACCACGTGCGTATCCACTGACGGTGGAACCTCCCATTTAGAACACTGCTGAGAAGAAAACGGATATAAAACCGAAATCTTTTTAGCCACATGGAACCTCTTGTCCGGAGCCTTCCAAGCTTCGCCCAAAAGTTCCGATAAATGCTCCGACCCGGGAAACTCCGCTTTGACCACCCTCTGGCGCTTAAACACCGGAGCCTTCTTATGTATAGGCTATGCCTCCTCGATATTCAAAACCGCTTTGACCGCCCTAATTAAGAATGGGACATCAGCCACTGGGAAAAGATCCCCCTCTTCTGTGGAGAGAGATCCCAGAGAGGATACTTCATCCTCCTCAGAAGACAAATCAGAATCTGTGTCCTGACTTGCCTGCATAGCCAAACGCCTTCTAGCTTTTGGCCCTTCAGGTTTGGCTATCTGAGGTGGCTGCTGAAAAGTCAAAGACGACAAAGGGCCTGCTTGCCCATGCGCATACATATCCATCCAAGATGGCAACATAGGAGGCATAAATACAGCTGGCTGCAATTGCTGCTGAACTTTCACCCCCGGAGCAGCTGGAACTGCCAATCTTTCGCCCACCTGTGCCATGATCTGGGGAAAAGCAGCCCAAGGGGGTTCCTGACCCGATGGCGGCAAATTTGATTGCTATGGAGACTCTCTAAAACAGCGAAAACATAAGCCATTTTGCACAAAGTCCTGAGAGGACAAACCTGCCTTACAGGCTACACATGATATCAAAAGAGGGGCCTCAGCCACCTGCCTTTCAGAATCTTTTGACATAGTTTAAAGTCTAAATTATATATATATATATATATATATATATATATATATATATATATATATATATATGTGACCCCACCCCACACACCGGTTGCAGCGAAAGAAACAGTAATGAAATGTAAGCAATACATACACACAGTTTCACAGGTCACGAACAATGCATATATACTTAGCAGAGTCTATGCAATTTGTTTAGGCTCCCATGCACTATAATTAGCAAAGCCTAGTAGCATATATGGAGCTTCTATATAAATTATCCCAAAGGAGAAGTATACAGCGAGACTGACCCAATATTTCCTGAGCAACAGCCATAGAGAGCACTGAGTGTGGTCTGTAGCTGGCCCAAATAGGAAGCTGGGTGGAGCAACCCAAAAGCGGGACCTCAGGAGGGCCGTAGTTCGGGTTGGGGGAGGGGCCGCCGAGGAAGCGTACCTCCCCTATGCTGCATGGACCACCCGGCAACTGACATGGCCGCCGCCATACTTCCCCCCCCCCCCCGGCTGCCAGACTTTACATCCCGGTGGTCCTGTGATAGCAGACCCAGGTAGACTGGCTGCCCACACAGCAGTCCCCCAGCCAGTCTCTATGCCGGAGGACGGACCGCTCGTGACCGTGGCGTCAGCGGCCTCCCACGGTCCTACTCACCTGCATCCCCGTCCCGGTCCAGAGTCTAAGCCCCTGCCGAAAGCACTAGCCGAGACTAGCGTTGCGGCGCCGGCGGGGGTAGATGAAGCAGGGACCCGTGCGTCTATTGACGCGTGGTTTCACCAGGGAACACGTGCCGCCTGCTTTGAAGTAAATAATAATAATTAAAAAAAAAAAAGCAGTCCCACTGTGAGTGTGGTGCCTTCTCGCACCAAACAGAACAACTGACGCCCTGTGACCAGGGGCGGGGTATATGGGGAGAACCTAGTGCATCCTGGGAACTGAGAGCTTGGATTAACTGTTTGGTGCCTGGATGAATCCATAAACCCCAATGTGATGGCTGTGGACCCCGAAGAAGAAAAATAATAATCAATATTTATACTTGGGAACAAATCTACCATTGATGGTACAAATGATCATGAAAGGAGCTGCACACCTTTCACATGCAGACAGGCAGTCTTTCTTAAGTGCTTGTTATGGAACTAATTTATATACAGTAACAGCATATAGTGTCACACCAAACATAAGTACAACAGGCTATTTAAAAAACACAAACTATAAATACTAAACAAACTAATTCTAGATATCCATACAACAAACATGTTACATAACAGAACAGACAACCTAACAACATATTATATTTTTAACTGGAATTAAATACACTGTGTGCTAGACTATGGGGCCTATGTATCAAAGCTTGATGAGAGATACAATTTTAAGATATAAATCACCAATCAGCTTCTAACTTACATTTTATAGGCTGTGTTTGAAAAATGACAGTTCGGAGCTGATTGGTTAATACTTTTTCTCTCACTATTTTATCTCTCATCAAGCTTTGATACATAGGCCCCTATATATTGTACTCAAACAAGGGGCCAAATGTAATAGAGTGGAGTTTAGAAAATAACTCTCACCTTTTTAAACTCGGCCAATGTAATAGAGTCTGAGAACATGAAAACTTGCATGTTTTTAGACTAAAAGAAACCCCACGATTTAAACTCTCATCCAGATGTTTTCCCATTAAGGGCTCGATTCCATTCTACGCGATGTGAATAGCGCCGGGAATCAGCTCCGGAGCTATTCAATTCTACGCAAAGTTAGGTCGGGGAAGGCCCGTTCTCGCGCCTTAAACAGGGTGTTTAGGCACTAGAACGGGCATTCTCCGACTAAACTTCCTGGCGCGATGCCGTTTTCCCAGTGCTAAGGGCAGAAAATAGCATCATGTCTGGACTTTCGTCGATTTCTGCTCGCATCCCCGGAGGGGTGCGAGAAGAAATCCTTAGTCAGGCTTAGCAGCGCGGTGTACTGAAAAGCTATGGGAGCTTACTCCAGCGCTATTCACATCACGTAGAATAGAATCGAGCCTTTTGAGGATAAAACTTGACCAATGCGAGAGTCTACTGCTAAACTCTCACATTTCTAAACTCTCACTCTAATACATTTGGCCCTAGATATCTGAAAGAGAGTGAAGTATAATAAAACAGTAGACAAAGTTAGATATATATATATATATATATATATATAGATATATATATATATATATATTAGGGGTGAGCGGGTTCGGATTTCTGAAATCCGAACCCCCCCGAGCCCCCCCGATCCGAGTCCGATCCGAGTCAGGCTCGACTTTTCCCGCCTGACTCGGATCTGACATCGAGGCAAAACGTCATCATCCCGCCTTCCGAGTCTCGCGGGTTTTGGATCCTATATAAGGTACCCGCGTCGGCGCCATTTTCTCACTCGGCTGTGGACAGTGAAGAGGGAGGGTGGGAGTTAGTGCTGTGTAGTGTAGTGTAGTGTAGTGCTGCTGTTGTCCACTACTTCAAAGTCCATAGGGGCTGGCTGTGTTGTGCTGTGCTGCTGTTGTTAATAGGGGCTGTGTCCACTACTTCAAAGTCCATAGGGGCTGGCTGGACTGTGTTGTGCAGTCAGTTCTCCATAGGGGCTGTGTCCACTCCAAAGTCCTGTGCAGTGTCCCAGTCCTAAAGGGGTGCTGTAGTGTTGTCCAGGGGGTGCTCTGTCCATCAGGGGTGCTCCCCCCAAGTGCTAAAAAAATAATATATTTTCTGTGTTTGTGAATTGTGTGCGCAGTAGCCGCACGTGCATCAACAAAGTAGTGCCAAGCGTGCGCCTGTGTCATAAGTAAAGGGCCGGCTGGCTTGACCGTTAAGGGTGCTGTAACCCCCGAAAGTACACTCCAGTCCAAACCAAAAAAAAAATTATTTTCTGTGTTTGTGAATTGTGTGCGCAGTAGCCGCACGTGCATCAACAAAGTAGTGCCAAGCGTGCGCCTGTGTCATAAGTAAAGGGCCGGCTGGCTTGACCGTTAAGGGTGCTGTAACCCCCGAAAGTACACTCCAGTCCAAACCAAAAAAAAAATTATTTTCTGTGTTTGTGAATTGTGTGCGCAGTAGCCGCACGTGCATCAACAAAGTAGTGCCAAGCGTGCGCCTGTGTCATAAGTAAAGGGCCGGCTGGCTTGACCGTTAAGGGTGCTGTAACCCCCGAAAGTACACTCCAGTCCAAACCTAAAAAAAAATTATTTTCTGTGTTTGTGAATTGTGTGCGCAGTAGCCGCACGTGCATCAACAAAGTAGTGCCAAGCGTGCGCCTGTGTCATAAGTAAAGGGCCGGCTGGCTTGACCGTTAAAGGGTGCTGTAACCCCCGAAAGTACACTCCAGTCCAAACCAAAAAAAAATTATTTTCTGTGTTTGTGAATTGTGTGCGCAGTAGCCGCACGTGCATCAACAAAGTAGTGCCAAGCGTGCGCCTGTGTCATAAGTAAAGGGCCGGCTGGCTTGACCGTTAAGGGTGCTGTAACCCCCGAAAGTACACTCCAGTCCAAACCTAAAAAAAAATTATTTTCTGTGTTTGTGAATTGTGTGCGCAGTAGCCGCACGTGCATCAACAAAGTAGTGCCAAGAGTGCCCCTGTGTCATAAGTAAAGGGCCGGCTGGCTTGACCGTTAAAGGGTGCTGTAACCCCCGAAAGTACACTCCAGTCCAAACCAAAAAAAAATTATTTTCTGTGTTTGTGAATTGTGTGCGCAGTAGCCGCACGTGCATCAACAAAGTAGTGCCAAGCGTGCGCCTGTGTCATAAGTAAAGGGCCGGCTGGCTTGACCGTTAAAGGGTGCTGTAACCCCTGAAAGTACACTCCAGTCCAAACCAAAAAAAAATTATTTTCTGTGTTTGTGAATTGTGTGCGCAGTAGCCGCACGTGCATCAACAAAGTAGTGTCAAGCGTTCGCCTGTGTCATAAGTAAAGGGCCGGCTGGCTTGACCGTTAAGGGTGCTGTAACCCCCGAAAGTACACTCCAGTCCAAACCAAAAAAAAAATTATTTTCTGTGTTTGTGAATTGTGTGCGCAGTAGCCGCACGTGCATCAACAAAGTAGTGCCAAGCGTGCGCCTGTGTCATAAGTAAAGGGCCGGCTGGCTTGACCGTTAAGGGTGCTGTAACCCCCGAAAGTACACTCCAGTCCAAACCAAAAAAAAAATTATTTTCTGTGTTTGTGAATTGTGTGCGCAGTAGCCGCACGTGCATCAACAAAGTAGTGCCAAGCGTGCGCCTGTGTCATAAGTAAAGGGCCGGCTGGCTTGACCGTTAAGGGTGCTGTAACCCCCGAAAGTACACTCCAGTCCAAACCTAAAAAAAAATTATTTTCTGTGTTTGTGAATTGTGTGCGCAGTAGCCGCACGTGCATCAACAAAGTAGTGCCAAGCGTGCGCCTGTGTCATAAGTAAAGGGCCGGCTGGCTTGACCGTTAAAGGGTGCTGTAACCCCCGAAAGTACACTCCAGTCCAAACCAAAAAAAAATTATTTTCTGTGTTTGTGAATTGTGTGCGCAGTAGCCGCACGTGCATCAACAAAGTAGTGCCAAGCGTGCGCCTGTGTCATAAGTAAAGGGCCGGCTGGCTTGACCGTTAAGGGTGCTGTAACCCCCGAAAGTACACTCCAGTCCAAACCTAAAAAAAAATTATTTTCTGTGTTTGTGAATTGTGTGCGCAGTAGCCGCACGTGCATCAACAAAGTAGTGCCAAGAGTGCCCCTGTGTCATAAGTAAAGGGCCGGCTGGCTTGACCGTTAAAGGGTGCTGTAACCCCCGAAAGTACACTCCAGTCCAAACCAAAAAAAAATTATTTTCTGTGTTTGTGAATTGTGTGCGCAGTAGCCGCACGTGCATCAACAAAGTAGTGCCAAGCGTGCGCCTGTGTCATAAGTAAAGGGCCGGCTGGCTTGACCGTTAAAGGGTGCTGTAACCCCTGAAAGTACACTCCAGTCCAAACCAAAAAAAAATTATTTTCTGTGTTTGTGAATTGTGTGCGCAGTAGCCGCACGTGCATCAACAAAGTAGTGTCAAGCGTGCGCCTGTGTCATAAGTAAAGGGCCGGCTGGCTTGACCGTTAAGGGTGCTGTAACCCCCGAAAGTACACTCCAGTCCAAACCAAAAAAAAATTATTTTCTGTGTTTGTGAATTGTGTGCGCAGTAGCCGCACGTGCATCAACAAAGTAGTGCCAAGCGTGCGCCTGTGTCATAAGTAAAGGGCCGGCTGGCTTGACCGTTAAAGGGTGCTGTAACCCCCAAAGTACACTCCAGTCCAAACCAAAAAAAAATTATTTTCTGTGTTTGTGAATTGTGTGCGCAGTAGCCGCACGTGCATCAACAAAGTAGTGCCAAGAGTGCGCCTGTGTCATAAGTAAAGGGCCGGCTGGCTTGACCGTTAAAGGGTGCTGTAACCCACAAAGTACACTCCAGTCCGAACCAAAAAAAAATTTATTTTCTGTGTTTAGCCGCACGTATATATCAAATCGATATAACATAAATGGAGGACCAAACTTTCTCCGATAAAAATAAAATAGAGAAAGATCAAGAACCACTTCCTCCTAGTGCTGAAGCTGCTGCCACTAGTCATGACATAGACGATAACATGCCATCAACGTCGTCTGCCAAGGCCGATGCCCAATGTCATAGTAGAGGGCACATACAATCCCAAATGGCAAAGTTCAGGAAAATGACCTTGAAAAAGACATTTAAATCAGCTGAAGAGAAACGTAAACTTGCCAATATGCCATTTACGACACGGAGTGGCAAGGAACGGCTAAGGTCGATCCCTAGTATGTTCATGACTAGTGGTTCAGCTTCACATGACGATGGAAGCACTCCTCCCACTAAAAAAATCAAAAGAGTTAAGCTGGCAAAAGCACAGCGAAGAACTGTGCTTTCTAAGAAGATATCACAAATCCCCAAAGAGAGTCCAAGTGTGGTGGTGGTTGCGATGCCTGACCTTCCCAGCACTGGACGGGAAGAGGTGGCTCTTTCCACCATTTGCACGCCCCCTGCAAGTGCTGAAAGGAGCACCCACAGTCCACTTGCTGATATGCAAATTGAAGATGTCACTGTTGAAGTACAACAGGATGAGGATACTGGTGTAGCTGGCGCTGAGGAGGAAGTTGGCGAGGAGGATTCTGATGGTGATGTGGTTTGTTTAAATCAGGCTCCGGGGGAGACAGTTGTTGTCCGTGGGATGAAAAAGCCCATCACGGTCATGCCTGGGCAGAAGACCAAACATTCCACCTCTTTGGTCTGGCAATATTTCTATCCAAATCCGGACAACAACTGTCTTGCCATATGTACCATATGTAAAGGTGAAATAAGTAGGGGTAGGGACGTCAACCACCTAGGAACATCCTCCCTTATACGGCACCTGCAGCGCGTTCATAAAAAGTTACTGTCAAGTTCAGAAACTTTGGCTCAGACCGTAAGCAGTCCAGGGACACCTAAATCCCGTTGTCCTGTTGTATCCAAGCGCCTGCAAACCACACCGTCAACTCCCTCCTCGTCAATTTCCTCCTTAGTCAGGATCGGAAGTAGTCCTGCAGGCCATATCACTGGCATGACTGACTCTCCTATCCGGGATTCCTCCGGAGGATCCTGCATTGCTACGCCTACTGCTGCCGCTGCTGCTGTTGCTGCTGCTGCTGGGAGTCGTTCATCATCCCAGAGAGGAAGTAGGAACACCACTACTTTTACTAAACAACTGACCCTCCAACAGTCCTTAGCGAGGAGGATGAAGTACGACAGCAGTCATCCTGAAGCAAAACGTATAACTGAGGCCTTGACTGCTATGTTGGTGTTAGACGTGCGTCCGGTATCCGCCATTAGTGCAGTGGGATTTAGACAATTGATGGAGGTAGTGTGTCCCCGGTTCCAAATCCCGTCTAGATTCCACTTCACTAGGCAGGCGATACCGAGACTGTACAGAAACGTCAGAAAAAGTGTCCTCAGTGTCCTGAAAAATGCCGTTGTACACAATGTCCACTTAACCACGGACATGTGGACAAGTGGAACAGGGCAGACTAAGGACTATATGACTGTGACAGCCCACTGGGTAGATGTATCACCTTACGCAGCAACAGCAGCAGCGTCACCAGTAGCAGCATCTCAGAAACGCCAGCTCGTTACAAGGCAGGCTACGCTGTGTATCACCGGTTTCAGTAAGAGGCACACCGCCGACAACCTCTTAGAGAAACTGAGGGAAATCATCGCCCAGTGGCTTACCCCACTTAGACTCTCCTGGGGATTTGTGATATCTGACAACGCCACCAATATTGTGCGGGCATTACATCTGGGCAAATTCCAGCACGTCCCATGTTTTGCTCACACAATAAACTTGGTGGTGCAGAATTTTCTGAAAAGCGACAGGGGCGTGCAGGAGACGCTTTGGGTGGCCCGAAAAATTTCTGGCCACTTTCGCCATTCAGCGACTGCGTGCCGAAGACTGGAGCGCCAGCAAACACTCTTGAACCTGCCCCGCCATCACCTGAAGCAAGAGGTTGTGACGCGGTGGAACTCAACCCTCTATATGCTTCAGAGGATGGAGGAGCAGCAAAAGGCCATACAAGCCTATACATCCACCTATGACATAGGCAAAGGAGGGGGTATGCACCTGACTCAAGCGCAGTGGAGAATGATTTCCGTGTTGTGCAAGGTTCTTCAGCCCTTCGAACTTGCCACACGTGAAGTCAGTTCAGACACTGCCAGCTTGAGTCAGGTCATTCCCCTCATCAGGCTTTTGCAGAAGCAGCTGGAGAAAGTGAAGGAGGAGCTAAGACGGAGCGATTCCGCTCGGCATGTGGGACTTGTGGATGAAGCCCTTCATTCGCTTTGCCAGGATTCCAGGGTGGTCAATCTGTTGAAATCAGACCACTACATTTTGGCCACCGTGCTCGATCCTAGGTTTAAAGCCTATGTGGTGTCTCTCTTTCCGGCCGACACAAGCCTGCAGAGGTGCAAAGACCTGCTGGTGAACACACTGTCAGCTGAAGCGGAACGTGACACGTCAACGGCTCCTTCTTCATTTTCTCCCGCAACTGGGGCTGCCAGGAAAAAACTTAGGTATCCTAAGCAACCCGCTGGCGGTGATGCAGGGCAGGCAGGACCAAGTTTGGACATCTGGTCCGGACTGAAGGACCTGGCAACAATTTCTGACATGTCTACTGTCACTGCATATGATACTGTCACCATTGACAGAATGGTGGAGGATTACATCGGTGACAGCATCCAAGTAGGCATGTCAGACAGTCCATACCTGTACTGGCAGGAAAAAGAGGCAATTTGGAGGCCCCTGTACAAACTGGCTCTATTTTACCTGAGTTGCCCCCCCTCCAGTGTGTACTCCGAAAGAGTGTTTAGTGCAGCCGGGAACCTTGTCAGCGAAAGGCGTAGGAGGTTGCTTCCACAGAATGTGGAGAAGATGATGTTCATCAAAATGAATTATCAGCTCTTCCAGGGAGACCAGCCTCCAGAAGGTACAGAGGGACCTGTGGTGGTGGATTCAAGTGGGGACGAGTTAATACTTTGTGAGGATGAGGATGTACACACTGAAGAGGGTGAGGAATCGGTGGATGAGGAGGATGAGGATGACATCTTGCCTCCGTAGAGCCAGTTTGTGCAGGGACACATTAATTGCCAGCTTGTTTTGTGGGGGCCCAAACGAACCAATCATTTCAGCCACAGTTGTGTGGCAGACCCTGGCGCTGAAATGATTGATTTGTTAAAGTGTGCATGTCCTGTTTATACAACATAAGGGTGGGTGGGAGGGCCCAAGGACAATTCCATCTTGCACCTCTTTTTTTCTTTGCATTATGTACAGTTTGGGGCCTAGTTTTTCTAACTGCCATCCTGCCTGCCACTGCAGTGTCACTCCTAGATGGGTCACGTGTTTGTGCCGCCCACTCGTGTCGCTTAGCATAGTCATCCAGCTACCTCGGTGCAACCTTTTGGACATAAAAACACTATTGTGAGGTGTGAGGTGTTCAGAATAGACTGGAAATGAGTGGAAATTAAGGTTATTGAGGTTAATAATAGCATAGGAGCAGAAAAACCTACAAATTCTGTGATTTTAGCTGTTTTTATGCTTTTTTTCAAAAAAATACAGATCCAAAACACAAAACCCAGAACCCAAAACACGGAAGGGTGGTTTTGGCAAAACCAATCCAGATCCAAAACACGAAGAAAGATCCAGATCCAAAACCAAAACACAAAACACGAAAAGTGGCCGGTGCACACCCCTAATATATATATATATATATATATATATATATATATATATATATATATATATATATATATATATATATATATTAAAAAAATCAACTAGACTTCACAAAATGGACTTCCATACACATACAGCAAGGTTACAGGTTGTATAACCTAGCGTTCCCACTAGGTTGTTTTAGCGGGGCGCCGCGCCCTGCCGTATTTCTGAAGAGCAGAAAGCATCCTGCCCTCCAGCGCGGCGCCCCACTGTGACCGCAAAGCTTGGGGGCTGCCCGGCATGTCCGAAAGTGCCGGGCACGCCCCCAGAAGTGACGAAAAGGGAACGCGTCAAAGACACGCCCCCTTTTCTTTGGCCACACCCCCATTCAGGTGCGCACACCAAAGGCGCGCGCAGAAGTGCCCTAGCTCTAGGCCTGGCGTCCTGCCGGACCTAGAGTGAACACTATTAAACTAACCCTGAATGGCTAGGGAAATACAGTTTACTCTACTCATTCACAAATAAACAGTGTTTTTAATTTTCTAACCCTAGTTTCACTGGAAATAGTCACACCGCAAACCAATGTGTCTATCACTTGGCAAAGGCGTGTTGTACTCAGGAGGCCGGCGGTCACGATAATGACAGCGGCATCCCAACAGTCAAAATCCCAAAACATTCCGGTGGTATTAGGGTTAGGGGGAGGGTTAGGCTGCAGGAGGGACGAGTTAGGGTTTGGCTGCGGGAGCGTTGGGTAGGGTTAGGGTAAGGGTTAGAACACTTACCTAAATCTGTTGGGATTTTGACCATCAGGATGCCGCTGTCGGTATTCTGACCTTCGACATCCTGACTGTCGGAATCCTGTATCCAACCTAGCAAAAGCTCCTATCTGATGCTGCCCTAAAACGAACGTGTCACTTAAACAGAAGTAGCCTCTAATTTGAAGCCTGAACTAATATTTAAGGCAATCCAGTATTGCAGTTTACTAGAAACCGATAATTCATTACAGGTTGAGTCTCCCATATCCAAAATGCTTGGGACCAGGGGTATTTTGGATATCAGAATATTCCGTATTTTGGAATATTTGCATAAAATAATTAAATATCTTGGGAATGGGCCCCAATCTAATAACAGAATGCATTTATAGTTTTATATACACCTTATACACACAGCCTGCAGGTCATTTTATACAATATTTTCACTAATTTTGTGGCTCAAAGAAAGTTTGTGTACATACATGAAATTTATTTATGTTTCATATACACATTATATACACAGCCTGAAGGTAATTTTATACAATAGTTTTAATAATTTTGTGCCTTAAACAAAGTTTGTGCACACTGAACCATCAAAAAGCAAAGGTTTCAATATGTCAGTCATGCTAAAAATATTCTGTATGTCGGAATATTTGGATATGGGAGACTCAACCTGTACTGTAAAATAAGTAATTCCCTGTCTCAGTGATGTTGCTGACTCCTAACAAGCGTATAGGCTCAGACACTGCCTCAAAACACGGAAGGTGCAATTGGCAGGTTCACTTTAAAGTTCAGGTATTTCAGTTATTTTCAGAAAAGAAAAAGACTTCAATGCTTACATCCCTGCAACATGCACCAGAGCACAGCGTCCTCTTGAACAAAACATTTAAGTGGCATGCTGACACATTCATTTGTATGGAGCGTTGGAGAGTTGCCCTATTTATCTCTATGGAATTTAATATGCATGAGAAACTGGAATTAAAATTACAAGCTTTCAAAACAATTGAGGGATCTTCTCCAAAATTAAGTAGTTTTGTAGCTTACAAATCATAATATCAGTGAGAATAAAGCTGACAGCTGTTACAATGTCTGAGACTGGCTGTTGTAGTCCCTTCAATATAATTAACACGAAAGTTTGGATAATACACATGAGTCTGGATAAAACAAAATTATTGAAAGCTCTGTACAAACCGTGCAACAGCTGGCTCCCAAACTCCTCATTTTTAATTACAATGGGTGCATATTCGGAATGCATTTGGTGTTTGTTGTTGTCAGATGAAAATAAAAAAAAAGTTAAAAAAATAAATAAAATAATATATAAATATATATATATATATATATATATATATATATATATATATATATATATAAATAATGGTGAAAATGTGGTCTTACGTTTATATAGTTCCCTTCAAAGCATCAGAAACTTTTCTATACAGAGATGAAATGTGAGAATGACTGAAGAATGACAGGTTGTGAAGGATATAAATAAAAGTAAGTGTGGGGGCGAGGGGAGTGGAGTGACATACAGGAGGCGACAGGAATGACAGGTAGTGAGGGAAGGGCACAGGTGTGGGGAGTGGGGTGACAAGAATGATCTGTAGTGAGGGAAGAGTACAGGTGAGGGGAGTGTGGATGACAGGAATGATAGGTAGTGAGGGAAGAGCACAGGTGAGGAGTGTGGATGACAGGTAGTCAGGAAAGAGCACAGGTGAGGGAAGTGTGGAGGACAGGTAGTGAGGGAAGAGCACAGGTGAGGGGAGTGGAGGTGACAGGAATGACAGGTAGTGAGGGAAGAGCACAGGTGAGGGGAGTGTGGATGACAGGTAGTGAGGGAAGAGCACAGGTGAGGGGAGTGGAGGTGACAGGAATGACAGGTAGTGAGGGAAGAGCACAGGTGAGGGGAGTGTGGATGACAGGTAGTGAGGGAAGAGCACAGGTGAGGGGAGTGGAGGTGACAGGAATGACAGGTAGTGAGGGAAGAGCACAGGTGAGGGGAGTGTGGATGACAGGTAGTGAGGGAAGAGCACAGGTGAGGGGAGTGTGGATGACAGGTAGTGAGGGAAGAGCACAGGTGAGGGGAGTGGAGGTGACAGGAATGACAGGTAGTGAGGGAAGAGCACAGGTGAGGGGAGTGTGGATGACAGGTAGTGAGGGAAGAGCACAGGTGAGGGGAGTGTGGATGACAGGTAGTGAGGGAAGAGCACAGGTGAGGGGAGTGGAGGTGACAGGAATGACAGGTAGTGAGGACTCAGGGGAGTGGTGTGACATACATGGAGTAATGGGGAATGAGTGAGTGATGGGAGGATTCTTATCTTACTGTACCGCATCAGGACTCACCGCAGCCGTAGCCTTACGGGCGGCGGGCACTATGGCGGGCAGGGGTGCGGACATGTTGTTGCCGCACATACACCGGGTGTGCCAGGCAAGTCCTCGTGCTGCCGGGTGTCTCTCGCCTCCGCACACGGCCACGCGCCCCCTTATCCTTCAATAACCCGGAGGCAGCGAGAGAGAGCGCACTGGCAGCAAAGTCGCCGCGCGGAAGGGGGCGTGACTTCAGCGTCATGATCTCGAGACCAAACGCCCCCCTGGTTTCCAGCCAACCACCTGCTGCGCCTGGACCCGCACTACGGAGAGTAGGCGGTGACGCTGGAGGCTGGCTACCGCCGATTGGTGGAAAAAGCTATTGTGGGCGGGGACACAGGCGTTTTCGTTCGACCTTATCAGTCCATGGGATGTGTGACGTCAGTCAGTCAGTGCGACTGTGTAATATGCATGATCCTGAGGTCACGACACTTAGACAGTCAGGGCGGTGTGTGTGCGGACCATGTGCAGTCGCTGTGCTGCCTCTAAGCTCGATCAATAAGTCTCCAGTTACATGTTTTACAGACTCCTTTACAAATTGCTAATAATAATCCAAGCAGGCTTCCAGTCTGTGGTCAGAAACAGAAGGAGCACTCAGTACTTGTTGCCTCCTGGGGCAGATACTTTACACACTCCTATAGGACTCAGGGTCTGATTCAGCATGGATCGCAGTTGCAACCACGTACGCAGATCGGCCGATGGTGTGTACTGTGTATGCACAACTGAGCGTGCGCAGGTTATCACTGCGATCAAGCACGCAGTCAGGAATCCATTGCAGAGTGAGTGACAGGCCATGAGCGTTTGGGGGTAGTGACAGGGAGTGAAGAGTTTTGCATGGGTGTGCATAAATTAGTCACTGCGATTGCCTACGCAGCTTGATTACAGGCAGTGACGGTTCTAGAGGCGGACTAATAGGGCCGGAGTGCCGGCCCCTAGAAAGCGCCATTGAGTCCCGATAAAAAAAAAAGTTGCGCCGGTCCCCGCACCCCCCAGTAACCCACCGCAGGGATGCTCCATTTTCCGGGTGCCCGTTGAGATTTGTTACCAGCGGGCACATGGCTCCTTCCCTGCAGCGGCAGCCGAAAGCTGGAGCTCACTCCTGAGCTCCGGGCATTCGGTATGGGATCCCGGCTGCCGCAGATAGCACTATGGGAGGGATGTCATGATGTCTCTCCCATAGATCCGAGGAGCCGTAGCTCACTCCTGAGCTCCGGCTCCCGCAGAGAGCACTATGGGAGGGACATCATGACTTGTCTCCCATAGATCTGTGGAGCGGTCGGACAGGACTGGAGCGGAGTTTAAGATAAGTATTGTGTTTCTACTTTAATTGTATTTTATTTATTTTTTTCTAAGCCCTAGCACTGGAGGTATTAGTATAGGGGGCATTACTACTGGGGGGATTACTATAGGGGGCATTATTACTGTGGGCATTACCAATGGGGGCACTACTAATGGGGTCATTACAAATGGGGGCACTACTATAGGGGACATTACCAATGGGGGCTCTACAAATGGGGGAATTACTAATGGGAGCACTGCATGGGGGGCACCACTACTGGGGCCGTTGTGTAAGAGGCACTACTACTGTGGGCATTGTATTCGAGGCACATCTACTGTGGGCCTTGTGTATAAGGGGCACTAATTTGGGCATTGTGTAACAGGGACACCACTGTGTGTCATAACATGAATAAAGGACTACTGTGTTGCGTAATTTGAATTGGGGATAATGTATTATAAAAGAAATTACTGCATGTGGCTTATTGTGTTATACAGGTTATTACTGCGTATGGAATAATGTGTTATACAGGTTATTACTGCGTGTGGCATAAATTAATGTGTTATAAAGGACATTACTGCATGTGGCATAATGTGTTATAAAGGGCATTACTGCATGTGGCATAATGTGTTATATAAAGGCCATTACTGTGTGATGCATAATGTGTCATATAAAGGGCATTACTGCGTGTGGCATAATGTGTTATAAAGGCCATTACTGTGTGACGCATAATGTGTTATATAAAGGGCATTGCTGCATGTGGCATAATGTGTTATAAGGGGATCACTGTTTAAGACATACTGTGTAAGGCGTTTTACTGCGTATGGCAATTATTCGCCATGAGGGGAGAGCTTGGGGGAAGCCCAGCACCTCCGTAAGTGCTTGGCACGCCCAACAGTGTGATGACTTGCGGGTGTTCCGCAAGGACATGCCCCCTCTCCGGAAGCGTGCACGCTTTCAGCACGCGCAGAGGAATGCCATCTAAAAAGTTATTTATTTTGGGGGGGGCACAACTGGAAACTTTCACCCTGTGCGCCATAATATCTAGAACCGGCCCTGAGTACAGGTCAGACCTTTAATTCTGCGTGAGAATCTGATGTTACTCGATGTTACCGATGTACACGCAGAGGACTGCAAGGTATTACGGATGTAAGAAAGCAGTAGTGGTCATCTATGGTGGCTGAGCGGTTGCAAACATTAGCATATTTTCGCAGCAGAACCGTGCATGATCGCAGCTGCGATCGCAAATAACGATCCATGCTGAATCAGACCCTCGGTTTGTAACCAGGAGATGATTTCACGTTATCTTTGGTTTTAACCAAACATGTCAGGAAATTCCTTAATTGGTCTGTTTACAGGATTTTTCGTTTGAAACCTAAATCCCTAAATATAATATAATTCAGATTAACATTAACATAAATCTTTGTTGAATAGTAAAGAGAGTTATTTAAATGTAATGCATACAAAGCACAGCAGGATGGCTGCTCAATACTATACAGAAATGTAATAGGACTCTATTAAATACACAAGATGAATGGAAAATAGCATTATACATTTTACGATTGTTTACGATATTCCTCTTACCACCATTTTCCATCAGGGTCTCTATGCGTACCTCGATGGAATCAGAATAATTATAATCAAGTTTAAATAAATAAAAAGTGTATTCCAGAGCTATAGCATGCACTGGGCCACCTACCACTAAATAATGCAATAAAATTGCCCCCCCCCCCCCCCCAAAAAAAATACATATTTTAAAACTATACAAGCCTGCACAGATCTTAGGGTTATTTCAAACCATGGCGGGTTTGCAGTGGGATGGGGCTTTAGAAACTGTCGGGGATCGACCGCGAGTTCTATTTAGAGGGTCCATACGACTTTTAGTAAATATTTTTATTTTTTACTAGAACCTGCCGTAAATCTGCAGCGGGTTCTAAATAAATACAAATCTGCCACTTAGTTTAATTTCCCCCTCAGAATTGAGCTTGCAAAAACATGCCTTACATCAGGACTAATTTCCACACACTATTATGTTCATGCTTTAACAGCATGCTGTTTTTTTTTATCTGCAAAAACCACTGGAATAAAAAGTACCCAAATTTATATATATATATATATATATATATATATATATTATATATATATATTTAAATTTGGGTTTAAATCTCATTTTGGGTTTCCATCTCATCACTCCAATAACATATTAATCCTTCACCTCTATAGCAGTGTTTCCCAACCTCGGTCCTCAAGGCACACTAATAGTTATGGTTTTAAGGCCATACTGAGCACAGGTGTCTTAATTAGTAACTCAGTTATTTTGATTTAACCATCTGTGCTCATGCATGGATATCCTAAAAACCTCGACTGTTAGTGTGACTTGAGGACCGAGGTTGGGAAACACTGCTCTATAGTAATGCATCACTGTTATAGTACTCCATCACCTCTGTAGTAACACCTTTCTATCCCTCGCCTGTGTTTTAACACATTCAACATCCCTCTCCCTCACCTGTGTAGAAATACAATCACTCCCATACACCTGTATTAACACATTACACTTGTAATAACTTATTCCCCTCTGGAGTAGTACATTTCCCCCACTCACCCCTGTAGTAACACATTTGACATTCCTCTCCCATACCTGTGTAGTAAGTAACACATTCCCTTCTCTCACCTCTATAGTAACACATTCCCCTCCTTCATCTGTGTATTAACACATTCCCCTCCCTCACCTCTATAGTAAGACATTTCCCTCTCACTTCCTCTTGTAACACATTTTCCTCTCTCACCTCTGTAGTAACACATTCCCTTCCCTCACTATTGAAATAGGGGAGCCACACCAACTGCCAGTGATGTTTGGCAGCACTTGGAATGACAGTTGGTGTTTGAATATGAACTGTGCAGCAGTCACGATGAGTCATTCAGGACATTGCACAGGGGGAGGAAACATTTTAGGCCTTTTTCACCCCCTTAGGAGTCAAATTTCGAAAAAAAATCCCTTCTTAGTGGGCACCTACATCATGGAAGGAATACACTTCCCGATTTTCATTTTTCTAGGACCAGGGGTTTGGGCTGGGTGTTGATGAGTCAGTCAGTCAAGACATTTGATTTTATATATATATGTAGATAGATAGATAGATAGATATACATAATGTTTTCATCTATTATTTTAAATGAATAGTAAAGTCCCTCAATTTCCATTTTATTAGTCACATAAATAAATGGAATCTTCTCATATTCCAATCTATAATAACCCATAAGGGGAAAAAAAGCACCCTGAATGAGTTACTCTTAGGGGAACCGAAACACAAATGGACAAAAAATTGCAAGTTTGTGAATACGCAGTCAGAGCAGTAAGGAGTACCATGCAGTAGTTTCACACAGAAACACAGCCAATGGATTAATACAAACCTACATATCAGAGCAGAGTAAAATGTATTTCACAGTTGGATTAATAAAAAACACGTATTTATGCCAACTTTATTAAAAGTAATGATCACATACTACTCTATTCCTGGTAGTTCAGTTGCTTGAGATGCCACCACCGGGTAGGGTGCCGGCTGTCAAAATACAGACAGTGACATCCTGATGCTGAGAATCCCATCAGGGGCTTAGTAAGTATAGTAACCCTCCCTCTTTCACTCCCTAACCCTCCTTGCCTGCATCCTAAACCTCCCCCACACACCCTAACCCTCCCCGTTAGTGTCTAAACCTAACCTTCCCCCCTTTGTGCCTAACCCTAATCCCCCCAGGGGTACCTAAACTTAACCCCCCCCCTGCCCGCAGCCTAACCCTAACCACCCCCCTCCCACAGCCTAACCCTAACCACCCCCCTCCAGCAGCCTAACCCTACCCACCCCCCTCCCGCAGCCTACCCCCCCCCCCTGTGGTGCCTAAACCTAACCCCCCCACGGCTAACAGCTAACTTGGCCCACTATACTCACGTTCGGGATGCCGGCTGTCGGGATTCCATCACTAAATCTGATGCTCTGACCTCATTTTTACCTTGTCTAGCACTTTGTTAACTGCTGCTTAGTAAGTCTAGCCCCCCCCCTCTGCAGACTAACCATAACCCTCCCCTCCTGCAGCATAACCTCGATCCTCCCCCTGCAGCCTAACCCTAGCCCCCCCCATGGTGCCTAAACTTAACCCTTCCCCTAACTCCATCCCAAAATCTCAGCCAGGACTCTTCTTGATGTATCAGAATGGTTTTACTTTTGAAAAAATTTGCTGCCCAACGTCTTTGTGGACCAATACCCCCACTTAAGTAATCCCTATCTATTATAAATTTCTAAGTGAGGACTTATGATGCGCACACACGGTATGATAAAAATGCACGATAACGATATCGACCATATCGTTATGATTCAGATCATTAATTTTTAGGTGCCCAACAACCAGCGATGCACGGGCATGTATGGACGATAACGATATCGACCATCACCCATGCATGCGGGCCAATCTGGTCAATATCAACCAGGTTACATAGGGACCCGAAATCGTTGATCGCGGGTCGCTGGCCCATCGTTGGTGGGTTGGTGGTGTGCTCAATGAACGATAACCGTCATCCAGCACACCGGGAAGGTGCAGGATTATCAGTAAGCGATATCGTTATCGCTGACTGATCCTACCGTTAAATTATCAGTTAGGGGATGCCCCAATGGCTGACACAATTCCCAACTCTTTCTATTAATGACCTAGTACGAGGATTGCTGAGGTCACGCACACTGCTAACTGCTAGTACATTTAATGAGCTTTTCTTAAATGTGTATAATAGGATTTATATTTAGGACAGTATAGAATGGGTTTATCCAATTCTCATACTTGCCCTAGATGTGCCAGGGAGGAGACTGACGTTTATCACTGTCTTTGGGAGTGTCCAGTGGTCCATAGCTTCTTGTGGCAGGTAAGGTTGGAGGCTGAGACCCTCCTGGTCAACTTAGTACCTTTTCCTCCTGAGTGAACCATTCTGGGCATATTTACAAGGGGGCAGAGACGTACCACTTGCAGTATACGTGCTGCGGAAAAAAGACCATTCTACAAGAATGGACACACCTTACCCCTATTCATTTTCAATTATATAGGGAAAAACTAACTTTTATTTTTCGAATGGACTGGGTGGAGACGATGTTTGATAAATAAAAGAAGGCCTCTTCCTTTTGATACATGGGAAAGTTTTATTGCAACTTTCCCAACTTCAACGCAATCTCAGATTTATCATAGCATGCATCTGACCTAGGGGTATGAAATTCAATTTCTTCTGGGTGATCTTCCCATTACATTGACCAACGGGTAAGTGCAGGACACCCTTTTCTTTTACTTTTTTTTCTTAACTGCGTTTCTCACTTACGTTTATATCCCAGTCTGTGTTTTACATAAGTCTTGGGCTATATGAACGCCTGTATATTGTAAAGGCCAAAGACAATGCGCTGGAATATGTTTACTGAATATTACTTACCACTGTGTGTAATGTTTTTTATGCTTGACTTTCATGTCTGTCTTGCAAATTTGTCTATGTTGTTTTTGCTTTAATTAAAAGAAAAAGGAAAAAAATTGTCTGCTTAAAATCCTGCAACAAAATCTATGAAAAATCATAACTTTTGCCAAATGGGGAGCTACTGTATTAAATATTGGTCTAATGTCTGATACAACATGTAATTTAAGGCATGAGTGGGACCTGACTGGCTACATAATAATGTGCCAAACTACTGTGCACTAATACAGTAATTTTTTGGTTTAAGGTTTTTACATTGGCAAATGAGGTCTTAAACTGTGACTGGGATTTAGTCAGGATCCAGACCATGATGCTGATGGTCACAAAACCAACAGTGGCACCCCTACCGGTCACAAATCCCAATAGATTCTGATGGTAATTATTAGAGTTAGGGTGAGGCTGCGAGAGGGGAGGGTTAGGGTGAGGCTGCGGGACAGAATAGTTAGGGTGAGGCTGCGGGAGGGGTGGGTTAGTGTTTAGCTGCGGGAGGGTGGGTTAGTGTTTAGCTGCGGGAGTGGTGGGTTAGGGTGAGGCTGCAGGAGGGGTGGGTTAGAGAGGGTTAATATTTGGGTTAAAATACTTATCACAATCTTTTGACCATTGGGATGCCACTGTGGGTATTCTGACCGTCGGCATGCTGACCACCGGGATCCCGTACCCAACCACTGTGACCATACCCGCTGCCGGAGGGGTAGGTTAGGGTTAGAGTGAGGGTTAATATTTGGGTTAAAATACTTACCAAAATCAAGGGATTTTGACCATCGAGATGCCGTTGTTGGTAACCCCTTTGCTTGAAGTAGCCCTATCACATGTATGCCCCACAGTTTTTGTCCATTTTCCGGCGTTTGGGAGCAAATTGCTGATTTTCATTCCAACCAATCAACTAGTTGGATGGTTGGACAGAAAATCATTACCTGTATATGCAGATTTATAATGTATTAAAGTATCCTTTAAGTGTCTGGTATTAAAATATTACCCAAACATTATAGGTTTGCTCTTGGTGACATCCTTATTGTGGCACAAGTCGCTCTAGCTCAAAAATGGAAAGACCCTCTGTCCCCTACTCATAATATAGCCAAGCTGGATGCTAAAATATATTTCCGGTTTGATTGGAGACGGCAGGAGTCCCCTACTTGACCTTGTTCAATTCCTTCTAGTAAAATGGTTTAGTTGGCATGAGTATACCACTGATGATGAGGGCTCTTCTGTCCCTTCAGGCAGGTTGATTGATCCTCTACCATTTAGCCTTAATGAGCGTGCACAAGATTAAAATTCTTCAATACTAGTTTTTTGCATACAAAATTATTTATTGAATATTTTGTATCGTATTCTGTTTTGTTGTTTGATATTGTATGTTGGAATTTCCCTTCTCTCCCTTCCCTTTCTCTTTTTTTCCTTTTTCTCCCCTCTTTTTTTTTTTCTTCTGTACCCCCTTTTATCTATATAAGAATTTGTTTCAATAAAATATATGAAAAAAACTACTGTGCACTTATCACCTGAATATAATATAAGATATGGATGCAATGCATGTCATGTGGAAATAATTAGTACATCATCTCTGGGAATAGAAAATATAGCAGTAATTGTGAAGCATTGTTAGTATTGCACAGTGCTTAGTAGAGAATATTTCTTACTTCACATCAGTCCCTGCACTGTTAAAAAGTACACTCTAAATGATCTACCAAATAGACAAATACACCAGCGGTGTATCTAGGGATCCGAGCGCCCCTGGCAGTGTAATGGACTGGCGCCCCCCATAATTTCTGTGTGTTTGCAACTGTGTAAGGTATACCGCTCTTAGGCCCTGATTCAGAGCCAGACGCTCTGACAGAGCGCTCGCTCTGAATCAGGGCCGTCCCTCCTTCCTTTTGGAGCGGCCTCTTGGCCGCGCGCATAGCTGTGGGTGACCACCCATAGCTATAGCGAGCGGCCAAAGCGATGGTCAAGATGGTTATCGGGCTTGCGACAAGACCCTGCGGTAGGGTCTCGCTTCCGCAAGCCCAGGAGTGCTTTTGGCTCTATCAGAGCCAAAAGCACTCCCACTGACATGACTAGTGATGTCAGTGGGGCCGACCCCAGACGGTAGGCGTTCCCATAGGACCGCCTCCGTCTGGGCAGCCACGCCCACCAAAGGGGGTGTGCTTTCAATCACCATCGACAGCAGCCCCCTTTGGTGCGAGACCCATAACGACGGCTTGGCCATCATTATTCGGATCTCGCGCATACGCACGATGGAGCAGCCTCCGTCGTGCGCATGCGCACTAGGGCAACATCGACCCGCTTGCGAGCGCTCAGCGCTCACGAGTGGATCTGAATCAGGCCCTCAATGCTGTCTGCCCTACACTTGTTGGGCCCGGGGCACTAGCAGTGGGTGCGGTGCAAGGCCCGGGCTGATTCTACCCCTTGGCTGCTGGTTGCACTGCCGGATGGCGCCCCCCTTTGGCTGGCGCCCCTGGCGAGTGCCATCCTAGCCAATGGGTAGATACGCCCCTGAAACACACACATCCTAGGGTTTGTTTCATCAGAGGCAAATTAGCCTACCATTATGTTTTCTGGAGTGTGGGAGGAAATCGGGGCACCCTGTGGAACCCACACAAACACAAGGAGAACTTACAAATTCCATACAGATAGTGTTCTGGTTATGGTTTAAACCGCTTCAGTGCTATGAGGCAACAATGCTAACCACTGTACCATCATATACTGCTTAATAAATGTAAGATAATAAAGTGAATAAAGTAGATGCATCAGGGTGGGGTTTGCTGGATTAAAAGTTATGTATTCAGAATTTTGCATGTCTTGATATTTGAATGTACGGTATTAATAATAGCAATTGGTTTGGCAGCATACACCAGTAGAGGTACAGTATATACTACTGAAACCAGTTTCTATCCGTGTTTTAGGTTTAGTTTTACATTAAATAATAAAGTAATATTATTCATATATATATTTAGTAATAAAACAATGTAGTTTTGGTCTAATAAATCTGTACAATATTTATTTTTACCAGTTATTTATATAGCGCACACATATTCTGCAGCGCTTTACAGAGAATATTTGACCATTCACATCAGTCCCTGCCCCAGTGCTTACAATCTATGTTCCCTACCACATACTAGGCTTTATTTTTAATTTTTTGGGGGGAGCCAATTAACCTACCAGGAAATTTTTTGAGGGTAGGAAGAAACCCGAGCACCCAGAGGAAATCCATGCAATCACAGGGAGAATATACAAATTCCACACAGGGTCATAGTGAAAATCAAACCCATGACCTCAGTGCCTAGAGTATGCCAGCATAAGGTGGGATTTCCTGATTCTGAGATTTTGGCAGTGATTGGTAAGTAACAGAACCCAGTGTGACGGTAGGACTTATCATGACAATGACAATTACATTGAATGTAATATCTGTCTCTATTAGGCTTTGTAATATACTGCCAAAATCTTAAAATAGATATACAGATGGCTATCGTTGCTTCCTCACAGCACTAGCATCATGAGTTTGATTTCTGACCATTGGCCTCACCTGTGTTGAGTGCATATGTTCTCCCCATGTTTGGTTGGGTGTGCTCCCACACTCCAAAACATACTTGGTAGCTTAACTGTCTGCTGCCTAGGATTGTATTCTTGTGTCTATGGCCCTCAGTCAGAGGCGGTCGGAGGATGCAAGCGGTCGCTCAGAAACTGGGCGGCCGCTTGCATCCTGACCGGCCGCCTCTGTTTCGGTCGTTAGGCTGTGGGTTTACACCCACAGCTCTAACGACCGCTAGGGTGATGGTCGCGATGGTCATAGACCTAGGGTAGGGTCTCACTTGTCGTAAGCCCCGGAGAGCTTCTGGCTCTGTCAGAGCCGGAAGCTCTCCACTGACATCACTAGTGATCACTAGTGATGTCAGTGGGGCCTCCCCCAAACGGAAGGCGTTCCAATGGGAACGCCTCCGTTTGGACTGCCACCCCCCGGCCCGCCTTCCAAACGGGGCGAGCTGTCAATCAACATCGACAGCTCGCCCCCTTTGGAAAGAGACCCGCTACGACCGGCGCTGTCGATCGTAGCGGGTGTCGCATGCGCACGAAGGAGCTGGCTCCCTCGTGCGCATGCGCACTGGACAAACATTGAGGCGGCCGTGCGGTCGTAGGCCGTACGGCCGCCTCTGAATGAAGCCCTACTGTATATGTTTTAGGAGATTTAGGCCCTCATTCAGAGCCGTACGCTCTGAGCAGAGCGCACGCTCTGACTGAGGGCCGCCCTCCATAAAAATGGAGCGTCCTCCTGGACGCTCGTATAGCTGTGGGTCACCACCCACAGCCTATACGAGCGTGCAGTTTGTTGGCCGCGATGGTGGTGACCATCGCGACCATCGAAACTGCGAGCCGGAGCCTGCGGTTGAGGTTTTCAACCGCAAGCTCCGGAGTGATTTTGGCTCTATCAGAGCCAAAATCACTCCCACTGACATCACTAGTGATGTCAGTGGGCCGGCTTCTGACGGGAGGCGTTCCAGTGGGAACGCCCCCGTCAGGGAGGCACGCCCCCGGCACGCCTACCAAAGGGGGCGTGCTGTCAATCAACATCGACAGCACGCCCCCTTTGATCAGACACAACGAACGAAGGACTTTCCTTCGCTCGTCACGTCTGGCGCATGCGCACGACGGAGCTCCCTCCATCGTGCGCATGCTCAGTGCAGAACTTCGACCCACTTGCGAGCGGACAGCCGCTCGCGAGTGGGTCTGAATCAGGGCCTTAGATTGTAAGCAGAAACTGCTGAGGATGACAAATATTCTTTGTACATCTCTGTGTAATTGGTAGCAATATGTAAAGAAATAATATATACAGTATAGTGGTTCCTAAATTATGTGAAAGATAGATTATGTTTCCTGTTACTCTTACACTAACATTTGTTGTCGTATTTAATAAGGACATAGTTGATCTGTGGGCCTGATTCATTACCGATCACAACTGTGATTACGCATGCAATCGGCCGATTGCTGCGTTCTGTGCATGCACATGCATCGCAGTGCGCAAGCGCGAACACCCCACTGCGATTGGGACTGCGATTGCTGTGACTACGCAGACCCATCGCAGAGTGATTGACAGGAAGTACTGTTTGGGGGTCTGTCGATGGGGGGTGGTCAGCGGCAGGGACTTATGTGGCAGGGACTTATGTGAATGGCCATTTCCATTTCGGAAATAAACTTTACCTGTAATATATAATATATGAATTCATCAGAGAAGATTTGAAGAGCCAGAAATGACCACACATAGGGCCTCATTCAGAGGCGGTCGGAGGATGCAAGCGGTCGCTCAGAAACTGGGCGGCCACATGCATCCTGACCGGCCGCCTCTGTTGCGGTCGTTAGGCTGTGGGTTAACACCCACAGCTCTAACGACCGCTCGGGTGATGGTCGCGATGGTCAGAGACCATCGCGACCATCGGGGCTTACGACGAGACCCTAAGGTAGGATCTCACTTGCCGTAAGCCCCGGAGAGCTTCTGGCTCTGTCTGAGCCGGAAGCTCTCCACTGACATCACTAGTGATGTCAGTAGGGCCACCCCCAAACGGCAGGCGTTCCCATAGGAATGCCTCCGTTTGGGCTGCCACCCCCCTGGCCCGCCTTCCAAACGGGGCGAGCTGTCAATCAACATCGACAGCTCGCCCCCATTGGAAAGAGACCCGCTACGACCAGCGCTGTCGGTCGTAGCGGGTCTCACGCATGCGCACGAGGGAGCCGGCTCCCTCGTGCGCATGCGCACTGGCAAAACATCGAGGCGGCCGTGCGGTCGTAGACTGTAAGGTCGCCTCTGAATAAGCTCCATAGATCAGAACAAGTGCTGTATTGATAGAAGTCAGTGCTTCATAATCACTACATTGCTACATAATTACATAATTGTTACATAAAGAATTTTGGAAACAGTTACAATGTATTAAAGTATCCTTTAAGTGTCTGGTATTAATATCAAACGATAGTAGTATTACTGAAATAAACAGACAAGATACACGGAACAACACAACGGTTTAAGATAATCTTCTTTATTGTGGAATAAAGTGATATAAGTGATTTTATGACACAAAATATATGATTTATTGAGGGCTACAGTATTAAGCCTTTATTATGCTATAAGAACAGAGTATACAGACAGCAGCCACAGGCTATATAATATTTTAAAACACATTTTCTATTTCTGTTACACTTATTATATTTTAATATTGTACCATTGGGATAAATTGTAAACAATATTTTAAAGCATACTAATAAAGATTTTTATTTTTTTTTTAATCCTAAATAGGGTTTAGTGCACCCACATGGATACTTTCTTTTTCTTGTGTTGGTGTTTATGGCGTAAGTGGAGTAGTGGGTTGTATCTCATAGACATCTGAATATAGAGGAATTTATCCCTAAATAAGATGCATTATTTGAGATAAGACTTTTGATAAGTTGAAATAAATAACTGTACTGGTGCGGGATAATGTCTTTCTGTATATTTGGGGCCTGATTCAGACCCACTCGCGAGCGGCTGTCCGCTCGCAAGTGGGTCGATGTTCTGGACTGAGCATGCGCACGACGGAGGGAGCTCCATCATGCGCATGCGCCAGACGCGACGAGCGAAGGAAAGTCCTTCGCTCGTTGTGTCCGATCAAAGGGGGCGTGCTGTCAATGTTGATTGACAGCACGCCCCCTTTGGTAGGCGTGCCGGGGGCGTGCCTCCCTGACGGGGGCGTTCCCACGGGAACGCCTCCCGTCAAAAGCCGGCCCACTGACATCACTAGTGATGTCAGTGGGAGTGATTTTGGCTCTGATAGAGCCAAAATCACTCCGGAGCTTGCGGTTGAAAACCTCAACCGCAGGCTCCGGCTCGCAATTTCGATGGTCGCGATGGTCTCGACCATCGCGGCCATCAAAATGCACGCTCGTATAGCCTGTGGGTGGTGACCCACAGCTATACGAGCGTCCAGAAGGACGCTCCATTTTCATGGAGGCCGGCCCTCATTCAGAGCGTGCGCTCTGCTCAGAGCGTACGGCTCTGAATGAGGGCCTTGGTTCTTAAATTATGCATCTTTATATGACAAGAGTAGTGGGCACAGGCATGTGCCACTGCGATATAAGCTTTCCCTCAAAGGTAGCCTGGTTGCCATGTTCATATAGGCTACTGTGGTGGGCTCGTCTTTTAGTGAAGTCGATCCCTGGATACCTTCACCCTTAGGGGTATATTTACTAAAGTGAGAGTTTTTAGGATGTTGCCCATACTAATCAATCAGATTCTACTCAACATGTAACTAGCACCTTCTAGAAGATAATAGCTAGAATCTGATTGGTTGCTATGGGCAACATCTCCACTTCTAAAAAGTGTTATAGGTGCTACACTGTCGTTTGTTTCAGCTAAATGTGCTGTCTGCTCTGCTCACTTTGGGCCTGATTCAGATCCGCTCGCGAGTGCACAGTGCTCGCAAGCGGGCCGATGGCCGGGCAGTGTGCACTGCGCGTGCGTGAACCCCGTAGCGAGTGGATTTTCACTTGCTGTGGGACTCACTACAAGGCGGGGCAGCTGTCGATTGTGATTGACAGCTCGCCCCGTTTTGTAGGCATACAGGGGGGTTGGCTGGACAAACAGAGGCATTCCTGAAGGAACGCCCGCCGTTTGTGGGCGGCCCTACTGATATCACCAGTGATGTCAGTAGTGAACTTCCTGCTCTATTAGAGCAGGAAGTTCACTGGGGCTTGCAGTGGATGAGACCCTACCTCAAGGGTTTCGTTGCAAGCTCAATGGTCGCGGTAATCGCGACCATCGCCAGGCCACCCGCTAAACCTGTGGGTGGTCACCCACAGCTTAGCGAGCGGCCGGGAGGCCAGGGGGAAAAAAACGGCCTGCCCTGATTCAGAGAGAGCACTCGCAAATAGCGAGTGCCTCTGAATCAGGGGCCTTGACCAATGCATGTGTCTTGACTATTGTTATAATATTGCTCCCTGCTCTGCGTTATTCTTTGTTATGAGCTGCAGCAGGTGTCAGAGCTGAGTTACCCAACATGGAGCATCTGGCACTAAAGATGTGATAGTCAGGGGCGCACATTACCCCACTGAGCTAGTACCAGGTCTTATGGTGCATACACACGGTCAGATATGTCAGATGAACGATTTGACCAATGATTTGTCTGATGTTTGCCTGTATTAAAATGAATGAAATCTGACAAATCTGAGTGCAAACACATCAGATGTCAGATATCGTTATCTGACCATTGGGAACGCACATCGTTCATCGTTCATCTGACAAACATGTCAGGTATGTCAGATTTTCCTTCAGATATGAACAATTTAACAATTTTTAAAATCGTTATTGTACAGATCTGAGGAAAATCTGACCGTGTGTATGCACCATTAGTCCTGCTGTTAGAGGTCCCTGTCAGCACTCACACAATGGGAGTAGCTCCCATTCATGTTCTCTTGCTGTCCTGGTGACAATTTATAATGTGACCTGACAGCTTCTGTAATATACATCAACACCAATCTGCTTCATTATCCTGTATTCCATCATACCTTACTTTACTCTATCCCATCACATCTTACTCTGCTTCCCAGCATTACTTACCCTGTATTCCATCATACCTTACGCTGTATTCCAACATACCTTACCCTGTATTCCATCATACCTTACCCTGTATTCCATCATAGCTTATCCTGTATTCCATCATACCATACCCTGTATTCCATCATACCTTACCCTGTACTCCATCATTCCTTACCCTGTACTCCATCATACCATACCCTGTATTCCATCATACCTTACCCTGTATTCCATCATGCCTTACCCTGTATTCCATCATTCCTTACCCTGTACTCCATCATACCATACCCTGTAATCCATCATACCTTACCCTGTATTCCATCATTCCTTACCCTGCATCCCATCATACCTTACCCTGTATTCCATTATTCCTTACCCTGTGCTCCATCATACCATACCCTGTATTCCATCATAGCTTATCCTGTATTCCATCATTCCTTACCCTGTACTCCATACCATACCCTGTATTCCATCATACCTTACCCTGTATTTCATCATTCCTTACCCTGTACTCCATCATACCATACCCTGTATTCCATCACACCTTACGCTGTATTCCATCACACCTTACGCTGTATTCCATCATACCTTACCCTGTATTCCATCATTAATTACCCTGTATTCCATCATTCCTTACCCTGTACTCCATCATACCATACCCTGTACTCCATCATACCATACCCTGTATTCCATCATACCTTACCCTGTATTCCATCATACCTTACCCTGTATTCCATCATTCCTTACCCTGTATTCCATCATACCTTACCCTGTATTCCATCATTCCTTACCCTGCATTCCATCATAGCTTACCCTGTATTCCATCATACCTTACCCTGTATTCCATCATACCTTACTTTACTCTATCCCATCACATCTTACCCTGCATCCCATCATTACTTACCCTGTATTCCATCATACCTTACCCTGTATTCCATCATTCCTTACCCTGCATTCCATCATAGCTTACCCTGTATTCCATCATACCTTACCCTGTATTCCATCATTCCTTACCCTGTATTCCATCATACCTTACCCTGTATTCCATCATTCCTTACCCTGCATTCCATCATAGCTTACCCTGTATTCCATCATACCTTACCCTGTATTCCATCATACCTTACTTTACTCTATCCCATCACATCTTACCCTGCATCCCATCATTACTTACCCTGTATTCCATCATACCTTACCCTGTATTCCATCATTCCTTACCCTGCATTCCATCATACCTTACCCTGTACTCCATCATACCTTAATCTATCCAATTATAGCTTACCCTGTATTCCATCATACCTTAATCTATCCCATCATAGTTTACCCTGTATTCCATCATACCTTAATAGATCCCATCATACCTTACCCTGTATACCATCATACCTTATCCTGTATTCCATCATACCTTACCTTGTATTCCATCATACCTTATCTTGTATTCTATCATACCTTGATCTATCCCATCATACCTTAGCCTGTATCCCATCATACCTTAAACTATCTCATCATACCTTACCCTGTATTCCATCATACCTTACCCTGTATCCCATCATAGCTTACCCTGTATCCCATCATAGCTTACCCTGTATTCCATCATACCTTACCCTGTATCCCATCATACCTTAATCTATCCCATCATACCTTACCCTGTATTCCATCATTCCTTACCCTGTATTCCATCATACCTTAATCTATCTCATCATACCTTACCCTGCATTCCATCATACCTTACCCTGCGTCCATCATACCTTACCCTGTATCCCATCATAGCTTATCCTGTATTCCATCATACCTTACCCTGTAACCCATCATACCTTAATCTATCCCATCATACCTTACCCTGTATCCCATTATACCTTACCCTGTATCCCATTATACCTTACCTTGTATTCCATCAAACCTTACCCTGTATCCCATCATACCTTAATCTATCTCATCATACCTTACCCTGCATTCCATCATACCTTACCCTGCATTCCATCATAGCTTACCCTGTACCCCATCATACCTTACCCTGCATTCCATCATACCTTACCCTGTATCCAATCATAGCTTATCCTGTATTCCATCATACCTTACCCTGTATACCATCATACCTTAATCTATCCCATTATACCTTACCCTGTATCCCATTATACCTTACCCTGTATCCCATTATACCTTACCTTCTATTCCATCAAACCTTACCCTGTATTCCATCAAACCTTACCCTGTATTCCATCAAACCTTACCCTGTATCCCATCATACCTTAATCTATCCCATCATACCTTACCCTGTATCCCATTATACCTTACCCTGTATCCCATTATACCTTACCTTGTATTCCATCAAACCTTACCCTGTATTCCTTCATGCTTACCCTGTATCCCATCATAGCTTATCCTGTATTCCATCAAACCTTACCCTGTATCCCATCATACCTTACCCTATCCCATTATAGCTTACCCTGTAGTCCAATGTCTCTTACTCTATCCCATCATACCTTGATGGAAGAAAGTTGTGATAATCTGTTACAGAATACCTAAGCATGCTGTCTTTGTGCATACACCTAATGCTGCCTTCTTTAGATAGGGACTCCCACCCAGGGCCGGATTAAGGTCTGTGGGGGCCCCATGGGTCCTGCTAACTCACTCGCAGACTGGAAGCAGACTGTCAGTGATTACACAAAAAAGAAAAGAAAAAAGTATTCCCACGAGGGGCACTCACTGGAAGAATTGTATTATGAGTAACTCAATTTTAATAAAGGTCCAGATACATAAAGTAAATAAAATATAACTTTTATTAATGTTAAATAAAATTACTAACAATTTATTTTTTATAGTAGTATATTATAGTTAATTAAAAAGCAAGCAAAGTATTGTAATTAATGTGTTAATTGGGTCTTACTGTGAAATAAAATGATTTAAAAGACACTATTCACTTGTGGATGTATTTTTATTATTACTCCATAATTTAAATTATCTTTTAATGTGAGCTCCAATGTATACTGCTCTATTAATATAGATATACAGACCTATGTATTAAAATGATCATATAATGTGAAAATTGTACCACTAGAGTCAATGATAACCACTCAGAATTACAATCATATTCATATGGAGCTTATCTAAATTGGCTAATCTGTGATAGCTCCATAAAATTATCCCAAAAATAGGATCTATATGGAAAGTTACCTATTGTACTCAGAGATCATATACAATATTTATAATGACTATGTTCTATATATATATATATATATATATATATATATATCTAATGTTAAACTCTATGGGGCTGTATATGATTAGTAAATCCAACAAAAGTACATTACATTCCTCAACTGCATATTTAAATAGTAACTCCTATATCTTAATTAATACTCTTATCACATATCTCTGTGTTAATGGAACCCTTGATCTATTAAAGGGCAATGAAAATGGTTACTATAAAGGTCTTGTACCAGACACTCTTATATATTCCCAAACATAAAGTTGTAATATGTGTTACATATTAGTGTGGCTCCGCAACAAATCATTCACAGTGTAACAGATTAACTCAGAATCTTAAAACAGTGGAGTATGGCCTCTAGTTGGTGAAAAGATGTATGCAGTAAGATCAATCTTAGCAGTCCGTTGTGCGGGTGTAGTAAGTAATACCGCTGGCCGCATGGTTCAAATCCCGACAGCGGAAGCCCGGCAGGGGCTAATAAGGTAAATATAACTAACCCTATTTTCCCCCCTAACCCTCCCTTAGGGGTTCCTAACCCTATTCCTTCTCTAAGTGCCTAAACCTAACCCCCCCTTCCCTGCAGCCTAAACCTAAGTCTCCCGGGGGGGTGCCTAACCCTATCCTCCCCCAGGGGGTGCCTAACCCTAACCTCCCCCCAAGTACCTAACCCTAACCCCCCTCTAAGTGCCTAAACCTAACCCCCCATCCCTGCAGCCTAAACCTAAGTCTCCCGGGGGGGTGCCTAACTCTAACCTCCCCAGGGGGTGCCTAACCATACTCCCCTTCCCCTATATTACAACTTTATGTTTGGGACTATATAAAAGTGTCTGGAACAAGACCTTTATAGTAAACATTTTCATTGCCCTTTAATAGATCAAGGGTTCCATTAACACAGAGATATATGCTAATTCTGAGTGGTTATCATTGACTAGTGGTACAATTTTCACATTATATGATAATTTTAATACATAGGTCTGTATATCTATTTTAATAGAGCAGTATACATTGGAGCTCACATTAAAAAATAATTTCAATTATGGAATAATAATAATAAAAATACATCCACAAGTGAAAAGTGTCTTTTAAATCACTTTATTTCACAGTAATGCTGGCCATACACGCTACAATTATCGGGGCGATCCGCCTGATATCGGTGGATCGCCCTGATAATTGTAGCATGTGGGGGGATGACTGAGGGTTAAATATTGCTTGGTCGGGCATACCGGATTGTCCAGCATGCCCGTCCGATGCGATATTTCCCGGTAAACTGTCGGCTGCATCGGGCAGTGTATGCCCAGCCGCGGCCGACAGACAGACATTTCCTGTGTTCCTTCCTACGGAAGGAACAGGGAAATGTCTCCTCCCCCGGGGGTGGAGCGCGGATGTCGGGCTGATACACTGTTAGAGAAATCTCACAATGTATGCCGCTGACATCTGCGGCTGGCAGCCGGCCTGATAAAATGTCTGTCGGTCTGACAGGCATTTTATCTTGCCGTGTATGCCCAGCATTAGACACAATTAACACATTAATCACAAATTCTGTTTGCTTTTTAATTAACTATAATATACTACTATAAATAATAAATTGTTAGTAATTTTATTTAACCTCAATAAAAGTTTTATTTTCTTTATGTATCTGGACCTTTATTAAAATTGAGTTACTCATAATACAATTCATCCAGTGAGTGCCCCTCATGGGAATACTTTTTTCTTTTCTTTTTTTGTGTAATGATTGACTATATTCTGGGAGCACCTCCACCTGACATACAATCGGGTTTAATGAGTCTCTTAGAATTCAATAATATATGGATTGGAATGGATGACTGTTCAACATATGAATGGATTGAAGGTCTGTGCGGATAGTCTTTTCTTTTGCGTAGTTACACTGTCAGTGATTGACAGTCTGCTGCCGTTTGTAGGCAGCGATGCCCTCCATTTCCCGAAACGGAGGCATTTAGCCGCTGTTGCGGAGGAGAGAAGAAGCCAGGATCTCCATAGGCTGATGGAGATTTCCTGGCCTCTTCCTCTAAACTGCGGCAGCCTGCTACAGGACCCCATGGGTCACCGCATACGGCCAATTTTACGCAGATTATCCGATGCTGCGTTGGACAAAGTAGCTCGGATAAGTAATGCACAGGAGGCTTGATGACTGCTGCATTCCCATATCTGCAAGGGTCGCAAATGCAAAGCTGCCTGCGTGCAGCTTTGCAATTAAGATCCTTGCAGAATCAGGCCCACTGAGTGACCACCATAAAATATAGACAGTATCGCAGTGCCCACCATACAATATAGACATTAACGCAGTGGCCACAATACAATAGACATCATTGCAGTGACCACCATACAGCACATTCGCTATGCTGCAAAGGCAGTATCCCAGTAACTGCCATACCGCACAGAGAGCATCTTATAGCCCGCCGTATTACACAGCCAGCAAACAGTATCAGTGACTGCCATATCACACAGATGTTGCCCACGGCTTCGCCCACAATGAAATCACTTCTGCCAACATTTTTTTTAATTTTGAGCATCATACATACTGTGGCAGCAGTGCCTTCACCCACCACTCAAACCAATGTCACTGTGTGCCCTGTACACAGACTGCTATGTAGCTTCTCCCCTTACTGGCCATGACCAGGGTGCCACACCTTCCACTTGATCGCTTGCATTGCTGTTTCTGTTATAGCTCACTGATGGCACTCACAGTTCACTATGTATGTATGTATGTATGCATATGTATATATATATATATATATATATATATAAAATCTATCTCAACAATTCTTGACATGTAAAAAGCTTTTAAACTGCAGTGTCACTACAAGTTCCAGCACATCCAGCTGACAAGGTGTGCCACTGCTGCTGGATACTTATGCTCCGCCCCCCCCCCCCCCCCCGTTGGCTGGGCGTGGTCTTGTCAGTTACATGGATTAATACAGTAGTCACACAACTCGCAGGATCTACAGCTGCGGTGGCCAAATGTTGTGACATGCTGCATACGGTGTGCATGTGTATCATGCTGCCTGTCATCAGGGGAGGAAATGGGAGCCATGCAGTGGGGAAAGAAGCCGAGAACACCATGCTGATCCAGGACACATTCAAATAGAGTGTGTCTGCCAGCAGCAGTTTGTAAAACAAAAAAACATGCCCTCAGAATGAAAGGGATCAGGGGGAACCGGTGATGACCAGGAAGAGAAGGGACTAGAGCTAGTGAGGAGAGAGCCGAGGGCTGGTGCCGCGCTGGCTGCCGACATCACAGAGCACGTTAGTCATGTGATTGTCAGTGCAGATGTTGTAGCCACGCTGAGACCAGCACTAAGACCTGGGCTAGTAATTTAACTATAGTGTATGCAGTGAGAAAAGGACATCGATGGCTGATAAGTGCCGGGGGGGGGGGCGGCTGCTGCTAGCGCAGTGTAAAAGGATGTGTCTCAGAGACATCCTTCTTTTTTTTGTTAGGTGGCTCAGCGGCGCCCTAGGCAGCTGCCTAATGGTAGCACCGGCCCTGCTACCCCCCAACAGTGGGTGATAACATAATTCTTAATAAATGGCATCATCATGGCCCTACCTCTCTTCTTGGTATTGAGCAATAGAGTGACAGGGTCAATTCATCCCCACCGCACCACCACAGTGGCCACCAGTTGCCTAGTGTTACTGCTCTGTTTCAAAGGGGTGGGGCTACCTATGCAACAGAGCAGGGTAATAGGTTTTGGTTGAGTAGGGGAATATATAAATAATGATATATAGAGTGACACATGGGAAGGGGGGCACTAATACAGTGAGGGTCCATTGAAGGTGAGGGTGGGGGCTCTGCCACTGGGATTTATTACCACTTGGAGGGTGAAGGGTAATAATGCTGGGGATGTCTAGGGGGGGGAATTTCTGATAGAGGGTGGGAGGTGATCTTACAATGGGGGCCTATGGACATGCAGGGGGGGGTTGAAAATCACTGTCCCTTAGATGTTTATATATTTTTTAAATAAAAGTTAACTATATTTTTAAAATGACATTCCAAAATGTATTAAATACATTTGAAAAAAAAACAATTTCTGACCGGTTTTGAGAAAAAAAAATGTCAGTTAAGTGGTTAAGCCTAATCCTGTAGAAACAAAGGACAATATATTGACTGGCTGCCTGCCAGGAAAGAGCACCGGATTGTGCAGTGTGTACGGCCTACGTTATATATTTTTCCATCGCGTTGTTTCGTCTGCTCGGTAGACATCGTATAGTGTGTAACCAGCTTAAGCTGTTACTCTACTTCTTATGGTGCGTACACACTGGGCGATCTGGAAAGACAGTACAATTATGACATCGTAATCGTACCGTCGTTCCTGATCCTTTGTAGTGCCTACACTGAACGATCAGTCATTCAGTGTAGGCACACTGCATCATTCCTGAACATGGCCAATCTGCTGTTATCAGCAGATTTGCCTACATTTTCAGGCGATGGACAATGTCGGAAGCGACCAGGCGGCGCGCGCATCACTGGTCGTTTCCTACATTACAGAGCATGATTACTGAGCGATTGTACGATTACAATGTCGTAATTGTGTAATTGCTCAGTAATATCGCCCAGTGTGTACGCACCATTACTGATCAACGAGATGGGCTCTTATCAGGGTATGTAGTTATCAGACCAGCGGTCTAAATAACGACGCTGAAAATCTGACATAGGACTTAAGATAGGCGTTGAAATACCGACATCTACTGTATCTTAATCCTGATGCTGGAATCCAGAATCACGCCAGCCCGAAGAGTTAAGTCCGGGGCGCCCTTAGCTGTTACCCGCGGGGGGGAGTGTTAGGTTTAGACAGCGAGGGTTAGGGGGAGAAGGGTAAGTATACTTTCCCGGCACCTGTTGGGATACCTACCATCGGGATGCTGCTGTCTGTATTTTGACAGGAGGCATCCTGACAGCCGACATTACATACCGATTCCATTATCAGAGCCTGTGTCCGGGCGACTTCACAGTGGTAAAAACCCTTGGAAAAGTATTCCTTATTGCCCCTATGTGGCAATAAGGAATGTACAGCTTTGGGCTAATATTGATTTTTTTAATAATTAAGCCGCGTAAAAGTCTTGGGAGTAAGCTTCTGTGAATGCACTAAAAACTGCATCCATCCCATGCATCCATTCCTCTTTGAAATTTTGGTTTAAACTATATTGAAAATATTGTATTCTAATAAATATTATATAACTGTAACAAAATTCCTCAATTACAAACTAGATACTATCGCCAGCATCTCAGATTAGAACTGCCCAAACAAATACAGAGCCACAGAATGTCTAACTAGTCATTATATTCAATATCTTCCATAATGTTGACAACAGCAATATAATGTAAACATTACTCTACGATCCTAAAACAATGTCAGATTTCAGCAGCTTCAGCACTCACATTGGGTACTGCCAGAAACAAAAATGGCGAAAGTATGACTCATCACTGTGGCGTAATGCCGTAAAGTGTAATTGCGAAGGCGGGGTGTTGTGTCGTTGTGAAATCACGTGGTTGTGTCTGTCCTTCAGATTAGAATGCAGAAATGGCGGCCTCCGGTAGCAGCGGAAAGAAGGCAGGGGGGCTGCTAGTAACTCTGCCCCGGGTGTCATTGGCCAACCTGAGACCTAACCCTGGTGCCAGGCAGAGAGTAAGATCTTTTCCTTGGACGTATATGGCTATACAGAATGTATCATGTCCGTTTAGTGGTGTCACGTTTATCTCATGTGCCAGCTGTCCCTACATTATATTGACAGTCCCAGGTTTTAAAGTTATCACACACACACACACACACACACACACACACACACACACACACACACACACACACACACACACACACACACACACACACACACACACACACACACACACACACACACACACTTACTTACCTCCTGGTCTCTGGGGTTTTTAATGCACTGTTTAATTAAAAAGCCTTCTTACAATGTAAAAATAACTATTAGAATACAATTTAGTAAACATTACATGATTGAAATGCTGTACTGATTACAATACTGTACAGTCCACACTTTCACATTGGATACAAACAAGCAGATTCAATGAGGTGCAAACGCGATTCCGCATCCTACATTGGGTATTATTGCTCTCTCATATAGAGGTTCACACCAAAAATTGCAATTTTTTTCCACAATGCCATGGGTGCCATATATGGCACATTGACCCCCCTCCCAAGTGTCCTTTAAAATATTGTTTATTCAGAACACAAGGTTACATTGCATAGCTCATACATTTCATAGCTCATACCTGCCAACCTGATTTCTTTTGACAGAGCACTTCCAGTTGCATTAATCTGGGCTTTAATAGGTAAATATATGTTTAACCCCCAACTAAATTAGCGCAGGTTGTTTTATTTGGAATATAAATGGAAACGTTTTAAGCAGATTGAGAAGAAAAAGATGGGGTGTTCTTAAAATAATCATGTTCCAGACCCTGAATATCAATGCATGCAAATATCTATCCTTTGACTATATACATATTTTGCAATAAGTGCAACTAGTTGTTTATAAGTGTTCGTAGAAAAGAGACTGATCTTTGGAACCTGTACAGATGTACCATGTATAATGATCAAGGACAGGGTGAAACCTGCTTATTTTGACCTTGAGGGTTCTGTATAAATTGATGATATATTTGAGGCGTGATTCAGAGGTGCACACTGTGTGGATGATGAACACAAGTGATTGATGGTTGCCGCAGAACTAATTTGATTGCAGAGGGTACGATAGTTACATTTGGGCACTCGTATCTCCCATCTAAGTTGGCGGGGAGATATTCAGTTGCTTTGCTTGCACCCTCCTGAGGTGTGAGCATAAATCCACCTAAAGTAGGTCTTGAGCATAAGTGCTGGGCGCGCAGCTCTTCCGACACTTAACATGGGAGACGCTGCATTATGTGGATAATCCTGTGCATTTTCGCTTGACAATGTGGCCGTCGGCGGCTGATTGCGCTGATATTTGAATAACTCCCATCACTTTAGACTGGAATTACAGGTGCTCAAAACAATTTAATCTCACCCAGAGAGAGGCAATTTCAGTGGGCATTTCTGAGTGGTGACAGAGGGGTGGCTAGCCAGACATGGGCGTGTCAAAGTTAGCAACTGCGGCTTTTGCACCGACACCGGAGGCAATGTTCAGACGGAGATTATGCGCCTCCATAGGGCTGCTGCAATGTCTGATGGTGCATCTCAATACGCACAGTGGTCGATTATCGCCACAGCCAGCGGTCGTTTTTGTACGAAGACCATCGTCTGTGGATTTAGCATAAAGACGCAGTCGCAGCTGCAATAGCCCACACCTCTGAATCAGGCCATTAGTCACTTCCTGATCTCATTGCTTCCTATCCATTACTATAGTCTGGTCTAATTTGTACCTATAATGTCCTGGCAGTTCCAACTAAGTTTGTAAGTGTTGAGATGGGTACAGGTTGCCAGCGGTCAGAAACCCAATGCCGGCATCCTGACAGGGTTAGGAAACATACACCTGTTGGTAGGTATCCAAACCCTACCCTAACCCTCACTTCTCGGTTCCTGAGCCTAACCCCCCCCCCCTTCCCTAGTGCCTAAACCTATCTCCCCCTTCCTGCACCCTAAACCTAACTCCCCCCTTAGTGCCTAACCCTAACCCTCCCCCTAATGCCTGACTCCGCTAGTTACTTTCTGGATTCCGCCGGTCGGGATTCTGACAGTTGTCGGGATTCCGGCGCCGGCATTCTGACCGCCGAAATCCCCACGGTCGGGATGACCTCATCCCGTTGTGTATGTGTATCCTTGCCCTATATTTACATATTTTAGTGTCTTAAAAAAATACGGACTTAATTTAAACAGTTTTATGACAACATAACGGGTTTTGTCTGAGTTCAACCACAAAAGCAGTTTCCTTAACTTTCTAGGAGGAGGACGGCAAAAATTATTAACTTACCAATGCACAAACAGCTTAGTTGTTTGGAGCTTGGCCCTGATAATGTCATGTATGGCATTAACCATTGCAGCCCACAGGCATTAGGACACTGTGCAGTAAAGTGATAGCATAAGCTCTGCACTGGGGATGGTCCCCTATCAGAGCACTGCCTTGGCAAGAGAATCTGCATTTATTCCCCGGAAATTTGCAGTTCTAACAAATTGTAATTATTGGGATAAAATTGTGGGGGATGGATTGGGGTAATAAATCAGTACCTAAAACTGCTGTGCCATTGTTATTTCCAAATATGTTAAAAGTATAAATATACAGTTACTAAGTGCAAGAGCTTTATTTGGGGACAACTCCATGTTTTGAAGACTTATTCATGGAAAGTAGATTCTAACATTAAATGTAATTTAAAAATCACTAAAGCGTGAAACTATAGAGCAAATACACTTTCATGGGCCATTCTGCAAAGCCACAGGTTTATACCTCACATTGCAAGGATTTGGGTGGATTTAGGTTTGTGCTTGATGGGAGCAGTTCAAGTGCTCTGGCACAATAACTTTTGCACTGAAAGTGAGATTTCATTTGATGTGACTTTATTATGTATAAAGCTCATTTCCAGCTTAGGTCACTGCTTTGTGACCGAGCACACAGCCTACTCCTCACCCCCATACTACTATGTAAGTGTATTCTAGTGGTGGAAAACATATTGTCATTTCAGTCCTTCAAATTTAGGAGCCAGCATGATCTTTTAAGTAGCCAGATAAAACCTGCAGTCATTGAAAACTATAGAAAGTAGCCCTATAGTAGCAGTAAGTGTTTAGGTGCTGTCACCGCCAGGTTTCTGGTACTTGGCCAGCAATGATGTGGTTGTACATTTCCTTCATCTAATGTTTGTGTGCATTATATTCTGTTGTCTTGTTGTGGTGACTGTATATTGCATTCAACGATTCACAACATGGAACCTTATTTTCTTTTTACTAAGTTTTCTTTTTAATTTTCAGGAAAGACAAAGAGGCCGTGGTAGACATGGTGGTAGGAAAAGTGGTCGGGGCCACAAAGGAGAAACCCAGAGGGGAAACAAGCCTCGTTTAGGATTTGAGGGAGGCCAGACCCCTTTTTACTTGGTTATCCCCAAGTATGGATTCAATGCGGGACACAGGCAAGTACCATCTAATGACTATTTTGCAACTTATAAAAGTATCTCTTATCACTGCTACAATTAATAAATAAAGAAATACACACATTAGATTAGGCCACAGGTTCTCAAACTCATTCCTCAATACTCCAAACAGTGCATGTTTTCCATATCTCCTCACAGAATCGCAAGTGAAATAATTAGCTCCACCTGTGGATCTTTTAAAATGTCAGTGATTAATGACTACACCTGTGCACATGCTGGGTGACCTGCAAAATGTGACCTGTGTGGGGTCCTGAGGACCGAGTTTGAGAACCACTGGATTCGGCCATGTAAGAACGACATGGAGGTTGGAGGTGGTGATTAGCTGTTCCTTCCCCCACCATACATTATACAAACACATAAATCTGTTGTGGTTATTTATACTACTTTGCAACTAAAATGGAGCTCTGAACAGATATACATTAAAGAACTCCACTTACTCAGATAGCAGTGTTGGGAATATAGGACCTCGCTTCTCAGTTTGTGATGTACTCGGCTTTGGCTCTTGATCAATGAAAAATTCACAACAGGAGAATTTTGACTTCCAGTGTTGAATTCTGCTTTACTCGGCCCTCCTGACACAATAATGAATCTGGATGAGTGTCACTCACGTAGTGTGGTCCCATGCAAGGCCCTTTGGCTGCTTCTAGTTGTGGGAGGGGGTATTGCAGTATAAGTTTAGTTCTTTATGGAATGTTTCAATTTATAAAAAGTATTCTAAGAAATGTATACTGAATGCAAAACTATATATGAGTTTCTGTGTTGAGTACTGTATTCTGACTTGTTCTCCAGCTGTCGACGCCAGTATCACCCTCTGAGTCTGAAAAAGTTGCAGTACCTAATTGATCTTGGAAGGGTAGATCCCTCGCAGCCGATCGACTTAACACAGCTGGTTAATGCCAGGGGAGTAACCATACAGCCCCTAAAGAGAGACTACGGTGTCCAGCTTTTGGAAGAGGTACTAGAACAGCTATTTTCCTTTCTGAGTTTTCATCTACCTGATTTAAAAGTTTAAATAATTGTGCGTCTCACTTATTGGCACAAGCAAAGCTTTTAGGTGCTTCATTCAATAAATAATATGCAGGAGACAAGGGACATCTAAAGAAGGTAATATTATGTCTTGAAAAATGGTTCAAAGAATACTATGGTGATGTCATCGCTAAACACAGAATCCTAGTATTCTTTACTGGAATTAATACATATATTATTATATATTGGATAGGGATGTAGTCGGCATCCCGGCGTGTGGGATGCCGACGGTCTTAATACCGGCGTCAAAATCCCAACAGGTCGGGAACCAGGCTCCAGTATCCCGACCTTCGGCATCCCGAAGGTAAGTATGGGGGTGCAAGGGGAGGGTAGCGTTAGCTAGCGTGGTTAGGGTTAGGCACTAGGGGGAGGGTTAGCGTTAGGCACTGGGGAGGGACGGTTAGGATTAGGGTGCGGGGAGGAGGAGGTTAGGTTTAGGCACTAGGAAGGGAGGAGGGGGGTTAGGTTTAGGCGCCGAGGAGGGTGGGTTAGGGTAGAGGTTAGGGTAAGGGATAGAAAAGTACTCACCGTTGGGTTCTATGGGTGTCGGGATCCTGGCTGTCGGGATGCCGCTGTCGGTATTCTGAACAGCGGCATCACGACAGCCGGGATATCATACCCAACCCATTACATATATAATTGTATTATAGTATTGTCTTTTAGTACATGCATAGGTGCAGTAAAAAAAAACATGTATTCTTATATTGGGAAATTAGTCTTCAATCATGTTGGCCAGATAATGTGACATCACTAAAATCACACAGGCTTGTATTATAATACACATCAATATATTTATTATAGATAGCTTATATGAGTATTCAGGGAAACATGTATAATGTAAATTGTTAATTTGTGTGAAGGTTGTGTCCACTAGCTGCAGTAATGCTTTTGATACCTTTATTTATTTTGCATGTTTGGAGAAGCCATATGGAGGGGAGTAAATTGGAATAAGTAGTGGATAGATATAGTTAGTGTCTTGTTATTTTAGTATGCTCCTGCCTGCGACAACCTAATTTGCACTGTATTTTGGAATACATACATTTGAATGGGGAGATTGGAGGGACAGACGCTAACGCGCCACTAGGTGGAGACATTGCGATGTTTTAATATTGAAGTAGTTGGCTACTTTATTATAATATGTTCTCTTATGTATTACTGAATGACTAAACAACCATATGTAAAGCTAAATAGAAATAATGAGGATACTAACCAGTGGCACAGTATAAATAAGCGTATGCATAATATACACACCTACATAAAAAATTAACACCAAATGAATCATTTAGTGAATTAAAGTGACTCGCTCTCCCTCAACATAATTATGTAATCAACCATATACTCTGTAATTTGCTGTATACAGAAGTGTCCTTATACATCTTTGCTGTAGTTGCGCCAAAAAAACCTCTCGGCGCGTCAGGTCCTGTGAGACTGAGCTAGTGATATGCATCTGTTTTGCATCTTTGCCAGGGTTGGCTGGTTTAAACCAAATGATTGTTATAATTTGATATGTGACGCTTGTATACCTGTGTGTGACTGAGTCTCTGATTCTGTATACGAAGTGCTACAATATAGTGGTCGCAGCTTTTTTCTTTCCAAGTTCCATTGTGATTCATATAGAGACTCTGGTGCACCCAGATATACAAGCGTCACATATCAAATTCATCAGCACAGTCTGCTCGTGCGTCCTAGTGACATCGCATTACTTAGACGCATTCTCGGCAAACAAAGTCGCCCGACCCTAGCACAGTTCCACCGGACCTTGGCTGCTCACTCACGCCAGGCAAGTTGCGCTGTGTGGCGTATTGAGGCTAGATGTATGAGGACACATCTGTATGCCATTCATTACGTATGGGGCTACGGATCCCCAGTGACTCCATTCAGGAAAATAATAATTAAGAGTATTTCTTTATATTTTGTGTAAATAAAAAGCAACCTTTTATCTGTCACTAGACCACTCTGCTCATTCTATTTTTCTCTGTATGATTGCTCATACATTATACATACAGATACACATATCTGCAGAAAACCTTTTTCTTGAATATAGGTTCTAGCAACAGTTTAATTATTTTCACAAACTGTTGCAGATGAGCTAGATCACACCAAATACAGTCACCTGTTTTTGTGTATGCCTTATTAATCATTGTTGAATTTAATAGTGTATATATATCCGCACTTTAAAAAGACATTTCAGACTGAGTTAAGTTTTCTGTTTTTGTGTCCAAATGGATCTATATTATTGTGATGTGTTATTTTGCCTGTATTTTTGACATCCTCGATCTGTTTTAGGGGGCTGATGTGTTTTGTGCTAAAGTTAATATTGAAGTCCAGTGGGCATCTGAGTTGGCAGTTGCCGCCATCGAAAAAAATGGTGGTGTTATTACAACTGGTTTCTACGATCCACGGAGCCTTGGTAAGTTAGTGTTTGTGCTTTGCATTAATCATAGTTGTGAATAGCTGTAAGGCAAACCATCAGAGACCGTTTTTTGTCTAAAAAGGAGATTTGCTTTCAATTCGTTTTCTTTGCCATCAAGTGTGCTCTGTATCTCTGTTCAAGTAAGTACTCTCAATCCGTTGTTTGTTCCAGAAGCAGGATAATGATGTGTTATGCCATATAAAGGTGCCCCCTCCTCAGACAGCCCGTGTTTGTGTTTTAATAATGTCAAGACATTGGTGACAGTGGGGAGGACTGTAGCCGGCTATAGGAGCTGGTGCACGCTAGTCAGCTGGGCTTGCGGCAATTGCATGGATCAGCCAGGGCACCCAACAGCAGAGAATATAAGGGGTAACTCACTGGCCATTGGTTAGTGGTTGCTGAGGTGCCCCTGAAGAAACAGGCTGTGCGGCCAGGATACCGCTGACGACAAGAGCCACTACAGAGTGCCAGGACCCGGCTGGGGAAGCGTTCAGTGGAGCCGGAGGTAGCGCTTACAGGGGAGGTGTGGCTGAAGTTAAGAGCCAGAGCAACCCGTCGGGAGGAGGCACCCGGGAAAGCGGACCCGGAGACACGGCTATGTAGGAGAGAGAGACTGACTCCAGCCCTCCTACCCAGGTGCTGGCACTGCATTGGAGGCGGAACCTGGGGGTTGCAACTCAGCACAGGATCTGACACCAGTAAGCCGACTGGCAAGGAGAAAAGACAGTGAACAGCCCTGAAGGCGACGCTGAAGTCCGGGAGAGTGGCCCTCCGTTTCAGAAAACGGCTGCTTAAAGGAAGAAGGATGGGTGCCTCTAACCGTTCTGGACCTGTAACGCTGAGGCAGTGGAAATGGAGACCAGATGTATTCAAAGCAAGGGATCAGGCAGCTGAAAGAGAAGCAGGGGAGATCAGGTCTTGAGCTCCTCCAGCATCATGGTATCGTCCCTACTATATACACTATAGCTTGACAGCTCATAAAATACTACAATATTGTCCCGGCATCCCTTCATTGAATTGACACAAATCCAGAAGTAGTCAGTCAGTCAGTCATAGTGCCCGTACATAGACATTGCATTATGTGTACTGCGTGTTAATGAATTGCACAATATTCCCCCAACTGATGACACGAAATAGCACTGTAAGTTCTCACACTTTAAATTTAAACTGTTCAGTTTAGGCACTGTAATCCTATAGAGACAGGTCAGATATACCACTCAAGACTAGCCATCGCTATGTTCACCTCCTAAAATAGTAAAAAAGATTCCTCTGTTCTACCTAACCCCAGAATGCTGACTCCTAGGATAATTGATTAGCAGTATCAGAGTTGTGGGCTGGAAAATATATAAAAAGCAGAGCAGTTTTATAAGACTAGCAGTGACTGTAGCTATATTCCTCTGAACAATCTTAACTACTGCGCAGTGTTTTCTGTGTCATTCATTGTGTTGGGATTTGGGGGACCATCTGCCTCTCTGTTGTGAGTATAGAAAGCCCAGAAGACACCAGGTACATCCAAGACAGTACCCACCACACTAATGTCACAGGTGCTGCAATGTAAACTAGGCTACCAAAGAGTTATAGGATTCTTAACCACCAAACTAGCTGCAGCTTAATTGGTCATTCAAATATTCTTTTGTCTTTAAACTAGGGGTGTGCACCTTGTTTTGTGTTTTGGATCTGGATTGGTTTTGCCAAAACCACCCTTCCGTGTTTTGGGTTTTGTGTTTTGGATCTGTATTTCTTTTTAAAAAAAGCATAAAAACAGCTAAAATCACAGAATTTGAGTTTTTTTCTGCTCCTATGCTATTAACCTCAATAACCTTAATTTCCACTCATTTCCAGTCTATTCTGAACACCTCACAATAGTGTTTTTATGTCCAAAAGGTTGCACCGAGGTAGCTGGATGACTATGCTAAGCGACACGAGTGGGCGGCACAAACACGTGGCCCATCTAGGAGTGGCAGACAGGATGGCAGTTTGAAAAACTAGGCCCCAAACAGTACATAATGCAAAGAAAAAAAAAAAGGTGCAAGATGGAATTGTCCTTGGGCCCTCCCACCCACCCTTATGTTGTATAAACAGGACATGCACACTTTAGCAAACCAATAATTTCAGCGCCAGGGTTTGCCACACGACTGTGGCTGAAATGATTGGTTCATTTGGGCCTCCACAAAACAAGCTGGCAATTAATCTGTCCCTGCACAAACTGGCTCTACGGAGGCAAGATGTCGTCCTCATCCACCGATTGCTCACCCTCTTCAGTGTTGTGTACATCCTCCTCCTCCTCACAGAGTATTAATTCGTCCCCGCTGGAATCCACCACCACAGGTCCCTCTGTACGTTCTGGAGGCTGGTCTCCAGAGTTGATAATTCATTTTTATGAACATCATCTTCACCACATTTTGTGGAAGCAACCTCCTACGCCTTTCGCTGACAAGGTTCCCGGCTGCACTAAACATTCTTTCGGAGTACACACTGGAGGGGGGGCAACTCAGGTAAAATAGAGCCAGTTTGTACAGGGGCCTCCAAATTGCCTCTTTTTCCTGCCAGTACAGGCACGGACTGTCTGACATATTGGATGCTGTCATCGATGTAATCCTCCACCATTCTGTCAATGGTGACAGTATCATATGCAGTGACAGTAGACATGTCAGAAATTGTTGCCAGGTCCTTCAGTCCGGACCAGATGTAAAAACTTGGTACTGCCTGCCCTGCGTCACCACCAGCGGGTTGCTTAGGATACCTAAGTTTTTTCCTGGCAGCCCCAGTTGCGGGAGAAAATGAAGAAGGAGCTGTTGACGTGTCACGTTCCGCTTCAGCTGACAGTGTTTTCACCAGCAGGTCTTTGCACCTCTGCAGGCTTGTGTCGGCCGGAAAGAGAGACTCCACATAGGCTTTAAACCTAGGATCGAGCACGGTGGCCAAAATGTAGTGGTCTGATTTCAACAGATTGAAAACCCTGGAATCCTGGCAAAGCGAATGAAGGGCTTCATCCACAAGTCCCACATGCCGAGCGGAATCGCTCCGTCTTAGCGCCTCCTTCACTTTCTCCAGCTGCTTCTGCAAAAGCCTGATGAGGGGAATGACCTGACTCAAGCTGGCAGTGTCTGAACTGACTTCACGTGTGGCAAGTTCGAAGGGTTGGAAAACCTTGCACAACACACATGCATACTCCCTCCTTTGTCTATGTCATAGGTGGATGTATAGGCTTGAATGGCCTTTTGCTGCTCCTCCATCCTCTGAAGCATATAGAGGGTTGAGTTCCACCGCGTCACAACCTCTTGCTTCAGGTGATGGCGGGGCATGTTCAAGAGTGTTTGCTGGTGCTCCAGTCTTCGGCACGCAGTCGCTGAATGGCGAAAGCGGACAGAAATTTTTCGGGCCACTCAAAGCGTCTCCTGCACGCCCCTGTCGCTTTTCAGAAAATTCTGCACCACCAAGTTTATTGTGTGAGCAAAACATGGGACGTGCTGGAATTTGCCCAGATGTAATGCCCGCACAATATTGGTGGCGTTGTCAGATATCACAAATCCCCAGGAGAGTCTGGGGTAAGCCACTGGGCGATGATTTCCCTCAGTTTCTCTAAGAGGTTGTCGGCAGTGTGCCTCTTACTTAAACCGGTGATACACAGCGTAGCCTGCCTTGGAACGAGCTGGCGTTTCTGAGATGCTGCTACTGGTGACGCTACTGTTGTTGCTGCGTAAGGTGATACATCTACCCAGTGGGCTGTCACAGTCATATAGTCCTTAGTTTGCCCTATTCCACTTGTCCACATGTCCGTGGTTAAGTGGACATTGTGTACAACGGCATTTTTCAGGACACTGAGGACACTTTTTCTGACGTTTCTGTACAGTCTCGGTATCGCCTGCCTAGTGAAGTGGAATCTAGACGGGATTTGGAAGCGGGGACACACTACCTCCATCAATTGTCTAAATCCCACTGCACTAATGGCGGATACCGGACGCACGTCTAACACCAACATAGCAGTCAAGGCCTCAGTTATACGTTTTGCTTCAGGATGACTGCTGTCGTACTTCATCCTCTTCGCTAACGACTGTTGGAGGGTCAATTGTTTAGTAAAAGTAGTGGTGTTCCTACTTCCTCTCTGGGATGATGAACGACTCCCAGCATCAGCAGTAGGCGTAGTAATGCAGGATCCTCTGGAGGAATCCCGGATAGGAGAGTCAGTCATGCCAGTGACATGTCCTGCAGGACTACTTCCGATCCTGACTAAGGAGGAAATTGACGAGGAGGGAGTTGACGGTGTGGTTTGCAGGCGCTTCGATACAACAGGACAACGGGATTTAGGTTGTCCTGGACTGCTTACGGTCTTAGCCAAAGTTTCTGAACTTGACAGTAACTTTTTATGAACGCGCTGCAGGTGCCGTATAAGGGAGGTTGTTCCTAGGTGGTTAACGTCTCTACCCCTACTTATTTCACCTTTACATATGGTACATATGGCAAGACAGTTGTTGTCCGGATTTGGATAGAAATATTGCCAGACCAAAGAGGTGGAATGTTTGGTCTTCTGCCCAGGCATGACCGTGATGGGCTTTTTCATCCCACGGACAACAACTGTCTCCCCCGGAGCCTGATTTAACCAAACCACATCACCATCAGAATCCTCCTCGCCAACTTCTTCAGCGCCAGCTACACCAGTATCCTCATCCTGTGACATCTTCAATTTACATATCAGCAAGTGGACTGTGGGTGCTCCTTTCAACACTTGCAGGGGGCGTGCAAATGGTGGAAAGAGCCACCTCTTCCCATCCAGTGCTGGGAAGGTCATGCATCGCAACCGCCACCACACTTGGACTCTTCTTGGGGATTTGTAATATCTTCTTAGAACGCACAGTTCTTCGCTGTGCTTTTGCCAGCTTAACTCGTTTGCCATTTACGACACTCCGTGTAGTAAATGGCATATTGGCAAGTTTACGTTTCTCCTCAGATGATTTAAATGTTTTTTTTAAGGTCATTTTCCTGAACTTTGTCATTTGGGATTGTATATGCCCTCTACTATGACATTGGGCATCGGCCTTGGCAGACTACGTTGATGGCATGTTATCGTCTATGTCATGACTAGTGGCAGCAGCTTCAGCACTAGGAGGAAGTGGTTCTTGATCTTTCCCTATTTTATTTTTATCGGAGAAAGTTTGGTCCTCCATTTATGTTATATTGATATATACGTGCGGCTAAGGCGCACACAAACACAGAAATTTTTTTATTTTTGTTGGAGACTAGTGCACTTTGTGGGTTACACCACCCTTTAAGAAATGAGCCAGCCGGCTCTTTACTTATGGGACACAGGCGCACGCTTGGCGCTGCTCCTTTGTTGATGCACATGCAGCTACAGTGCACACAATTCACAAAGACAGAAAAAAAGAATTATTTTTTGTGCAGCGCACTTTGAGGGTTACACCACCCTTTAACAGACAGACGCTTGGCGCTGCTGCTTTGAGGATGCAGGTGCGGCTACTGCGCATTCATTTCACACACAAACCCAGAAAAATAGAAGATTATTTTATTTTTGTTGGAGCCCACTTTGGGGGTTACACCACCCTTTAACAGACAGGCAGTCGCTGCTGCTTTGAGGATGCAGGTGCAGCTATAGCCCACACAACTCACAAAGACAGAAAAAAAAAGAATTTTTTATTCTTTGTGGAGTGCACTTTGGGGGTTACAGCACCCTTTAACGGACAAGCCAGCTGGCCCTTTACTTATGGGACACAGGCGCACGCTTGGCGCTGCTCCTTTGTTGATGCACGTGCACACAATTCACAAACACAGAAAATATTTATTTATTTTGTTTGGAGTGCACTTTGGGGGTTACAGCACCCTTTAACTGTCAAGCCAGCCGGCCCTTTACTTATGACACAGGCGCACGCTTGGCACTACTTTGTTGATGCACGTGTGGCTACTGCGCACACAATTCACAAACACAGAAAAAATATTTTATTTTTTTTTGCACTTGGGGGGAGCACCCCTGATGGACAGAGCACCCCCTGGACAACACTACTGCACCCCTTTAGGACTGGGACACTGCACAGGACTTTGGAGTGGACACAGCCCCTATGGACAACTGACTGTACAACACAGTCCAGCCAGCCCCTATGGACTTTGGATGAGTGGACACTGCCCCTATGGACAACAGCAGCACAGCACAACACAGCCAGCTCCTATGGACTTTGGAGGAGTGGACACAGCCCCTATGGACAACAGCAGCACAGCACTACACTACACAGCCCAGCCAGCCCTAACTCCCACCCTCCCTCTTCACTGTCCACAGCCGAGTGAGAAAATGGCGCTGACGCGGGTACCTTATATAGAATCCAAAACCCGTGAGACCCGGAAGGCGGGATGATGACGTTTTGCCTCGATTTCAGATCGGGAAAAGTCGAGCCTGACTCGGATCGGGGGGGTTCGGATTTCAGAAATCCGAACCCGCTCACCCCTACTTTAAACCATATAATGCTAGTAGCACATGCCTACGGCTGTTGACTGATTTTAGGCCTCAGTAGGCCATATTTTAAATATCATTTCAGCATAAAGCACATAGGGCTGTAGCAATTCTTTCTACTTCCAACGATCAGAAGTCCTTGCACACATTCTCATGTAATACAGTGGAGTCTGAGACTGCACCGCACTCAACTCTCCACTTGTGAGAGCTTCTGTTATCACTGTTATCTGCATTTGCACCTGCCCCATCCTTGATGCAGGAGATGCTGCTGAAATCTGACGCACCCCTGCATACGCTCACCACTGAATGTCACCCAGTAATGCACATTCAGCCACAAATGAGAACCGAGATGAGTACAAATCTGAATTGCTTGTAAATGCTCTAAGTTGCTTATGCAGTTTGCCAAAAAGCACGACATCCAACCACATTTGGAATAGCGTGCAATTCTGAATTAGGCCCAGAGTACATAATTAATGAGACTCAGTTTTCATTAGTTCTCCTATGGTATTGTTAGATATTTTATCTAGCTGTATTTAAATTAAAGATTTGGTTTTTGTTTTTCTTAACATACATAAGTTTTTTCAACCAATACTTTTCTCCATGCACTGATGTGTATTTCAATTAAATAACATTCAGTTGGAAGTATAAAGTATCTGGTGATTTCGAACTCCTTTATTTGTGTTGAAGTTTTTTTTTTTTTTTTCTTTTATGTATTTTTAGGTTATGTGCAAAAAAATGTATATGCCTATATGAATGCTTATGTTTTTATGATGTACTATTGATAAATACCATTCTCCTTTTATTTGCAATTGATAAAGCCTTCAGGTAGGAAGATTAATTACTTTCTCAGTGGAATCATTTACTTGTTTTTCCCATTTTATAAAATTATAATTTTTGTCCTTGACTAGCACAGCTGACAGAATAACAGATCTGACATAAAGGGTGTTGCCCCCTTTTTATCCCTCCCACCATCTTTAGTGGTTTTGTCACTATTTAAATATTTTCTGTTTTCAGTCTTTGATACCATTTTTCTTTTTGCAGAGGTTCTGTGTAAACCAGTCCCATTTTTTATGCGGGGAAAACCAATTCCCAAACGAATGCTTCCACCAGAAGACTTGGTAAAGTATTATACCGAAGCTGAGAGCCGTGGGTACTTGGCAGACCCAATAAAAGTTGCTGATGCTAGGAAGCTCCTTGCTCAGAAATATGGTTATATCCTTCCCGACATCACCAAAGATGAACTGTATGAAATGCTGTGCAGGCGCAAGGACCCCCGGCAGATATTCTTTGGCTTAGCTCCAGGCTGGGTTGTCAACATGTCAGAAAAGAAAATACTAAAGCCCACAGATGAGCATTTGCTTGCATACTACAGCTCCTAAGTAACGGGAATGACTGCTAATTATTTGCCATTGCGTCAAATCTGGAATGAACCTGTTGCAGTTGGAGGGGCCTGAGCAATCGGCACAGTACTTCCAGTGATGTGTCCAGCCTCATTGCTGTGCAAATTGTCACACTTTACACATTTTTCTTTTTTGGTTTAGTTCTTGCAATATTTTGAATAAAAAAATTAATTTGATCACATTATGGTTGCCTTCACATCCAACTACATTTTCATGTATTTACAATACAAATTGGTTTAATATGGAATTGTCCCAACTCAATAACACAATTTCTGCAAATTCGGTGGAGTAGAGAGATTCTAACAGAATTGATAAATATTTTTCTTATTTTCATAATTTAAATGGGCATGTGAGTAAGCATTTCTACATTTATTTATTATTGTGATATCTGCTATATTGCCTGAAATGTACAGTCAGGTGCATAAATATTGGGACATTAACAGAATTTTCATATTTTGGCCTCTATTCACCACCACAATGGCTTTGGAATGAAACAAACAAGATGTGCTTAAACTGCAGACTTTCAGATTTATTTTGAGGGTAATTCCATCCAAAACAGGTGAACAATGTAGGAATTACAATGGTTTCTATTAGGGATGTGCAGGCTCGGTTCTACTCGGTTCCGTTCGTTTTTTTTTACCGAATCTTATTGGCTATCCAAAACTCGTGACAGCTGAAACCCAATAAGATTCGGGAAAAAAAAACGAACGGAACCGAGTAGAACCGAGCCTGCACATCCCTAGTTTCTATATGTGCCTCCCACTTTTTAAGGGGCCAAAAATAATGGGCCAAACTAAACAATCCTAAATATAACTTTCACTTTTTAATACTTTGTTGCAAATCCTTTGCAGGCAATTACAGCCTGAAGTCTGTAACGCATAGACCTCACCAGACGCTGCGATTTATCCCTGGTGATGCTCTGCCAGGCCTCTATTGCAAATGTCTTCAGTTCCTGCTTGTTCTTGGGGCATTTTCCCTTCAGTTTTGTCTTCATCAAGTGAAATGCATGCTCAATCGGATTCAGGGCAGGGGATTGACTTGGCCATTGCATAACATTCCACTTTTTAGCCTTAAAAAACTCTTTGGTTGCTTTTGCAGTATGCTTCGGGTCATTGTCCATCTGCACTGTGAAGCGCCGTCCAATGAGTTCTGAAGCATTTGACTGAATATGAGCATATAATATTGCCCGAAACACTTCAGAATTCATTCTGCTGCTTTTGTCAGCAGTCACATCATCAATAAATACAAGGGAACCAGTTCCATTGGCAGCCATACATGCCCACACCATGACACTATCACCACCATGCTTCACTGACGAGGTGGTATGTTTTGGATCATGAGCAGTTCCTTTCCTTCTCCGTTCTCTTCTCTTCCCCATCACTCTGGTACAAATTGATCTTTGTCTCATCTGTCCATAGGATGTTGTTCCAGAACTGTAATGGCTTTCTTAGATGTTGTTTGGCAAACTCTAATCTGGTCTTCCTGTTTTTGAGGCTCACCATCTTACATCTTGTGGTGAAACCTCTATATTCACTCTTGTGAAGTCTTCTCTTGATTGTTGACTTTGACACATATACATCTACCTCCTGGAGAGTGTTCTTGATTTGGCCAACTGTTGTGAAGGGGTTTTTCTTCACCAGGGAAATAATTATTTTGTCATCCACCACAGTTGTTTTCTGTGGTCTTCCGGGTCTTTTGGTGTTGCTGAGCTCTCCGGTGCATTCTTTCTTTTTAAGAATGTTCCAAACAGTTGATTTGGCCACACCTAATGTTTTTGCTATCTCTCTGATGGGTTTGTTTTGATTTTTAAGCCGAATGATGGCTTGCTTCACTGATGGTGACAGCTCTTTGGATCTCATATTGAGAGTCGACAGCAACTGATTCCAAATGCAAATGTCACACCTAGAATCAACTCCAGACCTTTTACCTGCTTAATTGATAATGAAATAATGAGGGAATAGCCCACACCTGTCCATGAAATGGCTTTTGAGTTGATAGTCCCATTACATTTGGCCCCTTAAAAAGTGGGAGGCACATATAGAAACCGTTGTAATTCCTACACCGTTCACCTGATTTGGATGTAATTACCCTCATTAAATCTGAAAGTCTGCAGTTAAAGCACATCTTGTTTGTTTCATTCCAAAGCCATTGTGGTGGTGAATAGAGGACAAAATATGAAAATTCTGTCAATGTCCCAATATTTATGCACCTGACTGTGTATATATAGACTCTGAATTTTTGCAACAGTAATCAATACAGTAAAATTCCCTACAAGGCATTTTAAACAGTAACCTTTATATGCAGTGTATAGGGATGATATGGGGCCCTTATTTTGCTGATGAAAATACATATACAAGCAAACACAATTGACGAGTGATCCAATGCAAATTACTGTGTACATTTGTTCTTAGGCACACATGTAATCTAAATGTACATACACAGTCAAGTCACATTATGACAACCAGCTAATAGCCAGAGTAAACGCTGTGTGCAGCACAGACAGCAACTAGATGGGCTGGGAGTGACGCAGTAAAGTGCTGGTAGGTGGGCACACAGGTATCTGGAGCCATGCTGACTGCAGTGCATCCCACAGCTGCTGAAGGGTGCGTGGTGGAGTATCCATAGAGCGAACAGAACAATGATTGCAGGGTGTTTGTTCTCAGATGTTTCTCGCCTGACTCACCAAAAGTGCATCCATTCGATGAAGCTGTAAACGTGACTCATCTGAGAAAGCAACCCTTTGGCATTCAGCTGAGGTCCAATTCCGATAAAGGCGTGAAAATTTAAGCCTTTTCCGCTGATGCACCTTCGTTAGCATAGGTGCAGTGACCATCCGTTTGCTTCAGAGCCCCATACATGGCAGGGTTTTCTGAACTGTGATTTTAGACACACGTCTGGTGGCCCCCAGGTTCATTTTGATGGTGAGCTGCTTCACTGTAGCGTGCCGGTCGGCCCTCACACACCTTCGTAGCCGACGTTCACCTTTCACATCAGTGGCACGTGGTGCTCCGCAGTTTCCGCGTTGGTTATGCACAATGGTGCAGTTTGTCCAGTCATGATACACCTTCACAGCAGTACACGAACAGTTCACAAACTGCGCTGTTTCAGAAATAATTCCACCCTTGGCCCAAAAGCCAATAATCATCCCTTTTTGCATCTCGGACAAATCGGCCCTTTTACCCATGACAGCAACAAGTGATATGTATGCAGACGGCCTATTGCACACCTTATATACCCAAGAAGCCAGCGCACAGCATGTGACGTACTACATGGGCTACGCGCTGCCGATGTCAAATATAGGAGGTGGTCATAATCTAACTCGACTGTGTATGTAGAATATATATATATATATATATATATATAATTAGTGTTGTGCAAAAGTTTTAGGCAGGTGTGGAAAAAATGCTGCAAAGTAAGAATGCCTTCAAAAAATAGAAATGTTATTAGTTTATTTTTATCAATTCACAAAATGCAAAGTGAATGAACAGAAGAGAAATCTAAATCAAATCTATTTGTGTGACCACCCCTTGCCTTCAAAAACCGCATCAATTCTTCTAGGCACACTTGCACACAGTTTTTGAAGGAACTGGGCAGGGTGGTTGTTCCAAACATATTCGAGAACTAACCATAGATCTTCTGTGGATGTAGGCTTGCTCAAATTCTCCTGTCTCTCCATGTAATCCCAGAGAGACTTGATGATTTTGAAATCAGGGCTCTGTGGGGGCCATATCTGAGCAGTACAGTGATGAGTGCCTGCAGGCAATAGCTTTTTCATGAGTAGATTTCTGTATTATAGAATACAACTTTTCTCCAAACTTCCTACATAAGGGAGGATAATCAGGCTATGATTTGACTCTAAATCCACCACCCATGGTCACAACCAGAGAGCTTATCTTAAACTACCTATAGCTACTTATCTAGAATGGGCTCCTATCCATTGTACTTGGTTTCCATGGACTATGAAGGACAAAAAGAGTCTATAGGCCAACAGTAGGTTCCATTGTATTAAACCAATGATTCGGAAAACACCAACCCTCACGTTTTCCCAACAGGCCATGTTCTGTCTGTGAAAGCAGGTGGAATAATTAGTGACCCAGCAAAATAGTTTAACTCACCTGTATATGAACACGAAATCCACAAAATATGACCTGTTGGTGGTTCTTGAGGACTGGAGTTGAGAACCCCTGTGTTAGACTAATGGTTCACTTGTCAATTGGTGACATTTTAATTTTATTTTAGGTACATGTATTTGTCCTATAAACTGAAATTTGCTTTAGTCTCTCAAGTATGATGCACTTTAGAAGAATTGCCATCCAAGTTATAATTGCATAGCTAAGACCTGTTTACTAGCTGAGATATACAGTACACTGTGATCATGGCCACCAGTTTAATTGGATCCACCCATGTATAAGAGCTGGGGCCGTCTGAATGCATCCATGGTTTTGCTATACAGACCTAAATAAGGTAGGTTTACCATATATTGCCTGGTGAGCCTGTGCATCATCCTCTTTAAAATTAATGCAAATATAGTTTCTCCAGAAGTATTCAATGGAACGGGGACACCTGTCCTCCTTATATACTTGTGATGGCGATCTGGTCTATTGGACAAGATGCAGATGTACTCTTCATCTTGATACATGTTGGAATTTTGCGCATTTTGTGGGATTGCCCTCAGACATTGGACCACTGTGCATCAGAAAGAACCTATGTCACCTTCTCATTTTGGCCAAAGTTGTGACATATTTGTTAGCATAAATCTGCCTCATTAGAGATGCAAACAATCCGGATATTTGCATTGCACCCACAGATTGAAGTGTTTTCTGCTTGGGAGACTCATGCGTGTGTCATTCCACTCAAAATTCATGAGCCTAGAACTTTAGTTATAGATACTTAAAGAATAAAACTCTCTGGTTGCAAATTCAAATTGCTTTTGATCAAAAGATGTTAGTTTCGTCTTACAGGTAATACCATGTAATGTCCCACCTCTGTAATATCATATCTAGACCAAAACCTATCCTCCACATTTTATATAATTCCCCTATTTCCAGAGTTGGGCATCTGGTACCATTTCCCTACTTTCCATTAGTGTATCTGTCACTTGCCAAATAGGAATAGCTTGGATAATTGGTATGGCATTTCCTTTTCACCTACCAGCTAGGAGGGCATGTATTGGGGTGTGGACTCACCCTGCCCCTCCAGCGAACCCCCCCAACCCACCCTTCTATTTTTGCTTTGTGTTTGAAAATCATTGCATAATAGCAACAAGTTCATTTAGGTCTCATTTTTATCCATAACACTTTTCTCCAATTAGGAGTTTGTCGGAAGGATTTGTTGTAGAAATGGTTCACTTCCACTTGTCAGTTCAGAGTACTGGGGTGTTGAGAGAGAGATTGTTGCGATTCCTCAGCAATATTTGCAGATTGTCGAGCAAATCTTTCCAGCTGACAGCAGCTGTGCTTTTACTGTTTTTTCTCATGGTCAGTGTAGGGCTGTATTACCTGGTGTAGTTTTGTGTGCGCGCAGACCTCTTGTAAAGATGACTCATATATTTTAAGCAAAGTACAGGGCTTGGCCCTATAAAGGTACAAGCAGCCCAAGAGACCTTGGCATCCTCCACCTTCAACCTGCCACTATGTTTTGAGCACCAGGACAGGCTTTAGCAAGAGTCCAGGACTCTGCTTTCTGTTGTCCTTTCGATAAAATTGGCTACAAATAAATTGCTCATCATGGCTAGGAGAAGTATCCTTTGACCACCACTCACCTGTGGTTTTTGGGCACTTGGTAAGACTTCAGCAGAGGCTGGTAGAATTAAGATAAGCGCCATGGGCCTGATTCAGAGGTGGATATGGTTGCGTCTTTGTATGTAGCGGTATTGAGAAGTTATGCAAATGCCGCAACTGCTGTAATTTGTATAGAGACAGCCACCGGCTGCTTCTCTAATCCGCCGCTCGCATACAAAGACGCATTATTGGTCGCACCATTGATCTTCTGCACATCCCTATGACTTTTCAGAATGTCCTTGAAGTAAGTTACCAGGGCCAGTGAAGCTGCCTACAAAGACTCAGTCGCCATGAACGCACACTGACTGCCAATCACTCTGCGTCCAAATAATCACTACGACCACCATCTGTAGCCAATCGCGTGCGTAGTACAAATGACATTGGCCAACTGCACAAATATCGGCATAGTATCCACCTCTGAATTAGGTCCTAGATTGTGGATGCCACCACTCCTCATACAGATGCCAAAATTCCCTTGCAATGCAGTATATAGCTATCGTGAGATCTTGTGAAATATTGTGTCTTTGTAATGTGTCCCATTGGATCAAGGATAAAAATAGCTACTTGTAGACTTGTATGTAAAATTGTGATCCCCTGCAATGATTTGGGCCCATCCTCCAATGGCACAAAATATAATTATCAGAGGAAACCTAATAACTGGCATGATATGGTGTTTTGTATAGTCGCCACCTAAAAAAACACTGTTGTTTCACCAACTGAAGACCAACTTTAGTGTGGTGGCTTCCGGGGCCGACACTGCTATTGTAGCCCTTGGGACACCAGAAGGATATACTGTGGTAGACGGGAGAGTAGAAATTCTGGAATTGTCTGACTGCAAGCCAGTGTGGGAGTGGTGACCAAGTAGAATGCTGTTTACATGCCCTCAGAGGACTTTCAAATCTGAAGGAAGGCAACCTAGAATGTAAAACGGTTAATGAATTAAGCCGCATACACACTTAACAATATCGCTCATGGAGAATATCATTAAGTGTTGCCCCTGCACTGCTGGGCTCAATGTCGTTAATGATATTGTTCAATGCTGGCAACCTCCCTCATCCCCGTACTTGCTGAACCTGACAATATCGTCACGTTGTCCTGCAAGTACGGATGATGAAAGACCTCGTTAATGCCCCTTGGGAGCGCGCATCGTTAACAATGTCTTGCATACACACTGCACAATATTGAACGCGATGAACAATAACGATATCATTCATATCGTCTAGTGTCTATGCGGCATTACTGCTTCCTCGGGTACACATCCAGGCTGCAAACCCACTACCAGTTGGAACTTTTTCTCCCCAATCCAATTCCCAGGTGATTTTCCAGGCCACAGTTTGTGGTCTTTTCCGGTATCCATAGGCCGATGACAGGGATTGTAGACCACCCTGCATACTCAGATATCTGGCACAGATTTCTGCAACACAGCATCGGTGAAGATGTGTCCAAATTAGTTGGTAAAAACTAATATACACAGAATAGAAACATAGAATTTGATGGCAGATAAGAACCACTTGGCTCAGCTAGTCTGCCCTTTAATGTTAGGTATGCGAGCAGGCAACATACGTTATAGTCTATGGTCCACCAGACCTTGTCCCAAAATGTTTATATTAAACATATCTATTTGGTGGATTCATGCTTAGGGGATGATTTGTGAGTTGTGAGAAAAGCAAAAACAAGTAATTTTGCACCTGGACAATTCATATTGCGATGCAAGGGATGCAAATACATTTATTTATTTATTGCATGTTGGGTAAATATTGGCTGCTTTTGCATGTAGCCCACATATGCTGGACAGCTTTTTTTTTAACACTGCAATCTAGATTTTATCTAGGACACCCCTCTCCTAAATCTAAATATCTGCCCCGCCAAACATGGTTTTGCAATGTTACAAAGTTACTCCTTATTTTTTGCATTGCTCTCAAAGCATAATCATTCCCTTATGCTCAGGCCCATTGTAACTTACTAAATTTCCATCTTTTGGATCATTAAAATTACATTTAGAGCAGCCTCCTAAAGATGTGGGATGTGGCTAGACTTGCCAGCACTACAGTAAAGGGATGACTGTACATTTTAGAGGTTTAGTGGCATTATTTTTTTTTCTTTAGATTCCAGTTGTTTGACATGCACTAAAAGTAATGGTCAGTCCCTCTTTTATGCCTGGGCAGAATAAATACCGTTCTCAGGGTCTCATTCAGACCCGCTCGCGAGCGCTGTATGCTCGCAAGCGGGTCGATGGTGCCCAAGTACGCATGCGCACGACGGAGGGAGCTCCGTCGTGCGCATGCGCGAGACCCGGCGAGCGACGGGGAAGCCGTTGCTCCAGGTCTCGCACCAAAGGGGCCGTGCTGTCGATGGTGAGTGACAGCACGCCCCCTTTGGTGGGCGTGCCGGGGGCGTGGCTGCCCAGACGGAGGCGTTCCCATGGGAACACCTACCGTATGGGTCCGGCCCCACTGACATCACTAGTGATAGAGCCAAAATCACTCCAGGGCTTGCGGCAACGAGACCCTACCGCAAGGGTCTCCTCGCAAGCCCGATGGTCGCGATGGTCTTGACCATCGCGACCATCATGGACGCTCGCATAAGCTGTGGGTGGTAACCCACAGCTATGCGAGCGTCCAAAAGGCCGCTTCGCAATTAAAAAAAACACGCCCTGGCTCAGAGCGGGCGCTCTTCCAGAGCGTCCGGCTCTGAATCAGGCCCTCAGTTTCAGCACACACTGTCTCGTACACCCCGGCTGATCAGGAAATACACCCCCACAAGCTGCTCTCTCATCACTATCACAATACCACAGAAATCATGTTATGACGATGTGCTGCCTTCCCCCATTTGTGAAAAATGGATTTTATGAACTAATTCACTATTGTCCTCGGTGTGTGCAGCATTTGCAAGTGATTGGACAGGAAAAAGTAACAGTAATTCTAGCTCTGAAGGAAGTCTGCTCTCCAATAGCATACAAAAGTGTTATTTGTGTCTCAGGATTTAGATAAAAATTCATTTAAAACTATATATTGCAAACTTTAGTAATATCCCTTTCACACAACGTCTAAACTCCTAAATACCCGGGTTTTTGCTGGTGCACGCGCACCAATCCTGGGTCTACACTATGGGCTAAATGTAATAGAGTGTGTTTCGGCACCGCTGCGGGAATACATGAGAGTATTCCTGTATATTTACAGCAGCAAGCATGTTAAAGGCAAGCTCGCTTGGTTTTAGTTTTGCCTTTAACATGCATGCTGCTTTAAAATATGGGCATACTCTGATGTATTCCTGTAGCAGCTCCGACTCGCACTCTACTACATTTAGCCATACTTGTGAAATGGGCCGAGCCCGGTTGGAGTCCTGGGTCCACGGCCCTGCTCTGTAGCAGGGTCAGGGACTGAGACCCAGGAAATGTATTTATTTATTACCAGTTATATATATATATATATATAATATATATATATATATATAGCACACATATTCCGCAAGGCTTTACAGAGAATATTTGGCCATTCACATCAGTCCCTGTCCCAGTGGAGCTTACAATCTATGTTCCCTACCACATGCGCACATACACACACACTAGGGCTCATTTTTGGTGGGGGCCAAGTTACCTACTAGTATATTTTTTGAGTGTGGGAGGAAACCGTAATACCCTGAGGAAACCCGCGCAAGCACAGGAAGAATATACAAAGTCCACACAGTTACGGTTGATATTTTTCCCAGGTCGTCGGTCTGAAAGGGGTATAATAATGTTTTTGGAAAATTGATTAAAATCTCCTGTCATTTGTGAGATAATTACCCTGTGGGAACCTGATCAATAGTCAACTCTTCATCATCATCAAGAATGTAAGTTCATGAACTTACACATTGGTGCAAAACACAACTTATTTCAGACAATGTTTTACAATAAAGATTTGCCCTTGTACACCAGTGATATTCAACCTTTTTCAACTTGTGGCACACCAGACAAGATTTAAAAATTTGTAAGCCACACCATCAGTCCCTCACGGGAAAATAACACACATATTGGCTCTCACAGCAAAAAAACACTCACAAATTGCCCCCTACAGGAAAAAGAACAAACATTGGCTCTCACAGAAAATCAAACAAACGCATTGCCCCCACAGAAAAAAATAAAATATAATGAACAAAAACAAACACAATGGCCCCTCAGAAGAAATATAAAACAAAATGGTCCCCACAAGATAACAAACAAACAATCACATTGCTCCCCACAGAAAAAAAAAATTAAATAAATCACATTGGCCCCCAAAAATAACAAGCTTGGAAGGCTCACTGGCATCCCTGTCCTGTCCCTCATCGGCTGGGGTTACTCAGTCACACTTAGTGACTGAGCACATAGAGCGGAGCTGGGAGCAGTGTGCCTGACAAGTCTCGCCACGTCTCCATACTGTAGGTCACGGCCCTGCCGCGCCTGAGCATCCCTGAATAGCCCAGCACTGCCTGGGCCAGCAGTACAAGTCAGCTCTGACTGCACTGACCTTGCGGCACACTTGACAATCGCTCGTGGCACACTAGTGTGCCACGGCACAGTGGTTGAAAAACACTGTCATACACTGTGGCTTCAGTTGCACCAAACCACCCCTCTCAGTGCGCCAGGTCCAGGGCAGCTCTCGCTCAAAATATGCATCTTATTCACCTAAATAAAGCAACTGGAAGCGACAAAACTACTTTGCTAGATTACGCTGATCGATTTGATGTGTGAGATTTTCCATCTGTGTGTGACTGAGTCTGAATTTGTGTATGAAGTGCTGCGATGCAGGGGACGTGGCTTTTTTTAACGCCAAGTTCCATTTGCAACTTTGTACATGTTTAAATCTAATTGAGGTGTGGTTAAAGTCGCAGCTCAGCGTCTCTCCTACATCTTTAGCGGTGTGTTGATGCATCTGCGATGTGGATAATATGGAAAATTTACCGAAAAAGACCGCCCATAGCTTTTGCGAGCGGCCAGGTGATGGTCGCGATGGTCGCGACCATCGGGCTTGCGACGAGACCCTTGTGGTAGGGCCTCGTCTTCCGCAAGCCCCAGTGAGCTTCCGGCTCTAATAGAGCCAGAAGCTCACTACTGACATCACCGGTGACTACATCTCTTGGAGCGGCTCAGTAGTGCCAGGAGTCTTGCAACGTATGGCATATTGACGCTAGGTATATGAGGACACATCTGTACATTTAATAATAGATTCTATTAAAAAAAATAATAATAATATGAATATACATTTACAAATATTGTAGTGGCATTCCTAATATGTTACATTATGTCCAAAAAAATATAATAGCATATGTAATAGCTGCGAGTTGCAGGAACCAGTGCGAATTCTGCAATTTAGCTCATAGAATTAAAGCTGCAATAATTTAAAGGGAAAAACCAACCTGGGCTAAATTGCTGGAGTCGGGCTGCTTCCGGCAGAAAGAACACAGGTGTTCCCAGGAGGGGTAGTGGGAGTTGAAGAAGGCAGTTGCTACCCCTACACTTCTAGAATTGTAATGTTGTTTGGGGCTTTGTAATCTATCCTGTGTCGAAGGTTCCCGCATTTTTTTTCCTCAAAAAATAATCTTGCCCCTGCCGTGTCAGAGGATGGCTTGAATTAACCCTTGTCTAAGGTTTTCTTGAATGTAATTGGATATGGCCTTATGGTGTGTTTTACCTATTGTGCAGTCCCACTTCCTATGAGGCAGAAGTTTCTCAGCATTACATCTGATAAATCAACATATGCTTATCTGGAATTCTCTCAATGGTAGTAGATGTACACACTTCACTTGTCACCAGACTTCAAACAAAAGTTCAAGCTATAACAAGTAGCATCAGTCTGCTAGCTTAAAATAGGTGCATGTACCTGAAGACAAAGGAAGCACAGAATGAGAGGACTTATGGTCCTGGGAACAATATAGAAAGAAATTTCTTCTGACGGCAAGCCCCCACCTACATATTGATGGGTTTGGTTTTGCAACAAAAAATTGGATTCTGTTAATTACAAAGAGAAAGAAATGCACAGGGAAGTAATTGGAAGACAAATCATACTTGTGCAGTGGCTCTGGGATCCAGAAATGCTTCTAGCTGAATGACCGCGCTTGGGGTATCTATGTACTGAGGTGGTAAACTAAAGGTTAGATGATTCAGAAGGGGAGGAGCACAGGGAACCTAGTATGGTCTTCTACATACTAACTAGATTGTGAAGTTTCCCAGTTTGTTTAGGCAAACAGACACAATGGGAAAAATGTAGTAGAGTCCAAGTTTATGTGTGACTATATGGACTCATCTAAATTTTGTAGCGAGTATGATGCAAATTTGTTCTGGAACTCACATTGTGTAACAGCTTGCGAGTTGGAGAGTGCGAGTGTATTAGAAATGCGAGTCTATGAGAGCTTTCCTGAGGTAAAACTTGCAACTTGTAATGCGAGCTTTGTTTCAAGGTGGAGTTTTGCAGAAGCCTACACAGATCAGTGAGATCTGTGTAGGCTTCTATGTCTAAAAAAGCAATGAAAGTGTTAAAAATAAAGGAAAAATATTATGTGGGGATCCCCCCAAAAGCATAACCAGCTTTGGGCTGTGTGAGTCAGTCCTTGTGAAAATATGGGGGGAAAAAGACAGGGGTCCCCCGTATTTTCATCAACCAGCACCAGGCTCTGTGAGCCACTCCTGGTTGTAGAACTACTGGGGACAAAACGAGTAGGGGACCCCATATAATCGCCCTGGGCTATGCCACCTGAGGTATCACCCTCCCTACGGGCCTGTGGCAGTGTGCGTGTCCCTATTGCTGGTAAAGGCAAAGTGCCCTTCTACAGGTAAAGAAATACTCTTGAAAATGTGTCTTCTCTGAAATTCTTGATCTCATTTCAAGTAATCTTGCTCGAGAAAACAAAGTCTCATTTTTGGATTGATTTGCAGAAAAGGCACAATATTGCATCTCATTTGGACCATATTTGCCTACTCTCCTGGAAGGTCCGGAAACCCCCACATTTTGGGGAGCTCATCCACTGAGCAGTGGAGGGCAGGAGTATTATGACAACATTCACCAGGGCTGTAACTAATGGTGTATGAGCGATAGCCATTGCACAAGGCCCTGAGGGCAGCACCGTCGCTTCCCCATGTCACCTGCATGTGTCTTGCAGGAGGCATGGAACACAAATTGCAGGGTCAGTGCAGTCAGACACTGACATAATGGGCAGAATTCTATTCAGTGTGATGATGAATAGCCGCGGAAGGGAGCTCCTGCAGCTATTCAATACACCGCGCTTGCCTTGTCGGGAATTGGTTAAGTCAGAGAATTCTGTTTTCTTCACCAAAAAAAGGCGAGCTTTTCATCACCTAAGGTACGGTAACTGGCATTCTCCGACTAAAGTGCCTGCCGCGCGGTGCGAGAAGAAATCCTATAGCCTGCCCTAACACCGCTGTGTATTGAATGGCTGTGGGCGCTCCCTCCTGCAGCTATTCATCATCGCACTGACATGAGGACCTAATTCAGCAAGGATCACTATCATGCTAATACGCAGAATACGCAGTTGCTAATATCAGTGGTGAAATGCAAATGTTTGCTTTTGCATTGCAATCACAGACTAAGATAAGGATGCCCACTTCCCCTTACACACATCCGCATACTTGGGCAACATAGCAATTGTTAACATCGAACCTATATACGCACAGTTAAGGCAGGTCACTCTGGACCTCACTCTGGAATTGCTAACCAGTGCACGCTATGAGGCCTCAGGCTGCGTCTGGTATCGCAGTGGCTAATGTATGCACACCCCTGCAACGGCATTGAGACGCACTGGCACGCCCACGTTCGCCCGACCACCCCCCCCCCCGTCACCACCCACAAACGGCACTTCCTTTCAATCACTCTGCTCTGGGTCTGCGCAGCCTCTACAGATGCAGTTCCCAGCGCAATTGCTAGTTTGTGCACGCGCACTGCGATGTACACACGTGTGCAGTCCGAATTAATCGACTGCGTGCGTATTAGCAGCTGCGTTCCTTGCTGAATCAGGCTCTGAATTTGACCCAATGAGAGAATTTATTAGAAATGATGTACATCATTTTCTAAACTGTACTAGAGACATTCAATTTACAATCTGATTGGTACCTCTGGACAACACCACTCTTATACACATCTGTTTCCATAAACATCCCTCAATGTGTGTAAAGAGCAATATTTTATGTTGCTATAGAGCTTTCAGTGTCAGTATTTCAACTTTCCACACAGCCCTCAATAGGTCGCTTGTTGAGGATAACTCTAATTAACCTGTATCAAAAGGACAGCAACCTTAAGCCCATAGAGTATGTTCTGCTTAAGTTGATAAATATGCGCCAACCCTATTGGTTCATTTTTACATAATGTAAATACTTATAGCAGTTTTTTGCAATAGCACACTCCATGGGGAGCTCCAGTATTTATACTCAGGCTGCAAAGGTCCCTACAGGTGAGAGGGAAACACGATGGTAGTACAACGGAGTAGGAATGAAAACAGGAAACAGATGTCTGGTGACGTGTAGTGATTGGGTATGATTCGCTCACCGAACATGTATTTAGTTAAAGGGCAGCTGTATCCTGTCCTTGATATTCTAATGCTGTAGATATGTTCTGAGCCAAAGCAGCCACGTTCCCCAAGATCCGGTTATTCTCGCTCAAGAAAACACTTAAAGGTGATTTTGTGTTTGTTAACTTTAAAATAAATGAACTTAAAGTGTAGTTCTTGATGTACCATATCTCCTTTCCCTTATCTGTATGACGTAGGCAGTGTTATGACTGAAATTTTATTGCAATTTAAAATATAAGGAAATCCTATTGGTATATGAGGTACGCTACACTGAAAAACTACTGCTGTGTCTAAGGGCCTGATTCAGAGCCGGACGCAATTAGCGCTCGCTCGTCCTGAAAATAGGGGTGGCTATTCAAATGAACCGTTCGCTCTTTGCGGTCTGTTCACGCCTCTATGTCTGAACGAGCGAACAAAACCTGCGGTCGTTTTTTGGGAAACTACGCCCCCTGGCCGCTCGCATCCTACGTCATTTCCGCTATTTATTAGATTAATCGAGTACATCGAACAGGGTATGGGCTGCTCGCTATTCTTGTGGTTGGTTTTTGCTACCACAATTTTGCGAGCAGTTCTGGCTTAAAAAAAACCCAGTGACGTGGTCAATGACGCTGCTGTTTTAAATATGCACACCCATAAAACACCCGTTTTGACCTTTAAGCACGCCTGCGATCGGATCTCCACTCCCCGTTTTCAAGCAACTTCCCCTGTTACCACCCACATACGCCTCATCCTGTCACTCAAATTAGCAGGCATTCGCTATTTTGCGAGCACATGAATTTCGGCCGTACTGACTGGTTCGCGCATGCGTATAACGATCCGTACGCATGCGCAGTTGGGCAAACATCGCTCGGAGCGAACGAGCTGCCGCTTACAAGTGGCTCTGAATCAGGCCCTAAGTTCCCATGTCTTCATGTTGTTATTGTTAATTTACTCTGAAATTCCCCATAAAGGTCACTATAGCTGTTATAGGAGTTCACATAACAGTTTGAGCATGATTTCACGAGTTGTAACCAATCAGATTCTATCTATTATTTTCTAGACTGTCCTAGATAAATGACAGCTGTAATCTGACTGGTTGCCATGGGCAACACCTCCAAATTTTTTTAGTAAATCCACCCATTAAAGTCTATCGAATTATACTGAAATAAAGCGTTGCATGTGACTTTGTTACATGCACAATTACAAAACAATTGATCTCAATATTACAACTTGGTACCTAAGATTATGATAGACAATAATTAAATGTAAAACTGGATACACACAGCAGCGATATCAGGGCGATTTGCCATTTCTCAACGACAAATCGCCTACATCGCTCAGTGTGTACGTATGATTGCACGCTCACGCAGTCGCTAGATTTGATGCGCTGCACATCTAACCTGGCAATATCGCTAGCGACCTATGATAAAATATTGAAGGACGGAACAGTGATTCGTTCAGTCATTCATTAACTCGTTCAAGGGCAAGGGCAATCGTTCCCATGTGTACCCAGCTTAACTGTTTTTAACTGTTATCACACAAATTATTTAAGTTTAATAAAAGGTAGTAAGGACTGTGGGAGCCTCATAATAGGTATTTGGTGAGATGGTCGACAGTAACCTTGTGAACATTCATAATGTCGACACCATAATGTCGGCATGGTTCAACTTGTCGACAGGCACCATGTTGGCATCCTCAGAATGTCTACATCCGACATGTCACCATGTGAAATGTTGACTTTCTGAGGATGCCAAAAGAGTTAGCCGCTGCTGTTAGGGTTAAGCTGTGGGGGGAGGTTAAGGTTACACTACGGAGGCGGGGGGAAGGAGTTAAGGTTAGGCACTATTGGGAGGGTTAGGTGTAGGGATTAGGGATAGAGGGTATAATACTCACCGGAATGCCGCTGCAAAAACGTTGCCGCCGAAACTGCTACTAGACCACTAGGTACGGTTTGTTGACAGTTCATCATGTTGACATATTATCCATGTAGAAATGATGAATGTCAAAATGACTGTCGACCAATCATACTACACCCTTATAATTAAAGGTCCCCATATAGTGTGACAGATAAAATGTCACACAGATATAAATAATATACATTTAAAATTCACAAAATATATTTTTATTATTTCATCATATCAGTATGGTGTATTGTATACATTAAAAATTGTATACATTTTAATAGTTTCTACTGCATTGCAATATACTTGAAACTGCAATCAGCAGTTTCTATAGTCTAAACATACACTCCATACACTCCTCATTCACTGCACTTCCCACTAGACTCACTGGCATAATCCCCACCCATGTACACAGAATGTTCTATGTAGCCAGTGACTAAGGGCCTGATTCAGAGCTAAACACTCTGACCAGAGCACTCGCTCCTGGCCGCTCGTATAGCTGTGGGAGACCACCCACAGCATATGCGAGTGGCCAAAAAGATGGTCGCGATGGTCTTGACCATCGCGACCATCGGACTTGCGACGGAGACCCTGCCACAAGCCCTGGAGTGATTTTGGCTCTATCAGAGCCAAAATCACTCCCACTGACATCACTAGCAAAGGGGGCGTGCTGTCAATCAACATCGACAGCACGCCCCCTTTGGTGCGAGACCCGGAGCGATGGAAAGCCCATCGCTCCCCGGGTCTCGCGCATGCGCACGACGGAGCTCCCTCCGTCGTGCGCATGCGCATTGGGGAACATCGACCCGCTTGCAAGCGTACTGCCGCTCGCGAGCGGGTCTGAATGACCCCTATGTTTGCTAAAATTATTTCTAAAATTATTTCTTTATATAAAAAAAAAATAATAAGTTTGATGTTATATTATCTAAAGGAAAAAAATATATATTTTAATGGATGTGGAGTCACTGTTTTGAGATTGCTTTTGAAAAATGTACAATCAAAATAATATTTTATTCTAAAAAAAAAATTAAGGAATTTAATATCAAACAAAAACGTGTCTATAGTACTTTGACAAGTCATCAAGGCTGATTCTTCATTTACCCTGTACTTCCTAAAGATATACTGTATATAACATTGAAATTGACACTGTAGCAAACTATAGGCCTGATTCAGAGTGGAACGCTCCGCCGATTTTCACACAGTTGAACGATTATTGGTGTTCTTAGAGTGCGCCACAGCCGCATTGCAGAGGCGCGCCAAATAAATTGCGATCGAGCTTGCTATGAGGATTAACTCGCAATTGATTGACAGGAAGAGACCGTTTTGTGTGTGGTTATATGGAGTTCGGCCATAACGCGGGCATGGTGGGGCCATTTCCTGGGCGTGTACTTGCCAGCGTTTGCGATTGCGCACACAGAGAACAAAGCTCCAGTGTCTCAGTTACCCCAGCCATTCTGAGTGACCATAGACTCACTCGAGGAGCCGATGTTTTCAAGATCTATGTCCAATGCTGCGTTTGTGTACACAGTTGCGGGCAGCTACGAGGGCTCCGGTGGCGTCTCAATAGAAATTCCGCCGTCTGATGCATTAGCATATTTTAGCAATTGCTAAGCGGCAAAATTTGCAATGCGTTTTCATTAGTGTACAACTAATCAGGCCCAATGTTCAAATCAGGATACAAGGGAGCATATAAGGAGTAACATAGTAGCGCCCTGAGAATTTCCTCTTTTCTTTTTATTCTGGTAATATTGTTGCACTAGGGGTACACCCTGGAACTTCTTGGGCAGCATATCTAGAAGAGCCGATGTGGTTTTATTTTTTATTTATTTCCACAACTATACTGCGGCACAACAGAGCTCAGCATTACCAAAATATTTTCCTTTATGTCAGAATTTCCTTCTGAATTTTACAAGAGCTATGACTATTATAAGCTTTCTACAGTAGATTAGAACAAATGAAATAGATGACAAGGTCAATAAGGCATATGTATTTGCATTCAAGTACAAGGCATTATGAATGTATTATTTATTTTTGTTTTGTTCTCTATTAAGCACAAACTTGTTTTTTACAGTTCAATGAAACGTATTATTTCACTTTGTCTAAATGATCGGAAGCCATTAATTTTATAACTTACACAGCTTTTGGAGACGTCTCACTTTTAGCTGCTATTAAACCGCTGAATATATAGTTGAATGGGTTTATCCTGTTCATACCTGACAAATGACTTTCCTGTTATGGCATGGTTATTATTCTGCTTTTGAAATGCATTGTGCACTGTTAACAGAATCCCCCGCCCCCATCTCCGACCGAAAAAAAAAAAAAGAAAAAAATAACAACAATCAGGAAACAAGGCTTCCACGTCTGTTACTGTGATAAACTCTGGAAGGAATTTAAATTCTGCCCAAGACCGTAGTATAGGGAAAGCTGCTGTTGTGAGTCAAATTCCAACTTTCAAGTACTCAGCGTGGTTGTATATAAACATTTCAGCATTAGCAGATTCCAGCAGAAGGTCAAACAACAACAACGGCGGCAGTGACCCAACTGTGAACGTTCAAATAAAGTATTGGAAATGTATTATAGCAAGATCATTATGCTCTCTAATCTGTTATATGTAATCTTGACATATTAAAGTATACCCATTATACCACACAGTAGAACCTCTTATACACAGTAGTACTTTTTACACACATTATGCCACACAGTAGTGCTCTTTATAGACATGCCACACAGTAGAACCCCTTATTCACCTTATGCCACACAGAAGTACCCATTATACACCATATGTACCACTGTATACACATTATACCACACAGTAGTACACTTTGCATACACTGTGCCACACAGCAGAGCTCCCTATTCACCTTATGCCACACAGTAGTACCCCTTATTCACATTATGCCAGTAGTACCCTTATACACATTGGGCTTCATTCAGAGGCGGCCGTTAGTTGCAAGCGGTCGCCCTGAATCAGGGCGGCTGCTTGCATCCTGAATGGCCGCCTCCTTGTCGATCGTTAAGCTGTGGGTTACTACCCACAGCTTAACGACCGACCAGGTTGATTGGTCGGGATGGTGACCACCATTGCGACCATCGGGGCTTACGACCAGACCCTAAGGTTGGGTCTGGGCACTCGTAAGCCCCAGGGAGCTTTCTATTCTGATGGAGCAGGAAGCTCCCCACTGACATCACTGATGATGTCAGTGCGGCCGCCCACAAAATGGTAGGTGTTCGTAAAGGAATGCCTCCATTTTGGAAACCACCCCCCCGGCCTGCTTACCAAACGGGGGCAGCTGTCGATCAACATCGACAGCCGCCCCTTTGGTAGTGAGCTCCGGAGCGACAGAGTTTCTCTGTCGCTCCGAGGCTTGTGCACGCGCAGTGCGGCCACTGCGCGTGCGCAGGCCTAACCATCGAGTCGGTTACGAGCGCATCGGCGCTCGTGGCCGACTCTGAATAAGGTCCATTATCCCCAACCTACCTATCTGTTACTAAAGAGTGTACTGGACCTAATGCCCAGCCACTCAGCAGGGGCTCAGGCTATTGCCTGCCTAACTTAGGGCACATAAAGTGACCTGGGCCTAATGCCCAGATTCACTTTTACTTGTGGCATGGGCAATCTGCCTACCTATCATGCCTCACAGGCCTGTGGCATGATTGCACCCACAGGCCATATGCCCAACGCCTGGTGGTCTAGTGAGGGGGGGGAGTAGTAAATTACCGGTTACCAAGGCCACCTACAGGTAAGTTTGGAGAGGCTGCAGTGAGGAGCTTCGTTTAGCTTTTTGCTTTGCACCACCTGCAACACTCTCTGGTCCTCATCTTCTGGCCTATGTGGCTGCCTCTAATTGTCTGCCGGTCCGCAAGCCGTGATTGGCTTGCACCTGTTTACAAGTTTAAATAGTCCTTGCTGCCTATTAGCTGCTGGTCTGCGAGCTGCAATTGGTTCATGGTTTGTGCCCGCTTGCCCGGAACTTATTAAAATAGTGATTGAGGTGGCAGCTGGTTTCAGGCCGGGATGGTGCCTCTCCAGCCTGGCGCCCTCCTGCAATGCTAACCCCCGCTTACTGCATCGGCCCTGATAACAACTAAGTTTGGGCTTGGTGAAACCAGTACCCCGATAGATGGGTGCAGCAGGCATGCTCAGGGACTCTGTAAACATGGGGGAGGAGATAAAGGCAAAAGTAAGGAAAGGAAGAGTACATGAGGGAAGAAGGCCCTGCTCATGAAAGCTTGCAATCTATGGTGGTGGTGGGAGAAGGAGGACAGACAAGTGTAATGCAGCGAGGCAATTCAGTGAGCTAGAACAGAATGGGGAGGCTTATGATGAGATATGGTAGGCTTTGATACAGAAATAGGTTTTCAGAGTGGAGGAGAGTCTATTAGTGAGTGAGTTCCATTGATGGGGAGAAGTATAGGAGAATTACTGGAGGTGGGAAGTTGGTAAGCTCAAGATTGTTGGGAGATGGATATGAGCATGCCTCCAGATGAGGACTCGAACCACATAAGAAATGTCTATAAAATCTATTATATGTGGTGCTTGGTATCTCAGTATTGGAAACTGTAGTGTGAACTAGGCTCTTGCTTAGACATCTATTGAACCTGCCCTAAAGTCGCTAGCTTCTGAAACAATAGTGTCACTTTTTTGAAACCACCTACCCAAAAGTCAGGAGGATCAGGAGGGCCCTATTTTAATGTTACTGCACTCTCGCTTCTGGCTAGCCACTCCCTGTTACCACCCAGTAACGCCCACCGAAATTGCCTTTCTATACGGCCAAGTTAATTTTGCTACTCCCTGTAGTAACCATCGGGTCATATGGGCAGTGTGACTCAGACACATGCACAGGCTGAAAACTTAGGCCGCTGGCGCACTACGCCGCGTGCACCTCTGCATCAGCTCCCTTGTGTGGTAGTTGCCACAAGGTTTCTACCACATTTACCTATTGAAAGACAATATTTTTCCCATTTTGCGGTGGTTATCCTCCCTGATCCTTGCTGCATCCATGGGCTTTGCTTCCCCTTTCCCCTCCCCTTTTTCCCTTTCCATTTTTCTTTCTCCATAATCTTCCTGTTATGCCTTTGCAGCTCGCAGCCAATTTTACCACTTCACAAATCCAAGAACTTTATGGATGTCATAGCTGACTCGTTATTTATTGTTATATGTATTGTGAATATACCTCTGGCAATAATGCAGTTTCTGTGTACTCACCCAATGCCGCTTTCTGTTTGTACTTTTTTTTACTTGTAAACTAAAATACAGTAGTTATGATAAATAATTAGGTTTGCAAAACAGATATTCTGTACAACATAGCACCTAATTCAGAGCTGAACATAAACGCAAGTTACGTCCGTTGTTACCCGCTACCTGCTCAGTCTTATTTTGCACTTAATACCCACTGTGCCAAGGTAGGTATGGACATCGGAAGCCAAAGGTTATCAACAATCGATGTTCCTGATCCGATGTTAGCACTAGTTACATAGATTTTCAGGATACACTATGCTGATGTTTTCGCAAATGGAGCTATTTTTTGCCACTGCACATGTGTCGGAAATCTGCACATAAGCAGAATTAGTCCTGTGATCTCGCTCTCGATCTGACATGCTGCAGCGTTTTGGCGGGCATAGCAGGGCGCGTGCCTGACCAGCATTCCTGAAAACGGGCATGTCACCCCCATTTTCCCGAAGTGTAGAGGCCGGGGTCTGAGTCGGTGGATGCAGATTCCTGGCCTCGCAGGCTGCCAGCCATCAGTAAGGTGATGTAGGAAAGCAAATATTGTACAGGTTGAGTCTCCCATATCCAAATATTCCGAAATACGGAATATTTTTAGCTTGACTGAGATAGTGAAAACTTTGATTTTGATGGTTCAATGCACACAAACTCTTTTTAAGGCACAAAGTTCTTAAAAATAAAGTATAAAATAACCTATAGGATGTGTGCATAAGGTGTATATGAAACATAAATGAATTTCATGTATGTACACAAACTTTGAGCCGCAAAATTAGTGAAAATATTGTATAAAATTACCTTCAGGCTGTGTGTATAAGGTGTATATGATTTATAAATACATTCTGTGTTTAGATTTGGGCCCTATTCCTAAGACATTTCAATATGGTATGCAATTATTCCAAAATACGGAATAATCCGATATCCAAAATACTCCTGGTCCCAAGCATTTTGGATATGGGAGACTCAACCTGTACAATACAAAAACACAGTAATAATTTTTTTGTGTGTTTTACATCAAATTACATAACAACTACCTATGGGCCTGATTCTGTGTACGCTATTCCAATATTTATGCAGTTGAGCGTGTTGCACGGTTGCACTGTGCACGCATCAGGCTATCTGCCGCTCGCAGTGAGCATTTCTTTGCAAAGTGATTGACAGTCAGGGACCATTTGGGGGAGGTAACAGGGAGTGTCGGCTAAAAACGCAGGCATGTCTCGACCGTTTCGGGGGCATGTCACACCCAGGGCTGGCCCGAGCCAGAATAGATTTTGGCGCCCCTCAGTGGACTTTCATCCTAGCTCATTCATCCCCCCCATGGAGCCCTTCACAGCCCAGTACCCCTCATCACAGCTCATCACAGTACCCCTCACCACAGCCCCAATCATCACAACCCCTCTCATCACAGCCCTTCTCATCACAGCCCCTCTCACTCCCCTCATATCCCCTCATCACAGCCCCTCCATCACAGGCCCCTCATATTCCCTATTCACAGCCCCTCCACATAGCCCCTCTCACTCCCCCTCATCACAGTCACCTCAATCACATCACTTCCATTACAGCCCCTCATATCCCCTCTTCACAGCCCCTAATATCACCCTCATCACAGCCACTCCATCACAGCCCCTCATATCCCCTCTTCACAGCCCCTCATATCACCCTCATCACAGCCACTCCATCACAGCCCCTCATATCCCCTCTCACTCCCTCTCATCACAGTCACCTCCATCACAGCCCCTCCATTACAGCACCCCTCCATCACAGCCCCTCAGTCACAGCCCCTCCATCACAGCCCCCTACTCAGACTTACCTGCTGGCTCCAACAGTGGCAGCAGAGGATTGAAGGCGGGGAACAGGTCTTGCTGGCAGTGATGTCGGCGGGCACCCTCCCTAGCGCTGCAGTGCGCCTGCGCAGGCAGCTGTGTCACAGTGACAAAGTGTACCCAGAGGCAAATGACGCATCACCCGGCCCAATCCGCTCCCGCGTAGGTCTCAGTGCAGCCAGCACTGCTCTGATCGGATTACCAAAGTGATGATCCGCGGCAGCTGCTGGCCGCGGATCATCACTTTGGTAATCCGATCGCCTTATTCCTCTATAGACCAGCCGGGACTCGAGCCTCCGGCCGGGTGACTGCTGCGGCGCCCTCCTCAGTCTGGCGCTCTACCTGGCGTATAGGTAGGGCCGGCCCTGGTCACATCCTGCGTCTGTGATCGGGTATGCAGTACACATGGCTCCAGAGACTGATATCATGCCGCCATTCTGCGCAACCATAGACTCACTCAGGACTGCTAACATCGAATGGTCTGCGTCCGATGCCGCAGATTTGTGCACGCTTGCTTGGATCTGTGAAGACGCCGCTGGAGCCAGGTACAGCATTAGCATATTTTCGGTAAGCAGCTGTGTAAGGGATCACAGCTGCAAACGCATTAGCGTACAAATCTGCATCAGGCCAATTCCTCAACTGCTGGAAACTAATCTGCTACCCTGCAATACAGAGTCCCCTTATACAATATCGTCTAACACTACTTGTGTATGGAACTGAAGAATTTTTGACACCAAAACAATGTCAACATCATTAGAAATATGTGGTGTAGTGACTTCCTGTACATGACAAGTTGTCAAATTGCTTTTGTCTGTCTGAAGTCTGTGCCCAGTGTCTGTACACAATCCTGTACATCAACACACTGGGAATGTTTAGAAAGGGAACACTTGCTGTGTGAAGTCACCTCCTTGTGAGGCACAGCAGATTTCTGATATTGTATCACAGGAAATTCCTGATGGACCAGGAAAAAAAAAAATCAGGGCTGGGAAGTGCAGCTGCTGAGCATCGCAGAGCGTCAGACATGGCTGATCAGGAGCTCCCAGTGAAAAGGAGGAGAGGACACCTGGGCTTTAACAAGAAGTGAATTAGCCCTCAGAAGTCTATTGAAAAGGGAGCAAAGGTCAATTATCATTATTGTGCCATAGATCATAATGTACATAATGGAGACAGGATGTGCTTACTGTGAGAATCACTCGTTACCAGATTATACAGTGTGCAGATCTTCTAGATGTGGATCTCCTAGTTGATATATTATGAGAAAGAAACAAGATAAACATATGCAGAATGCTGAATTTGTACACAAGTGGGAAAAACTAGTGTGTCATTTCTCACTTGTCGTAACACAAAACACCTAAAGGATTCCTTTACCTTTAAGCACTAGTGATGTAACTCAAAGACACAAAATATTAGAAGAGTGACTTTTTACATAGCCGCCATCTTACACCTGAAGAATACTGGGAGTTTCACAGTACAAACAGGTATTCTAGGGTTTTATATCAGGGATATTTATTTATCTTTACCTCCTTGTATGTACACGATCAGCAACACGCATGGCATCTGCACTGTGTTATCTGGTAGGCTACTTGTTTTTTTTTAAATATCAATAATTTTGTCATTTACTGCTAAATAACCGTAAAATCATAACAGACTCAAAGGTCTCCAAATTGTATTACATTCACATATCACCAAATACTAATCTTTACCCCATTGAGCAGGTCATGACAAGTATGTCTGTAAACGTTTTTGTTTCCTGATAACAGACTCGATGTGTCATAAAATGAAGGAGAACTGGATTACAAATAGTGGAAATAAGATGAATAATGAACAATATTTAAAAAGTAAAACATTATATGACTGTTTGACTTGAGTTTTTGTATGATACTGATATGTTTTAGTGATTTTAGTTTTGTTTATGGTTATTGAATTATGAAATAATTATATGGAAGGTTTCACATATCAGTCACAAGTAAGTGAAGTACCTTTATTCATGTGATATGGGTGTAGATTCCTTAGGCCAGCAGCAGGTGGCACTGTTGAGGACTGCAGAGCTGCTCTGTGGAGTGCAGTGAAAATCAAACAGGCACAAGCTTCAAATTGTTTGTAAAATCGTTCATCGATCATCGTTCATCTGACATATCTGACCGTGTGTATGCACCATAACACTGCAGCAGGTTGATCTAAGCACTGACAAGCCGGGACATAGTGGAGCCGCACAGCAGAGTAACACAGTACCACGTTAATTCAAGCACAGATAAGCCAGTACACAGTGATACTGAAGTAGTGAGGCACAGTTCAAGGGTAATCTGTGCAATGTGACTAATGACCTATCATGCGTCCTTAATGATTTCCAGTGCATGGTTAAGGAGATTGCCTGATCTTCCGTGCAGTAGGTAAGATCTGAAGATATGACAAATGACCCGCGGGACTGCACATTGGATCATTATCATTCCTGGAAGCTGCACGATTTGCACGTTTTTAAACGATGTATCATTCCGATGCATCATTTTTGTGCAAATCCTGACTAAAATCGTCCAGTGTATGGGCACCTTAAGTCTGAGTGGTAAAAGTCTATAGTCTTGATGCTTTATGACCATAAAAGGCATTTGTTGTGATATGCACCAGGATCAAGGAAGAGCAGATGATTTGCATATATATACTGCAGTCACTGGTCAGACTATTATATCAATAAATTCATTTACGACATAGGCAGCTTTATTTACATTGCATGTATGCTCATTGTACAACACTGAAAAGATTTGTTATTCATTTTTAACGAGTTTGTGAATATTTTGAGCAGGTTAATTCTGTGCTCCCTTGAGGTTGTCAGGTCTCTAGGGTTTTATGAACTCGGATCAGGAACTGGAGGGTCAGCTTGGGTATTGGGAGTGTGTAAAAACTCTAATGGTGCGTACACACTGGGCGATTAAAGTGGACGACGATATCATTATCGTTCAGTTGTCCACTTTATCGTCCATTTTTAACACAAAAAAGATGAACGATGACGACGACGCGCGTTCCCGCGGGTCGTTCGTCATCATCGTTCATCGCGCTGACATGCAGGCCAACCTGACGACCTCGTCAGGTTGCTGCATGTCAGGGAATGGGTGAGAGAGCCCGGCGCTGAACGATATCGCTAATGATATCGTTCAGCGGCTGTGCTCAATGTCATGAACGACATTGAGCACAGCCTGCCGGGGACACACTAGACGATATCGCTCAGGGAGCATATCGTCTAGTGTGTATGCACCTTTAGGCTTGATGAGGCTGCTCCTCATGTGGGAGATGTACCAGAGAGTAAGGGCCATCTTAACATATGGGCACACTGGGAAGCTGCCCTGGGCCTCACGATTCTAGGGACCTTCAAGCAGGGGAGGACTGGGCCAGGGTGTATGCGTGCTGTCAATTATGATTGCTTTATGGACCAGGAGCATCCCAGTACTACTGTAGTAATGGCATTAATACTACTTTTTCAACTTCTGCAAGTGAAAAAGGTAATCATGTGGGAATAAAGTGTAAGAAAGGCAGCTCCAAATGAAAACAAAGTAGGAATGAAAAATTAGATATTTACTCATACCACTAAATCCGTTTCCCTGAATTCCATGGGAGGCACTGGTGACTTGGGGTATAGTAGGTGTCACGAGGAGGTTGGCACTTAGGAACAATAATGAAAAATGGCAGTTGAGGCTTTTTCCACTCTGTACTCTGAATGGCACTCTGAACCTCAGTTGCTTATTTAACCAATCCTAGAGGTGGTGTACTTGAAAGAAAAGCAGGACTACACTCTCACAAACAACCAAATAAGAGAGTTCACAACAAACACTCAGAACATAAAACACAAGGGAGAGCGTCTAGTGTCCCCCATGAAATGCAGAGGAATGGATGTAACGATAAGTGTAAAAATCCCATTTACTTTTTTCATAGCATGGGGAGACATTGGGGAAGTCCCTAAGCCCACAAAACCCCACTGACCTAGCTGATATCCAGTAGAATGGGAGTACCATAATCCACATAAGCCTGTCGGACAGCAGATGAAATACATCTAGCCACAGTGTGTTTAGAGTAGGGGTGTGCACCGGCCACTTTTTGTGTTTTGGATCTGGATCTTTCTTCGTGTTTTGGATCTGGATTGGTTTTGCCAAAACCACCCTTCCGTGTTTTGGGTTCTGGGTTTTGTGTTTTGGATCTGTATTTTTTTTTAAAAAAGCATAAAAACAGTTAAACACAGAATTTGTGTGTTTTTCTGCTCCTATGCTATTATTAACCTCAATAACCTTAATTTCCACTCACTTCCAGTCTATTCTGAACACCTCACAATAATGTTTTTATGTCCAAAAGGTTGCACCGAGGTAGCTGGATGACTATGCTAAGAGATACGAGTGGGCGGCACAAACACGTGACCCATCTAGGAGTGACACTGCAGTTGAAGACAGGATGGCAGTTTGAAAAACTAGGCCCCAAACAGTACATAATTCAAAGAAAAAAAAGAGGTGCAAGATGGAATTGTCCTTGGGCCCTCCCACCCACCCTTATGTTGTATAAACAGGACATGCACACTTTAACAAACCAAACATTTCAGCGCCAGGGTCTGCCACACGACTGTGGCTGAAATGATTGGTTCGTTTGGGCCCCCACAAAACAAGCTGGCAATTAATCTGTCCCTGCACAAACTGGCTCTACGGAGGCAAGATGTCGTCCTCATCCTCATCCACCGATTCCTCACCCTCTTCAGTGTTGTGTACATCCTCATCCTCACAGAGTATTAATTCGTCCCCGCTGGAATCCACAACCACAGGTCCCTCTGTACGTTCTGGAGGCTGGTCTCCCTGGAAGAGTTGATAATTCATTTTATGAACATCATCTTCTCCACATTTTGTGGAAGCAACCTCCTACGCCTTTTGCTGACAAGCTTCCCAGCTGCACTAAACACTCTTTCGGAGTACACACTGGAGGGGGGGCAACTCAGGTAAAATAGAGCCAGTTTGTACAGGGACCTCCAAATTGCCTCTTTTTCCTGCCAGTACAGGTACTGCCTGTCTGACATGCCTACTTGGATGCTGTCACCGATGTAATCCTTTAACAGACAGACGCATGCTTGTCGCTGCTGCTTTGAGGATGCAGGTGCGGCTACAGCCCACACAATTCACAAAGACAGAACAAAAAGAAGAATTTTTTATTTTTTGTGGAGCGCACTTTGAGGGTTACACCACCCTTTAACAGACAGACGCACGCTTGTCGCTGCTGCTTTGAGGATGCAGGTGCGGCTACTGCGCATACATTTCACACACAAACAGAAAAAAAAAAGATTATTTTATTTTGTTGGAGCGCACTTTGGGGGTAACACCACCCTTTAACAGACAGATGCATGCTTGTCGCTGCTGCTTTGAGGATGCAGGTGCGGCTACAGCCCACACATTTCACAAAGACAGAATAAAAAAGAAGAATTTTTTTATTGTTTGTGGAGCGCACTTTGAGGGTTAAACCACCCTTTAACAGACAGACGCATGCTTGTCGCTGCTGCTTTGAGGACAGTATCATATGCAGTGACAGTAGACTTGTCAGAAATTGTTGGCACGTCCTTCAGTCCGGACCAGATGTCCAAACTGGCCCATGACTTATGACACAGGCGCACGCTTGGCGCTGCTGCTGTGTTGATGCACGTGCGGCTACATCGCACACAAGTCACAAAGACAGAAAAAAATAGTTTTTTATTTTTTGGAGCACTTTGAGGGTTACACCACCCTTGAACAGACAGACGCATGCTTGTCGCTGCTGCTTTGAGGATGCAGGTATGGCTACAGCCCACACATTTCACAAATGCAGAAAAAAAAGAAGAATTTTTTTATTGTTTGTGGAGCGCAATTTGAGGGTTACACCACCCTTTAACAGACAGACGCACGCTTGTCGCTGCTGCTTTGAGGATGCAGGTGCGGCTACAGCCCACACATTTCACAAATGCAGAAAAAAAAAATATTTTTTTATTGTTTGTGGAGCACACTTTGAGGGTTACACCACCCTTTAACAGACAGACGCACGCTTGTCGCTGCTGCTTTGAGGACAGTATCATATGCAGTGACAGTAGACTTGTCAGAAATTGTTGGCACGTCCTTCAGTCCGGACCAGATGTCCAAACTGGCCCATGACTTATGACACAGGCGCACGCTTGGCGCTGCTGCTGTGTTGATGCACGTGCGGCTACATCGCACACAAGTCACAAAGACAGAAAAAAATAGTTTTTTATTTTTTGGAGCACTTTGAGGGTTACACCACCCTTGAACAGACAGACGCATGCTTGTCGCTGCTGCTTTGAGGATGCAGGTATGGCTACAGCCCACACATTTCACAAATGCAGAAAAAAAAGAAGAATTTTTTTATTGTTTGTGGAGCGCAATTTGAGGGTTACACCACCCTTTAACAGACAGACGCACGCTTGTCGCTGCTGCTTTGAGGATGCAGGTGCGGCTACAGCCCACACATTTCACAAATGCAGAAAAAAAAAATATTTTTTTATTGTTTGTGGAGCACACTTTGAGGGTTACACCACCCTTTAACAGACAGACGCACGCTTGTCGCTGCTGCTATGAGGATGCAGGTGCGGCTACAGCCCACACAATTCACCAAGACAGAAAGAAGAAGAATTTTTTTATTGTTTGTGGAGCGCAATTTGAGGGTTACACCACCCGTTAACAGACAGACGCACGCTTGTCGCTGCTGCTTTGAGGATGCAGGTGGAATCTAGACGGGATTTGGAACCGGGGACACACTACCTCCATCAATTGTCTAAATCCCACTGCACTAATGGCGGATACCGGACGCACGTCTAACACCAACATAGCAGTCAAGGCCTCAGTTATACGTTTTGCTTTAGGATGACTGCTGTCGTACTTCATCCTCCTCGCTAGAGACTGTTGGAGGGTCAATTGTTTAGTAAAAGTAGTGGTGTTCCTACTTCCTCTCTGAGATGATGAATAACTCCAAGCAGCAGCAACAGCACTAGGAGGAAGTGGTTCTTGATCTTTCCCTATTTTATTTTCATCGGAGAAAGTTTGGTCCTCCATTTATGTTATATTGATATATACGTGCGGCTAAGGCGCACACAAACACAGAAAATATTTTTTTATTTTTGCTGGAGAGTAGTGCACTTTGTGGGTTACACCACCCTTTAAGAAATGAGCCAGCCGGCCCTTTACTTATGGGATACAGGCGCACGCTTGGCGCAGCTCCTTTGTTGATGCACGTGCAGCTACAGCCCACACAATTCATAAACGCAGAAAATATTTTTTTATTTTGTTTGGAGTGTCCTTTGGGGGTTACAGCACCCTTTAGCGGTCAATCCAGCCGGCCCTTTATTTATGGGACACAGGCGCACGCTTGGCACTACTTTGTTGATGCACGTGCAGCTACTGTGCACACAATTCACAAACACAAAAAAATATTTTTTTTTATTTTGTTTGGAGTGCCCTTTGGGGGTTACAGCACCCTTTAGTGGTCAATCCAGCCGGCCCTTTATTTATGGGACACAGGCGCACGCTTGGCACTACTTTGTTGATGCACGTGCGGCTACTGCGCACACAATTCACAAACACAAAAAAATATATTTTTTTATTTTGTTTGGAGTGCCCTTTGGGGGTTACAGCACCCTTTAGCGGTCAATCCAGCCGGCCCTTTATTTATGGGACACAGGCGCACGCTTGGCACTACTTTGTTGATGCTCGTGCGGCTACTGTGCACACAATTCACAAACACAAAAAAATATATTTTTTTATTTTGTTTGGAGTGCCCTTTGGGGGTTACAGCATCCTTTAGCGGTCAATCCAGCCGGCCCTTTATTTATGGGACACAGGCGCACGCTTGGCACTACTTTGTTGATGCACGTGCGGCTACTGCGCACACAATTCACAAACACAGAAAATATTTTTTTATTTTGTTTGGAGTGTACTTTGGGGGTTACAGCACCCTTTAACGGTCAAGCCAGCCGGCCCTTTACTTATGACACAGGCGCACGCTTGGCACTACTTTGTTGATGCACGTGCGGCTACTGCGCACACAATTCACAAACACAGAAAATATATATTTTTTTTTTTTTGCACTTGGAGGGAGCACCCCTGATGGACAGAGCACCCCCTGGACAACACTACAGCACCCCTTTAGGACTGGGACTCTGCACAGGACTTTGGTGTGGACACAGCCCCTATGGACAACTGACTGCACAACACAGTCCAGCTAGCCCCTATGGACTTTGGAGGAGTGGACACAGCTCCTATGGACAACAGCAGCACAACACAGCCAGCCCCTATGGACTTTGGAGGAGTGGACACAGCCCTTATGGACAACAGCAGCACAGCACAACACAGCCAACCCCTATGGACTTTGGAGGAGTGGACACAGCCCCTATGGACAACAGCAGCACAGCTCAGCACAGCACAACACTACACTGCACTACACTACACTACACAGCCCATCCAGCCCTAACTCCCACCCTCCCTCTTCACTGTCCACAGCCGAGTGAGAAAATGGCGCCGACGCGGGTACCTTATATAGGATCCAAAACCCGCGAGACCCGGAAGGCGGGATGATGACGTTTTGCCTTGATTTCAGATCCGAGTCAGGCGGGAAAAGTCGAGCCTGACTCGGATCGGCCTCGGATCGGGGGGGCTCGGGGGGGTTCGGATTTCAGAAATCCGAACCCGCTCACACCTAGTTTAGAGGTTGGCCAGCCCCTTTTATTTTTAAATCATATAGTACAAAGAGGTCACCTGTACATTTCACCTCTCTAATTATCTGAAGATAGTGCTCTAACTACATCCAGAGTGTGAAGGTAATCTTCATCAGACTCACAAGATTCTTGAGGTAACAGTGGAACCACAATTTCTTGATTTAAGGGAAAACATGAAACCACTTTAGGATGAAAGAATGGTTTTATCCAAAGGACTGCTATGTTTGGATTAAAGGCAAACATGGCAGGTCAAGATGATGACATTGGTCTTGGGAGAGATCTGGTATCAGTGGTAGATGCCAGAGAGGAGTGATCAGCAGATCCAGGAGACTGGAGTACCACAACCTGTGAGGCCAATCTGGGGCTACCAGAATGACTCTTGTTTTTTCTTTTTCAACTTTTTTAGTACCCTTACTATTATAGCTTATTGAGGGAAAACGGGTAGCCACAGGAAACCAGCATGGCTTTTGAATGTTTGGACCTGTAATGTAGCATTTTGCATGCAGATATAACCGCATTTGCACACAGAATATAGGCATATCATTTTAATCAGCAAAAGCTGCTTGCGCGCCCTATTCGCATCGCTTTGCAAATAAGACGCACTGTAAGGGAAAAGTCGCACGAAAAGGTAATTGGTGCTTCCAAGTTGCACGGTGCTCATGTGTTGTGTGTAACACGACTTGTAGCGCACAGAGGATAGATGCATATGGACACCTCTGTATGTATATTTACTAATTTATTTAAGGTTTGCTTCCTTCATTAGTTATTTATCCTTTCATCAGTCTGAGGCATGGGAGATTAAGTGGGTTATGTAATAGTTTCCAAGATGAAGGAACCGGCATGATTTTGCCGAGTTTGTCACTAACTTCAAATAGGCAATCAGTTATACTGTAGGGTTGTGTTGCCATATACAGTAACTGAATGCAACGTTAAATTTATCTTCAAACTAACCGAAATCATTGTAGTTCCTTCATCTTGGTACCTATTACTTCACCCCCCTCTGCTGTCATTTTGCATAGCTGACGGAATGACAGGCCCTGCTACAGTGATTTAGGGGGAGGAATAAAAGTGAATAATTAAAAATCCATTCTGTTTTCAACTAAAATTCAGCAAAACAAATGTATGTATTTTATGCATCCCTTGGCTCAATGACTAATAATTAGTAGTATGACTATGGTAGCCACTTCTTGTATGACATCAACTTCAGCAGTGCTATCAGAGAGAGCAGCGCTACTGGGAACAGAGAGACCCACTGTCTACCTACTCAAGTGTGAGGATCAGCAGCCGAGCAACAAAGGCAGAAGGACCTGTACCGGTTGTGAGAACAGTCAGGTACCAGCAGCAGCTGTAAAAAACCAGGCAGTTACCAGCAGCAAGAGGAGGCCGTTATGAGACAACTGGGAATTTACCCATAAAGGGGGAGATAGGGAGTGAGTGTAGCGATAGAATGATCTGCACTAATGAGTAGAAGCAGATGGAGAAGACATCTTTAAGATCAGCTGTGAGAGGCAAGGAGGAGTGTTACATATGTAACAAGGGTCTAAAGAAGGTTTAACAAGACAGAGACCTAAAGTCAGAGATCCTTAAATTAAAGACATAGGGCCTGATTCAGAGCCGTTCGCTATTTGCGGTCGTTCGTTCAAAAACAAGGGGTGGCTATTCAAATGATCCGTTCGCAAATTGCAGTCTGTTCACGCCTCTAAGTCTGAACGAGCGTGCAAAACATACGCTCGTTTATTTGTTAAAAACGCCCCCTGGCCGCTCGCACCATACGTCATGTCCGCTATTTATTAGATTAATCGAGTACATCGACCAGCGTATGAACTGCTCGCTATTCTTGTGGTTGGTGTTTGCTACCACAAATTTGCGAGCAGTTCTGGCTAGAAAATAACCCAGTGACGTGGTCAATGACGCTGCTGTATTAATTATGCACACCCATAATACGCCCGTTTTGACCTTTAAGCACGCCTGCGTTCGGATCTCCACTCCCCATTTTCAAGCCCCTTCCCCTGTTACCACCCACATACGCCTCATTCTGTCACTCAAAATAGCAGGCACTCGCTATATAGCGTACAAACGATTTTTGGCCGCACTGACTGGTTCGCGCATGCGTACTAAAAACCGTATGCATGCGCAGATGTGCAAACATCGCTCGGAACGAGCGTACTGCCGCTAACGAGCGGCTCTGAATGAGGGCCATAGTGTGAGAACTTCCGACACCTAGGGGTATATTTAATAAGAATCGTGTCTGCCCGAGTTAGTATTATTGTGAGAGTTTACCCTGAGGCAAACAAAGGTATAAAATCATGAATCTATCTGCAAAACACACCTGCAGTCACAAATACACCTCAATACACCATCGGCCAAAATCGTAAGTACTTTCCATGCTAACACGACCGTAAATGGAGCAAACTCGGGCCAAAATAGAAGTTTGAAATAGACACCCCCCCCCCTGCTCCCTGGCAGTGTGTTCTACAGAAGCACTGCACAGATCAATGTGATCTGTGCCTGCTTCTGTGTGTTATAATGTAATATAAGTTAAATTAAAAAAGAACGGAATGGGGTGCCCCCCCAAAAGCATACCCAGCCCTGGACCTCTGAGTCTGGCAAAGGAAAATTGAGGGAAAAGCAGACGTGGGGTACCCCATATTTTCCTTTAACCAGCGCCGAGCTGATCCAGTCGCGAGACTTACACTACAGCAGGGCGCCACCCAGCGTAGGGTCCCCTTGCCGTAATGTAAACCAGCCCCAAACTGGTCAGCCCAGGGCTAGCAATCTTAGGAAAGTGGGAACAATGATTAATAGAAATCAGACATACACATAAGGGTGGTCCCATTTTAAGACTCATACAATTTTGCATATAGGTGATTATACGCAGTGTATTTATTGTGCATGCATTGCGATTGCTTTGAAACTGAACGATTTTTCAACGATTGAACGATAACGACGTCGTTATAGTTAAAGCGTTCAAAAAATCGTTACCTGTGTATGCACCTTTAGAATTTAATTTAGAGAAAAAAATCCTTTGTGTTTTTCACTCAAATTCAACAAGAAGTGTGCATGTACTTTTAAAGGTAAAAAATTACTTTGTGTCTAGAAATTTAGTGTCATTAAATGAATGTCTGTCTCTTGTTGTCCAGCATGTTTTTACCATGAAACATGTAATACATTAAATTCACACACAAAAAGTTGTTTGAGTGTTTGGAATATACAAATATATAAAATGCATATACTTGTGGCACCCCTTCTTTCCTGCTGTATTAAGGTGGGTGATGTAAGACCAAGAAAATACTCCATTCACCTTTCCTCCACCCGAGTCTTCAGATCAGCATGTGGCCCGTGGGCAGAATTACCATCATCAGGAGTCCAGAACAAATTTAGACGCAGAGAGAGGCAGTTTCAGTGGGCGTTTCTGTGAGGTAACAGGGGGCTGGTCAAATGTGGGCGTGTCACCACAAGCGACTTTTTACACAGTTTTACTGCAGAAACCGAATAATATGTATCATTCTCATTGTGATATACTGTATCTTTAACAGTTTAGGCAGCTTAAGCCAAGAAATCGCTCGGACATGCATATTTTCATTGACATTCTTCACAAAAATCATCACTGCACGGTTCCCTTTTTGCTTTATAAAACAATGAAAACTGCATCAAAATCCATCCAGTGGTTCTCGAGATTAGCCCGAACACACAGACGCCTACCAGGGACTTTGGGGTTGATTGAGACCCGGATGCTAAGCCGCAATCACACGCATCCAAAACGGGCCGGGTATGCAAATTCCGCAATCACACTGTCTGGTGTAAGGACGCCCTCTATGTCTTATAGAGCGACGGCAGAGTGAGCGCACACCGGTATAAAGACGCTCACTTTTCTTTCTTAGCACATGTCATCTCCAGGAAGTGTATGATTGATCAGAACCATCGAGAGCCATCGGAGCTGCTCGCAACCCTTGAGGTCGACCCTACCCCACTTCAAGCACTGCGATCACTGCAGGCTGACAATGACGCCTCCATGCTAATTATGCACACCCATAAAACTCAGTTTTGATGCCCAGACACGCCTGCGTTCACAGCACCTCTCCCCCGTTCACAAGCACCTTCCCCTGTTACCACCCACAAACGGCACTATCTGTCACTCAAAGTAGCGCTCAATCTTTGGGCTATGAGCGCACAATTCCCAATCGCAGTGACTGGTTCGCGCACGTGCACTGCGATGCATATGCATGCGCAGACGGGCGACAATCGCCCATAGCATGCGTCTGCGGCTTAGCGTCCAGGTCTGAATCGGGCCCTTTATTATTATACTATGTACATTGGAATTCACCCATGCAGTGTCAGACCTAACTTGGATGGCGTGCGCCACCCACCGAGTTTTATTTAAAATAAAAAAGCTTCTGCACATAGGGCCTGATTCAGAGATGCATGCAATGCCGAAGTTAATGCAGTTAATTATGGGCATTTGGAGCCCAGGCCAAATTTGAAAAGGGAGCCCCCCCCACACCGATATGTGCGTGCGCGGAGAAAAAATGTGCGTGGTCAACATGACACACCCCTTTATTTTCACGCTGAACATTCCTATCCATATGCACCTTAACCCCAGTAGTGCCCCTTATACAGTACCCCCAGTATGCAGTTGTGGTCCCTCTTATGCAGGCCTATAGTGGTGCCCCTTATACATTATCCCCAGTAGTGGTCCCCCTTATACAGCCCCCAATTAGTTCCCCTTATTCAGTGCCCCCACTAGTGGTCCCCCAAAATGCAGTGCCCCATGTAGTTTTCCCCCTTATGCAGTGCCCCCAGTAGCAGTCCCCACAATGCAGTGCGCCCAGTAGTGGTATCCCCTTATGCAGTGCCCTTTATATAGTGCCCCCAGCAGTAGTCCCCCCATGCAGTTTTCCCAGTAGTGGTCCCCTTATGCAGGCACCCAGTAGTGATCCCCCCCTATCTAGTGCCCCCTGTTGTGGTCCCCCCAGTGCAGTGCCCCTAGCAGTAAGCCCCTTACATAGTTCCCCCAGCAGTAGTCTCCCACCCCCCATGTAGTGGTCCCCCTGATGCAGGCCCCCAGTAATGATCTCCCTATCCAGTGCCCCCTGTAGTGGTCCTTCCTATTATTGCCCCCAGTAGTGGTCCCCCCAGTGCAGTGCCCGTAGTAGTAGGCCCCTTTTATAATGCCCCCAGTGGTAGTTCCCCCCCCAAGTAGTAGTCCCCAATAGAGGTTCCCCCTCCCGATTAAGTGCCCCCAATAGTAGCCCCCCCAGTAGAGGTCCTCCCAGTATTGGTGCCCCCAGTAGTAGCCACCCCCAGTAGAGGTCCCCCCAGTAGTAGCCACCCCCCTCCCCTGTTGTGCCCCCAGTAGTGCAGACAGGTTTAAAAAAAAAATATATACAAATATACTTACCTGAATCCACGCTGCTGCTCCGGACCGCGACACTGCTCCTGCCGCCGCCTGCCAGCCCTCCCGGGCTGGCGCGCTCAGCATTATGGGAGAGACGTCATGATGTCATGACGTCTGTCCCATTACCCACTGCAGGAGCCTGACGGAAGCCCGGCTCTTGCAGTGGGTGTTGCAGCAGTCAATGAGAGTCTATCTGACTCTTATTGGCTGCTGTTTAACACACGCATCACCGCCAGTACTGGCGGCGATGCGTGTGTTATGCACAGCCTGAGCCCGCCTCCTGGTGCTATTGGGCAAGCGCTCGGGGAGGGAACGGGCTCAGCTGTGCAGCACAGGACCGGTGCTGGAAGCCTAGCGCCGGTCCTGTGTAAATGTGTAGCGCTGACCGCACTCACTGCAGTCGGCGCTACACTGGCTAACTAGGGCGGGCCGGTACCGTGGCCGGCGGCGCCCCCCCCGCGCCACCGGTCCCATGGCGCCCAGGGCACGCAACCTGCTCGCCCTGCCCTAGTTACGCCACTGATTATGGGTGATTATGGGAGGTCTGCGCATGCATCTGAGTTGCAATTAATATGCGTCAATTTCCATTACCATTACCATCGTAGCTCACAGTCTGGACTTATTCACAAAGTGCTTGACAGAAAGGGACCATTTGTGGACGGCAACTGGGTGTGGCAACAAAAAAGCAGACGTGTTGCAACTGTACTCAGGGCATGTCTCTGCCTGTGATTGTGATCTTGTGTGCAGATAAAATGGCCCTACAGTCTCAGTCCCATCTCCCATAACTCATTTCATGGATATTTGACTTTTTTAGAATAGTGGATGGTTCCGTAAAGGTAAGGTTCCCCATTTTAAGGTGTGGATTTTGAACTTGGTTTGTGGTCCCTCATATCAGGGTGGCTGGATGTGTGATCATCATCATAGGGGATGTGGTGAAAGTATGACTGGGTATGTGGTCTTGTTCATAAGGGGTGCAAGAGGTTGAAGGTTGGGTGTGTGTGGTGGTTTTGGTGATATACAGACTGGGTGGGCAGTCCTCATTATGAGGGACAGGATGGTTTTGTGTGGTGGGAGGAGAAATGAGGGCTGGATGTGTGTTTCCCACAGGAGGCTAGAAAGGTGTCTGGGTATGTAGTCCCTATCTTGGGGCAGTAGGAAGTGCGTGTAGTTGTGATAGGAGGAGGCTGATTGAGAAATCCCAATTATGGGATTGTGGGCTGGGTGATGGGTAAAGATGTGGGTGGTAGTTGGACTCTCTGCAAACCAAGTTACACCATTGTTGTCAGGAATGTTTTTTTAACTTTTATCTGTGCAACATTTGATGACACTAAGGGTCTGATTCAGACCCGCTCGCTAAGCTGCGATCACTCACTATGGGCGATTGTCGCCCGTCTGCACATGCATATGCGTTCTAGTGTGCGTGTGTGAGCCAGTCTGTGCGATTGAGAAGTGATCGCTCATAGCCCGCAGACGGAGCACTACTTTGAGTGACAGATGTTACCACTCACAAACGGCACTAAGGGAAGGTCCTTGAAAATGGCGGTGTGGATGTGTGAACGCAGGCATGTCTGAGCGTCAAAACGCCGTTCTTTGGGCGTGCATAATTAACATGGCAGCGTCATAGTACACGTCACCTGGTTGTATTTCAGCCTACAGTGCTTGCGGCGGGGTTGGGTCTACTCAAGGGCTGCGAGCAGCTCCAATGGCTCTCAATATTACTGATTAATCATACACTTCCTGGAGATGACGTGTGCTTAGAATGAAAAGTGGGCGTCATTACACCGTCGTGCGACCACTCTGCCATCGCTCTCTAAGACATAGAGGGCATCCTTAAGCCAGGCCGTGCAATCGCGGAATTTGCATATCCACCCTCTGATGGCTGTGAGAAAACGCAGCATAGCGAGTGGGTCTGAATGAGCTCCTAAATTCACACAGATGTAATATTTTAATTTTGACATGCAGCCTGCACTTCTTGTAAATATTTGTTAAAAACAGAAACCATGGAGGGGAGTGGCCTGGCTGCCTAAAATGGTTGACACTGTTTTCTGCTGTTCCAGATAGCTCTGACTGAACAGCTCCAACCCTGCTCAGCTTACGCTGTTTGGCCATTTGTGGACCCGGTAACCGTGGCCCTGAACACTCTGACCACACACAGAGGACCTCATTCTGAGTCGGTCGTAAGTGGCCGCTCGTGCGTACGCATCCAATGTTTCCAAACCACGCACGCGTACGGTTAGTTGTGCGCATGTGCGTACGAGACCTTGCGATCCAAAATGCTGTTGATCATATGGCTTACGAGCAGGAAGTGGCTTCCGAGAGTTGATTGACATGAAAGGCCGTTTGTGGGTGTTGACGGGGGTGGTGGTTCAAAAATGCAGGCGTTCCTCACCGTTTTCCGGGCGTTTTAGGGGCGTACATAAATTACCTGCTACGACCGATATAGAAGGCCGGAAGTAGTAAAACGTCACTCTGCGAGCAGGTTAGAGGCCTGGCTGATCGTACAGCTTGAGGTTGGGTATGTGCTCTCTCAAGCACCAGAGTACAATCGATACTATCAAATGTGACTGATGTTATGTTTGATGTTTCTATTTTGTGCCACACAATGCAAGCAGCTAATAATCGTTTGTTGTTGCTAATAACACTGCTAATTGGCTTGTAATTGATTCAGTTGCGTTTGCATTAGAGAATAATAAATATATTTCATGGGGATGGCTTATTCTATGCGTTTTTTTGTTAATTTTTGATGTAATTTGCACACAACACAAGCGACCGCAACCATCAGAAGAAAATTAGCATACAGCGACAGACAATGACTGACAACGATCGACTCGATCGCTAACTGCTATCACTCGTTAGCTAGAGGAGGTGCTTTGTTCATGTATTTGGTTGCGATCGCCCGGCCGTGCGATTGTTTTTTTTTCTGATTCTCGATTGTTAGGCGTACGACCGAGCAGCCACTTGCGACCGACTCTGAATGAGGTCCAGAGTCCCTTTTGATCAGCTTGGACAGCATACTACCTCTGGTCTCGAGCTCTGCACACATCACGGAGACGCCGGCGCCATTTTGCTGTAAAGTCCCAGTCTCCCTGTCTCCCATGACTGCTGCTACATACAGTGCCTGGAGCCATGCGGTCCCTCTGCTGCAGATCACTGCTGCCCTCGCGGGACTCTACAGGTGGCTGCTGGTGACAGCGCTGCTGCGGTCGTGGTCTCCTGACATCTCCTGTGGCCGCGACCCCCGGTAAGAGCTCCTGCTGGCCACAGCTGTTCTCTCCCGCGGCTGCTCTCTCCCATGATTCCACTGCCACTACTGTCAATCAGAACAGAGGTGAGGTGTGGAGTGACTTCCTGGCCACTTTACAGAGTCTCTCCAAAGGCTCTGACCATGCATTACCAGCCTAAGTGAGATGCCATTTTAGGATCTGCGTAACCTTTCTACCAGACCTATTGTTGCTTCCAGGCTCATTTATTAAAATTTTCACCCTCTACTAGCAACTATTCAGCTACTCAAGTTGCACTGTATTCTGCTGACCCAGTGTCTCGACCCCACTGTCAGTGTTTTCTGACCCCCCAGCTGCCTCCCACCACTGCAAGGATTTTTCTCTATGCTAAACTGGTGTCTCCCTAACTGCACTAATGCTGTACCATCTTGTGGTGCTTCTCTAGGCCTACTAATTCAACTCAACACATCACTCTGGACCATCTCTGTCTCAAACCTTCTGTAACTGCTCAACCTACTCAAGAAGTTTCCTCCCCCTCCACCTGTACCTCTCACCATCACCATGAACAGATCTAACGCAAACACCAGAAAATGGGTGGAAATTTCCCAATCCATTTCTCCAAAGCTGAAAAACTGCCTATGACCTCTGATCCTCCCCCCCACCTTTCCCAAATGGATGGAGAAGATTCACCTTCTTCATCTTTGTCCACAGAAGAGGACATTATGGCCTTACGATCCCTTATCACAGACCTCAAAGAATCTTTGGAAACTAAACTGAACAAAGCTGTCTTGTCCATCAGATCCTCACTATCCTCACTATACGCCAGAACGTCTAAATTAGAGTTCCATCAGGACACCCTCCAGAAGATCCAAAATGAGAGTCACAGAGAACTGGATCATATTGTTCAAGATCTAGCTGAACTTCGCACTAAATATGAAGAATTAGAGAACCGTGAGAGGAGAAATAATCTCTGGATCCGCAATATCCCAGAATCAGTATCCTCGGACAACTTAGAGACTTACCTTCACAAAATATTCTCTTACATCCTCCCTGATTTAGGTTCTCACCAACTACCCCTGGAGAGAGCTCATTGGGCTCTCAGGCCCAAACCTCGAGACAGCGACCCTCCAAGGGATGTAATTATGCGCTTCCTGAGTTTCAAGGACAAAAAACGGGTTCTAGCTCCGACACATGGCAAACCACACATCCTATATGATAACACTAAACTTCAGTTCTTTCAAGATCTGGCAACTGTCACAATCCTTAAACGTTGAGAACTGCGCGATTTGATAAGTGCATTCTATGACCGTGGGATTTGATATCACTGGGGTTTCCCCTTCAAGGTACTGGTTGACTTCAATGGTAAAACTGTTATCATCAGGGATTCCAAGGAAGGCAAAGATTTTCTTACTCATTTCAAAGACTCCCTCCTCCTTCTCCTTCCGCAGATATATAACAATGTTCTCTGTCACACCTCTTCACTGAATCCTACATGTGATCCCACAAAACGTCCCAAATCTAGGATTTTATGACTTTATAGCGTATGATACCTTCTCTCTCTTCTTGGGTTCTCCATTTGCCCTCAGAACTTTGTCTTAATGACCACCTTATATCCTTTTCAATAGCTACAGTATGCCACTTTTTGTTCTGACGTACGTAACTGTCTGCACTGTACCACTATGTTAAAACTTGGTTATGTTCTTATTTAATTGGTGTATACACTCTATAGTTTGTGTCTCCTTGGGGGTCTCTGGAGCATCCCAATCATTAATATTTCAAAGGTTGACTCCTTATTGGACATTGCTGATCTACCTTTAATGTCTCCTTTGGGCCCGCCAACGAGTCCTCTAAGATTATTATTGTAATTTGTAATTTAACATGTATACTGTTAACGGTTATTTTTATATTCCACACGCTCCCGGGTCAGTTTAGTCTATCGTTGCTCTCCCTCCCCCCCAAATTCCCACAGTGACTTGTCTATTCATTTTGCTAGGCCCTTACAATTATTTTTCTTTTCTTATTAAACCACCATTGGAGGGTACAGACTCCCTGACTCTCCCACTTTCCACTTTTGTCCACATCCACACGCTTCCCCCATTATTTGATTCTCCCTTTTCATATACCTCTATAAGTACCCCAAAGGTAGTGAGGGCTACCCCCCCCCCACTATTTTATTGGACTTTACAGTCCCGACTTCCGCGTGTACTTTCCTCTGCCATACTCGAGGAACTCTCACTCGGACCCTTTCCTTTTATCCTCCCCCTTTGATCCACTTTCCTATCCCTATTCCCCTGCGAGTCGGGGACCCCTTCCGCTCAATTTATTTTTATTTTTATATTAATCCCCACTATAATGTCGCTGATTCTCACATCTCTGAATACAAAGGGTTTAAATACTTCCCAGAAGCGCTCTTCACTTTTCCGATCCATTCATTGCCTCAAAGCTGGGATTGCTCTGATACAAAAAAAACATTTTAAAAGTAAACCCAATCACACCCTTCACTACACTCTAAATGATTTCCTACCGCATACTACTCCTCTAGCCAGTCAAAACACAACAGGGTGGCGATACTAATTAACAGTAAAGTTCCATTTGTCCAACACTCTGTACATATGGATTCAGATGGGTGGTATATTATTTTAACCAACAAAATAGGTAATTTAGAGTGCACAATAGCCAACGTATACGTTCCTAACTCAGGCCAGGTCTCATTCTTTAACACCTTTTACTTGCAACTGAATAAACATAGAATAGGCTACCTTATGGTGGGTGGAGACTTCAATTCTGTCCTTAACTGTGAACTTGATAAATCCCCCCCCCCACCAACTCCTGACCTTGCCCACAAACTCGCTCTTTAAACAAACACTTCAGGGATTCAGGTATCTTCGACACCTGGCGCCCGCTTGACCCTACGTCCCAAGATTATACTTTCTTCTCAATACCACATCAATCCTACTCAAGGATAGACCTTTTCCTCTGTTGTGCTCAAGCGTCCAAACACATTTCCTGCTCCTCTATCGTTACTAAGTCATGGTCCGATCATTCAGTTATTACCGCGTCATTCGACTGTATTGACATAGCAATGTCTCAACCTCCTTGGCGCTTAAACGAAACCCTATTGAAAATACCAAAATTCCAACAGAAAATAAAACTTGCCCTTGAACACTATTTTTCTACAAATACTACAGATTCCTCTTCCACCTCTTTGGTATGGGAAGCACACAAAGCTGTTATCCGGGGGCACATCATCAGTTATGCCTCTTTTAGAAACAGAGGGCCTGATTCAGAGCCGGACGCTATTTGCGCTCGCTCGTTCAGAAAAAGAGGCCGGATATTTAAATAGAGCGCTCGCTCTTTGCGGTCTGTTGACGCCTCTATGTCTGAGCGAGCGAACGAAACATGCGCTCGCTATTTTTTTAAAAACGCCCCCTGGTCGCTCGCATCATACATCATCTCCGCTATTTATTAGATTAATCGAGTACATCGAAAGGCGTATGAACTGCTCTCAGTGCTTGTGGTAGCATTTTCCTACCGCAATCATGCGAGCAGTTCAGGCTAAAAGACAACCAAGTGACGTGGTCGATGACGCTGCTTTGTTAATTATGCACACCCTTAAAACGCCTGTTTTGACCGTTTGGCACGCCTGCGTTCGGATCTCCACTCCCCATTTTCAAGCACCTTCTCCTGTTACCACCCACAAACGTCTGATTCTGTCACTCAAATTAGCAGGCATTCGCTATTTTGCGAGCACACAACTTCCGACCTCAATGACTGGTTCGCGCATGCGTATTACAAGTTTACAACCCATACGCATGTGCAGTTGTGCGAACATCGCTCGGAGCGAACGAGCGGCCGCTTACGAGCGGCTCTGAATCAGGCCCAGAGAACGCAGATCTCAATTAACCTCTCTAAGGGCTCTATTTATTAACATTATTTCTACTAAAATAAAGTGAAAAAGGGTGTTTTCACACCCTTTTACACATTATTTTAGTATCACCTATAGTTATTACAGGGCAATTGGAGTAGAATTCGTAAAATTCTACTCCAACCCCTAAGTATCACTTATTTTTAGTAATCAGATCGCATTTCCCATAATTGTAATGGGAAATGTGATCTGACCAAAGTTACTAAAAATAAATTGTAAAAAAATATCGGGGAAAGCCCTGTGATAATACCGCCACCTGGAGAGCCACCGGGCAGAGCAGAGCCGGGAGCAGAGCCGGGAGTCGGTCCCAGTAATCAGCTGTGTGGTCTAAACAAACTGCAAGCTGATTACTGTAATAAAAAGAAAAAAAAAATGTCAAAAATTTTTTTTTACTACCTGACTCCAGCGACCGGTGATCGGGCCTCCGGTGATGTCTCCCCTCCGGTCAGCTGGTCTCCCATAGTGCACTGCGGCCCTGTCATCAGGTGATTGGGTCCCAGTGCAGAATGGGAGATCACCTGACCGGAGGCATGGAGGACATCACCGGACTCCCGGATCATGCAGGTAAGTGTAATTAAGAGAGAGGGGGGGTCGCGGGAGGGAGGGGGTCCGCGATCACGGGGCGGGGCTTAGCACCGGGGGGGGTAGCAGTGGCGGCCAATAGGCGCTTGCGCGGGCACTTTGTCACGGTATTTTTTGCAAAAATACCGTGACTAGTGTGCGGAGGGGATTCACAGGGACAGCTTTATCGCAAGCTCTGTCCCTGCAAGGGATTTGTAGTAAATCCCTGTGATATTGCCTGAATTCGCAATGCGAATTCAGTCGATAATATCACACTACAATCTGCATTCAATATGCGGATTGTAGTAAGTAGAGCCCTAACTGATGAGGTCTGTCATTTGGAAACCAACCATAAATGTCATCCTTCCCGCCCTCTATTCACCCGACTTACATCCGCCAGAGTGTCTCTCTCTTAATGCCCTTTTGGACGAAAAACCAAAAATTCTATGAAAAAAATAATAAAGCAGATACCTTACTAGCTAATAGATTGAAAACTCTGACCGCTATCCCAGTTTTAAGAAATGATCACAGCAAATCGCTATTCAAGACATACTACGAACATCTCTATAATCTCTCTGAACCTAACCTCTTGACTCCTAATACTGACTCCTCTGCCGCAGATTACTTGGACTCTTGCAATCTTCCCCACATAGATTCTGCAACTTCACTCAGCCCTCAAAACACAAAAATCTGCTAAGGCACTGGGTCCCAATGGATTCCCAATGTCTTATTATAAAACTTTCCAGTCCTCTCTGATAGCCCATTTAACTGAGGTTTATAATTACATCCTCGAAGGTACTTAATTTCATGCAGATACTGTACTAGATACTATTGCAGTCATCCCAAAACCCAATAAGGACCCTCTAGCTGTATCCAATTATTGCCCCATTTCAATGCTCAATACTCACCTAAAAGTTTTCGCCAAAGTACTCGCAAATAGATTGAACCCACTCCTTCCCAACCTGTTTCACCCTGACCAGGTGGGCTTTGTCCCGTCTAGGCAGGCACTTAATAAACACCAAATGCACAATTGATATATTCCACTATATTATCATCCATAAACTCCCTTCTCTGGTGATTGCCCTGGACGCGGAGAAAGCTTTTGATAGGGTCTCCTGGTCATTCATGTTCTAAACATTACACCACTTCGATTTCTGGGGAAAGTTTCTTCAGGCCATCTGAGCCCTTTACTATAACCCATCTGCCACAGTTTTAGCAGGTGGTTTGCTTTCTGACCCATTCCCAATCACCAATGGGACTAGACAAGGGTGTCCCCTATTGCCCCTCCTATTTGCTCTTGTTATAGAGCCACTCGCTAATCGCATACGAGCTAACCCTGACATAGCTGGCGTAAAAATCAAACAATCTCAATACATCCTCTCTCTAGACGCCGACGACATACTCCTCACACTTACAAAACCACTCACATTCCTCCCCAACTTACTTCATGAACTCTCTCTTTACGGCAATTTATCAGGATATAAAATCAATCACACTAAATCTGAAGCTCTCCCTATCCGCCATCCTGGGAGTATGCAGACACTCCGCGAATTTTGCTTTTCTGTGGAATGGAGACTCACTGAAATATCTTGGGGTCTCCATCCCAAAATCTTATGACTCCTCCTACAAACCAACGACAACCCCCCCCCTCATCAGATCATTCGACAAAGACCTGCAACATTGGCAAACATATTTCATATCATGGAAAGGTCGTATTAATGCTGTGAAAATGAACATTCTCCCCAAATTGCTATACATTTTTCAAACACTCCCAGTGCCTGTTCCTTCACACACTCTCAAGACCCTTCAATCCACACTTTGTAAATATGGAATTGCACAAAACCCTTCATTCGACGAGATATCCTTTCCAAACGCCTGTGGGATGGAGGGCTAGGTCTACCTATTCTCCATTGATATTATAATGCCTCCCGATTGAGCCAGATGACTGCTTGGCATTCCCTCCATCACGTTAAACGTTGGGTCTATTTCTAAACCGACTTAGTGGATGCACGCGCGATCTTCTACTTACCATGGTTACCCCGCAAACACAGATCTAAACCTGCCTCCCTGTTTCCTACTATCGCGTTAACACTTCATAGCTGGTACTCGCTTAATTAAAAAATTAATTTCACTTCACACCCGTCCCCCCTAACCCCCATTTGGAACAACCCTGCATTCCCACCGGGCCTATCCCCTACAATGGCCCACCCTTGGATTTCGTTTGGCATTACAAGGCTTCATCATGTTATTGGGAAATTTGTCCCTGGGTCTTTCGTCGACATTCAAGAAAAATATAGGATCCCTAACTCACTCCATTACCAATACTTACAAATTCATCATTTTGCCTCCTCATTCTCCCCTACCTTTTCATCATCTACTCCCACTCACTTGGAAAGATTTTGCATTTATAGACCTAATGACAAAGGGGCCATCTCCTATTTATACCATTCTATTTTGGCATGTGAGTCTACTCCACTTGAGGCACATGAATGAGATTTGGGCATGTCCCTTGAGGATGAAATCTGGGATGCCATACGCTTGTCTATATCAAAATGCTCTATCAGTGTAGCTATTCGAGATAATTCCTACAAAGTTTATACTAGATGGTACTTGTTGCCGGAACGCCTTCATCAGATATATCCTAACACCTCCAACCTATGCTGGAGAAATTGCGCTCAAATAGGAAAGTTTTTTGACATTTGGTGGGCACGCCCACTAATTACCCCATTTTGGCACATGGTCCGCACCCTGGTTTACCAAATTATTGACCTCTCAACTTCTCTCTCCCCTACTAATTTATTACTCTGCACCCTGATTGATCATGTTTCTACTGCTTCTAATAAATTAGTTCTCCACATATCTTGTGCAGCTAAGTATCAGATAGCCCGTAACTGGAAAGTGTCGAACACTCCCAGCCACCAGGAACTTTTGAACAGGATATGGTTTGTTTCGAAAATGGAATATATTACTAGTCTACAAAACAACACTGTACATAAATTTCAATCAGTTTGGAACCCTTCGTACTCCTTTCATACTGTACCCCTCCCGGGTCTTGGTTGACGCTTCTCAGATCATATCTCATACAATTATATTTTCTCTTTCTCTTCCTCCTCTCTCCGACTCGCTTCCCCACCCCTTCCCCATCCCCTTTCTACTCCCTATTACTCCCCCCAACCCCTACTTCACTATGGTTACTTCAATTGTAATTGTTTTTGCTCCTTTTTTTTGGTGGGCTTATATTTCTCTGTTGTTATATGTTCTATTTTTTTTTCTCCCCTATTGAAATTCACTTATATATTTTCTCGGATTTACTATGTACTGATATTTAGTGATTTGCTATTTTACTAATTTGTTATATTTCTGAACCTGCTCAATAAACAAGTATAAATAAACCCCGGAAACCATGACTTCCGGTTCCGGTTGAATGGCGTGAGGACCTGTGCTCAGGAGCTCCGATACATTTGAGCCCTTCTCGCCTTTCTCTTGGCTTTTTCAAGCCTCCATTTGAGTCTCTCGTCACCCGCTATACCCCCCTAACTTACCTGTCCGGAAATTGACAAATATTTCCCTACTCAGCCCCCAGCGTAATCCCCGCAGACGCGATAGGAGAAACGCTGTGCTGATCCTAATATGGCGGCGGGTGCGATAAGGACGCTCCCTCTCTGGCTTCTAAGAAGGCAGCGGCCGTGTCACTTCCCTCTGCCTCACAGGTAGGACGTGCGCTTAACTCTCCTGCTACATACGGGGACTTAAAGGAAGCCATAAAATCTACTATGGCTCCATTGCTCACTCAGGCAGTGACAGACATATCCACACAGCTCGAGGGATTAACGCAGTGGGTGATGACACTGAGCTACAAATTAAAGTCACAAACCACGATGTTGCTGACATAAGGCATGACGTTAAACGCCTCCAAAAAGATAATCTATACCTATTAAATAAAGTTGACGATTTAGAAAAACGGTCACGCCGGAACAACATACGGTTGATGGGATTGCCAGAAACAGTTAAAGGAGCAGCACTGGCACATTTTGTCAGGCAGACTCTGCCCTCCCTGTTGGGCATTGAAGATATTGTCATGACAGTCATTGAAATGGTTCATCGATTAGGCCCTCAACCTGCCTCATCTCCGTCTCGCCCACGAGTGACACTTTCCAAATGCCTTAATTATTTGCATAAGTCCGCCATTTGGTCCCCTTCTCACAAGATGCAGAATCTTATCTGGGAGGAACATAAATTATTTATTTTCCATGACTACTCCGTCGAATTGTCATGGGCACGCAAAGCCTTCTCCAATATATGTGCTCAGTTAGTGATGATGTAACCAGCAACACTTCGACTTTTTGTGAGATCCTCCCATGTAGATTTCAATACTCCAGCTGACGCTGCAGGATATCTTCATGAAGAATCTCAGTCTCAGTCACAAGCAACAGACATTGCGACCTGTTCCTTTTTTCGTGATATTTATCTCTCATTTGTCTTGCACTCACGTGGCAAATTTGATAATTATACAATTATCTCCTTTTTCTTACACTATACAGTATTTCCTGATGTGTGCCAGATGTTCCATACTCGGCCGATAGTACTGTGTTGTTTATTTGATATCTGTCAATTCACCCTATTATCAGTTCATTCAGTACTATTCTCTTATGATTACTGACTATCGCCTCAATGTTTTCTGTTTCAATACACATTTGAGTAGTATGGTTATTATACACCAGTATAAATCCCTTTTTTTCTGTGTTCAGTGTAAAGCCCGGCCTTTACAATCACCTGTGCTACTATATCATTAAGCTGATATGAGCGACTACCATACTTTTTGTTTATGGTTATTATATGCAAGGTCATGCAAATCTCTACTTAAACTTGTTTTAAATTATTGTCAACATGGCAATTCACACTTGTTTGAATAAACATGATGTTTCTATATGCTAATATGTACCTAATTTTCATTATGCCTCATAATACTTTATTTAAATTAGACAGGGCAAAATAATGGTCTGAGATCCTATTGACTCTTAAGCAGATTGAATATGCTACACGTTACAATTCTCCGGAAAAAGACACTGGTTGTCTTTATTGAATATTAATTCCATGTTTTTTTATAACTACTGTATGGTTGCTTTTACAGATCTAGGTTTATGCATTTGTTTTCTTTTTTACTTTTTTGTGGATGACTTTGTTCCACAACTCACAAATTGTTTACTATACCCTATTACTTCCCCATTGGATCGGAGTAATTATTATTTGTCTTTCTTCTCTCCAATAATTCCTCGTTTGTCCACCCCTGTCTTGTTATTATCCTCCTGTACGTGCCCCCTCTCCCCCACATATCCTTCTCTGAACGCACAATGTTAATAGTGGAGATTGCAGTCATTGTTTCTGTTTTAATATTTATCTTTAATAAGGTACTGTATGACAGACGTTAAACTTCGCTCACTTAATGTTGGTGGATTCCACTCCCCAGCTAAAAGGCGTAAGGTTCTCCTCTATTTAAAAAAGCAAAAATTAGACTTGGTGTTCTTACAAGAGACGCATTTAGTTTTAACAGAAGTCCTTAAACTTCAAATGTTGAATTGGTCTGTGGTAGCAGCTTCTACATATAATTCTAAGTCAAGAGGAGTGGTGACTCTAGCACAGAAATAGTTAAAAGTTGACGTCCAATCAGTTTCGGCTGATCTCTATTCAGGGTATTAAGTTTATATTATGTAATGTCTGTGCCCCAAATGTCTACTCTAAATCCTTTTTCCAACATCTCATTGCTAAATTAAGCATTCATAGTAATGAATCGCTCATAGCGGGTGGAGATTTTAATTTAATTTCATCCTCTGTTCTAGATAGATCCTCGCCACCCCCCCCCACACACGCACACCTTTACCTAAATTAGGTGTCCCCTATTTTGCAAGAACTTTGCAAATGATAGATGTTTGGCAAGCCTTGAACCCCCTGGAGAGGGACTACACATGCCTTTCAGCGGCCCATCAAACACTATCGAGGATCGATTACCTGCTTTCCTCAGCTAGTTTACTCCCTAATGTCTCTGAAGTCCATATCGAACCTATTTCAATTTCAGAACACGCTTTGATTTGGTTATCCCTGCTTTTACAGGTAGAGAAGAGTCGACCTAAGCAGTGGAGAATTCCGTCACATCTTGCTCACTCTTTAAAATTTAGGAATAGGATTTAGTCTGCTTGGGAGGAATTCAAGAATGATAATATGAATCATTTAGAAAATGACCCAGGGGTGTCATCCTTTCCTACATTTCAGCTCAAAATAAAAAAAAATCCAAAACTTACATAGACATACAATTCTCTTTAACTGAAGCATTCCAAATATATAAGGAATTCCCTAGCCTCAGTACAAAACAGGAATATTTATTAAAAAAAAGTACATTTTGATGAATTTCTTCAAAGTATAGGAGATGGAAATTTACATTAAAGGAATATCTATTTCCATAAGTTTGGAAATAAGACTGGACGATTGCTGACAAATCTTCTTAATTGCACTCGCAGTCCTATGCTTGTTCACCCTTTATGTACAAAAGATGGCTCCCTTACTACCTCTAATGTTCATATTGCTGAGATCATGAGTGCATTTTATAAGAAGCATTATGCTCAACCAGACTCAAATCCTTCCCCTATTATACCTGGTATCTCCTCTCCTTCTGCTCCATGCTCCCAGATCTCAAATGACCAGCATTCTCCGTCTGCCTCCCATTATGTTGCTAGGCAATCTCTTCCCTTCCCAACCGTACCTCCTGACATGGCTTCTGTTTTACACACTCCTATAACTCTGCAAGAATTTTTACAGGTTATAAAATGTCTAAAGCCTGGTAAAACCCCTGGACTAGATGGTGGATTTTTACAAAATTCTTCAAAATCGTTTGAGAGAAACACTTGTTGCTTTCTATAATAATATTATTGCCACTAATACCATCCCTCTATATTTCAATGCAGCTATTATCAAGGTCTTACCCAAACTGGGAAGAGACCTTTCTAAACCAGGGTCTTATTGACCTATCTCCCTTCTTAATCTTGATTACAAAATCTTCACCAAAATTCTTGCGGAGTGTATGAAAATTATTCTACCATATATTGTCCACCCAGACCAAACAGGCTTCAGAAGAGGTAGGCAGTCATTTGTTAATGATAGGCGAGTGCTCTCGGCGATTCAGCATGTCAAGGACTCCAGGTCTTCTGGCACCAATATGATCATATCGTTAGACACAGAGAAGGCGTTCGACCTTATTCTATGGCAACACCTTTTTAAAACTTTGATTCGCTTTGGAGTCCCCGAGCCCTTTGTTGAAGACACTCTATCATCAATATAACACTCAAGTATCCTGTAATGGCTTTTTATCCGCTCCTTTTTCAATACAGAGAGGAACAAGGCAGGGATGCCCATTATCCCCTCTTCTCTTTGCAATTGCTCCAGAGCAATTAGCTATAGCATTACGCTCCTCTCAATTATTTACTGGGATTCGCGTTGGCAAGGATGACCTAAAAGTCACTCTTTTTGCAGACGATATGCTGCTATTTGTCTCTAATCCTCACTGTTCTCTACCAGAAATCTTCAGCATTATTAATGATTTTAGACTGTTTTCTGGATATAGGGTCAACTTTGTCAAATCTGAAGTTTACTTATGGATAAACATACTTCTAATTTTAATACCGCCTCAATCCTTACCCTCTTGCTTTAGCCTCCTCTCATATTAAATATTTATGGGTATTTATACCTTCTAATCTTATGCAACTTTATAACTTAAACTTTCTTCCAGATGTCAATAAGATTATTTTGTTACTAGACAATTGGAGACAATTGCCCCTCTCATTATTAGGCAGAAATGCCGTAATTAAAAGTATAATCTTCCCAAAAATCTTCTACTTCATGCAGATGCTTCCTATTGTCCTATCCAATTCTGTAATTCAACGCTTCATTAGATCAGTTTCTAAATTTTTATGGCAAAATTATGTCCAAAATTGCTTTCTCCAAACTGCTGGCAACCTGTAAAGAGGGGGGGTTTGGGGGTCCTAGATCTAACTTCCTACTCCTTATCTGTCTTCTTTCGCTATATAAAAGACTGGCTACTTGAGACGAGCTTCTACACTGATTGGAATCTTGATTGCGCTTTGATTACTCCTTTCTCCCCAGGTGCTTTACTGCATGCCAAATCCTCCGATATTCCGTCACATTTAATTAACCATATTATGTTTAAAGATACATATACAACATGGAATATGGATTTATGATCAATAAAAAATTCTCCAGATTTTATGCTAACACTCCTTATATTCCTCTATGGGGTAATCCATCTTTTCTCCCCTCATTAGACAGTACCAAATTCCTCACATGGAGAGACAAGGGAGTACATCTGGTATCCAAGGTTTTTGATCCAGGTGGCTCAATGCTATCATTTGCTTCTATACAACAAAAATACCAACTACTGTACCTCATAATGAGTTTTACATGTATTTACAAACTAGACATTTTATTAATTCCATTTCAATCACATTATTATTATTATTATCATTTATTTATATGGCGCCACAAATGTTCCGCAGTGCCTTACAAAGTACATAAACAAGTTGGAGACAAGCGACTTACAGAACAATACAATAAAGGACCAGGACATGGATAATACATATTGCTTGCTACATTAGCGACCATAACACCCAGATAAGCAACAGAGCATAAGCATCCAAGTGTTAGGTGCCCTAGTGGTGAGTAAGAAGTATATAAAATTAAAGTAGGGAGAAGCACAAGAGGGAAAAGGGCCCTGCTCGTAAGTGCTTAGATTCTAAAATGTAAAACGTCATCTTTCATGGACAAACATCATCTTCCATGGACTTTTGTCCAAACGTCATCTTCCATGGACTTTTGTCCAAACGTCATCTTCCATGGACTTTTGTCCAGGAATGATGATGTTTGTCCATGAAAGATGATGTTTTGCCTCTTTCTGAGACCCAATTTGTGGCGGGAAAAATGCGAACTTGGTGGGAAAATTCGAACCTATCCGAGCCTGCACATCCCTAATGAAAACATATACTTGAAATGTAATTGGGTAATTGCTGCAAATGCCACGTTTCTAATGCAAATTTTTTTCACTGTTTCTGGGACTGTTGGAAGATTTGAAAATTTTGGCATAAACTTGTTAACCTCATTAATTAAATTTTCTCTCTTCAACTCCACCCAGACCCATTAGCTTGTTTGTGTGCCAACTTCTCTAATTGGTCTTTAGGTCAAGAGAAAAAGTCCTCAATTCCTCTAGTCACAGTAGTGAAAAAGATTGTTCTTGTTCACTGGACTACAAAAACCTCTCCTTCTATAAGTGAAGTTAAGTAAAAAATTCTGCCACTCCTGTACTTTGGTAGGAGAGCCACTTTACCTGACTTGGATAAGGGAGTTGTGAAATTCTATAAGAAGTGGGGTTTATGTATAAAACTATTACCTTCTGAAGAACAAAATCAAATCTTTAAGTTGTTTAGTAATACAGAGTGGTACCTCCACATGCAACTTATACTCAATGTATAATAATATCTTTCTCATGGGTAACACTAACGTATGTTTGTTTTAGATATCTTAAACACACACTTTCCAGAGCACATATCCTAACCCACTGCTCCATGCTCCTCCCTCACTATCTACTCCATCTGTGTCACCCCTGTCTGTCTGCCCCTCCCCTTTAGAATGTAAGCTCTCACGAGCAGGGCCCTCGCCCCTCACGTGCTTCGCCTCCTACTTATGTTATCATTTACTCCTAACTCCCCAATTGGCACCTAACACTTGGTTGCTGATGCCCTGCTTCTTGTGTTAGGCAGATATGTTTATAAACCATGTCCTTGTACTGCATTGTTTTGTATTACTATTAACTGTTTCTCTTATGTGCTCATTTATATACTGTGTAAGGTGCTGCGGAACCTTTGTGGCGCCATATAAATAAAGGATAATACTAATAATAATAATAATATATACATATGATTTTTTTTTTTTGCTTCACAACGTATTCTCTACTTGCATGTATCTTGGTTACACACCTTTAAACCCCCCCTTCCTTTCTTTTCCTTATATGTTTCCCTTTTATGTCTGTATCGTCTGTATGGTGCTTTTGGTCAAAAGTATACTATTTACTATTGATTGTCCATCTCTCTCTCTATTTTATTGATGTATTTAAAAAAACAAAAATATTTATCATGAGTTCATTCTCATATAATTTCACTGTCTTTTTTAAATGGATATTGTTGACTCAGGTATAACCACACCATTGTCTACTAAGTGTAGACTGTTTATAGATGTTTACAGTCATTTGATTTTGATAGACTTTCTCTATGACAAAGTTTTGTACAACAATTTTCATTTTTATATGTCTGTATACTGAAAAGTGTTCAATAAAACAGATTACAAAAATGGAAACCTTACCATAGATAAGGAGCATATACTTAAAATAAATTATAAATAGTACTGTGAAATGAATTGTTAGTTTAGGTGAAGCTTGTCACATTGTTGCAGTGCATGACTATTCAGTTTGTTAAAAATGTGCACTAAGAACCTCATGTTTATTCCAGATACTATATTGCAAAAGTACAGTGTTTAATACACGAATGTCTGACATTGTCATAACTTTCTCCCCAGTGCATGCATTGTGCACCACCATTCAGCACCTTTATATGAAGATGTTTTCATTGTTTTCTTAAACATAGGGACAATTTTGTCAATATACTGGGGACTATTTACTAAGCAGTATTAGGAGACAGAGTGAAAAGTGATAAGATAGTGATAAGGTGCCAGCCAATCAGCTCCCAATTGTCATCTCACAGGCTGTGTTTGAAAAATGCCAGTTGAGAGCTGATTGGCTGGCACCTTATCACTTTCTTATCACTTTTCACTCTGTCTCCTAACACTGCTTAGTAAATAGACCCCTCAATATTGTAATTAATGGCTGGAGTGAAAATTGAAGTGTGGCAGTATAGTGAATGTAAGGAGCCAGGAGATCCCTAGTCTCTGATGCTTCAGGGAATTTCATATGTTAAATTAATTTTAAACCTAGTGATCTAGTGATGTCAGTGGGGCCGCCCCCAAACGGTAGGCGTTCCCATGGGAACGCCTCCGTTTGGGCTGCCACCCCCCCCCGCCCGCCTTCCAAACGGGGCGAGCTGTCAATCAACATCGACAGCTCGCCCCCTTTGGATCGAGACCCGCTACGACCGGCGCTGTCGGTCGTAGTGGGTCTCACGCATGCGCTCGACGGCGCCGTCGCCGTCGTGCGTATGCTCTGTGGGGGGCCATCGACCCGGTCCGAGCGCATCGGCGCTAACGAATGACCCCCTTTATCTCTGATACAATTTTGACTATTGCCCGTTTTTTTACTACTATATTTGTATGTGCACATGAGGCTGCTATTATAGGTGGAATATTTCTACTACATTTTTACTGAATGTTATTGTGTTCTAAATGTATCTTTTTATTGAATTTGTTGATGAATTGATACTGTGAGAAATAAATTGATTACTTTAACAGCTTTTGGGAATCCTTAGTGTGTTTACACCTGCGCAGACACATTTTTTTTTCTATATTCTGGGTTTAGATAGAATCCCTCACGTGTCAGCTGCAAGTATTCACATAGGGCAGCTTTTATCTATAAAGCGCACCTATTGCTTTATTGTTATTAGGGGTGAGCGGGTTCGGATTTCTGAAATCCGAACCCCCCCGAGCCCCCCCGATCCGAGTCCGATCCGAGTCAGGCTCGACTTTTCCCGCCTGACTCGGATCTGACATCGAGGCAAAACGTCATCATCCCGCCTTCCGAGTCTCGCGGGTTTTGGATCCTATATAAGGTACCCGCGTCGGCGCCATTTTCTCACTCGGCTGTGGACAGTGAAGAGGGAGGGTGGGAGTTAGTGCTGTGTAGTGTAGTGTAGTGTAGTGCTGCTGTTGTCCACTACTTCAAAGTCCATAGGGGCTGGCTGTGTTGTGCTGTGCTGCTGTTGTTAATAGGGGCTGTGTCCACTACTTCAAAGTCCATAGGGGCTGGCTGGACTGTGTTGTGCAGTCAGTTCTCCATAGGGGCTGTGTCCACTCCAAAGTCCTGTGCAGTGTCCCAGTCCTAAAGGGGTGCTGTAGTGTTGTCCAGGGGGTGCTCTGTCCATCAGGGGTGCTCCCCCCAAGTGCTAAAAAAATAATATATTTTCTGTGTTTGTGAATTGTGTGCGCAGTAGCCGCACGTGCATCAACAAAGTAGTGCCAAGCGTGCGCCTGTGTCATAAGTAAAGGGCCGGCTGGCTTGACCGTTAAAGGGTGCTGTAACCCCCGAAAGTACACTCCAGTCCAAACCAAAAAAAAATTATTTTCTGTGTTTGTGAATTGTGTGCGCAGTAGCCGCACGTGCATCAACAAAGTAGTGCCAAGCGTGCGCCTGTGTCATAAGTAAAGGGCCGGCTGGCTTGATCGTTAAGGGTGCTGTAACCCCCGAAAGTACACTCCAGTCCAAACCAAAAAAAAAATTATTTTCTGTGTTTGTGAATTGTGTGCGCAGTAGCCGCACGTGCATCAACAAAGTAGTGCCAAACGTGCGCCTGTGTCATAAGTAAAGGGCCGGCTGGCTTGACCGTTAAGGGTGCTGTAACCCCCGAAAGTACACTCCAGTCCAAACCAAAAAAAAAATTATTTTCTGTGTTTGTGAATTGTGTGCGCAGTAGCCGCACGTGCATCAACAAAGTAGTGCCAAACGTGCGCCTGTGTCATAAGTAAAGGGCCGGCTGGCTTGACCGTTAAGGGTGCTGTAACCCCCGAAAGTACACTCCAGTCCAAACCCAAAAAAAAATTATTTTCTGTGTTTGTGAATTGTGTGCGCAGTAGCCGCACGTGCATCAACAAAGTAGTGCCAAGCGTGCGCCTGTGTCATAAGTAAAGGGCCGGCTGGCTTGACCGTTAAGGGTGCTGTAACCCCCGAAAGTACACTCCAGTCCAAACCAAAAAAAAAATTATTTTCTGTGTTTGTGAATTGTGTGCGCAGTAGCCGCACGTGCATCAACAAAGTAGTGCCAAGCGTGCGCCTGTGTCATAAGTAAAGGGCCGGCTGGCTTGACCGTTAAGGGTGCTGTAACCCCCGAAAGTACACTCCAGTCCAAACCTAAAAAAAAATTATTTTCTGTGTTTGTGAATTGTGTGCGCAGTAGCCGCACGTGCATCAACAAAGTAGTGCCAAGCGTGCGCCTGTGTCATAAGTAAAGGGCCGGCTGGCTTGACCGTTAAGGGTGCTGTAACCCCCGAAAGTACACTCCAGTCCAAACCCAAAAAAAAATTATTTTCTGTGTTTGTGAATTGTGTGCGCAGTAGCCGCACGTGCATCAACAAAGTAGTGCCAAGCGTGCGCCTGTGTCATAAGTAAAGGGCCGGCTGGCTTGACCGTTAAGGGTGCTGTAACCCCCGAAAGTACACTCCAGTCCAAACCAAAAAAAAAATTATTTTCTGTGTTTGTGAATTGTGTGCGCAGTAGCCGCACGTGCATCAACAAAGTAGTGCCAAGCGTGCGCCTGTGTCATAAGTAAAGGGCCGGCTGGCTTGACCGTTAAGGGTGCTGTAACCCCCGAAAGTACACTCCAGTCCAAACCTAAAAAAAAATTATTTTCTGTGTTTGTGAATTGTGTGCGCAGTAGCCGCATGTGCATCAACAAAGTAGTGCCAAGCGTGCGCCTGTGTCATAAGTAAAGGGCCAGCTGGCTTGACCGTTAAAGGGTGCTGTAACCCCCGAAAGTACACTCCAGTCCAAACCAAAAAAAAATTATTTTCTGTGTTTGTGAATTGTGTGCGCAGTAGCCGCACGTGCATCAACAAAGTAGTGCCAAGCGTGCGCCTGTGTCATAAGTAAAGGGCCGGCTGGCTTGACCGTTAAGGGTGCTGTAACCCCTGAAAGTACACTCCAGTCCAAACCTAAAAAAAAATTATTTTCTGTGTTTGTGAATTGTGTGCGCAGTAGCCGCACGTGCATCAACAAAGTAGTGCCAAGCGTGCGCCTGTGTCATAAGTAAAGGGCCGGCTGGCTTGACCGTTAAGGGTGCTGTAACCCCCGAAAGTACACTCCAGTCCAAACCCAAAAAAAAATTATTTTCTGTGTTTGTGAATTGTGTGCGCAGTAGCCGCACGTGCATCAACAAAGTAGTGCCAAGCGTGCGCCTGTGTCATAAGTAAAGGGCCGGCTGGCTTGACCGTTAAAGGGTGCTGTAACCCCCGAAAGTACACTCCAGTCCAAACCAAAAAAAAATTATTTTCTGTGTTTGTGAATTGTGTGCGCAGTAGCCGCACGTGCATCAACAAAGTAGTGCCAAGAGTGCGCCTGTGTCATAAGTAAAGGGCCGGCTGGCTTGACCGTTAAAGGGTGCTGTAACCCCCGAAAGTACACTCCAGTCCAAACCAAAAAAAAATTATTTTCTGTGTTTGTGAATTGTGTGCGCAGTAGCCGCACGTGCATCAACAAAGTAGTGCCAAGAGTGCGCCTGTGTCATAAGTAAAGGGCCGGCTGGCTTGACCGTTAAAGGGTGCTGTAACCCCCGAAAGTACACTCCAGTCCAAACCAAAAAAAAATTATTTTCTGTGTTTGTGAATTGTGTGCGCAGTAGCCGCACGTGCATCAACAAAGTAGTGCCAAGCGTGCGCCTGTGTCATAAGTAAAGGGCCGGCTGGCTTGACCGTTAAAGGGTGCTGTAACCCCCGAAAGTACACTCCAGTCCAAACCAAAAAAAAATTATTTTCTGTGTTTGTGAATTGTGTGCGCAGTAGCCGCACGTGCATCAACAAAGTAGTGCCAAGCGTGCGCCTGTGTCATAAGTAAAGGGCCGGCTGGCTTGACCGTTAAAGGGTGCTGTAACCCCCGAAAGTACACTCCAGTCCAAACCAAAAAAAAAATTATTTTCTGTGTTTGTGAATTGTGTGCGCAGTAGCCGCACGTGCATCAACAAAGTAGTGCCAAGCGTGCGCCTGTGTCATAAGTAAAGGGCCGGCTGGCTTGACCGTTAAGGGTGCTGTAACCCCCGAAAGTACACTCCAGTCCAAACCTAAAAAAAAATTATTTTCTGTGTTTGTGAATTGTGTGCGCAGTAGCCGCACGTGCATCAACAAAGTAGTGCCAAGCGTGCGCCTGTGTCATAAGTAAAGGGCCGGCTGGCTTGACCGTTAAAGGGTGCTGTAACCCCCGAAAGTACACTCCAGTCCAAACCAAAAAAAAATTATTTTCTGTGTTTGTGAATTGTGTGCGCAGTAGCCGCACGTGCATCAACAAAGTAGTGCCAAGAGTGCGCCTGTGTCATAAGTAAAGGGCCGGCTGGCTTGACCGTTAAAGGGTGCTGTAACCCCCGAAAGTACACTCCAGTCCAAACCAAAAAAAAATTATTTTCTGTGTTTGTGAATTGTGTGCGCAGTAGCCGCACGTGCATCAACAAAGTAGTGCCAAGCGTGCGCCTGTGTCATAAGTAAAGGGCCGGCTGGCTTGACCGTTAAAGGGTGCTGTAACCCCCGAAAGTACACTCCAGTCCAAACCAAAAAAAAATTATTTTCTGTGTTTGTGAATTGTGTGCGCAGTAGCCGCACGTGCATCAACAAAGTAGTGCCAAGCGTGCGCCTGTGTCATAAGTAAAGGGCCGGCTGGCTTGACCGTTAAAGGCTGCTGTAACCCCCGAAAGTACACTCCAGTCCAAACCAAAAAAAAAATTATTTTCTGTGTTTGTGAATTGTGTGCGCAGTAGCCGCACGTGCATCAACAAAGTAGTGCCAAGCGTGCGCCTGTGTCATAAGTAAAGGGCCGGCTGGCTTGACCGTTAAGGGTGCTGTAACCCCCGAAAGTACACTCCAGTCCAAACCTAAAAAAAAATTATTTTCTGTGTTTGTGAATTGTGTGCGCAGTAGCCGCACGTGCATCAACAAAGTAGTGCCAAGCGTGCGCCTGTGTCATAAGTAAAGGGCCGGCTGGCTTGACCGTTAAAGGGTGCTGTAACCCCCGAAAGTACACTCCAGTCCAAACCAAAAAAAAATAATTTTCTGTGTTTGTGAATTGTGTGCGCAGTAGCCGCACGTGCATCAACAAAGTAGTGCCAAGCGTGCGCCTGTGTCATAAGTAAAGGGCCGGCTGGCTTGACCGTTAAAGGGTGCTGTAACCCCCGAAAGTACACTCCAGTCCAAACCAAAAAAAAATTATTTTCTGTGTTTGTGAATTGTGTGCGCAGTAGCCGCACGTGCATCAACAAAGTAGTGCCAAGCGTGCGCCTGTGTCATAAGTAAAGGGCCGGCTGGCTTGACCGTTAAAGGGTGCTGTAACCCCCAAAGTACACTCCAGTCCAAACCAAAAAAAAATTATTTTCTGTGTTTGTGAATTGTGTGCGCAGTAGCCGCACGTGCATCAACAAAGTAGTGCCAAGAGTGCGCCTGTCTCATAAGTTTGGGCCGGCTGGCTTGACCGTTAAAGGGTGCTGTAACCCACAAAGTACACTCCAGTCCAAACCAAAAAAAAAATTATTTTCTGTGTTTAGCCGCACGTATATATCAAATCGATATAACATAAATGGAGGACCAAACTTTCTCCGATAAAAATAAAATAGAGAAAGATCAAGAACCACTTCCTCCTAGTGCTGAAGCTGCTGCCACTAGTCATGACATAGACGATAACATGCCATCAACGTCGTCTGCCAAGGCCGATGCCCAATGTCATAGTAGAGGGCACATACAATCCCAAATGGCAAAGTTCAGGAAAATGACCTTGAAAAAGACATTTAAATCAGCTGAAGAGAAACGTAAACTTGCCAATATGCCATTTACGACACGGAGTGGCAAGGAACGGCTAAGGTCGATCCCTAGTATGTTCATGACTAGTGGTTCAGCTTCACATGACGATGGAAGCACTCCTCCCACTAAAAAAATCAAAAGAGTTAAGCTGGCAAAAGCACAGCGAAGAACTGTGCTTTCTAAGAAGATATCACAAATCCCCAAGGAGAGTCCAAGTGTGGTGGTGGTTGCGATGCCTGACCTTCCCAGCACTGGACGGGAAGAGGTGGCTCTTTCCACCATTTGCACGCCCCCTGCAAGTGCTGAAAGGAGCACCCACAGTCCACTTGCTGATATGCAAATTGAAGATGTCACTGTTGAAGTACAACAGGATGAGGATACTGGTGTAGCTGGCGCTGAGGAGGAAGTTGGCGAGGAGGATTCTGATGGTGATGTGGTTTGTTTAAATCAGGCTCCGGGGGAGACAGTTGTTGTCCGTGGGATGAAAAAGCCCATCACGGTCATGCCTGGGCAGAAGACCAAACATTCCACCTCTTTGGTCTGGCAATATTTCTATCCAAATCCGGACAACAACTGTCTTGCCATATGTACCATATGTAAAGGTGAAATAAGTAGGGGTAGGGACGTCAACCACCTAGGAACATCCTCCCTTATACGGCACCTGCAGCGCGTTCATAAAAAGTTACTGTCAAGTTCAGAAACTTTGGCTCAGACCGTAAGCAGTCCAGGGACACCTAAATCCCGTTGTCCTGTTGTATCCAAGCGCCTGCAAACCACACCGTCAACTCCCTCCTCGTCAATTTCCTCCTTAGTCAGGATCGGAAGTAGTCCTGCAGGCCATATCACTGGCATGACTGACTCTCCTATCCGGGATTCCTCCGGAGGATCCTGCATTGCTACGCCTACTGCTGCCGCTGCTGCTGTTGCTGCTGCTGCTGGGAGTCGTTCATCATCCCAGAGAGGAAGTAGGAACACCACTACTTTTACTAAACAATTGACCCTCCAACAGTCCTTAGCGAGGAGGATGAAGTACGACAGCAGTCATCCTGAAGCAAAACGTATAACTGAGGCCTTGACTGCTATGTTGGTGTTAGACGTGCGTCCGGTATCCGCCATTAGTGCAGTGGGATTTAGACAATTGATGGAGGTAGTGTGTCCCCGGTTCCAAATCCCATCTAGATTCCACTTCACTAGGCAGGCGATACCGAGACTGTACAGAAACGTCAGAAAAAGTGTCCTCAGTGTCCTGAAAAATGCCGTTGTACACAATGTCCACTTAACCACGGACATGTGGACAAGTGGAACAGGGCAGACTAAGGACTATATGACTGTGACAGCCCACTGGGTAGATGTATCACCTTACGCAGCAACAGCAGCAGCGTCACCAGTAGCAGCATCTCAGAAACGCCAGCTCGTTACAAGGCAGGCTACGCTGTGTATCACCGGTTTCAGTAAGAGGCACACCGCCGACAACCTCTTAGAGAAACTGAGGGAAATCATCGCCCAGTGGCTTACCCCACTTAGACTCTCCTGGGGATTTGTGATATCTGACAACGCCACCAATATTGTGCGGGCATTACATCTGGGCAAATTCCAGCACGTCCCATGTTTTGCTCACACAATAAACTTGGTGGTGCAGAATTTTCTGAAAAGCGACAGGGGCGTGCAGGAGACGCTTTGGGTGGCCCGAAAAATTTCTGGCCACTTTCGCCATTCAGCGACTGCGTGCCGAAGACTGGAGCGCCAGCAAACACTCTTGAACCTGCCCCGCCATCACCTGAAGCAAGAGGTTGTGACGCGGTGGAACTCAACCCTCTATATGCTTCAGAGGATGGAGGAGCAGCAAAAGGCCATACAAGCCTATACATCCACCTATGACATAGGCAAAGGAGGGGGTATGCACCTGACTCAAGCGCAGTGGAGAATGATTTCCGTGTTGTGCAAGGTTCTTCAGCCCTTCGAACTTGCCACACGTGAAGTCAGTTCAGACACTGCCAGCTTGAGTCAGGTCATTCCCCTCATCAGGCTTTTGCAGAAGCAGCTGGAGAAAGTGAAGGAGGAGCTAAGACGGAGCGATTCCGCTCGGCATGTGGGACTTGTGGATGAAGCCCTTCATTCGCTTTGCCAGGATTCCAGGGTGGTCAATCTGTTGAAATCAGACCACTACATTTTGGCCACCGTGCTTGATCCTAGGTTTAAAGCCTATGTGGTGTCTCTCTTTCCGGCCGACACAAGCCTGCAGAGGTGCAAAGACCTGCTGGTGAACACACTGTCAGCTGAAGCGGAACGTGACACGTCAACGGCTCCTTCTTCATTTTCTCCCGCAACTGGGGCTGCCAGGAAAAAACTTAGGTATCCTAAGCAACCCGCTGGCGGTGATGCAGGGCAGGCAGGACCAAGTTTGGACATCTGGTCCGGACTGAAGGACCTGGCAACAATTTCTGACATGTCTACTGTCACTGCATATGATACTGTCACCATTGACAGAATGGTGGAGGATTACATCGGTGACAGCATCCAAGTAGGCATGTCAGACAGTCCATACCTGTACTGGCAGGAAAAAGAGGCAATTTGGAGGCCCCTGTACAAACTGGCTCTATTTTACCTGAGTTGCCCCCCCTCCAGTGTGTACTCCGAAAGAGTGTTTAGTGCAGCCGGGAACCTTGTCAGCGAAAGGCGTAGGAGGTTGCTTCCACAGAATGTGGAGAAGATGATGTTCATCAAAATGAATTATCAGCTCTTCCAGGGAGACCAGCCTCCAGAACGTACAGAGGGACCTGTGGTGGTGGATTCAAGTGGGGACGAGTTAATACTTTGTGAGGATGAGGATGTACACACTGAAGAGGGTGAGGAATCGGTGGATGAGGAGGATGAGGATGACATCTTGCCTCCGTAGAGCCAGTTTGTGCAGGGACACATTAATTGCCAGCTTGTTTTGTGGGGGCCCAAACGAACCAATCATTTCAGCCACAGTTGTGTGGCAGACCCTGGCGCTGAAATGATTGATTTGTTAAAGTGTGCATGTCCTGTTTATACAACATAAGGGTGGGTGGGAGGGCCCAAGGACAATTCCATCTTGCACCTCTTTTTTTCTTTGCATTATGTACAGTTTGGGGCCTAGTTTTTCTAACTGCCATCCTGTCTGCCACTGCAGTGTCACTCCTAGATGGGTCACGTGTTTGTGCCGCCCACTCGTGTCGCTTAGCATAGTCATCCAGCTACCTCGGTGCAACCTTTTGGACATAAAAACACTATTGTGAGGTGTGAGGTGTTCAGAATAGACTGGAAATGAGTGGAAATTAAGGTTATTGAGGTTAATAATAGCATAGGAGCAGAAAAACCTACAAATTCTGTGATTTTAGCTGTTTTTATGCTTTTTTTCAAAAAAATACAGATCCAAAACACAAAACCCAGAACCCAAAACACGGAAGGGTGGTTTTGGCAAAACCAATCCAGATCCAAAACACGAAGAAAGATCCAGATCCAAAACCAAAACACAAAACACGAAAAGTGGCCGGTGCACACCCCTAATTGTTATTATTATGCAGGATGAGAATCCCATTTGCTGGTCCTTTGCAGTGTGCTGGGGAATTCTGTGTTTTTTCTTTTTTTGATTAGTCCCTTATAAGCTCTTGTGATGGACCAATACATTCATTTGAGCACCTGCCATTCTGTATAGCACCTTATACATACACTTTGGCAAAGAAGTATGTTTGTAGGTGCACTTTGGGCCTGATATAGAGATGGATGCAGGAGTGATTGGAGCTGAATCTTCAGCTGGATCAGAGAAGTTGTGTTAATGCAGCAGAAGGTATTTTTTGTAAATGCAGCATCGGATCACCATCGAGACCATCGGACATCTGCACAACCCTAAGGGTGCTCAGAATGTCCAGCTGCCGAGGCTAGCGATGTCCAATAACACAGGTGCTAGCTTCGCCACACAGGTGCTAGCTTCGCCACACCCCTAGAAACCCGCCTGTGTTTTAGATGCTCTGCCCTGCTGCAGCCCCCAAATGTCTGCAACCTGTCAATCAGGATTTGGGTCCCTGCACTGTGATTGGAGCCACAGCAGCATCACTGCACATACACACTGGGGCTCTGGCACACGCGCTGTCCCGAAAACATCGTCACTGGCTACCAAATTGGTCCTGTGTCAAGGGCCCGTTGTGTAAAGTTGAATAAATCTTCAAGTACACAAAAGTGATATGTGATAAAGTTTCTTGATTCATTTAAGCCATTAAAAAGGCAAAATTGTGTAGTGGTTTAAGAAAATCAAATCTAAAGGGTGGCGCTAAAGTGATAGGAGATTGGACTGATGTTACATTTACAAAAAGTTAAGGCAACCTTAATAATCACATCGCATATACGGAATACTTCTCGGAAGCATGATGAATATAGACAATAAACTGCAATTTCTAAAAATTCCACCAGGGTGAGACAAAACATTGTAAACTGCACAGTTTCTATGCTTATGGTTATGTAAGATTAGAATTCAGACAAGTCATTACCACTTATTTTGACAGCATCGAGTAGCAGGAATCACAATGATAACACAACAGTTTTGGGACTGCAACCTCTTCATCAGCTGTTCATCAATCCCAGTGCCGTAACTAGACTTTTTGGTGCCCTGTGCCAGAAAGAGCAATGGCGCCCCACTCATTTTTCAAAGGGACATAATGCACACAAAAAAGGGCCATGGGTTCACGGGGAAGGGCCAGGAAAGAGATAGGAGAGGCCAGGAGATGCTGGGGATGAAATAAGAGGAAGCTACAAGCAAGAATGATAATAAACAGAAATTTGACAGGCCCAAACAGCGCCCCCTGACCTGTGGTGCCCTGTGCGATGGCACCGGCCACACTACCCTAGCTACAGCCCTGATCAATCCATGTACACCTTATGATGGTGTTGCAACCCCAAAACTGTTGTGTTATTATAACTTATCATTGTGATTCCTGCTGTTTGATGCTGTTAGAATAAAAGTGGCACTGTAGCCACACCACACACTGGCACTGGTTTGCCCTGGCCTACGTCTGGGGACTAAGGTGTCTGTAGCATAGACACCTAGCTCACAGAGGTGTGATGACCAGAAATAAAGAAAGCAGCGATGCCTGAACAGACTAAGGGCCGTATTCAATTAGCCGTGAAAAGTGCCGTTTGGAGAAAAGTTTTTGCCGATTTGGACTTTTTGCCTGTTTTCAACTTATCTCTGTATTCAATTACAGAGTTTTCACCTAAGCGGAAAAAAAATAGGAGAAAAGTTTTCTCTATGTATAGGTGGGCGAGTTGGAAGTGCAAAATCACTGTCTTGGGGTGCAAATGTGAGGATTGTCCAGAACCCATTGGACACCCCCCTAATGACTACTCAGTCCAAAAAACTTTAATCATTTTTTAGTCGAAATGTCATTTTTTGGGTGAAAATAAAAAAAGTGTTGTAAAAATGGGTAAAAAGTGGGGGGGCCTGGTGCTTAGGGGGGCTATATGGATGGGACAGGTGTTTTTGGGATTGCGCGAGGCTGCAGCAGGTGTATTTTTCAGATTTTTTAACTCTGCACTTAGAGACATCAAAATCTGCTAGTACCCATTTTCATGTACCCCAAATTTTACCTCAGTACTTATTTTTCCCAAAAGAATTGCTTGATATCATTTTTCAGCACTATTAGGACACTTCTATATTGATTTCTACTGTTAGTGCAGCTTTTTCTGGGATACAGACTGATTTCCCCAAAATTTTAGGGCCTTTACGACATGTTTCGCTATTCGACGATTTTGCCTGTTTGCCTTTTCGCGTCTTTTGGAATTGAATACGGAGATTAGCAGGAGCGCGCACAAAAAAGTAACACCTAAAAACAGGCAAATGCGGCGAAAACATCGCGGCTCGGCTTTTCGCGGCTAATTGAATTCAGCCCTAACACATAAGGCATTTACTCTGGTTATACGATGAGTCTTCTCTGTGTACTGCATACTTCATTGACGTCTCCAGCAAAACACATCACAGTGCACTGCAACAAGATGCCTGACTAGCTACCCGCCAGAGTGTACCAACTCATTAGTTACAACAATAACAAAATCAGCACTGACCCTAACAACTACTATGTGGTCAGCTACAGCACAGACAGCTGTATAGTACGTGTTGTGTACTACCTTACCTAGCTTCACAAGCACAAATCCAAATGTACAGGTAACAATGCTGATTAAGGGATTCTATTTGATGGGTAAACCAGGGAGGATTAAAAAAAATCAAATTATCCAATTTGAGCCTACAACAGCCTATTCCATATAAAGGGCACCTAATTTTTATGGGGGGGTGGACTCGTTTTAGTGGAAAACAGTCTTTGGGCATGGCCCGTGGTCTAAGCCCTCTACAGGCCAAGACTCATCTCCCTGGAGATCTAGGTTGGGCTGAGCCTAGTACTCAGCCCCAAACAACTTCACAGGGGAACTTCACTATTTAACACCTTCCCACTTATTCACGGAAAGTGCTGTTAAACATCATCACTGTTATATGTTTGTTTGTTCTGTATTGTCTCAACATTGCTGGTCCTGCTCACACCATAGTTTTCCATGTATTTTGATTGGTCTTTAATTCATTGTACATCGCCCACCTATACCTCATTATCATAATCAGCTGTACATCGTTTATCTTTATCAGCACATTTGCTGGCTCCTTCTAATTTGTATCACTAGTTTCATACATAAGCTCTTCTATTATATCCATTTATAAATGGTTTAAATACCTCTGCTTTTTCACTACACTGAGGCACCCAGCAGGGATATGCACTATCCCCATTACTCTTCAATTTGGCTATAGATCCCCTTATTAGACATATTGTTATAGATGTTCATTGGGATGAGATTGCAGTTGGGACTCATAATATCAAGATTTCAGCGTTAGTAGATGACTTGTTACTTTATTTTAGTGAGAGCCTCAATTAGCCAGTACTCGCCTTATAGCCATTCCTTGCCTTATAGACATCCTGCAGGTATTTCACTTAATCTCCAATTTCCTGGTAAATTTTTCCAAAACAGAGGCTCTGGCATTACACCCGAGGGCCAGATTGGGATGAGATGTCACAATACTATTTAGGTGGGCCACGGGGTGTCCGACTTATCTAGGTCTTCGTTTCCCTCGCACCTTCTTCTGCCAATATTTCACAGTTTATCCCGCAGGTCTTAGCTGATTTTCGGAAGTAGCAACATATCCCCCTTTTCTATTTAGCACTACGCCATTTAACATGATTAGTTTCCCTTAGTTTCCCTTTTTCAAGACACCTTGAAAAAGACCAGTAGTGGCTGAAATGCATTGGTGTTGTATAGAGCGCTGATGCTGTGGACCTGAGAGGCTAAGATACCATCCCTGAAGGAAGGTGACTTTGCTCTATAGGGGATCAATTAACACTACATGATTGTTATTGTGCCTTTTATTAAAAGGGTCATATCTGGTATGCAGCCAAGTTTATCTGAGTTTTATTTTATGATGTAATATGTTTTTTCATAAATAAATTGTATGGTTTTACACTATGCTATACTCCTTGTAATTTTACCCTAAGGTGCACGGATACTCTGGGGGCCACTGGGTTGAAAAACCGTACTCTAAGGATCAAGGAATCCTCATTACATCTTTTAAACTATAGGATTGGAATTAAACACTTTTATGTATGAGATTCACATACATACTGAAAAAGACAAACTATCCACACAACAGTGACTGTATACCTTTTATTTCATTTTATTTGTAATTTTTTTCAGTATTTTCTGATTGATTCTGTCACTGGACAGTTTACAGGCAGTGGGCTGTATTCAATTAGGAGCGAAAAGCCGTTTTCACATGTTTTTTTGCGATAATTTTGCCTTTTTTTTTTACTCCGTATTCAATTCCATTCCGTTTTCGCCTATGCGAAAAGTCAAGGCACTGAAATAAGCGATACTTGTTCTCCACAGAACAGCAGGTGAAAGTGCAGATGTTGGGAAACCACTAAGAACCCTTGGTACATCCCCCCAAAGGACAATTCACCCCCCCCCCAAAAAAACAAAAACAAACCAGGAACACCCCAAAAAATGGCTTAGAAATTTGGGGAAAAAATGAAAAAAGTGGGGGGGACAACTTAAAAAATTAGCGAAATAAGGACCTCATTCAGAGCCGGACGCTATTTGCGCTCGCTCGTTCAGTAAAAAGGGGTGGCTATTCAAATGAATCGTTCGCTCTTTGCAGTCTGTTCACGCCTCTAGGTCTGAACGAGCGATCCAAACATGCGGTCGTTTTTTGGAAAACTACGCCCCCTGGCCGCTCGCATCCTACGTGATGTCCGCTATTTATTAGATTAATCAAGTACATCGACCAGCGTATGAACTGCTCGCTATTCTTGTGGTTGGTTTTTCCTACCGCAATCTTGCGAGCAGTTCTGACTATAAAATAACCCAGTGACGTGGCCCGTTTTGACCTTTAAGCTCGCCTGCGTTTGGATCTCCACTCCCCGTTTTCAAGCACCTTCCCCTGTTACCACCCACATACGCCTCCTCCTGTCACTCAAAATAGCAGGCATTCGCTATTTAGCAAACAAACGATTTTCGGCTGCACTGACTGGTTCGCGCATGCGTATTACGATCCGTACGCATGCACAGTTGTGCTAACATCGCTCGGAACGAGCGGCCGCTTACAAGCGGCTCTGAATCAGGCCCTAAGCTTCTGAAGGTGCTCTACGAAGGGGTCAAGTGTTTTGGGGATTGCAGGTGCTTGTATGACGGAGGAATTTAACTTTTCGAAAACTTCACTTTAGAGACATTAAAATATGCTAGCACCTGTACTTTTTTGTGGATGCGAAACTAATTGAATACGGCCCTGTGTTTGAAAAATGACAGTTCGGAGCTGATATGTCGGTATTTTATCTCTCTCCAAGGCTTAATACATCTGGCCCATATCTCACAGTGTGTGCCCAGCATAAGTAACAGCGACATTACTGACAGTTGGTCTGAACTCTGGCCCTGATTCAGAGCCGGACGCTCTGACAGAGCGCTCGCACTGAATCAGGGCATCTTTTTTTTTTATGGAGCGATGGAGCCGGCTCCGTCGTGCGCATGTGGTCTGGGCCACCATCGCTCAGCGCTTGCGACCGAGTCTGAATCAGGCCCTCTGACCCCTCCCTCCAGTGTTAATGATGTCATTATCTGAGAGCTCCCAAACCTACTGAGCTTGTCAGAGACAGGAGTGACTTAACCAATTATTATATTAAATATAGATAGATAGATAGATAGATAAATATTAACAATATATTTTTATTATATGCAGAAATATTTTGAGTATAGAAGTGGTTTATGTATAATGTGGTATATTCTGAAAGGTTGAATGGAGGGCAGAAAGCAGGGGTGTAACTAGCTATTCTAAGGCCCCATAGCAAAAGTTTGTAAGGGCCTCTAATTGTGATACCCAACCAAAACACTGTGTTTAAGCCTATGGTGGGTATCACCCTATAAAAACAAAATATATGTACTGGTGCAGGTAGTAGGAGGTGAGTCAGCAGCAGGTCACATGACTCGTACTGGAACCAGCTGCAGGTGGCTGAGGGGGGCAGTTATGACAGTTGCAGGGGGTCTCTCCTGAGGTAACGGACGGTTAGTGAGTCCTGAGATAGCAGTCCGTGGGAGCAGACCTGCGCATGGGCACTGTCTGAGGAAAGGAATGGACCTGCACTTTGGTATTACCTGCGCTCCTGAGGTAACCAGCAACCAGGCTGTGGAAGCAGCAGCACTAGGGATGGCCATCCACCATCAATGATTCATAATCATTGTTGGTTTATGGCTGATGTTGAATGCTTTTATCATCTATGGTGGAGAACCAGATGGTTTTCATCCATTGATGGTAAAGCATAACCAAATGTTCTTTTTTTTTGCAAGGTGTTGGGACACGGAGCATAGCTCTGCCCCCGGCACCTGCGAAACCCTACCTTAGGTTCTGATTGGCCCACGTGCCAGTCAGTTAAAGAACAGGGATGACCATCGGTTGGTGAAACCATGATGGTTATCCACTCCATAGTTGGTCACCATCGATGGCCACTTGCTATATAGCCTTCAATGGTAACCATCGATGGTAAGACCACCGATGGCAATCCCTAAGCAACACTAATTCTAAGATCGGGTACAGGAGTGTTTTCCCTGCAGCAGGGGCTGTGTCTGTGATGAGCAGGCTGTCTTTCCTCCCCTGAGAGCCGGCAGTGGGCGGCGGAAAAGGACCTTCTGTAAAGAAGCAGCTTGAGAAAGGGAGGTGATTCCCCTCTGAGAGACTCCCATATAAGAAGATACAGTGAAAGGCACACCATTCACAGCTCCACACTCTGGTAATATACTGTACTTACACTGGCTGCTAAAGAAACTACCAGAGCTGACTGTGTAGTGGAAGGATAGTGCAAATTGAAAGTAGTCTTCAGCTCTCCTCACCACAGTAAACCTACTAGCATGCATCCACAGACAGCATCACAATTACTGATAGTGAGCAGGATAGTTCCGTACCCAGAACATACCACAGCCCACCTCACTGCAGTGGCTCTAAATATCCTACTGATAGCTGTAAGCCTCTGCAGACTTGTGTTTTGGGTCCCCATTTATTAATCAGGGCATGTCAGTACCCCTATGATTGCATTTCAAAATGGGATCATAGCAGCCGGATGTATCGTCCGGGACATGCAGGGACACGGACTAAAAGAGCCCGTCCCTGCGATGTGCTCAGAGATCTGCCGGCCAGTGCTGGGGCTGCTGCGCATGCGCTGTCACGCTCTGGGCTGCCGTCAGAGAGCGGGGGCCCGGGTGACAGCAGTGCAGAATATATGAATCAACAGCCAGGGAGACACAGCGTCGCCAGCGGTATTTGAAATATGGTGCCGGACGCAAGACATTACAGCTCGCGGACCGACAGCCAATCAGGAGCAGCCATTGCAGACGCTCCTGATTGGTTGCCGGTCCGTGAGCTGTGATTGGCTCGCGGGCAGCGTCATATTTCAAATACCGCCAGCTGTGTTGTGTCTCCCCAGCTGTCAATTCATATATTCTGCACTGCTGTCACTCGGGCCCACTGAAGAAACAAGGTAGGACTCCCTGCACTGTGCCCCTCCACCTAGTGCAGCAAGCCTTCCCTGCCCTGTCCCCCTCCAGAGTCCAGCCTTCCCTGCCCTGTGCCTTCTCCCTAGTGTATCTAGCCTTCCCTCCTCCTCCCCCCTAGTCCAGCCAGCTTTCCCCCGTGCCCCCCAATTAAGGTCCAGCCTTCCCTGCCTTGTGCACCCCTAGTCCAGCCTTCCCAGCCCTGTGCCCCCATGCCCATCCTGCCTTCCCCACCCCAAACTTTGAGAATTTTTAACTGGGTTATGCACAATTGACATCCAACCCTCCCTGTGTAGCTCCTCCCATAGCTCCACCCACCTCTGCGCCATCCCCCGGGGGGCCCGGCTTTCTTTGTCAGTACCGGGCCCCACGATTTCTTATGGCAGCCCTGGTCACGCTGACTGCACATGTGCAGTGGCCATTGCCGGAGGAGGGTTTCAGGGGAACCCTCTGCCGGCTAATTATGCGGTGGTAGCCCACAGGCTACAGTGGCTAACACTATCTTCAGATGCCGTTAGCTGAGGGTCCCCAATATTGGGAATGCATCGCATTCCGAATACTGGTAAATCTGGCATCATCGCATCCCCCATAGAAACCTATGGGGAACATGGCTGCCAGCGTTAATGGAGGGATCACAGCAGGTATTGTGGGGATACTTAATATTTGAAGTAAACCCCCGAAATCGGGAGTTTTCGGGGGATTATACCACAAATATACAATGATAAATGGACTCCTATGTGTGGTTAGAAGCATGGATGCCGAGAAGGGGGGGGGCGGGTGCAGTTTACCCAGGCCCGGGCTTGCTAGAGGGGCCCGGCAGGGCCCGGGTCCGGCGTCATCCCCCCCCCTCCTCACAGCAGCTCAGCACACAGCTTATGCTGGGCTGCAGTGTGAGACTGCTCATATTGTTCTATCCAAATGCTGGAGTGTTCGCATGGCAGAAACCTGAGAAAAGTTTTCCCCATCTCAGAGCAGATGATAAAATGTGCAAAATGCCTATTTTTGGCTCAAAATGTGGGAACTTGGTTCATAGGGCCCGATTCAAACCCGCTTACTAGGCTGCTTTCGCACTTAGCCTGCCGATGTTTGCAATGTGCGCATGCATACGCATTGCAGTGCTCGAACCAGTCAGTGCGATCGCAAAGCAATCGCCCCTTAAGCATAGACCCCTCGCTAAATTGAGTGACAGGCCGAGGCTTTTGTGGCTGGTGACGGGTTGGTCGATGGAAATGGGGGAGTGGTGGTGCCAACGCAGGCGTATCTGAGCATCTTAACGCAATTTCAGAGGCGTGCATAATTAAGATGCAGCATCATAGTACACGCCACATGGTTGAATTACACACTGAAGCACTCGCAGTGCTTGCTGTAGGGTATGGTCAGCCACAAGTGCTGTGTACGCTTCCGATGGTACTCGATGTTACCGATTGTTGCATACACTTCCTGGAGATGACATGTATAAACTAAGGGAAAGTGGGCGTCTTAAGACAGGCTGGTGGGCATCTAAATACACAACGCGATCGCATGCCAAGACATGGTGGGTGTACTAATGCCTTGCCTTGCGATCGCAGGATTTGCATACTTTGACAGCTGATGGCTGCGTGCCAACGCATCTTGCGAGTGGGTCACAATCTGGCCCAGAACCCTTTGGATACCCCCCTAATGACTAATTAGGCAAAAAAATTTAAAATAGCTTAATTCCCCCTAATAATGACATGTCATTTTTGGAGTGAAAATGTAAAAACTAAAAAGTGTTGGAAAATGAGTTTAAAGTACCGGGTCAGGTACTTTGGGGAGGTTGTATGGATGGGACATGTGTTTTTAGGATTGCAGGTGGCTGCAGCAGGTGTGTCCAGTTAGCCGGGGATGGGGGTGGATAGGACTAGACACCCCCAGGGGAGATTAGGGTTAGGCACCCCACGGGGAAGGTTATGCTAGGGGAAGGGGGGATTAGGTTAGGCTTAGGCACCCCCCAGGGAGGTTAAGGATAGTTACCACTAAGGGAGGGTTAGGGTTGGGGGGGTCGAGGGGAGGGTTAGGGTCCTATCTGCGCCTGTCGGCATTCTCCATTTGAACCGGTGGCTATTCAGCCGCCGGCTTCTCATACTGATTCCAGATAAGCTGTACATATCTGTAGATAACTGTAGATATCTTTCCTGAACCTACAGCAGAGACGTAACAGTGTGAATCCCTTTACCACATAGATTTAGCAAGGATATAAGACCCCCAGACTGTGAACGGTTATTCAAGTATCACCTTTAGTTTCAGGAGAAATTGCATTGCAACCATTGTACGCCCAGTTAATCCTAAAGGACAACCTGCTTAAATTGATCAATCACTTTTGTCAATACCAATAGTATAACCGGAAAACTATATCAACTCTGTACATGCACCACTTCTAAAGACCCAGCTGGACCTGTCACTATAAATGTACTGGTTAATTTGAATTAACACAAAAATGGAAGGAGGTGTAGATATATATGTTAATGTTAACTGAATTATTTTATTTAAGCATCATTATAGATAAACTTAAAGATAGTCTTATGAGCACCATATTAGTCCGTTAAAGGTCTAGTTTAAATATTGATAGTAAAGTCTTTAGTAATATAATCGTACATTAAATATTTACCTTTGCACCATTGAGTCTGGTTTGTGTTATAAGGGTCAGGTAATATATACTGGAGGTGAAGGAAGAAGTCACGGACATTGCTGAGTTCCAGTAAAAATAAATGGTTAAACTTGTTATTAGTGTGTTCCTGAAATATTGAAAAATTGTACATGTAACTGTGACTGATACAATGTGTTAGAATAGTAGCATACTGGAATAAAGTGAAACTTATTTGAGACATTAGCTATAGTTCTTCACATTCAGTGTAACCCTACTTACCTCTCTGATGGCCCAAGAGGATCCAGAGAAACAACACGGAGTGTAACAGTCCATACTTACCCAGTAAGGTACAGTAACAACACCCCTTACCCTACCTACCGGGGTATTATGTATGTACCACCCAATGGTGAGAAATGTACAGTCAGGTCCATAAATACTGGGACATTGACAGAATTTTCATATTTTGGCCTCTATTCACCACCACAATGATTTTGAAATGAAACAAATAAGATGCGATCAGGTTAACGGTGTAGGAATTACAACGGTTTCTATATGTGCCTCTCACTTTTTAAGGGGCCAAAAGTAATGGGACAAACTAAACAATCCTAAATCTAACTTTCACTTTTTAATACTTTGTTGCAAATCCTTTGCAGGCAATTACAGCCTGAAGTCTGGAATGCATAGACATCACCAGACGCCGGGTTTCATCCCTGGTGATGCTCTGCCAGGCCTCTACTGCAAATGTCTTCAGTTCCTGCTTGTTCTTGGGGCATTTTCCCTTCAGTTTTGTCTTCATCAAGTGAAATGCATGCTCAATCGGATTCAGGTCAGGGGATTGACTTGGCCATTGCATAACATTCCACTTTTTAGCCTTAAAAAACTCTTTGGTTGCTTTTGCAGTATGCTTCGGGTCATTGTCCATCTGCACTGTGAAGCGCCGTCCAATGAGTTCTGAAGCATTTGACTGAATATGAGCATATATTATTGCCCGAAACACTTCAGAATTCATTCTGCTGCTTTTGTCAGCAGTCACATCATCAATAAATGCAAGGGAACCAGTTCCATTGTTAGCCATGCATGCCCACGCTATGACACTACCACCCCCATGCTTCACTGATGAGGTGGTATGTTTTGGATCATGAGCAGTTCCTTTCCTTCTCTTCTCTTCCCATCACTCTGGTACAAGTTGATCTTTGTCTCATCTGTCAATAGGATGTTGTACCAGAACTGTAATGGCTTTTTTAGATGTTGTTTGGCAAACTCTAATCTGGTCTTCCTGTTTTTGTGGCTCACCAATGGTTTACATCTTGTGGTGAACCCTCTATATTCACTCTTGTGAAGTCTTCTCTTGATTGTTGACTTTGACACATATACATCTACCTCCTGGAGAGTGTTCTTGATTTGGCCAACTGTTGTGAAGGGGTTTTTCTTCACCAGGGAAATAATTCTTTTGTCATCCACCACAGTTGTTTTCCGTGGTCTTCCTGGTCTTTTGGTGTTGCTGAGCTCTCCGGTGCGTTCTTTCTTTTTAAGAATGTTCCAAGCAGTTGATTTGGCCACACCTAATGTTTTTGCTATCTCTCTGATGGGTTTGTTTTGATTTTTCAGCCTAATGATGGCTTGCTTCACTGATAGTGACAGCTCTTTGGATCTCATATTGAGAGTCGACAGCAACTGATTCCAAATGTAAATGTCACACCTAGAATCAACTCCAGACCTTTTACCTGCTTAATTGATAATGAAATAATGAGGGAATAGCCCACACCTGTCCATGAAATAGCTTTTGAGTTGATAGTCCCATTACTTTTGGCCCCTTAAAAAGTGGGAGACACATATTGAAACTGTTGTAATTCCTACACCGTTCACCCGATTTGGATGTAATTACCCTCAAATTAAATCTGAAAGTCTGCAGTTAAAGCACATCTTGTTTGTTTCATTTCAAAACCATTGTGGTGGTGAATAGAGGCCAAAATCTGAATAATTCTGTCAATGTCCCAATATTTATGGACCTGACTGTATATAATACATGCCATTTTGACAAGGAAGAGGGGCCCCCCTCAGCTCTGGACCCCATAGAAGCTGCACCCCATTCACCGATGGCAGAAAGTATAGTATATCACTTTTCTACAATGGTAATTACAAAGTGTCTGTCTCTAGTGAGGAAAAATATTAACTTTCCTCAAATCCTTCATTGTTTTACCAGATAAATGTCAGGACAGTCATTCCATAATTCAAGGATGGGATAGAAAACTTTTATTAAGAAGCCTTAAGTTTTCGTAAAAATTCTGAGTGTCTCCTTGAACTTAGGAAATCATCACCCAAAAATTACTGGACATGGTGAGTATGTGAAGTACTTTGACCTGTTTTACCTATATCTATTAATGTTGTTTTGGAGTTAATTCCCATACATACAGGAAATTCCAAACTTTGTAGGATATAAAACAAAAGTTTACATTCCAGAAATCTGGATTTATGACCTCCAAGAATAATGTACATGCAAACTTCAAAGCAATACACAAAGTAAAAACTAAGATGTCACAAACACACACTGCATGTGCATATAAATCACACAATAATACATAAATATTATAATGCTAATAATATAACTGTACAATTTTATGTAGTTTATAAGTATACTAAACAACTTAAATGGCATCACCTATAAATATGCCAATGACTGCTTATTACAAGTAACATCATTCACCATTGTAACTGTAGCAATAACACACTGGGAGGGTAATGTAATGTAAAGTTTCCGGCAAGTCTGCCCGACTCGTTTAAGTTTTATTATCGTCTAAAGGGGCCTATCCATTACACAACTTTTTGAACGATGCAACCAAAACCAGGAGGTTTTGGTCGCATTGTTCAGAAAGTCGTCTAATGGATAGTCGGCAAGGAACAGCGATGTGCATGCACGCTGGGTCCTTGCCAACCCCGACTATCTACAGAACATGCTGGTCAACCTGCCGATGATCATCATGTTCCACATGTTCCCAAATAGGAGGTTGGGATCCTGCACTGAATGACGTTCAGTGAACGCCATTCCACGCGGGCACCGTACCCGGCGACCTGAAGGACTAAAAGCTAGTCGTTCAGTTTTTCTGGTCGCGTAATGGATAGGCCCCTTATGGTGCGTACATACTGGGCAATCAGGAAAGACAGTACAATTAAGACATCGTAATCGTACAGTCGTTCCTGATCCCCTGTAGTGCTTACACTGAACAATCAGTCGTTCAGTGTAGGCTCCCTCCCTCATCACTTAACATGCACAATCTGTCATTATTGACAGATTGTGCTGCATGTTAAGGTGATGGACAAGTTTCCGTCGTTATAGTGCATGATTTGTGCACGATTACTGAGCTATTGCACGATTAAGATTTCGTAACCGTGCAATCGTTCAGTAGTATCGCCCAGTATGTACGCACCATTAAGGGGTGGCTGTATGTCACACTTATGGTAACTCCAGTCTTGCTGATTTTTGTTTGCAGTCCAATAGAGATGAGCAAGTCTGACCTCAGTGAGTCCAGGGCAGGATCCACATTGCTCTTTGAATTGTCCCCTTATAATGAATGCAAACAAAACAAATGGCTGAAAAACTTGTATGTAAGTCTATGTGATGTATGCCGAAAGCAAACCTACCACATACACTACTAGTGCTTACCTGCTTGCAACTTGTGACAGTTGCAACTTTGTGAATTGCTTGTTTATTGCAAAAGCATCTGTGCTTGGTATGTCAGGAATTGGGCAAGTGCTATTGCTGAATGGTGGTATTCTTGATGTTCTGATGCTATTTTATTTTGTGGAACAGTGACACCTCTGGCGATGGGGTTCCTCTTGGTAACAAAAGACAGAGGAGACTACAGTATTCCCTACAAGGATAACTGGATATATTTATCACTACCTACAAGGATAACCAGGGTTGGATTAAGGCTTGTCGGGGCCCCAGGGCAACCAAGTTGTGGGGTCCCCTTCCAATTAAATGGACACTCCACTGCCACTCTGCCCCTTACCTTGCCCCACAGTGCCCCCCATGTGCACCATAGTGCCCTGTTTGTTACACAGTGCCAGTCCCTGCTAAACCCCAGCATGTATTCCCAGTCCTCTGTCAGACCACTCTCTGTACATACCATCAGTACCTTTAGCCTGCCTAGATCACCTTCTGCACATATTGCCAGCCCCTCTCAGCCCTCTGTTGTATTTGTAAATAAACCTTTTAATACATTCCTGCCTATAAACTTCTAAGATTCACCTGCCTAGAACCTCTAAGACAAAACCTGCCTATAAACCTCTAAGATTCACCTGCCTAGAACCTCTAGGACAAAACCTGCCTATAAACCTCTAAACACAATGCTAATTGCATACGCAGTATGACCGCAAATAAAGACAGGAGTGGAATCTGTGGTTCCAACGCACAAGTATTATTCAGGTAAAAGTACAGTCAGTTACACGCAATCTATACATTCATAATTTAGGCGTAAAAAGGAAATAATACAGACCAAGTACGGTTATACATACGCTGCGCCTCTGGACCCAGAGATAGACTTCTGACTAGATATCCTCAGTTCACCCAAAATTCAGCATGAACTGGCAAACCAGTGTTCGGACACATGTATTTATCCCCCCCCAGACTGAAACAGGACAAAGGGAGAACTTCCTGCTGATCTCATTGGTTCCCAGAGGAGAAGCATATGTAACGACACATTTAACAGTTTGTTTCAAATAGACTTTCCCTGCCTCTAACAGCCGGAGTCTTTCTGGTAACGCCTCCTTTAGCATCCTAACAGTTGAATCTAAAATATACATTTTGGTTGCTTGTAGGTTCTGCGGTCCATAACTCGAGAATGCATAATGCGATCTCCTCAACGATAGCACCGGGAAACTGTGGAAAGAGTATGCATCAGAACAACTCCAAGAATGACATGTTTATCTTGTATAATTCCTTAGTTAACAAATATCTTTATTTCTTAGCATTTAAACTAACTGAACCTTCTTGAATCATACATTTTGATGCTTATGGAACCTTATGTGCGAATATGTAGTGTGTGGGTATTCGGGGTTTGGTATAAGGACGCTAGTTATTAATGGGTGAGATTTAAGTGCAGAATCTCTCATACACGAAGTGAACATCCAGCAGTGTGGATGGCTGAGGGTTGCAGTTCTACATGCCCTCTGTCAGCAGGCCCCGACCTGGTGTGTGTTCAAAGGAAAACAAAACCTCCTTTGTTCTCACAGACTCTTGTGTGAAATGCAAATGTATTATCACCTCAAACTGTGGGATTTGGGACCATCCTGTCTAGGATTCAGGCAAATCCAATTGTGTAGATATTATATTACAATTGCCACAACTATACTTTATCTGCATCCAGGGATTCCCAATTTGTATGTAAAAATACCCATTGTCTCTTCTTATTTACTTCTACTCAGAAAGCTGGTTTTTCCCATTGCCCTTGGTAGGTTAACAAAAACATTGCCATCTGTTCTTAGCTCCTGAGTTATAACTTGAATTAATGCTGACCACAAAAATGGTGTCTTGCAATCTCATTTCCAAAATGGAGTCTTGCGGCCATTCGCAAGATGGCGTCGCTGCGATTAAATTTTAAACTGAACTTGTCTCACTCAATTATTCAGCTTCGACAGTCCCCCCTTTGATAGCAAACAACATGCTATCACAACCTAATTTGAATCTGTTTAGCCATGCATGAGAATATACCGTTCAATGTTATTATGGTATGACACAGTATTGTCATTTGAACCACTCAGATAATGCGTCTCCGGGAGGGACATAAAACTGCCCTTATACGCACACCACGGATCCTTAAGGGATCATGGGAAAGATGTGGGGATGCACCTATCCTATAAGGAGAGCCTTGGAAGGGGTTCGGACTGCATTACCTAAGATGACTTAAAACAACATAAACGTTATATCCATGCACGACCACTCAAACTCAGGCTACATTGTTATACACTACGTCATAACTCAGGATTGAATTACAGTTCTTCCTTATTATTGTTATTCACATTTTCACAACAATTTACTGTACTGAAATTGGACCGACACTCCCCTGATTTGGCATAGCACTCCTCCTCCTGACTCCACTCCATCAGCTCCGCCATCAGCTCACATCTCCTTTATCGGTCCCCCATCACAGACACCGAGCATCCCCAAACAGATCATCATGACAAAAAAAATAAAACTGTGGAAAAAAAAAACAAGAACTAGGATGACCACAGCAGACCACTCCATTGCTTGAAGCACTGATCTACACATTTCTTTAGCTCAGATATCTCACCGTCACCTTTTTAATCCTTCCGGCACAAGCTCGCAATCGACAGGTCCACGTTATCGGCCTTGTCTCTGCCTTGTATCTCCACCGGTTGGTTAACCTCCCTATAGTGAGCAGAATGGACCCACATATCTTCCCTGGCCACCCTTTGAGGATGCTGTATCGTCAGATACGGACCTTTCCACCGATCAGTCAAACAACCTGAGCTAAAAAAAAATTTGGATCATAACAAATTCTTCCAGATTTGACATCATGACAGTTTGCATTAGACATGTTAGTTAATAACACTTCCAATTTCGGTTATTCTCATTCATCTTCGTGAGACCCTGCACAGTAACCTCATTATCATATTTTCACATGAGGCTGCCTGTTTGGACAGTATCTCAAAGGGGGGGCAAATAAAGGAAAAGACAATCTGGGATAATCTCAGTGTTGTTACCCATCATCTTACACATGTTCTTGGAAACGTCACCTATAAAATAAGTCCCCCTATAATTTTTAATAATTCTAGGGATATAGTATCTGCATACAGGTTCCTGCAATTAAATCTTGTTATCAATAGCTACTGCTCTAAATAATGCCTGTGCCACTGGGTTGGATAGTATTCCAAGTAGTCGACCTCAGCCTGGCATGGCTGCCGTTTATCCATAGCAACCTTGTGTCCTATGAGTGGGAGATAAAGCACAACAGTTTAATATAATTTAAACATGACCCAAAATACAACAATAAATCATCCACATTTTACATTAGAACAGATCCATTGATAGGTTGAAAAGATTATAAACAGTCATATAAGGCCTGGGAGAAGATACTGGGGTTACCTATGAACTCATGGGAACTCGTGTTCCTGTGTGGTGTTCTTCGCTTTGCAGTACTTATGTGTCCCACTTGGTGACAGTTAAAACATAGGGCCTGATTCAGACCCACTCGCGAGCGGCTGTCCGCTCGCAAGTGGGTCGATGCTATGGACTGAGCATGCGCACGACGGAGGGAGCTCCGTCGTGCGCATGCGCCAGACGCGACGAGCGAAGGAAAGTCCTTCGCTCGTTGTGTCCAATCAAAGGGGGCGTGCTGTCAATGTTGATTGACAGCACGCCCCCTTTGGTGGGCGTGCCGGGGGCGTGCCTCCCTGACGGGGGCGTTCCCACGGGAACGCCTCCCGTCAGAAGCCGGCCCACTGACATCACTAGTGATGTCAGTGGGAGTGATTTTGGCTCTGATAGAGCCAAAATCACTCCGGAGCTTGCGGTTGAGAAACTCAACCGCAGGCTCTGGCTCGCAAATTCGATGGTCGCGATGGTCTCGACCATCGCGACCATCACAATGCACGCTCGTATAGCCTGTGGGTGGTGACCCACAGCTATACGAGCGTCCAGGAGGACGCTCCATGAAAATGGAGCCCGGCCCTCATTCAGAGCGTGCGCTCTGCTCAGAGCGTACGGCTCTGAATGAGGGCCATAATTTTGAACGGGGTGGATGAAAAGATTGTTGTGGGATTTGAGCAAGAGGGAAAGGTGGTGGGTATGGGTAAGGATAGGGAGGGTAAGGATATTGTGGGGGATATGAGTATGGGACCTGTGGTTGTGTATGATATGTGGGGTAAGGATGTGTTTGCTGTGGTGTGGGATTGGTGAGGACATGTAATTGTTCAGGTGCAGGTGTGTGTGTGGGTGCAGGTGTGTCGGTTGGCTGTGATGTTAACGTCATTCTCTCCAGAGCTTGTATACTGACAGCCATTAATTTTTCGCTCTGGGTCTCCCTCTTTTTTGAGATGTTTTTGTCATGTTCTATGGCAGACTCTATGAGGTTATCTATTGTAAGTCCCCGCCAGCCAGGCTGTGAGGTCTGAACCCGAGTCTTTAAATCGTCTTTCAGACCGTCCATGAGTACCGTGACTATCATTCCCCTGTGGTGAGTGCTATCTTTAATATCTTCTATCCCAGTGTACTGGGTGATAGCCTGCAGAGCCCGGTCGCAATATTCTTCTGCAGTTTCACTCTCTTTTTGCTTAATTGTAAAAATTTTGTTCCAGTTAACTACTACTGGAAAATATACACCCAATTGAGTTACAATGCGGGAAATGTTACCTTGGTTTACTTGGTCTGTTAAGGGAACGTCGCCATCCAATACACAGTCCGTGATAAATTGTGTCACGTCGGTATTGCGTGGTAGACAGGCCCTTAACACCACACGCCAATCTTTATTAGTGGGCTCATGAGAACTACCCAAATTTCTCAAAAATCTTTGACATTTGGCTAGTTCCTTTTTGGGATTGGGGAAATCATTTCTGATGGAATTTAGTTCTGCTCTTGTCCATGGACAATGCATTACTACTTCCCTCGTGGGCACTACACCGTTTGCATCTGCATTTCCATTTGGAACAGTTATTGTCCGAATGGGATGCAGACCGGCAGCGTTGCTACTTCTGACCTGGTTACCTGGCTGGGGGTTTAATCTGCTGCTGCTACGTATGGTATTAACAACTTCCTCAATGGGTGCAGAGGGTATTAACACTTCCCTTGCTGTTACCGATAGAGACGGCGGCACCACTCGTAATTGTGGTGATGCAGCATCTATCATTTGTACAGCATGGGAAATAGCAGACATTACAATAGGCTCATCTTCTACATCATAAACATTTTCTTTATGGTTACTTAAGAGAGGGTACAAATTACTTGTTAAATTTTTATTGGTATTTTTGGTAACCGTACTTGCACCTCCATCCACATAAGGTGGGGGAGGTGAGCGTGAACTGCTGGCAATACTCTCCACGACGCTACTTTGCCGCACGTGCGCGCCAATTTGCGGCTCGCCCGTATTGCATCTCAGCGTCGTGGATGTATTTTCTGGCAATGCGTTCGCAACGCTAGTTTGCGTCGTTTGCACATTTTTAAGCCAAGCATCCCCTTCATGCTGCCATATTTTTTTTAAACATTCAAAATACTTAATCTTTTTCTCTCGGGATCGCACCATACTGATGTGATCCTGGACATTATCTAACACATTTTTATTAAAACTACCAATTCTGGGAAACGGTCTAACACTCTTTCTCGTCATATTAAACCATATATCACAATACCTTATTGCATAAGTACCGTACTTAGGCCCTCATTCAGACCCGGACGCAAGTGGCCGTTCGTACGTTCGGCGTACGTTAAAAAATATGTAAATTCAAGCACTCGCTCGTATTTTCGAACGCAGCCAAACATCCTCCCCAAACTCAACCGACCCCTCCTCTAACTAACGAGCGTGCCAAATAGCGAGCGTACATCCCCGAAATGGCTTGAAGGGAACGCACGCACAAGTACAACCCGGAAGTGGGACTGTCAGATTTCGATTAACTGCTCGTTTTTTCTGCCTACCTCCCTCAATCGTATCATTGCAATCAATATATCAATTAGCTTAATTGTTTTTTTTTTTTTTTTTAACACAATGCAATAAACTTTAATCTTGTCCGTGTTTGTGTTTACCCGCAGAATACGTACGGCTTAAACATTCGCTTTTATTTGTCAAAATACATGTTAGCCCCAATTAAACAATTGTTCTATTTGTTTTTCTACCCGCATATTTCCCGGGGTTCATTTCTTTATTTAAATTTGCTTACGCATGTCACTGCATCAAGCCTATCATAACTCTCAAGAGATTTCTGGCCCTCTCGAACACATGACTCATACACTAACCAATAGAATTGGTCCTGTTAATTACCCAAATACATTAGCCAATCAAAATTATTTTTGGCTCTTTATTAAAAATGATTTTTAACAAATACACATTGCCATCATCAGAGCCTCCGCATTCACCAGGCGCGAGCTGCTGGTGCTAACGGAGGTGATGGATAGGCGGATCACCAGCCAGCCTCCACCCTTCACCAATCGCGAAAAGCGTTCCGCATATGCGGAGGTACGGGGCCGCCTGCGCTCCTTCTGCTCACGTCGCCAGATCGGGCAGCTGGAACGCAGGTGGTCGGACCTGCAACGGCGGACGCCCCGCTTGCTGGCATGCTTTCGCATGCAGATCGCTGAAAGTAAGTTTTAGGGACTGTGGTTTTCATGTTTCTCTTTGTGGCCCTAACTGCGTGTGCATGTTTTCATGTATGTCATATTTATTCATTGTACTCATATCTGCATGGCCATGTTTTCATGCATGTCATATTTATTCATTGGACTCATATCTGCATGGCCATGTTTTCATGTATGTCATATTTATTCATTGGACTCATATCTGCATGGCCATATTTTCATGTATGTCATATTTATTCATTGGACTCATGTCTGCATGGCCATGTTTTCATGTATGTCATATTTATTCATTGGACTCATATCTGCATGGCCATGTTTTTTCGTTTTTTTGTGTCATAAAATAGTGTTTTTCGCGGATTTTGGTTGAAACTAACCACAATTTGTTTCACATCTTGTAGGGGCACAGCGAAGACTACGGCGTCATCGTCATCCAAGATGGCGCTCACGCCCACTCTCCCCAACCCCCAGCCAACCCTCCACAACCCCAAATTCCCCTATTTCCCACTCCTCCCCAGCCTGCCAAGACCCTGTGCCCGATATTTCGGGGCTCCTTCCCCTCCATCCCAATTCCCCCTCTCCTCCAACCACCCCTCTTCCAACTAACCCCTCCCCGGCTTCCGAAATAACCCCGCCCAGATCGTTGGGGAATGGAGGCACCTCCGAGGAGGACGAGGGAGTGCCATCTGGAGCTGCCGTTTTTTCAAACGGTATGTTTTTGATTTTGTTTTTTTTTCGCCACAAACTGTTTGTATGTAATCATGTGTCGTTCCCTTTTTGTGTGTTTTTTGGTAGACTTTTGGGGTTTTTTCGGGTTGCCTTTACCTGTTACTGCTGATTTCACCATACACATATCACACCTGTCGGAATCTGTTTTTTTGACTTGTATTTTTGGGCTACGCCATTTTGGGGGGGTTTTAATGGTGTAATTATGTTTTGTTTCAAAATATTTTCATTTTTGGTTTGTTTGTTTTGGCTTGTTTTTTAATGTGGTTTCATTATTGATGTATTAATCCCCACACTTTTCTAACCCACAGAGGAACAGAGGCGTAGGGCTGAATTAGCCGGCTGTGTGGCCCGTATGCGGGAAAATATAATCGGTCTGCTGGTGGTCCTTGACCATATGTCGGTCCTCCTTAGGGACTAGTTTTTTTTTTTTTTTTTGATAAATGTAAATAAATTTTTCTTTTCAACTTAACGTTCTGTCTCATTCGTTGTTTCAAAATCAGAGATTGTTTACACTGACATAAGTAGACTCTTCCAGCAAGGATTTGCAATTTTTGTCACTAAGATTGTGTGTTGTTTTTTTAAGGAAAACAGGCACAAGAAACACCTAACAGTAACAATTTCTTGTCCCTTTTTTGGTGTTGTCAAAATTAGATATTACAACATTTTACAGGTTCCTATTTGGGGTGCAAGCTGCTTAGGCCGATATTACGAAGCCAATTGATTGTACAGGATTCCTTTGGGTGTTGGTTTGGACCCAGAAAACATATTACATTTTAGCTCAACTTGCGTCATTACTGGATTACCCCTTAGGCAAATGTAACGTGTGTGATCCTGGTTACACTTGCTTGTAACGTTCCAAAAAAGGTACAAAATTACACTCTCAAGACATTTATTCACAACATAACTCCAAAATCAAAGTGGTCACTCACAAACAAAACACACAGTGATAATCATAAATACAACACAGACCAAAAACAGAAAAAAAACACACAACAAATCAAGAACTGGTTGACGAAGGACCATGCCAACATGATTCCACAAATATGGCGTTGCAATATGGGTTCCATAATATATTCCAAAAATTTCCACATAAAGGTTTTTTTACGGGTAGCAGGAAGTAGTCATCGTTGGAGTGCCAAAGATTATGTTAAAAAACAGAAGATGGAGCAAATAATAAAAATTAATTAGATGTTCTCAAACAAACCGTACCACATTGGGTATAAACACTGTTGTTTTGACAAAAATTACCTAAAATATCGGGCCACCACATCATCGCGTATGGCCCCCCACATACTGACCTCCGACCAACCTCGGGGGGGCCCATCCTCAGGTAAGGCATCCTCTGGCTGCATTGGGACACCACTCCTTATGGCGATGTTGTGAAATATCCCACACAGGACCACAATTTTCGAAACCATATCCAGCAAATACATGAGCTCGCCACCAGAGCGGCGGAGGCATCTGAATCGGCCTTTTAAAAGGCCGATACAGCGCTCCACCACTTGCCTGGTGGCTGTAAGTGCGGCATTAAACTCACTTTGTGGCCCTGGTGTGGGAGCCAAATAAGGAGTGAGCAGCCAGGGCGTGCAAGGGTAGCCACTGTCTCCTTGTGAAAAAGAATAGACAACATCAGGATCACTCTGTAGGAAGCTTAACATTGTTATGTACTAAAGGTCTACACTAACCCAGAAGCCACGCATCACAAGCTTGTAGGTTGTTTAATTTGTGCCATATCCCTGATTGCCGGATGACGAAGGAGTCATGTGCAATTCCTGGTAATTTTGCATTCAGGGACAGGATCTGGAGGGAGGCATCACATATCACCATTACATTCAGGGAGTGATAGTGTTTCCGGTTTCGAAATATGGCCTCCAGCCGTGCTGGAGGCTGAAGTGGTATGTGAGTACCATCCACAACCCCTATGATGTGTGGGAAGCCAGCTATTTGGTAAAAATTGGCCTTGGCCACACTAAGGGCACCCATATCCAAAGGCATTTGATTAAAATGATGGAGGTGCTTGAAAAGTGCCTCCATCACTGCCCTCAGGATCCGGGAAAAGGAGGATTGTGAGATGCCCGCCACTATTCCCACCGTTGTTTGAAACGATCCTGAGGCACAGAAATGTAACACCGCCATAAATTGCGTAAGTGGTGGTATTGCTGTAGGACTGTCAATTTGCAGCTCAAGATCACTCTCTATTAATGAGAGAGTGTCTATGATGATTTTGGGAGGAAGACGGTAGCGTCTTAAAACCTCATCATCGGGCATTCCAAAAAGGGTGACACGTGTTCGAAATATCTGGGGCCTTGCACGCCTACGATGCCTACGCCTGGGACGAGATTGAGGTTGGTCGGCTTCCGGGAGCATGGCCAGAACAATCCGACCCAGATCAACCTGAAATGGCAAGATTTGAATGTAAGGCTTTTTAACCCCCCCCCCCAAAAAAAAATAAACTTAGCTTGATGATACCATCCATTGATGCTTACATGCCGGTGTATTGTCATGATACGTGCAAACTGGAAATAATCACAAAATAAAAATACATAATTTTATGCTGGGCATTTCTGATTTAAAATTTTGTGTAAGACACAACATAAAAGGGGAAAAACACACATTTTCCCAAAGAGCAAAACGACATTGCGCAAACTACATCAAATTGGGGCTAAATGTAAGCAACAAATGCTAAAGGGAAAACACAAACAATGTAATGGGATGAATAAGCATTTAAAAATGCGCTAATTAGTTCGCAAATACAAGTCACAATAAAAACTGATAAAAATGCGCTAATTAGTTCGCAAATGCAAGTCACAATAAAAACTGATAAAAATGCGCTAATTAGTTCGCAAATAAAAGTCACAATAAAAACTGATAAAAATGCGCTAATTAGTTCGCAAATACAAGTCACAATAAAAACTGATAAAAATGCGCTAATTAGTTCGCAAATACAAGTCACAATAAAAACTGATAAAAATGCGCTAATTAGTTCGCAAATACAAGGTAAAAAATACGCAGCACCAAAAAAAAAACATTGTAAAAACATTTCTGAGTAAGAAAATCAAAGGTTACAAGTGTAAGGCCAAACAAAGTTGCGTAAAGACAAACATGAACATTTACAAAACAATTAAACAAATTAACTTACCAAGAGATAATATATAAGATTCCGGATCAAAAGGTCTTTGGGGCAGAGCCCAAAAAAAACCTAAGAGAGATGAAATGACGCCAAAAAAACGTTAGAAAAATCAGAAACAGAAGGAGACACAAATTGAACCAAAGTTAGACTTCCAAAAACTAACCAAAACAAGAAACGCCAAAAAGAAATCCAACAGAAAAAATGCGAACGGAAAAAAGAAAAGAAAATATATCAACAAAAAAAACCTTCCACCAACGCAAACTCCAAAACCCGCCAACAATCAACTCCGACCAACGTAACCTCCAACAATCCAAAAACGCCACCTCGACTCGAGACGCCCCAAGCCATAAATAGTGTTTAGTTTCCCGCACAAATTAAGGAGGGATCATAGGAACGCACAATCAATGATGCGGCCGAAAAATAAGGACGCATGTATAAATACGTCACGAGCCAAACCAAACATTCTGGTGTATTTCTTGTTTAGAGCTCAGACATGGCTACAGACCAGGGAAACAATGGGCAACAGTCTGGCGGTAAGTATTTCAGGCATTTTGAATCAATGATTAATTAGAAACATAATATAGTGCAAGTTGTGAAGTTGACAAATCTCAAAATTTAAACAAATAGGTGAGGAGGATGACATGGAAGAGGCTGCCGGGCCCAGTATTCCGGGCAAAGCTGGCAAAAAGAAAAGGCAGCCACAATTCACAAGAAAGGAGATGGAGGTTTTGATTCAGAAGTGTGTGGACATCCTGCCACAGGCAGACAGGAATATGAGTGCAAGCCAGAAGTGGAGAATGTGGGAGGAGGTAGCCGTTGCTGTCAATAGGGTGGGTGATTATGTCCGTCTAGCCCGGGATGTCAAACGGCGGTAAGTAAAAACTTGACCACCCTAAAACCAAAACCAAAATAAAATAAAAAATAATGGTTCCTTTTTCACCCACAGATGGCAAGACTTCAAATATCGCCTGAAACAAAAAATGGCGGACAGGGCTAGGCATGCAAGGGGGACAGGTGGGGGTCCCACCCCTGTGTCATTGGAGTTAAATGATTTAGAAGAGCTGGCACGGGTGTGTGCAGGCTGTGGAGGTGTTTGGCTTGTCCAACACGGATACGGACATGCCAGACTTTGCGGCTCCTCATGTTGTCCCAGGTAAATATTGTGATGTAACCAACTCTGAAATGTTATTGTGCCAATATGTAGATTCTAATGTGAGTCTTTTCTCATTTTCCCAACAGAGACACAGGCGGATGAGTCTGCTCCAGAGGGGAGCCTTGGCCGCAGAATTTCTGCTGACTCTGCAGGGGAGGAACCAGTACATCCGGCTGAGGACCCTGCAGAAGCCAGTCCAGGGCAATCCCCCTCGCAGGCAGTGTCCCTCCTCACAGAACTCAATTTTAAATCGGATTTCCATAGGAGATTCTGCAGAGGATGGACGCCAGTCTGGTACGGGTGGCTGAGGCCCTGGAGCAAAATGCTGCGGCCAACGTGACCATTGGTCAGGCCCTGGCGGAAAATACCAGGGCCAACATCCGCATCGCCAATGCCCTGGAGCAGCTCGTTCGCCAGCACATGGTGGAGCCGACCTCCCTTCCTGCCGGAACATCAGGATCCTCCACCTCTGGCACAACATCAGCCAATCCTCCAAATGTGCCTAGCCCTGTGCCTAGTCCAGAGGCCACAACATCTGCCTCTGGACAGGCCAGCCCGATGACATCCCGCACCCGGTCTGGCGCCCTCCCTCCCCCAGCCAAACGGGCGAAAAAACGTTGACAGCATTGGCTACTTTTCCCACACTGCTCCTGTGCTTGCCTCATATTCCTTTCTGGCCAAAACTTCCCTCTCCTTTCTTGTGAATTGTTTTTAATTTTTTGCTTTACGTTTACAAAAATTTTTTTGTTTGCACAATTAATAAATATTGTGGAATGAACACTGCAAAAAATGTTTGTGTAAAATATGTGCATGATTTTTATTTTGGATAGCAATAAATTTACATCAAATGTACGACTTTGTATTCTGACATTATTGACAAAATGGGTTACATTTAATCCGGGCCCACAAGGCAACAACGTTCAACAACAACATTTTACATGGGGAAAAAAAAGGGCTCTTTAAGGAACGTTTAAAATTTTACCTAAGGATGCAAATTCACCTGGCAAAAACAAAATGGCCCAAAAAACCTAAACATGATGACATTATTGTTACAATAGTCGAAAAACCAAAAAATGAGCCCAAAATAAACCCCCAGAAATGTACGCAAATTGATTGTGTAATCCTGACATTAGCAGCTATGATTTCCACCTGCGTTCGGTTTTGTGCTAACCCAAAAAACTGATTTCCAAACACATACCAAGCCGGTTTTCAATCCAACACTAACTGATTTTCTGACAAGACGTGATTAATCGATGCTACATCGTGGAGTGCCGGAACGGAGGAGAAGGCCATCGCCAATGTGGTCGAGTAATCCAGACCCTAAGCTGTGCGAGCATTTTGAAGGCAAAGAGGATCATCCAGTGACGTATGAGTTGGTACGAACACATTTGACGTTCGCATTTGTTAATGTATGTACGCCCCAAAAACGCCTCGCCACGCCTGCGTTTTTCCATCTCCTCCCCCGTCAACACCCAAAAACGCCCTGTTCTGTCAATCACATTTGACATGTCACTTCCTGTACGCTATTTGACGAACAAGACAAAAAAAACTCGCAATCTGCCGTACGCACATGCGCAGTGTAACACCGACGCATGCGCTGTGTCACAACATCGGAACGCAACGAGCGTACTGCTGTTAACGAACGGCTCTGAATGAGGGCCTTAGTATGCATAATACGACGGGCTGATCCAATTGGAGCTTTCATTAGCAGCACATCATTGTCTAACATTTCTACTGTTTGCGTGGCTCCCATTCTGAGACAAAGTCCTACGCTTTTCAATAAAAATTTAAACTGGTGAAAGACAATCAAGATACTTTCACTTACCTACGGACGAAATTTCTAGATGTGCCCGCTCACCTACGGAAGAAATTCTAGATGCTCCCCGCTCATCTACGGAAGAAATTCTAGATGCTCCCCGCTCACCTACGGAAGACATTCTAGATGCTCCCCGCTCACCTATTATCTCTCAGCTCACAATCACACCTAGTGCGGTTCAACTACAATGCTCAAATATTATTGAACACTGCAGTCACACTGAGAGCCGGTCCCTAACAAAAATAACAAACCATACACCTGCTCTGTGTACTGAACGGTAAGCTGCTTACCGAGCGGCTAGGCTAACCCTTGCACCTAGCCCTTAAGGATCATACGATACCCTTAACTGTCCAACACATACTCACTGTTACACACTTTTTCTCTGCGCAGAAAATAAACGTTTAACCCAGATATTGTTAGATAGAAAAAAAAATGTAAACCTTAATGGCTTTGTTCAAGCACGTGGCAGCAGAACCGGAAGTGCGTATACGCTTATTGTGCGACCGGCCGCATACACAATGATGCGACTACCAAACAAGCGTATAATTACTTTTTGACTGCGTACGCAAAAATGCGTCTCAGCCGCATACTCAATACTGCGGCACCCCTCTAAACGTAAGGTTCTATCAACAGAGAAAAAAAACTTTTTTTTTTTTTTCTCTCTTGTCCCTGGATTCTGATCAGCGCTTCCTCTACACAATAACCGGCAGTACGCTATCAGCAACACTGTGGTAATGAAAGACTAATGCGTCTCTCAAAAGGCGCCTCCACCCTTTTGCTGAGAGAGGACTGACGGAGTGTTATCATGTATCAGATAGTGTGATAAACCGATGAGCCCCCACTGTTGTATTTGTAAATAAACCTTTTAATACATTCCTGCCTATAAACCTCTAAGATTCACCTGCCTAGAACCTCTAAGACAAAACCTGCCTATAAACCTCTAAACACAACGCTAATTGCGTACGCAGTATGACCGCAAATAAAGACAGGAGTGGAATCTGTGGTTCCAACGCACAAGTATTATTCAGGTAAAAGTACAGTCAGTTACACGCAATCTATACATTCATAATTTAGGCGTAAAAAGGAAATAATACAGACCAAGTACGGTTATACATACGCTGCGCCTCTGGACCCAGAGATAGACTTCTGACTAGATATCCTCAGTTCACCCAAAATTCAGCATGAACTGGCAAACCAGTGTTCGGACACATGTATTTATCCCCCCCCAGACTGAAACAGGACAAAGGGAGAACTTCCTGCTGATCTCATTGGTTCCCAGAGGAGAAGCATATGTAACGACACATTTAACAGTTTGTTTCAAATAGACTTTCCCTGCCTCTAACAGCCGGAGTCTTTCTGGAAACGCCTCCTTTAGCATCCTAACAGTTGAATCTAAAATATACATTTTGGTTGCTTGTAGGTTCTGCGGTCCATAACACGAGAATGCATAATGCGATCTCCTCACCGATAGCACCGGGAAACTGTGGAAAGAGTATGCATCAGAACAACTCCAAGAATGACATGTTTATCTTGTATAATTCCTTAGTTAACAAATATCTTTATTTCTTAGCATTTAAACTAACTGAACCTTCTTGAATCATACATTTTGATGCTTATGGAACCTTATGTGCGAATATGTAGTGTGTGGGTATTCGGGGTTTGGTATAAGGACGCTAGTTATTAATGGGTGAGATTTAAGTGCATAATCTCTCATACACGAAGTGAACATCCAGCAGTGTGGATGGCTGAGGGTTGTAGTTCTACATGCCCTCTGTCAGCAGGCCCTGACCTGTTGTGTGTTCAAAGGAAAACAAAACCTCTTTTGTTCTCACAGACTCTTGTGTGAAATGCAAATGTATTATCACCTCAAACTGTGGGATTTGGGGCCATCCTGTCTAGGATTCAGGCAAATCCAATTGTGTAGATATTATATTACAATTGCCACAACTATACTTTATCTGCATCCAGGGATTCCCAATTTGTATGTAAAAATACCCATTGTCTCTTCTTATTTACTTCTACTCAGAAAGCTGTTTTTTCCCGTTGCCCTTGGTAGGTTAACAAAAACATTGCCATCTGTTCTTAGCTCCTGAGTTATAACTTGAATTAATGCTGACCACAAAAATGGTGTCTTGCGATCTCATTTCCAAAATGGAGTCTTGCGGCCATTCGCAAGATGGCGTCGCTGCGATTAAATTTTAAACTGAACTTGTCTCATTCTATTATTCAGCTTCAACACCTCCCAGCTCACCCTCTGCACATACCCCCAGTCTTTGCTAAGAACTCCCAGCTCACCCGCTACACACACTGAGCCTCTGCATGTATCCTCAGTCCCTGGTCAGTCCTTTCTCCTCACCCTCTACACATACCGCCAGTCCCCCCAGAGTTCTCATCTCCTTAGCCCTGTTTATCTTGTACACATCTTTCCACAGTGGCATAAGTTCATCCCAGATGCCCGGAGACAAGTTATAATATGGTGCCCTCCCAGTCACAGCCACTGACACTGTAATGTAGCAATTCTTATGCAGACAGGCTATAGATAGACGGAGGCAGCAGTTGATGGTCTGACACGGATCTTTCCACTAGTGTATGGTGGCTTCTCAGGTGCCGGGAAGAGGTGCCATGTATAGGGCGGCCGTGATGGTACACTCTGGGTACATAATTACAGCCCTAAGTAGGGTGAATATGTTGTGGACAATGGAGGAGGTGCCCCTTCAGAGCTGGAGCCCTGCAGCAGGCGCCTCCATTGTCTCCCATAGTTCTGCCCTATCTCCCCAGTTTCTACTTCAGGGTCCATAGGGGGTCCACAGGGTTGACCTTGGGGTATAGGTTGGGAACCAAATCCGGGCACCACGCAGTTAAAGCTTTTAGCTCCCAGGATGCACTTGGGTCCACTCTCCCTATAACCCCACCCCCAAGCCAGAGGCACCTCAGTTTAAGTTGGTGCCCGGCCGGAATCGGGTCACCGTTTAGTGTAGTGGGGAGCTGATTAGCAGCCCCTAAGCTTTATTTTTTTCTAAAGGACAGAGTTTTTTATTTTTACTTTGGATTCTTCAGAGCGGCAGCGTCAGACTGTCCATAGGACGTCTAAGCTGCCGCTCCGTCACCCCGCTGGCGCTGAGACGCCAGTACAGATCTGGGGATCTCAGCGGGACCCCAGAGTCTGTACTATCCGGACTCTGCGGGCGCCCAGGACTGCTGCCGGATCCACGGGGAGCAGGTAAGGCGCGGGTCACCGCTTGCGGTGATCCGCGCATTTGAAATGCAGTCCTGTGCCTCCGGTCTCTGGGGACAGACCGGAGGCGCCGGCAGTGGCGGCGGGCCCCCCATACCCCGTGTGTCCACTAGACCACCAGGGACTTAGTGTTCGGTGCAGGGAGCCGGCGTCCCGGGGGTTAATAGCCGGCCAGGGGAGACAGCCTTCCCTGTTACAGCGGCTCCTCCCCTCAGCTCAGCGCGCCTTTCAGTATCCATAGTCTGGCGTCGCTGAGCTGCTTCCTCCGCGGGCCACGCTTCTTCTGAGGTCTCCAGCGGCCATTTTCTCTGTGGTGCAGCAGAGATCTCCGGAGATGGCAGTGAGCCCAGTCCCCCTGCGTACCTCACCATCAGGTCAGTGTACACAGCGCTGTAGCCATCCCAGACACTGAATCTGGGTAAGTTGCATGCAGTGTAATAGTGCAGTATATTATATGACATGTTTATGTATATATGTGTATATCTGCATTGTATGTGACTTATGCTAGTGCTGACTGTACTTTATTCTCTCACCTGTCAGTGTATATCTATCCCTTTCCTTATCTGCCCTAATACAGCTGTACTTGGGGTGGTTCTGAGACTCACATTTATATACTTGTTAATATTTGTGAGGTTTGTCACATACTGTTGCGTGCTGCACGTTGCCATATTTTGAGTGGAACTGTGTGTTGCATACGCTGAAAATGGGTCCCTGCAGCTAATTTTTAGTATCAGTCAGGACCAGTATAGCGCTGCTGGATCACAAGGCTTGGTCAGATATGTCTGACCAGGAGATAGAGTGTTATACTGCACCCATTTTTACTATCCTGCAAGCCATGTGCTGCAGGTGTTAGTGCGGAGGATTTAACTCTTAAAGGGTTCTGTATGTGGCGTCATCGGGTGCCGGCCCCTTTCACGACCCCCTTGGGCGGTTTGTTTTCTCGGGATCCTCTTAATTGCGGATCGCCGGGCGGGCACCATTGTTGTACCTCACTTGGGGTTACTTCACCATAATGCCCTTTTTCATCTCAGGGTATCTCGCAGTTTCTTGCACATCCCCTGTGACACAGACTACCGCTCCCTACAGGGGTTTTTCGAGTATATGAATTCCCCCTGGTGCCACAATAGTCTGTCATGCCCCTTGCAGGGATTACCACAACAGCCACACTGGGTGGATGTCGTTTTTCTATGAAACGCAAATTGGCGTGGTTGACGCCCTGTGGTTACTTCCCAGTTGGCTCTGCCGTGAACTGGATACTGTTTTGGGCTCTTTCCCTCTTACACGGGGGGAAGCCTATCTCAAGTATTATTATCCCTGTTTTAGGGCTGGTAGCAGGTCCATTCTGGTTAGAGTGAATGTTGACCTGCACCTGTATCATACACCCTCAGTATTACGTGCCTTCTGGTTCCCTGTTGCTGACTAGCGGGTGGATCGCATGGCGGGACTCTGGCTGTTGCCAGATATGAGGTATTACAACAGTGTTTGGTCTCCTGTCACAAATTCCCTGAGGGTCATCATGAGCCCCTCCTGGGGTGGATGGGCATGTTACTCGTCTGATTACAGACGTTACTACGCCTCCCATTCCTGCGTGGTCGGATTCTTCTGATCCGTAGGTGGTAACTCTGCCTGAAATCAGTATACTCGCTTTCAGGGGTTGTTACCCATCCTACCATGGCTATAGCATGGTTGGTTAATACTATTGCATACTGAGCTGATGCATTTGTAATGTTTTTTCCCCTCCAACACGTCTGGGGTTCAAATGTATTTGGTCGCTCACGTAATATATGCAGTTGTCATAGGTGGACATGCCTATATTGGATACCAGCTCCTAACTTTCAGAGTTCCGGCTGCGACGGTATCCTCCGTAATACCCTATGGCTGCGCTCTGGGAAAGCAGAGGTGCAGATACCATCTATAGGGTATATCTTGTTGGGTCCTGACCTTGACAGTGGCAGTACAAATTTTCCGCCTTCAGCTATGCTCACTATAGGGCTTCAGACTATTAAGTCTTTTTGTCCTCTGGGTCAGCCTAAAGGTCTGTTTCTTCATAGACTGTCGGCCTTTACAAGGGCCGACATATCCAGTTCCGAGCAGGCCTGGACTGCCAGCCGATCCTGCTTCTGAACCTACGGATATATCGTCAGCCTGACGAGACAGGCCTACCACTGGGAGATGGCGATTTTCTCAGTTTGCCCGGTACTAGTGTCTAGTTGCCGCGGCTACGTGGGTAGGAGGGTACGCACTCTCTTTGCTCAGGCGGCCTATTTCCATGTGATGGTACTCAGGCCCTTATTCGGAACAGGGCCTTACAAATCCAGAAAGCTATACAGTTGTTGCGGTAAGCGGAGCTAATTGGGCCATCCCCACTTTCTCAGCGAGGGACTGGTTGTTCTGCTTTCTTTCTGGTGCGGTGGCTGAATGGTCCTCTTTGGCCTATTCTCTGTCTCATTTCCCTGAACCAGTTCCTAAAGCTACCTGGGCTCAGGAGGCAATCCCTATGCTCCATCATACTATGTTTGGAACCTGGGGACTTTATGGTATCACTGGATATACAGGACGCGTGCCTACGGGTACTTACAGAGACCTTACCTCAGCATGGACTGAGGTTTGCTGTATCACAGCACTTACGATTTTTCGGGCTCTGCCTGTTGGGACTGCTCTCAGCCCCACAGGGGTTTACCAGCGTTTTGGATTTTCTGACAGTTCTTCTGTTCAGTATATCCCAATGCTCCTGTACCTGGATGGCCTCCTGCTCTTAGCAGGATCACCGGGGTACTTTACAGCCAGGTCAGGTTGACTGTGGCTTCTTCAGGGTGCAGACGTTTAATCAATGGGGAAAAAGTCCTCCCTGCATCCCTTTCTGGGTATTCTTCGCCTAGGAGCCCTGCTGGATTCTCAGAATCTGAGAATTCTTCTGGCGTAAGACGGCATCTCCACTCTTCCATTAGGAGTACATGGATGTCTGCGCAGTCGACATATGTCTTTACACTCTGGGATGCATGGTCCACTATTCAGTGTCTGCCTTTGGAAGGGTGGAATGGGCTTAGTTCCATTCCAGGCCTTTCCATAATTGGCTTATCTTCAGATGGAACAAGTTTTTTCTGTCTGATCACTGTTCAAACGATGATGCTCTCCCCGGAGGCAAGTCGGTCCCTTTTCGGGTGACTATGGCCATCTCGTCCAGGGTATTCTTTGCTAAGGACAGTGTCTGGTTCGCATCCATTTCAGTGCAGTTGGATGTCTGTCGATTCCACCCTGTCAATTAACTTGTTGGAACTTTAGCCTGTCTTGGGCCTTCACTCTGGCATAGCCCTTGTTTCCCGGTGAACCTGAAAAAGTTCAGCCCGACAGGGTCAGAACAGTGGCTTCCTTTTTAGCAATACTGTTCGTTGGGTGGCAATGTCAGGTATGTCATACATTCGGACATTGTCTGAGGGTCTCCTCCCGACCATGTCGACAGTGTTCATTTCAGGTGCTCTCCATTGGGAAGCGGGAGTCCTCAGCCATCACGACGTGCATCCAGGGGACTAGTCTCTTCCCCAAGAGAGGTTTCATCTCCTGGTGAGCAGGGGGGGGTCCTCCTGAGGTGACCCTCATGGCCTTCTGACTCTATCACACTATAGTGTTACAGTCCAACTCTGGGGATTCTGAAGCAACCTTCAGTGACTCTTTGTCGGTGAAGTGGTTCTTCCAATTTGCGTACCTGTGTTCTCCGGTCTCCATTCTTCCTCGAGGGAAGTGTTTCAATCGAGACGGAGATGCTTTCCTGCTGGTGGCTCCTGATTGCCCCAGATGTCAGGGGTACTTGGTTTTTCGGAGTCTCTCCATCGATACTCCATTCCTGATGCTTCACTGCCCAGACCTGTTGTCTCAGGGTCCTGGGGTGTGCCTTGGACCTGGGTAGTTTGTCTTTGACTGCGTCCCTACAGTGGTCTTACGGCTTCCCTGGCTTTGTCATCGTTAAAATGATTAGAGCACATGGATCAGCTTTTGCTGGGACCTACCACAAACTGTGGCAGCCATAATTCTTATGGTATTATACCTGTCGATATGATCCTCTGGGGTCCAGGATTTCCAGATATTCTGGCATTCCTTCCGGCTGGCTTGGGTTTCACCCTCGGCCTGGCCTTCCTGACAGTGCGGATCTCTACACTGTCAGTATGATTAAGATATGGAATTGCTCCGCTCTGATATCCAGTTCATCCTTTGGAGTGTTTTCTGGATTATGCCTCCATTTGTCCTCCCTAGGGACTCCTTGGGAGTTAGTAGTGGTTCTTCGTTAACTCCGGGGAAAGTTAATGGAACCGCTGGTTGTGATAGCCATTACATGGTCTATTGCTTTGGCTTTCTCTCAGGGAGTTTATATCACCCAGGTGAGTGTCGGAATTGGGAGCGTTCTCATGTGGCTCCCTCTTCTGGAGGGCATCTTGTCAGGGTGTGAGTTGCTCTCACCCTGTGTTTCTTCTTAGTGATTTTTAGGTTCCATATTATTCTGGAACTTATGGTGAGGCCATTCAGTCCCCAGTCCTCTCGGCTGGTGTGGCCTCATTGACTGTGGTCCGGCCTCTTTGGATTTATGTGATCCGTTCAGGTTCCTGAAGGAAACCGGACTCCTTATTGGTGGTCTGAAATTTCTGGTTTTAACAGGAAAGGATGGCCGGCCTATGGCCAAATGTTGGCTGGACGGCCTCGTATGTCTTCTTCAGGGGCCTACCCATGGGTAGGCCTTTCTGTTGTTGATGCTTGTTTTTTCTCGGGCCATGTAACCCTCGTGGGTGGCTCGCTGTGGCGCCTTGGCTATTTTGCCTTGCTAGATGGCCACGTGGTCTTCTGTCCACACCTTTTTAAGGTTCTAGGCATTGGTTTCCTTTGCCTCTCCGGATGCTTCCTTTTTGGCGGCGGATTCTCCTCTCAGCACAGGAGCGTCCCCTCCCTTGGTTGAACTGCTTTGGGACATCCCCAAGGTCAACCCTGTGGACCCCCTATGGACCCTGAAGTAGAAAACAAGAGATATGGTAAGAACTTACCTTTGTTATCTCTGTTTCTACGAAGTCCATAGGGTCCACAGGGCGCCCGCCCTGACGCACCTGGCTTCAAATGGGCTGTGTGGCTGGTCACCGGTTTTCCGTCTCCCATTTCTGTGAGTATGGTTATCGAGTGTTCCAGTTTTCTCTCTCTTTTTCTCTCCTCCTCCGGCCTTTGGCTACTTACAAACTGAGGTGCCTCTGGCTTGGGGGTGGGGTTATAGGGAGAGTGGACCCAAGTGCATCCTGGGAGCTAAAAGCTTTAACTGCGTGGTGCCCGGATTTGGTTCCCAACCTATACCCCAAGGTCAACCCTGTGGACCCTATGGACTTCGTAGAAACAGAGATAACAAAGGTAAGTTCTTACCATATCTCTTGTTATCATTGATACCCAGCACATATGCCCAGTCTCTGACTCCCTGCTCATCCCCTCCACTCTGCTTCTGCTTGGAAGTTGCAGTTTTGATTATCGGCAGCGGAATGTTGTGCACTGTAAGGACACCCAGGGAGGACGCTCAGCATCACAGACATCACAGACTAGCACTGCTGAGCCGCAGAAAGGATCTGTGAGGATGAGTTGTTCCCTACAGCGCAGAGCAGCTCCAGACACCAGTCCCCTCATCAGTGTCACGGACGTGATGTGTCACTTGACACTGATGAAGGAAATTGGGAGCCACTCTGCGCTGCTTGCACTGTGCATGCAGCACACAGTGCAGTGGCAGCCCTTGTCTGGGAACAGGTGTTGCAGGGCACCTGTTTTCAGCAATTTCAGGGTCTACTCAACCATATGTGGGGTTCCCGGGGCAGCCATTCTTCAACCTGATCATGCTTTCCCCACTCTCCAACAGGAACCCCATCCCTGGATGTGCCACTGGACCACAAAGCAACTTTATATATGCCTGCAATTTTTTCATTTCTTTATTTATTTAGTAAAAGCTTTGTTCACTTGCGATATGGGGCCCAATTGCGCCCTACTCAGCATCAGCCCCTAAACATCGACAAACTGTTACGTCTTGCATCTGTCTTTTGTTAAAGACCACCTATGTGTGTAATAACGTCTCGTTACAAATTATGGCAATTTATCTTATTGTAAGAATGGGTCTTTGAAAGTAACTTTGTAAGATGTTTTACCAGTTATTCAACTTTCACAGTTCATAGTCCCTGTCCTGAGCTTATTTTACAATGGGTTATCAATTATTACAGGAATAATAGTATTCACAATGCAAATCGTACATAATTAAAATGCTTGACCCCGTGTAAGAGAAAGGTAAACGTATTTTATTTATCCGGCAGTCAGGTCTCAGCAGGAAGGAAGGAACCCATTGGGAGCATTGCAGAAATGTTTTGGAATGTATAATATGTGTGGTATTTCCCAGAATAGCACCCATGACTTGCTTATTGATTAATGCCAATTGTCTCACAGCCTAGTAACCCTAACACCCATGCCAGTGTCTCATTATAAGTTATAATCATTATGATGAAAACAGTGTGATGGAGAATATAAGCTCTATTAAAGGCTGATTAAATGGGATGCGTTTGGCATCCCGGTGGACGGGAACGCCGACGTTTAAATTACTGGTGCCGGAATACCAATGCCAAAATCCCGGCGGTCGGGATGCTGGCGCCGGGATTATATGCCGAAGGTAAGTAGTGTGGTTGGGGGGAGGGTTAGGTTTAGGGGTTAGGGACTAGGGTTAGGCACTAAGGAGGAGGGTTAGGTTTAGGGTGTGGGGAGGGGAGATTTAGGTCAGGCACTTGGGGGGGAGGTTAGGGTTAGGCACCAAAGAGGGAGGGTTAGGGTAGGGAAAGGAGGAGGATTAACATACCAACCAACAAGTGTCAGTATGATAACCCTGTCGGGAACCCGGCGTCGAGATTCTGAGGGCCAGGATCCCGACTGTCGGTATTTCATACCAATCCCGATTAAACTAATAAAAGTGGCTGGGGTGAGAGAATCGGTATGTAATGCCGGCTGTCAGGACGCCTACTGTCAAAATACCAAAAGCGGTATCCCGATAGTTGGTATCCAGACAGGGGTTGGGTAAGTATATTTACCCTCAACCTTCTCCCCCTAACCCTACTTGTAACCTAACCCTAACCCTCCCCACTTTGCACCCTAACCCTTCCCATTAGTACCTAAACCCCCCCTTCATGTCTAAAACCAACTCCTCCCCCTTAGTGCCTAACCCCAACCCTCCCCCCTAGGGGTGCCTAATCATAACCTCCCCCCCGAACCTAACGCTAACCCCGCTATGCTACCTAAACCCAACCCCCCCGTGGCTAACACTAAGGGCCCCCCGGACTTACCTCGTTCGGGCAGCCATCCTTCTGGATTACGGCTTCGGGATTAAGATAGATGTTGGTATCTTAAGTCCCTTGTTGCTGGGATTCCTTTTGAGATAGCTTAATGTTTGCATATTATCCCATGGCAAATCTATCCTAATGAATAGAAAGCAACATTCAAATGACTCGGTGTCCCTATTCTAAATCTTTAAGGGTCACAAGTTATGTGCTACTTTTTTAACCTTTTTGCTACTTGACTACAAATACTTCCTTATGAACTCTTAATCCTCCAGATAGTATTTGGTATTAATATGAATTGGTTGGTAACACAAAAAGGTATCAGTAGAATGTTAGTTTGATACTACTGAAAGTTACTGAGCTGTGTAAGAGTTTAAACAACATTTCTGCATTGCAAGATGTGAACACTGTACCTTGGAAATGATCTGTGCTCTGTCCTGTTCATGTCTCCAGTACAAAATGTTCGGCACTGCATGGGGTAATCTATGGACACATACTTCACTTTATTGACATTCTAAAAATTACACTGGAACAATTTTTCAAAAGATTACAGAGCAGCATAATCCTGGTTAATCAAGACAGTTTGCACCTGTATGATTGTCTCCTTTGCTTCCTGCTTGTATCTGTACTTTGAAGTGTACATAAGATGAGAAATTTGTAAAGCTGGGTACACATTAGATGATGTGCAAACGATGCGATGATCATCCTGATTTCCCTTGAATTCATGGACAAACGATATAGGTATTCAATTAGTTTCTGCCTGCGGAAACGTTTCGCCTGCTGGACTTTTCACCAACATCACGTCCTTGGACGCGGAAAATTATTGTCCGCATCCCCGCTATTCGCCGTATTCAATTCCAAAAGACGCAAAAACGCCAAGTGGCGAAAGCAGAACAGATGGAAGTACTGTCAGAATTGGGGAAACCAGCCTGAACCCCTCAAAAAGATGCACTAACATTGGGGATCAATGTAGATGTGTCCGAATAGCCCTAATAAAACTGTTTGGGGTACTGAAGTTGTTGCTTCTTTTTAGCGTCTTTGCATAAGTGGTGAAGAATGGTATTAAGCAGTATTTTTTGGTGTAAATAAATAGTCCTGTCACATCTGGGGTACTTGATAATGGGTGCTAGCATATTTTAAAGTCTGTAAAACAGCTGCACGCCTGGCACTTTTGGTCGGATTTCTCCTAGCATCCCCAGGGGGATGCGAGAAGAGATCCTTTGCTGGCCCAAACGGCGCTTTGAATTGAATTGAATAGCTGCGGGAGCTCCCTCCCGTCACTTTTCAACATTGCGCTGAACTGAATTCCCCCCAAATGAAATGAAAGTAAAGATTAAAATAATATTCCAAAGTTGCTTGCACACACTTACACACGTAAAATATATATAATAGGTCGCAGCCTGGGATCACCATAGCAAAGTCCCGATGGTTTCCCCTTTTGCCAGGCTGCAGTAGCTGAAGCTTACCGCAGCCTGACTGGGTCCTGGCAGTTTGCGAGGCCAGGAAATCTGTGTCTCATTTCTGGGAACACTTTGCCCTGAATCGCCGCAGCCTGACAATAATGCTACGGCTTGCGAGGGTCTGCAGGTGAGATTACAGGAGCCGTTCTGCCTAGGCGCAGAACGGGTCCTGCACGTGCACAGATCACTCACCATCGGAGATGTACGCTAACCATCATTTAAAGGTACGCTATGGAAGCTCATGGAAATGAGAGAAATAATAGATAAGCTAAATGAAATTAGATTGAGCTATAAATGAAACACACAAATTCCTCATGGCTTAAACCATGATTTTGGATTGAAGTGGAAAAGCCTGTGATGTATTCAGTTTTCAATTAGAAAGCATTTTTCCAATGAGCATTTTTTCTATCTCATTTATTACTTTATTACAGAGCCAGCATTAAGAGGGTGCGGGCCGCACCCGGGGGTGACACCAAAATACCGGCTCCTCTGCAGTGACAGGAGCCGGGTGCTGCAGTGTGACATTCTCCTGCAGCACCCGGCTCCTGACATAGAAGAAGAGCCGACAGAGCTGACAGCCCAGTCTCCAGGGGGCAGTACAGCATCTCCGGCGATGCTGGACTGCCCCTGGAGTGAAGTCATCGGGATCCCCCGTGAAGCCACGCCCCTTTATTTTGGGCCAGGCCCCCTTTTTGAGTGCGGGCGCGCAGGGATAGTCAAAGTGCGCACCAGGTGTCACCAGACACGGTGACACCTCTGGTTTCATTTGTTTTTTTATCCTGTTTTATTGTTTTGGCATTTGTGTTGGTTTAAAAGATGTATTACAATCTCCATGGTTACCATTTCCTACATTCTGTGGAAAACTTTATGACGCTAACTTTATTGATCAATGTCTAATCATGTTCTGAAATGATCAACTAATATGTATATATCTTCTAAAAAAGGATAAGGGGGTCTATTAAGTAATAAATGATGATCACACTACAAAAATATCACCACTTTTCGCAAAAAGATCATCATCTCCATGCTGTGTATCCCCCTGATTAGGCATTACCACCCCGGCTGGTTCAGCCTGGGGCAGGTAAATGGAAACAGAAGGAACTCCACTACGGTTTTTCCCCCAGTTTTCCATGATCAGAAGAGGTTAAAAGGTCCAGGGCTGGTTATGGATTTAGTAGGGACCCCATGCACATTTTTGTTTTCATTTTTAACTATTTCAGTTCCTTTAACACTAACAAGCCTGTACAGAAAATACTGATCTGTGCAGTGCCTTTCCGAAACTCGCCTGTCATTGGCAGGTATATTGTTTAGGAAGGTTTGCCATCGGTTTTTGGTTGTTTCTAGTAAATTTCCGGTTTCTATAGTCGTCTATGTAAAAATATCGATTGTTAGTGTGATGTTCTAAACTGTTCTAAAGTCAGATTTTTGGTTGGTTTTGACTGTAAGGGTTAGCTCAGTAGAGGGGAGGGGTCAGGGGTTTGTCTTATCCAATGGTTTGGCTAGTTTGGGCTAAAAGGGGTGGTGATTTGGAATTTTGTGATTAAGAGACATCTTCTCTTTTCCTGTCTTTGGACAGAGAAGTACCGTATTATTACATTGTGTGATCTCTAGCAACTTATCAAATTGTGCATTTTCTATTCATTCATTCCTTTCCTACTTTGCTGTCTCCTGCTGTCTTACATCTCGCTGTTTTTTGCTTTCCTGTCTTTCTTCTTTTGTTCTCTATGGATCGTCCCCATCGGAGCTCTGCCATCCCTGCCCACTATTTGGCTGATGTGGTTGGCGGCAGGCCCACGGCGAGAGATGGTGCGGCCTGGGTTAGAGGTCGGGGGCGCACTCGGGTTGGGCATCCATTAGGGGTTTGTTTGGCTCCACCGGACCTGTGTTGGGAACGGGTGTGGTGGGGCAGCGCGTCAGGGGGGCCAGGAGGGACAAGGCGCATGGTTCCCAGGGGGGCAGTAGTGAAGTTGTCAGATTGCAGTGGTGCTGCAGGGGCTAGCTCCATTTTGTTTCTAGTACTGAAATAGCATCCAAGCTGGAGTGTTTATCATCTGAGTTCTCTGATTTGGACTCTGTGGATCAAGACTTGGTGCCTCAGGGTGGGTCCACTCCAACTGGGGTGGTGACTGAAGAAGCTGGACCTTCTTTTAGGATGTCTTATGTTGACGCGTTGTGCCGGATGCCTGCTGGCGCTCCCGGTAGGGGTGGAGTCAGTTCTGATATGGGACTGGTGGTGGGACCTAGCAGCGGCAGAGCGGGGTTGGTTGTCAATGTGGTATCAGTGTTATGTTCTTCCTTGGTGTACACATTAGTATCATTACTCTCCACTGGTCCCGGTGGTGAAGCTGCGTTGGACCCTCGGTGGTTCCCTTGGGACTGTTTCAGAGCCACAGGGCTTTGCAACAGCCGAATCGGAGGTTTCTGCTTGTGTCCCTGCAGGAGGGGCCTGCTCCTGTTCTCGAGCAAGGATGCAGAGAAGATCCGATTCCACGGAGACAGCGGCTGTGGCAAGTAGCTCTGGTGAGTCTGCAGCAGACCCCGATAGGGAGGTCAGTTCCTCACAGAGTTAGCCTGTAGTCATGCAGCGGGGTGACAAGGGAGTAGTTGGTAAGTGCGGGCTTTCTGGGGCTCACTCTGGGGCTGTTTGTTTGTCCTCCACTTCCTCGGATTCCTCTTTGAGGTCACGGAAGGGAGGAAAAGGCATCTAAAAAGCATAAGCGTAAGCAATAGTCCTCCAGTAGTAGCATGTCGGCTGAATCGACACTTTCAGGTCCTTTGCGCAAACACTGCGGTTTTACGGGGGGGGGGGGGGCGGGCGTGGGGTGCATCCCAGGGAGAAGGAAAGGATTAGGCATAATCATTATGTTAACATATTTGCCCTCACAAGTAAGGCTAAGAAGGCATGTGGTGCAGCAAAAAAGAAGGGGGGTGCAGGGTTGGAGGCTTGCATGTCCTACCATAATTGGTTAAAGGGTATGTACATTTTTGCTGCGTGCTATCTGGAGATGTGACCCGATGAGCATATGAAGGTCATTAGGTATTTGTTTTTAATTCACAAATTATTTAGCTCGGCGAGGGGGGTCGCTTAGAGGATTTACGATGAGGAGTTTCGTCGTAAGCAGCATGGGAAGGAAGTAATTGATTTTGGTAGAAAAGATGTGGAAGTTTATATGGATGTGATTCAGCCGCAGCGGGTGCAGAAGGAAGCAGGTCCCCCTTGCTGCACTTATGGCGGCGCCTGACGGGCATCTGTCGCCGGGTCGAAGGGTGTCGGATCTAGGATTGACCATGGGAAGTGCTTCGCCTTTAATAACGGGCAGCGCTCCTTGGGGTCGAAGTGTCGCTTTTGGCACTGCTGCATCCATTGAGGAGGACCGCATCCCATTGAGTATTTCGCGCGTGCATCTGGGAGTGGATCTGGTAGGAGCGGGGGGACTTCTGGCCGTGGCTCGGTGGCCTCCCTCCATAAGTAGAGCTCCCACCCCTGTTCGCATGGAGGCAATGTTGGTTCGGTTGGATGTTTATCCAAATAGAGCCGATGCTGTCTTCTTGTGTGAGCGGTTTACGGGGGAGGGGGTTCTGATTCCGGTAGTGGGTGATGTGCAGTCTGGGAAGGGCAGGAATTTGCGTTCAGCAAAGCAGTTGCCTGGGGTGCTTCGGGATAAGGTTTACTGGGAAATTGAACTTGAGCGGATAGTTGGCCCCTTTTTGGAACTCTCGATCCTGGGGTTGTTTTGTCACCTGTCAGCATGGTACCAAAGAAGGTGGCGGGTAAATTCCATTTGATTCAACACCTTTTGTACCAAAAGGGTAATTCGATTAATGATTCCATTCCGGAGGGGCTGTGTCGAGTGGTCTACCAGTCTTTTGAGGAGGCCCTGGACATGGTTTGTTTGTTTGGCTTGGGGGTGTTTTTGTGTAAGCTGGATATCGAATACCCTTTTCGGTTGCTGCCTCTTCACCCCATGTTATGGGTTTTGGATGATGGGTTCTATTTCAACCGGTGTCTACCGATGGGGTACTCAATTTTTTGCACTTATTTTGAGAAGTTTAGCTCCTTTCTGCATTAGTGCCTTATCACGGGCTCCCAGGAACAGGGTATAGCACACTATTTAGACAATTTCTTGCTTGTGGGTATGGCTTGGTTGGATAGATTTGTGAATTTGCTAAGGGATGCGATTGCGCTGTTTTCCATTTTTGGGATACCTATCGCTGTAGACAAAACGGAGGGGCCCACTACCAGGCTCTCTTACCTAGGTATTGAGATTGATACGGTGGGAGGTCTGTGTTGTTAGCCTGCTGATATGGTGCAGCATTTACATGATGATGCGCTGGCGGTGCGGAAGGTGACGCTCAAACCCAATCTCTTTTGGGGTTGTTTAATTTAGCTTGTAGTGTCGTTCAGGTGGGTAGAGGTTTTTGCAGGAGTTTGGAGAGGGATATTTTTCTGGATCAATTTAATGGGGTGCGGATTTGGCAAGCACTGTCGGTGTCTAGTGTAGTACGTCACGTGTTGGGGGTTGATAATGGGGTGGCAGATGCATTGTAGCATTTTAATCGGATAAGGTATAGGAGCCTCGTCTCTCATGCTAACCCTGTTGGTGAGTTAAGCCCTGATTATGTCTGGCAGGTGATCCGACTAGCTTGGAGGCATTAGCCCACCTGTCCCTGGCTCCAGCGACCTATCTGGTGTTGTGGGAGCCGTGGAGTTGTTGAGACAGGGTAACAGAGGTAAGAGTGATGAATCATTGATTCTTGCCTTTGTATGGCATTTAAATAGGGATGGTTGGCTGCATGGCATTTCTTGTTTCTACTTCAGGGTCCATAGGGTATCCACAGGATACCTTGGGGTATAGGTGTGACGTCAGTCATCGGGCACCATAGAGTTAAGCTTTCAGCCTCCCAGGATGCACTAGGGTCCCCCTCCTATACCCCGCCCCCGAGCCAAGGCACCTCAGTTTCGTTTGGTGCCCGGCCGGAGTCGGAGTGGGGGCTAGAAGAGCCCCTGAAGCTTTTTCTTCATGCAGCTGTGGCTGCACATCTGGATGAACAGCATGGACAGTCAGTCCTGACGTCCATGCTGTCTTCCCTACACCCCCGCCGGTACCAGAACGCCGGTACCGATCCGGGGATGCTGGTGAGTATCTGGGGTCACAGCTAGCGGCGGCCATCTTTCCAAGCAAGGGGAGCGCATGGTGAACGCTGCTGGAAGCACTGGATGGAAGCATCGTGGTCTGGGTCCCCCCGCATACCTCTCCTCCGATTTGGGTCAGGTCTGTGTATGCTGCGCTGTGTCCTACCAGGCCCTGTGTCTGCGTAGTTGAGTGATCAGCGCTGTTAGTGCAGGAATTGATTTTTCTTTGCATTGTATGTGACTGTGCTAGCACTGCTGCCTGTAACTTTTCTTCTAACTGTCAGCTTTATTACTGTCCCTGTCCTTTCTGCTAAGCCCTTGCGGTGCGGTGCTGCAGGGTGGTCTCTCGCCTATTTAATATATAATTGGTGAGAGGGGTCACATACTTGGTGCCATCATGTCTGAAAGTGATTTTCCTCTCCGGCTACAGTGTACTACGTGTAAAGTACCGTTAGCGGAGGGGGAGGGTAACGCGGAGGGCCTCTGCCGGCAGTGTTTGTCTATGGCGCGGCCTATTACGGTTACAGCACCGGTACAGGAGCCGCCCTGGGCTTTTTTCGCTCAGGCGCTTACAACCTTAGTGGGCCAGATAGGTCCGCAGCCCGCGTTTACGCCGATGGGTTTGTCCCAGCAGTCAGTGGTGTCGTCACCCATGCAGGGTTTCCCACGACAATTGGTGGTACCCACAGTCTCTTTATTTCCCCGCTCCCGGTTTCTCAGGAGCCGGCGTGGGTTAACTCCCTGACGAGTTCTGTACAGCACTTGTCGGATGTGTTGCAAGGGCAGTCTGTGATGCGGCCACATAAACGGCCGATGGCGTCTCTGTCGGCTCCTTATGAGGATGACGAGGGGACGTCTGATGATGGGGAGATTCTGGATCCTTACGATCAGGAACCTCTCCATACTAAGGACGCTGACGCTAAGTCCAAGGTATATATTCCTGGACTTATTCGGGCAGTCCGCACAGCCTTGGTGATTGAGGACGAAGTTCCCCCAGCGGCTAAATCCAAGTATGCCTTTTTTAAAGATGTGAAGGGCGATGCCACAGTCTTTCCTCTTTCGGGTCAGTTAGTGGACCATTTAGAGGAGGCATGGAAACAGCCTGGCAAAAGATACCAGCCGCAGAGGTGCCTGGCAGTGGCTTATCCGTTCGCAGATAATTATTTAGCAAAGTGGGAATCCCCTCCACAGGTGGATTCTCACGTGACCCGTCTTGTCCGTAGTGCCACATTGCCGATGCCATCCATGTCCTCCCTTAAGGATGCTACGGACCGCAAGGTGGAGATCTGCCTGAAGTCCGCTTATTCCCTTGCGGGGGGGGCAACACGGCCGGCTATGGCCATTTGCTGGGTTGCCAGAGCGATGGAGCGCTGGGCGGATTCATTAGAGGCGTCTTTTGATTCCGACTGTCCGGCCGAACAGGCGGAGTTGATTGGTAATCTCCGGGATTCGGCCACTTATATCAACGAGGCGGCCTTAGACATTAGTACTCTGGTGTCTAGAATTTCTTCAGCAACTTGTCGCACCTTGTGGCTGCGATCCTGGAAGGCGGACGCAGATTCCAAAAAGGGTTTGGAGGCGTTGCCATTTACCGGAGAAGTTCTCTTCGGTCCGGATCTGGACAAGATTGTGGCCACGCTGGCGGCAGCCAAATCGGCTTGTCTCCCATCGGCCGCTGCTCCTTCTGGTTCTGGACCATTGTCCTTTCGGTCTTATAGGGCCCAGGGCAGGCCCAAACCACAGTCTTTTCCTCGACAGGCTGGCCCTAAGAAATCGGCCAAGCCCCGGAAGCAGGCCTGGAGTACCAGACGTCCGGCCCCTAAGCCATATGACAAGCCTGCGGCCTGACGGTCCGGGCCTCCCTTTGGGGGATCCCAAAGTGGGAGGCCGCCTGCTGCAGTTCGCCCAGTGTTGGTCGGTCACTACGACAGACACTTGGGTTCTCGAGGTGGTCTCCCACGGGTACGCCCTCTCTTTCCGGCACAGACCCCCGGCTCGATTCTTTACCACGGGTCTACCATCAGACCGGAACAAGGCTACGGAGCTGTGGAAGATATTGCACACTATGCTCCAGGCTGGAGTTATAGTGCCTGTTCCATTCTCCCAGAGGGGCCAGGGTTTCTATTCAAATCTTTTTTTGGTACAGAAACCCAATGGGTCGTATCGTCCGATGCTCAACCTCAAAGCTCTCAAGAAGTCTTTGCGGGTACCGAAGTTTTGGATGGAGACCCTATGGTCCATCATTCTGGCGCTGGAACCTGGGGACTACATGGTGTCATTGGACATACAGGACGCTTACCTGCATGTCCCTATTCTTTTGCGCCATCAACAGTTCCTTAGGTTTGCAATCCGCAGCGACCACTTCCAGTTTCGGGCGTTACCTTTTGGCCTGGCGACAGCACCACGTGTGTTCACCAAGGTGATGGCGGTCATGGCGGCTTCTCTGCGGCTGCAGGGAGTCCGCATGTTGCCGTACTTGGACGACCTTTTATTGGTGGCAGGATCTCCAGAGCTCCTTCTACGCCACTTGGACCTGACCATTGCGCTACTGCAACGGCACGGCTGGCTAATCAACTGGCAGAAGTCCACTCTAATCCCGTCTCGGCGGATTCTGCACCTCGGAGCCTTATTGGACTCGGAACAGCAAAGGATCTTTGTGACGGGGGAAAAGATCTCTGCTTTACAGTCGAGGGTGCGCAGTTGTCTGCACAGCCGCCGGGTGTCTCTACACTCGGCGATGAGGTTACTGGGCTCCATGGTGTCGGTGTTCGACATGGTGGAATATGCCCAGTTTCACTCCAGACCTCTGCAGCACCTGATCCTGTCCAAGTGGAACGGGCTGCCTCAGTCTCTGAAGTCCCAGACGATTGTGCTCACCCCGGAGGTTTGCCTGTCCCTTGCCTGGTGGTTACAAACGACCCATCTCAGCAAGGGACGTCCGTTCTGGGTTCCAAATTGGGTCCTGTTGACAACGGACGCCAGTCTTCGGGGCTGGGGAGCAGTTTCGGGTCCACACTTGTTCCAGGGCAGGTGGACGCCGACAGAAGCGGAGCTTCCAATCAATATCTTGGAACTCCGTGCGGTCTTCAATGCTCTCCAGCAGGCACATCGGGTTCCCCAGGGTCGTCCGGTACAGGTCCAGTTGGACAACGCTACCACCGTGGCCTACATAAACAGGCAAGGAGGAACCCGTAGTCGAGTGGCTCTCGTGGAGGTCTCTCGGATCCTGGTATGGGCGGAGCGCAATCTTCCGGCCATATCAGCGGTCTTCATCCCGGGAGTGCTAAATTGGGAGGCGGACTTTCTAAGTCGCCAGGACGTTCATCCGGGGGAATGGTCCCTGCACCCGGACGTTTTTCAACTGCTGGTGGACAGATGGGGTCTTCCAGAGATCGACCTCATGGCGTCCCGGCACAACAACAAGTTGCCGGTGTACGGGTCTCGCACAAGAGACGAAGGGGCGTCTCTGGTGGATGCTCTGTCCGTCCGGTGGACGTTCCGGTTCGCATACCTGTTCCCTCCAGTCTCCCTTCTTCCACGGGTAATCCGGAAATTCAAACAGGAAGGAGGGACGCTCCTGTTGATAGCTCCCGCGTGGCCCAGACGGCACTGGTTCTCAGACCTTCAGGGTCTGTCCGTGGACAGTCCTCTGCGGTTGCCGCTACGACCGGACCTTCTGTCACAGGGTCCTTGTCTTCACCCGGACCTGACTCGGCTGTCTTTGACGGCGTGGCTGTTGAGACAGCCATGCTGAGGTCCAGGGGGTTTTCCAGTTCTGTAGTGCGTACCATGTTACGAGCTCGGAAACCGTCTTCCACGAGGATATACCATCGCGTGTGGCATACGTTCTTCCAGTGGTGTCGACCGAGAGGTTATGCACCGCGGGTGTTTCGTCTGTCTCGGATACTCGCCTTCCTACAAGCGGGACTAGATCATGGGCCTCGCCTTGCTTCTGTGAAGGTACAGGTTTCGGCCCTGTCTGTCTGGTTTCACCGTAGGATTGCTACAATCCCGGCTGTGCGCACCTTTATGCAAGGTGTTCTCCGCATTCAGCCGCCCTTTGTTCCACCTGTGGCACCTTGGGATTTGGCTGTGGTCCTGAGGGCCCTCCAGGGACCGCCGTTTGAACCACTGGGCTCAGTGGATCTTAAATGGCTAACAGCTAAGACTGTTTTCCTTCTGGCTATTGCTTCGGCCAGACGTGTTTCTGATTTAGGGGCTCTTCCTTGTAGACCCCCTTTCTTGGTTTTTCATGGGAACAGGGCAGTGCTCCGCACTCGGCCCGAGTTTCTTCCCAAAGTTGTTTCCCAGTTTCTTGTTAACGAGGAAATCGTTGTTCCGGCCTTTAACTCACCTGGTCTTTCCGTGGGTGAGGCCTCTTTGGATGTTGTGCGGGCCTTAAGGACTTATGTTGACCGCACTTCTTCGTTTAGGAAGTCAGACACCTTGTTTGTCCTCTATGGCTTCCGTAAAAAGGGTTGGCCTGCTTCAAAGCAAACTTTGGCAGCCTGGATCCGTATGGCTATTTCTGAAGCTTATCTTTATGAAGGCCTGCCGGTTCCTCCTTCTGTGAAGGCTCATTCCACTAGGTCTGTGGGTCCTTCGTGGGCAGCTCGACGTGGTGCCTCTGCAGTCCAGATCTGCAAGGCTGCTACGTGGTCCTCTGTCCATACCTTCGTGAGGTATTACAGGTTAGACACCTTCGCCTCTCAGGATGCTTCCTTCGGGCGGCGGATTCTCCTTTCTGCACAGGAGCGTCCCCACCCTTAAATGGATACTGCTTTGGGACATCCCCAAGGTATCCTGTGGATACCCTATGGACCCTGAAGTAGAAAATATGAGATATGGTAAGAACTTACCCTTGTTATCTCTATTTCTACGAAGTCCATAGGGTTCCACAGGACTCCCGCCCTGTCGCACCTGTGCTGCAGATGGGCTTTGCTCTGGTCACCGGTTTTTCCATCTCCCTCTGGTGAGAATGTGATTCTTGTGTGTGTCCAGATCTTTTTTCTCTCTCTTCCTTCTCCTCCTCCGGCCTATGGCTTGGTAACTAATTGAGGTGCCTTGGCTCGGGGGCGGGGTATAGGAGGGGGACCCTAGTGCATCCTGGGAGGCTGAAAGCTTAACTCTATGGTGCCGATGACTGACGTCACACCTATACCCCAAGGTATCCTGTGGAACCCTATGGACTTCGTAGAAATAGAGATAACAAGGGTAAGTTCTTACCATATCTCATATTTTTTTTGAGGCTTAATGGTCTCAGGGATGTCCAGAGAGAAAAAGAAAAGATTGAGGGTGCCAAAATGGTATGGGTGTCAAGATATTAAATAATAAAGAAATAAATCATAAAGAAATCCTGCAGGGCCGCTGCTTCTAAAGAACCCCACAGAGTAACACTAGTGGATAGAAAAAGAAAAAAAAGAAGAAGCGCAGTACTACTGGCAGGATAAATGTAATAATAAAACTATTTAATTATAATAAATAAATAATAACCCATAGGATTCAAGTTCAGAAATAAACAATACACAATAAATTAAAAAAGTAAATACAAAACATGAATATGTGAGGCTAGAAAATGAGCCACTGCCAAGCAGCCACATAAACCAAGGATTAGATCCTTAGGAAGGTAATAAAAAAGTAGCAATGAAAAAATGCAACAACATAGAAAGTCTGATAAATGAGTAACGGTGGATATGATGTATCATGGAGTCTCATAAAATGGAACTTTAGAGAAAGTAACCACTTGTTGCTATACCTGGGTATGATCCAATGCACTAAGGGCCTAATTCAGACCCGCTTGCGAGCGATGGGCGCTCGCAAGCGGGTCGATGTTGCCCTAGTGCGCATGCGCACGACGGAGGCGGCTCCGTTGTGCACATGCGCGAGACCCGAATAACGACGGCCAAGCCGTCGTTATGGATCTCGCTCCAAAGGGGGCGTGCTGTCGATGGTGATTGACAGCACGCCCCCTTTGGTGGGCGTGCCGGGGGCGTGGCTGCCCAGACGGAGGCGTTCACATGGGAACGCCTACCGTCTGGTGCCGGCCCCACTGACATCACTAGTTATGTCAGTGGTAGTGCTTTTGGCTCTGATAGAGCCAAAAGCACTCCAGGGCTTGCGGCAGCGAGCCCCTACCGCAAGGGTCTCGTCGCAAGCCCGATGGGCGCGATGGTCTTGACCATCACGACCATCATTTTGGCCGCTTGCTATAGCAAGAGCAGGGACGGCCCTGATTCAGAGCGAGCGCTCTGTCAGAGCGTCCGGCTCTAAATCAGGGCCTGAGTACAGTAAATTAAATTGTATGTATCGGTTTTGCACTGACACCTGAACCTTGTCGTGAGCGAGAAAATAAGCCTATTACTCACCACGTGCAGCAGCATTGCTCCACCTTACCGCTTTGCACTGTTTTCCGGTCATCGCGTATCCCATCTGGAGAAGACACGCCAACCCGGCGTCCGACATAGATCCGGCGGACACCCAATCCATTCGGATCCACGTGTATCAGATGCTCCCCACCTGTCAGCCGGGGTCACTCCAGAGGAAATAGCCTGTCAGGAATCTCCTTCACGACCAGATTTAGGCCACATCTTGGTTGCAAGGTACCTTACCCAGACGTGTTACACCACGGACGGACCAAGGACCTCATTCACCCACAGCTTAGCGAGCGGCCAGGAGGCCGGATTTTAAAGAGGAAGCGGCCGCCCTCATTCAGAGCGAGCGCTCGCATTTTGAGTTCATATCCCTCATTACCATTATGATTATGACTTTATAGAGAGGATTTCCGTCTGTTTATTAATGGTCTGGGAGTTGTAATTACTGGTGTGTCAGTGCAAAACGGATACATACAATTTCATTTACTGCACTCAGGGCCTGATTCTGACCCGCTCGCGAGCGCTGAGCGCTCGCAAGCGGGTCGATGGTGCCCAAGTTCGCATGCACACGATGGAGGCGGCTCCGTCGTGCGCATGCGCGAGACCCGAATAACGACGGTCAAGCCGTCGTTAAGGGTCTCGCACCAAAGGAGGCGTGCTGTCGATGGTGATTGACAGCACGCCCCCTTTGGTGGGCGTGCTGGGGGCGTGGCTGCCCAGATGGAGGCTTTCCCATGGGAACGCCTTCCGTCTGGGTCCGGCCCCACTGACATCACTAGTGATGTCAGTGGGAGTGCTTTTGGTTCTGATAGAGCCAAAAGCACTCCTGGGCTTGCGGCAGCGAGACCCTATCGCAAGGGTCTCGTCGCAAGCTCGATGGTCGTGATGGTCTTGACCATCGCGACCATTATTTTGGCCGCTCGCTATAGCTGTGGGTGCGGCCAGGAGACCGCTAGAAAAAGGAGCAGGGACGGCCCTGATTCAGAGCGAGTGCTCTGTCAGAGCGTCCGGCTCTGAATCAGGGCCTCAGTGCCTTGGATCATACTCAGGTGTAGCAACAAGTGGTTACATTCTCTAAAGTTCCGTTTTATGAGACTCCATGATACATTGTATCCACCGTTACTCATTTGTTTTTTATCACACTTTCTATGTGCTTGCATTTTTTCATTGCTACTTTTTTATTACCTTCATAAGGATCTGATCCTTGGCTTATGCGGCTGCTTGGTATTGGCTTTTCTGGCCTCACATATTCATGTTTTGTAGTTACTTTATTAATTTATTGTCTATTGTTTATTTCTGAACTTGACTCCTATGGTTTATTATTTATTTATTATCATTAAATTGTTTTATTATTACATTTATCCTGCCAGTAGTACTGCGCTTTCTTGGTCTCATGGATGTGACCAAGTCCTTTTTTCTCTTGCGAGTACTAAATTGATGTCAGCCTTTCTGGGTAGACTTTTGAAGGTGGTTGTGAGGGTTTGTTTGTCCAGTTACGAGACCTGCTTGTTCAGGCTCACATTCGCTAATGTGTTTCATGGTGCTTCCGAGTAGGGGAGATTGCGGCTCCGTCCAGAGCTGCAGCCTCTCCTCTCTTAGCGACGCATGTGCACGTTCTGAATGACGCAGCACTGCGCAAGGTGCAATGGTCCAAGACTGACCAGCTTGGTAGGGGATGTAGGGTCTTTTTGGGGCGCTGTGTGGATCGCAGGCTTTCTCCTGTGGTCTTGGCAGTGTCTTATTTGCGGCTCCATGCCGAAGTTGCTGGTGCATGGTTGATGCATCTAGACGGGTCTCGCTTACGCTGTACCAATTTGGGGGGGGGTTTGAGGTATTGTATCTTGTTGCTGGGTCTGGTGCCTGCTGATTTTGGTACGTACTCGTTCCGTATTGGCGCCGCTTCGGCTGCTGCTGCGGTGGGTTGGTCTATGGCCAAAGTCCAGGCACTTGGTAGAAGGAAATCTGATGTTTGCAAGCGATACATCAGAGTTTTAGTCTGCTATTCCATCTTAATTTGGGGACTAGCTACTTGCCACTCTGGTAGGGATCTTGAGGAATTTTTGTTTTACCACTTGTTTTTAATTAAGGCTTCTGTCGGGCCGGTGGATGTTTTGTCAAGTTGGGATTCCCCCCTGCCCACTTATTCCTTCCCTGATAAGAGTGCTAAGTTATTTATCTAGGTTCATGTAGGTTTGTGGTGGCCCCCATTAGAATGTTTGGCTTTGCTGATGGGTTCTTGTGTATATTTGGTGACATTTATTAACCTCTTTATTCACTTTTTCTACCAGGTTTTTGATTGGATGATTCTTTTTTTTGGAAGTGGTGGTGCTGCTGGGTTGGCGCTAGGGTGAGGTTAAGGTGGCTGGGACACCACCGGTCCAGGTGGGTCCTGTACTTACCAGCTCCATGGGTGGCTTCCCAAGTTGTGAGCGCGGGGCAGATGGACTTGGTGGGATTTGTAGTAGTCCCCGTAAGGTCGGCCAGGAAACCTTGACTCTTACGAGTTGTGAGGGGCAGCTGGCCCATAGGTGTTTTTACAAGGCAGGCTGTTTGGGCCCGGGTTTTTTATTTTTCATATCTTTTATGTTACATTTTAATTTTGATTCTCGCTGGCCGTTCAAATCCCCGCCACCATATTTAGTACAGTTTAAGTAATTATACTATTAAAGTTTAGGATCATTTAAATAGGTTACTGATAGAAATAAAAAGTCTGACCCTTCATCGGCAATTCTTGTGTCCGTGTCGTTATTTTACTTTTAAGTTAGGACATGGTGTGTGGCTGAATGTGTGGAATGCGTCTGACGATAGAGCGTTTATGCAAAATCAACCTAGATTTACCCCGTAATCTGTAATGATCATATTCTATTTTTCTGGATCTCTATAAAACTAGATCTTGTCATTTATATACAGTATGTTGTGAGTTGTTGGACAGATGGGTGTTCACAAAAGTAACATAAACTCAACCTCAGATTTCCAATAACTGTTGAACTTCGTTAGTAGTTTTGTGCATGTAAACTGTTGACAGCTGCACATTATTCATTCTGCTAGCCCTGTATGTGTCTGTGACCTGGCTGCAATCATTAAGGAGCCCCTTCACTTTTCTTTGAAGACTTGTCCATGTTCAGTGAGAGTTCAGGGTTATATTGTATATTTGGTGCTGGCGCTCACAAAGTTGGGTGTGGTGTGCTGATAGCATTCATGATTAAGTGCTTTCCTGTGTCAAATATAGCCTATAATATACTGCAAACAGGCAGTCGATTTTTATACAAACTGATCTGGCTGCCATGAGTTTCTCTGACATTTCATACTTCTACTTAAAATAAATCTAGAAACAGGAAAGAAAGTACAAAATTATTGTTTTAGGCCGACTGTGAGGTCTTATCTTCAAAGTGACAGAGAGTCTCTATTGTATTTTCAGAAACTGCTCTTACTACTGGCACATGTATAAGACATCAGGCTGCGGGAGAGAGGCACACAGCAAATATGTGATTTTCCTATTACTTATAGTAAGTCCTTGCATGGTGGAAATGTTCATCATGTATCAGTTATCCAGGCATTAATAAATACCTAAATAGTGTTGTTGTTTTTTTTAAAAAGAGTAGAGAAAGGAACACACAAAAGTCCTGATGCAGAGTTGAACGCAACTAGGCCATAGGTGCACAGAACGCAGAGTTGTACACATCTTGGAAAAGGAACCCCTCCCTCTCATAACCATATACTTGGTTTGATACCCATCATCAGGGGTTAAAGAGGGCCGGAACAGGGCGGAACTGCATTCCGTCAGTTCTATTTGGAGACGCAACCAGTTCCAGGATGAGTTCCACCACGTCTCTAGGACCACTTTAAGCACTGCTCATCCTCATCATTGGTACACACATGGACCAGCCTGTACTTGTAGCAAAAGATCCTTCAGAATTGGTCACTCCTGATTATAGAGCAAAATAGAAATGGGATTGGCTCCACAAAGGTGTGTACAAATCTGCTGCCTAAGAAGATAGGGTCTCCTAGCAAGACCCTAAAGGAAAGTACAGTCCAGCGCTGATAAAAACGCTAATAAAATGTATTTAGAAATCCACTAGAGACAGAGCCTATGACACTGTAATTCTGTTTGGGGTAATACTCTTGGGCCTGATTCAGAGCCGCTTCGTAAGTGGCCGCTCGTTCGCTATGAGTGATGTTCGCACAACTGCGCATGCGTATTGGTCGTAATGCGCAAACCAGTCATTGCGGTCGGAAATTGTGCGCTCGCAAAACAGCGAGGGGCTGCTAATTTGATTGACAGAATGTACCGTTTGTGGGTGGTAACAGGGGAAGGTGCTTGAAAACGGGGGAGTGGAGATCCGAATGCAGGCGTGCCTAACGGTAAAAAGGGTGTTTAATGGGAGTGCATAATTAGTAAAAGAGCGTCATCGACCACGTCACTTGGTTGTCTTTTAGCTTGAACTGCTCGCACTGATAGCGGTAAGAAAAACCTACCACAACCACTGCGAGCAGTTCAGATGCCTTTCGATGTACCCGATTAATCTAATAAATACCGGAGATGACGTGTGATGCGAACGGAAAAGGGGCGTCTTTACAAAATAGCGAGCGCATTTTTCGATCGGTCGCTCAGACATAGAGGCGTCAACAAGGACACCCCTAAATTGGCAGAGCCGAGCCACCCCAGGGCATCGCTATAGTGAGAAAAGTGAAATGTGAAGCAAGAAAGGTAAAAGCAGCTATGGCTGCATAGAAAGGTGAAAATACAAATATAATAAAAACAAACAGTAAAGTGTTAAAATTGTGCAATGCCCTAAAGCAGACTAACCAAAGCAATCCAGGGGACCCATGCCCCAAAAATCAACCCAAAGTTGCACTACAATATATAACTTGTAGGACTTACCTAAAATTGTGCCTATTACTAGTGTGCATATACAATACCAGACTCCATGCTTTTAAACCAATAAGGGAGGGGGTGCTAGTCCAGGCTGAAGGCATCTCCTTTCCTTCAGGTGTGCAATAAAGCACATTAAATGGAGTGTATAGGAAAGATTCCTGGACTGCACACCCTGAATATAGTATAATATAATGGGAGGTACTACCTGTTGAGACTTATTGCAGGCACAGAAAGACAAATCACAGGTGCACAACTTCAAATGACTGATTCTATATAAATACATTACACGATAAAATTTTGCAATCAATAGAGGTTTTTAGCATAATCATGGCCAAGGTTATGGGCCTATCCACCATATCCATATGCATAGAAAGGTGAAAATACAAATATAATAAAAACAAACAGTAAAGTGTTAAAATGGTGCACCCCTCCCTTATTGGTTTAAAACCATGGAATCTGGTATTGTATATGCACACTAGTAATAGGCACAATTTTAGGAAAGTCCTACAAGTTATATACTGTAGTGCAACTTTGGGTTGATTTTTGGGGCGTGGGTCCTCTGGATTGCTTTGTTTGTTCTGCTTCAGGGCATCGCATTATAACACATTCTTTCTTTTTTGCACAATTTTAACACTTTACTGTTATTTTTTATTATATTTGTATTTTCACCTTTCTATGCAGCCATAGCTGCTCTTACCTTTCTTACTTCACATTTCACTTATCTCATTATAGCGATGCACTGGGTTGGCTCGTTTGTGTCAATTTAGGGGTGTCCTGTGCTCTGGATTTGAACCCTAGTATGTTAGTGACCTACCCTACAGAGGTTACCTGGATATGGTAGGTAGGCCCATAACCTTGGCCATGATTATGCTAAAAACCTCTACTGATTGCAAAATTTTATCGCGTAATGTATTTATAGATAATCAGTAATTTGGAGTTGTGCACCTGTGATTTGTCTGTTTCTATGCCTGCAATAAGTCTCAACAGGTAGCACCTCCCATCATATATATTCAAGGTGTGCAGTCCAGGAATCTTTCCTATACACTCCATTTAATGTGCTTTATTGCACACCTGAAGGAAAGGAGACGCCTTCAGCCTGGACTAGCAGCCCTCCCTTATTGGTTTAAAAGCATGGTGTCTGGTAATGTATATGCACACTAGTAATAGGCACAATTTTAGGTAAGTCCTACAAGTTATATACTGTAGTACAACTTTGGGTTGATTTTTGGGGCATGGGTCCCCTGGATTGTTTTGTTTGTTCTGCTTCAGGGCATCGCATTATAACACATTCTTTCTTTTTTGCACAATTTTAACACTTTACTGTTTGTTTTTATTATATTTGTATTATCACCTTTCTATGCAACCATAGCTGCTTTTACCTTTCTTACTTCACATTTCACTTATCTCATTATAGCGATGCCCTGGGTTGGCTTGGCTGTGCCAATTTAGGGGTGTCCTGCGCTCTGGATTTGAACCCTAGTATGTTAGGGACCTACCCTACAGAGGTTACCTGGATATGGTAGGGAGGCCCATAACCTTGGCCATGATTATGCACCTGTGATTTGTCTGTTTCTGATCCTGCTATAAGTCTCAACAGGTAGCACCTCCCATTATATATATTCAGGGTGTGCAGTCCAGGAATCTTTCCTATACACTCCAGGTATGCATTAATGTCAACATCTGCAACATTTTGACATTGACAGAATGTCGTCACTGGAAATATAGACATTGTCATGATGTTGATATTTTCCTGAGGGTTAGAGTTAGTGTTAGTATTAGGGTTAAAATTAGGGTAACCGTTATTGTTAGGTTTAGTGTTAGGGTTGTTGATAGGGTTACCGTTAGGATTATTGTTAGGGACAGAATAGCAAGAAAACTGTATGTCGACATTATAACAATGTTGTTGACACGTTCAATGTTCACAAGATGACCATGTTGACATTATAATGTCAACATAATGTATGTCTCTCCAGTTTCATCTTCTGGTGCACCACCTCATATGACCAACCCCCGCCATTGGGGGTTTAGAGCCTTCGGCTATTTTCACAGACCCATTGTTTTGCAACTTTGTTGCCCCACTTGTATCCATGCCCACTCTCTATGCATCTCCACTTGTTTTGTTAGTCACTCCCACCACAATTAGTCCTTATCTACTGTTCCTGACTCTAGTTGAAGGCATAGCCCTGGCACCATTACTTTCGCTGCTATAACCCCACCCTTCCCCCTCCATATTGCATCTCACCTATCAACCCCCCCGCCCCCCCTCCTTCTTCCCAGGTATTGCAGCCCAGCAGCAGCCATGGTTATTTGCATGAAGTGCCAGGAGTTGAGTCGGACACTGTCCCTTTTCTCCCAACTAAGATACACCTGGCTGCAGAGAAGCGACATGGGGTGCTGCACGGATGTTCCAGTATACCCTTAGTATTCCAACTACCTTAGAATAGCTAGAATTGCTATGATTGCAACGTGATTGCAGACATCTCTCCAGTTAAAATGTGACTGTGGTACAGGAGGCAAGGAGTGCTATAAATTGTGTATTTTAATAATAGGAGATAAATTTCCCTAAAGGTTATTTGTTCACAAAATGCAAATACATATGCACAAGGATTTCCTCATTGCTGCATACCTCTCCCCTCTCAATTCCCAGGTCTTTCACCCCCTAAGCCCCCACCCTCGCACCCTCCGGTGTCCGATCCATCCCCCCCTCCCTCCCGTGGGTGTCCCTCTGCTGTGGCTGGCATGTATATTTTCACAGGCTGCCACGTAAACAGCAGCCTGTGAAGATTATCGGGCACTATATGCCATCTCAAGATGGCATTGAATAACACCATCAAGTTTCAAAATAATTGTTTTTTCGGAGCTTGATGAATGGCCCTGACACTTAATTTTTACAAAAATAGGCCCCTTAGTATGGTACTAAAAAGGATGGAGTTCAAACCTGCAGTGTGAAATGTGTGGTGGGTATATTAATACAAGGGGATACAGTTGTTTAACTTGGATGGGTACGGGATGCTGGAGCTAGGGATCGCAGCGGTAAGAATCCCGATGCCGGCATCCCGACAGGGTTAGGATACCTACACTTGTTGGTAGGTATCCTAACCCTCTCCCTACCCTAACCCTCCCTCCCCGGTGCCTAAATCTAACCTCCCCCTCCATGCACCCTAAACCTAACCCTCCACCCTAGTGCCTAACCTTAACCCTCCCCCTAGTGCCTATCCCTAATCCCTAATGCTAACCCTCTCCCTAATCCCGCTACTTACCTTCAAGATTCCAGCGTCAGGTGTCAGGATTCCGGTGCCGACATTCTGACCTCCGGAATCCCCGCGGTCGGGATAGTGTCCACATCACATTTAACTATGTAGACTTTGTACTTGATGATGATTGATGCCTAAGATTCCCAGACAGGCAGAGTTTAGACTCTGGGAGGAGCCTGCAAAAGTATGTGGGATCCCAGGTTAATTGCTAAACCACACCCCTCTAAAAGAAAGTTTAGATCTGTTAGTCGCAGGGATGTGTCTTTGCCTTTGGGTGCTGGTTGTGACAATGGGGCAGATCAGAGATGTAGGCCAACAGCACAGCTCGTAAGTTTTTGTATACAGCTACTGTGCAAAATTATGATAAAGCAGAAGGAGGCATCTTAGTATTCTATGAACTGCTCCTGCGTCCGAAGACATAGCATCAGATCAAATGCGGGAACATTGGAGGTAGCTTATCTTCTTTTGATTTTTGGCAAGTGAAGGTTGCACTGATGGTGGACTATTTAGTTTGAACCTGGCCAATGGCGGGAAAGCATTGCTCTTCAGCTGCCGAATGTTGGTCGTGGAGCACTTCCACTTTGAAGGGAGGCAAGTCTGTCACTACCTGTGTGGTGGGATAGGGCAGCTTCCTTGTGGTAGAGTCCACTACTATGGCAATTAAGGGGAGGTGTGTTCTCCACAACTCATATTGCTTTGGGTATATAGCCGCCCCATTTGGTTATATTGTGTTTTGGCTGGAGCTGATTGGCTGCAATACTTTCTCAGCCACCCAACTTTTCTTATGATTCTTATGATTCCAAGTAATAAAAACTGTGAACTTAGGAGCTCATTCAGACCCGCTCGCTAGATGCATACGCTCGCTCTCAGCGTATGCAAATTCAGCTAAGTGACAGCATGGCAGGCCATCGCATGGCAAGGCATAAGCACACCCACTATGTCTTGGCGTGCAATCGCTTTGTGTATGTAGACGCCCAGTAGCCATTCATAAGATGCCCACTTGCCCACATCATCTCCTGGAAGTGCTTGTAACCATTGGTACATCGAGTACCATCGGATGCGATCACAGCGCTTAAGGTTGCCTTTACCCTGCCGCAAGCACAGTGATCATTTCAGAGTGAAATCCCACCAAGTGACGTGTACTATGATGCCGCCTTTTAAATATGCATGCCTCTGAAACGGCGTTGAGTAACTCAGGTACGCCTGTGTTCGCACATCCACTCCCCCGTTTCCAGTGGTCAGCCCCTGTCACCACCCACAAATGGCCTCTCCTGTCAATCACACTATTGGGCAGTCTATATGCAGCGAGCGAATGCATCCCGATCTCTCGCATTGTTTTGCGCACACGCATTGTGATGCATATGCATGCGCAGTTAGTGACTATTGGCCAGCTACGAGCATTCGCATCATAGCGAACGCGTCTGAATCTCCCCCTTAATTCCAATCTTGAAGTCTCTGTATCTTATTTTAGGTTTAAGGAAGGTTTTCTGTCCTAGACTAAGCAATAAACCATTAGGCAACTTATAGCTTAAAAGAGTCAATTTTGCTATTTTCCTTTAAGGGTCAGAAAAAATGTATTGAAGGGGACATATAAAAAATAACATTACTTAAAGTTATACACTACATTTCAAACATCTTAGCTTTTGCTTAGAAATCATTGAATCCAGGGGTTGTATAATTAGTCTCACATATCTTTTCATGTAGGTAATTTCAGGCATTCTTGTTTATACTAAAGTAATGTCTGGGAGCCACCCAAATTTTGGAAAATTCTCCTATGAGAGTATACCACCCTACTGAATCCCACAAGTTATCTATTATAATTGTCAAGAAAGAGGCTTTACCACCACCTCCACCACCGCTGCATAATGCCATGAATCGCAAGGGCAGGCAAATATGATTTCAGCTTAATGTAAAGTCTGGTTATTTGTAAATGTCAGATATACACACTTGGGGAACAGGAAATCAGCTGTAATGAATGTGTACACAGAATTACTTATTACTTACATCTTGGGCTGCTAAGCCAGGGCTGCGTTTGCAAGAGTGCTTATATTTGAAGTGCTTAATTTAAAGTGTAACTAGAATTTTTAAATTGAAGCCGGAGTTATTCAGGAGTTAAACAGGAGGAGAACAGAAGGAGAAACTAACAAATCAGCTATTCCTGCTATTAAGGACTGTTTTTAAAGACCACCACACTTCCAACATGCCTATGGATTGTGCCTGTACCTGGATCCCCAATGCTGCTCAAATCCCTCCTGATCTCCTCATGCAATCTGCTTATCCACTCCAACTATGCCATACCAAACGACGCAGCAAGTTGACCCTTCTAATGGACCTTGGTTGTGGCCCCAAATCTTGAGGCTTGGTGAAATTTGGATCAACTCATTGTCCTTTCCTCTAAGTGTAAACTAACCTTTCCATAAATGTTATATTACTGTCACCCTTGTATCCAGCCCATCCGTGTCACCCCTGTCTGTCTGCCCCCCTCCCCTTAGAATGTAAGCTCTCACGAGCAGGGCCCTCTACCCTCATGTGCTTCTCCTCCACTTGATTATACTTTAATATACAACAGCACCCCACCCTTGATTGCCGACACCATACTGCTTATCTAAGTGTTATGCAGCAATGTATTAATCATGTATCTGTCCTGCATTGTTTGTACTGTTAATAACTGTTTTCTTGTGTGCTCATTTGTTTATGTACATTGTAAGGCACTGCGGAACCCTTGTGGCGCCATATAAATAAAGGATAATAATAATAATAACCTATATTTTGATGTTTCAGTCTTTGCAGCCAATCCAGAATAACTACAGGGCATGACACAGGAACAGGGCGGAGTAAAACAGAATCACAGGTACTTGAGCTCAATTGTATTAACTGTTGTAAAGCATGGCGCTTCTGTTCGTGTTTATATGGCATATATATAAATGGGCATTGCTTTTACAATCAAGATACGGCTAATAAAAACACTGTTCTTTTAAATATCGGGCATGAACATGAACAGAAGTGTCAAGTTTTGAAACTGTAGTTGTGGTCAGATGCAGAAGCCGGATTTACTACCTTATGCTAGTATACTTTCTAAATAAACCTCTAGTGTTTAAAAGACGTTTTAATTAGGGATGTGCGCCCTCGTGTTTTGGTAATGGATCTGTATCTCCTTCGTGGTTTAAATCTGAATTTGGTTTTGGCAAAACCAACAGCTAAAATCACATAATTTGGGCCTGTTTTAGTTCCTACAGTATTATTAACCTCAATAACATTAATTTACACTTGTTTCAAGTCAATTTTGACCACTTCACAGCTCACAATATTGTTTTCATCCACTTTAGGCCCATAATTTACACCAATCTAGCTGGCTGACTAAGCTAAGTGGCAGCAGTGGGAGGCACAAACACGTGGTTATTCAACTTCAAACATGGCACATAAGGAAACAAATATTTTTATTAATCAAGAGGACTGAGGGAGATGGAGTATGTATGTAGTTAAAGGCAGGGAAAGGAAGGGTTGATTTATAGTAAATTTAATTTAAGTTTTTAAATCCAAAGCAAATTTATGAGGGAGGGAGGTGGGAAGTTATTTTCAAAGAATATTTGACTCATTCACATCAGTCCTTGCCCCAGTTGAGCTCTTCTGGTGGTCCAGCATTTATTTATTTTTTAAATGAAAGGGGCAAGCAGGAGATGCTGTCTGTGTCAGCACACAAAATGGAAGCTCTGAAGCTCTGAACAGGAAGGGGGCAGAGGGATTTTTAAAGTCTGGTACTAAACATCTGTTATGATCTTTGTGCTTCTGGGATTATGGATGGAAAGGAAGGAGAGAGAATATCTCCAGATACCATCACAAAATAGCCTTTCCATTTGGTGTATTTGTTGCATCTGACCAAACATGGCTATTATGATCAAGGAAAACCAAGCCGACCAGGTTGGTATCTACAATCAAGGTTGAAAAATGGCATGAGTATTTTGCAAGTATACCTATTTGTGATTTTAGTTGCAATAAATACAGTTTGAAACTATTAAAAAAAAGTAAGCGTCGAAGCAGCGGCACAAAAGCACAGCAGTTTAAAATAATATTGGACATCAATTAAACTTTTGCAGCATAGCAGTGGCATACTGGATGGCAGTTTCATAAACTATAAAATTAAAAATGTCAGGCAGCAATGCCCCAAACAGCACATAATGCAAAGAACAGAGGTGCAAGATGGAATTGTCCTTGGGCCCTTGCACCCACCCTTATGTTGTATATAGGACATTCACAGTTTAACAAACCAATCACTTCAGCTACAGGGACTGCCAATTGTGGCTGAAGTGTTTGGTTTGTTTGGGCCGCCACAAAACAAGCTACCAACGGGCAGCTGACATTGGTGGCAATGATCTCTCCATGCACAAACTGGCTTTACAGAGGCAAGATATTGTGTAGCCATCATCATCCGATTCCTCACCCTCATCAGTGTGTACATCATCTTCACATAATATGAATTTGTCCCTGCTGGAATCCACCATTACAGCCTCAGGTGCCTCTATAATTTTTGGATGTAATTTGTGGTAAAGGTCTTCCTCGTAAACTTTGTAGATCATTTTGATGAACATCATCTTTTCCACATTTTGAGGAAGTAGCCTCCTATGGTGATCGCGGACAAGGTTCACACTGGAGGGAGGGCAGCTCAAGTAAAGAAAAAACAGTTTGTGCAAGGGCATCCAAATTGCCTTTTTTTCCTGTCAGTAGTGAAATGGACTGTCTGGCATGCCTATTTGGATGCTATCATTAATATAGTCCTCAACCATTCATTGAATGGTGACCATATCAGATGGGGTCACGATAGAGGTCTCATTAATTGTAGGCAATTCTTTTAGACCTGACCAGATGTCAAAACTTGGTTTTGTTGACTCATATGCATCACCAGTGGGTATTTTTTTGAAAAAGTTTAGTTTTATCCTGGCAGCGGCACTTGCTGGAGAAACTGAAGGAGGAGCCATCACTGCATCACGCGCTGCTCATGCTCCCAATTTCCTTACCAACAGCTCTTTGCATCTCTGCATCTCTTCAGATCTGTGTCTGTTGGGAAGAAAGACACAATGTATGACTGAAACCTAGTATTGAGCACGGTCGCCAAAATGTATTGCTCCGATTGGAAGATCCTGACAACCCTTGGATCCTGGCGAAGTGAATAAAGGACTTGATCTACAAGTCCAACATGCTTAGCAGAATTTCTTCATTTATGCTTCTCCTTCTGTTTCTTAAGCTGCTTTTCCAACATTCTAATGAGGGGAATTACCAGTGTCTGAAGTCACTTCACAGGTGACTACTTCAAAGTAGGGATGTGCTTTTGTCCAGGAATGATGATGTTTGTCCGTGAAAGATGACATTTTGCCTCTTTCTGAGACCTGATTTTTGGCTGGAAAAATCCGAACTTGGCAGGAAAATTCAAACCTATCCGAGCCTGCATATCCCTACTTCGAAGGGTTCCAGCACTCTGCAGAATGGAAAGTATTTTCCACTCAGCTTGAGTAAGGTACAGTTCCCCTCCTCTTCCTATGTCATACTTCATTGTGTAGCTTTGGATGGCTTTTTGCTATTCCTCCATCTGCTCAAGCATATCAAGGGTGAAGTTCCACCTCTTAATTACCTCTTGCTTCAGCTGGTGACAGGACAAGTTCAACATTTCTGGCAGGTGCTGCAAACTTCTACATGCACCTGCTGAATGGTGAAAATGCCCAGAAATTTTGCGGGCCACGGAGAGCATCTCCTGCAAGGCCCTGTCATTTTTAAAAAAAAATTGCACCTCCAAGTTAATAATGTGAGCAAAACATGGGACATGTTGGAATTCACCCAGCTGTAATGCTCTCACAATATTGGTGGCGTTGTCAGAAATCACAAATTCAAAGGAGAGTCCAAGCGGGGTAAGCCATTTTGCAATGACTTCCTGAGCTTTTCCAAGAGGTTGTCAGCCATATGCCTCTTAGTGAAACTGGTTATACACAGAGTAGCCTGCCTCTGAATGAGCTGCTTTTTCTCAGATGCTGCTGCTGCTGTTGGTGCCACTGAAGGCAATACACCCACCCAGTGGGCTGTTACAGTCATGTAATCTTGCGTTTGCCCTGTTCCACTTGTCCACATATCTGTGGTTAAGTGGACAGTGGGTACAATGGCATTTTGGAGGACACTAATTAAGTTTTTTTTAACTTCCCTGTACAGGCTGGAAATTGCTTTACTAGTGAAGTTGAACTTAGATGGGATTTAGTAGCGGGGACAGAGGATCTTAATTAACCCACTGCACTAATGGTGGATATTGGATGCACATCTAATACCAGCATAGATGTTATGGCGTCTGTGATCCGCTGTGCAACTGGGTGACTGCTGTCACACTTGCTCCCTTTGTAAATGATTGTTTAAAAGTCAATTGTTTTTTAGAATTACTATTAGTAGTCTTCCTGGTCCCTTTTTGGGATGAAGATCCACTCCCAGCAGGCATAGCCCTCGAGGATTTTTCTGAGGAATCCAGGATAGGGGAGGACTGAGTTAGCCTTATCAAATTGGATGCAGGACTATTTCCGATCATGATTGAGGATATTATTGATGGAGATGTTGGTGGTGAAGATGCCAGGTGCTTGGATCTAACAGAAAGAAGGGAGCTAGCTTACGCTGGACTGCTTGTTGTTACTTTTTTAGTCAAAGTTTCTGAATTTTGCAAACACTTTTGAAGGATGCACTATATATGACTTAACAGGGAGGAGGTTCCTAGATGGTTAGGTTCCCTACCTCTACTTTCTCTGGCATGAGAACGGGGCTTGACAATTGTTGCCCGGATTGGGTAGAAATGATTCCACACATAAAAAGTGGATTTTTTTGTTTTATGCCCAGGCATGACAATGGGTTTTGCCTTATCATGGGCGACAACTACTGTTTCCACTGGGGCCTGATTTACACAAACAACATCCTCATCAACAACATCCTCATCATCAACATCCTTATTAGTGTCAGCTACACAAATATCCTCCTCATCCTGGTGCACTTCCAGAGAAACATCCTCAATTTTTATGCCAGCATGTTGATTTGTGCTGCTCATCCCCACATTTGCAGAGGACGCTCAGCTTTGGTAAACTGGATTACTGGACATAGCCATTTAGCTCTTTCTGTCTTACCAGAGATTTACAAAATTGCAATAATGCTGCGATTGTGTGAATGGTGCCCGTAATATGTTACCATAATAATCTGTGAGCTCATGTACTTTGTTAGTGATGACAGATGGATGGACACACTTGGCAATGCCAGATTAGCTGTATTCCATGTACACTATACAAACTATAATAGCACGATTTGTCTGTAACATTACCTAACCAAGGAAGAACAGGAAGCAAAATGCAGTAACAGAGACCTTAGGGTCACATTAAACTCACACTGTCTAGCAACCATGGCCCTCATTCAGAGCCGTACGCTCTGAGCAGAGCGCACGCTCTGAATGAGGGCCGGGTTCCATGAAAATGGAGCGTCCTCCTGGACGCTCGTATAGCTGTGGGTCACCACCCACAGGCTATACGAGCGTGCATTTTGATGGCCGCGATGGTCGTGACCATCGCGACCATCGAAATTGCGAGCCGGAGCCTGCGGTTGAGGTTTTCAACCGCAAGCTGCGGAGTGATTTTGGCTCTATCAGAGCCAAAATCACTCCCACTGACATCACTAGTGATGTCAGTGGGCCGGCTTTTGACGGGAGGCGTTCCCGTGGGAACGCCCCCGTCAGGGAGGCACGCCCCCGGAACGCCTACCAAAGGGGGCGTGCTGTCAATCAACATTGACAGCACGCCCCCTTTGATCGGACACAACGAGCGAAGGACTTTCCTTCGCTCGTCGCGTCTGGCGCATGCGCACGACTGAGCTCCCTCCGTTGTGCGCATGCTCAGTCCATAACATTGACCCACTTACGAGCGGACAGCCGCTCGCGAGTGGGTCTGAATCAGGCCCCATATTCCTTATGTGCAGTAATCAGTAAATGTGCCAAATAAGCAAGCTCTTGAACATTGGTTCAGCCCATAATGTGTCTGCCAGCAGGTGTTGGCAGCAGGGCCACCTTAAAATAGCATACCAGAATTATGTTGGGGGCTTTGTTACACCATCTTGGTGGGAAACTTGGGATGTATGTCCAGTTCACCACTGTTATTCATAGCAGAGTAAAGGTGAACAGGGGCCGTGTGCACTTTCCACTGGTGCACGCGGCAATGAATGGATTTTGTAGGGAAGGGGAAGAGAGTACAAAAGTTAGACATACCCCCAGGAGCTCATTAGAAAGCATTGCGGGGAGTGGGGGACTTGACCTTGTAGCATCTGCACCCACTATAGTTCTGCTTTTAGGTTGGTTCATTCTGTGGGGTTGAGATGAAAACTGCGGTGATGGTTTAAAAACTGCAAAAAAATTCCTTTAGTAAATGTAACACCTACAGTAGTATGCAAGCGTCAGAGAGGGATTTATGACCTAAAGAGAGCAGCCTGAACAGTGAACAAAAAAGGTGGACCAAGGCCCTCATTCAGAGCCGTACGCTCTGAGCAGAGCGCACGCTCTGAATGAGGGCCGGGCTCCATTTTCATGGAGCGTCCTCCTGGACGCTCGTATAGCTGTGGGTCACCACCCACAGGCTATACGAGCGTGCTTTTTGATGGCCGCGATGGTCGAGACCATCGAAATTGCGAGCCGGAGCCTGCGGTTGAGGTTTTCAACCGCAAGCTCCGGAGTGATTTTGGCTCTATCAGAGCCAAAATCACTCCCACTGACATCACTAGTGATGTCAGTGGGCCGGCTTCTGACGGGAGGCGTTCCCGTGGGAACGCCCCCGTCAGGGAGGCACGCCCACCAAAGGGGGCGTGCTGTCAATCAACATTGACAGCACGCCCCCTTTGATCGGACACAACGAGCGAAGGACTTTCCTTCGCTCGTCGCGTCAGGCGCATGCGCACGACGGAGCTCCCTCCGTCGTGCGCATGCTCAGTGCATAACATCGACCCACTTGCGAGCGGACAGCCGCTCGCGAGTGGGTCTGAATCAGGCCCCAAGTCTTTTTGCATGGAGGCTTTACAATAAAAAAGCAAATAGGTGGAGGCATTATTTGATTTATGTGGGAGATGTGCTTATATGTTTTGTGGGAAACAACTGCTACATTGTTCAAAAATGAAGCCAATATTTTTAAATGAAGGATTTTAAAATGTTAGGTATGATTCTGTTTATGTATGATACATTGTTGTAAAGATTAGGGCTATGTCCAGACAGATGTTATTTATAGCATATTTAAAGCACTTTGACATTTTACGCTCCTAATAATACTCCTAAAACAGCCTCCATTTCCTTGAATTGGATTCTAAAAAACCCCAAACATAATAAATATGAGCCTAAATACCTCTGTGACTTTATTTTCCTTTTCATAAATAATACCAGATATAGGGCACTATTTACTAAGCCCTGGATGGAGATAAAGTGAATGGGGATAAAGTACCAGCCAACCAGCTCCTAACTGTCACTTTAAAGGCTGTGTTTGAAAAATGACAGGAGCTAGTAGATTGGAACCCTATCTCCGTCGACTTTATCTCCATCCAAGGCTTAGTAAATAGACCCCTTAGATATAGAGAATGAGGACTGCCTCATTTTCCACATGACTGGAAGCAACACAAGAATAAAAAGCAAAAGACAATCCCTCTGAATGTGCCTATAGTGGGTCTCAGCAGGGGCTGACTGTCACATTTTACCCCAGGGGGCAAGCACAAAACACTGGCCTATGAGCAGCGGCCCATCCATAAAGATTGTTGAAAGTACAGATTACAGGGGCATCTTCTGATCATAAGGACGATTCTTTTATTGATACTTATAACAACAATAAAGAAAAATCCCTTACCACCGCATTGTATCCAAAAAATAGTGCTGGGACAGATGTCTGATACTCAGCTATCCCAAGAATACTTGCCCACAGGTGTAAGGGTTAACTTACTGCTTTACTTTGCCAGTCCCGGTAGAGAATGCATGCGTGAGTTGTATAGCTGGTTCATGTAAGAAGGCCCAGATTTGGACTTTCTGTTCCATTACTAAAGTACTAAATAAAAATAAGTTAAATATTTTTTTTTTAAATAAAATCCTTTTGAAGATTAAGAAAAATTAGTATTGTAATGTGTTATCGCCATCCTGGGATGTAGTTGTGATAGTAGTAGGGACGCATAACAGCTGGGTGGTGGTGGTATTAGAAGAAGGGACACATAACAGCTGGATGGAGGTAATAGTAGCGATAGTTAGGTGGCATAATAGTCTGGGTAAGGACACATGACTTCTAGTGAGCTTAATAGTGGAAGGGACACATGACATATGGGTGTCCCTACTACTGTTAGTAGTAGTAGAGACACATGATGGCTGGGAGATGTTAGCATTAGAAGTAGGGAGGGACACACATCACCTGGATGGGGGTAGTAGCAGGGACATATGAGAATTAGTTGGTGTAATAGTCGGGGTAAGGATACATGACATCTAGTGAGGTTAATAGTGGTAGGGACACATGGGGTGTTGGTAGTAGTAGAGACACTTGATGTGGGCTGGGTGGTGGTAATATTAGAAGTAGCAACACATGAATGTTGACTGTGGATACTACTAGAAGTAGGGACACACATTAGAGATAGGTGGGGAAAGTAGCAGGAACATATGATAGCTGGGTAGTGTAATAGTATGGATAAGGACACATGACAGCTACTATAAGTGAGGTTAATAGTAGTAGGGACACATGGGGTGGGGTAGTAGCAGGGAGACATGACACCTGGGTGGAGTAATACTATTTCAAAGAATGGTACAGGCAGTCTGCAACTACCAGGAGGGCATTAGGCAGCCCAATACACTACACAGACATTTCAGCCCTGGAGGAATATGCCCCCTGGGCCCAGCCAGCCCCTAGGTCCCAGTTACAATACAAAAATAAAAGTTCTTCAGAACAAGCAAATGCTAAGTTATCTTCCTTTAAAAAGCTATTCACTTTACAATGTTTACATACAGTCAGTATATAGCACATTATACTGTGCATTATAAAATGCAATGATAAGAAAGAATAGTAGGCGAAGACTAATGCTAGGTACACACTTGTCCAATCCACTGCAGATCAGACTGTTTATACAATCCCACTGCAGACCTGCCGGCAGTTTCTACATCTAATCCTCGCTACTCACTTGTCCAATTTTTCAGCAGACCTCCAATCTGTATCTGCTGAAAAAATACATTCACCTGCGCAGGAAAGGGGATTAATTAATAAGGAATTTAATTATAAAGGTTAAGAGGGGGAGGATGAGAATTAATAACCTGATTATTGGAGGTGATAGGTTTTCAGGTTTCCAACAAAACAAAATACAACGGCGTGGGATTCCTCTCACAGAGCCATATCCAGCAGTGGGCTCTTTGAGCTGGCCCTGGTTAAAAAAAATACAGGGAACAAAACATGTAGAGTTCCCCATATTTGATAAACCAGCACCAGGCTCTTGGAGCTGGCACTTATTCTAAAAATACGAGGAACAAAACAAGTAGGGGTCCCCCATATTTTCAGAACCAGCACCGGGCTCCACTAGCAGGGGGGATAATGCCACAGCCAGGGGAACACAACTTTATTCTGCTCACACACAGTATAATCTTGCTGTAACTATCATTATAAGGCCTTGTTTAGTTGATGAATGATGACAATACCAAGGCCAATAGAGGTAAACTGTGTTACTTTTCAACGTTATTTAATAACATGTGCAAAAATAATTTGATCAATTTAATTAAAAATATTAGCATTAACATGCTGCTGACATTTGGGGGCGGTGACGGGGAGCCTTACAGAAAACGGGGGCTGTCAGCCCCAATTTCTAGGCGTTCTGAGGCCAGTGGCTGCACCCTTAGATGCATTTTCAGCCCCGCCAGCGTGAGTTTGTTGACATCATAAGCAAACTGTGGGTTACGCAGATGTCCTATGTTCATGTCATTAACCGTTGCTGTGCCTTTGGAGGCAGCAGCGGATCAGAGAAGCTGGCAGTGGGTGTTCTATTATGTAAGACACCTCCAGTGGCTTTTGCATATTTTAGCACAGCTGCTGCATACAAACAGGACTAAATTGACAATGGGGCGGCTGGAGCTGCAGCTCCAGGCCCCCCATGAAAATAGGCCCATATGAGACTGACAGTGTTGACAGGAAGAAACCTAATAATCTAATAAGCTTGCTATAGCCCATGGCACTGTACTTGTACTAGGGATGGATATCAAATTTTAACACCATCAATGTGTTTCTTGTTATGGTAGTACTTTTACCATACGATGGCGGCTTTACGATGGTAGTTACCATCGGATGGTGTGAAAGTGATGGCCACTGGATGATTAAATAACAGCTGATATCAGTTGTTTAACATCGAGAACGGCTGCGGGTCGCTATTGCGCATGTGCAAACTTAATTTTTTGCACATATATATACTGTACCATTGCAATGTTTATCCATCTAATTATTTTGATGTGATAGTTTTTATGGTGGAAGCCCAGCAATTAGATAGCAGGTTTCAATGTCCATCCCTGCAGGATCCTCCTACATGTGTTGTAACTCCACCTACCATGTGGCATTGGCCTTGCTTAATACCATTGTGACTAATGCTAACAATTTGCTAGCTCCACCTACTTTTGCTTTGGGTACCGCCTATAGCTGATTTATTCCAAACTATATGAGGCCACTTTTCATATTATGCCAGGGCCACTTTAAGTTCCCAATCCTCCCCTGTCTGGCAATGAAGAAGCTTGAATCTTAAAGCAAAGTTATCTGAAGATGGAAACCCCTCATTAAGCACCTCGAGACCTATTGGAGGACAGCACTATATAAATAAAATTAGTACTATTATTATTTTTTTTTTTTTACTATTTTATACTGTGAATTTCTTACCCTATTTACCAAGACAAAAACATTGTCAATAATAATAATTGAACTTGCTAATTAAGTGAAAGAGGGGAGATGTATCAAGTCTTGGAGAGAGATAAAATGGAGAAGATGTCTAAAGCAACCAATCAGCTTTTAACTGTCATTTCAAATATTGTGCTAGATAAATGACAGTTAGAAGCTGATTGGTTGGTTTGGACAACTTCTCCATTTTCTTTCTCTCGAAGGGGTTATTTACAAAGTGTTGGGTTGTAAAACCTAACACTTCTTTTCCTGTTTATGCCCGATAATTAAAAGGGCTGTGCTATTACTAGTCGTGTCTTGCTATTAAAAACACTGATCTTTTTAATATCGGTTATAAACACGAAAGGAAGTGTTGGGTTTTACAACTTTACACTTATTAAATAAACCCCCAAGGCTGCTAAATATAAAACATAAATGTGTCTTTCTGTTATATAGCTGTTCAGGAGGACCAGCAGCACAATAGAGTAACAATCATATCAGTAATAATTTATAGACTCTATAAAAGTAGCATTCGGTAAAGAATGGAGACTCTGTCAATGAATATATAAAACAATTTGTATTATATGTTAAACTATAAAAACAATTTATTATGCAAAATTACGCAGATGTGTGAGCTGGAGAGATGCAGGGATGTGAGCTGGAGAGACACAGGGGTGTGAGCTAGAGAGACGCAAGTGTGTGAGCTAGAGAGATGCAGTCTTGCAGCACCAAGAGTGGCCGCACCCAGCCTGGGACACACCGGTATGTAAACTAAGGAGATGCAGGGGTGTGAGCTGGAGAGATGCAGGGCACTGAGCTGGAGAGACGCAGTGTTAGAAGCTTGATAGACTTAGGGTGCTGTGACATTAGCTAGTCTCGCAGCACCCAGAGTGGCCACACCTTGCCTGGGATGCGCCGGCCTTAGCTAGCCTTGCAGAACCCAGAGTGGCCACAGCCTGCCTGGGAAACACTGGCCCTAGCTAGTCTTGCAGCACCCATAGTGGCAGCACCCTGCCAGGGACATGCCAGGATGTGAGCTGGAGAGATGCAGAATTTTGAGCTGGAGAGATGCAGGAATATGAGCTATAGAAATGCAGGGATGTGAGCTGGAGAGATGCAGTGGTGTGAGCTGAAGAGATGCAGGGGTGCGGGTTGGAGAGACGCAAGGGAATGAGCTGAAGAGATGCAAGAGTGTGAGCTGAGAAATGCAGGGATGTGAGCTGGAGAGATGCAAGGGTGTGAGCTGGAGAGACAGGGTGTGAGCTGGAGAGACACAGGGTGTGAGCTGGAGAGACACAGGGTGTGAGCTGGATAGATACAGAGGTGTGAGCTGTAGAGATGCAGGGTACTGAGCTGAAGAGACGCAGTTTTGGAAGCTGGAGAGACACTGGGTGCTGCGAGACTAGCTAGTCTTGCAGCACTCAGAGTTGCTGTATCCTGTCTGGGACATGCTGGCCCTAGCTTGTCTTGCAGCACCCATAGAGGCCACACTTGGCTGGGGCATGCCAGGATGTGAGCAAGAGAGAGACAGGGATGTGAGCTGGAGAGATGCAGGTATGTGAGCTGGAAAGACGCAGTGTTAGAAACTGGAAAGACACTTGGTGCTGTGAGCCAAGCTAGTCTCACAGCACCTAGAGTGGCTGCACTCTGCCTGGGATGCGCCAGCCCTAGCTAGTCTCACATCACCCAGAGGGGCCACCGCCTGCCAGTGACAAGCCAGCCCTAGCTAGTTCACAGCATTCAGAGTGGCCACACCCTGACTGGGACGCACTAGCCCTAGCTAGTCTCGGAGCACCCAGAGTGGCCACCCCTGCCTGAGATGCACCGACCCTAGCTAGTTTCCCATAGTGGCCACACCCTGCCAGGGACTCACCAGTATATGAGCTAGAGAGATGAGAATTGTGAGCTGGACAGATGCAGGGATGTGAGCTGGAGAGATGAAGGGATGTGAGCTAGAGAGATGCAGGGTTGTGAGCTGAAGAGATGCAGGGTGCAAGCTTGAGAGATGCAGGGAAGTGATCTGAATAGATACAGTGGTGTGAGCTGGAGAGATGCAGGGGTGTGAGCTGGAGAGTTGCAGGGGTTTGAGCTGAAGAGTCGAAGGTACTGAGCTGGAGAGATGCAGTGTTGGAAGCTGGAGAGATGCTGAGTGATGTGAGACTAGCTAGTCTTGCAGCACCAAGAGTGGCCGCCCCCTGCCTGGGATGCACTGGCCCTAGCTAGCCTCATAGTACCCAGATTGACCACAACCTGCCTGGGATGCGCTGACCCTAGCTAGTCTCACAGCACCCATAGTGGCCACACTTGGCTGAGACATGCCAGGATGTGAACTGGAGAGACACAGGGATGTGAGCTTGAGAGATGCAGGGATGTGATCTAAATACATGCAGGGGTGTGAGCTGAAGAGAAGCAGGGGTGTAATCTGGAGACACGCAGGGGTGTGAGCTGGAGAGATGCAAGGCTGTGAACTGGAGAGATGCAGGGTGTGAGCTGGATAGATGCAGAGGTGTAAGCTGGAGAGACACAGTGTACTGAGCTGGAGAAACGCTGTGTTGGAAGATGTAGAGACACTTGGTGCTGTGAGCCAAGCTAGTCTCGCAGCACCGAGAGTGGCTGCACCCTGCCTGGGATGCGCTGGCCCTAGCTAGTCTCACAGCACCCAGAGTGGCCACCACCTGCCTGTGACAAGCTGGCCCTAGCTAGTTTCGCAGCACCCAGAGTGGCTACACTTTGTCTGGGACACACCAGCCCTAGCTAGACTTGCAGCACCCAGAGTAGCTGCACCCTGCCTGGAATGTGCTGGTGCTAACTAGTCTCACAGCAACCATAGTGGTGTCACCCTTCCTGGGATGTGCTGGCCCTAGCTAGTCTCACAGCACCCAGAGTGGCTGCACTCTTCCTGGGACACACCGACCCTAGCTAGTCTCGTAGCACCCATAGTGGCTGCACCTTAGCTGGGACACGTCAGAATGTGAGCTGGAGAGACAAAGATGTGAGCTATACAGAAGCAGTGATGTGAGCTGAAGAGATGTAGGGGTATGAGCTGGAGAGAAAAAAGAGATGTGAAATAAGTAGATGCAGGAGTGTGAGCTGGAAAGATGCAGGGGTGTGAGCTGGAGAGATGCAAGGGTGTGAGCTGGAGAGATGCATTGTTAGAAGCTGACATAGGGGTGTGAGCTGGAGAGATGCAGGGATGTGAACTAAGGAGATTCAGGGGTGTGAGGTGGAGAGACGGAGGGGTGTGAGCTGGAGAGATGCAGGGGTGTGAGCTGGAGAGACACTGATTGCTGCAAGACTAGCTAGTCTCACAGCACCAAGAGTGACAGCACCCTACCTGGGAGACGCCGGGGTGTGAACTAAGTAGATGCAGAGGTATGAGCTGGAAAGATGCAGCTGGAGAGACACAGTGTACTGAGCTGGAGAGATGCAGTGCTGGAGATAGACACTGGGTACTGCAAGACTAGCTACTCTTGCAGCACCCAGAGTGGCTGCACCCTGCCTGGGACAAGCTGGCCCTAACTAGTCTCGCAGCAAACAGAGTGGCTGCACCCTGCCTGGGATGCACCAGCCCTAGCTAGTCTCGCAGCACCCATAGTGGCCACACTTGGCTAGGACACACCAGGATGTGAGCTGGAGAGACACAGGGATGTGAACTGGAGAGATGCAGGGATGTGAGAGCTGGAAAGATGCAGTGTTAGAAGCTGGAGAGACACTGGGTGCTGTGAGACTAGCTAGTCTCACAGCACCCAGAGTGGCTGCACCCTGTCTGGGATGTGCTGGCCCTAGCTAGTCTTGCACCCAGAGTGGTCGCAAATTTCCTGGGATATGCTGGCCCTAGCTAGTCTTGCAGCACACAGAGTGGTCACACCTTGCCTGAGATGCACCGATCCTAGCTAGTCTCACAGAACCCATAGTGGCCACACCCTGCCAGGGACATGCTGACCCTAGCTAGTCTCGCTGAACCCATAGTGGCCACACCCTGCCTGGGACATCTTGGGATGTGAGCTGGAGATATGCAGGGATGTGAGCTATAGAGATGCAGGGATGTGAGCTGAAGAGACATAGTGGTGTCAGCTGGAGAGATGCATGGGTGTGAGCTGGAGAGACGCAGTGGTGTGAGCTGGAGAGATGCAGAGGTGTGAACTGGAGAGACGAAGGGGACTGAGCTGGAGAGACACTGCATGCAGCAAGAGTGGCCACACCCTGCCTGGGACACGCCGGGGTGTGAGCTGAAGAGTCGCAGAGTACTGAGCTGGAGAGACACAGTGTTGGAAGCTGGAGAGACACTGGGTGCTGCAAGACTAGCTAGTCTCGCAGCACCATGAGTGGCTGCAAATCTGCCTGGGATTTGCCAGCCCTAGCTAGTCTCGCTGCACCCAGAGTTGCCGCACCTTGCCTGGGACACACGGGCTCTAGCTAGGCTCGCAGTACACAGAGTGGCCAGACCCTGCCTGGGTGTGGGCTGGCCCTAGCTATTCTCGCACCACCCAGAGTGGCCGCACCCTGCCAAGGACACGCTGACCCTAGCTAGTCTTGCAGCACCCATAGTGGCCAGACTTGGCTGGGACATGCCAGGATATGAGCTGGAGAGATACAGGGATGTGAGTTGAAGAGATGCAGTGGTGTGAGCTGAAGACATGCAGTGGTGTGAGCTGGAGACATGCAGGGTTGTGAGCTGGAGAGATGCAGGGGTGTGAGCTGGAGAGATGGAGGGTGTGAGTTGGAGAGATACAGGGGTGTGAGCTGAAGAGATGTAGGGTACTAAGCTGGGAAGACGCAGTGTTGGAAGCTGGAGAAACACTGTATGCTGCGAGAGTAGCTAGTCTCGCAGCACCCAGAGTGGCTGCACCTTGCCTGGGACATGCTGGCCATAGCTAGTCTCGCAGCTCCCAGAATGGCCACACCCTGCCTGGGACACGCCTGCCTTAGCTAGTCTTGCAGCACCCACTGTATGCTGCGAGAGTAGCTAGTCTCGCAGCACCCAGAGTGGCCACACCCTGCCTGGGACGCACCGGCCCTAGCTAGTCTTGCAGCACCCAGAGTTTCCACACCCTGCCTAGGACGCTCTGACCCTAGCTAGTCTCGCAGCTCCCATAGTGGCCACACTCTGCCTTTGACATGCTGGGATGTGAGCTGGAGATATGCATGGATGTGAGCTGGATAGATGTTGGGATGAGAGCTGGAGAGACGCAGGGGTGTGAGCTGTAGAGTCACAGGGGTCTGAGCTGGAGAGATGCAGGGTTGTGAGCTGGAGAGATGCAGGGGTGTGAACTGGAGAGATGGAGGGTGTGAGCTGGAGAGATGCAGGGGTGTGAGCTGGAGAGATGCAGGGGTGTGAACTGGAGAGTCACAGGGGTCGGAGCTGGAGAGACACGGGTGTGAGCTGGAGAGACGGGTGTGAGCTGCAGAGATACAGGGGACTGAGCTAGAGAGGCGCAGGGGTGTGATCTAAGGATACACAGGGGTAAGCTGGAGAGATGCAGGGGTGTGAGCTGGAGAGATGCAGGGGTGTGAGCTGGAGAGATGCAGGGGACTGAGCTGGAGAGATGCAGGGGTGTGATCTAAAGAATTGCAGGGTGTATGCTGGAAAGACACAGTGTTAAATGCTGGAGAGACACTGGGTGCTGTGAGACTAGCTAGTTTTGCAGCACCCAGAGTGGCCTAACCCTGCCTGGGATGCACCAACTCTAACTAGTCTCGCAGCACCCAGAGTGGCCACACCCTGTCTGGGACACGCTGGCCCTAGCTAGTCTTGCAGCACCTAGAGTGGCCACACCCTGCCTGGGATGTGAGCTGGAGAGATGCAGGGATGTGAGCTGGAGAGACATAGGGGTTTGAGCTAAGTTGACGCAGAGGTGTGAGCTGAAGAGACAGGTGAATGATGGGTGAACATAATGGCATAACAGCCACATACTTGGGCAACCTCTAGACTGACGAAGAGTCATCCTTCAGCACTCAAGAGAGGAAAAAACCCCTGTGGAGGAAACCTCTGGGGAACCATGGCTTCAGGATTGCCCTTCCCTCTGGGCATTAAGAGGTATACTAATAGATAAAGGAAGATGTTCTATACTTTCCAATACTTACCAAAGATCATCAGCTGCTGTGTAGACTAAGAGGAAAGGGAGGAGAATACATTGTTAATGGAAGAACAAGCAGAGTGACAAACTGGTTATCTGACTTTCTAACTATTGAGGACATTGAAAATGCCTAAAATATGAATTATTGCCCAAAGGGCCTATGTATTCCCCCTAATGTGTAGATTATAGAAAAAAGTTTTCTTATAATAACAAGTGGGTACATTTACAGTAAATGGTTAAATTTAGATGTTAAATGCGATAAAATAGTACAATGTACTAGTGCAATTGTGTGCGATCAGGAACAGGTTTCTAGGAAAAAGGCTATTTCACACTGAGGGCCCCATTTATCAACGTATGTCAATACTAGCGGGCATATTTTGTTCAGTTTTGCAGTGATACAAATGAATATGTCACTGGTATTTAGCATTACTTTCCTCGCTGGTGATGTCCAGCAACGTCCCTATCATCGGCGGCATCCTCCGCTCAGCTGCTGGCAGCCTAATGCTGCCAGCAATGGGCTTTTATGTCATGCGCATGTGCGATGATCAGTCTGCGCATGCGTCATCTAAAGATGTCATTAGTGATACAGTGATAAACAATGGCAATCTTATATTGTTAAATAGCGAGTGCTAAAAGTGTTATGTATCATTGATAAATGGAATCCTTAATATTTGCATAGGTAAAGATACAATTACTTGTTACAGCTCTATTTCATACACTTTAGTATTTACTATTTTGTCCCATTTCCTCATTTGGATATACTTTGTATAAAAAGGTCAGACACCTCACTATCTCCAGATCAGTGACTTAGGCAGTGTTTGACATGTGGGGGAGCGAACAGAAAAAAATAGGCTCCCAAAGGTTCAGGTGCTTCCCATGTGACCTTTACCAGGCCAATCAGATGCCCCACGTGCTCCTAATCTGTATGTCCTGCTTTATGCACCCGTATACTGTATGTCCAATATTGTGCTCCCCAATCTGTATATTCTGTATCGTGCTTCCCTGTTTAATCTGTATTATGTTCTACATCCCCACACAAAAAAATGTATGTCCTGTATTGTGCCCTTCCCCTCCCCTCATCTGTATATGGTCTATAGTGTACATTACTCCATTTTTATGTTTTTCTATTTCCCCCCACATCTATATGTCCTACAGGGCCAGATTAACAATTAACAATGGGGCAGCTCCAGGCCTCCACATAAAAATAGACCCATCTTCATGACAGTATGATGATGGCCAACTGCCTAGCTGGCACACAGTTAGCCATAAATCATAAGTATTACAATTGTATTTAGTTTTCTCACAAAATGTAGCATTTTTATTATTTTTTTATGTATTTAGGGAGACATTGGGCTACCAGTGTAGGGGGTGTACATGGTCATTTGCAGTGGTGGCTCCAGAGGTGGGGCTGCAGCGCAGTCCAACATTCAAATGGGGGAGCCACACCAACTGCCACCCCAAACGCTTCCAAACATCACAGGCCGGGACTCACTGGCAGTTGGTGTAACTCCCCTATTTGAATCTTGGTCTGTACTGCAGCCCCACCTCTGGAGCCGTAACTGGTAATTTGCCTTGAGGAAGAGAGCAGTGACTCTTGAAACGCGTTGGCCTGTGGTGCAGACTGAAAGGTTTGAAGGGTGGATGTTCCAGGGATTACCCCGACCATAAAGGTATCACAGAGACACAGTCTGCACCACTGAAATCTGCATGGTCGCGGCCGCGGCGCCCTTCACTACGTGGCGCCTTATGCGGCCGCGTACCATGCGTAACCATAGAACCGGCCCTGTACAGAGTGCCCCATTATATACGCAAAGGGAAAATCTAAGTGATAGTAAAATCTAGACTATATCTGCATGAGCAGAGATCAGCTACAACAGGGGGGGGCTGATGATTAGTTCCCCCTGCACTACGCTCTGCTGCACTCTGCAAAAAGGAGGTGAGGGGGGGTTGAATGGGGAGGCGCATCAATTGGCACTAGGGGAGAGGGGGGTTCGTGATAATTAAGGGGGGGTTAATAATGCTGGGGATATTTTTTACATTGCGTTTTTTTTTGATTGGGGTGGGGAAATTAAATTTCAGTCGGGGCCTATGGACACAGGGGTTGGGGGGTGCATCACTGCCCCTAGGTATATATTTGTTATGTGAAATATTTAAATATATTTTTAAAAATACTCTTTAAACTTAACTAAATAATAAAAAAAACAATTTCTGAGCGGTTAATAAGGTTAGGTGTCTCTTTTTATATAGAGAGATGTCACACTCATGACATCAGTAAGTGACCCATATACTCTTTAGTAGAGAGGTTTCAAATTTATGTGATCACTAATACCCCTTTTACACCAACCTAAAAATCCTGGGTTGATGTGCATCAACCCGGGATTTTTGTCTGTGTAAATGCATCCACCCGGGTCCAGGGACCCAGGGATCCAACTCGGGTACTTTGCAGGGTTGTCCATGGGACGTTCCCATGGCACCCTGCAGTGTAAACAGCGCAATCCAGGTCAAGATGACTCCAGAAATATTGTGGTTCGGCACTGAAGTATGAAAGGGGTAAGTTTCAGTTCTGATCCGAATTGGAACTCTATTACAACCCTCGGGTCAGACCCGGAACTTTGGTATAAAAGTGGTATCAGTGACATTTTTCTTTTTTGTCATTGTAACCAAAGGGGTTGTCCTTTGTTTATAGACTTTCCATTTACACTGTTGATATAGACAAAGTGGGGAGGGCAATTGAAGTGATTGAAGGAAGGAGCTAGCCACAGCACATGATGCAGGCCACACCCCCTGTGTAGATCATAGTCCCACACAGTGGCGGTTCTAGGGGTGGGCTAACAGGGCCGTCGCCCGGGGCGCCGGCCCTAGAGGGCATTACTGAGTCCCCAGAAGGTAAAAAAAAAATCCCCCCCAAAAAACAGCGCCGGTCCCCCCCACGTTGCCGGGCGCCCGCTGATATTTGTTATCAGCGGGCACCTGGCTCCCTCCCTGCAAAGGCAGCTGAAGCTCACTAGCAGAGGGCACTATGGGAGGGATGTCATGACTTCTCTCCAATAGATCCGTGGTGGAGCCGTGGTCGGACCGGACAGCAGCGGACGCAGGAGCGGGGTAAGTATTGTGTTTGTATTTTTTATTTTTCAGAAGGGAGGCATGGGGGCATTACTACTAGGGGCATGTCTATAAGGGGGCATTACTACTGGGGGCATGTCTATAAGGGGGCACTACTACTGGGGGCATGTCTATAAGGGGGCATTACAACTGGGGGCATGTCTATAAGGGGCATTACTACTGGGGACATGTCTATAAGAGGGCATTACTATTGGGGACATGTCTATAGGGGGGCATTACTACTGGGAGCATGTCTATAAGGGGCATTACTATGGGGGGCATGTCTATAAGGGGCATGTCTATAGGGGGCATTACTACTGGGAGCATGTCTATACAGGGGCATTACTACTGGGGGCATGTCTATAAGGGGCATTACTACTGGGGGCATGTCTATAAGGGGCATTACTACTGGGAGCATGTCTATAAGGGGGCATTTCTACTGGGGGCATGTCTATAAGGGGACATTACTACTGGGGCCATGTCTATAAGGGGACATTACTACTGGGGCATGTCTATAAGGGGGCATTACTACTGGGGACATGTCTATAAGGGGGCATTCCTACTGTGGGCACTACTATAGGGGGCACTAATGGGGGCATTCCAACTTTGAGCACTACTATAGCGGGCATTCCTACTGTGGGCACTACTATAGGGGGCATTATTACTGGGGCACTACTAATGTGGGCACTACTATAGGGGGCACTACTACTGTGGGCATTGTATTAGGGGCACTACTACTCAGTACTGTGGGCCTTGTGTATAAGGGGCACTAATTTGGGCATTGTGTAAAAGGGGCACCACTGTGTGTCATAACATGAATAAGGGACTAATGTGTGGTGTAATTTGAATTGGAGATACTGTATTATAAAGGGCATTACTGCATGTGGCATAATGTGCTATACAGGGCATTACTGCATGTGGCATAATGTATTATACAGGGCATTACTGCATGTGGCCTAATGTGTTATAAAAGCCATTACTGTATGTGGCATAATGTGTTATACAGGGCATTACTGCGTATGGCATAATGTGTTATAAAGGCCATTACTGCGTGTGGCATAATGTGTTATACAGGGCACTACTGCATGTGGCATAATGTGTTATACAGGGCATTACTGCGTGTGGCATAATGTGCTATACAGGGCATTACTGCGTGTGGCATAATGTGTTATACAGGGCATTACTGCGTGTGGCATAATGTGTTATACAGGGCATTACTGCGTGTGGCATAATGTATTTATAATGGGCATTACTGTGTAAGGTGCATTACTGCACATGGCAATTATTCGCCACGAGGGGAGAGCTAGGGGGAAGCCCAGCACCTTCATAAGTGCTAGGCACGCCCCACAGTTTGATGAATTGGGGGTGTTCCGCAAGGACACACCCCCTTTCCGGAAGCGCGTGTGCTTTCAGCGCGTGCAGAGGAACGTCCTCTACAAAAAGTTGTTGTTTATTTTTTTTGGGGGGGGGCAACTGTGAACTTTCATCCTGAGCTCCACAATATCTAGAACCAGCCCTGGTCCCACACAGGGGCTGGCTGGCAAATTTTAGCCTGGGGGGCAAGCACACAGCACCAGCCAATGAGTAATGACTCAATCTTCCCCCTCTCCCTACCCTAACTCTAACCCTCCCTGATGCCTAAACCTAACCTCCCCCTCCCCGCACCCTAACCCTAAGTCTCCCTCCCCAGTGCCTAAACCTAACCCTGCCCCTAGTGCCTAACCATAACCTTTAACCCTCCCCCTTAGCCCACTACTTACCTTTGGGATGCCGGCGCTGTGATTCTGACAGTTATCGGGATGCGGTGCCGGTATCCTAAGCGCTGGCACCTCATGTGCCGGGATTCTGACCGCATCCCTACACCACACATTACTGTATCATACACACTAGACATACAAACACCACATCATACATACACCACATCACACATACACATCACAGAAGCACACACAACCATCACATGCACATATACACACACAAATAAATATCACACATATACATGACTTAATAACTGAAAATTATGCTTACCTTAGGTGCAATCAGGGCCACCATCAGGGGGGACTGCCGGGATTGGAGTCCCAGCCCGGATCCTGGCTGAACGGGGGGAGTGGGGGGCCCTGCCGCTGCTACTGCCCACCGCCACTGCTAGCTACCACCCGCCACTGCCCGACCTGGTCCCGGTCCCATTAAGTAATTGGAGGAGGAGGAGGCAGCCAGGGCCGCTCGGGCCACTCCACCTACAGGACACCTGCTGCCCCCTGCTATGTTTAATAAAGTTTGTTTAGGAGTTGGCACGTGTGACATCATGACATCACGTGCTACTTGAGGGTGAGGTCGGAGAAGCTGCGGATCGAGAGGAGCAGCATCTCTGCCAGGGAGGAAGCGGAGAAGAAGCCGAAGTCGGAGCGGGGAACTCGGAGCCTTCTTCAAGGAAATAAGGTAAGTGGGAAAAAGCTGTGCACAGCGAGGAGATGGCAGATGGATTTAATAATAATAATAGTTTGGAAAAAAGAGCTGGGCAGACTGGATTTAATAAACAGGGGGAGACTGGACTTAATAAACGGGGGGGGGAGTGGGGAAAGAGCTGGGCAGATCATTGCACATGGGCAGGGAGGAGTGAAGGGGGAAAAGAGCTTAATAATTTTTGGCCAAAGCATTTGACAATTTTTTGTTTTATTTTTATTGATAAGGTACTGTAGGTCTATTTTGTCAGTCCCGGGGCCCCACAATTTCTGATGGCAGCCCTGGGTGCAATCTTGTGGTGTTGTACGTGGTTGGGCTTCCGTCAGTCAAGTCTCTTCTGATTGGCAGCCAGCAGCCATTGGGTGAAGGAGCAGAATCACAAATGTGAAGAGCACACAGGGGAAGAGGGGGCAAGGGCATAGATAGGAAGGGGGACAGAGGCACAGATACATAAGGGCAGAGGCACAGATATGGGGAAGGGGCAAATGTACAGTTAAGGGAGTGGTCAAAATAAGTGAGTTGGGTGGTCTGAGCAAGGCACAAATATTGGGAGGGGGCAGAGGCACATATATGGGGAGGGGGCAGAGGCACAGATATGGGGAGGGGGCAAAGGCATGAATGGTAAAGAGGATAGTGGGAAAGACTGTATAGGAGGAAGGGCTAGCGCACCTCTGTGTTTGGCAGACATCTTCTGTGCAGTGCATGCACACAATGCCCAGCCACTGGGAGCAGGAGAGGAGAGCTGACAGTTGTAGACACAGAGATAAGATAACATGGAAGCTTATCCGAGCGCCAGAGAGGAGGTACAAGCATGTCAGAGAGGGATCCCTAGGCTCCTAACTTCCCATAAACTGACTCCATGATCTGTGGGGGAAGTGGGAAATTGCGGGATGCTGTAACAGGAGTCTGCAGCTGTCGGAATGTCCAGGAGGGGAGGCGTAGCTGCGGGCATGGCTCTCCTTCCCAGTACTAACCCTCGGAGATGAGGTCATTCACAGCCACATATGCCGAAGGGCCAGCCCTGCATGTGTATGCAGTGTACGGCTGTAGTCAGCTGCGGCCCCCCAGGGCTTAAATTGTGCCGGCGCGGGGGGCAGATGGCACCTTGCCCCCCAGCCCAGTCCGCCCCTGGTCCCACAGCACTAGTCATGCCCCCTACATCACTAGTCACTCTCCCTGTGGCAGTGCACAGTAGGCCCTTCGTAAATTTCAGCTCCAGGCCCACGTGGACCTTAAACTGGCACTGTGACGCAGTGGCTGTGCCTGCAGTGTAAATCTCCGAATCAGGCCCAAAGTTCTGTAAAGGTTTAGGATAACCAAGAATGTCTCACTGTATTCCCTTTAATCAGAGCCGGTGCTAGGTTTACAGGAGCCCTAGACAAAACTTCACTCTACTGCCCCTGTTTACCCCCGTTGCATGTGCTGTAGTCACGTGTCACTTATTCCCCCCGACCCCCTCCCACACATTTCAGCACGTCTATGAGAATTATTCAATTTGGGAGCGAAAAGTCTGTGCTGGACTTTTCGCTACACATCGCAGCTTTTCCGGGGATAAAGTACCGGGAGCGTGCCCGCTTTATCCCCGTATTCGATTAGAAAGCAGTGAAAATGGTAGCCTGTGGAAAGGTAAGTATCGCTAAAAATTTGTGAATTTTCGGGTTTTGTTCCTAGGACCCCCTAAAGATGTCCAGACATGGGGATGTACTCTGGGTACCCCCGTTTAGCCCTGCAGAATGTGTTCTGCAATTATAAATAGCCGCGGCAGGTGTTTTTTCCAGACATTAGAACAAGTAATATGGAAGAGCACTTAGGTGTATTTTTTCATTTTTTTAAGTGGTCACATGAAATTTGGGGTACATGAAAATGGGTATTAGCATATTTTTATGACCCTAAACTTATTTTTTTTTAATTCTGCAAAAATGCACCTGCCGCTAATAGCCTATTGTAGAAAACACCTGCCGCATACTTGTAGAACACTCCCGAACCTATTTGGCTATTTTTAAACACTGTTCCCCAATTTTTTTTTTATTACCCCAAATTTAAAGTCATTTTTTTGGGGTGTCCGGATTTTTTTTTTTTTACGTATTTTTGACACAATTTATTTTTTAATAACACTCCCAGGGATGCAGGCTATTTTTTGTAAGCCTGCACCCCTAAACCCCAATTCTGCACTTTTTTTCGCCATGTAAAACATGGTGAAAAATTATACCCGTTTTTTTCAAAGACTTTTCGAACCTGCGAAAAGTCTTTGAAATTGAATACGGGGATAATTGAAAAATGCGAAAATGACGTCATCAGTGATAATTTATCGCCAATTCTGACTTTTCGCAGCCTAATTGAATACGGCCCTATGGATGACAACATACTTGGCACAAAGAGACTGACTTCCAGCAGAATTACAAACAAACAGTGCCACCACACAATCAATAATAATCACAAAAGCATAGCAGCAGGCACCGGGGATCTTCCGCCAGCTGCCCTGTAGTAACTGCCTGACACTAGTTTGCTGGGGACTGAATCCGGTGCGCTGTTACATTCATCCCTTTAATTCGGGACACCCATGAATTACACAGGTTCTGTGTCTGGCTGACTTCAAGTCTCCATTTCACCACAGAACCTGTGTAATTCACGAGTATGGGTGTTTGGTGGATAGTGTATGTCCCTGGGCTGAAGGGTACTGTATGTCTAGGAGGCCAGGTGGTAGGGTATGATCTGGAGGCCGGGGGCAAGGTGGGTTGCGGGTATGCTCCAGAGGCAGGGATGGTAGTTAGAGTGGGTACTGTATTGTGAGGTCAGGGGATTTTGCTGGTTAGCCAATTTCCCCCCACCGGAACCAGCATCTGAAGCACGAGCTCCATACACTCTGCTGCTGCTGGGGTCAGAATGGGAGTAGTGATAGAAGTGGGATGCAGGGGGGCAGGATGGGAGTAGTAGTAGTGAGAAGCAGGGGGCTGGATGGGAGTAGTAGTGCAGATCAGAGGTTGAATGGGAGTAGTAGTAGTGGGAAGCAAGGGGTTAAATAGGAGTACTAGTGCAGGTCAGGGGGCAGGATGGAAGTAGTAGTGGGAAATGGGGGCAGAATAGGAGTAGTAGTAATGGTGGAGCAGAGGCATGTTTGTGGTAGTAATGTGTGTCAGGCTGGGAGTAGCACTGTGGAGCCGTCATGGGGTAGGGTGGTTGTAGAGGTGGGAACAGGCAGGCAGGATGAAAGTGGAAAGGACAGGAAGATTCTGATTTAGAATTGCCTCCACTCCGGGGTCCCCTGAGTCAGATTACCGCAGCTCATGGGTGTCAGGCGCCCAGGGCTAGCCGTGCCCTGTGCGGAACCAAGACCTAGTGCTCCTTAGACGCCCGTGACCGAAAATGGGGGCGTGGCATAATTACCATAGGCTAGGCCCCTTAAATGATGTTTATTTGGGGCGTGCCCGTATGGTACACCTCCCGTTAACATCAGATTGGGGGCAAGCCCAGCACTACATCAGCCCTCTTCCTGCAGTGAATGTATGCCGTGTGTATGCATGCGGCATCCATTCCTCTTCCCCGGGGCCGGCATCGCCGCACAGCTGCAGTGGTGGAGGTTCCCAACCACCCGTCCACCCGTGGGACACTTTGACCCCGTGGGTGGAACAGCAGGGAGATGCCCAAAAAACAGGACTGTCCAGCTGAGATTCGGAATGGTTGGGAGGGGTGCAACCTTTACGGGGTGGTGCCGCTGTACACTGGTCGAACATGCCTCGAGCCGGCCCTGCAGGTGCCATCCCTCTTTTCAACACTGACAGCAGTCTCACACAGCCAGTGTTGGGAATGCCCTTGCCACCCATGTACCACTCCTCTGACTCCTTATCTGTTCCAGGCACAGCTTCATACACACCTCTCTCTCGTCCTTGCATGGTCTACCTTGTCTGCCACAGCCCCAGGGAATGGCCCAGCCCCCGACCATCCCACAGAGACAGGGGGGTAATGGCAGGCGGCAGAGGCTGAGGGAGGGGATGCCGCACAGTGATGGTGGAGTCGGGAGCTTTCGGTTCGCGTTCCAGAGTCGAACGCAAATCCTGAAGTGCGGCAGGCAGTGTCGGCCAGCTCAGCAGAGGGGTTAATTGGGCCAGCCCAGTGGGAAATTGCCTGCTTTCCAGGTGCTCAATACGCCCCTGGCGGCTGTGGCTGGTAAGAACCGAAGCCGCTGCTAATGCCATATAAAAGAAGGATGAAAGAGACTTTTTTTCTGTGGGGACTATGTGGCGCCCTCTGATGGCTGGCGCTCTAGGCAGCTGCCTACAGCTGCCTAATGGTAGCGCCGGCCCTGCCTTTAATGATGCCAGTTCTGTATGTACGTCACAGGCCAGCTTTAAAAAGTTTAAATAGCAAGTACATTACCACTTCTGGCCAATAGATGGTGATACAATGCAGAGCCAAATCATTTTTGCAGTGCTTATTTATCAGACATCAGACACTTGTGAGTTGTTGGATCACTGTGTCCATATTAAGAACACAGGAGCCTATTCATCATTGGAGCATTGGAGGCAGTATGGCCTCCGTTGATTAAGTAATGATCTCGCTGCGAGGGACACTTAAGTATCCAACTCGCAACGTGGGATAGATTACACCGGAGCAAGTCATCGGTGCGGGGACAGCTGCTCCGAAAAGCAGCTGTCCCCTCGGTTATTATCTCAGCTACAGAAGTAGCTGCATTACTTACCTCCTCCCCGTCGTCCTGGCTATGCATGCATGACCCGAGGTCACGCATGCGCATAGCTGCTGGGGAGGCGGAGGGATCCGCTCAGAGCCCTTTTCGCATCCCCGGCACTTCTTCCCATAGGAAGGAGTGGGGATAGGAGAACAAGTGCCATCTGAAGATTTTGCGCCATCTGGAGTTTGCTGAATATCATGATGAATAGCCCGGTAACCTAAATATGCGGTTACTGGGCCATTTATCGTATGATGAATAGGCCCCACAGGCTTTTACTTAACACCATGTTCTATAGTTATTCTCTCTGTATAATTGTCAAAGTAATAATTTTGTGAAGTTTGACAAAAATCTGGGCCTGATGCAGAGTTGTACCCATCTTGCAGCATATCCCTATCTGCACACTTAGGGCCTGATTCAGAGCCGGATGCTCTGAACGAGCGCCCGCTCTGAATCAGAGCATCCATCCATGATGATGGTCGCGATGGTCAAGACCACCGCGACCATCGGGCTTGCGACGAGACCTTTGCGGTAGGGTCTCGCTACCACAAGCCCTGGAGTGATTTTGGCTCTATCAGAGCCAAAATCACTCCCACTGACATCACTAGTGATGTCAGTGGAGCCGGACCCAGACGGTAGGCGTTCCCATGGGAACGCCTCCGTCTGGGCAGCCACGCCCCAACACGCCCACCAAAGGGGGCGTGCTCTCACTCACCATCGACAGCACACCCCCTTTGGTGCGAGACCCCGAGCGACGGCTTCCCCGTCGCTCGCCGGGTCTCGCGCATACGCACGACGGTGCTGCCTCCGTGGTGCTCATGCGCATTTGTGTACCATCGACCTTAGTTTGATGCTCGTCATCCTCATCAAGGCACACGTGCACCAGCCAATTTAGGGTGCAAAAACTATAAGCCTGCAAATAGATGCATTTACACTTCCTTCAACCCTGCATAGCTCACAGTTACATCAGCACGTCTTCTCTGAACTTTACCTGACATGGGAGGCCCTGTTACAGCCCAGTGACACCACTTCAGTCACGTGTGGCAATACGACTCCCCATCATACTTACCTACTCTCCCCAAATGTCCACGAGACTACTGAATTCAGGAAAAATGGGTCACCCTCCCGTATCCTGCCCACTTCCTAGTAAAATGGGAAAGATAGGGAGCGTGAAGACGCGATGCTCTGCAAATCTTGTCATATTAGCCCCGTCCCCTCTGTTTAGTGCCACAATTCGCAAATCTGAGGTATTGTGAACATTCCGATGATAAAATGAAAAGAAGGGGGCACAGCAATATGTAAGAGATGAAGATTGATAATAAAAAGGTATCTTATAGAACACATCTTTTATTACACTTATGTGCTCTACATAATGGAATATAATGGAGCGCAATTTATACACATCTAAAACACATAAATTCATACAAAGAACATGTTTGCTTAGTAAACCAATATATAAATATATTTTATTGCAATACAATAATCTGGCCATTAGGTGGCACTTTTCTCTTGCAGTAGTTGTGTATAGAGATGATACTTAATTTGACCTCAGCTCAGCAAATAAATCAGATCTGTACAGTGACATAATGGGGAGAGCAGCACCTTTGATATTTTTAGGGAAATGTCCCTGAAGAGTAACAAGAAACCACATTTAATATTAGAGTGTGCTTCCTAATTAAACTGAGAAATATTCATGATAAACCACTTTAGTACATAAAGGAGCACACTGCAGGTAAACACGAATGGGGTATTTACTGTATGAATGGTGCAAGTAAAATGTGATTCTGTCATGTATCTATTCCAGTTTAAAACATGGCAGAATACTGCATTGGGTGCAATATGGGACATCGCTATTTTTGTTTGTATGGATTTGTCAAATATTCCCCATTGTTGCCATATAGCAGAGTTACATTACTATCATTCACTGGTTCATTTATCTATTTAGTTATTTATTAAATGTTTCTACGAATCTTCAAGATGCAAAACAAGGCTCATACAAAGAGTCATCCATAACAGTTATTGCCTCCTTATGTATGTGAGTCACAGATAACTGGAGATCCTGAAATTCGGATCCCCACTGTTTCCATGATGTAGATGTGTACAGTATATAAAGCTCATCTGCTCTTGTTCTTTTTATTATTGTTTCTGTATATGGTGCCACCATGGTGCGCAGTTCTCTACTCCAAATATTTGTCATTACCATACGACATTTGCCCATTGGAGCTCAAAGGGTAATTTCCCTAGCACACATGCGCACAGATGGACACTATGGTTAATTTTGTCAGGAACCAATTAACCTACCAGTATGGTTGTCTGAGGAAATAATGGGGAGATGTATCAAACCTTGGAGAGAGACAAGGTGGAGAAGTTGCCCAAAAGCAACCAATCAGCTTCTGTCATTTCAAAGACTGTGCTAGATAAATGACAGAGGGGTAGATGTACTAAGGCTTGGAGAAAGATAAAGTACCAAACAGTCAGCTCCTAACTGTCATTTTTCAAACACAGGGGTTTATTTACTAAGCCTTGGATGGAGATAAAGTACCAACCAACCATCTCCGTACTGTCATTTTTCAAACACAGCCTGTGACATTGTAGTTAGGAGCTGATTAGCTGGTACTTTATCTCTGTTCACTTCATCTCAATCCAAGACTTAGTAAATAGACCCGACCCCACAGTCTGTAAAGTGACAGTTAGTAGCTGATTGGTTGGTAGTTTATCTCTCTCCCTTTAACCAAGGCTTTAGTACATCTCCCCACAAACTATTTGGTTACTTCTCCACTTTATCTCTCTTCATGGCTTGATACATCTCACCCAAGGACTGTAAAATGGCAGTTAGAAGCTGTTTGGTGGGTACTTGATCTCTCTCCAAGGTTTGATAAAACCCTCCCCTCAACCTTTATTTACAGTATATGGGGTCCCGTGTAACAATGATTCTAAATACCAACAACATAATTTCATTTTGTATCGCATGAATACAAACAAATATGCCACTGGTATTCATCATTACTTACCTCAACGGCTAGGTCCAGCAACGTCCTCCTTGTTGGTGGGGTCCTTTGCTCAGCCTCTATCATGCCCAATGCGCTAGTCAGTCTGCGCATGTGCATGACTATTTAACCCGGTGCCGCTGGTGTGGGCCCAGCAGTGCCTGGAAGGCTTGCCTGAAGATTAGATTACGGCTGTTTGTTGAATGCAGAAAGGATGGTATAACCCCTTTAGCGAGTGCTAAAGGGGTTATGCATTGTTGTTAAATGGGGCCCATATTGTCAACATATTGTGCAGCAAAGAAGAACTATTTGAACACACAGTAACAAATGATGAAACATGAATGAGGTAATCTAATGTTGCCTTCCATAGTTTGCATCATGTGACCGTTGTCTAGAGAGATGGACCAATCATTGCTTGCGGGACGCAAAAGGAACTGCACTTTGTGTGACATAGGTGTTTTTGCTGGATCTGGATATCATCTGATTGGTTCCGATTTTGCACCTGGGAACGATGGCAAGCACTAGTCATGTCACCTGTTACATTCACCAGACTCAGCTAATATTCACTAGCCAGCCTCTACCAAAGGGACCTGCCTATTTGAAGTGGCTGAATACTATAGGATTTAGCTAGAGAAAATAAAAATAAAAATATGGAAAGCATGAAAGCAGCATTTTCCTGCAACAGTAAACCTGGCACAAGGAAATAGTTCATACATAGGACTTTTATGTCTGTGACAGATTAGAACTGATATAATAATAGGATATAACCTAATCATGAACTACCAACACAGAGAGGATGTTTAAATAAAATATTAACACTAGCAGGGCTATTTTTAATGGGATTATATATATAATATCTGCCGTAAATGAGGTCAGGTCACTGAGCAGGTTGGTAGCACAAGGTGGAAACACATCCTGTCCCACAATGATTATTGCTGCATGCTGTGACTGATATACTTAGGCTAAGAGAACTACGCTTCATACAATACAGCCTAGGTGTGTATCCCGGCATCTCATTAATTTTATAGATCTAATGAAGTAATAACCTCATTGTCTTCTAATCACCTAAGCTCATCAGCAAAGGGAAACACATAAAAGGACTGTTTACCTTTGCCTGTAGTGTATCTCACAGAGAGACACAACAATCCACTTGGAAAACCAGGTACATTGTAAGCAAATATACTGTCAGGGACTGTGAATGATGATAGCAGGCAGTCAGGCATCAGAAATAGCAGAGATGTCTCACTGACAGCACAACTTAAAGTGGGCAGGCAGGAAGATTCCACCTGCGGTGCAGTAACAATATGTTTAGGGCTTAGGCCTGCACTCATTTCTGACTACAATACAGGTAAATGAGAGGCTTTTAACTTTATTTACATGTTACTTTTTCAGACAATGCACTTGCTGCAGTACAGATTACAGAATGCTAATATGCTGGTAAATTGATTATCAAGAAATTCTTCAATTGTATGCTTTTTTCTAATAATGTATTGTTCTGCTGTCTGGTTGTGTATCAGGTGATAAGGATTTAATTAGGAACGACTGTCTTTTACTGCACACTTAAAAATAGATAAGAAGGGAACAAAAAGACAAATACGAGTAATATTTAATACACTTTACGGACTAGGGGCTAATAATGCTGAATTGGATTTTACACCAGATTGCCTTAAATATGCAGATAGGCTGAATGTGAGTCTGACACCTGTGATTGCTTGCGGCTGCAGCCTCGAAATAAGGGAAGGAAGTGACGTTCTAGCATCGGCTAAATACAATAAGGCCCAAATGCAGGTTGCTGAATATGCAGATTCTTCTGCTATTTTGCAGGTAGATTTACAGCGGCAATTTTTTAAAAAGCCAAACCAGGCTGTTTACCCTTAATAAAAGGTGCCATCTTAAATTGACTAAATCTCTACACTTTCGGCAACTCGCAGACTATTGCGTTTGGCTGTTAGGGTGTGTAACTGTGTGCAATTGCAAACAGAGGCAGAGCCACATGAAAGCATAGATACACCTGTTGTGGCAGGCTGGCAGCCATAGATACAAATGCAACCTCACTTTGATTACGGTCGCAAGCAATAGGTAGACACTTCTGATTGGCTGACTGCGGATCCATCTCTGAATTATTGTTTTGACATTGTTTATAAATATATAATATCTGACTTTTGGTGTGTATTGTGGCAAGTTTATTTTTCTTTTCATACACATCATTTTATTCAAACCTTAAATGCTTATTTTTCTACCACAATTTTTTTTTAAATTGTGTGTAAGTGTATCTGACTTATACATGAAGTTACCATGGCATATATGTGTCACTGCTGCAGACCTGCACACATTTTGCAATTTTTTTTGCATATGCATGAAATTGTGTTTTCTCTAGTAGCACATTTTATGTATGGGCGCATTCAAATTCAGCATTGTTCCCTAGTCATAGATTGTGTCCTCACTATACCTGCGGCAGTAAAGTAGAGACACTGATCATCATATTGCAAAGACAAACCAGGTCTACAAAATATATCTCAGGCTAATGCAACTTTTATTTTTCAGTCAGCTCCTGGCAGGTGTTTTTGAAAACATTATATTTATGTTACTTGAAATTGTTGTTTTATTTTGTTTTCTTTAATATATTTAAATGGTTATTAGCTATATAAATTGAATACTCACATAGTAATACAGAATTTAATTAGAATGTTTCCAGACTACCCTACACTATCTGTGGTACAAAATAAATTTGTCTCATTATTTAAATTTAAGGGTTTGTTCACACAAGCTCAGAAAATGGGTAAAAAAATGCATGAAAAATAATAGTAACATTAGATATGTTTTAGTATTTTTAAAGCTTTTCATGTGTTGCACTTTTACCAGTACTACTGTATCTATTGAACAGTTAATAAACAGTGGGAATGAGCCGATAAGAAACCATTCATCAATTGTTATGTGTTTTTTAGCAGCTGAGAAAGCTTATTACAGAGAACAGATGTGTAGGAGCCCTCAGTTTTCCCTACAACAATGAATTTTGAAGTAGAATCAGGCCAGAATGTCATTAAAAAAAATGGGCAGCTAATAATAATATAAATAAAGACATAATAAAAGTATTCATAATATTAATTATACTACTGCTGCTGCTAATAATAATAATAATATTAATAACTAATTATGCTACCACTTCTATTAGTTATAATATATCATATTCCACATGTATCTTTGAAAAAAAATTGAATACATTAGCATCATACACCTAAGGTCCCCTTTCTGTAAAATATGCATTAGTTTTTGTTATTTATCTAAGATTACCACTTTTATTTCACAGAAACACAGTAGATAAATAGTATCTGTGCATTATCAAACAAGTTGATAATGAAAACACAAGACATTTTTTAATACAAATATTGCACAAAAATGATTTATTTAAACATAATGAAACATCTGGGGGCATATGTATCAAAGCTTGATGTGAGATACAATTGTGAGATATATATCACCAACCAATCAGCTTTAAATTTACATTTTGCAGGCTGTGTTTAAGAAATGATAGTTTGGAGCTGATTGGTTGGTGATATATATTTCACAATTTTATCTCATATCAAGCTTTGATACATATGCCCACTGGTATTATTACTATAACATTATCTTTATAAAAAAATACACCTAGCCTTTTGACTAATGTATGTAGTTAGATGTGCATACTACATAAGGGATTGCTAATGCATTTTTTCAAAGTAACAAGGAATTCGGGAATGTTGTGCTGTAGTTTGCAGCCTGTGAGAAATATGTATCTATGAACACTTTAAATTAGCCAAAACTATGCCGCTGCTCATCCGTAAGACTGATATAGTGCTAGTACTTTGTTGATTGTAGCAGCAATAAGTTAAGTGAAAAATAAGTTACTGACACTATCTTATGCCTGGACTAAATCAAAATTCATACTCCAAGTACAATGGCAAGAGAAAAAACAAGCAAGCCTACATCAGCATTTTCCATATATGCAAGTCATCAACAAACAACCAGATACCACATAGTCTCTGTCATAAGTCACAACGACAGAAGGCAAAACATTTGCATTGAGATACCACTACTGGCCTGATAGCTGGTCAGATCCCTGGTCTGATACCTCCTACCATATTTTTTACATTATTTTGTACACATTCCACTTGATTTCTAATAGTTTCCATCTAGTTCCAATGGTTCGGTCTATCAGGAATCTTTGGTCTATTGGATATATCCAGTGGGGAATAATGACACAGTGTTTCCTTGCAGAGGTGTGCCATGGTTACATGTCAAAGTAAGGCCCATTTGTAATCCATCATCCAAAACCAAGAGTCACAGCATAAAACCACAGGGTCCAAATAGTTCCAGCAGCAATGGTGACAGGTGTGCAGAGCGAGCAGCAGGTACATCCATGTAGGTGCCATGATGAGAAATACAGAAAATGTTGAAGACTGTGGAAAACTGGCATTTTATGCTGTGATCTTTGTATTCTGCACAATGAGGCATTGTTAAGTATAAGATCTGCCGAACAATGAAGCATTGATAGAACATAATACCTATTCAGGAGCTCAACTTTGCACATTTACTCTGAACACACACACAAAACACAAGCTAAATTTGCCTTTGCGCAGCACACAATGAGCATCCAACATAATACCTTACTTACTAGCATAAAATCAACAAGTGCACAGAGTGCATGTTCATCTCTGCCGTCTGGTACAATGACCGCAAACAATATTGTTCTCATTGTAACAGAATTGTTATTTTTATGTACATAGGATAGTAAAAGGCATCACTTCATAATATTTATTTGACAGGAAATGCACATTATGTGCCTCATTTGGCATTAGGGGTAACTTGGAAAAAACATGCTGCACTGCAGGTAGGGGGTAAGCCAGCAGCGAACAAGTTATTATAATACTACTTCAAATAGAGTTATGGTGCATACACATGGTCAGATTTCTTATGAGATATGAACAATAATGATTGTAAAAATCATTCAATCGTTCATATCGTTGACATGTAGGGCATGCATTGACCAACAATGTGCGTTCCCGCATGTCAGATAACGATATCTGACATCGACTGTGTTTGCAGACAGATTTTGACGATTTCATTAATTTTAATACTGTCAGAAATTGTTAATCGTTCATGAAATCGTTGGTCAAATCGTTCGTCGTTGGTCTAGCAAGTCTGACCGTGTGAATGCACCATTACAGGTCATGCCTAAGTTGTAGTAATTTGTGGGTGATTAAGATATTGGGTCTGATTCAGAGGTGTGTCTTTTGCCACAGCATGACTGCGTCTTTATGCTAATGCCAGAGCCATAACTAGAGTTTTTGGTGCCCTGTGCCAGAATGAGCATTGGCGTCCCCCTCATTTTTCAAAGGGCCATAATGCACCCAAAAAGGGGAATGGCCTCATGGGGAAGGGCCAGGGAAGAGATAGTGGAGGCCAGGAGATGCTGGGGATGAAATAAGAGGAAGCTACAAGTGAGAATGATAATAAACAGAAATTTTACAGGCCCAAACAGCGCCCCCTGACCTGTGGTGCCCTGTGCCATGGCACCGGCCGCACTACCCTACCTACGGCCCTGGCTAATGCTGCAGCTGATGGGACTCGTACAGAGACGTCCACAGAATGAGGTGCTAATCCGCTGCTGTGTGTATTAAGAAGTACCAGCGGCGGCACATTTGCTGCACTATTGAAGGTGCAGAATCTCCGCCTGAACATGGGCAATGGAATTAGCGCAACGAGCGCAACGACATGCCCACATGGCAACCACGTCTAACTAGCCCCCTCCCCTCTGACCACTCAGATAAGCCCACTGAGATTGCCTCTCCCTATGGCTAAATTAGTTCTGCAGCTCTCGGTGGTAACCATCAGGACCAATGCGCAGTGTGACCCGGATGCATGCACAGACTGAAAACATTGTCTGCTATCGTGCGCTATCGAGTCGACACTGGGTGCACCTCTGAATCAGGCCCACTGAGTCAATTAGATGAGTAGCCCACACACAATTAATTAAAATCCACAATTCAATTAAAGCAAAACAATCCTCTAGATGAAATAGTGAAACTTCCTTGTGTGGTATAATGGGTTCTCAATGCAACAATAGATAAGTTAGCCACAAAAATAAGGTACTGTAAAAAATATATAAATATATATAGATCATATTACCAAGAATTTCTGCAGTTTGAGTGGGTACCAGCAGTACTGTATCTTAATGTGTCAAATAAAACAGGATAATTGTTGGAGTCATAGTAAGTAGTCGCCTCTGTGTCTCCTCACTTGCAGCATCTTAGTATGCTGATCAAGGGTACATGCCACCTGGTGTAGCGACAGTATCCTGCATCTTAGATGCTTACCAGGTGAATGATATGCGATAATTAGTACAGCGGCCTAGGTAACCTAACTGAGTGGACTGTGGGCCTGATTCAGACCCGGTCGCTAGATGCGTACGCTCGCACTGAGCGAATGCAAATTTTCCAAATTGACGTCATGGGATGCGATCGCTTGCCAAGGCATAAGCACACCCCCTTAGCATAAATAGAGCCGCCCACTGGCACACGTCATCTCCAGGAAGTGTATGAATACATTGGTACATCGAGGACCATCGGATGCGAACGCAGTGCTTGTGGTAGCCTTACTCTACCGCAAGCTCTGCGAGCATTTCAATGTAAAAAAAAAGCCCAGTGACATGTACTATGACGCTGCCTGTTAATTATGCATGCCTCTGAAACGGCGTTGAAACACTCAGGCACGCCTGCGTTCGCATCTCCAACCCCTCGTTTTTACTGGGCTGCCCCTGTTACCACCCACAAACCACCTCTCCTGTCACTCATTACACTGGGCTGTCTTTGCAGGTCGAGCGAGCGGTATGCGATTGCAGTGAGTAGTTTGCGCATGCGTAGAACGAAGCATGCGCGGACGCAGAACATCGGGCCGCTTGTAAAAACACCCTTTTTCACTTTATTTTAGTAAAAATAATGTTAATAAATAGAGCCCAAAATGAGATCCAAAGAGCTGTCACTATCAGTGAAGCAAGCCATCATTAGGCTGAAAAATCAAAACAAACCCATCAGAGAGATAGTAAAAACATTAGGTGTGGCCAAATCAACTGATGGAACATTCTTAAAAAGAAAGAACGCACCGGAGAGCTCAGCAACACCAAAAGACCAGGAAGACCACGGAAAACAACTGTGGTGGATGACAGAAGAATTATTTCCCTGGTGAAGAAAAACCCCTTCACAACAGTTGGCCAAATCAAGAACACTGTCCAGGAGGTAGGTGTATATGTGTCAAAGTCAGCAATCAAGAGAAGACTTCACAAGAGTGAATATAGAGGGTTCACCACAAGATGTAAACCATTGGTGAGCCACAAAAACAGGAAGACCAGATTAGAGTTTGCCAAACAACATCTAATAAAGCAATTACAGTTCTGGAACAACATCCTATGGACAGATGAGACAAAGATCAACTTGTACCAGAGTGATGGGAAGAGAAGAGTATGGAGAAGGAAAGAAACTGCTCATGATCCAAAACATACCACCTCATCAGTGAAGCATGGTGGTGGTAGTGTCATGGCGTGGGCATGTATGGCTACCACTGGAACTGGTTCCCTTGTATTTATTGATGATGTGACTGCTGACAAAAGCAGCAGAATGAATTCTGAAGTGTTTCGGGCAATATTATATGCTCATATTCAGCCAAATGCTTCAGAACTCATTGGACGGCGCTTCACAGTGCAGATGAACAATGACCCGAAGCATACTGCAAAAGCAACCAAAGAGATTTTTAAGGCTAAAAAGTGGAATGTTATGCAATGGCCAAGTCAATCCCCTGATCTGAATCCAATTGAGCATGCATTTCACTTGATAAAGACAAAACTGAAGGGAAAATGCCCCAAGAACAAGCAGGAACTGAAGACATTTGCAGTAGAGGCCTGGCAGAGCATCACCAGGGATGAAACCCAGCGGTTGGTGATGTCTATGCGTTCCAGACTTCAGGCTGTAATTGCCTGCAAAGGATTTGCAACAAAGTATTAAAAAGTGAAAGTTAGATTTAGGATTGTTTAGTTTGTCCCATTACTTTTGGCCCCTTAAAAAGTGGGAGGCACATATAGAAACCGTTGTAATTCCTACACCGTTCACCTGATTTGGATGTAATTACCCTCAAATTAAATCTGAAAGTCTGCAGATAAAGCACATCTTGTTTGTTTCATTTCAAAGCCATTGTGGTGGTGAAAAGAGGCCAAAATATGAAAATTCTGTCAATGTCCCAATATTTATGCACCTGACTGTATGTGTCATGTATTGTTTGTATTTGTATGTTTACTAAATGTTCTAAGTCTGATAGACAGCTCTTCTTTCTTTCTGTTCCATTATTAGATTTGCACATGAATAATGCAGTGAGAAACAAAACAAAAATTGCAAGAAAGATATTTAAATGTATAAAAGTTGGATTGTCTGTGTAATAGAAATTCTGACCATATACCCTTTATAGTAATATTGATGCCTGACCTGGTCAACCCAGCTATTAGTCTAATGCTGGGTACATACTGGCCGATATATTGTCCGATCAATTGATCCGATCAATTGATCGGCCAATATATCATGCCCCGTCGGCCAGTGTGTACAGACGATATGTCTGTGAACAACGTCGTTCACAGACATATCGCATTGTCTGCAGACACATCTGTCCATCTGCAAGTGTGTACGGGCGATCAGCTGATCGCCCGTACCCAGGGGGGCTGATAGGGGGGGGGGAGAGTCGCGAGCAGGTACTACTTACTCGGGTCCGGCACAGCTCCCCATCCACAGCAGCCCAGCACACGCTGCTGTGTGCTGGGCTGCACTGGGAGACTGTCCGAGGCTGCTAAAGCAGCAGTCCGAGCAGTCTCCTATGCCAAAGGGGAGCGATCATGCTGATCGCACCCCCCGTTGACTCTGCGCGGGGCTGAGGGGCACACAGCACCCCCCTCCCCAGCACGCAGCACTGCATCATATATGTGTTTTTTTTCCGAGGGGGGCATGGTCACGCCCTACCGTGATTAGACCACGCCCCCTATCCACCCCCAGTCCGGCCCAACCTGCTGCAGCATGCAAATGATGGTTGTTCAATGTGTATGAACGACCATCATCTGCAGTTATATCTGTCAGGTGTGTACCCACCTTAAGGAATAACAATTAATGGGAATTCTGTACCTACTGGATACCACATTAATAGGAAAACACTTATGGAGACCGATGCAGAGTTAGACCTAATATAGGAACACATTATTCAAAAGAAATGTTTTGCAAAAATGCTAGTTTTGCAGGATGCAATCTCCTCTGTATTGGCAGCATATGCCCCTGATATACTACAAGTAATTATCATCAGTGTGTACCTCAGTATTGGTGGCATATGCCCCTAATATACTACAAGTCATTATCATCAGTGTGTATCTCTGTATTGGCGGCATATGCACCTGATATACTACAAGTCATTATCATCAGTGTATACCTTTGCATTGGCAGAATATGCACCTGATATACTACAAGTCATTATCATCAGAGTGTACCTCTGTATTGGTAGCATATGTACCTGATATACTACAAGTCATTATCATCAGTGTGTACCTCTGTATTGGCGGCATATGCCCCTAATATACTACAAGTCATTATTATCAGTGTGTACCTCTGTATTGGCGGCATATGCCCCTAATATACTACAAGTCATTATCATCAGTGTGTACCTCTGTATTGGCGGCATATGCCCCTAATATACTACAAGTCATTATCATCAGTGTGTACCTCTGTATTGGCAGCATATGCACCTGATATACTACAAGTCATTATCATCAGACCTCTGTATTGGCAGCATATGCACCTAATATACTACAAGTCATTATCATCAGTGTGTACCTCTGTATTGGTAGCATATGTACCTGATATACTACAAGTCATTATCATCAGTGTGTACTTCTGTATTGGTAGCATATGTACCTGATATACTACAGGTCATTATCATCAGTGTGTACCTCTGTATTGGCGGCATATGTACCTGATATACTACAAGTCATTATCATCAGTGTGTACCTCTGTATTGACAGCATATGCCACTGATATACTACAAGTCATTATCATCAGTGTGTACCTCTGTATTGGCAGCATATGCACCTGAGGATACTACAAGTCATTATCATCAGTGTGTGCCTCTGTATTGGCGGCATATACACCTGATATAATACAAGTCATTATCATCAGTGTGTACCTCTGTATAGGCAGCATATGCACCTGAGGATACTACAAGTAATTATCCTTCAGTGTATACCTCTGTATTGGCAGCATATGCACCTGATATACTACAAGTTATTATCATAAGTGTGTACCTCTGTATTGGCAGCATATGCAGCTAATATACTACAAGTCATTATCATCAGTGTGTACCTTTGTATTGGTAGCATATACCCCTGATATACTACAAGTCATTATTATCAGTGTGTACCTCTGTATTGGCAGCATATGCACCTGATATACTACAAGTCATTATTATCAGTGTGTACCTCTGTATTGGCAGCATATGCACCTGATATACTACAAGTCATTATTATCAGTGTGTACCTCTGCATTGGCGGCATATGCACCTAATATACTACAAGTCATTATCATCAGTGTATACCTCTGTATTGGCAGCATATGCACCTGATATACTACAAGTCATTATTATCAGTGTGTACCTCTGTATTGGCAGCATATGCACCTGATATACTACAAGTCATTATTATCAGTGTGTACCTCTGCATTGGCGGCATATGCACCTAATATACTACAAGTCATTATCATCAGTGTGTACCTCTGCATTAGCGGTATATGTACCTGATATACTACAAGTCATTATCATCATTGTGTACTTCTGTATTGGCAGCATATGCACCTGATATACTACAAGTCATTTTCATCAGTGTGTACCTCTGCATTAGCGGCATATGTACCTGATATACTACAAGTCATTATCATCAGTGTGTACCTCTGCATTAGCGGCATATGTACCTGATATACTACAAGTCATTATCATCAGTGTGTACCTCTGCATTGGCGGCATATGTACCTGATATACTACTAGTCATTATCATCAGTGTGTGCCTCTGCATTGGCGGCATATGCACCTAATATACTACAAGTCATTATCATCAGTGTGTGCCTCTGCATTGGCGGCATATGCACCTAATATACTACAAGTCATTATCATCAGTGTGTACCTCTGCATTAGCGGCATATGTACCTGATATACTACAAGTCATTATCATCATTGTGTACTTCTGTATTGGCAGCATATGCACCTGATATACTACAAGTCATTATCATCAGTGTGTGCCTCTGTATAGGCAGCATATACCCCTGATTTACTACAAGTCATTATGATCAGTGTGTACTTCTGCATTGTCGGCATATGTACCTGATATACTACAAGTCATTATCATCAGACCTCTGTATTGGCAGCATATGCACCTAATATACAACAAATCATTATTATCAGTGTATACCTCTGCATTGGCAGCATCTGCACCTGATATACTACAAGTCATTATCATCAGTGTATACCTCTGCATTGACGGCATATGCAGCTAATATACTACAAGTCATTATCATCAGTGTGTACCTCTGTATTGGCGGCATATGTACCTGATATACTACAAGTCATTATCATCAGAGTGTACCTATGTATTGGCGGCATATGTACCTGAAATACTACAAGTCATTATCATCAGTGTGTACCTCTGCATTGGCGGCATATGTACCTGATATACTACAAGTCATTTTCATCAGTGTGTACTTGCACTTTCCCTATGCTAGATGGAAAATATACAGCTCCTAATATGCATTATACGCTTATGTACAGGTCTGTATGGATATGTATTTATTTGAACATGCACTCTCTGAACTTTGCCTCTGTGAGAACTCTGCATGAGCCCCAAAATGCTTTATTGGGCACATCTGGAGTTTGATGTGTTTACACGCCCTACTTATGAACATATCTCAAAACTAGTAACATTTACACCAGACGTACATCAGGAATACAAATGTGTATATTTATATACATTACACTTGCATACAGATATAGCTTGACAAAGCTAGTAGTAAATGCTACATTCATATTGTACTATTTGTACACAATATAATAATGTAAATAAGTGTCATATACACATGAGAGACCGTTTATTGCATTTCCATATAAAATATAATAAATATTAATACAGATGTAAATGTAATTTGGATCTGTTTACATGCAATCCAAAACCCGAGATCTGATTTATAGATCCAAGATCTGCACTTACGGTTAGACCTGAGCCGTTCTCGGTTCTACTGGGAACTCCAAAAGTGATCTGAGCCGGACCTCAGCAAAACCGAACCACTCATTTCTAAAACACACCCATATTTGTTATTTTCCTCTTTAAAAGTCAAGATTTTCTGCTCCAGTAGTCCAACTAAAAATGTAAAAACAAGTAATGTGAATACATAGCTGTGAATTTATATACTGTAGCCACAATGCTTATGATTTAACTACTATCTGCTGGAAAACTCAATATACAAGCAATAAATCTGATAGTGGTACTGATAGTCATCTATCACTATCACTTTGTATTGTTGGTATTATTGCCTCCAGTATCCACAAGAGAAAAGCCTCCTTTCTGGAGATATGCCCACAACTAATTGCTCTGTGAAGACGTCCTTCCTGTACTCAGCCACAAGGCTGTAACTAGGGTAGTGCGACCAGTGCCATGGCAGAGGGCACCGCAGAGCACGGGGTGCTGTTTGGGCCTGTCAATTTTCCTGTCTATTATCATTCTCACTTGTAGTTTCCAAGTTCTTTTATCCCCAGCATCTCCTGGCCTCCCCTATTTCTTCCGTGGCCCTTCCCCAGGAGGCATTGGCCCTTTTTCAGGTTGAAAATCTTATGTCCCTATTTAAAAATGGGTGTGGGGGGGAAATCCTCTGGCAGAGGGCAAAAAAAAGTCCAGTTATGACTCTGCTCAGCTGACGCTTGCCCGCTCTTGTTCCGCTGGTCCAGCATTTTTTGTTGCAATGCACAGTATGGACATTTGTATCAGACACACACAAAACTTTTCCTATGTTTTAAGAATTTACAAACTGATGTTTTCCTCTTGAATAGGCCAATGGATGAATGAATGTTTGCCCTTTAAAGGTAAGATACTGTAAGTATTGCTGACTTTCTTTCAATTTAATACTTCTGTTTTGGTTGATAAAAGTTGGATTTAAACCATGTACATATGGCAGAACAGAAGCTAACACAGATCTGAAAAAGTGGCTGGTTAACAGGATTGTAACCATGCAGCGACTAATGCTGGATGAACGAGGGAAACCCATCTATATATATAAATTGTAGTTACAGAGAGACACATATACCCCTTTTACACCAGAGCAAAAACCTGGGTTTTTGCTGGGTTTACCCGGGTCACTGCTCAGTGTAAAAGGGTCCCTGAAAAATAACCTGGGTCAAGTGACCCTGCAATCCAACCCAGGTAGCTACCAGGGTTGGACCCAGGATGGACCCAGGTAATGGTGCAGTGTAAACGGTGCAACCCGGGTTATCTGACCTGGATCATGCCTAAAATGAGCGGATTGGTGGTTGTGGAGCATTCACCTCCCACTTTTTATAACCTCGCAGGTTTAGCAGGGCAGACCTCAGTTCAGTGTGAACAGGGCTGACCTGGGAGTAACCCAGATCAAAGGTGCAGTGTAAATGGGTCTGACCTGGGTCTGACCAGGGTTGGAACCATGTCCAAAAACCCAGGTCGGACCTGGGTTTTTGGTGGAAAAGAGGTATTATTTATGAAATGGAGATGAGCTCTGAATCTAGTGAAAACTCAGTTTTTGCTAGATGTAGGGATAATTCCTATGAAATCCCTCTGAAGAAACCGCCGATCAAAAGGTATGGAGAAACGCGTAAGGGTCTGTTGGACTTCTCAGTGACCCCCTGGTGGTGTGGATTGCCTGCTTTTGCACTCTGTTGCCTGCTGCCAGTCAGGGCCATCTCTTCCATTGGGCTTTTTGTGCAGTTGCCCAAGGGCCCGAAGCTTAAAGGGCCCGCCAACCTGCCCCCCTGCAGCTGTGGCCAGTTGGTAAATTTGTGATACTTTTATAAGCCGGCCGCTGGTGCACTATATTTTGGTCTAACATCCCCCACCCCTGGGGACAAGTATTCACCTCAGTCCCAGTTTCACTTCATCCGCTGGCTTCAGACCAGTCAGACAGAGTCTCTCTGCATGTGTGGGAGATCTGATGGGCATGCAGGAGGGTTTAATTTTATTGACCATTTACATTTTTTTCCCGTGAATGGGTTTGTATGCTGTCTTTTTTGTTAAAATGGCCCAAAATAGATTTTCTGACCTCAATAAATCACGAGTGTCATATTCTAAGCATGTTCAACATCACTGTCTATGGGGCCTATTCATCAACACTAAAATAACGTTTTTAAGGACATTTTCCTTAAATAACGTTATTTTGGTATTCATGAACAGACTTAGCACAGGAGTTCCCCTGCGTTAATTTCCACACTCCCCATACATTAGTACGGGGATGTGGAAATTGTGGTATTCTTCAAATTCCGAAAATTATGAATTTTCGGAATTTGATGCAGTTACTATTCGCCACTGTGAGGTGGCGAATAGCAGAATCGACTTACCTGTATCCATGTGTGCAGGTCCCCCGACGAGTCCCTCCGGCGCTCTGCTCCGTCCTCAGGCTCCGGAGGCTGGTCGGACATGTGTGCTCCCCAGCAGAGCACAAGAAAGTTTAGAGAAAGAAAAAAATTATTATTTTTTTTCTAATCTGTCATGTGGTCTGCTGGGAAACCACATGACAGACCAGCAGGACGGAGCCGGAGGCTGCTGCACGGACAGGTAAGTCGGGGGGGGAGGTGAGCGGAGGGGGGATGGGGGTGGGGGGAGTCAGGGGGGGGTACACAAACTTACCGCATCTGTAGGCAGTGCTGCGCATGCGCTGGTTTTACAGATGTAACAGCGCATGTGCAGCACTGTTTCCAGATGCGATAAGGTAGTGTAGGCAGGGAAAAGTATCTATTTCCCGAAAAGCTGTCATCGCAAAAATGACAGCTTTTTGGAATAGATACTTATGGAGAGGTGGAATGATGAATTCCACCTATAATTAGGTAGAACTCCATGCGAGTTCTAAACCTAATTATCTCCATCAAATTTTTAGGTTTAATGAATAGGCCCCTATATGTCTTCATCATGAACTGTAAGCTAACTGGACACTGTTCATTTTCATGTAATATAGTCTATTATTTTATTAGTCTCATCAATCCAAACTACTAATTACACTTAGAACTGTAATAAAACAGTACAAGTGGAATCAGTGAGAATCCTTCATTATAATATTGTTGTGGTTTTTTTCCCACAATATAAGTGCAATTGCGAAAACTGTATATGTATGTATTTATCTATATAACAGCTAAATCTAAAACCACAATAGAAATTTGACAACTTAAAAAGTGTGCACAAATAGGAAAAGTGTAACAGTCAATAATGCACAATGTACATCAGTTGGCCATAGGGGCGAATGTGGCCTTCGGAGACTTCACTTGCGGCCGCTTTTTCCTGCTTTATCAGATTTCTTTGTTATAGCATGTAGCACTCCTTTAATATATCTGCTGATGTATTATTAGTACAGATAGCTGTCCCTTTATTTGATTAAATGTATTGTTTTAAATTATTACTGCGATTGAGGGTATTATGTAGTCTTTTTGAAGTTAGAGGGCCAACCATATGGTCTGTGTAGGGTATCAGGTTGATATACAGTAATGAGCAATATCATATATATATGATAATAGTAGACAGATTGAATCTCTTGATGTTAATGTACCAGTGCTGGAGGTGTTTGTAAGAGACCTGTCTCTATGTGGTCTTAGGCCTGAGTAACCCACCTGTAGACCTGTGTATAGATTAGGGGTGTGCACCGGACACTTTTCGTGTTTTGTGTTTTGGTTTTGGATCTGGATCTTTCTTCGTGTTTTGGATCTGGATTGGTTTTGCCAAAACCACCCTTCCGTGTTTTGGGTTCTGGGTTTTGTGTTTTGGATCTGGATTTTTTCTTAAAAAATAAAAAAAACCCGCTAAAATCACATAAATGGGCCTTTTTTTGTTCCTACGCTATTAATAACCCCAATAACATTAATTTCCACTCATTTCCACTCTATTCTGAACACTTCACACCTCACAATATTGTTTTTAGGCCAAAAGGTTGTACCGAGGAAGCTGGATGACTATGCTAAGCGACACAAGGGGGCGGCACAAACACGTGGCCCATCTAGGAGTGGCACTGCAGTGGCAGACAGGAAGCCAATCAGCGTTATGGTGCCCATTTGCATGTAGCACGAACCCGGGAGATCCGTGCTACATGCATCTGTGTGATTGGCACAGAGCAATGACAGGTCCGTGAGACCCGTCTGTGCTGCTGTGGTAAAAAAAAAAAAAAAAACCTGTGTAAAAAAAGAAAAAAATGGCGTGCACCCCCCCAAAAAAGAGCAACCAGCCCCGGGCATTAGTAACCCAGTGCTGGGTGTGCTTAAATACAGGGGACAAACGACGTAGGGGTCCCCTGTACTTAAGCACAACCAGCACCGGGCTAGTCAGAACCAGCGCTGGTTGCCAAAATACGGGGGACAAACGACATAGGGGTCCCCTGTATTCTGCGCAACCAGCTCTGGGCTCTGATCCGGTCCTGGTTCTGGAAATATAGGGGACAAAAAATGAGTAGGGTTCCCCTGTATGTTCCAGAACCAGCACTGGACTTTTTCTAGCGGGGGGCTGATGCCACAGCCAGGGGAGCCCTTTCACCGGGCCCCCCAGCCGCAGCATCAACCCTGACCGCTAGTCAGCCCAGGCCGGGGATCCCTGGAGAGCTGGGGACCCCCCCAATAAAGGGGTCACCCTCTCCAGGGCACCCCAGGCCCAGGCTGATAGCCCGGGGCTATCCCCGCCACCCCTGGTGGCGGTGGGTGGCGGGTTGATTGTGTGGTGTGGTGTAAATAAAGAATATCAAACATTGTCTTTACAAGTAGAACTGCAAGTCCCAGCTAGCCTGCCCCGCATGCTGGTACTTGGAGAACCACAAGTACCAGCATGCAGGGCATTAAGGGCCCACTAGTACCTGTAGTTCACCTGTAAAAAAAATGTTTAAAAAAACACAGGACACACACACCGTGACAGTATAAGTTTATTAAACATACATACACACACACACACACACACACATGTACACATACTCACCTATGTAACCCTGTAGCATCGGTCCACTTGTCCGGTAAAGTATCCATAGGGGACCTGTGAAAAAAAACATACTCACCATCTCCTATGCGAGGTTCTGTCCTCTTCGTTCCAAAGTAGGCATCCCCGGACTTGGCAAAAAAAAAAAACGAAAACGCGATCCACGAACTTAGTACCGTTCTATAGAACGGTACTTCCCGAATGAGAGCTTAGCGGCGGGGTATCACCATGGAAACCCCGCTGCTAAGCGTTCATTGGCTGAGAGAGGTCATCTCCCGTCTCTCAGCCAATGAACGGCTCCCTCCATTGTAGTCAATGGTGGGAACCGCAGGGTAAACTTTAATAACCTTGCGGCTCCCAGCATTGACTACAATGGAGGGAGCCGTTCATTGGCTGAGAGAGACGGGAGATGGCCTCTCTCAGCCAATGAACGCTTAGCAGCGGGGTTTCCATGGTGATACCCCGCCGCTAAGCTCTCATTCGGGAAGTACCGTTCTATAGAACGGTACTAAGTTCGTGGATCGCGTTTTCGTTTTTTTTTTTTGCCAAGTCCGGGGATGCCTACTTTGGAACGAAGAGGACAGAACCTCGCATAGGAGATGGTGAGTATGTTTTTTTTCACAGGTCCCCTATGGATACTTTACCGGACAAGTGGACCGATGCTACAGGGTTACATAGGTGAGTATGTGTACATGTGTGTGTGTGTGTGTGTGTGTATGTATGTTTAATAAACTTATACTGTCACGGTGTGTGTGTCCTGTGTTTTTTTTAAACATTTTTTTACAGGTGAACTACAGGTACTAGTGGGCCCTTAATGCCCTGCATGCTGGTACTTGTGGTTCTCCAAGTACCAGCATGCGGGGCAGGCTTGCTGGGACTTGCAGTTCTACTTGTAAAGACAATGTTTGATATTCTTTATTTACACCACACCACACAATCAACCCGCCACCCACCGCCACCAGGGGTGGCGGGGATAGCCCCGGGCTATCAGCCTGGGCCTGGGGTGCCCTGGAGAGGGTGACCCCTTTATTGGGGGGGTCCCCAGCTCTCCAGGGATCCCCGGCCTGGGCTGACTAGCGGTCAGGGCTGATGCTGCGGCTGGGGGGCCCGGTGAAAGGGCTCCCCTGGCTGTGGCATCAGCCCCCCGCTAGAAAAAGTCCAGTGCTGGTTCTGGAACATACAGGGGAACCCTACTCATTTTTTTCCCCTGTATTTCCAGAACCAGGACCAGATCAGAGCCCAGAGCTGGTTGCGCAGAATACGGGGGACCCCTACGTCGTTTGTCCCCCGTATTTTGGCAACCAGCTCTGGTTCTGACTAGCCCGGTGCTGGTTGTGTTTAAGTACAGGGGACCCCTATGTCGTTTGTCCCCTGTATTTAAGCACACCCAGCACTGGGTCACTAATGCCCGGGGCTGGTTGCTCTTTTTTTGGGGGGGAGGACGCCATTTTTTTCTCTTTTTACACAGGTTTTTTTTTTTTTATTTACCACAGCAGCACAGACGGGTCTCACGGACCCGTTAGTGCTCTGTGTCAATGACACAGATGCAAGTAGCACGGATCTCCTGGTCCGTGCGTGCATCTGTGTCATTGAAATACACAGCAGCACAGACGGGTCTCACTGACCCATCTGTGCTCTGTGTCACTGTCAATCACACAGATGCATGTAGCACGGATCTCACGAGTCCGTGCTACATGCAAATGAGCACCATAATGCTGATTGGCTGAGAGCCGTGACAGACGGCTCTGTCAGCCAATCAGCACTTTGCCCATTAAAGGCAAAGGCATTTTTTTTTAAATGGCCGCTCGAGGCAAAACCTCGAGATCCGACAGCAGATCTCGAGGTTTTGCCTCGGGAGAGGGATCCGGGGCAGACAGGGAGATCCGAGCTTGGGCTCGGATCGCCCCGGATCCCCGAAGTTCGGGTGGGTTCGGTTCTCAGGGAACCGAACCCGCTCATCCCTAGTATAGATGAGTTTGTGTGGTCATGTGGATGTCATTTACAAACCAGGCCAGTATAACAGGGAGCTTGTTTTCTCTATTCAGTAGCTTGTTTCTGTTGCTCGGTATTAATGGTAGATCCTTTGTATGAAACATCCCTTCCAGTATTAGTCTCTTGTGTATTGTAGCTGCCAAGTTTTCATTCCTGGTGGTTTGCTTGATTTCGTCCATGAAGGAAACATCTTGCTCACTGAGAAATACTTGTCATGGCTTAGATGATATGTCATAGGGGTCCATAGATTGAATGTTGGAGATTTCTGAATAAGCTGCCAAAATATCTTTGCTCACCTGTTCTTTAGCCTGTTTTTCATGGCTACTGATTATCCAACTGTGCGTACTTGGCTGCCATATTTATTTAAGCACTTACTCAGTGCTGTGTGCCAACTACGTCAATTCTCTTCCTGTCTGACCTGAAAGGCTGGGCCGTTTTAGTATAAGAGCCTGGTGATTAAGCTGGGGAATCCGGCATAATTATTTTAACATTCCATTTCAAGCTTTACTTTGCAAGCAATCTGGGGGGACATAAGTAAACAGAATGTGACTTTGGTAATTAAAGTTTTTTTTAAATGGAAAGTCTTAATAATAAATATATTTCAGTCCAGTGAGGGAAGAAAATATTTTTGGCATATTCTGCTTTATTGAAAGGCAGCCATTTTGACTCCTTGCACAATTTATGTCTTATTTTCTGCTATGTACTACACTAATAGGGTATTTATTTGAGTGCAATTGAGAACAGATATGTACTGTACAGTACATTAAGTAACAATTGTATGCTGAAACTGATAAGTACTTGTCCCTAGGAAGAACGAAGGCGTAAAACATAAATAATATTTGTATTAAATCTTATCTTGCACCCTAGTACCCAAACTAATTTTACACCCCAAATATGGTAATTTTAGGTGTATTTTACCAATAGCAAGAAGTACCTTTTGTGCGTGCCTTATTTTTTTGCTATGTACACACAAAACATGTGTCTACTGCTTCTGTCACATTGTTGATTTTACATAGGTCCATGATGGAACATGTAACTATCAATGGAGGCAAAACAACACTGAATATGAGCAGCAGGGGTCATTTATGTAATATAATTAACCTTATGATAAAGACACACAGTACAGTTCTCATTTTGCCATCTTTTACCTATCTGTTTACATGTGGGATGACAATGGCTTTTACTAATCTGCATCCTATATCCATACAAAGTAGGGGTGAGCGGGTTCGGATTTCTGAAATCCGAACCCCCCCAGCCCCCCCGATCCGAGGCCGATCCGAGTCAGGCTCGACTTTTCCCGCCTGACTCGGATCTGAAATCGAGGCAAAACGTTATCATCCCGCCTTCCGGGTCTCGCGGGTTTTGGATCCTATATAAGGTACCCGGAACGGCGCCATTTTCTCACACGGCTGTGGACAGTGAAGAGGGAGGGTGGGAGTTAGGGCTGGCTGGGCTGTGTAGTGTAGTGTAGTGTAGTGTAGTGCAGTGTAGTGTTGTGCTGTGCTGCGCTGTGCTGCTGTTGTCCATAGGGGCTGTGTCCACTACTTCAAAGTCCATAGGGGCTGGCTGGACTGTGTTGTGCAGTCAGTTGACCATAGGGGCTGTGTCCACTCCAAAGTCCTGTGCAGTGTCCCAGTCCTAAAGGGGTGCTGTAGTGTTGTCCAGGGGGTGCTCTGTCCGTCAGGGGTGCTCCCCCCAAGTGCTAAACAAAAATATTTTCTGTTTGTGAATTGTGTGCGCAGTAGCCGCACGTGCATCAACAAAGTAGTGCCAAGCGTGCGCCTGTGTCATAAGTAAAGGGCCGGCTGGCTTGTCCGTTAAAGGGTGCTGTAACCCCCAAAGGGCACTCCAAACAAAATAAAAAAATATATTTTTTTGTGTTTGTGAATTGTGTGCGCAGTAGCCGCACGTGCATCAACAAAGTAGTGCCAAGCGTGCGCCTGTGTCCCATAAATAAAGGGCCGGCTGGATTGACCACTAAAGGGTTCTGTAACCCCCAAAGGGCACTCCAAACAATATAAAAATATATATTTTTTTGTGTTTGTGAATTGTGTGCGCAGTAGCCGCACGTGCATCAACAAAGTAGTGCCAAGCGTGCGCCTGTGTCCCATAAATAAAGGGCCGGCTGGATTGACCGCTAAAGGGTGCTGTAACCCCCAAAGGGCACTCCAAACAAAATAAAAAAATATATTTTTTTGTGTTTGTGAATTGTGTGCGCAGTAGCCACACGTGCATCAACAAAGTAGTGCCAAGCGTGCGCCTCTGTCCCATAAATAAAGGGCCGGCTGGATTGACCGCTAAAGGGTGCTGTAACCCCCAAAGGGCACTCCAAACAAAATAAAAATATATATTTTTTTGTGTTTGTGAATTGTGTGCACAGTAGCCGCACGTGCATCAACAAAGTAGTGCCAAGCGTGCGCCTGTGTCCCATAAATAAACAGCCGGCTGGATTGACCGCTAAAGGGTGCTGTAACCCCCAAAGGGCACTCCAAACAAAATAAAAAAAAATATTTTTTTGTGTTTGTGAATTGTGTGCACAGTAGCCGCACGTGCATCAACAAAGTAGTGCCAAGCGTGCGCCTGTGTCCCATAAATAAAGGGCCGGCTGGATTGACCGCTAAAAGGTGCTCTAACCCCCAAAGGGCACTCCAAACAAAATAAAAAAATATATTTTTTTGTGTTTGTGAATTGTGTGCTAAGTAGCCGAACGTGCATCAACAAAGGAGCAGTGCCAAGCGTGCGCCTGTGTCCCATAAGTAAAAAGCCAGCTGACTTGACCATTAAAGGGTGCTGTAACCCCCAAAGTACACTCCAAGCAAAATAAAAAAAGATTTTCTGTGTTTGTGAATTGTGTGCGCAGTAGCCGCACGTGCATCAACAAAGGAGCAGCGCCAAGCGTGCGCCTGTGTCCCATAAGTAAAGAGCCGGCTGGCTCATTTCTTAAAGGGTGGTGTAACCCACAAAGTGCACTACTCTCCAGCAAAAATAAAAAAATATTTTCTGTGTTTGTGTGCGCCTTAGCCGCACGTATATATCAAATCAATATAACATAAATGGAGGACCAAACTTTCTCCGATAAAAATAAAATAGGGAAAGATCAAGAACCACTTCCTCCTAGTGCTGAAGCTGCTTCCACTAGTCATGACATAGACGATAACATGCCATCAACGTCGTCTGCCAAGGCCGATGCCCAATGTCATAGTAGAGGGCACATACAATCCCAAATGACAAACTTCAGGAAAATGACCTTGAAAAAAACATTTAAATCATCTGAAGAGAAACGTAAACTTGCCAATATGCCATTTACGACACGGAGTGGCAAGGAATGGCTAAGGTCTTTCCCTATGTTCATGACTAGTGGTTCAGCTTCACATGACGATGGAAGCCCTCCTCCCACTAAAAAAATCAAACGACTTAAGCTGGCAAAAGCACAGCGAAGAACTGTGCGTTCTAAGAAGATATCACAAATCCCCAAGGAGAGTCCAAGTGTGGTGGTGGTTGCGATGCCTGACCTTCCCAGCACTGGACGGGAAGAGGTGGCTCTTTCCACCATTTGCACGCCCCCTGCAAGTGCTGAAAGGAGCACCCACAGTCCACTTGCTGATATGCAAATTGAAGATGTCACTGTTGAAGCACAACAGGATGAGGATACTGGTGTAGCTGGCGCTGAGGAGGAAGTTGGCGAGGAGGATTCTGATGGTGATGTGGTTTGTTTAAATCAGGCTCCGGGGGAGACAGTTGTTGTCCGTGGGATGCAAAAGCCCATCACGGTCATGCCTGGGCAGAAGACCAAACATTCCACCTCTTTGGTCTGGCAATATTTCTATCCAAATCCGGACAACAACTGTCTTGCCATATGTACCATATGTAAAGGTGAAATAAGTAGGGGTAGGGACGTTAACCACCTAGGAACATCCTGCCTTATACGGCACCTGCAGCGCGTTCATAAAAAGTTACTGTCAAGTTCAGAAACTTTGGCTAAGACCGTAAGCAGTCCAGGGACACCTAAATCCCTTTTTCCTGTTTTATCCAAGGAATCGGTGGATGAGGAGGATGAGGACGACATCTTGCCTCCGTAGAACCAGTTGGTGCAGGGACACATTAATTGCCAGCTTGTTTTGTGGGGGCCCAAACAAACCAATCATTTCATCCAGAGTCATGTGGCAGACCCTGGCGCTGAAATGATTGGTTTGTTAAAGTGTGCATGTCCTGTTTATACAACATAAGGGTGGGTGGGAGGGCCCAAGGACAATTCCATCTTGCACCTCTTTTTTTTCTTTGCAGGATGTACTGTTTGGGGCCTAGTTTTTCAAACTGCCTTCCTGTCTGCCACTGCAGTGTCACTCCTAGATGGGCCACGTGTTTGTGCCGCCCACTCGTGTCGCTTAGCATAGTCATCCAGCTACCTCGGAGCAACCTTTTGGCCATAAAAACAATATTGTGAGGTGTTAGGTGTTCAGAATAGACTGGAAATGAGTGGAAATGAAGGTTATTGAGGTTAATAATTGAATAGGAGCATAAAAACCCACAAATTCTGTGATCTTAGCTGTTTTTATGCTTTTTAAAAAAAAAAAATACAGATTCAAAACACAAAATCCAGAACCCAAAACACGGAAGGGTGGTTTTGGCAAAACCAATCCAGATCCAAAACACGAAGAAAGATCCAGATCCAAAACCAAAACACAAAACACGAAAAGTGGCCGGTGCACACCCCTAATTCAAAGCGCTAACTTTAGATACAACATGATTCCAAAAATTAACGCTGGCCTAGTCCAATTGATCTTACAATCTAAGAGGTTATGGAATTGCAATTATAGCTGGTGGAATTGTGTATGGCTACTGTAAGTCAATACTAATTATTTTCATGCACATGTGTATCTAGGTTATAGCTGTTCATAAAAATTATAGAGACGTATTTTGGATTTGGATCTTTATTTTTTTTTAAATAAATAAAAAAACTGTTAAAATTATTTCATTTTCACCTATTAGCATGCAATGCAAAACCCGAGTTTGGTGTTTAAAATCAGAGTTCCAAACCGCGGGAAATCCGAACCAGGACTGGGTTCGATTTGATACCCTAAAGTGATTCCGAAATCAGACTCTATGCCTGATTCAGACCCAGTCGCAAGCACTGAGCGCTCGCAACTGGGTCGATGGTGGCCCAGAGCGCATGCGTACAACGGAGCAATCCGTCGCTCCGGGTCTCGCACCACAGGGGGCGTCCTGTCGATGTTGAGTGACAGCACGTCCCCTTTGGTTGCGGGCCGGGTCTGTAGCTGCCCAGATGGAGACGTTCCCATGAGAATGCCTACAGTCTGGGGGCGGCCCCACTGACATCACAAGTGATATCAGTGGGAGAGCTTTCGACTCTACCACAAGAGTCTCGTCGCAAGCCCGATGGTCGCGATGGTCTTGACATGAGCTGTGAGTGGCAACCCACAGCAATGCGAGCGGCTGGGAGGCTGCTCCATAAAAAAAAAGACGCCCTGATTCAGAGCGAGCGCTCTGTCAGAGCATCCGGCTCTGAATCAGGGCCTCTGGGTCTCATTCAGTCCCGCTCGCGAGCGCAGGACGCTCGCAAGCGGGTCGATGGTACCCAAATGCGCATGCGCACGACGGAGGGAGCTCCGTCGTGCGCATGCGTGAGACCCGGATAGCGACAGCCAAGCTGTCGCTCCGGGTCTCGCACCAAAGGGGGCGTGCTGTCGATGGTGATTGACAGCACGCCCCCTTTGGTGGGCATGCCAGGGGCGTGGCTGCCAGATGGAGGCGTTCCCATGGGAATGCCTACCGTCTGGGGCCGGCCCCACTGACATCACAAGTGATGTCAGTGGGAGTGATTTTGGCTCTGATAGAGCCAAAATCACTCCAGGGCTTGCGGCAGCGAGACCCTACCGCAGGGTCGCGTCGCAAGCCCGATGGTCTTGACCATCGCGACCATCATCATGGACGTTCGCATAAGCTGTGGGTGGTAACCCACAGCTATGCGAGCGTCCAAAAGGCCGCTCCAAATTTAAATAGGACGGCCCTGATTCAGAGCGAGCTCTCTGGTCAGAGCGTCCGGCTCTGAATCAGGGCCTCTGTTCGACTCGGAACCCTTAAATTCAGTTATTGACGATCCTCTTAGCACCGGATCCGCACATCTCTAAAAAATTATAAATGGAATATGACTCTCTACTCTAATGTATAGAGACATTAGAAGTGACCACTGAGTTCTGCAACGTATTCAAACAGAAGGCTCTAAGCTTTTATATAGGTACCAAAATCCATGGTGACTTTTATTATCTGCTATAATTGACTATAGTGGTGCATTACATACTTTCCTGAAATGACTAGGAGGCTCACGAATTTCAGTGGCTCTCCCGTATGCCCAGAGAGTGGGCAAATCTCCCTGATGCCCCTCATGGGAAGTGGGTGGCCAGGGCGTCTTGATGACACCCTTCACACTGATTTGCATTATTGTGGCCCTTCCATCTTAAAATCCCAGTAATACCCCTTTCAGATATACATCCCGGGAAATTTCCTGCTCAGACCCGGGAATTTCTCCAGTGCAAAATCCCGGGTATTTGGTCGAGACCCCCCTTTCACACTACAGCTTATACCTGGGAAATTCCCGGGTAGACCCCTTTCAGACAAGAGCAGGGTTTTTCAGAGTTTTACACAGAAAAACTGAGTTTTGTCATTATAAGTGGACGTTATGCTGGCACACATTAATTAGGTCATGCAAAGGTGGGGGTGTGGTATAAGGGGACTGGGAGTTATTGTTATTGAAATAAATACAAAGACTTAATATTTGAAAGGTTCAAAAAATCTTTTATTTTAATAAAGGCCTTTGTTTTGCATATGAAGTTTGAAAGCCTTCCATATTTCTTACAAAATACAACACAATTCAAAACCAAACAATAGTATCAAAAAAAAAAAGTAAAGTGCACATTTACTTCAGAACATTGTTAAGTGCACATATAGCTGTGAGGCATTAAACAAGCCTTTAAAATAAAACAAATAGGACCAGAATTTTTTGGTAGATCCTTGTTTACACCAACTCAATATCCTATGACAAAAGCAGTAACCATAATATTTTCAACATCATCATATGAAATGTGTCTAGTTAACATCACTAGATATATTTGATCACCACAGTTAAATATTTCTGTAAATTGTAAACTCTGGGTTTTTGTCAGGAGTAAGTTCCTGTGACAGAGTATTAGCTGGCAAAGTATCTTTAAATTGACCTTCGAGTAGATTATCTAATGTACTATGTGTAAATGTTGAGGATGACTGAGGTGTTTGCGGATGCTTGGATATATGGGATGTAGTTTGGCCAAATGCTGGGGGGGACTTTACTTGTTGTGCATACTGGGATGTTTGGTTAAATGCTCGGGGGGATTTTACTTGTTGCGCATACTGGGATGTTTGGCCTAATGCTGGGAGGGCTTTGCTTGTTGCGCATACTGGGATGTTTGGTTAAATGCTGTGGGGGATTTTGCTTGTTGCGCATACTGGGATGTTTGGCCTAATGCTGGGGGGGGCTTTGCTTGTTGAGCATACTTGTATGTAGTTTGGCCAAATGCTGTGGGGAAATTAGCGTGCTGGCCATACTGTGATGTATGCTCAAATGAGGTGGGAGACTGAGGTTGCTGCACATACTGGGATTCTTCCCCAAATGAGTTTGGATAATTAGCTTGGTGCCCAAAATGGGTGGGTGGAGGAACATGTTTTGGTTTGTAGTGGATTGTACTCAAGATTTCAGTAAAAAAATTTGCGGTTATCGCGACTAAGCCTTTCCTGCATAGCCATCATTTCCTTTAGCAAATTACTCTGCATTTCTCTCTCATTGGCCATGAATCGCTGCAGTCTGGCATCCTCTTGTGTCTGCCATTCCGAATCTAGGTCGCGTAGTTGTTCACAAAGAATATTTGTCATGGCTTTGGTAGCAACATCAATTTTGCTCTTCTTTTTACGTGTTGCCACTGTGAAAACTGAAAGTAAAAGAGAGAAAACATTGAGCAACAGATGTAAAAAATATTTGAAACACAAAACAATAAATGGTCCAAATTAAAAAAGCAGCACGTCTCTATGCATGCGCTGCCCATCCTCCACTACAAGATAAACGCAGGAACAATATGGTTTCTACTATATACTAGAAATTTTATGACAACATTACATAGATTAATGCAGCAGAACATAAGTTATTTGATTTAAACTTACTGTTACTGCGTAGGGTAGGCTTGTCTCCCTGGGTCTGTGGCTCAGACTCAGAATCTTGCCTTTGCATTGGAGAGATCACATCTGTGCCAGTGCTTGGTTCAATGATGATGGTATTAGATGAGTCCTCATCTGGGTCATCAAATAGGACCTACGATAATGCCAGGCTCTGCTGGCTGCTCTCAGGAGTTGTTGAAGGCGTTGTTGCAGACAGTGTGCCAGCATCACTTGAAGAAGATAGAGCAATGAGGTTGCATAGTGCTGTATGCCCAAAAGCCGAAGTGCATAAATCGTATAAGGCCCACTCCATCCTTCCCACACCACTGCGATTACGATTGTGGTCATGGTCCTTTGTGTATTGTTTCTTTAGGCTCTTTAGCTTATTAAGGACTTGCTGCTGTGTCTTCACAATACCCCGGCTGGCCAGGATTTTGGCAATATTGCAATAGATCATGGCATCTTTAACAGTGCCTGTGATTTGAGGTTTTATTTCCTCCTCTGCCCTCACATGTTAGAACTCACGGACCTCCTCGTCCTTCCAATGTGCCATGATCACCAACCACCTGTACACAGCAAAAATAAAGATTACCGCACTAAAGAAAACCCAGAAAATTTAGATAAAAAATAGTAAATAAATAAGAAAATGAATAAAAAATAAATCTCTTGTTAGGTAATAATGTTTTCAGTATTTTAAAATAGATGCCATATATAATAAGAAACAAGCTCTTTTAATAAGGTAATAAAAAACAGTAATTTACATTATATAACACTATGACATAAATAATAACATTAGATGCTAAATATGTTTACACACCTGGCACCACTCTCCAAACACCTGGTACAAGTTCACCTCGTAGTGTTGCGGGCCTCTCTGCAACTGTTGCGGCACCTAAATCCGCCTTGTAGCACTGCACTGGCTTCTTAGCGCTATGTTTAGCGTTTATATGGCGTCTGCCCTCCACTGTCTGGCTGTTGCTGATGATCTCATCAACAGGCAGCTGCGTCCGGCCAATCAGGAGCTGTTTGGTGAAGCCTGGGAGTAAATTCCCGGGTAGCACCATTCAGACAGAAGCAGGGTAATTTCCCGGACTAAAGACCCGGGAAAAACCCTAGTCGATTGCAGGGGCGGCTACCCGGGAATGTGTTCCCGGGTAGTTACCGTTCAGACAGATGCGGCTACCTGGGAATTTGGCTGAGGCAGGCCAAATTCCCGGGATTCTCGACAAGTCTGAAAGGGGTACAATAGGCCCCCCGCACTACCTACTTGGCTAGAGAAAGTTGACAAGTATGATACATTATTCCCTATAATACACAAATCTTCCTACTAAACATTGAAGCGATGACATGATAACAAATTATTTATAATCAAGGACACAAGGACTCACATTTTATACCTATATTATTTACAGGAGTTCATCAAAATAGTATAATCACTTGTGTATTATAGCAAGCATTATCTTTAGCCTAATCAGGGCCGCAAGTAGGGGGAACATAACCCGGGTGCCGGACTTGAGGGGGTGCCGGGAGAGGCTACCGGGAGACTAGGTTGCTACTCTTGTGGGTTTGCAGATGCATCCCTGCCTTGAGAGGCACCGAGATACCGTCAGTCTAATGTGGTGCCAGTCGCAAGCCAATCAGTGCTCGCAAACTGCCAGCCAATCAGCAGAGGTTGCAGCTCCGTGAGCTCCAACTGGTTCGTGAGCGGCGCCACATTACAATGACGGCAGTACTGACAGTTCCCCAATGTGTGGCAGCCCCATCCCGCGCCACCCGAGCTTACCCACCGCACGGCCCTGGCAAATAAGAGAAGGGAGATGGGGCCTTACTGTAGCTTAATGTAAAAGAGGCCTTACTGTGGCATAATGTGTAAGGGGCCTTACTGTGACATAATGTGTAAGGAGCCTTACTGTGGCATAATGTGTAAGGAACCTTACTGTGGCATAATGTGTAAGGAGCCTTACTGTGGCATAATGTGTAAGGAGCCTTACTGTGGCATAATGTGTAAGGAGCCTTACTGTGGCATAATGTGTAAGGAACCTTCCTGTGGCATAATGTGTAAGGGGCCTTACTGTGGCATAATGTAAAAGGGGCCTTACTGTGGCTTAATGTGTAAGGGGCATTACTGTGGCTTAATGTATAAGGGGCATTACTGTGGCATAATGTATAAGGGTCATTACTGTGGCTTAATGAATAAGGGGCATTACTGTGGCTTAATATATAAGGGGCATTACTGTGGCATAATGTGTTGTAAGTAGGGGTGTGCACCGGCCACTTTTCGTGTTTTGTGTTTTGGTTTTGGATCTGGATCTTTCTTCGTGTTTTGGATCTGGATTGGTTTTGCCAAAACCACCCTTCCGTGTTTTGGGTTCTGGGTTTTGTGTTTTGGATCTGTATTTTTTTGAAAAAAAGCATAAAAACAGCTAAAATCACAGAATTTGTAGGTTTTTCTGCTCCTATGCTATTATTAACCTCAATAACCTTAATTTCCACTCATTTCCAGTCTATTCTGAACACCTCACACCTCACAATAGTGTTTTTATGTCCAAAAGGTTGCACCGAGGTAGCTGGATGACTATGCTAAGCGACACGAGTGGGCGGCACAAACACGTGACCCATCTAGGAGTGACACTGCAGTGGCAGGCAGGATGGCAGTTAGAAAAACTAGGCCCCAAACTGTACATAATGCAAAGAAAAAAAGAGGTGCAAGATGGAATTGTCCTTGGGCCCTCCCACCCACCCTTATGTTGTATAAACAGGACATGCACACTTTAACAAATCAATCATTTCAGCGCCAGGGTCTGCCACACAACTGTGGCTGAAATGATTGGTTCGTTTGGGCCCCCACAAAACAAGCTGGCAATTAATGTGTCCCTGCACAAACTGGCTCTACGGAGGCAAGATGTCATCCTCATCCTCCTCATCCACCGATTCCTCACCCTCTTCAGTGTGTACATCCTCATCCTCACAAAGTATTAACTCGTCCCCACTTGAATCCACCACCACAGGTCCCTCTGTACCTTCTGGAGGCTGGTCTCCCTGGAAGAGCTGATAATTCATTTTGATGAACATCATCTTCTCGACATTCTGTGGAAGCAACCTCCTACGCCTTTCGCTGACAAGGTTCCCGGCTGCACTAAACACTCTTTCGGAGTACACACTGGAGGGGGGGCAACTCAGGTAAAATAGAGCCAGTTTGTACAGGGGCCTCCAAATTGCCTCTTTTTCCTGCCAGTACAGGTATGGACTGTCTGACATGCCTACTTGGATGCTGTCACCGATGTAATCCTCCACCATTCTGTCAATGGTGACAGTATCATATGCAGTGACAGTAGACATGTCAGAAATTGTTGCCAGGTCCTTCAGTCCGGACCAGATGTCCAAACTTGGTCCTGCCTGCCCTGCATCACCGCCAGCGGGTTGCTTAGGATACCTAAGTTTTTTCCTGGCAGCCCCAGTTGCGGGAGAAAATGAAGAAGGAGCCGTTGACGTGTCACGTTCCGCTTCAGCTGACAGTGTGTTCACCAGCAGGTCTTTGCACCTCTGCAGGCTTGTGTCGGCCGGAAAGAGAGACACCACATAGGCTTTAAACCTAGGATCGAGCACGGTGGCCAAAATGTAGTGGTCTGATTTCAACAGATTGACCACCCTGGAATCCTGGCAAAGCGAATGAAGGGCTTCATCCACAAGTCCCACATGCCGAGCGGAATCGCTCCGTCTTAGCTCCTCCTTCACTTTCTCCAGCTGCTTCTGCAAAAGCCTGATGAGGGGAATGACCTGACTCAAGCTGGCAGTGTCTGAACTGACTTCACGTGTGGCAAGTTCGAAGGGCTGAAGAACCTTGCACAACACGGAAATCATTCTCCACTGCGCTTGAGTCAGGTGCATACCCCCTCCTTTGCCTATGTCATAGGTGGATGTATAGGCTTGTATGGCCTTTTGCTGCTCCTCCATCCTCTGAAGCATATAGAGGGTTGAGTTCCACCGCGTCACAACCTCTTGCTTCAGGTGATGGCGGGGCAGGTTCAAGAGTGTTTGCTGGCGCTCCAGTCTTCGGCACGCAGTCGCTGAATGGCGAAAGTGGCCAGAAATTTTTCGGGCCACCCAAAGCGTCTCCTGCACGCCCCTGTCGCTTTTCAGAAAATTCTGCACCACCAAGTTTATTGTGTGAGCAAAACATGGGACGTGCTGGAATTTGCCCAGATGTAATGCCCGCACAATATTGGTGGCGTTGTCAGATATCACAAATCCCCAGGAGAGTCTAAGTGGGGTAAGCCACTGGGCGATGATTTCCCTCAGTTTCTCTAAGAGGTTGTCGGCGGTGTGCCTCTTACTGAAACCGGTGATACACAGCGTAGCCTGCCTTGTAACGAGCTGGCGTTTCTGAGATGCTGCTACTGGTGACGCTGCTGCTGTTGCTGCGTAAGGTGATACATCTACCCAGTGGGCTGTCACAGTCATATAGTCCTTAGTCTGCCCTGTTCCACTTGTCCACATGTCCGTGGTTAAGTGGACATTGTGTACAACGGCATTTTTCAGGACACTGAGGACACTTTTTCTGACGTTTCTGTACAGTCTCGGTATCGCCTGCCTAGTGAAGTGGAATCTAGACGGGATTTGGAACCGGGGACACACTACCTCCATCAATTGTCTAAATCCCACTGCACTAATGGCGGATACCGGACGCACGTCTAACACCAACATAGCAGTCAAGGCCTCAGTTATACGTTTTGCTTCAGGATGACTGCTGTCGTACTTCATCCTCCTCGCTAAGGACTGTTGGAGGGTCAATTGTTTAGTAAAAGTAGTGGTGTTCCTACTTCCTCTCTGGGATGATGAACGACTCCCAGCAGCAGCAGCAACAGCAGCAGCGGCAGCAGTAGGCGTAGCAATGCAGGATCCTCCGGAGGAATCCCGGATAGGAGAGTCAGTCATGCCAGTGATATGGCCTGCAGGACTACTTCCGATCCTGACTAAGGAGGAAATTGACGAGGAGGGAGTTGACGGTGTGGTTTGCAGGCGCTTGGATACAACAGGACAACGGGATTTAGGTGTCCCTGGACTGCTTACGGTCTGAGCCAAAGTTTCTGAACTTGACAGTAACTTTTTATGAACGCGCTGCAGGTGCCGTATAAGGGAGGATGTTCCTAGGTGGTTGACGTCCCTACCCCTACTTATTTCACCTTTACATATGGTACATATGGCAAGACAGTTGTTGTCCGGATTTGGATAGAAATATTGCCAGACCAAAGAGGTGGAATGTTTGGTCTTCTGCCCAGGCATGACCGTGATGGGCTTTTTCATCCCACGGACAACAACTGTCTCCCCCGGAGCCTGATTTAAACAAACCACATCACCATCAGAATCCTCCTCGCCAACTTCCTCCTCAGCGCCAGCTACACCAGTATCCTCATCCTGTTGTACTTCAACAGTGACATCTTCAATTTGCATATCAGCAAGTGGACTGTGGGTGCTCCTTTCAGCACTTGCAGGGGGCGTGCAAATGGTGGAAAGAGCCACCTCTTCCCGTCCAGTGCTGGGAAGGTCAGGCATCGCAACCACCACCACACTTGGACTCTCTTTGGGGATTTGTGATATCTTCTTAGAAAGCACAGTTCTTCGCTGTGCTTTTGCCAGCTTAACTCTTTTGATTTTTTTAGTGGGAGGAGGGCTTCCATCGTCATGTGAAGCTGAACCACTAGTCATGAACATACTAGGGATCGACCTTAGCCGTTCCTTGCCACTCCGTGTCGTAAATGGCATATTGGCAAGTTTACGTTTCTCTTCAGCTGATTTAAATGTCTTTTTCAAGGTCATTTTCCTGAACTTTGCCATTTGGGATTGTATGTGCCCTCTACTATGACATTGGGCATCGGCCTTGGCAGACGACGTTGATGGCATGTTATCGTCTATGTCATGACTAGTGGCAGCAGCTTCAGCACTAGGAGGAAGTGGTTCTTGATCTTTCTCTATTTTATTTTTATCGGAGAAAGTTTGGTCCTCCATTTATGTTATATCGATTTGATATATACGTGCGGCTAAACACAGAAAATAAATTTTTTTTTGGTTCGGACTGGAGTGTACTTTGTGGGTTACAGCACCCTTTAACGGTCAAGCCAGCCGGCCCTTTACTTATGACACAGGCGCACTCTTGGCACTACTTTGTTGATGCACGTGCGGCTACTGCGCACACAATTCACAAACACAGAAAATAATTTTTTTTTGGTTTGGCTTTGGACTGGAGTGTACTTTCGGGGGTTACAGCACCCTTTAACGGTCAAGCCAGCCGGCCCTTTACTTATGACACAGGCGCACTCTTGGCACTACTTTGTTGATGCACGTGCGGCTACTGCGCACACAATTCACAAACACAGAAAATAATTTTTTTTTAGGTTTGGACTGGAGTGTACTTTCGGGGGTTACAGCACCCTTAACGGTCAAGCCAGCCGGCCCTTTACTTATGACACAGGCGCACGCTTGGCACTACTTTGTTGATGCACGTGCGGCTACTGCGCACACAATTCACAAACACAGAAAATAATTTTTTTTTTGGTTTGGACTGGAGTGTACTTTCGGGGGTTACAGCACCCTTAATGGTCAAGCCAGCCGGCCCTTTACTTATGACACAGGCGCACGCTTGGCACTACTTTGTTGATGCACGTGCGGCTACTGCGCACACAATTCACAAACACAGAAAATAATTTTTTTTTTGGTTTGGACTGGAGTGTACTTTCGGGGGTTACAGCACCCTTAACGGTCAAGCCAGCCGGCCCTTTACTTATGACACAGGCGCACTCTTGGCACTACTTTGTTGATGCACGTGCGGCTACTGCGCACACAATTCACAAACACAGAAAATAATTTTTTTTTGGTTAGGACTGGAGTGTACTTTCGGGGGTTACAGCACCCTTTAACGGTCAAGCCAGCCGGCCCTTTACTTATGACACAGGCGCACGCTTGGCACTACTTTGTTGATGCACGTGCGGCTACTGCGCACACAATTCACAAACACAGAAAATAATTTTTTTTTTGGTTTGGACTGGAGTGTACTTTCGGGGGTTACAGCACCCTTAACGGTCAAGCCAGCCGGCCCTTTACTTATGACACAGGCGCACGCTTGGCACTACTTTGTTGATGCACGTGCAGCTACTGCGCACACAATTCACAAACACAGAAAATAATTTTTTTTTTGGTTTGGACTGGAGTGTACTTTGGGGGTTACAGCACCCTTTAACGGTCAAGCCAGCCGGCCCTTTACTTATGACACAGGCGCACGCTTGGCACTACTTTGTTGATGCACGTGCGACTACTGCGCACACAATTCACAAACACAGAAAATAATATTTTTTTTGGTTTGGACTGGAGTGTACTTTCGGGGGTTACAGCACCCTTAACGGTCAAGCCAGCCGGCCCTTTACTTATGACACAGGCGCACACTTGGCACTACTTTGTTGATGCACGTGCGGCTACTGCGCACACAATTCACAAACACAGAAAATAATTTTTTTTTTGGTTTGGACTGGAGTGTACTTTCGGGGGTTACAGCACCCTTAACGGTCAAGCCAGCCGGCCCTTTACTTATGACACAGGCGCACGCTTGGCACTACTTTGTTGATGCACGTGCGGCTACTGCGCACACAATTCACAAACACAGAAAATAATTTTTTTTTTGGTTTGGACTGGAGTGTACTTTCGGGGGTTACAGCACCCTTAACGGTCAAGCCAGCCGGCCCTTTACTTATGACACAGGCGCACGCTTGGCACTACTTTGTTGATGCACGTGCGGCTACTGCGCACACAATTCACAAACACAGAAAATAATTTTTTTTTTGGTTTGGACTGGAGTGTACTTTCGGGGGTTACAGCACCCTTAACGGTCAAGCCAGCCGGCCCTTTACTTATGACACAGGCGCACTCTTGGCACTACTTTGTTGATGCACGTGCGGCTACTGCGCACACAATTCACAAACACAGAAAATAATTTTTTTTTGGTTAGGACTGGAGTGTACTTTCGGGGGTTACAGCACCCTTTAACGGTCAAGCCAGCCGGCCCTTTACTTATGACACAGGCGCACGCTTGGCACTACTTTGTTGATGCACGTGCGGCTACTGCGCACACAATTCACAAACACAGAAAATAATTTTTTTTTTGGTTTGGACTGGAGTGTACTTTCGGGGGTTACAGCACCCTTAACGGTCAAGCCAGCCGGCCCTTTACTTATGACACAGGCGCACGCTTGGCACTACTTTGTTGATGCACGTGCGGCTACTGCGCACACAATTCACAAACACAGAAAATAATTTTTTTTTTGGTTTGGACTGGAGTGTACTTTCGGGGGTTACAGCACCCTTAACGGTCAAGCCAGCCGGCCCTTTACTTATGACACAGGCGCACGCTTGGCACTACTTTGTTGATGCACGTGCGGCTACTGCGCACACAATTCACAAACACAGAAAATAATTTTTTTTTGGTTTGGACTGGAGTGTACTTTCGGGGGTTACAGCACCCTTAACGGTCAAGCCAGCCGGCCCTTTACTTATGACACAGGCGCACGCTTGGCACTACTTTGTTGATGCACGTGCGGCTACTGCGCACACAATTCACAAACACAGAAAATATATTATTTTTTTAGCACTTGGGGGGAGCACCCCTGATGGACAGAGCACCCCCTGGACAACACTACAGCACTCCTTTAGGACTGGGACACTGCACAGGACTTTGGAGTGGACACAGCCCCTATGGAGAACTGACTGCACAACACAGTCCAGCCAGCCCCTATGGACTTTGAAGTAGTGGACACAGCCCCTATTAACAACAGCAGCACAGCACAACACAGCCAGCCCCTATGGACTTTGAAGTAGTGGACAACAGCAGCACTACACTACACTACACTACACAGCCCTAACTCCCACCCTCCCTCTTCACTGTCCACAGCCGAGTGAGAAAATGGCGCCGACGTGTGTACCTTATATAGGATCCAAAACCCGCGAGACTCGGAAGGCGGGAAGATGACGTTTTGCCTCGATTTCAGATCCGAGTCAGGCGGGAAAAGTCGAGCCTGACTCGGATCGGACTCGGATCGGGGGGGCTCGGGGGGGTTCGGATTTCAGAAATCCGAACCCGCTCACCCCTAGTTGTAAGGGGCATTACTCTGCGGCATAATGTGTTGTAAGGGGCATTACTTTGGCATAATGTGTTATAAAGGTCATTAATGTGTTATTAGGGGCATTACTGTGTCACAAAAACACACACCCACACACCCTTTTCGTCCTCTATGTTTTATTTTTTTGAGGGGGCGCCAAATTATGGCCTTGCCTCGGGTGACAAAAATCCTAGTTTCGGCCCTAGACTCCTCCCCATTCTTCTGTATTTGTAAGAAGACACAGTGAAAGTAACAGGTAATCTTAGTTTACGGCTCATCGTGTAATATTCCCCAATTCACTGCTATTGTGCCTTTATCTCATTATCAGGACTATCTGATGTGAGCGGCTTATTCCATTGTTGAATTATGTCAGGAGTCTGAGAGGCCACAGACTGACACAATGGCCTCACTGTGTAATGTTAGCATTTCATTTCCATTGAATCTGGCTCTGTTTAGACATGCACAGCTTTGATTGTGACGTGCCAGATACCAGAATGATGTAAATCAAATTATAGCAATTATTGCAAAACTTTCTGCTATGGGAAACTTCCTGCTACGTAGGGTGTAAAATGTAGAAAAATATTCTCTACAACATTTATCACAATAATGCATTTATCCATCTCTCATTATAAATACACATATAAACTGTTATGTGACATTCTGTTGTATACTGATTAGTGATTTTGGGGCCCATTCATCAACACTAAATGGCCCGGTAACCACATTTCCGCATATTTTAGTTACCGGGCCATTCATCATCAGGGGTCCCAAATGGACAACTTGATATTCGGCAAACTCCGAAAACTTTCAGTTTTCGGAGTTTGTTTGCGATAACAAGCGCCTTCTTCAGATGGCGCTTGTTCTCGGATCCCTGCACCTTCCTATGGGAAGGAGTTCAGGGGATGTGAAGAGGGATCCGAACGGATCCCTCCGCTGCCTCCTCACTACATCCCCGACGGCTGTGCGCATGCGTGACCTCGGGTCATGCATGTGTAGCCCGGGCCGACGGGGAGGAGGCAAGTAATGCAGCTACTTCTGTAGCTGTGCTACTAACCATGGGGACAGCTGCTTTTCGTCATCAATCATCAATGAATAGGCCCCATAATCACAGTGGATTGTAGTGGCTCCATTTATTGTGCACAAATTCTCTGAATAAAAGCATTCGTGTGCATTCAGTTCTGATTATCTACAATCAATACAGGGGCTAGGGGTGGAACTTACTAAACACTTTTAATGATTGCTGGTTATTTAGTTAGCAAGTATGCCTGGGTGTGGGAGTGATTATTTTGTATGACTACATTAAATCATACAATACACCAAATGTACAATAGAAAGAGCACTTGCACTCCTAGCTTAAGCAGCCAAAGTGTCCAACTGGTAGAGCCCACCACAGCCATAACAATATACACAAAAAAGACAGATTCACTAAGCCTTGGAGAGTGATAAAGTGGAGAGAAATAAAGTACCGACCTATCAGCTCATACCTGTAATTTTTCAAACAAACCGTGTAAACTGACAGGAGCTGATTGGTTGGTACTTTATCACTCTCCACTTTATCTCTCTCCAAGGCTTAGTACATCTTCCCCAAGATGTTAAACATCTCGGAGCTGCTAGTTTCTTTATATAAAAACTAGGGGTGAGCGGGTTCGGATTTCTGAAATCCGAACCCCCCCGAGCCCCCCCGATCCGAGGCGATCCGAGTCAGGCTCGACTTTTCCCGCCTGACTCGGATCTGAAATCGAGGCAAAACGTCATCATCCCGCCTTCCGGGTCTCGCGGGTTTTGGATCCTATATAAGGTACCCGCGTCGGCGCCATTTTCTCACTCGGCTGTGGACAGTGAAAAGGGAGGGTGGGAGTTAGGGCTGGCTGGGCTGTGTAGTGTAGTGTAGTGCAGAGTAGTGTTGTGCTGTGCTGTGCTGCGCTGTGCTGCTGTTGTCCATAGGGGCTGTGTCCACTACTTCAAAGTCCATAGGGGCTGGCTGGACTGTGTTGTGCAGTCAGTTGTCAATAGGGGCTGTGTCCACTCCAAAATCCTGTGCAGTGTCCCAGTTCTAAAGGGGTGCTGTAGTGTTGTCCAGGGGGTGCTCTATCCGTCGGGGTGCTCCCCCCAAGTGCTAAAAAAAATATAATTTTTTCTGTGTTTGTGAATTGTGTGCGCAGTAGCCGCACGTGCATCAACAAAGTAGTGCCAAGCGTGCGCCTGTGTCATAAGTAAAGGGCCGGCTGGCTTGACCGTTAAAGGGTGCTGTAACCCCCAAAGTACACTCCAAACCAAATAAAAAAATATTTTCTGTGTTTGTGAATTGTGTGCGCAGTAGCCGCACGTGCATCAACAAAGTAGTGCCAAACGTGCGCCTGTGTCATAAGTAAAGGGCCGGCTGGCTTGACCGTTAAAGGGTGCTGTAACCCCCAAAGTACACTCCAAACCAAATAAAAAAATATTTTCTGTGTTTGTGAATTGTGTGCGCAGTAGCCACACGTGCATCAACAAAGTAGTACCAAGCGTGCACCTGTGTCATAAGTAAAGGGCCGGCTGGCTTGACCGTTAAAGGGTGCTGTAACCCCCAAATTACATTCCAAACAAAATAAAAAAATATTTTCTGTGTTTGTGAATTGTGTGCACTGTGGCTGCACGTGCATCAACAAAGGAGCAGCGCCAAGCGTGCGCCTGTGTCCCATAAGTAAAGAGCCGGCTGGCTCATTTCTTAAAAGGTAGTGTAACCCACAAAGTGCACTACTCTCCAGCAAAAATAAAAAAATATTTTCTGTGTTTGTGTGCGCCATAGCCGCACGTATATATATGTATCAATATAACATAAATGGAGGACCAAACTTTCTCCAATAAAAATAAAATAGGGAAAGATCAAGAACCACTTCCTCCTAGTGCTGTTGCTGCTGCTGGGAGTTGTTCATCATCCCAGAGAGGAAGTAGGAACACCACTACTTTTACTAAACAATTGACCCTCCAACAGTTCCTAGCGATGAGGATGAAGTACGACAGCAGTCATCCTGAAGCAAAACGTATAACTGAGGCCTTGACTGCTATGTTGGTGTTAGACGTGCGTTCGGTATCCACCATTAGTGCAGTGGGATTTAGACAATTGATTCAGGTAGGGTGTCCCCGGTTCCAAATCCCGTCTAGATTCCACCTGCATCCTCAAAGCAGCAGCGACAAGTGTGCGTCTGTCTGTTAAAGGGTGGTGTAACCCTCAAAGTGCGCTCCGCAAACAATAAAAAAATTCTTTTTTTTTTTCTGTCTTTGTGAATTGTGTGGGCTGTAGCCACACTTGCATCCTCAAAGCAGCAGCGACAAGCGTGCGTCTGTCTGTTAAAGGGTGGTGTAACCCTCAAAGTGCTCCAAAAAATAAAAAACTATTTTTTTATGTGTTTGTGACTTTTGTGCGATGTAGCCGCACGTGCATCAACACAGTAGCAGCGCCAAGTGTGCGCCTGTGTCATAAGTCAAGGGCCGGTTTGGACATCTGGTCCGGACTGAAGGACGTGCCAACAATTTCTGACAAGTCTACTGTCACTGCATATGATACTATCCTCAAAGCATCAGCGACAAGCGTGCGTCTGTCTGTTAAAGGATGGTGTAACTCTCAAAGTGCGCTCCACAAACAATAAAAAAATTCTTTTTTTTTCTGTCTTTGTGAAATGTGTGGGCTGTAGCCGCACTTGCATCCTCAAAGCAGCAGCGACAAGCGTGCGTCTGTCTGTTAAAGGATTACATCGGTGACAGCATCCAAGTAGGCATGTCAGACAGTCTGTACATGTACTGGCAGGAAAAAGAGGCAATTTGGAGGCCCCTGTACAAACTGGCTCTATTTTACCTGAGTTGCCCCCCCTCCAGTGTGCACTCCGAAAGAGTGTTTAGTGCAGCCGGGAACCTTGTCAGTGAAAGGCGTAGGAGGTTGCTTCCACAAAATGTGGAGAAGATGATGTTCATCAAAATGAATGATCAATTCTTCTAGGGAGACCAGCCTCCAGAAAGTACAGAGGGACCTGTGGTGGTGGATTCCAGTGGGGACGAATTAATACTCTGTGAGGATGAGGATGTACACAACACTGAAGAGGGTGAGGAATCGGTGAATGAGGAGGATGAGGACGACATCTTGCCTCCGTAGAGCCAGTTTGTGCAGGGCCAGATTAATTGCCAGCTTGTTTAGTGGGGGCCCAAACGAACCAATCATTTTAGCTACAGTCTTGTGGCAGACCCTGGCGCTGAAATGATTGGTTTGTTAAAGTGTGCATGTCCTGTTTATACAACATAAGGGTGGGTGGGAGGGCTCAAGGACAATTCCATCTTGCACCTCTATTTTTTTCTTTGCATTATGTACTGTTGGGGCCTAGCTTTTCAAACTGCCATCCTGTCTGCCACTGCAGTGTCACTCCTAGATGGGCCACGTGTTTGTGCCGCCCACTCGTGTCAGGTGTATACCCCCTCCTTTGCCTATGTCATAGGTGGATGTATAGGCTTGAATGGCCTTTTTCTGCTCCTAGATACTCTGAAGCATATAGAAGGGTTGAGTACCACAGCCTCACAACCTCTTGCTTCAGGTGATGGCAGGGCAGGTTCAAGAGTGTTTTGCTGGCGCTCCAGTCTTCAGCACGCAGTCACTGAATGGCGAAAGTGGCCAGAAATTTTTCTGGCCACCAAAAGCGTCTCCTGCATGTCCCTGTCATTTTTCAGAAAATTCTGCACCGCCAAATTTATTGTGTGAGCAAAACATGGGACGTGCTGGAATTTGCCCAGATGTAATGCCTGCACAATATTGGTGGCGTTGTCAGATATCACAAATCCCCAGGAGAGTCTAAGTGGGGAAAGCCATTGGGCGATGATTTCCCTCAGTTTCTCTAAGAGGTTGTTGGCAGTGTGCCTCTTACTGAAACCGGTGATACACAGCGTAGCCTGCCTTGGAACGAGCTGGTGTTTCTGAGATGCTGCTACTGGTGACGCTGCTGTTGTTGCTGCGTAAGGTGATACATCTACCCAGTGGACTGTCAGTCATATAGTCCTTAGTTTGCCCTGTTCCACTTGTCCACATGTCCGTGGTTAACTGGACATTGGGTACAACCGCATTTTTCAGGACACTGAGGACACTTGGTTGTCGGTGGTGTGCCTCTTACTGAAACCAGCATAGCCTGCCTTGGAACGAGCTGGCATTTCTGAGATGCTGCTACTGGTGACGCTGCTGTTGTTGCTGTGTAAGGCGATACATCTACCCAGTGGGCTGTCACAGTCATATAGTCTTCCCTGTTCCACTTGTCCACACATCCGTGGTTAAGTGGACATTGGGTACAACCGCATATTTTAGGACACCGAGGACACTTTTTCTGACGTCTCTGTACATTCTCTGTATCATCTGCCTAGTGAAGTGGAATCTAGACGGGATTTGGTACCGGGGACACGCTACCTCCATCAATTGTCTAATTCCCACTGCACTAATTGCAGATACCGGACGCACGTCTAACACCAACTTAGCTGTCAAGGCCTCAGTTATCCGCTTTGCAAGAGGATGACTTGCAAAGGACTGTTGGAGGGTCAATTGCTTAGTAAAAGAAGTAGTGGTGTTCCTACTTCCTCTCTGGGATGATGAACGACTCCCAAGCAGCAACAGCAGCAGCGGCAGCAGTAGGCATAGCAATACAGGATCCTCCGAGGAATCCTGGATAGTAGTCAGTCATGCCGGTGACATGGCCTGCAGGACTACTTCCGATCCTGACTGAGGAGGAAATTGACGAGGAGGGAATTGACGGTGTGGTTTGCAGGCGCTTGGTTACAACAGGACAAAGGGATTTAGGTGTCCCTGGACTGCTTATGGTTTTAGCCACAGTTTATGAACTTGGCCGTAACACTTTATGAACGTGCTGCAGGTGACGTAAAAGGGAGGATGTTCCTAGGTGGTTAACGTCCTTACCCCTACTTATTACACCTTTACATATGCAACATATGGCAAGACAGTTGTTGTCTGGATTTGGACTGAAATATTTGGTCTTCTGCCCAGGCATGACAATGGGCTTTTTCATCCCACGGACAACAACTGTCTCTCCCGGTGCCTGATTTAAACAAACCAGATCACCATTAGAATCCTCCTCATCAACTTCCTCCTCAGCGCCAGCTACACCAATATGCTCATCCTGTTGTACTTCAACAGTGACATCTTCAATTTGAATATCAGCAACTGGACTGTGGGTGCTCCTTCCAGCACTTGCAGAGGGCGTGCAAATGGTGGAAGGAGTCACCTCTTCCAATCCAGTGTTGGGAAGGTCAGGCATCGCAACCGCCGCCACACTTGGACTCTCCTTGGGGATTTCTGTTATCTTCTTAGAACGCATAGTTCTTTGCTGTGCTTTTGCCAGCTTAACTCGTTTAATTTTTCTAGCGGGAGGAGGGCTTCCATCGTCATGTGAAGCTGAACCACTAGTCATGAACATAGGGAAGGACCTTAGCCGTTTCTTGCCACTCCGTGTTGTAAATGGCATATTGGCAAGTTTACGTTTCTCCTCAGACGATTTACATTTATTTTTAAGGTCATTTTCTTGAACTTTGGCATATGGGACTTTATATGCCCTCTACTATGACATTGGGCATCGGCCTTGGCAGACAAAGTTGATGGCATTTCATCGTCTATGTTATGACTAGTGGCAGCAGCTTCAGCACTTGGAGGAAGTGGTTCTTGATCTTTCCCTATTTTATTTTTATCTACTAAGTTTTTGTCCTCCATATATGTGATATTGATATATGCGGGTAAGGCGCACACAAGTCACAAACACAGAAAAAAAAAATTATTTTTTTTCCGGCACTTTGGGGGTTACACCACCCTTCAACAGACGAGCCAGCGGGCCCTTGACTTATGACACAGGCGCACACTTGGCACTGCTACTTTGATGATGTACGTGCGGCTAAGGCGCACACAAGTCACAAACACAGAATTTTTTTTTCTTTTTTACCGCCACTTTGGGGGCTACACCACCTTCAACAGATGAGCCAGCCGGCCCTTGACTTATGACACAGGCGCACGCTTGGCGCTGCTACTTTGTTGATGCATGTGCTGCTAAGGCGCACACAAGTCACAAACACAGAACAATATACTGTATATATTTTTTTTTTCCGGCACTTTGGGGGTTACACCACCTTTCAACAGATGAGCCAGCCGGCCCTTGACTTATGACACAGGCGCACGCTTGGCGCTGCTACTTTGTTGATGCACGTGCGGCTAAGGCGCACACAAGTCACAAACACAGAACAATATACTGTATATATATATTTTTTTCTGGCATTTTGGGGGTTACACCACCCTTCCACAAATGAGCCAGCTGGCCCTTGACTTATGACACAGGCGCACGCTTGGCACTGCTACTTTGTTGATGCACATGCGGCTAAGGCGCACACAAGTCACAAACACAGAAAAAGTTGTATTTTTTATTTTTTGGAGCACTTTGGGGGTTACAACACCCTTCAACAGACCAGCCGGCCCTTAATTTATGACACAGGTGCATGCTTGGTGCTGCTACTTTGTTGATGCACGTGCGGCTGATGCGCACTCAAACAGACAAAAAAATATTTTTTTTGCACTCGGGGGGAGCACCCCTGATGGACAGGGCACCCCTTGGACAACACTACAGCACCCCTTTAGGACTGCAGCCTTTATGGGACAACAGCACTGCACAATACAGCCCAGTCGGCCCCTATGGTCTTTGGATACACCCCTATGGACAACAGCAGCACCAGCACAGCAAACCCCCACCCTCCCTCTATGGACAGCACAGCCTTTATGGGACAACAGCACTGCACAAGACTGCCCAGCCAGCTCCTATGGACTTTGGACACAGCCCCTATGGACAATAGCAGCACCAGCACAGCAAACCCCCACCCTCCCTCTTCACTGTCCACAGCTGAAGTGAAAAATGGCGACGATGCGGGGACCTTTTATAGAATCCAAAACCCGCGAGAATCCGACAGCGGGATGTTTGCCTCGATTTCAGATCTGAGTCAGGCGGGAAAACCCGAGCCAACTCGGATCTGCCTCGTATCTGCTAAGTTCGGATGGGTTTGGTTCTCAGGGTTCGGGGGAACTTGGGGGGTTAGGATTTCAGAAATCCGAACCCGCTCATCTCTACTTTAATATTGAGGTATCTGGGGATATATCCAATCTTTCAGTAGACCAAATAAATGTATTATAGATGGGTGTTGGGTGATGTACTGTAAAAGAATGCCAAATTGCACTGCAAACTGATGCACGTGATGTGACAGTTGTATACAATTGTAGCATCCAACAAGTGAATATATTGAATGTATAAACTTATATGATCTATCTGTAGATAATAGTATATTTAGTAAATATAAAAGTACATAGTATAGCACTGTAGTATATAGTTTATTTTAATACTAATAGTTTGTGGTATTCATTAAGTGGGAGAAATATGCAGAAAGTTTTCTCTGGCCCAGTAGATATTGAAAAGGCTGTTTCTTTCAATGTCTCCCATTTCCCCATAGCGTATAACATTTGGAAATGTATAGTACACATAGTATATTATCCAATTCATTTGGGACTGAACTAAAAGATGATCGCAATCATACAGTATAGCAGTGTGACTTTAGTTTCACAAAAAAAAAATATATTTTTTTGTGTTTGTGAATTGTGTGCGCAGTAGCCGCATGTGCATCAACAAAGTAGCGCCAAGCGTGCGCCTGTGTCATAGGTAAAGGGCCGGCTGGCTTGACCGTTAAAGGGTGCTGTAACCCCCAAAGGGCACTCCAAACAAAATAAAAAAATATTTTTTTTTGTGTTTGTGAATTGTGTGCACTGTGGCTGCACGTGCATCAACAAAGGAGCAGCGCCAAGCATGCGCCTCTGTCCCATAAGTAAAGGGCCGGCTGGCTTGTCCGTTAAAGTGTGCTGTAACCCCCCAAAGGGCACTCCAAACAAAATAAAAAAATATTTTCTGTGTTTGTTAATTGTGTGTACTGTGGCTGCACGTGCATCAACAAAGCAGCAGCGCCAAGCGTGCGCCTGTGTCCCATAAGTAAAGGGCCGGCTGGCTCATTTCTTAAAGGGTGGGTGTAACCCACAAAGTGCACTAGTCTCCAACAAAAATAAAAAATTATTTTCTGTGTTTGTGTGCGCCTTAGACGCACGTATATATCAATGTAACATAAATAGAGGACCAAACTTTCTCCGATAAAAATAAAATAGGGAAAGATCAAGAACCACTTCCTCCTAGTGCTGTTGCTGCTGCTGGGAGTTGTTCATCATCCCAGAGAGGAACTAGGAACACCACTACTTTTACTAAACAATTGACCCTCCAACAGTCCTTAGCGAGGAGGATGAAGTACGACAGCAGTCATCCTGAAGCAAAACGTATAACTGAGGCCTTGACTGCTATGTTGATGTTAGACGTGCGTCCGCTATCCGCCATTAGTGCAGTGGGATTTAGACAATTGATGGAGGTAGTGTGTCCCCGGTTCCAAATCCCGTCTAGATTCCACATGCATCCTCAAAGCAGCAGCGACAAGCCTGCGTCTGTCTGTTAAAGGGTGGTGTAACCCTCAAAGTGCGCTCCACAAACAATAAAAAAATTCTTCTTTTTTTTTCTGTCTTTGTGAATTGTGTGGGCTGTAGCCGCACCTGCATCCTCAAAGCAGCAGCGACAAGCGTGCGTCTGTCTGTTAAAGGGTGGTGAGGATGTACACAACACTGAAGAGGGTGAGGAATCGGTGAATGAGGAGGATGAGGATGACATCTTGCCTCTGTAGAGCCAGTTTGTGCAGGGACAGATTAATTGCCAGCTTGTTTTGTGGGGGCCCAAACGAACCAATCATTTCAGCCACAGTCGCGTGACAGACCCTGGCGCTGAAATGATTGGTTTGTTAAAGTGTGCATGTCCTGTTTATACAACATAAGGGTGGGTGGGAGGGCCCAAGGACAATTCCATCTTGCACCTCTTTTTTTTTCTTTGCATTATGTACTGTTTGCGGCCTAGTTTTTCAAACTGCCATCCTGTCTGCCACTGCAGTGTCACTCCTAGATGGGCCACGTGTTTGTACCGCCCACTCGTGTCGCTTAGCATAGTCATCCAGCTACCTCGGTGCAACCTTTTGGACATAAAAACACTATTGTGAGGTGTGAGGTGTTCAGAATAGACTGGAAATGAGTGGAAATTAAGGTTATTGAGGTTAATAATAGCATAGGAGCAGAAAAACCCACAAATTCTGTGATTTTAGCTGTTTTTATGCTTTTTTAAAAAAAAATACAGATCCAAAACACAAAACCCAGAACCCAAAACACGGAAGGGTGGTTTTGGCAAAACCAATCCATATCCAAAACACGAAGAAAGATCCAGATCCAAAACCAAAACACAAAACAAGAAAAGTGGCTGGTGCACACCTCTAATATATATATATATATATATATATATATATATATATATATATATAATTAGATATATATAATTAGATATAATATATATGTAGATATAGAGAGAGATTTTAAATATTTACACAATTATAATATATATATGTATATACATTGTGTGTGTGTGTATATATATATATATATATATATATATACTTTGAATATATATGTACACACTATATATAGAGAGAGATATTTTAAATACTCATAATTATAGTATATATATATATATATATATGTATATATATTGTGTTTATATATGTGTGTATATATATATATATACATACACACACACACTATGTGTGTGTATTATATATATATATATATATATATATATATACATATATATACTTTGACTATATATGTATTAGGGGTGTGCACCGGACACTTTTCGTGTTTTGTGTTTTGGTTTTGGATCTGGATCTTTCTTCGTGTTTTGGATCTGGATTGGTTTTGCCAAAACCACCCTTCCGTGTTTTGGGTTCTGGGTTTTGTGTTTTGGATCTGGATTTTTTCTTAAAAAATAAAAAAAACCCGCTAAAATCACATAAATGGGCCTTTTTTTGTTCCTACGCTATTAATAACCCCAATAACATTAATTTCCACTCATTTCCACTCTATTCTGAACACCTCACACCTCACAATATTGTTTTTAGGCCAAAAGGTTGTACCGAGGAAGCTGGATGACTATGCTAAGCGACACAAGGGGGCGGCACAAACACGTGGCCCATCTAGGAGTGGCACTGCAGTGGCAGACAGGAAGCCAATCAGCGTTATGGTGCCCATTTGCATGTAGCACGAACCCGGGAGATCCGTGCTACATGCATCTGTGTGATTGGCACAGAGCAATGACAGGTCCGTGAGACCCGTCTGTGCTGCTGTGGTAAAAAAAAAAAAAAAAACCTGTGTAAAAAAAGAAAAAAATGGCGTGCACCCCCCCAAAAAAGAGCAACCAGCCCCGGGCATTAGTAACCCAGTGCTGGGTGTGCTTAAATACAGGGGACAAACGACGTAGGGGTCCCCTGTACTTAAGCACAACCAGCACCGGGCTAGTCAGAACCAGCGCTGGTTGCCAAAATACGGGGGACAAACGACGTAGGGGTCCCCTGTATTCTGCGCAACCAGCTCTGGGCTCTGATCCGGTCCTGGTTCTGGAAATATAGGGGACAAAAAATGAGTAGGGTTCCCCTGTATGTTCCAGAACCAGCACTGGACTTTTTCTAGCGGGGGGCTGATGCCACAGCCAGGGGAGCCCTTTCACCGGGCCCCCCAGCCGCAGCATCAACCCTGACCGCTAGTCAGCCCAGGCCGGGGATCCCTGGAGAGCTGGGGACCCCCCCAATAAAGGGGTCACCCTCTCCAGGGCACCCCAGGCCCAGGCTGATAGCCCGGGGCTATCCCCGCCACCCCTGGTGGCGGTGGGTGGCGGGTTGATTGTGTGGTGTGGTGTAAATAAAGAATATCAAACATTGTCTTTACAAGTAGAACTGCAAGTCCCAGCTAGCCTGCCCCGCATGCTGGTACTTGGAGAACCACAAGTACCAGCATGCAGGGCATTAAGGGCCCACTAGTACCTGTAGTTCACCTGTAAAAAAAATGTTTAAAAAAACACAGGACACACACACCGTGACAGTATAAGTTTATTAAACATACATACACACACACACATGTACACATACTCACCTATGTAACCTGTAGCATCGGTCCACTTGTCCGGTAAAGTATCCATAGGGGACCTGTGAAAAAAAACATACTCACCATCTCCTATGCGAGGTTCTGTCCTCTTCGTTCCAAAGTAGGCATCCCCGGACTTGGCAAAAAAAAAAAAACGAAAACGCGATCCACGAACTTAGTACCGTTCTATAGAACGGTACTTCCCGAATGAGAGCTTAGCGGCGGGGTATCACCATGGAAACCCCGCTGCTAAGCGTTCATTGGCTGAGAGAGGTCATCTCCCGTCTCTCAGCCAATGAACGGCTCCCTCCATTGTAGTCAATGGTGGGAACCGCAGGGTAAACTTTAATAACCTTGCGGCTCCCAGCATTGACTACAATGGAGGGAGCCGTTCATTGGCTGAGAGAGACGGGAGATGGCCTCTCTCAGCCAATGAACGCTTAGCAGCGGGGTTTCCATGGTGATACCCCGCCGCTAAGCTCTCATTCGGGAAGTACCGTTCTATAGAACGGTACTAAGTTCGTGGATCGCGTTTTCGTTTTTTTTTTTTGCCAAGTCCGGGGATGCCTACTTTGGAACGAAGAGGACAGAACCTCGCATAGGAGATGGTGAGTATGTTTTTTTTCACAGGTCCCCTATGGATACTTTACCGGACAAGTGGACCGATGCTACAGGGTTACATAGGTGAGTATGTGTACATGTGTGTGTGTGTGTGTGTGTGTATGTATGTTTAATAAACTTATACTGTCACGGTGTGTGTGTCCTGTGTTTTTTTAAACATTTTTTTTACAGGTGAACTACAGGTACTAGTGGGCCCTTAATGCCCTGCATGCTGGTACTTGTGGTTCTCCAAGTACCAGCATGCGGGGCAGGCTTGCTGGGACTTGCAGTTCTACTTGTAAAGACAATGTTTGATATTCTTTATTTACACCACACCACACAATCAACCCGCCACCCACCGCCACCAGGGGTGGCGGGGATAGCCCCGGGCTATCAGCCTGGGCCTGGGGTGCCCTGGAGAGGGTGACCCCTTTATTGGGGGGGTCCCCAGCTCTCCAGGGATCCCCGGCCTGGGCTGACTAGCGGTCAGGGCTGATGCTGCGGCTGGGGGGCCCGGTGAAAGGGCTCCCCTGGCTGTGGCATCAGCCCCCCGCTAGAAAAAGTCCAGTGCTGGTTCTGGAACATACAGGGGAACCCTACTCATTTTTTTCCCCTGTATTTCCAGAACCAGGACCGGATCAGAGCCCAGAGCTGGTTGCGCAGAATACGGGGGACCCCTACGTCGTTTGTCCCCCGTATTTTGGCAACCAGCTCTGGTTCTGACTAGCCCGGTGCTGGTTGTGTTTAAGTACAGGGGACCCCTATGTCGTTTGTCCCCTGTATTTAAGCACACCCAGCACTGGGTCACTAATGCCCGGGGCTGGTTGCTCTTTTTTTGGGGGGGAGGACGCCATTTTTTTCTCTTTTTACACAGGTTTTTTTTTTTATTTACCACAGCAGCACAGACGGGTCTCACGGACCCGTTAGTGCTCTGTGTCAATGACACAGATGCAAGTAGCACGGATCTCCTGGTCCGTGCGTGCATCTGTGTCATTGAAATACACAGCAGCACAGACGGGTCTCACTGACCCATCTGTGCTCTGTGTCACTGTCAATCACACAGATGCATGTAGCACGGATCTCACGAGTCCGTGCTACATGCAAATGAGCACCATAATGCTGATTGGCTGAGAGCCGTGACAGACGGCTCTGTCAGCCAATCAGCACTTTGCCCATTAAAGGCAAAGGCATTTTTTTTTAAATGGCCGCTCGAGGCAAAACCTCGAGATCCGACAGCAGATCTCGAGGTTTTGCCTCGGGAGAGGGATCCGGGGCAGACAGGGAGATCCGAGCTTGGGCTCGGATCGCCCCGGATCCCCGAAGTTCGGGTGGGTTCGGTTCTCAGGGAACCGAACCCGCTCATCCCTAATATGTATATATTTATTTATATACACAGATGTTCACACTCAGCACTAATACTTACTTATCCCAAAAAAAAATTCTCGGGTGCCTTCCTTATGATATACAATACTTCCAGAAAATATTAGGTGGCACTTGGAGTAAATATGCAAAAAAATAACACGGAGCTATTTACTATTTACTTTGGAGGCACCCAGGCTGGATGCACTGTTCAAAGCATTGAGTGCCAGCACGTTTATCTATTATATATATATATATACACACACAGGGCCGGACTGGCCATCGGGCAATTCTGGCAAATGCATAGCAGTATATTCTGGGCACTAATCTACTGGCTGTGCCAGAATCTACTGCACATACACAGGTCACCATGGAAATGGCACGGAAACTGGTCGCTGTGCCATCTTGCAGGAGATGTGGAACTCCTGGGAGGTAATTATTAAAGAAATGGGTGAAGGGTGTGTGGTGTTTGCCCCCCCAGGGGCTTGTGTGTGTACCGCAAACCTTGCACCCATTAAAAATACCACACTCAATATTACACTTGTGTTCCGCTTTTGTTTTGCTATTCTGCATAGGGCTGGATTAACAGTGGGGCGGATTGGACTACAGCTCCAGGCCTGCATTTAAAAATAGACCCATCAAAGTAATGGCAAGATGATGACCAGCTGCCCAGTTTGTCACATTGTTAGCCATAAATCATGATATTAAAATTGTATTTCTACTTTCCTAAAAAAAAATTAGCAATTTTTCTGTCTTTACGTATTAAGGGAGACTTTGAGGCTGATAGTGTATGGGGTGGTGTACACGCCCACATGGTACTGGCCACACCCACACAGCACTGTTCACAGCTCCTCCGCTTCTCACTATAGGCCCTTGATAATTTTCAGCCCCAGGCCCATGTGGCCCTAAATCAACGCAATTCCTTTACACTGATAGTTTGAGAATAGGGCTAGGATAGGGGCAACCAATCTTTCCTATGTGGTGTGGGTGTTGGAGTACTATGAACACCTCAGACCAAATGCCATCAGTGCACCATGCAAAATTTAGCATGAGGAGAATATTTTGCGAAACATTTAAAAAAAATTTGCTAATCACTATTGACCATCTTGATGCTCATAATTAATAGCAACCTGTTGCATTGCACTGTTCCTTCCTCTCTGGAACTATCCTGTAAATGTCATAATAAGATAAATAGCTTCAGTACACAGTTTATTTGCATTTGCATTGTTTACACAGAACCATACTGTATATGGATTTTCTTCTGTATGCAGAGTTGTACGCATACAAATTTTGTTTTTCAACTTTGCATCAGTCATTTTGTAATTAATATTATAGTAACTGTAACAGGCCTCTTCCCGGCACCTGAGAAGCTACCATACACTAGTGGAGAGCTCTGTGTCAGACCATCAGCTGCCACTTTCATCTATCTATAGCCTGTCCCTGCTCATTGGTGTCGCTGCTCCTCAGCAGCTTCTTATTCCAGTGAGACTTAACTCCCTGTCCCACTCCTCCCTGGCATCAGCTCTAGCCACGGACCTGTGCGGCCGGCCTCAGCATAAATGTGGCTGCAGATCATCCAGGAGCTGAATGTCAACAGACGGAGCTGTGGGTAAGAGGGCATGGGAGGCGGGGGCCTGGGGAACCAGTGACTGATTCTGGGGGCAGATCTTTGGTGGAGCAACTTCTCAGCATGTGACTGGGCATTTTGTGATTTGTAGTCCCACCACAGTGGCAGCCTTACAGTATCTTGACTCAAAACTCAAAGACCCCCACATCAGGTGGTTTTCCTCTCCATCAGGGGTATCAGGAGGGTTCCCAACCCACATCAGGTGGTTTTACCCTCCACAAGGGGTATCAAGAGGGCTCCCCACCCCACATCAGATGGCTTTCACCTCCATCAGGAGGACTCTGAGACTCTTGCTAATTGCATTATACAGGTCACTATCTTATCTGTGACTAATGCATAGCTGTATACACGCCTACTTAACCCAAGGACTGTAGCTGAGGTCACTCTTCATACAAACATACATTACATTCCTCAGTGCAGTCCCCATCTTTATAATAGACAATGTTGCAAAGTTATCCCTTATCTCGTGTCTCTGGTATACGATGGTAGAGCTGTATACCTTTGCATGTGTTCTAGAAACATTACCTGAAGGGGATCTATACACAATCCTAATGCAAACCCTTAACTCCTTCTTCAGCGCTACTGTGGATGAGTGGTCTGAGGAGCTGATTCAGACCCGCTCGCTAGATGTTTTCGCTCGCTCCCAGCGTATGGAAATCTAACGCACGCCCAGCAAGGCAGGCGATCGTATGGCAAGGCATTAGCACGCTCACTATGTCTTGGCGTGCGATTACTTTGTGTATGCAGATGCCCACCAGCCATTCATAAGATGCCCACTTGCGCAAGTCATCTCCTGGAAGTGCATGTAAACATTGGTACACCGAGCATCATCGGATGTGCTCGCAGTACTTGAAGTTGACTATACCTTTCCGCAAGGACTGCGATCACTTCAGTGTGAAATACAACCAGGTGACGTGTACTATGACACTGCCTGTTAATTATGCATGCCTCTGAAACGACATTGGAACACTCAGTCACACCTGCTTTCGTACCTCCACTCTCCCGTTTCTAGTTGTAACTTGTGATAAGTTATAACTTGTGATAACTTGCCTCTGGGCATCTGAGATGATCTTACGCCACTGGTCCCATAGCTATACTCATATAATAAGAATATTGCGTCTGTCTGCTTGTTCAAAATTGGCACAGAAAGGACTTAACCAATTTTAATGAAAACTACATCATTTTGTAGTGGAAACTCCTAGAAATAATCTGCACTTTGTTTCATCTTGATTCGTTGAGTTAAAGCTGCGCAATAAAAAAAACAAAAGTTATTGATATAATTAATGCAAGAGATAGGTATGGCATCATGTGCGTGGCCGGTAAGGGGTGGGGGCAGAGGTGCTTTTGGCCCACGTTCACTTGAATAGCCTAGGCTACATAGCAGTCTGTGCACAGGGCACACAGTGACATTGGTGTGAGTGGTTGGTGAATAGGATAGGCTACATAGCAGTCTGTGTACAGGGCACAGTGACATTGGTGTGAGTGGTTGGTGAATAGGATAGGCTACATAGCAGTCTGTGTACAGGGCACAGTGACATTGGTGTGAGTGGTGGGTGAATAGGATAGGCTACATAGCAGTCTGTGCACAGGGCACACAGTGACATTGGTGTGAGTGGTGGGTGAATAGGATAGGCTACATAGCAGTCTGTGCACAGGGCACACAGTGACATTGGTGTGAGTGGTGGGTGAATAGGATAGGCTACATAGCAGTCTGTGCACAGGGCACACAGTGACATAGGTGTGAGTTGTAGGTGAATAGGAAAGGCTACATAGCAGTCTGTGCACAGGGCACACAGTGACATTGGTGTGAGTGATGGGTGAATAGGATACACTACATAGCAGTCTGTGCACAGGGCACACAGTAACATTGGTGTGAGAGGTGGGTGAATAGGATAGGCTACATAGCATTCTGTGCACAGGGCACACAGTGACATTGGTGTGAGTGGTGGGTGAAGTAGCTGCTGCCACCATTCTGTATAGCGCTGCTGATCATGGGGGCCACTTCCATGACAGGGCCATTATGCAAACCAATACAACTATAACACCTCAAATAAAAAATGTTTTGGCAGAAGTGATTTCATCATGAGCAAAACTGTGGGCAACAGCTAGTCATGTCTTAATTGTATATATTTCCTCTATCATCTATGATAGAGAATATAGATTGTAAGCTCCACCACTTTCACTGAAATATTCTCTGTAAAGCATTGCAATATAAATGTGTATTATATAAATAAACAGAATCGGTATGTAAAGTCCGACAGTGGCAGCCCGGCGGGTCGAAATCCTGACAGTTGAAGGTAAGTACCCTAACCCAATCCCTCCCTTAGGGGTGCCTAACCCTAACCCCCCTAGTGACTAACCCTAACCTCCCCCCATTAGTGCCTGAACCTAACCCCCTCTCCCCGCACCCTAAACTTAACTCTTCCCGGGGGATGCCTAACCCTAACCCCGCTTTGTGGTGCCTAAGCCTAACCCCCCTTCCCCTACCATAACCCTAACCCTCCTGGGAGGTGCCTAACCCTAAGCCTCCCCACGGCTCCCTAAACCTAACTCTCCCCTTCCCCATGGCTAGATGCTAAAATAACCGGCATATCTTTGTTCGGTATGCTGCGTGTCGGGATTCTGCAGTGGGGCTAGTGATAGGCATCGGGATTTTGACGCTTATCATTAGTCCCATGTCGGGTTGTAAGTGTTGGAATATCGGTCAGGCGGGATAGCATCCACTGGTATCCTGACTGCATCCCAAAAAAACAACACTCCATAGTGAGTTCCTGTACAAACAAGCAGGTAGGAGTCAGCATCTGACCATATTTTCAACCATGCCTGAAAATTATCAGGGATTGTAGTCATTTTCAGCCGATCCACGCTGTGTTATCTGACTACTTTCCCAATTTTGGCTGCAATTCTGCAGCATGTATGGGCATCTGTTGCTATGGCATTTTTTCACCCCTGTTCTGAGCCTATTTTGGCTGTTTGGCTCATCTCATTCCAACTTCAATATCAGTATTTTTTCTGCCATACATAATGGAATCCGATATCAGAAGTCACATGATTTAACCACAGTGTTCTAATTCTTCTTTTAAAAAAAAAATAAATAAAAAAAAAAAAAAACGTTTTTATTAAATCCGAAGCAAAGCAAAGTTACCTACAATTACAATTTAAAAAAAAACTATATTGGAGATGAAATAATAATCACTGGGCCATTATGTCCTAATTGAAAGGTCTTAGAACAATGTAACACAATGGTGACCAATAATAATGGGTTACAATCCACACATAAGTAAAGTGTATATATGGAAATACTGTAAGCCAATAGCCAGTACAGAGTAAAGCTGGCCACACACTAGACCAACTTGCATCCAACTTGTTTGATTGGTTGGAATGAAAATCTGGTAACGTATGGGAGTAAATGATGATCAGCAATTTGCTCCTAAATGCCAGAAAACAGATGAAAATGATCGTCAGACAAGTTTGTTAAATGCTTGACCTAAACAATTTGTTCAAACAGTTTTTGTCCATTTTCCGGCATTTGTGAGCAAATTGCTGATTGTCATTTGCTTTCATACCTTACCAGATTTTCATTCCAACCAATCAACAAGTTGGATGGTTGGATGAAAGTTGGTCTAGTGTGTGTGGCCAGCTTTAGACTGTCAGTACCAGTAGTCATGGACATGTCTGGCCTGCTTCCAAACACTCAACAGGTCAATGATTGCAGGCCTTCCCAATCAGAATCCTCAACCAAACCCAGCTGGGCTCAGCCTTAAGCTAGATATGACATAACACCTCTCTCAGGTGTTACCACTAACTTCCAGCACTGAATAATCATGCAGAAAATCTCTAACCACTTTAAAAGTCTGCTGAGTCCATTTCTCCAGTGCGTGAGTATCAATTGTGTTTTCATAGATACTCCTGTGTCACGATCAGGGCTGAGAGGCTGCCGAGATCGCGGTCCTTACCGCTCCGGGCACTCTGGTGCGGGGCTTCCGGCAGGGGTGCAGGATCCTGGAGAGTGGCGCTGGGCACAGTGAGCCTCTGCAGACTAAGGGCTTCCATCTGGAGGCAGGTGAGATGGGGTGAGACTGGCAGCACTTCCGCGCTGTAGACTGCTGGGTGCGGCCATCTTGGATTCTGGTCAGATGTCTGGTTTGGGCCAATCCGGTCACAGCCCGGGCTGGGAGTGCTAGCAGCCAATCCTGCACTACCTGAGGGTACTAAAGGGCTGTCAAGAGGTCCTTTAGTTGCCAGTGCAACGTCTATCACAGCATATGCTGTGACCTAGTTCTCTGTGCTCCCTTGCTCCTTAAATCGCCATAGTTCCAGTGTGTTTCAAACAGTTTCACCTCTTAGCCTTGGTGCGGTCCGGCTCCTGTTTACTTCTCGCCTCCTGTACCTGCAACCTGCTGTTTGTCCTGTAGACCCCGGTCCACTGAGTGCCACCAGCGTCTCTCCAGCTTCACCTCACCCTATGTGTGTACCCGACTTACTTTTTCAATCATGAGTCATAACCCCCTAAGACCAGCTGCTTTCCAATACCAACAAACGAGCCCTCACTCGCCATCCGACTCCACTCCAGGTCCAGGTGCACGCCAAGCCGTGACATCCTGCTTCAGAACTATACTTTCCAGTATAGTTTGCTTCCAGTGTTGTTTCAACTCTAGTGATGTAAGCACGAGTGATGTCAGTGGGAGAGATTTCGGCTCTGTTTGAGCCAAAATCTCTCTGGGGCTTGCGGCAACAAGACCCTACCACAAGGGTCTCGTCGCAAGTCCGATGGTCGCGATGGTCTTGACCATCACGACCATCTTCCTGGCCACTCGCTATAGCTGTGGGTGGTCACCCACAGCTATGCGAGTGGCCAGGAGGCCGCTCTAGAAAAAAAATAGCCCAGCCCTGATTCAGAGTGAGTGCTCTGTCAGAGCGTCCGGCTCTGAATCAGGGCCTCTGTTGCTTTCACAGTGGAAACCAACTACACTGGACCACAACCTGGGTCCTCACTGAGTAATATCCATTACCTTGTGCATGGATCCCTGCTGAAGTCTGGTGGGGGTCTTAGAATCTACACCAGTGTATTTGGTTGTGCCAGTTTCACCTGTTTGCATTTATGATCTATGTGCATGTGTGTACTCTGATACACTTGCCAACCAGGGGCAGATCTATGGGAGACAATGGAGGCACCTGCCGCCAGGTTCCAGCTCTGATTGGGCACCTCCTCTATTATCCACAACATATTCACCCCAGTTAGGGCTGTAACTGTCCCCAGAGTGTACTGTCACTGCCGACCAATACATGGCACCCCTTCCCGGCACCTGAGAAGCCACCATACACTCAGGGGTGTAGTGAGGGTGGTTCTAGTGGAGCATAAGCTCTGGGTGGCAAAATAAACAGAGGGGCCATCCAGGGTTCTGGAATTCATGGGGCGGTGCATAGTGTGACGGCCAAATGTTAGCGTTATCTTGGTCGGTTTGCTCTATATCCTAAATAAGTTATGGATCTGAGATCCGCTTCTTCATGAGCCCAGATTGCCAGCCCTCCCTCCTCTGTGATAATTTTCTGTCACCTCCTCTTTCCTGTCAGATTGATTACATTCACTTCTCACCTCTTTAATTCCCTTCCCTCTCTACCCTGTGATCGTCTCTTTGTCCCTGTCCACTCCTTTCTTATTGGCTTCTGTCACCTCCCCTCTCCTCTTCTTTTCCTATTGGCTTCTGTCACCACCCCTCACTAATCGACTCTTTGCCTCTGTCCTCTCTTTTTCTTATTGGCTTCTGTCATTGGCTCTCTCTGTTTGGCTTTGCCCTTCCCCTATCCTTTCTTATTGGCCTCTGCCATCTCCCATCTCTGATCGGCACTTTCCTCTCCCCTTCCCCTGTCTGATCCCCTCCGTCCTTCTCTCCTCATTCATTCATTCTGCTTCAATGGACTTAATAGTTACACATCTGAGGTGAAATCCTAAACTTCAATTATAAGGTATGAGTTTAAAAAAAGTCAATGCTTTGCTATTTAAAGTAAGGTTGGCATTCCCAGACATGATCACACAGTTTTATTTGAAAGGTCTTTTAAAAAATATTAGGAGATCTGAAATAATTATAATGGTGATAGCCAGAACATGACATGGTTAGTAGTACTCACATTAATATAGGTGCAATGTAAATTTGCAAAGTACAGTAGGAGCATAGCTGAGAAGGGAACTTCCCATAAGTGTTCCCACTCCAATGAAAGCTGCATGGAGCTGTAATTACAGTAATAAGCTGTGCACTCTGTGGAATCTCACTCTAGCACATGTACTCTGTCAGTTTAAGTTAAATGATCAGAATATATACAGGTAATACAATCTCCTCTATTGACTAATACCAATGATTCAAAGGAGATAAAAGTCAGATCCTAGGTGCTATACATAAATAAAGCAGTGCCAAAGGAGCTACCCCTTAATGTCAGATAGTGCATCACCTAAGCATTCTATTCCCAAAATCTAAATGCCCAGCGTGATACTGCCACTGTTTGCTGTTTTTCTCTTCACTTCAGTAATCCCCCGCAGGCTGGCCATACCCCACTGGCACAGTTCAGTAAAGGAGGGGGGCGCTATGACATGCACTTTCACCGGGCGCCATGGTTCCACGCTACTCCTCTGCATACACTAGTTGAGAGCTCCATGTCAGACCATCAGCTACTGCCTTTGTCTATCTATAGCCTGTCTGCATATGAATTGCTACATTACAGTGTCAGCGGCTGTGATTGGGGGGCACCAAATTATAACTTGCATCCGGGCGTGTGGGATGAATTTACGCCACTGTTGCCAATGTATCCGTGTACCGTATTGCACGCTACCAAACTACCAGCAGCTATACCCCTTTCAGTGTGTTCTCCCATAGAGGCAAAATTCCAAGACACATATGTATATCTTAACCAAACAGTTTCAGTCATATAAGTTTATTAATTCACACTAACATCCATAGTTTAGATGGTGCTAATTGGAGAATTATGAAAAAGGAGCACATTCAGTTATTTTAACCAATTACAATTTTCTTTTTATACACTATTTGTTTTTAAACTATTTCACAACTACAATTACTTGTATCCCTAACTAGGGAATTATTCAATATGAAAAATAATAAATTATTTGGAGTAATAAAGTTAAAGAAAAAATCATAATGGTGGATGGGGAATCTATATTTTTTTAAGAATTCAGTAAAGTTTAGGGGGCATATGTATCAAAGCTTGATATGAAATAAAATTGTGAAATATATATCTCCCAACCAATCAGCTCCAAACTATCATTTCTTAAACACGCCCAGCAAAATATAAGTTAGAAGCTGATTGGTTGGTGATATATATCTCACAATTTTATCTCACATCAAGCTTTGATACATATGCCCCTAAATGTTTTAATTGAAAGACCAAAGTGCACCATACAATTTTTGTTATATTTTTATTTTATGTTTTGTGTTGTTGAATGTCAGTATATGAGTTATAATATTAGCACCACATTCCTATCCATGAAAATGAAAGATTGGTATGAGTCATATATCTAACCAATAGGGGCTGATAAAGGAAGGTCTTAAATTCAACTGTATTGTTTTTCAATATACTGTATAACATTTTGGTGTGGCATAACCAAACTTGGGATGCACTAGGCACATACAGAAAGTAAATACAAAGGATGTCCCAAAAAGTACAATAGTAAAGATGAAAAGAAAAATGGTAATGCTAAGGATATTCTATTGTCACACTCTCGGGTAGATAATGGATGCAACCCATATTTGGGGATTGGCGGGACCTATTTCTGAGGCGCGGAGTCTAATGTGTCGGCGGTGTTCACCACGGACCAAGCAAGAAGGTATGGACTTCGCTGCATCCGACACACAGGTCACGGCACTAAGCATAGGTTCCCTTATACAGGTGCTGGTGGACTCTGGATAGAGCGGAGAAGACTTTCAGCATAGTTTACAGACCGGGTCAGAACCAAACAGACAAGACGGTACCAGGGAGCAGACGTATGCAGGTCACCGAGGATAGCCAAGTTAAGGACCAGATTACCAAACGCAGTACCAGGGGTCAGACAAAATCAGAGTCATGAACAGCCCAAGGTCAGGAACAAGTAACAAGGTATACACAGGAACGCTGGAGTAAGGTAATGGAGCCTATACTCTGGCACAGGAGTGCTCCCAGGATCTTCTTTATATAGGCTGGGCTTGAATTAGGCGCCTCCTGTGACTTCACCGAAGAAGTATTTCTGACCCCTTAAATTAGTTACAGGCCGGTGCGTATGCCCGTAGGGAGCCGCGGCCGCCTACACCCAGCCGCCGAAGGGAAGGAGCAACGTCAGGCAGCGGGCGCCGGGGGACTCTCCGCCCACTGCGCCGCTGCAGACCAACAACACCGGACCCTGTAAGTATGTGCCGGTGTCCGGCGCGTTGTGACATCTATATAATAAAATGTGCCTATTGCCGACTTTTATTTCAAATATAAACTCCCACACACTCTAAGGGGTATATTTACTAAAATGGATATGTTGCCTATAGCAACCAATCAGATTCTAGCTATTATCTTCTAGAAGGTGTTAGATAAATGTTAAGTAGAAAATGATTGGTTGCTATAGGCAACATCTCTACTTCTAAAAACCCGCAGTTTAGTAAATATACCTCATAGCATCTTAAACTGCTTCCTTTTAAACTAATAAAAATTAATTACACTAGTCCTCCGTAAAGTTTAAAATCACAATCAGAACACAGCACACACAGCAGCCGGTGGCTGATCGGCGCAACAAAAACTCAAAGTCCTGAAGACAGGCTCATGGAGGAGGAGGCACTAAAGTCTACACAAATTAGAAAAACAGGGGAGAGAAGAGAAAGAAACAGAGCGGCAGGAGAGAAACAGAGACACAGACACAAAGAGGCAGGAGAGTGAGAAGGTACCAAAGAGTAAGACAGAGGAGGGTGAAGTGAGAAAGGAGGCAAGAGAAAAACACAAAGAGTAGAGAAAGAGAAAAAGACATGAAAGGGAAGAGTGAGATGGTAAGAGAGGAGGAGAAGAATGGAGAGAGAGAAGTCAGCACTGGGCATAATAGCTAGTAGTACATAAGGGTGTGGTACTTCTTGCATTTTTATATCACATATAAATTATTAACTTTTGCCAATATTTAAACTGCATACACACACAACGATTTTGTTACCAACGATTTTCTGAACGATTTTCTGAACGATTATCTGTCAGATTATCTGTCAGATTTTTTAAAGTGTAATGAATGATTTTTTTGAACTACAAATGATTTTTGCATATTCCATTAATGAAAATCGTTAAGTTGGTCAGTCTGACTGAACTACAAACTACAAACGTGAACGCGCATGAACGATAATCGTTCATCGTTTTAACTTAGAAAGTGAACATATTTTTCAACGATTGAACGATAAACGATATCGTTAACGATAATCGTTCATAAAATCGTTGTGTGTGTATGCACCTCTAGGCATTCATTAATCTATGCAATTAAACACAACAACAGAAATAGAATAAAATATTTAACTTAGTGCTGTGTATATTTCTATAGTGAAAGGTTAATATCATAGTTTTCTTAAATAGATAAAAGGGGAGATAGCGTGCTAGACAGAATGTTGACAAGCATTTTGGGGACCCTGGAAGGCAGACACTTCAATGTCACCAAATGTTACACGGAAAGTACTACTGTAAATATTATAAATGACCATTATGTTTACAGTTGTACTGCCGTAGTGTGTAAAATGCGCTTGCCGACATCGTAGCACCTGCCTTCCGGGTCTTGATAATGCCTGTCGACATATTGATTGTTAGCAAGCCGTATGTATCCCGATAAAGTAGTGTCAGATTCTCATTGAAATTCGGTGTCTTATCTCAGAACGGAACAGACTGCACCAGCCTATTGAAGTCTTTTTTAGTTTATAAGAAGGGACGACAGTATTGTTTCCCAGCATGTGTAAATAAAACATATCTCTTTGTTAAGAAGATCAGAGGCTTCATTTATACGCGGAGATTTCTGTTTATCTCTCTTGACTTTTAATATTCACTTAATCATCACGGCGGACGTTTGCCCCACACCTCTATGGAATTTATTTGCTTGATTCAAGAAGGAAAGAAAATCACTTTCCCTTTACTGGCATCTTATAAAAAACGTAATTTCCTACAATAACAACCAGCAACTGCATAGCGCTGGAGCAGAAGTCCCCTGTGGCACCTGATGGTGGAACACATTGCTCTGCTTCACTGGTGTAACAGATGCAATCTTTGATTTTAGTCCAGTTTAACTTTTGCAATTGTTGAATATGGGAGGAAATATAACAATTTTATATACATGTACATATTACAGTACACACTGAGCTCTGGTCCATAATGGGCATATTTAAGTCATAATAGACACACTGATACTTTCTCTTCTTTCACTAGTTATACACTAAGGGGCCTATTTATCAAGCTTTTTTTCATATATTTATGTAGAAACTGCAGTTTCTGTAGAATTTTATGAACTGTTGCTATGAACTAATAACACAATGCAAGAGGTTTCACAGAAATCTCCAACAGAGTGCTAAGTAGCACTGCAGAACGCAGTTCCCATTATTATTAGTGAGGACTATGATCTCAACCCTATGTACCAGACTCCAAAAATCGAAGCTTTTCGGAGTTTGGCCTCGTTAATTTACACCATCTTCAGATGGTATAAACTGCTTTAAGCCTATGGAGGGTTCTTATGATCTTTCTCCCGCAGCCTCTGGCTGGCGACGGAGGCTAACACTATGCACACAGGGGCGTAGAGAGCGCCACCGGGCCCCGGTAAAGAGGGGGCATGGCCTAATTGTGGGAGGCATGGCCACGCCCCCTTGAAGAAAAAAACAACAACATACTTTGGGAGCGCTGTGTGTGTGCTGGGCTGCTGTGAGGGACGGAGCAAGGGAGGGGGGGCGCGCCGGACCCAGGCCCCCGCTGGGCACCTCTGGAAGCCCAGGCCCGTGTAAATTGTACCCACTCCCCCCCTCTCGGCGCCCCTGTATGCACATGTGCAGTGTCAGCTTTCCATGGAGAAGTCTTTTCACAAACATGATGGACTTCTACATAATGCCGGGGAAATAACGCTCAGCAGTTACCGCCACCGCTGTCCCTGCAAGTTTCCCATAGTACATAGTGGGAATATTTTAATTAAAAATGAAAATATCCACATTGAGATGGAAAGTTCCGCTATTATTAGTACATAGGCCCCTAAGTGCCACATTACCTATTAATAGTGGATCTACAATTATTTGGACATTGTGGCCACATATATAAAGCTAAGGATACACCTTCATCATATACAGTTGGCCACACACAAGCCAATCATACTGTTCTGCAGGATAGGATCACTGTCCAATATGGCCATGACCTTGTGTGGCCAATAGGCATGAGATTTGGCTATTCAGCTCTTGAATAGAAAAGTCACTTCCATCTTAGATTGGGACTTGTGAGCATGCTTGAAAGATGGTCTCACCAGACAATGATGGTCATCATCTGACTACATTTACTTACAGGTCTGAAAAGAACTTTCAATTCTTGTTTTGGGGACAATTGTGTGCTAGTGTATTACAGGGAGCTTAATAAGTTATAGGCTCCAAATATTGGGGTTTTAGGGTCTGTCCATAGGGTCAGCTGAATCAGCAAGGGACACCAAATTCCTAGGCCAGTTATTCGGTTTTTATGACAGGTGACAAAAAGATATGATAGCATCTCATTAACATTGTATATACATGACCCATGGATGTTTTAGGTATGTTGTCACAGTCATTTGTACAACTTTTGGATGCTGCCTTGTTCTGATCACTGTGACTGACACTTTGGGGGCTATTCAATTACAGGCGAAAAGTCAGAGGTTGGACTTTTTGCCATCATCGCTGCTTTTTCTGGGATAAAGTATCGGGCGCGTGCCCGCTGTATTCCAGTATTCATTTAGGATCCGGCGAAGACGGGACCCGGCGGAAAGGTAAGTATCGGAAAAATCCTGTAAATTTTCAGGAAATCATCCTGGCACCCCCCTAAAGATGTCCTGACATGAGGGATCACTATGGGTACCCCCGTTTTGGCCTGCAGAAGGTAAGAGATTTTTTAATAGCCGCGGCAGGTGGATAAATGCGCCCGTGCAGAAGGGGTAAAGAATAGCACTTATCTTTTTTTTTTTTTAAACTATGCCCATCAAATTTGGGGTACATGAAAATGGGTGTAAACATATTTTAAAGTCCCTAAAGCCATTTTTAAAATACTTCAAAAATGCACCTGCTGCTACCACCCGCATTCTAGAAAACACCTGCCACATACATGGAAACCCCCCCTTGAATCAATATCGCTAGCTTAAAACTTTGTTCCCCTCCCAAAAAATTTTCAACCGCAAAATTAAAGTACAATTTTTGGGGTATCCTGATGATTTTTTTTCTTTACACAGATTACTGTTAGTGGACCCCCCCAGGTCTGCAGGCTATTTATTTTAAGCCTGCACCCCTAAACCCCAATTCTGCACTTTTTTCCACCATGTAATACATGGAGAAAATTTATCCCCGCTTTTTAACAAAGACTTTTCACACCGGCGAAAAGTCTTTGAAATTGAATATGGGGATAATTGAAATAGGCGAAAATTACGTCATCAGCGATAAATTATCGCCGATAATGGACTTTTCGCCTCTAATTGAATATGGCCCTTTGTCTATACTTACTGAAAATTAGACAGATCAAAATGGAATAAGCTGCATTTGGGGTCCACAAGTTAGAGGAAGTTCAGATAATGCAGACAAAGAACTGGTCACAGTCATCTATAGACCACTAGTTTGATGACACCTTAAACGGTGTCCACTTTCCAGCCAACACAGTAAACCGAGGGCATATATCAAAATGCATGTGAACTCAAGTCTGGTCCGTGTTTGTTATATGTGCAAAATTAATCCAAAGGGTTCCTTGCTTAAATATAACTCCTATGCTATGGCTAATTACTTGCTAGATACACCCTCTTGCAAAATGTTTCTAGCACTTAAATTGAATGCAGATTCTTTATAAATGGAGATGATAAAGTGAAATAAGTAGAATGGTACAACTATAAATTTCACACAACCAAACAAACACACAAAAAGGGAAGACTATATTCCATTGTAGGTGTTTTTTTTATCATACTCTATGGGAGAAATTAAATTATTTTATTGGGCACCTTAACTAATGGGCGCCCGACGGAGCAAAGCGGCTTAACCCGGTCTGAAGTACTGCTTTGGGCGCCCAATCTCCAGGCCATTTAGATCCATTTTTCTGGGTGGAGCCATAGCACACAATCATTGCAATGTAACAAGGGAACAGCCAAGACTTTTCTCTCACAACATGATTTTAAATATATACAATCAATAACAGTTGTAACAAATGTGACTATTACAGACTTCCTTTCTTTGATTAAGGTACCCCCCTAGCTATTGAACCACTTGTGAACCAGGGATTTACAGCATGAAAAAACTGCAAAAGAATAAAAGTAAAGGTATCTTTAAAGGGCAGTAAGTACAAATAAACTCCACATTTATTAAAAAAAAAATGCATTAATATCTGTGTACCATGGCCCTGATTCAGAGCCGGACGTTCTTTCAGAGCGCTCGCTCTGAATCAGGGCGTTTTTTTTTTTTTTTTTTTCCGGCCACCTGGCATTTTGCGAGTGGTCAGGTGATGGTCGCGATGGTCTCGTCTCGTCTACCGCAAGCCCCAGTGAGCTTCCAGCTCTAATAGACATTGACAGCCGCCCTTTTTGGATGCGAGCGCCGGAGCGAGTGATTTCTCGTTTGCTCCGGGGCACGCACAGTGTGCACGCTACGCGTGTGCTCTGCCCGGCCATCGACCCGCTTGTGAGCGCTAAGCGCTCCCGAGCGGGTCTGAATCAGGCCCCAAGTGCAATAAAGAAAGGTTTTAGGAACTCATTTATTGATCAACATTTTTTAGACCCGATAATTATAATTTCTTATCGCTGCTATTCCTGGCAATAAGAAATTATGTTCCGCCAGGATGTATGAAGAAGCACATCCAGGGACAGGGGCTCTGTTAGAGCCCGTCCCTGAGATGTGTAAAGTAAAGTGGTCGCTGCTGCTGTTGTGATTGGAAATGGGGAAACTGCAACAGATATCTGAGGGGACCAAGTTAGTGATTGAAAGCTTAACTGGGTGGGCAACTTTAAATGCCCGCCCAGTTGAACTGTCAAGCCCTGGCACATCGGGCAGATGATTAGTAAGTGTATGCACGACCTAGCGTGTACCCAGCTTAACAGGAATGGTCTGCAGGGAGGTGTTAGCAGAGAGAGAAGGGGAAGGGATACATACTTTTCTATAGCACTGTTTTTTTTTGCATACACATGTTATCAGCACAAGGAGCTGACCAAACCATCCATTGGTAAATCTTCACACTTTCTTGATGTATATTTTTGCATTGCTTTGCCTTACTATTGTATATAATGAAATACAATATTTTATAAAACCACAATATAACATAATGTGTAGTAAGTGATACTGCATATTTGCATTACAACATGCAAAACTGTGTAGGCTGCAATGTAATGAACTGCTGAGTAGAAATCAAAGTCACGTAAGGTAATTGTTTAATAAAATATCTATTTGTAACCAGATCTCTTAATTGATGAAGTTATGTTACAAATGGTATTTTAATTGTAGCAAAATCACAGAACTGGAATTGCAGGTAACTTAATTTTAGGAAACTGTGCCAAAGAAAAGCAGTGTTATCCAGTGCCCATTCATTGTTCAGGCTAATCTGTCTGACAAACAGGTAGCCTGTTTAAAGATGTAAACACTGCTATTCATTTGGGAAAGTGGCAGCTTAGACAGTAGACCACATGAGCAGACCAAGCCTCACATTGCAGCTTATCACTGCAGGGGGTATGTGGCTTGTTCAAATTAGGTTCATCAACTCTTTCTGTTATCAGACTGCCCATCTCTGTTGTAGCAGGTGAGGAATGTCACCGAACCTCTAGAAATTTCCTTTTGCACCTGTTACAGTGGTAGCCTATATTGTACGAGTAAAAGTCAAACTTTGCCTTTAAAGTGACAAACTACAAAAAGCTTGTAAATACTTTACAAGTGTCTGTGGCTCTCACATATGATTACCTTCCCTCTTTATATCACATGCCGGAAGTTGCATTATTGTGAAGGTTGTGTTATACAGATGGTGATATATGCTGGAATAAATATATTTGAATACAGGGCCTGATTCAGAGCCGGACGCTCTTTCAGAGCGCTCGCTCTGAATCAGTGCCCTCCCTCTCATTTTTAGAGCGGCCTCCTGGCTGCTCGCATAGCTGTGGGTGACCACCCACAGCTATAGCGAGCGGCCAAAAAGATGGTCGCGATGGTCAAGACCATCGCGACCATCGGGCTTGCGACAAGACCCTTGTGGTAGTGTCTCGTCTGCCGCAAGCCCTGGAGTGCTTTTGGCTCTATCAGAGCCAAAAGCACTCCCACTGACATCATCTGTGATGTCAGTGGGGCCGGCCCCAGATGGTATGCGTTCCCATGGGAACGCCTCCGTCTAGCCAGCCACGCCCCCCGACACGCCCACGCTTACTCAACATCGACAGCACGCCCCCTTTGTAGCGAGACCCATAGTGACGGCTTGCCCATTACTATACGGGCCTCGCGCATGCACACGAAGGAGCCGGCTCCCTTGTGCTATGCGCACTTGGCCAACATCGACCCGCTCACGAGCGCTGAGCGCTCGCGAGCGGGTCTGAATCAGGCCCACAGTTCCTTAACCTATGGGTCACCATCTTACTTATGTTTGTTTGCCATGACTAGTTAACAGTGTTGGACTGGGGCATTACAGGCCCACCAGGAAAATGCAGTAGGGGCCTGTGCTTAAGGGGTGTGGTCTGCCACCAGGGGAATGTGGTCAGCCACCAGGGGGGTGTGGACAGTCACCAGAGACACCTGGATAACCATTAGAGAGTGCATGATCTGAGCACTTTATAAATATATACATTAAATACTGGGAGTGCATGCATGATAATGTACCAGTACTGATAGCAGCAATGCAAGTAGTGAATGCACCATAGTCCTGGGAATACAGTATAATGTAACATATTGATAGTAATTAAGCACATGATGTTGATGCTGTCTATATATATCTCTCGATCTCTCTCTCTCTATATTATATACATATATATACATATATATATATATAGTATATCACATTAAGGCACCGTTCATGTGATAGGGGTACTGACCTGCCAGTTTCTAAATTTAATTGAGAACTACAATAGATGTAGTAATTGCGGAATACATGCCATTTAAAAAATAAATCAACTATCTAAGCTTTTGGAATAATTTAATTGTAGGTTAGTGAATGAATGCAGAGCTTTAATTATGTTCCAATCTCAGGCAGGAACTGTGCTCATATTCATAACTAGTTATGTTACAGAAAGTAACTAATAGAGTAACAATGTATCATTTGAATGCAAAGCTTGGAACCTGAGCCCTAGAGGAGGACGGGGCATATTTATAATGGATGCAGGGTGTACGGGGAACACGGGCCCCTGGGTTCAGGGGGGCCCGCACCGCACACCCTGCACCCATAATATTACTTACTTCTCCGGAGTCCCACGTCGGTGCGGGGGTCCGGCGCTGTAAAACGACTGGAAAATGGCCGCAGCGGCCATTTTCCTGTCGTATGCGCAGTACAGGAAAAATGGCTGCCGTGGCCATTTTCCCGGTGACCTGTGCATTCTTTATAGACTCTGGGCACACTCTAGTGCCCAGAGTCTATAACTCCGGCGCTGGCCGTGCACAGCTCAGTGCGCTGCCGGCCGCTGGGCGGAGAGGAGGGGGCCCGTGTCGGAGACTGCACACAGGTCCCCTCCTCTCTAGAAATGCCCCTGGAGGAGGAGGTGGGCCCTTAGGAAGTGAGGCACATTGAGGGTTTCCTCTGTACCCTAGTGGGCCAGTCCAATCCTGACGGTTAATAATCTTTTTTTATATATAATTTGAACAAGTCTCCGATTCATGTAATTTTGGTCACACCTAAAAATGGTTAATCAGCATGACTTTCACAAAGTGGTGGTGTATATTATGTATGTGTCACTAAGAGTGTCTTTTCTGCTTAATATTGTCATTTTCCTAAAATTAGAACTCATGCATTCACTTGATTAACATCTTCAATATACATCCCTGCAGCATTGTTTACTGTATTTCAAACTTATGGGGCCAAATGTAATAGGGTGAGAGGATAGAAAATGTGACAGTTTAGCAGTAAACTCTCAGACTTTTTAAACTTGGCCAATGTATTAGAGTCCGAGAACAGGGAAACTCGCATGTTTTTCTGACTCAAAAACTCTCACGATTTAAACTCTCATCCAGTTGTTCTCCCATTTTTAAGACAAAACTCGACCAATGTGAGAGTTTACTGCTAAACTCTCACATTTTCTAAACTCTCACCCTATTACATTTGGTCCATGGAGTTTCTTTTTAAAGCCTATCATTACAAGGATTGCTTTCTGTTTAGAGACAGATAGCTGTAGTTACACATTGATAAATGAGTATGATTATTCCCTTTTGCATTTATGACACCTTCAAATCTAAATATTAGTTGAAGCTCCAAGAGGTGCTCATTAGACCAACCTATGTTGGAAACTTTTGGGAACCATAACTGAATAACACATTGGTTCACCCTATAAATTGTACACAACTTATTAACAACATTGACAGTGGTTGAAGTCCCTTAAAGTGATGGGTGGGTCCATCAATGCCCGTTCCCCTCCCATACAAGGCCCATGCAACCCTTAGGACCTTGCAGCAATTCAAGAGTCCCCGACATCTACATATGCTCAGAGTCCTCTTCTCTGCTTTTTTCAAAGTAGAACAGGTGTCCTACAGAATAGCTGGGCCCTTAAAAAAGTTTGCTATGGGGCCCAGTGATGTACTATGTCACTCCTAAATATTGACTTTGGGCCTGATTCAGAGCCGGACGCTATTTGCGGTCGTTCGTCCAGAAAATAGGGGTGGCTATTCAAATGAACCGTTCGCTCTTTGCAGTCTGTTCACGCCTCTATGTCTGAACGATCTAACAAAACTTGCGGTTGTTTTTTGAAAAAATACGCCCCCTGGCCGCTCGCATCCTACGTGATGTCCGCTATTTATTAGATTAATCGAGTACATCGACCAGCGTATGAACTGCTCGCTATTCTTGTGGTTGGTTTTTGCTACCACAATCTTGCCAGCACTTCTGGCTATAAAATAACCCAGTGACGTGGTCAATGACACTGCTGTATTAATTATGCACACCCTTAAAATGCCCGTTTTGACCTTTAAGCACGCCTGCGTTCGGATCTCCACTCCCCGTTTTCAAGCACCTTCCCCTGTTACCACCCACATACGCCTCATTCTGTCACTCAAAATAGCAGGCATTCGCTATTTAGCGAACAAACGATTTTCGGCCGCACTGACTGGTTCGCGCATGCGTATTACGATCCGTACGCATGCGCAGTTGGGCAAACATCGCTTGGAGCGAACGAGCGGCCACTTACGAGCGGCTCTGAATGAGGCCCTTTGTCTTAATGGGAAATGCTATAGTATTGATGCACATTCTACTTTTTACACTGACCATATATAAGTTGCTGACTGCAAAAGAAGCAGACTGGCATATACAGTACATAGATGTATGTCCTCATTTCGGAAATGCCTCCTAGTAGATGCTTTACATGATTTATGGGATTCTGGATGAGCATAGGAATGTATTTGCCAGAAAAAGTAAAATGTCACTTGAAAGTTCTGCTTATTATAACTTAATACTTGCTTACTCCCCTGGAATGTATGTTGGGCTCTATTTATTGAGAAATTCCACAGAATCCCAGAAGAGTAGGTCACCTTCTGTCATCCCAACCACTTCCTAGTGAAATGGGCAGGATCCGGGGCACAATGACATGAAGCACCCAGCACCGGCCTCCTCACTGATCAGCTAGATGTCCTTTCCGGGAAGGTTTCAAAATTGGCAAATATGTATCACTTTTATCTCACCCCTATATTAAGACTTTTCCGTGTACTGCTTGCTCAAGACCAGTCAGCATGTGCCAATGTCACATTGGCACATTGAGTGAAATTGTTCCAGATTCATCCAAAATTCACCTTATGTGTATTGAAACCTCAGTCAAATTACAGTGCATGGAACACAAAGAAGCCAAACAAAGAGACAATCTTACACTCATAATTACAGGATCTTTGTAGGAAAAAGCATCTGTGGAACCTATATGTAAAATCCCTTTTCCACCAAAAAACATTCTTCAACCTGAGCCACTAAGCACGGGTCAGAGCCAGGTTTTACCCCTTTTACATCGGTGGCTGTACCAGAGTTATTTCCTAGGTCCAGCCATTCACACTGGATCCAGATCTTCCGTGACACAGGTCTTCCGGCATTATAGTGGACACTTCGAGATGATGTAATCCCCAAGCTCTACTGAAGCCAACAAATCTGCTGGTTTGAGGCATGACCCAGGTCATCGTGCCGTTTACACCGGACCAATACCTGGGTTCAACCCTGGTCTCCACCAGGGTCGAATTCCCAGGTCACTGGACCCGGGTTAATTTCAAGGAACCTTTTCCACTGAGCCGCGACCTGGATAGACCCAGCAATAACCCGGGTTATTGTGGCAGTGGAAAAGGGGTATTGCTGGTTATTGTGTGTCTGACTAAAAGAGTTCTGGCTGCTGACTTTCCATTTCTGTGCGAGATGAGATGGATATTTATGAAGTCAAAAAGATTGTTGCAAAGCACAAATCAGTTTTGGTACCACCCATGTGTCTTCATTTGGGCAAGAGAACCTAGGTTTTAGCCAAGGTGCATGGGTGTTAGGATGCAATCTGGGATTGGCTGCTACTCAACTCTGTGCTGGTGTCCTTGTGCTTAGGTGTTCAGTCGCTGGGAGTGTAGGTGAGTGGTGACTGAGTTTTCTCCCCGGGGTCTGCTAGGGCTTCCGTGCGTGTGTCCTAGTTCCCGTAGTAGCGGGCATGGATGCAGCCATGTTGGTCCAAATCACCTGACTAGTATCTCCCAATGGTAGTCCTGCGGTCAATCAGCTGATCCTATGATCCAATGACCAGCTACCTAAGGATATTTATACTCACTCCAGGAGCAGGAAGTTGCTGTTCACCTTAGCTCTCCCTGTGACTAAGATGCCAGTATTTGTTCCAGGCTCTAGGTTACTTTTCAGCGTATCCCACAGCTAGTCTGCGTCTGGCTCTTTAATACCATTGGAGCCAGCTCATGTCTCTATCCCCTGTGCCTTCCTGAGCATATTCACGTCTGGATTCCTAGTGACCTATTTTTGTTTTACTTCAAGTCTTGCCTCAGTTTATCCTCCTGTGTTTATCCAGCTCAGCCTCATTTACCTTGTTTCCTCAGTCTCCTCCTGTACTACTCCCCAGCACTAGTTTCAGTAGCTTTCCCTGTGTCAGTGTTCCCTGTAGTTTTATTATTCTATGACTGGAACTACAGTACATCCAGTTACTAACCTGCGTTATATATAGCAGCTCTCTCACTGAATTCCAGCATGCAGTACAGCTCTCAATGCTATTCTCTGAGTAAAGGCCCCCATACATGGTGAGATTCAAAGTTGGTAAGATCAGTTGTACGATTTCACTTGAAATTCTTCCCTTGAAATTCTTCATAAGATGTGGTCAAATGGTGTACGATTGATCATTAAGATCATTGGATAAGATGCATGGAAGTGTATCACGACGTACACGATCACTTGAGATATCTCTGCAAAACCATCTGATCTGCGATCCAACTAGACGACTGTGGGGATGCGCATCGGGTTTGCAGAAGACTCAAAATACAACTATTTGCAAACTAACCTGTAGAAAATGCCAAAATCGTGTTAAAAATCGTCCCGTGTATGGCCAGCATTACATGTTTCAGATGCTAAACTGACACCACTGTGTCAAGTTTCTTCCTGATTGCTGGATTTGAGTTCAGCTCTGTTCCTGTGTTACTTGTCTCAGCTGCTAAGCTGATTATCAAAGTCCAAGTCTCACCTCTCCTAATGAAGTTCTCTTGCTCAGCTACTTGTATCTAGTGTAACAAGTTCATTCACCAGCGTCTGTGTCCTTTTCCAATGTAACTAGTTAATTCACCAGCGTCTGTGTCCTGAACTTATTTCCAGTGTAACAAGTTCATTCACCAGTGTCTGTGTCCGGAACCTATTTCTACAGTGGATCAAGTACACCCACCAGTGGCTGAGTTTGCTGCAGTCATTATCCATAATTGTTTCTATAGTGCACCAAGTACACTACCCTGCGTCCAGGTCTTCTGAGTTACCCAAAGCATCCAGTACCTGACCTTCCATTATTCATCATCACTCCCAGCTAGTCTATGCCACTCCTCTGGTGTCACTTCTTGGTGTACCCAGCAATGTCTCACAATGCATATCAGTGCATCATTCCATTCATTACTGCAGTGACATTTCCTAGTCTCCTCTTCACTACCAGGTACCTAAGCAGAGGGCCGCAACCTGCTCACTCGGTGCGGCAAAACCCATATCCCAACTGGAGGGGTCACTGGTGAAGACCACCGAGTGGGTTAGAATCTGCGCCTCTGGTTAGGTCTAGCCAACATCTGGGACTGACCTTTAGTGAGGACACTAGCACTGTCACTCCCCTCGCTGTCTCCTACCATCCTAACCCCCTGGCTCTGTCCTCCTCAGAGGAATTCCCATCTGCGGATCATGACAATGGCTTAGCGAAGATGAGCAGATGTTTGCACAGGTCGAGGGGAGCAGTCTGGTGGAGTGAGACCATGCTTTGTGAAGTAAATAGCTGGGATACCAGTGACCTTAGTATTAGATCTCAAGGATCTAATGAGATTTCATGTTGCAGTAATTTGAGAATATGGTATGAATAGAGTGCATTTAAAGGAGAATTCCTTGCTGTTCTGAGAGACCCACGATTACAGTGGTAGCAGACAGGAGCTTTTATTGCTAACATTTTTCCAGCAGGAAAAGTGCTAGTATTAACAGAACTTTCAAACCTAAGTGAAGGGAAAGATCCTCACCTGTCACAAGGGAGCAGTTATGCTCTTAAGATGCTACAGACCCCCTCCACTGAAACGTGTCAGCATTGATTGAGCTCTCTTGACATTAGCTTTTCTCCCTTCCTAGCTCTCTGGAACTTGATGTCTGCTGGAAACCTAATAATAAAATAATTTATAGGAATCCTTTAAATGTAAAAATGTTCAGCACTAATTAGGGATCATCACAAATCAGCAGTTTGTGGGCACATATTGAAAAATACGAATGTTATCACAACTGGCAAATTCTTAGCTGAAATTTAGTTTCATTACAGAAGAGTTGCTGGCATTGCTCACATCTTTTGTTTTTACCGTATAAACAATAGGGGCATTCATAACAGATGAAATGTATATTTTGAAAACATTCCAAGACTGCCAATGATGTGTGGAGGGTGCGTTGGCAATTTTTTTTAGGTAGTGCTTTTCAAGTTTCAGAATCCATGTGTTTCAAGCATCTGTGCTGTGGAAAAGACATTTCCAAATCAGTGTTCTACAGCAAAAGAGTTAAAGAAGAAATATACTTTATAGATAGAGTTTATTCTCTACGTTCATGACTCTTAGCCACTTGCCTGGTGTAGTCGCATAGTTTGAGACCACGCCAGGCTGTGCTTTCCCTGACATGTATGCAAACAATGCGACCAGCTAGATATGTCCACTGGGCAGCTGACAGAAGATACTCTTCCAACAGCTGCCAGTCGCAGAAGAACCTCTCTGGCCTCTGCATCCCTGCACCCTCCCCGGGCAGCCTCGCCAGCACACCAACCCGGCATGCTGCAGAAAGGAGCAGCCGCCGGGGAATGTTAGTCAAGCAGCCCTCCAGTGTATACCCAGCAGCTGATCCTCTGAGCAGCCCCCAGGAAAATGCAAAGTCATGATGTTGCAGTATTCTTGTCATTGATAGCCCAATATATCATTGATTAATATTTTAAAAATCAATATTAATGTTAAGTGTTTAAGAAAAAATGTAATTTATTTAATAAAATTGTGTTGGATAAGTTATAAATGGATGTTCTTGAACTAATTCAATCATAAAAAACCTGACAATTTCTGAAAGTTTTTTGGAATAAATATTAGTCAGTTAAGTGGTTAAATAACTTTAAATTCTAAGTAAAATGTATGGGCATACTGTATGTTATTTTACACATGTAAATTTATTCCAATATACTCTGTTAGAGGAGGGGGTCTCTGATGAAAAGTCCCTTGGGATTTGAAGATAGGAACATCCCCTTCCCAGGCTGCTGCTACATCCTTTTGAGGCAGGCATCGGGGATGCTTATTGACAGGCATTACACTATTTGCCTGTCTCTTTGGAGGGCAGTATAGTCCAGAGTTCCCACACTGTTCCCTTGTTACAGTCCCCCCGCTTGCATCTTCAGGGGTACCCCATTAGAAGAAAAGCATTACAAGAAGGATCCTATTTGGGAAATTAGCACTTATATCTAAGGATCCTATTTGGGACATTAATACTTATATCAAACTATCACCAAAGAGACCAGCTTTACTTTATAATTGTGGGACGCAGCTCTCTAATTTCACCAGAATGTATCAAGGATACAGAGATTTAAAACTACTGATTTTTGGCCTAATCATCTCAATTCCTTGACTATTATTTTTGATTGGGTAGTTTTTTTTATATATATTTTTGTTTTGTTTTTTGTTCTGTTATTTATTGTGTTGTCTCGTTTTATTTCATTATATTTTCAGCTTTCACAATAGTTTCAAGACAGATCTGCATTGTGTATTATGCTGTTTTTTTGTATTGTTTTTAGACACACACATTTTGACACCAATAGTCTCCTTTAGTGAGACACAAGTCATCATCAAATGACCATTTATTTGCATATTGAAGTAATACATTTACCAGAATCATTGCCTCTACCTTTTCATGTGGACCGAGTGGCAACATTGAGAACCACACTTTAAACTCTCAGATGCAATTTGTAGCATCTATTCATATTGTAATTTCGGTAAAGGGACTGGGTTACCCCTAACTACAAATTTGCTGCCCAAACATTCGACCCATTGGTGAGCGCTAGGTGTGCTGTCTGTTATTATGTAGAATTTAGTGAAAGATCCCCCACATCCTTGCTCTGCCATTGCTGTGGTCACTGCTCTATGTCTATAGATATTAGTAATAGCTATATGAGTATAAGTCTCTTGTTTATGCATCTGTCAATGGAACAGAGGAGAAATCGTTATGAATAGCACCCATGTGCACAAGCCTGAACATTTGTTTGGCACAACAACACAATATATTTTAGAATAAAGCAACACAAAAACATAACCAAGCAATTTATATGTATATTTAATAAAGTTGATTTTGAATTTCTGCTGCGGTTTAAGGTATTAGTGTCTCAAACGTTTCTTTTAAATTGGTTCATAGCTGATATGTTGCGCATCAAAGTAAAAAACGAGAGTTTGAGGGGGAAAAATTCTATGTGAGATTTATATCAAGAGTAAGAAATGGAATTCTCAAATGGTGTTATAAGCTTAGATTTGGCCCAATAACTCTGCTAACTAAGATTACATCATTGATCACTGATATCTTTCATCGCTCCATTAAATGGTCTTCTGGACCCAGATCTTATAGAGTGTAACTTTTTATCACACATGTATTTCCAGTGGCCTGAAGCTGTCTCAGAGCATGTAAGGTGTCTGAAGCAGTGACACTTCTCACCGGTGTTTATGGTTTGTATGTAATAAGCCTCACGTTACTGCAGAATGACACAGCCTGGCTTTAGCTGGCCATTCTATGTGATCCAGACTCTATTACATTATTAAGTTACAGGACTTCTGTAACCATATCACAGGGGATTGTAGAACAGTATCACTTGTTTTTCATCCTGCACATTATACAGTGCAAATAGGAAATAGAGTATTATTATTGGCACTGAAGAACGACAGGCCTTGTTTTCTGCATGTACACAAATTGTTTCCATGTTTAATTAGCCTTCGAGAGTATTCTGTTTCTTTCCTCTCCACAGGGACAATTGAACAACCTTAGCAGTTGCACTTTGCAGCCATAAATACACTAGGTAATTCAATCTGTTCTCCCTGGACACTTAAACTTTTCTACTTAATTATTAGTATATACGTTTTGTTTTTTTAAAATAAAGAATTGCAGCAGTCAAACTCACAATGCCATAATTTTATTAAATTTAAGTCTAAATAGTATTTTTAATTCGCAAAAGATAAAACTGCGTAGAAAAGAACCCCTTGTATTGTCATGCTGCCATGAACAGGTGACTATAACGGCATCATTTTATTCCTATGTATTTAAGATACATTTGATTTTTTTTTTTTAAAAAGGCACATATCAGTAGGGTTATAGGATGTCATCTCTTAATGCATACAGTATGTGCTTTCCAGTCACTAATGGAACTTATTCTCTGGCAGACTCATAGGAGCTGATGTAGGCTTGGACACAATTTGCTGACAAAATTGCGTAAATGTTATGTAATATGCAAAGCTGCAGGCATCATGACATACCTGCGATCCTGCATGCTATGCGAAATGTGTACAGTATGTTTGAATATTCTCAAAGAGTATCATATGCTTAAAGGGTATCATGCAGGTAAGTTATTATGATGATTGGCTACTAAATGTTGTATGTTTTTGTAAATAATAACAATAAAAAAAGTGTGTGTCCAAAAGTATGATCAGCAATTGTGCTGATAATCTAGACTGGTGTTTGCAAATGATGAAAATGGTGATACAATCTGTGGGGTATGGGGTCCCACTGTCTTAGTAAAACCCCAATCTAGGCCATATGGTACAGGGCTAGGGGATCAAGCTGCTAAAAAAACAACAAAGCACCTAACTACAGGCTCCAATGCACCTGGACTGTTACACCAAAAGGTGCCTAAGGTCCCTAATACGGTTTGCGACTATACTGGCCCACTATCCAGGTCAGTGCTCCACTACTACCTCCTGTATCATTTGTGGCCACTGATGTCCCAGCATGTAGCCACAGCCCCAGGGGCATTTCTAGAGAAGACGGGGCCCATGTGCAGTCTCCAACACAGGCCCCCTCCTCTCTGCCCGGCACCAGCAGCGCACTGAGCTGTGCATGGCCAGCGCCAGAGTTATAGACTCTGGGCACTAGAGTGTGCCCAGAGTCTATAGTGTATGCACAGGTCACCAGGAAAATGGCTGCGGCAGCCATTTTTCCTGTACTGCGCATGCGCAAATGATGGGAAAATGGCCGCCGTGGCCATTTTCCAGTCGTTTTACAGCGCCGGACACCTGCGCCGACGTGGGACTTCGGAGAGGTAAGTAATACTATGGGTGCAGGGTGTGAGGTGCGGGGCCCCCCAGGACCCAGGGGCCCGTGTTCCCCGCACACCCTGCACCCATTATAGATACGCCCCTGTACAGCCCGTCACCCAAGACCCTTCCATCCCCAATCAAAATGAGAATAGCTCAAGCTAAAGCAACCACAGAGTTACGTCTCATGCACACTTGTTCCATAAAGTGAAAAAATGTAGAAAGATTGGTAGTTCCAGCACTTCTCCAACCAATGTTTGGTACAGAGAAAAAGAAAATAAATGTTTATAGTGTACACTGTGTAATATAAGTGAAGCAATCATCCAACCATCCAACAAGTGGTATGCTCACCATTTGGTGTAGAGAATTGCACCATGTCTAGCAGACAATCAGGCTGAAATAAAAGTTTGGCAAGTAAAAGACCAAGAAAAGGCTCATTGACAAGTGTATGTTGGAGTCACAAAAGGCTGCTCTAAGATTCAGCTCCTCGGTTACAGCGCTGGGATCACAGATGCAGCAAGGAGGTGCCTGTTTCCTACAGACATCTTCTGCATTTGCATTTTAGATGGACAGAATTGCACAGTTATTTGTGTGCGGCTCTGCAGTTCCATCCGTCTCTGAAACAGGCCCTTTGTCCCTGACAACCCTAGCATATCAATAGCCAATTAAAACATTTTTGACGAAGGTAGACCTGTCAATTGGCAAATAAACACTACTGTATGTGAATATCTTGCAATGAACAACTTCCTTAACTCCTCCACTTGGATAGGCAAAAAGACCTTACCAAGGTTTACATCACGGCATGGACTGTGTGTTGCTGTAGCCGGACCTTTTTCTAATTTATTGTATGGGTAAGAGTCACAGCACAAATATGGCAAAAGTGGAAGGCTATCCCTTTTGGACATTGGAAATTACTAACAGTGAAACATTGTCTTTCACTGTAGGGAACTTCCCCCCCCTAAAGGTGTCCTAACAGAAGTCAGGCAGCATGATATGGTGCTGGTCGGTAATAGAAGTGACCACTGTCCGGCCTGATATCGGAAGCCTTAATGCATCAGTCATGAAGAGTGGAAGTGACAGGGACAAGACATCATTCATTGAGGGCTACAATGGGGAAGGCAACCACAACCTGGGCACTTATTTGTCTCTGGCTAATAGAACATTTCTGTTTCTTTTTAAAATAGTTGTTCTTTTACTAAAAGTAACCACACTTGTGGAAATCTGCTAATTTAGGTGTATGCCTAGTTTGAAAACACAGGAAAAGGCCAAATCGACCATATCTGTTTGTTTTGTGGTCTGGCCAACTGATGTATCTATATTAAAGGTAAGTAGGTTGGTGGATACCCTGGGTGCTGGGAGTATATATGAGTAGATAGGCAGACAGAGTAGAAGAAAATTAAATTCAACACAATACAGAATAGCTTTCTCTGAAGAAATAAAACAATAGCTGTTCGCGGGCTGTCAGATAAAAATTAGTGCATTTATTCAGACTCACAATGAGCAATACAAACAATAAAATATTATACTAATTAGCTCTCAAAGGAGCAACATATACATAAAAATATGAACAAATAATGAGCACAAAGGGAGCGAGTATTAGCTCGAATTAGCAAAAAGTGTACTAGTCAAATGAGGTGAGTGTCTTCCAGGTATGTAAAGGTGCGGATTCTCCAGATTAAACCCACACCAGACACTCACAGACTCAAGTCTCAGTCTGGTTCAAGCAGCAGCACATATCTAGGCCAACATGTTTCGAGCCTCTTCTGGCTCTTCTTCAAGGCTGTATGTGTGCATTCAATCAGGAACACTTTTTATAGCAGACTGCAAGCGTGTGACCGGAAGTCACCCTCCTGTAACTTCCGGTTAGCGGGTATCATCAAATGTTATACAGTGAGGACTTGTATGTCTCTTTTCCTTCCAGTCTTTTATCAAAAAACCATCAGGAGACTTTTGTAGTGTTCAAAAATAGTGTCTATTCATTATAACTGTATAACATTTGATGATACAGCCTCCCCGTATGAAGCGGGGATGGGGTAAAAACCGGAATGGTCCAGACCATATGGGCAGGCTGTAATCTCCCCCTCACCGGTGACAGCTGTCACACAGACAGTTTCCGAACACCACCCAATCACCATGCTGGAAACTGGTTTCGAGTCGAGTAACCCATTTCCACTGAGCTTGATCAGGGTTTTACCTGCTAAAAACTCTGCTTGGTACCCGAAGGAAATTCGAGGTCAATCGACCCGGGATTTTTTCCTAGGAGCCTTTTCCAATGAGCCACTACCCGGGTTGACACGGCAATAACCCGGGTATTTTGGGCAGTGGAAAAGGGGTATAAGTCACATTGTGCATGTGCCGGATGGTCCTGCAACAGCGTTTGCAGTGAGGATTTATTCGCAAGTGATTGACAGGCTGGGACCATTTTTTGGTGGTAATGGGGGAGAGGTGACTTAAACGCAGGCATGTTGTGACCGATTTTTAAGCGTCTCAGCCTGCGACTGCAATCTCCTACGCAGTTACAAAGGCTCCAGTGTCTCACTTCTGACGGCCATTCTGCATGACCATTGGGTTACTCAGAAGTCTGATAATCGACCTATGTGTGTTTGATGGTTGCATCCTTGTACACAAGCGGTAGATCTCCAAAGCTGCCGGTGTGGCTCTCAATACAAATTCCAGCGGCTGCGACATATTTTCACTCAGCCAGTGCATATGGAATGAAGCAGCGACAGCATTTGCAACCATATCTGAATAAGTTCCTTAGGGGTCTATTTACTAAGCAGTGTTAGGTGACGGAGTGAAAAGTGATAAGGTACCAGCCACTCAGCTCCTAACTGCCATTTTTCAAACACAGCCTGTGACATGGCAGTTAGGAGCTGATTGGCTGGTACTTTATCACTGTTCACTTTATCTCCTAACACAGCTTAGTAAATAGACCGCTTAATCTTTTAGCATCATTATTTTGGGAACCAAATATTATCAGAAATATGGAATTTGTTTGTCACAATGAGCTTGTATCCTGTTTCCAAACTACAAATGCCACAAGATGCAAGAAAGAGCTGACATAAGAGGTAGCATTAGGTGATATTCAAAGGTGTGCATACAAAATTTTGCGATAAAGTGAAGTTCTGGTGATAGATTCTTTAGCTTTCCCCTCTGCAGAATTTCCCTTTCCTCAGTTACATTTTGAACTTAGGGCCTGATTCAGACCCGCACGCGAGCGCTGAGCGCTCGTAAGCGGGTCGATGGTGCCCTAATGCGCATGCGCACGACGGAGGGAGCTCCATCGTGCGCATGCGCGAGACCCGCATAGCGACAGCCAAGTTGTCGCTATGGGTCTCGCACCAAAGGGGGCGTGCTGTCGATGGTGAGTGATAGCACGCCCCCTTTGGTGGGCGTGCCGGAGGCGTTGCTGTCCAGGCGGAGGCGTTCCCATGGGAACGCCTACCGTCTGGGGCCGGCCCCACTGACATGGGAGTGCTTTTGGCTCTGATAGAGCCAAAAGCACTCCAGGGCTTGCGGCCGCGAGACCCTACCGCAGGGTCTCGTCGCAAGTCGAATGGTCGCGATGGTCTTGACCATCGCGACCATCTTTTTGGCTGCTCGCATAAGCTGTGGGTGGTCACCCACAGCTATGCGAGTGGCCAGGAGGCCACTCCATTTTCAGGTAGGAGGGCCCTGATTCAGAGCGAGCGCTCTGGTCAGAGCGTCCGGCTCTGAATCAGGCCCTTAGCCTGTAAATAGAGCTGGGTGACAATAAAATAAATTATAGTGCTGTAATCTTCTCTGTAGGAGAAGATCATTTCATTCAGAAGCCTTAAGCACAAGTTCCGTACCCAAATTCATAATGAGTTCATTATTCATCAGAACAGTATAGTAATGAATATCTCTTAGTAGTAGTAACTATACATACTTCACTTCTTGCATTGAAGTGATAAACATGTGAAAGCCTGTGATATTTGTCACATTACAGTCTTGTTCTATTGAATTTGCCTTAATTATTCGGGGAGGAAACAACACATCGCTGCTAACACAATGCTTTGTTTCAATGGCTGCAATAACATGAGCTATATCAAAAGGTTTCATTCAAAACATCGTACAACTATTATCACATTTATTTACTGAATATTCAAACTGGACAATACTGGATAATACTTATCAATAGTTCTTGGTAGTTATCTCCAAGCAAATCATACTGTACACTGGGCACACGCTGAGGGCCTGATTCAGAGATGGACGCTGAATGCCACTGTAGCTGCGAATTTGTATGCAGCGGATGTGTGAAAATATGCAAGTTTCGCATATGCCTAGATTTGTATTGAGAAGCCCATTGGTGCCTTCGTAAATCTAAGAGTATGGGTACAAAAATGCAGCATCGATCGCAGATCCTTCGATAATCGCCCTTCTGCATAACCCTATGGTCATACAGAATGGCCATGTGTACTGAGATGCTGGAGCCATTTTTATTGCGTACACGATTGCAGATGCAGGCTGCGACATGCCCCGAAAACGGACTGTTAATCACACTGCTTGTAAATAGATGCAATTTAATGGACTTTGACGTATGCACAGTGCGATGCATGCGCAGTTTACAGATAATCACACAATTGTGTAAATATCGGCATTGCATTCATCTCAGAATCAGGGCCTGAGTTCTAATTAACGTGACTGTTTTTGTGCCACATGCATCAGGGTGTTTGATAATGAACAAACTTTTGTGCAAGCACATTTGATTTGCAATTATTGGGAATCATGCACATGAGCAGAATGGGTCCTGCGTGATCGCACACAGCCCCTGCTGATTGACAGGCAGAGGATTTTATGGGGCGGTAAAGGGGTGGGGACGGCTGGCGCTCCCGAAAATGGGGGCGTGTCTACCACATTTCCCGTGAGTAGCAAGGCCAGGATCTGCGCCCACACACTGCTTGTGTGCGGCTTTGCAATTCCGTCCTCTGCTGAATCAGCCCCTCTGTCCGGTTGAGTGGAATATTCAAAATGTTTCAGCAGAACAGTCACCTCACTCCACTATAGAGGTGATTCAGAATGTTTTCACATTTCCCAGGCGGAACTTGTACCTCAATGTCCGACATGGAATTGCCCCTATCATTTTGCTCCAACTGGAATTCAAATGCCACCACAAAACAAAATGAACTGAAAAAATTTTGCTTTTCTAGCATTGTTTATAGAAAATAAATTATGTGAAATACTAATGTATAAAAAGTGTTGGAATACATATCAAAAGTAGAACATCACTCATATGTACATCTGAGGTTACAATAGCGATTTTGTTATGGATGTAAACTAATAAATAAATGAATAATAAATGAACTATAGCCTACCTAATTTTCATGGTGCCAGCGACATGCTTATACTTTTCACTGATCAATAGATTTAGATTTAAAATTGGAGATGCTAATATTGAGTTTTTCCATTGGATGCATTTCTTGCCGTTATCGTTTATAGTTTGTTTTATGTTTTTATGCCTTGACTGTGAGAATTAGGGGTTGAACGCATATATTTTTTCGTTCTACATAACTACTGTATGTAACTTGTAACCATTACTGTGAGATCTAAAATGAACATGAAACCACCAAATATTTATCATGCTGTGCTTTCTAGGGGATATTTAACAAGCACTAGTAACTTGATGTAGCAATATTGAGTTTGTCAGAGAAAATTGAAAGCCGGGATTTGTAGTGTCTTGGTTGTCATAAGCTCTTGATTTGGCAGGTACTACGACCAAGGACATGATATCAATACCCATGACATCTTCCGTTTTATCTTCATCTCAATATTGAAAGATCTTATTGCTGTGTTATTACTGGGTTAACAGGCCATTTCATGTTGGGAAAATAGTAATTATCCACTAAAATGTACTTCCTAACCAAATCACTGCACTTTACCCAGTAGTTATTAAGAATTGCAGCTATGCTTTATTTTATCTGTCAATGTAATTTCATAATTCCAGTACTCAGGTATTTATGTCAAATCACGTTTTGCAATCAACAGGTGTTTTGCAAAGGTACAGAGTTCTAGCGATCAAATCCACAGAGCATCTACCTTTTGAGAGCATTTACCAGTGACTTTACTGAGGGTCATTCATTTTGATTATTATTAGAGATGAGTGGTTCGGTTTTGATGAAAACTTAACACACTTGAACTTTTTGGTTATGAGTCGACCTGTCCTGGCCTGGATCACTTCCGCATAGAGCTGAGTTCCAACTCGGGTCTTCTCGCCAAGTTCGGTACTCGGATCTAAAAACCGGATCGCGCTTATATTGTATTGCATTTAAGTCCGTCCCTCGTGATTTCAGATGCTGTGAGGTGGCCAAAATTGACTGGAAATGACTGGTGTATAACCACCTTTACTCTGAGGGGTCATATTTCGGTACTTCCGTATCTTTGCGGCCCCTGCTACGTAACTTACTTAGCCACTACGTAAGGTACTGTACTACTTACACTACTGACTCTTGCTAATGTATTTCTGCGCCGACGCCGCGCCCTACTGTATTTCGGCGCCGATGACGCGCAATATAACTGTTGTGTAAAGCAATAACAATAATACAAGTCAGACTTACCTTTCTTTACCTGCCGAATACTCGCCGCATTTCTTTAGCTGCCGAACACTCGCCGCATATGACCAGCCGAACACACTCGCCCCCACATATGATGGTCAGTGAAGATACGTAAGTAGCGTAGCCAGCAGGGGGCTGCAAAGATACGGAAGTACCCATATTTCTATCACATATATCACTTATGTTGATGCTGTTTTAAATTGCTACTGGTATTGTCTTCTATTCAAGAACTACATATCCAAACTGCTTTAACGTACCACTCATATCACATGCTCATTAATAGATACTTGCATCATTCAAAGTTGGATTTGTCTTTTTTTTAGTGTAAACTATATTTTTTTAATGCACATGTGCATCAAAAATATGTATCCCTATGCCCACATCCATATGCAGATTTGGTTGCATCTTACACTTACAACTTTAAAAGCAGAACATTTGAGGGCACGTTCCCATAATTGAGACTGATGAGGCAGCCCGGAGGTGTAATTGTTTCAAAGAGCTGGTGAAATGGAATACAATGATAGGTCTGAAACAGGAAGGATTTTTAAAGGAGTAAATAATGGCAATTTAACTTAATTTAGTTTGTGTTTGTATTTAGTTCTATATTAAATGGTAAATACAACTTTTGCATTTATTAATGTGTAGATACTATCACTGTTGAGTATATGAAACGTCGTTAAATTATTATATTGTATACAAGTAGTGTAATTACGACTTGTGAATTTACTATTATTAATGTCAAGCCACGTGTCTAAACATTATCTATGCTACTTGTTGCTCCTGCTGCTAGTGTTGTAGGGCTGAACATATGCAAGTAACCAGAGCCGTAACTAGACTTTTTGGTGCCCTGTGCCAGAGAGAGCATTGGCGCCCCCCCATTTTTTAAATTGGAACATAAGACAGTGCACCTGAAAAAGGGCCATGGCCTCATGGGAAAGGGCCAGGGAAAAATAGGAGAGGCCAGGACATGCTGAGGATAAAAGAAGAGGAAGCTACAAGTGAGAGTGTTAATAAACAGGAAAATTGACAGGCCCAAACAGCGCCCCCTGCCATGCGGTGCCCTGTGCCATGGCACTGGTTGCACTACCCTAGTTACGGCCCTGTGAGTAACAGCACTTTTATGTGAATTGCTGTTTCAGATTATTACAAATATGAGCAGTTCAAATATTCAGTTTGAGGTCTGCTTCGTGCTAAGAAGTAGGTCTTTTCCCCCCTGAACATGATTCAGTTTATATGTTGCAGTTATAGATTGTTTTTATTATATTTTAAGATGTTTGAAAGTTTACATTTTACATCATTGTAAATATACTACCTGATCTTACAATAAACATCAATAAAACTATATGATGTTATTGCTGCATCAATTAGTAGAAGAATAAATTTTTTTTTTCTAAATGTAATAAGTAAGGTGAGCAAAAATGAGACATAATTGCACTGTGGAGGCGGTCATTTACACACGTGCGAAGCTCCAGGGGCACATTTTTCAAGTTTTATTTTAGCATGATTGTTTTGCACAATGGTGTTTACAACTGTATTTGTAAATTCACATTTAATATAATTTCTAATTTATGATTAATATTGGGATAATCATTGCGAATACCGGGCCTGAGAGGCGCTCGCAAAAAGCGAGCGCTCGCTCTGAATCAGGGTGGCCACTTGTTTTTTTAGTTGTGGCCTCCCACAGCTTAGTTGTGGCCTCCCTCCCTCCCTTACGACCATCGGGCTTGCGATGAGAGCCTTGCGGTAGGGTCTCGTTGCCGCAAGCCCCAGTGGACTTCCTGCTCTAATAGAGCAGGAAGTCTACCTACTGACATCACGAGTGATGTCAGTAGGGCCGCCCACAAACGGCAGGCGTTCCTGCAGGAACTGCAAACAAAAAATATGGTAGTTGCTCAAATCAGCTTAATGACATAGCACAGGTGCTTGTAAAGAGTGGGGTTTACACTGAACACAGAAAAAAGGGTTTTGCCCCCTAGCACACTGTAGCAAAATCAAAAATACTTAAATCCTACATGATAATAGATAATAATTGTTTGTATATTATTTATGTCATTTTAATTATCTCACATTTCATTAACACTTATTGATTTATCCTTACACATCTATTCTTTACACTTCACTATCACCTTTTTTCCCCTTTTCGTGTGATGCCCTGGGGATGGTCTTGGCTGGAAGCTAAATCAGGTAATTAGCGAATGACGGAATTTATAGCCTGAGGTGACATGGGTGTTCCAGCTTTCATTTTTAAGTTTCAAAATTAAGGGATACTTATTTATGTACTGTATGTTCTGTAGCTTCTACTATGTTGGTGTTTACCAGCATCTAAAGTAAATTGAAGTTTTCAGGATAACAATAAAGTAATATTTTTAACTTGTGTGCACTACCATCTGGTACCGTGACAGTAACACCTGTGTTTGATAAACATTCAGTGACCTGCGCTGCTGTGTCACATGTCCTTATGCTTTGTAATCATTAATTTATTTCACATGCTCATATTGATTGCACTGTTCTAAGTTGTGACTAAGACTTCATCAAAGCCATTACAAGATCACAAGCAGCTTGGACTTTCTCTTCCTTGGTATGTTAAATCAATATATGTCTCCAGCCTAGAAACATACTTGGATAATTATTGCCATCTATTAGTGAGATTCTCTTTTGCTTATACTCATAACATAAACCTCGCAATTAATAAAAAAAAAAAATTGTGCCATTAATGTGTCATATTAGTTTAGTCCATTAAAGCATCAAATCCCACCTATTTGTTTTTAAGTATGCTTTTTAAACTAGGTCTCATAAAAAACATCCTAAACTAAGTGAAAGCACTAAAAAGTTTTAAAAAGTGTGCTTGTCCCCTATGTCCGTGTTTGATAGGGGCTAATAACCTGAATATTGTGTGGCCAAAAACAGACTACACATTTCTTTTTTGATTAAGATTCAAATACGAAAATATATAATACAGTACATTGTACAGGTCTGATACAGAGTAGCATGTAAAGCGACTGAAATACTCTTCAGTTTTGTCCCATTCCTGGCTTAAATTAATCAGGAGAGTGAGGTGACAATGGAACTGTCTGTTTTAACCGCGCCACTTTTGTATTCTTGATGCTTTTTACATTGTATAAAGTGAGGCCAGAAATTCACCTCTCCACTAAAGTGCAGTTGGAAACTCAAAATACCGTAGATGCACAACTCAAGTGTAGGACACTTGAGTTGTGCAGAGGCCCCCATGTTATAGATTTGGTTTTGCCAAAACTACCCTCAAAGTTTTTTGTTTTGCCAAAACCATCCTAAAGTTTTTTGGTTCGGTTCTGGTTTTGGATTTCTTTAAAAATTGATAAAGACTGCTAAAATTATGTAACTTGGGCCTGTTTTTGTTCCTATACTATTATTAACATCAATAACATTCATTTCCAGTCAATTTTGACCACCTCACAAAACCTGAAATCACAATGGAGGGACTTATATGCTATTCAAAATACTCAAAATCTGTTTTTTAAATCTAAGTTAAATCTGAATTGCAAGAAGATCCGAGTCATGACTTATACCCAGAAACCCAAAGTAATTCTGAACTGGGACTCTGTTTGGCTCAAAACCCCAAAGTTCGGGTGTGTTCAGTTTTCTCAAAAAACGGAACCATTAATTTCTACTGACAACTAATAGTTTGGGCAAACATCAAGTCCTTTTGCAGATGTCATCTGTCCCTCTGAATGGCAAAACCTATAAGTATGCAGCCTCTACATGCCTTTATCTACACAATTCCAAGTGATTAGGTCATCCTGAAATCTCTTAAACTATTTCTTTAATTTCCAGATCTGTTTGGTGACTGTCTTTTAAAAAAGGTGCCAAAGAGTAAATGAATTCCTGTGAAATCTCTTCACAAAATAAAAATACCGGAATTCTAGTAAAGATAGTCTCTCTCTAATCCCATAAACCTTTGCGCTATGGTTTTGCTTTTATGAATTACCTCCTTCAAAGTCATACACAATGCTGTAGGTACCCATCACACCCAACTCGGGATCTGAACTTGTATAACAGTTCTGGACAGTCAAATTCAAGGCATTGAATTATTGTTTACCTGTAATCTATATCTTCAAAATAATAATGATCAGGCAGAAGGCACCAAACAGTCTCAATCAATATTTAACATGATATGTGTCTGATCATCAGTTTGATTGCTCTGATTATGTGTATTTGGTAGAGTATGGACATAACAGTTCTTCACTCTCATGCTCCAAAAGTTCTCCTTCTTGTGTGTGTATGAAGTCACCCAAGATCCTTTCCCTCCATTTTATTCCATTAATTTAAATGTCCCAGAGATGGAATCTTCCATTTCTTAACCATTTTTGGAACATCTGCAATCATAATTTAAATGCCATTCTGTGTTTAAACATTGTCACAGAACTACTGATTTCAAAGTAGTAAGTATATTGCCTAAGAGGAGTCCATTTGCCGTCACCTAAAGTTTAGGTTTTAAACGGAGTCCCAAATACATTAGACCAGGGGTTCCCAACCACGGTCCTCAAGGCACACTAACGGTCCATGTTTTAAGGATAGCTACACTTGACCACAGGTGATTCAATTTGTACCTCAGTTATTTTGATTTAACCACCTGTGCTGAAACATGGATATCACTAAAAACAGGACTGTTAGTGTGCCTTGAGGACAGAGGTTGGGAATCACTGCATTAAACCCTACGAAATTACTGAAGTTAGCAATAGCAATACATTTTCTTATTATGTGAGTTCTGTCCACAAGACTATTAATATATCTTTCTTGTCAAACCCCAAATATAACCAAAGCTTAACCTAATTATGAAAATGAGTAGGAATTTTTCAATATCTTGAATACTGTAAATTATATATGGCCCTAAGGATTTATCTTGTGTCCCAACCAAGGTTCTGTATGCAAAACAACTAAGAAACACATTCATAGGTCAAGAACTAACCCGGTGGTGCCCAAAAATAGTAATATGGGTGGAATTGCTTGTTTTGTGAGACTATTCCCAGGGATTTGTAATTACTCAATGTTCTTCACTTGTCCCTAATCAGGGCCAACCAGAGGAAGTATTGGTTAGTGTAAACTGATTATTGGTATGATCTTGCTTTGCTACTGAACTGGCTTGTGTTTAACAACAACTGTACATGATTAGCCATACAATGACCAGCTTCTGTCTGCATTGACCTTGTTTTATTCTTGGTTACTGACTCTGGGAACTGTTCTCCTTTTCTGATACCCATTCCATCACAGAATAATCAGGCTTTAACCATGGAGTCCACCGAAGCAGACTGTGCTCTGACCTGCTAGTGTTTGCTTTGAATCAAAGGAGAATATATACTAAAGGTTGGTTTTGCAAATCCACCATTTTTTTTAACAATTTCTTCAGGGGTTTTAAACCACTAGATTTACTAAAATAAACAAAACTGATTGGAAAACTGTTGAAAATCCATATTTTTCTAAATTGCCATCATGATTATTAATATTATTATTTATTTTTCGCTAAGAAAAATACAAACCACCAAATTTATCAATCCGCATTCATGCAAGACTCAATACTCATTTATCATCATTATTAATACCACTTTCACAAAAAAGTTCCACCTCTGACACAATATTTTGAACACGGGAAAGAGCTGGGTGAGACCCGGGTCAGACCCCTTTCACACTGCACCTCCGATCTGGGTTATTCCTGGGTAGAGCCATAAAATAAGAATTGTTTCCTTAGTCATAAATACAATTGTATTGTCCCAAGTTAACAATCAATTAAAATTTATTCCCTTAGTATAATTAATAAATAATATTAGTCTCTTAATAAATTATATATTATTTATGCTCCCTAATATATTAAAAAATAATATTACTCCATAAGAGAATTATTATTTTTGCCTCATGAGTCAGTTCATGCTTGCCATTATAACAAATGTAATGTGCCTCTTCATAAGCTGATTGGCCAGAAAGCTATGGTCATCGTCATAGGGATGATGTTGCACTTTGAGTTTTTAGGGATCCTGTGTGCCCTAAAAACTCAATGTGCAACATTATCCCTATACACTAGTAATTATTCTATTCGTCATACTTGACTGTGGGAACTAATGCAACTGAGCTCCTCTGCTTCTTATAGGAAGAAGAGCCAAGCTGCCAAGATGGATCCATTTTGATCCCTCTGCCCCCCCTGGCCCTCACAACTCGACAGTGTAAACTTTTACTACTACTTTTAGTGGCAAAATTGGTAGTGTTAGAGGTCCACAAGACAACTTCTTTTGGCAGCAGCTGTCCAGACATCGGTGCAATAATGAATTGATCCAGTAGATTCAGGTCTGCTGCCCCAAATCTCAGCATGTTAGACTCTTAATTTGCACAAGGCCATTGCAGTTCTTGATGACAACCCCCTCCCCACACAGAAAATGACAGATTTACGAAAGCAGACTCAAGAATTGCTTGTCCATCCTGTCTCGCTTATAACTCCTTAAGAAACCACCATTCATATCTCTCCCTCCCAAGGTTTAGCAGACACCAATGTCATCAATTCCTATATCGCTGTAGGTTACATTTCCAACTGCAATTTTCCTGGTTGCACTGTGAAAGAGATTTAGGTGTTTTGATGATTATGTTGCCTATAGATGATTAGGTGTACAACATACTTGAAAAATACATACCTAATTTAGAGAACCTGTATGATTTCATTGATGCAATTAATATATTTTTCATTGACTCAAATCATTCCACCACAGCTGAAGTCATCTTGACAAGGAAGACATACAGTGGTTGGGTGCACTGCTGAATTTCACCAATAGGTCATTGGCAATTTTGTGCAATGACTCTGCATCATTATAACAGAGGTTTATCCAAAGAAATAAAACATGGTCTTTCAGAAGTTATTGAAACTCCAAATAATTAATATCCATATAATAATTATTCTTATGGATCATAAACTTCTGAAAGAATACTGGAGAGACAAGGGCCACACAACACATTGAGTAGAATGATAATTATGTACTGGTTGCAAGGGTCCGGATCAGTAAAACTGGAATTTGCTATGTCTTTGCAGTACTCCTGGGATGTTTTTGGTCCAGCTTTTGTAAGAGTATTGTAAGGTTTTGCTGACAACTTGCATTTCCATCACTGAGGAGAGTTGTTCTACTGCAGTTTCTACTATAGTTTACAGGACACTATATCAATTATTTTTATTGGCAGTCAGCTAAGTCTGACATGTACATAGTATGCTTGTTTGGTTTACATTTTCTATGCTAATTATGTTCCTATTTACCTGTATGTATGACCTAACTTATATCTGTGAACCTGCTTTTGTGTATACCCTGACTCATTTCTGATTATCTACTGTTTACCAAACTTGCTTTCATCTAACTGCGCATGTAGACTGTCTAATGAACTCCATACCTTTCCTCAAACACTCTTAGTATATTCTGCTGATAAAATTAGAAATACACTTTCATCTTTTATGTTCCCTATGTCTAAACAACATAGAAAACAGCAGAGCATATATATCCTTATATTCAAAACTTCTCTAAACCTTAATTTATTCCAGATGGTGAGCCTTACACAATAATGGTGGATTTAAGTCAAGGATAAGACACGTGCTGATTCATATCATCATACTGCGGGAAGCCAGGTCACTCTGTAATTACTTGCTCTAAAAGTGTGGTTACAGAAGAACATTTCTTCCTGGAATTTGCGTAGAGATGAGCGGGTCCGGTTATCTGAGAACTTGGCTCACCCGAACTTCCAGATCTGAGGTGAGAACCGAGATAGGCTCCAGTTCCCGCCTGACTCGGATCCGAAAACGAGGCAAAATGCATCATCCTCCCGCTGTCGGATTCTCGCGGGTTTTGGATAATATAAAGGGCCCTGCGATCTGCACCATATTCACTCCGGCTGTAGAGAGAGAAGCTAGCAGACGTAGTCAGTCACTGTCAGTCACTCAGTGTGTGTGTCCAGTCAGGGTCTTGGCCTGAGACTGCGGCTGGGTTGTCCATAAAGGGCCTCAGGCTGCAGTATATAAAAGGAGGGCTTCAGTGGGTGCTGCAGCTGCTGTGTCACTTGTTCTGTCAATTAACTGTGGCTGCTGTTGTGTTGTTGCCCTGTCCATCAGGCTAGGGCTGCAGTCCATAAAGGGGTTCTGTGTTGTCCAGGGGGGTTGCTCTGTCAATTAGGGGTGCTCTTCTCCAGTGTAAAAAAAGAAAAGTACTTTTGTTTTTCTTTTTTTTTGTGTGTGTGCGTTAGCAACTTAGCTGCGCTATTATTGTATGATGACACTGCCACAGTTTATCGTCCACGTATTTGTGACTCTGCAGGTAGTCTGTCCGCACTCAGTAGGTGTGCTTTGTTGTCCATAAAATAGGGATTCTGACTATGTTGTTCATCAAGGGGCTGCTGCCTCATTCAGGGGTGCTCTTCCCCAGTGTCCAAAAAAATAAAAGTGCTTTTTTTGTGTGTGTGCGTTAGCAACTTAGCTGCACTATTATTGTTTGGTGACACTGCTGGCCAGACCGCAGTTTATCATCTGAGTATTGTGACACTATAAGTTGTAGCATAGTGTGTTATTCTTATTTATAAATAATTAATCTTGTGACACTGTAAGTGGTTGTGCAGTCTAATATTCAACTTTTCACTTCTTTCCTCAATTGTGAATAAATTATTAGTCTACATGCCGACTACAAGACCACACAAAAAATTCTAGTTAACTTGCATTATATACAGTATAAAACATAATGACATCACTATAAATCGTAGCGCGGTGTGTTATTCTTATTCATAAATAATTAATCTTGTGACACTGTAAGTGGTAGCTCAGTGCGTTATTCTTATTCATAAATAATTAATCTTGTGACACTGTAAGTGGTAGTACAGTGTGTTATTCTTATTCATAAATAATTAATCTTGTGACACTGTAAGTGGTAGTACAGTGTGTTATTCTTATTCATAAATAATTAATCTTGTGACACTGTAAGTGGTAGCACAGTGTGTTATTCTTATTCATAAATAATCTTGTGACACTGTAAGTGGCAGCACAGTGTGTTATTCTTTTCTTATTCATAAAATAAATTGTGACACTGTAGGTCATTGATACTGCAGTGTAATATTTAAAATTGGTACAAATTGGTGTGTGTGCTATCCCCCACTTCATTTGTGTTTGTTGATATGGAGAACGATAAGTTGAAACTTGAGAGGAGAGCAGGAACCACATACTAGTGCTGGAGCTGCTGCCAGTGCCACCAGTCATGATGATACTAGTCCATCTACATTATCTACTAAAGCCGATGCCCAAGGGCATACAGGGCTTAAGTCAGGGCACCTAAAATCAACAACCAATTTTTTACAGTGGTAAAGAAGAAAACATCAAAGGGAAAGTTAGCTGCAGAAGACATGAAATTGGCAATATGCCAGTTTCACCACACGAAGTGGCAAAGAAAGGCTAAGGTCTTGGCCTTTATTTATGACTGGTGGTTCTGCCTCTTGTGATGATGTAAGCACAAGTGAACATGCTGACATAGAAATCAAGGATGCTTCTGTGGAAGTGTACTAGGATGAGCGGATATTTGTGTAGTTGACACTAGTAAGGTTGTTGAGGATGAGGATGATAATGATGAAGATGTTGTTGATGAGGATGATGCTTGTGTAAAATAGGCACCAGTGGATGAAACAGTTGTTGCCCATGATAAGGAAAAGCCCATTGTAATGCCTGGGCACAATACAAAAAACTTGGTTGTGTTGACTCATCTGCATCACCAGTGTTTTTTTTGGGAAAGTTTAGTTTTTTCTTGGCAGATGCACTTGCTGAGAAACAGAAGGAGAAGCCACCACTGCATCACTTGCCACTTGAGCTGACAATTTGCTTCCCAACAGCTCTTTGCATCTCTTGTCCATTGGGAAGAAAGACACAATGTCTTCATCCCTTCCTGGGATGAAAGTCCACTCCCAGCAGCAGCATGCATAGCACTCAAGGATTCCCAAGAAAGACACAATGCAAGACTTAAATCTTACATCTTGTATTTGCTCTGCTCAGCTTGTCCACATATCTGTGGTTAAGTGGACAGTGGATGCAACTGCATTTTGGAGGCCACTAATTATGTTGTTTTTAATGTCCCTGTACAGGTAGGGAATTGCAAAGGATTGCTTAACAGTCAATTGTTTTTTAAAGCACTACTAGTAGTCTTCCTGGTCCCCTTTCTGGGATAAAAATCCACTCCCAGCAGCAGCAGGCATAGCGCTCAAGGATTCTTCTGGGGCAAGGACTGATGTGAATGAGTAAAATATTTTTTGGAAATGCCTCCCCTCCTCCCTTCCCCTCCTCCCTCATAAATTTGCTTCGGAATCAAAAAATGAAATTAAATTTACTACTAATCAAATCTTTCTTTCCCTGCCTTCAACTACATACATACTCCAACTCCCTCAGGCGTCTTGAATAATAAAAACATTTGTTTCCTGATGTGCCATGTTGTAAGTTGAACTGCCACTGCTGCTGCAATCTTTAACATGCGATTGCTGAATGCCAAAACTGTCCAGAAATTTTTATGGGCACAGACAGCATCTCCTGCATGCCCCCTTAATTTAAAAAAAAAATATTCTGAACCACCAAGTTTTGTGGGCAAAACATCAAACATATTGTTTACCCATGCTCTCCCCTCCTCACTCGTAAATTTGCTTCGGAATCAAAAGATGAAATTAAATTTACTACCAATCAACCCTTCCTGTCCCTGCCTTCGACTACATACATACTCAGGCCTGTACATTAATGAAAACATATGTTTCCTGATGTGCCATGTTGGAAGTTGGACTGCCACGTGTTTGTGCCACCCACTGCTGCCGCTTCGCTTAGTCAGCCAGCTAGCTTGGTGCAATTTTGGGCCTAAACCAGAATAAAACAATATTGTGAGCTGTGAGGTGGTCAAACTTGACTGGAAACAAGTGGAAATTAATGTTATTGAAGTTAATAATACTGTAGGAACAAAAACAAACAAACAATTGATGTGATTTTTGAAAAAAATAGATCCAAAACCAAAACACGCAAGGGGCGGTTTTGGCAAAACCAAATCCAGATCCAAAAACACAAGGTGATACAGATCCAAAGCCAAAACATGGGGGTTGGCGCGGATCCGTAAGATTTGCGTAGAACAGTACACTACCTCCACTCTCTACTTCTCAGGAAGATAAGGATAAGCTTTCAGTGATTCATTGCCATCTACTGCTGCCAATAAAGGAATGAACACATATGATTTATATTTCAGCAATGATTGGTTCTAGGGCTGGAGGTAATTTTATGGACATAGAGGGGCTGATTTAGAGGTGAACATACAAAAAGGATTTATTCACAGAATTGTGACACAATTGAACATGGATGCATCCACAAATACACCTGTTAGGAGAAGTATGTGTTGTGGGGGTGCTAGAGAGCAATGTTGATAATGACTATCACCCGGACTAGCTAGCTGCTTGTGATTTGCTGATTACTTATTGATTCCTGCAGCTGACAGCTAGCATTACCATTATTATTATTATATCGACTCGCCGCCATCTATTCTTAAATAGGAAAACAACAGGTGCTTAGTTGATATTTTTTATTTACTTGAATTCCTTTAATTTATTTGTATTTTATGTTTGTGGTTGCGTTTCAATATATTTTATGTTGAATAAGTGACTTTTGCATTTATTATTTATGATAAAGACAGCTTGAATGATACTTTATTACATTATTATATTGTGTACAAATAAGTTGAATCCAATTTTAACCTTCAATACTAACACTGTAAAGTCATGTCTCTGTTCAATATTGTGGATATAAGTATACTCACTTGTACACCTAATCAGTGGCATTGCTAGGGATGTGTGGACCCCACCGGGTGACACCATCCAGGGGGGTGACACCAAAATAGCAAAGCTTCTCTGCTAATTTGATGTCACCCTCTAGGATGGTGTCAACAAACAGCGGTGTTATATGACGTGTGCATGCCTGGGGGCAGCAGCTCCTGAAGCACTGGGCAAGCACCCAGCATAATGAGAATGGGGACGTGACACGCAGTCATGCCCCCAAAACATTTCAGTCACAATACAACATAAAATCCCAAAATGGTAACCAAAGTTGAAAACATGCGTAATTAACTCACACAGCTCATTGGGGCGGCGATGATCCCACCCACAGAGCCCTGGCTAGTTATGGCCCTGCTCAACAGAGACTGCACTGACTAAAGTGGTGAATGATTTGATTACTGCTAAGTCTAAAGGCTATCACTCTGGTATTTCTCTGCTGCATTTGTCACTGTTGAGCACTCTCTTCTCACACAAACACTACACTCCGCAGGTCTTCGAGATACAGTCATAGCCTGGTTTTCTACCCACTGTCAGTGGCGTAACTAGGGTATTTGGAGCCCAGAGCAAATTTGAAAAGGTAGCCCCCCCAACAACCCGAGATGTGCGCACGCCAAAGGCGCGTGCTGGAAAAAATGGGCGTGGTCACTTAAAAATGGGGCGTGTCAACATGACACACCCCTTTATTTTCACGCTGAACATTCCTATCCATATGCACCTTAACCCCAGTAGTACCCCTTATACAGTACCCCCAGTATGCAGTTGTGGTCCCTCTTATGCATGCCCATAGTAGTGCCCCTTATACAGTATCCCCAGTAGTGGTCCCCCTTATACAGCCCCCAATTAGTTCCCCTTACTCAGTACCCCCAGTAGTGGCCCCCCAAATGCAGTGCCCCACGTAGTGTTCCCCCTTATGCAGTGCCCCCAGTAGCAGTCCCCACAATGCAGTGCGCCCAGTAGCGGTATCCCCTTATGCAGTCCCCTTTATATGGTGCCCCCAGTATTAGTCCCCCCCTATGCAGTGCCCTTTATATAGTGCCCCCAGCAGTAGTCCCCCCCATGCAGTTTTCCCAGTAGTGGTCCCCTTATGCAGGCACCCTGTAGTGATCCCCCCTATCCAGTGCCCCCTGTAGTGGTCCTTCCTATTATTGCCCCCAGTAGTGGTCCCCCGAGTGCAGTGCCTCTAGTAGTAGGCCCCTTTTATAATGCCCCCAGTAGTAGTTCCCCCCCCAAGTAGTAGTCCCCAGTAGAGTAGCCCCCCCCCCAGTAGAGGTCCTCCCAATGGCGCCCCCAGTAGTAGCCACCCCTCCCCCAGTAGAGGTCCCCCCAGTAGTAGCCACTCCCCTCCCCCGTTGTGCAGATAGGTTAAAAAAATATATATATACATATATATGCATAAAAATATACTTACCTGAATCTCTGGTCCTGGTCCTGCTCGCGACGCCGCTCCCGCCCGGGCTGGCGCGCTCAGCATTATGGGACAGACGTCATGACATCATGATGTTAGTCCCATTACCCACTGCAGGAGCCGGACGGAAGTCCGGCTCTTGCAGTGGGTGCTGCAGCAGTCAATGAGAGTCTATCTGACTCTCATTGGCTGCTGTTTAACACATGCATCGCCGCCAGCGCTGGCGGTGATGTGTGTGTTATGCACAGCCTGAGCCCGCCTCCTAGCGCTATTGGGCAAGCGCTCAGGGGGAGGGAATGGGCCCAGGTGTGAAGCACAGGACCGGCGCTGGAAGCCTAGCGCTGGTCCTGTGTAAATGTGTAGCGCTGACCGCACTCATTGCGGTCGGCGCTACACTGGCTAACTAGGGTGGGCGGGCCAGTACCGTGGCCGGCGGCACCCCCCCGCGCCACCGGTCCAACGGCGCCCAGGGCACGCACCCCTCTCGCCCTGCCCTAGTTACGCCCCGGCCCACTGTAGTTATCAAATTGCTCTTTTAGTGTCTGCTTCTCTGGCTACACTTCCTCTCTACTTCTTTTATCAGTTGAAGACTCAGTCCAAAATCCTCTGCTTTTCTCTATCTATACCACCTCTTGTGGCAGACTAATCAGTTCTTTTGGATTTCAGTATCTTCTGTATGTGGATGATACCCAAATTTACTTATTCTGTCCAGATCTCACCATCTGTGTTGGTCCACATTACTGAATGTATTTCTGCCATTTCATATTGGAAGTCATCTCGCCTTCTCAAACTCTATCTACCTAAAATAGTCAGTAGTAGTTACCGACCTGACATCTATATTTCTGTTGACAACACAAGAACTAAACCTTTCCCCCTCAAGCTCACTGCCAGCATGCCATCTTCGACTCTGAATTGTGCTTCGCACCCTACATTCAATCTGTATGTTACATACAAATAAGAAACCTATCCAGAATATGCCCATATCTCACAAAAAACACTGCTGCTTTGATCTTTCAATCCTTATATTGGTTCCCTGTTTATTTCTACTTACACATAAGATTATCAACCAAACTACAATATTCATTGCTTATCTCAAAATACCCAGAGGCAAAATAGATGGTGGTGTACTCCCCCCTCCCCCCAGTGGCTCTGGTTTGCTTCATCCCTCCAGTGTCTCTCTAGCACCAGTCAGCACCCTTCTCTCTCTCCAGCCAGTACCCCCAGTATCTCTCCAGCCAGCACCCCTAGTGTCTCTCCAGCCAGCCCCCTCTGTCTCTCCAGTCTACTCCCCCTGTCTCTCCAGCTAGCACCCCACTGTCTCCCCAGCCAGCCACCTCTGTCTCTACAGTCAGTCCTCCTCTTTCTCTACAGCCAATCCCCACTGTCTCTCCCATCATCCCCCCTCTGTCTCTACAAACAGCTCCCACTCTTTCTCCTGCCAGTCCCACTGTGTCTCTAGCCAGCACCCCACTGTGTCCCCTGCCGGCCCCCATTGTCTCTCCAGCCAGCACCCACTGTTTCTCCTGCCAGCCCCCACTGTCTCTACAGCCAGCTCCCCTCTGTCTGTCCAGCCAGCACCTGACTCCTGTCAGCCTTCACTGTCTGTCCAGCTGACCCCCATTCTGACTCTACAGTCAGCCACCACTGTTTCTCCTGCCAGCCACCACTGTTTTTCCAGCCATCCCCCCTATGTATTTCCAGTCAGCCCCCACTGTTTCTCCTGCCAGTCTTGCAGTGTCTATCCAGCTCCTGCTTCCTCATCCCTCTGTGTCGCATATCTTAGGACACAGCCAGCGGTTGGTGAGACTTTCAATAAACAAAAAAAACTTTATTGCACCAGCTGGATTTATCTGTGTGCCCCTGGTGCCCCCCTGACAGCAGTTACCCAGAGGCTGTATCAATGCCTATTTCCCTACAGCTTGCAGACGGGCTCTCATCATTCAGATCAACTGATGAAACAGCTATTCTGAATGATCTCAGGATGGCGTTGTGTGCGCCCTCAAGGGAGATAAGCATGATGAGACCATTCTCTTCTTGCTCTCTCCCATACTGCATTGTGCCTCATTGGCCATGACACACATGCACACTTGGCACATGCCGTGTTTTGCAAAGATCTAATTTAAAATAGCCCCTCTCCCCCATCCACCCCAAAATAAAACTAAAAGAAAAAAAAAATAACATAAGAAGCAAATAAAAAAAAGGGCTAGATTGATCAATACAACATTTTCTGTTGTTAAACATTATTTTTCTATGTTTATTAGTATTTCTAAATTAAGGATTATACATATGGTTATATAGATTGCATTATGTTTTTCATTTTTCTATTTAATATTGTTGTGTCTCAAGTCTTCACAGCAATAGAATAGAAGTATCTTATTGTGGCTAACACTATGATGCTGACCTTTGATATAAGTCACTGTGCCCAGTTTATCTTTAATCTCAGCCTTCGCAGCTGTCTAGGGGGCTTTCTGCAGTGCGAGGCAGGGAACCAGCACTGTTCCAGTATCAGTGCTGCACAAGTGTTGTTATTTTTCCTGTCATGTTTGTTGCGGCGCTGATCTAGTTTATTTTTCTTACAAAAAGGCAGGAAGGCAAATTTGAAAAAAAATTCAGCTTGTATGTCATCAGCAATTACTTGGCCGCGGTGCCCGACATTGGCTTGCTGACAGTTTATAGGTAGGGAGTGGGTGAGGCGTTGCTGCAGCCGGCAGCAAAAGAGCATGGAAAATAAAAAATAAAAAAAGATCTTAATCTATAACAGTCTTCAGCTAGCTTCCCACCTCCCCTTGTTCCTTCATATTCCTCTCCAGGGAATGCTGGATAATACTCACACAATTAGTTGTATTTCACCCTCTATTCTCTGAATGCCATTCTATTCTATGGGCTCTGCTGCATTCTGTCCACCTTCTTCCTCCCACAGTGTATGTTGAGGAAACCACCCACCCTTAACAGCCTCAATCTCCCAGCTGAATACAATTCCCTTCCCGTCTTGCAGAATAGGTACAGTGTGCCCACACCATGTTCTGCACACGGCAAAGATTGTTTTGCAGATATCATACACATCTTGAAGTCTAATGGTGTTATTTATTGACTCAGTACTTGTGCTTTCTCTTAGCAACATTTTCATAAACATTGTGCAGTGAATTGTTGGGGAATTATGGTTCTGTGGCTTATTACGTGTACACTGTTTTTTTGTTATACCAGAACAAATATGTATACTAGACCCCCTGAAATATGGTAGACACGGGAAGGCTGGCAACATTTGACCTGAACATTAATACAAGTTGGTAGCTCATGGTACAGCATCAACCAATTACATAAGTGAACAGGATATTGTGCAAAGAAATGCAGACCACAATGAGTTACTATATGCTGTATGACCTCCTGCAGGATGAGCCTAACTCCCCATGTTTATTTTCCTAATGCCTTGTGGGGAAACTATGATGTGTTAGTCCTGCTAGGGGCCAATAAGGCCCAGTAAATGGTCAAACAGCCACTTAGGTGGTAACTAGGCACTGATGCATGCACTTATTGCAGGACTGAACAAAGACTCATCCTTCTCTAAGTAATATCTCTTATTTTGTCAACCATAACTGATGATGGGATTGTAATTGCCTGCCTGGCCCATTACCAGACCATTCCTGGTAATATATATATATATATATATATATATATATATATATATATGATTCCATGGATATGTGGTATCTTTTAGGCTCATTTTACTAATCACCAGTCACATGGGCGTTGAAATAGTGTGTTAAATAATGTTTTTATATAGTATTACTGGGCACTTCCGGTTTTGGATCCCTCCCAAGCACTTCCGGTTCTGGTGGCCATGTAGTGAGCAGAGCACTTTTAAGGGGGAACTCTATGTTGAATTTAGTTGCATGCGGGTACTGTTGCTAAGCGCACCGTCTGTGTGCAGATGACTTCCTGTTTCCGGGATCGCTGTGGCACTTCCAGTTTTTCTATATATACCGCTGTTGAGACTTTTTTAATGTATATGAACTGTTTTGTACAAATCATCCGTTTTTTAATTTATGTGAAAGGGAAGGATGTCTAATAGCTGTAAAGATGAGTTAAGGGTGGTAATAGATTTCATCCATAAACAGGAAATCCTGTTTTGGCCATTTTTGTTTCCCCAATATCTAATTAATTATGCTAATAAGAAGTCCTATAAATATCTAATCTTGTGGAAGAGGATATTAACTACCCCTGAGGAAGCCCAGTACACTTGCAGGGGTCTCAGTAGATCCGCATCATACAGGAGAAAAAAAGACAATCCTGGCAAACATTGGGCCTGATTCATCATGGATGGCAACTGCAACAGCGTATTCAGATCGGCCGATGGTGCGTACTGCGCATGCACTGCAATGCGTCTGTGTGAGTTAGCATCGCTATGGCACTGCGATCACTTACGCAGATACAAAGCCATCGCAGATATAGGGATGGGACGTCAGCGTTTGGGGGTGGTGACGGGGGAGTGGTTGTAGAAACGCAGGTGTGCCTGTCCGTTAGAATGCCATTTCCTGGGCATGCATAAATTAGCCACTGTGATGGCATGCGCAGCTAGTGTACTCACTGCGTGCGATGGCAGTTGCAATTTCTTAGTGAGGTCAGACCTGTTGTAATTGTGCATTAGGGCCAATGTTATCGATGTATCCGCAGGTCTGCGAGGCCTTACAGATGTGCGAAAGCGGTAGTGGACGTCTCTAGGCTGGCTTTGCGATTGCAATCATTAGCATATTTTCGCAACAGGTCTGCGTGCGTAATTGCAGCTGCAATTGCAATAGCAATCTGTAGTGAATCAGGCCCATTATTACAATAATAAAGGACTAAATAAATTATTAAAAAATAAAGAAAATTTTAATTTGGGGAATAGATCTCCTGTCCTTACCACTGTCATGTCAATATGTTAAATCTCAAACTTGGGTGAGCAAATAAATCACTAATTGTGGAATGTACAGTGTTGCTGTTGAGTGTCTTTATCTGACGGTACTCCAGAGAAGTGTTACTATAAGAAAACAAAATTAGCTCTTGAATTAATCTGCTCTGTGACAAGACTTTTAGGTTTTCAAAAATGTAAGCTGCTTTATCATACTTGGGCACGGTTAGAAAAATATGTGTATCCTGCATGATAAAGAACATGTGTTCTGTGTATTTACAAGTGTCTTTTAACAATCAGTTTTAATGTGTTAAGTGGTTATCTGGGGAAGTAAATGGTGATTAAAATTACAAGCTGTTTGACAACCCGTGCTTCTTTCTGTATTTATGCAACAAATCCCTCTGTATATCCATCCACTATTATGTAATAGAGTGGCTAGATATTGAACTTGGGACCCATCAGTGTAATAGGCCCCATCAGTGTGATAGGCCCCATCAGTGTGATAGGACCCATCAGTGTAATAGGCCCCATCAGTGTAATAGGCCCCATCAGTGTGATAGGCCCCATTACACTTTTATATTAGAAGTTATTTTATATTTTGGCTTTTTATTTTTAACAAATGCTGAATTGCCTCCTAGGTGTGTGAGTAAAGCTTGGAGCCACTACTTAATGTAAGTAAAGGTATGCTTCCACATTCTACATGGAGTGGGCATCATTCTATGGGGGGATATACTAAGCCTTGAAGAGAGATAAAGTGGAGAGAGATACAGTACCAACCAATCAGCTCCTAACTACCATTTTACAAGCACAGTCTGTAACATGACAGTTAGGAGCTGATTGGTTGTTACTTTATCTCTCTCCACTTTATCACTCTTCAAGGCTTAGTATTCTTTGTCCAATTGTTCAATTTTAAAAAATAAAAAATAAATGTTTTGATCTATGGCCATTCTGAGGAATAGATCAAAGCCATGAAGTGTCTCGCTGTACTCTCCAAAAGCAGTTTATTCTACATACAAAGTAGTGCAGGATGTGTCCTGGTTTTAACCTGCTATTGAATGTAAAATTGTCCACAGAAAATAACTGTGAATTAACAAATTAGGATCTTACAGTATTGTGGCATATCACAACCAAAGCAGCAGGGTAGTACCAATGATTTCCAACTCTTCCCAAACATACAATGAGACTTTGTTTGTAGTGAGCTAAATTGTTGACATAGCTGGTCTCTAAACACCTCATACACTAGTTAAGATTATAGAGTAATGGGAATGTCACCTAACACAATATAAATCTGCATGATTTTCAATAGAGGGTTGTGCTGGCGCCTTTCTAATAATCAAGGATAATAAGCAAAAATTAAACAGGGAGAGTTTATATCAAATTAGTTCTCCTTTCATCTGTTTATTTGGACAAGAGTTAAATGAGGAAACAAAGGAAAAACTTTTAGAAGCATCTTAGATTGAAAGTTTCCCGTGGATGAAAGTTCCTTCTTGCAATAGAACATCCTTATTATCATCAACAAAATTTTCATATATCCTGTAACACTTAGAAACAATTGCATTTTAGGTTTTTTAATTAGAAAGTAAATAAAATATTTTGATTATATTTATTGTATTTTGATTATTTTCCTCATTATTACATTGTATAGCCTCTTTTAGCAATTCCGTAGGTGTTACAGGTAATTCTGTACATAATGAAGTCAGTTTAAAAACATAACAGTTTATGCTAAGTAGGGAAGAGTTAAACAACAAATTTAAGTACAATAAAATGTTCAGTTGATCCATTACTATACATTGAGCATTTTAGCTAGGCTTAGTGGTTAGCGTTACTGCCTAACAGTCCTGATGTCATTTTCAAATCCTACAATGATGGTGTTGCGCTAATTGATATTGTAATTAATCATAAGCAAATGCTTAGCATGGCAGAAAATAAATTCAAGGTACCAAATAAATGTATCTGATATAAATTTTATATCATTATGGTAAACATGTCAATAAAATAAAAAATATAACATATAAAAAAATACAACCTATATAATTAAGAAGTCTGTACAGAGTAATCTACATACATTACAAAAGAACCTACTGATTCCTAATAAAAAAAACCTGCAATAGCAGATTCACTGAAGAAGGAAAGATCATGTAAATTGTGATCAATCTAAAAAACCGACAGTTCTCACCGGACCAAAATCCACATATGAGAGTCCTTAAAACCTCCTTTATTCTGACCGCCGGGTCTTCACTGGGGTAGCGCTTAATTGATCTCCAGATGTATAATATGAGAAAGTGTTGAAACAACAGTCTCTGCGCTATTGGAGCGCACTTTTAATCCAACCTGTATTGTCCAACAGGTATAGCAATTGATGGTGTCTATCTACCGACAGGCTGATGGATAAGGTTATCCTCAAAAGGATAAATCCTAAGGCTATAATAAAGTCAACATGTGACCGCCTATTACCTTTCTCCGTCTTTACACCATCACAGCATATTTGAATAGCGCTCGTGGCTCTCTGTGGAAACAAAGTGATGTCCAATGTCAATAGGGCAACTATGAATTCATACTGTTTGATAACCTTCATGTAGCAGAAGTGAAACGCGTTAGCGGACTAATACTAAGTGAGACAGTTGCTCTATTGACATTGGACATCACTTTGTTTCCACGGAGAGCCATGAGCACTATTCAAATATGCTGTGACGGTGCCCACAGGTTGGAATAAAGACAGAGAAAGGTAATAGGTGGTCACATGTTGACTTTATTATAGCCTTAGGATTTCCCAGTTTGAGGATAACCTTATCCATCAGCCTGTCGGTTGATAGACACCATCAATTGCTATACCTGTTGGACAATATAGAGTGGATTAAACGTGCACTCCAGTAGCGCGGAGACTGTTGTTTCAACACTTTCTCCTATTATACATCTGGAGATAAATTAAGCGCTACCCCACGTTAAGACCCGGCGGTCAGAACAAAGGAGGTTTTAAGGACTCTCATATGTGGATTTTGGTCCGGTGAGAACTGTCGGTTTTTTAGATTGATCACAATTTACATGATCTTTCCTTCTTCAGTGAATCTGCTATTGCAGGTTTTTTTTATTAGGAATCAGTAGGTTCTTTTGTAATGTATGTAGATTAGTCTGTACAGACTTCTTAATTATATAGGTTGTATTTTTTTATATGTTATATTCATTATTTTATTGACATGTTAACCGTACTTATATAAAATTTATATCAGATACATTTATTTGGTGCCTTGAATTTATTTTCTGCCATGCTAAGTATTTGCTTATGATTAATTACAATATCAATTAGCGCAACACCATCATTGTAGTTTTTGTTTGTGATCATCAGAAGGTGACTTTTAATTGGGTTTACACAGACCCATAGGTGTTTGCAGCTGTGGTATATCATTTAATTTTACTCTATTAGCGCCAGGCTGATACTTTTGGTTGGGTGTAGCATTTTCAAATCCTGACATAATCATAATGGAGTTTGTATATTCTCTCCGTGTTTGAATGGGTTTGCTCTAAGTGCTCTTGTTTCCTCACGTACTCCAAAAACATACTGCTAGGTTAATTGACTTCTGACAACATTTTTTACCCTAGTGTGTATGTATGCCCGTTTGATAGGGAATATAGATTGTAAGTTCCAGTTTGGCAGGGACTGATGGTAAATGACTGAAAAAATATTCTCTGTGTAATATGTGTGAGCTACATAAATGTTAATAAATACATAATTATTATTTTTAAATATATATTTTTAATTATTATCCTTATTTAAGCAGAGTGATGTTTGCCAGCACAACTGATTATTGGTCTATAATATTATTTGTTATATATGTTGGCTGCTTTTTTGAAAATTTGTGGTAGATTGTAAAATTTTGTGCTATCAAATATGCCAGTGCAACAAGATAAAACAGATAGTTATGCCTTTCACGCTCATGGCTAACTCGTGGGATAGCAAAACTGAAGTCAAAGATCTATTTGGGGCAAATTCAATAAAATAACATATCTCTTGATAATAACAATGCAGCACAAAATACCTCAACCACTAGTTTCAAGTTCTAAAAGAAAAATATTAAGCAACTGATTTATAGTAGAACCATTTGTGCCGCATAAAATATGATGTCTGGAAAATGATTTGGCCTGTGCACATTTCCCAGTTGATGATGATGACAGACTGTGTTCTTCATATCTGTATGCTAGATAACATCATACGTGTGTAACTGAAAGTAAGGTCTAGCAACCTGCGCTTCAAAAAAGCACCTTGATAAAGACTCCATATAGAGTTGAAATGCGTTAGTGTTTTGTGGACTTGAGGCTGGAATCCAGGAGGTGGGGACACAAAAGGATGTACTCTATGCTGCTAGAGGATTACAGATTCCTATTCCTGGGAAGTGTGGATTTCTAAATATGCAATTATAGGTGTCAATTCGTTACAACCACACCATCTGGTAAGCCTTGAATCTTAAGACTTTTTGGTGGATTTTATTGTGTATTTATTAAAACCATTTTTTTATATGACTTTACTTATAAATTATTAAATGACGGTATTATACTATGGTGGCCCCATTTTTTCTCTTTTTTTGCATACGGATTTGTAATATGGGAGCCTAAGGATTCGCCTACTACCATCACTACATTATCTGTGGGATTACAAGAAGTTTCACCTGAGTGAAAGCCATGTGGGAATTCCCTAACGAGCTGAACGTGTATTTTCTTTCTTGGATAATATTTGGAGTAGAGATATTTTATCTACTATTATAATATAGGATTCACATAAGTATTATCCTGTTTTTGTCGTTAACTAAGATCTATTGTCTATCGAATTAGTTTGCACTTAGTGTCTATCTATATTGTTGTATAACATCATACTTGTGACTCAAAATACTAATTTTTGTGATTACACAAACTTTGCATTATTATGTTTATTTCTAAGTCAGACCCTAATTGTTTAGCTAATATGTATCACAGGATAGGATATGTGTCACATGTTAGGATTCCAATGGCTGGAGACAGCAAAGGACTGAATATTTGGAAGAATGTTAAGAAGACTCATGACTTTCGTGTGGTTCTCCCGAAAGAGCAAGACACACTTCCAGATTCTGCCAACTTCCTTAGAGAAGTGTGCTTGGTGGGTGCTTGATGACGCTATTTACTGCAATTAGTATCATTAGAGCCACGGTCCATGAATTGTGTCACTGGACCACCTACACTTACCACCAAAAGCAGGAAAGTATGCATTACTATTGTCATTAGTGATATATGTGGTGTAATACACAGGTTTGCCATATCGGAAAGGGCATTAATGCTGGCATATTGCCGAGGACCCATGACACACACTAATGAGTCATTCAAACAGCAAGAAAGCTAAATATGTAACAGGAAGAAAAATAATCAGCGGAGGTCAAAACAACAGCTCTGGGGTTCAATTGCAGCTTTAAACCTACAATACACCTCGATTTACCCAACTGTGCCAAAATTTCTGCCAGGGTGCATACGTTTGTGAAATATTATGGCCACATTTTAAGGGGAGAAGAAGTTTTCTCGGCATAAAGGAGGATCTGGGTGGAGTAGACATTCTGAAAATAGCAGGGAGTAAACTTACCTGTGCTTTGTAGAGCAGTGAAGAGTATTATATTATTGTAATGAGATAAAGTGGTTGGGATGGTGCTTCCTTTGTCGTGCATGGACATTCCCACACCACAAAAGGACCTGAACTCAGCAGCAGCTCAGGGTTTGTCGAAATAGAGTTGTATCCTATACTTTTAATGAGACAGTTGCTATGCACAGTGCACTGTTTAAAATTAAATAAAAAATGGGCAGAGTGCCCCCTTGCCAACTTTCTCAACCATTCCTTGTATGAGACAATCTGTGTTGGCGTATACAGTATGGGATTACTGGCAGAGCGGTCACCTAAGGGAGTCTGCACACATTAGTGGGAACTCTGAAACTACCGGATCCAACTGTGTCTGGCCATTCAGATATCACTGTGACTGGTCTGGAGAAGCTACAGGTATGCAGTACTAGTAGCTGAAAGTTGTGCAATAGTGCCGGATATCTGTGCAGGTGGGCAAAATCAGTGAGTTCGGCTTATGGAGCCAGCAGCAGGGAGAATATAGCTGCAATAGGGCTTTAGGCACCTCACTTGCTTTAGTGGCAGACATGCTGCTTCTCAAGCAGAGCAGGAGTGACACTGTAAAGTAATGAGTATTTAAATGAATTTATGCAAATGAGTATTTATGTAAACTTGTATTTTACATAAACATCACTCAGCCAAAACTGATTATACTAAACACTGGCACATTAGTGTCATTCCAGTAAAAAGCTATTGGTCAAATGATGCCATTTTTATTTCCAAAAACCCCCATTTATCAATGGACTAGCAATCCTTTCGTTCTCCCTCTGTTGGTCCTAACTTATAGTTTGCACTCTTTTTCTGTCCTTCCTTCGCTTTTCTCCTGCACTGCTTCCTCTTTAAGCTGCTCATGTAACAATTTGAGTTTATTGTGTTATTGCAGAGCACATTTTCTTACAAGGAAGAAACATAGTATATTGTTTCAGAGTCTTTTCTTTAATGAGCTTAATAGCTACTAGTTCCTCACACACACAAATCCCCCATCAGACGTACTCTTGGCAAAGGCATTGATATGCTTACTATATCAAATGACGGCAAGGATTAACTTATTTCTTTGTTTCTGCTGTGTAACCCATTGACTGCCATCTGTGCACGCATAAAACTGCCTACAGAGCTGCACCTACTGCATAGGCCTTTATAGGTTCACCGAACAGAAGATAGCATAAGAGTTATCTAGTATTTTTGTTGGTATGTAGTCAGGAAGCCGATGGTCGAAATGCCAACCGCCGGCTTCCCGACTGTAAAATCCCGGCATGGGACTAATGATAGGTGTCTAAATACCGACACCTATCATCAGTCCCACACTGAAATCCCGTAGGCAAGCCGGGCGTCGGGACCTGTTACCCACGGCGGAGGGGGGTTAGGTTTAGGGACTCCTGGGAAGAATTAGGGTTAGGCCCCCCCGGGAGAGTTAGAATTATGCTAGGGAAAGGGGGGATTAGGGTCAGACACCCCCTGGAGGGAGGTTAGGGCTAGGCACCCCCCCAGGAGGGTTAGGTTTAGGGTGCGGAGAGGTGGGTTAGCTTTAGGGTTAAGCATTAGGAGGTAGGTTATGGTTAGGCACCCCTAAGGGAGGGTTAGGGTTAGGGGGGGAGAGGGTAGGGTTAGGATACTTACCAGGCGCTGTTGGGATCTTCATCTGCCGGACTTCCGGCGTCAGTATTTCATCCACCGGGCTTAGGTCCGGTGGTATGTCATACCAATTCCTTTTTGTTATTATTACAGATTGCTTTATAATACCAACAATGACCATTTAAGACTAGGCTGTGGCTCTTCTGTACCTCCGATGATTAATACTGGCACAAAGTGTAATGGTGTCTTCTGCCCAGAGCCATGCTAATGTATGGGCATACTAGATGTGCTGGAAGTGTCTGTGCAGCTGCTGGTACCTTTCCCTGGACTGTGCAAGAGCACCAAGTGGGGGGAAGCAGGTTACCTGGGTCTGGGCTTAATGGAGGAGACTGGATCTGCCACCTGCCCCCCCCCCTGCGTTACCTGTGGCAACAGTCTCCTCTGGCTGTGTGTGTGTGGGGGGGGAGGGGGCGATCACAATGACGTCACACATGCTGTGCCAGGCTGCCAGCCTCTCTCTCTGTCTGTGCCCTGCTGAATACAGCAGCAGCACATCAGGGCCCGGTACAAGTGTCCCCTTTGTACTCCCCTGTTGTCGGGCCTGATCTCTGCCTTCCATCACCAAAACCACAGTAAGCACCAGCTGCTACACATTTTATGATCAAAGAGAAAAGCAATAAAAAATATACATATTTACTAACCAAGTGCTAAAGTACAGTAATCCATATCAACCAATCAATTTTGCTTTCATTGTCTAACTTCCATTAGATCAACAAAATCGAATTGCTGATAGGTTGTTATAGGCTAACCAAAGACATATCCCTGTTCCTAGCCCCCCTCCCCCAATCGGGTATGTTATTTTGTATGGTCTTTCATATTTCTGTGTAAATGATACTGTAATACTTTTTCAGTTGTTTTATGGCTACATGATCTCTTGTTACAAAATACAATTACACAATCTTCACTCAGCAGAGCACTCATTTAGCTATAATCGGTTATATAGTAATTGCTTCAAGGAGTTGTCAGAAGCCCACCCTCTCCCGGTGGCAGGGAATGTACTGTGGTGCCGCTCATTATCTGGAGGTGCTGGCTACCACCCTATTCTTTAACCACTCAAACAAAAAAAGGATAAACATATTACTCTCTCCTTTTTTTGGACTCTTCCCTGCAAAGTGGTTTCACTAGTTTTCCTCACGTAGCAAACATTAAAACGTCTTTGATCTCTTCCTGACATGTACGTGGTTGCAGTTGTGGACATTACTTAATATCTTTTGTTCTCTTCTGCTATATATTTTCAGGGTGATAGATTATTATGTTTATAACCTACATAAATGTCTCTTTTGCTGCCAACAGTCAACTACTGCTTTTTCCTGTTAACATTCTCTAAGGGAATGAAAAAAAAAATGCACCACACAGCTCCTCCTAACGAGTGACAATACCGAACCCTATGTGATCATTCTATGCTAATGTTGAGGTCAGTCTGCCTTTGTAAATCTACATGGTATTGCTCATCACAGCTCACATGCCGAATGCTCAGATCAACTACAGGGTTCAGTGATACCAAAGATCACTGGGTTTAGATTTGCAAAATATATTGTGCTGAAGTACAAAGTAGGTCCCATCATCATAGGAAATAAAGGGGCATTAAAGATGTCTGGAATCCCCTCTATATAAGTAATATATATGAGGAATGATTCTGCCAATTGTGATATTAATGCGATTTTCAGTCATCCAAGTTTTACCAATTATCATGGTGAACTGGAATATTCCTAAAAAAAAGACGTTTGCCATAATTCAAGCATATTGAGCAAAAATCGCCTCGAACATAATATAACATTATTCAGTAAGTTCAGGATGTAATAAAAAATATACCACTTGTAGGCTATTGGTGAAGCTATTGCATACTCACAGAGTATATTATTTAGACCCTTTCTAATACTTGAAATGAGTTTTAAACTATTATGTGGAAAGATACATGTGCACTGCATTTTTGGTGTATAGTTTCAATGCCTTAATGGCTTGGTTTCCTGTAATGTGTAATACATGTTGGGTTAAAAAGCAAAGAATGGGCTTAGTGACATAGCTTTGGGGCAAGTTTATATTTCATATAAGTACAATTTTATTGCTTGGAGGCTAGATGAAGTCTTGTTATTATGGCTGTAAAAGACTATAGTATATTGTTGTTACATAAATTATGTATTATTTTTTAAATTAATAACATTTATAATGGTCGATTTAATTAGCTGCAAATTACTCTTGGCTGCGAGTAAGTATGGCTATATGCCGCACTTGTGGTACCTTCAAACATTCCCAGATTTTTGTTCACAGCCCCACAGGGCTGCGTACAAAAATTCACAAATCTGGGAAGAGATCAGGCCGCCAGGGGGACGAGTTGCTGTGCTATTGCCGGCATTTCCATGCCTTTTCAATGGCAACTTCCCCCCTCGCGGCTAATTGTATCAACCCCACAGAGCGAGATCCACTTACAGCCGGTACAATAAAGATTGGCTTTGCAGGTCTCATAATTAGAGTATTTCTCCAAATCTGATATGGCAATGCAAAGCTGAATCAGCTATGCGATAAGCGTAACAAAGACAGTTACAATGGACAATCCTACCCTCAGTACTGTCACTTGAGATCTAAAGAAGCAGATTAATAATGAACCTGTGCTCTAGTATATCACAGAAGCTGCACAGACAACATTGCCAACATGAAAGATAATTTCCCAGAGAATAAATAGGAGTATGGTGACTTTAAGATTAACATCTATTGATCGCAAGCAAAACGCATTCCAAACACGTCCATCATCTGCGCCATCTGTAAAGTAAACAACACCTAACACACTAGAGCTGCTCCTGAGTGTATGAGGAGATCAGTTCACATGGAGAGATCAGGGAAGCAGGTCATGTCTCCAGCTACCTCTGTAAGGAAATTACATTCTCTGCCTACTCATCATCTTCCCTTTTGGCTGCCATTCCACAGCTTACATGCATCATAAACCGTATAGCATTCCTAGATTTCAAATTAAAATGTTACCAAATAACAAACAAAATATTGAATTTGTACATTTATTCTAGAATTCTATATGTTACAATGTATCCATCTCAGTTATGGTGCTCAGTTTGCTTCTAATTTCTCAACCGCTACTTGAAAATAAACATGGTAAAATTGTGAATTATAATGAATATTAGGAGAGGAAAAAAATAAAACAATAATCACATATTTCTTATTAAACTATTATTATCATCCAGACTTTGCTCTTGTTTGCTTCAGTGAGCAAGTGTCTTTCTTTCTGCTTTACAAGTAAGTCTATACCAGCTCGTATTTGGATACCGTTGCATTCTTTATGTATTTAAACAGTTTATTAGGGTCTAATGGAATAGTCTTAGAAATTGCCTCACTGGATATCTCTTATACCTTCTCTCATATTGAGTTGGGTGCAAAGTGGCTGTATTTGCAGGTAGTAGCGGAAGCCTCACTTACTACCTTAAGGTGCCTACACACTTAGTGATATTTACACGATTTGCCCTATTCCGACGCATCGTGATGACAGATCATGTAAAATATGCCCAAATCATGAGTGTCCACTCACGATCACGATGCCGATGCGCGTCCTCGCAGGTCGTACATCGTATCTTCAGATCTGCCGTGCTGTAGGGCAGATCTGACAGTCTCAGTCATGATGCACTGGAATAGTTAGAAGGCATGATAGATCGTTTGTCACATTGGACAGTTTTAAACACCAAATCGTGCCCACGACTGCCGGGGAGCTGCTGGGGTTAGTTCAAAGGGAAATTGGACACAATTTCGGATCATGAGCACATCGCCAAGTGTGTAGGCACCTCTAGTCTACTGCAAGTTTCCGTATTACAAGAGATCCATCTGACACAGGCTTCCCAAGCAGGACTCATAGTATCACATAGCTTAAGCCTGTTTTCAATGCTGTTTTCAATGTTTTTTCACAGTTGCAGCTGATATTAGAAGATTAGTTGAATATTGCAGCGTGTCGTCTGAAAATAACAATAACGTATGACAGTGATTTATTGGAGATGCAGTCTGAAGATGACCACAATCACTGTTATTAGCCTGTGTGTGCGGTCGTTTTCCTATCACCTGTGTGGCAGGATTGGCCTGGATATGAACTGTGTAAGAACTTAAGAACACCTGATTCACCTTGAATGACATGAGGCTGGCGGGTTTTATTATTAATTGCAGTAATAATATGTGAATCCCACAGGGAAAAGCAAGTAACTGGTACATGTGTGTCCCAGTGTTTTCCTGTGAGAACCCTACCCGTGAGTCATATTTGCCTTCTCTCACCGTATCTCCAGAAGACATCTACATGTAGGACAGTTTCCATGCATAAGCAGGCAACCCACCCACACTTCCCAGGGTGCAATGACATGATTTGTGCACAGCGGTGGTGGGGTCATGATGATATGATCACATCATCACACCCCCAGCACCTACTTCCAGGATCTTTCCTTCAGAATCTTCTGGAATTGACATCAAAAATGTTAGCAAGATGTTAAAAATCTTACAAAGCTTCTAGTGACACCCCAATGGTCTATACCTTTCTGTGCTTCCTGCTTCAATCAGAAGGGGATAGCAAAGTTCCCTTCCCCTCTGAACTGAATTTAGTTTTGGAGTTCTAGAATATCTGATAATGTGTTTGGCATTCTCTGTGGCATCCCATGTGGTGTCAGTTATGGTCAGACTGGTCCACAGGGGTAAAAGGAAAATCCCCAGTGGCCCCACTGTTTTAGGATCCACCCCCTCATTAGAGGTTAGGTTCCAGGGTGCACTCAAATTATACATTGGTCGTTCAGTACCAGGGTCCCATATCACAGGTACAGTGCACTAAAGTGGTATATATCAACAGGATCCCCATCATGTGCCTAACTATTAATATACATATGTTACAGAATACTAAATTCCCAGGACTATGGTGTATTTACTACAGAGCATTTCTGTTATCAATGCACTGTTGCACTTGATGTCAGCATTTACTATATTTATATAGGGTCCACTCTCTAATGGTTAGCCAAGTCTCTCTGATGGCTGTCCACAGCCCCCAGGTTGCTGTCCACACCCCTTAGGCATTGGCCCCTACTACTGCATACCCCCAGTTTGCCCTCACTGCCCCAGTCCAACACTTGTGCCAGTGGTCATACACTGGAGAGCTCACTAAGCTTCCTGCTTACTGCCAACACCACAGAGAGCAGCATGGCTTCAAATTAGCACAAGTGGGTAGCCACACAGCTGCTGCCCCTGCTATACCCATGTTTGTAGCACTGAATATTATAGTATGTTTTTACATTTTTTACATTCCTAATTCTAGCTTTATTATTGTTTTGGTATTTTGTACAGTAATTCTACATCAACTATTCTAAAAAACAGAAATGTTCCAGTCATCCTTAATGAAAATTGCCATCCACTTCTGTACGATTTCGGAAACAGGTGACATTTGGAGATGTGCCATTATTAGCTAAGTCAAGTCCATGTCAGATGTAACGTAATGGATCACATTTAGTATTTGGAGTTATTTCCTCTGAACTGTGAAGGGTCAAATTGAATTACCACATAAAATCTAATGCTCATTGTAGGTATTCACAATCCCAGAATCACTAAAAGAATGAGGAAATTGCATAAATTGACCCTTACTTTGATAAAGTTGCAGTGAGCATGGAGTTTAAAGCTTAAATGTTTTAGTTTGTTTAGTTTTTGAACTGCAAGTTTTTATGTTTTGTTCTGTGTGGGGTTTTTTTGTACAAGAGAGCGCACACAGGGGACCTGACTGCTCTTACGACTCTGCCTCCATAGTACTTCCTTCCTGACCTCTCACAACTTCCTGCTGTAGTCTTATCACTACAGAAAATGTGACATTGTACTGGCTGAAACATACCGAATGCATTACAATCCGTTACATGGAAATTAACTTATTTCACAGATCTTCAGTCTGCAACATTCGGAATATACAGAATTATTATAAAAAGTAGCACAAATATAACCACATATGTTGCAGTTTTCACAGCAGCAACAATTCTTTATATTAAATAATGTCATGAAACAAACTACCTTTATGTGAGGATGGTATTCACATGTCCATTTAATTGTTTCTAACAAACGATTATGAGCCAGTCTATAATCTGATTGCAATGTCTGGACCTGATTCATTGCCGATCGCAAATGTGATTATGCATGCAGTCGGCCGATTGTTGCATTCTGTGCATACATGAGCATCGTAGTGCGCGAACCAGCCACTGCGATCGCAGTGACTACTTAGACCCATCACAGAGTGATTGACAGGAAGTGCTGTTTGTGGGAGGTTACGGCATAGGGGTGTCAGTGAAATGCAGGCGTACCAGTGTATTTGAACACCATTGCATGGGCATGCATAAATTATCCACTGCGATGCCGTACGCAGCTTGTGTACTCACTGTGTGCCACGAGGTTAGCAATTTCTGAGTAAGGTCAGAGCTTGTGCAAGTGTGCCTGAGGCGATGGTACCAATGGTTTTGCAGTCTTGCTAACATTACGGATGTGTGTAAGGTACAGTGGGTGTCCTTATGTAGTTCTGCCAGGGGCTGGCTGGCACCTTTTAGCCTAGTGGGCAAACACAAGCAAGTGGCCCCAGCTTTTCTACTAGCACATTGTGGAGCTTGGCCCCCGATAGGGTAACGCCATCTCCAGATGGTGTTACCCTATAGTAGCCTATGGTCTACTATTCTTCTGGAGAGGGGTGCTCCGGATCCCTCTCTTTTGGCCCTTGAGAGCCAATCATGCACAGTGTGTGCTGAGGACCTGAACCAGAAAGCAGTATGATGGCGTTAGGCTATCACGCTGCTTCCAGTTCTACCTCAGGACAGGATTTTATCGGAGCCCGTCTCCTGGCAAGAAGACTTTAGTAAATTTGCTTGAAAATATTAATTAACACATTGCAAATTTGGATTGTGATAAATAAGTCACTTAGGGGTCTATTCATGAAGCAGTGAAAAGAGTGGAGAAGTAAACCAGTGGAGAAACCATGGCAACCAATCAGCTTCTACCTATTATCTTACAGAATGTACTTGATAAATGAAACCTCGAAGCTGATTGGTTGCCATGGGCAACTTCTCCACTCTTTTCACTGCTTCATTAATAGACCCCTTAGTAACAGACCTGCCATCCTTAGGTTCAGTTTTGTGGTGCTGAATGTGAAGAATGGATGTGTATGGGGAGGAGGGTAGATGTGTATGGGAGAGGAGGTGTAGGGGGGAAGAAGGTAGATTTGTAGTGGGGAGAAGAGTAGAGGTGTAGTGGGGAGGAAGAAGCATGTGTGGGGTGGAGGAAGGGGATTTGTAGGGGGGAGGTGTAGTGGGGGAATATATGTGGCAGGGTGGAGATAGGATTGAAGGGAAAGGGGGAGGTAGGAAGGGGGTAATAGAGGATCAAGGAAAAGGAGGGACATTGACAGGAGGATAGAGAGGAGAGTGGGTGAAGGAGAAAGACAGAGGGGCAGATGGGACAAGAGTAGCGGATAGATCCTCCCCCGTATCTGTACCCTGACGTCTTCAGTTACTGTCCAACGTAATTCCCTACTATCCACTTGGACATAGAGGGGGAATATAATCCTGTGGTGAGGGAAGTGAGCCCATGAGGGAACAAGTGTATATATATATATATATATATATATATATATTTCTCCAAGTCCTGCACTCACACCTACATTAGTCTCCAGCATAGGGGTGCACTCCAGCCACACCAGTCTGTATTTCAGATAGCAGGCAACAATATCAGTCCCAATGGAGGCACTCACCAGTCAGATGTAGCCAAAATGATTTATTTCAGTGTTATATCAGAGGCCGAAATTATGTTTCGGTCGTATCCTGACCTTTTTCAAGCCAACAGCATATATCAACAGTATCAACAATCAAAGGTATACACAATGTACAGCCAGTTCTTGCTGCTGTTGATATATGCTGTTGGCTTGAAAAAAGTCAGGATATGACCGAAATGTCGCCATTTCGGCCTCTGATAGAACACTGAAATAAATCATTTTGGCTACATCTGACTGGTGAGTGCCTCTATTGGGACTGATATATATATATATATATATATATATATTAGGGGTGAGCGGGTTCGGATTTCTGAAATCCGAACCCCCTCGAGCCCCCCCGATCCGAGGCCGATCCGAGTCAGGCTCGACTTTTCCCGCCTGACTCGGATCTGAAATCGAGGCAAAACGTCATCATCCCGCCTTCCGGGTCTCGCGGGTTTTGGATCCTATATAAGGTACCCGCATCGGCGCCATTTTCTCACTCGGCTGTGGACAGTGAAGAGGTAGGGTCGGAGTTAGGGCTGGCTGGGCTGTGTAGTGTAGTGTAGTGCAGAGTAGTGTTGTGCTGTGCTGTGCTGCTGTTGTCCACTACTTCAAAGTCCATAGGGGCTGGCTGTGTTGTGCTGTGCTGCTGTTGTTAATAGGGGCTGTGTCCACTACTTCAAAGTCCATAGGGGCTGGGTGGACTGTGTTGTGCAGTCAGTTCTCCATAGGGGCTGTGTCCACTCCAAAGTCCTGTGCAGTGTCCCAGTCCTAAAGGGGTGCTGTAGTGTTGTCCAGGGGGTGCTCTGTCCATCAGGGGTGCTCCCCCCAAGTGCTAAAAAAATAATATTTTTTCTGTGTTTGTGAATTGTGTGCACAGTAGCCGCACGTGCATCAACAAAGTAGTGCCAAGCATGCGCCTGTGTCATAAGTAAAGGGCCGGCTGGCTTGACCGTTAAAGGGTGCTGTAACCCCCAAAGTACACTCCAGTCCAAACCCCCCCAAAAATTTTTTTCTGTGTTTGTGAATTGTGTGCGCAGTAGCCGCACGTGCATCAACAAAGTAGTGCCAAGCGTGCGCCTGTGTCATAAGTAAAGGGCCGGCTGGCTTGACCGTTAAAGGGTGCTGTAACCCCCAAAGTATACTCCAAACCAAATAAAAAAATATTTTTTCTGTGTTTGTGAATTGTGTGCGCAGTAGCCGCACGTGCAGCAACAAAGTAGTGCCAAGCGTGCGCCTGTGTCATAAGTAAAGGGTAGGCTGGCTTGACCGTTAAAGGGTGCTGTAACCCCCAAAGTACACTCCAAACCAAATAAAAAAATATTTTCTGTGTTTGTGAATTGTGTGCGTAGTAGCCGCACGTGCATCAACAAAGTAGTGCCAAGCGTGCGCCTGTGTCATAAGTAAAGGGCCGGCTGGCTTGACCGTTAAAGGGTGCTGTAACCCCCAAAGTACACTCCAGTCCAAACCAAATAAAGAAATATTTTCTGTGTTTGTGAATTGTGTGCGCAGTAGCCGCACGTGCATCAACAAAGTAGTGCCAAGCGTGCGCCTGTGTCATAAGTAAAGGGCCAGCTGGCTTGACCGTTAAAGGGTGCTGTAACCCCAAAGTACACTCCAAACCAAATAAAAAAATATTTTCTGTGTTTGTGAATTGTGTGCGCAGTAGCCGCACGTGCATCAACAAAGTAGTGCCAAGCGTGCGCCTGTGTCATAAGTAAAGGGCCGGCTGGCTTGACCGTTAAAGGGTGCTGTAACCCCCAAAGTACACTCCAGTCCAAACCAAAAAAAATATATATTTTCTGTGTTTGTGACTTGTGTGCAGTGTGGCTGCACGTGCATCAACAAAGGAGCAGCGCCAAGCGTGCGCCTGTGTCCCATAAGTAAAGAGCCGGCTGGCTCATTTCTTAAAGGGTGGTGTAACCCACAAAGTGCACTACTCTCCAGCAAAAATAAAAAAATATTTTCTGTGTTTGTGTGCGCTTTAGCCGCACGTATATATCAATATAACATAAATGGAGGACCAAACTTTCTCTGATAAAAATAAAATAGGGAAAGATCAAGAACCACTTCCTCCTAGTGCTGTTGCTGCTGCTGGGAGTTGTTCATCATCCCAGAGAGGAAGTAGGAAAACCACCACTTTTACTAAACAATTTACCCTCCAGCGATGAGGATGAAGTACAACAGCAGTCATCCTGAAGCAAAACGTATAACTGAGGCCTTGACTGCTGTGTTGGTGTTAGACGTGGGTCCGGTATCCACCATTAGTGCAGTGGGATTTAGACAATTGATGGAGGTAGTGTGTCCCCGGTTCCAAATCCCGTCTAGATTCCACCTGCATCCTCAAAGCAGCAGCGACAAGCGTGCGTCTGTCTGTTAAAGGGTGGTGTAACCCTCAAAGTGCGCTCCACAAACAATAAAAAAATTCTTTTTTTTTTTTCTGTCTTTGTGAAATGTGTGGGCTGTAGCCGCACCTGCATCCTTAAAGCAGCAGCGACAAGCGTGCGTCTGTCTGTTAAAGGGTGGTGTAACCCTCAAAGTGCGCTCCACAAACAATAAAAATATTCTTTTCTTTTCTGTCTTTGTGAATTGTGTGGGCTGTAGCCGCACCTGCATCCTCAAAGCAGCAGCGACAAGCGTGCATCTGTCTGTTAAAGGGTGGTGTAACCCTCAAAGTGCGCTCCACAAACAATAAAAAAATTCTTATTTTTTTTTCTGTCTTTGTGAAATGTGTGGGCTGTAGCCGCACCTGCATCCTTAAAGCAGCAGCGACAAGCGTGCGTCTGTCTGTTAAAGGGTGGTGTAACCCTCAAAGTGCGCTCCACAAACAATAAAAATATTCTTTTTTTTTCTGTCTTTGTGAATTGTGTGGGCTGTAGCCGCACTTGCATCCTCAAAGCAGCAGCGACAAGAGTGCGTCTGTCTGTTAAAGGGTGGTGTAACCCTCAAAGTGTGCTCCACAAACAATAAAAATATTCTTCTTTTTTTTTCTGTCTTTGTGAAATGTGTGGGCTGTAGCCGCACCTGCATCCTTAAAGCAGCAGCGACAAGCATGCGTCTGTCTGTTAAAGGGTGGTGTAACCCTCAAAGTGCGCTCCACAAACAATAAAAATATTATTTTTTTTCTGTCTTTGTGAATTGTGTGGGCTGTAGCCGCACTTGCATCCTCAAAGCAGCAGCGACAAGTGTGCGTCTGTCTGTTAAAGGGTGGTGTAACCCTCAAAGTGCTCCAAAAAATAAAAAATATTTTTTTTATGTGTTTGTGACTTGAGTGCGATGTAGCCGCACGTGCAGCAACACAGTAGCAGCGCCAAGCGTGCACCTGTGTCATAAGTCAAGGGCCGGTTTGGACATCTGGTCCGGACTGTAGGACGTGCCAACAATTTCTGACAAGTCTACTGTCACTGCATATGATACTGTCCTCAAAGCAGCAGCGACAAGCGTGCGTCTGTCTGTTAAAGGGTGGTGTAACCCTCAAAGTGCGCTCCACAAACAATAAAAAAATTCTTTTTTTTTTCTGTCTTTGTGAAATGTGTGGGCTGTAGCCGCACCTGCATCCTTAAAGCAGCAGCGACAAGCGTGCGTCTGTCTGTTAAAGGGTGGTGTAACCCTCAAAGTGCGCTCCACAAACAATTAAAAAATTCTTATTTTTTTTTCTGTCTTTGTGAAATGTGTGGGCTGTAGCCGCACCTGCATCCTTAAAGCAGCAGCGACAAGCATGCGTCTGTCTGTTAAAGGGTGGTGTAATCTTTCTTGAGAGATTGTAGGTCCTGCGCAAGTGGTGTAGATGGTACTGCTTGCCACAGGTATGCTGCTGCACTGGGGGATGCCTGACCTCATCCAGTGGGTAAATACAGAGAAACGTGGGGACCAGATGCTGCGCACAACCTATTTCCTGAACTCTGTATATTCTAAATATATTCTAAAGTAGTAGAACCCAAAATGATGAGAGGGTACCAACTAAGAAACAAATGTTGCTTTTACTGATAAAAGTTTCACAATAATAGTCACTACAATTGTAATGCAATATAATATGGTGCCTGTAAACCATTGGTTATACACCAACAGATTAAACAAACACAGGACTTACAGCATACCACCGAGGTACCCCTTTGGAACTAGCGGGACACCGCTAGATCTCCCTGACTAAACACTATACTTTAACCATCTCTATCATATTGACTATTCAGTTGGCGGCATCTAAGGTTGAGACCAGTACCAGTGCCTATTCACAAATAGATCGGCACATTTGCTATTTATATTTTGTCTACATTTGTCTATATTTTGTTTATTTTTGTTTATATTTGTTTACTTTTCCTTCTGACAATTTTGACATATTGCAGCATTGTCCATTGTGTTTATTTGTTTGTTTAATCTGTTGGTGTATAACCAATGGTTTACAGGCACCATATTATATTGCATTACAATTCTAGTGACTATTATTGTGAAACTTTTATCAGTAAAAGCAACATTTGTTTCTTAGTTGGTACCCTGTCATCATTTTGGGTTCTACTACTTTAGAATATATTTAGAATATACAAAGGGTGGTGTAACCCTCAAAGTGCGCTCCACAAACAATAAAAAAATTCTTATTTTTTTTTCTGTCTTTGTGAAATGTGTGGGCTGTAGCCGCACCTGCATCCTTAAAGCAGCAGCGACAAGCGTGCGTCTGTCTGTTAAAGGGTGGTGACACCCTCAAAGTGTGCTCCACAAACAATAAAAATATTCTTCTTTTATTTTCTGTCTTTGTGAAATGTGTGGGCTGTAGCCGCACCTGCATCCTTAAAGCAGCAGCGACAAGCGTGCGTCTGTCTGTTAAAGGATTACATCGGTGACAGCATCCAAGTAGGCATGTCAGACAGTCCGTACCTGTACTGGCAGGAAAAAGAAGCAATTTGGAGGTCCCTGTACAAACTGGCTCTATTTTACCTGAGTTGCCCCCCCTCCAGTGTGTACTCCGAAAGAGTGTTTAGTGCAGCCGGGAACCTTGTCAGCAAAAGGCGTAGGAGGTTGCTTCCACAAAATGTGGAGAAGATGATGTTCATAAAATGAATTATCAACTCTTCCAGGGAGACCAGCCTCCAGAACGTACAGAGGGACCTGTGGTTGTGGATTCCAGCGGGGACGAATTAATACTCTGTGAGGATGAGGATGTACACAATACTGAAGAGGGTGAGGAATCGGAGGATGAGGACGACATCTTGCCTCCGTAGAGCCAGTTTGTGCAGGGACAGATTAATTGCCAGCTTGTTTTGTGGGGGCCCAAACGAACCAATCATTTCAGCCACAGTCGTGTGGCAGACCCTGGCGCTGAAATGTTTGGTTTGTTAAAGTGTGCATGTCCTGTTTATACAACATAAGGGTGGGTGGGAGGACAATTCCATCTTGCACCTCTATTTTTTTCTTTGAATTATGTACTGTTTGGGGCCTAGTTTTTCAAACTGCCATCCTGTCTGCCACTGCAGTGTCACTCCTAGATGGACCATGTGTTTGTGCCGCCCACTCGTATCTCTTAGCATAGTCATCCAGCTACCTCGGTGCAACCTTTTGGATATAAAAACACTATTGTGAGGTGTGAGGTGTTCAGAATAGACTGGAAATGAGTGGAAATTAAGGTTATTGAGGTTAATAATAGCATAGGAGCAGAAAAACACACAAATTCTGTGATTTTAGCTGTTTTTATGCTTTTTTAAAAAAAAATACAGATCCAAAACACAAAACTCAGAACCCAAAACACGGAAGGGTGGTTTTGGCAAAACCAATCCAGATCCAAAACACAAAGAAAGATCCAGATCCAAAACCAAAACACAAAACACGAAAAGTGGCCGGTGCACACCCCTAATATATATATATGCATACATTCACACACATATATATATATATATATATATATATACTGTATACAACCAGGTAAAGGCAGCATGGTGAAATGGGCCCCTAGCTGCAGTGAGCAGGGGGTTAGGTGTGAGGCAACCAGGTGTAAGGTGTACACACACATATTATATATATATATATACACATATTATATATATATATATATATATATATTATATAATAAACATATCTATATGCACATTTGCTATATATATAAATATATATATATATATATATATATATATATATATATATATAGGCAGCAGTGGCAGCGGCACTCCTCGGTAAAGAATATGACACTGGTTACAAAGAACCTAATTTACTTCTTCAACGTTTCAATCACAATAATGATTTTCATCAGGAAGACAATACTAAGCAATGAGACACTTACCTAAATAACATCTAAGGAAACACCACGAGTGCGGCTGGCTCCATCCGTCTACAGGGGGCGTCTGACGTCATCGCATAGCACTACGCAGCTAGCGCGGCATCAGCGAACCCGTTACTAAGGAAACCAGAAAACAATTGTGACATAATAATACCGACACCAATAACTCAAAATAACATAAGATCATAGCGGCGATATAACTTAAGGGGATCAGAAAGCAATAACAGTGACCTAACTAATAATGGCTTGGTATAATTCCAAGTATAGAAGAAAAACAATAAGAAGCTGTCAAATAAAGACTACATGTGCAGCGTACAACACTATAAGGGAATAAATGAATATGAGTATCTATATGAGTAACGGAGAACATAATTAATTAAAGCAAGATAAGGATAATGTCTCATTCAAACCATTCGGCTGTATGGTATTGAGACGATGTATCCAAAATGCTTCTCTTTGCAGAAGCTTACGGGCCCTATCACCTCCTCTATGATTGTCAGGAACCTGATCAATCATTTTATATCTTAAGGTAGATAGATTATGTCTATGCAGACGGAAATGTCGGGCCACCGGCTGATCATTGGCCTTACCACTGAGGGCTAGTCTAATGGTAGACCTATGAAGGGCCATTCTCTCACGGAACTGTCCAGTTGTTTTGCCGATGCATAATAAGCCGCAGGGACAACGAACAAAGTAAACTACATACTGGCTAGTACAAGTCAGTACATTGTTTATCCTGTATCTATGTCCCGTGTGTGGATGGACAAAACTGTCACCCGTTTCCAGGTATCCACAGGTCGTGCAGCCCAGATATTTATAGTTGCCCGGTTTTTTGGTCAAGAAATGTGTAACGGGGGTACCACCAAAACTAGTGATGTCATTGTGTACCAACCAGTCACGAATGTTTTTACCCCTTTTGTAGCAGGGCAACAACGAAGTGTTTTTCAAACTTTTAAGACTCTGGTCTTTGTTGATCATCGGCCAGAAACGTTTGGCTGTGCTAATTATGTGTTCACTTGCCGTATTGAAACTGTTAACCCACACCAATTTGTTATCACTGCGATTCTTTTGAACATTAGGCAAAATCTCCTTTGGAGTAGCCAACGCTCTTGTTCTGGCTTTTGTTAACAGTTGTCTGGAATAACCCCTATCCTCAAATTTCTTAGTCATGATGTCAAGTTCCCTTGACTCATCTTCAGGGTCACTACATATCCTGTGTATCCTCAAAAACTGCGAATAAGGCAGTCCCTTTTTGAGGTTACCTGGATGAAAGCTTGTGGATAATAACAGGGTATTCCTGTCAGTAGGTTTTCTATAAATAGTTGTCTGGAGTACCCCTTCCTTGAGTCTGACTAAGACATCCAGAAAATGAACCTCGTTGGCATATGTAAACTTAATATCACTGTCTAGTGTATTAATGTTTGTCATCATTTGTATAAAATCTTCCTTACTGCCAAGCCTTATCTTGCTTTAATTAATTATGTTCTCCGTTACTCATATAGACACTCATATTCATTTATTCCCTTATAGTGTTGTACGCTGCACATGTAGTCTTTATTTGACAGCTTCTTATTGTTTTTCTTCTATACTTGGAATTATACCAAGCCATTATTAGTTAGGTCACTGTTATTGCTTTCTGATCCCCTTAAGTTATATCGCCGCTATGATCTTATGTTATTTTTAGTTATTGGTGCCGGTATTATTATGTCACAATTGTTTTCTGGTTTCCTTAGTAACGGGTTCGCTGATGCCGCGCTAGCTGCGTAGTGCTATGCGATGACGTCAGACGCCCCCTGTAGACGGATGGAGCCAGCCGCACTCGTGGTGTTTCCTTAGATGTTATTTAGGTAAGTGTCTCTTTGCTTAGTATTGTCTTCCTGATGAAAATCATTATTGTGATTGAAACGTTGAAGAAGTAATTTAGGTTCTTTGTAACCAGTGTCATATTCTTTACCGAGGAGTGCCGCTGCCACTGCTGCCTGTTTTGTGATTATCTGCAGAGGGCACCCACCTATACATGAGAGGAAGAGTGCCAAGCGGTTGTTGTGTATATATATATATACACTGTATATAAACAGGTAAAAGCAGAATGGGTGAATAAATTGGAAACTAGGGGCCTGATTCAGACCCACTCGCAAGCGGCTGTCCACTCGCAAGTGGGTCGATGTTGTGCACTGCGCATGCGCACGACGGCGGGAGCTCCGTCGTGCGCATGCGCCAGACGCGACGAGCGAAGGACTTTCCTTCGCTCGTTGTGTCTGATCAAAGGGGGCGTGCTGTCGATGTTGATTGACAGCACACCCCCTTTGGTGGGCGTGCCGGGGGCGTGCCTCCCTGACGGGGGCGTTCCCAAGGGAACGCCTACCGTCAGAAGCCGGCCAACTGACATCACTAGTGATGTCAGTGGGAGTGATTTTGGCTCTGATAGAGCCAAAATCACTCCGGGCCTTGCGGTTGAAAACCTCAACCGCAGGCTCCGGCACGCAGTAGCGATGGTCGCGATGGTCAAGACCTTCGCGGCCATCAAACTGCACGCTCGTATAGGCTGTGGGTGGTGACCCACAGCTATACGAGCGTCCAGGAGGACGCTCCATAATTATGGAGGCCGGCCCTCATTCAGAGTGTGCGCTCTGCTCAGAGCGTACGGCTCTGAATGAGGGCCTAGGTCCAGTGAGCTGGAGGTTAGGTGTGAGGCAGTCATGTAGGAGGTATAAGGCACTGAGGTGGGAGGTGTCACCAGCAGTGTTGGGCAGCAATCACTTCTCCTCCCCCTCTCAGATAGAGACACAGTTACTTACTGACACTGACTGAGGTCACTTCTCCGAATGGGAGGATGTAGCAGCCGCGGATGTGAGCCGATCCGGCAGACTGAGGTGAGCCTGTCCTGCCGGCTGATGTGAGCCGGCCAGACAGGGAGCCCGGCAGAGGACCGGACGGCCCTAATGCTACACAGTTGTACCGGCCCGGGGGGCAGGTGGCACCCTGACCCCCGGCCCAGCCCGCCACTGAGTGCTGCGATGGCATAGCGATCACAGTGGATTAGCATATCATCGCAGGGAGTCTGTGTGCGTAATTGCTATTACAATCACAGTTGCGATCCATAATGAATCAAGCCCTCTGTGTGTAACCAAAACATACACTTACCTCTCCAAAAAAAAACCCTCCCCACAGCGCATTATGTATGTCAATCCCAGGACATGCCATCCACGATTCTTATGTAAATAATATAATTACCTCTTTTCTATAATTCGATAGTAAATTATAGTCTATTTATTATTGTAGCCTCTAGTTCTGATCCCTATAATCCTTTTATATTCAGCAATAGTTTTCTTGTCAATACTGTGGAGGTGCGGTTATTATTATGATTATTATTTTTTATTTGTGAGTAGCCATATTGAGGATTACACGACCTGCATAAACCAAATACAGACAAAACAAATACACACGTGTGTCCATTTGGCAAAATACATTTGTGACATCAATTCAGGCTATGACATCATTGGGGCCTGGCCTGAACACGATACAAAATCTGACTGGGAGAAGGAAGATAGGGAGCAGACCTCAGATTTCTCATAGTTTGCACAGATGAAGATAACTAAACATATGCCCAAGTTGTCCTAATTTCTCTGAGACAGTCCTGATTTGCAAAAGGGACCTGACTTCCTATGGGTATCGTATGGTTGATCTGGGAGGTGACCTAATTTATCCATTACTTTCAATTGGGAGAGTTGACAAGTATGACTTAAGCAAGTACCATGTTTCAACATTTAAAGTTCTTTAATAGAAAAAACATGAGGTTATATACTAAAAGCATTCACTGAATTTAGGAATATATTTGTTACTAAACAATAACTAATCAGCCATTTGCTTTTGTTGTATCATTTGCACTAGACAGGTACAAACTAATTTATGATTGGTTACTCTACTTGCTTAAATGTGTACCCAAATGTATTTTTTGTAAAATAAACCTCTATAGCAAACCCTCTGCTTATCTAATGATTTGTTTTGATTACGCTGTAGTTTTTCTAGGTATAATTACTATTAACACTAAAATAAACAAGTTTCACACATTCCAGTATCCAGAGCCGGCCCTAGGCATAGACAAACTAAGCAAATGCCTAGGGGCACACAAGCCCATTTAGGGCCGGGAGAGGTTTGGGGTGGGTCGGTCGGGGCACCTGTTGCTGGCTGGGCAGAGATTCTGGAAGCTGTTACTGTCACTGCGCAGCGTGCATGATCGGAGCTCAGCTGACCGCTCCAATTGGGCCTGGCAGCAGCAAACATTGAGCTGGTAGTGGCGGTTTGCGGGGATGAGGCACCTGGACGATGGCTAGTGGTCAGCGCGGGTGCTGTGCTGGGAGAGGGTTGCTGTGCTGGGTGAGGGGTGCTGTGCTGGGGCAGGGGTGCTGGGTGAGGGGTACTGTGCTGTGATCTGTGCTGGTAGAAGGGTGCTGTGATGGGTGATGTGTGCTGTCCTGTGATCTGTGCTGGGTGAGGGGTCCTGGGAGTGCAACCCAATAGGGAGGGGCCAAGGCACAGTGAGACCACGCCCCTCCTGTGAGGCCACACACTTTTTCAGGATCCTATGGGGGGCACCACCCAAAATTTTGACTAGCGCTGACTCTGCCAGTATCTAAATTAGTAGATATGTTTGTATTTGGAGGTAGAGTTTTATCAGAATGTGATATTTGCAGTTTAGTACTGTTTACATTGCTGTGTGATTGATCCCATAATAGAATATCCAGCTTGTTTATTTTCAAAAGTAGGTTAGCAATGTTTTCCATACTAGTAGTCCTCTTATTGGACAGGTTGCATCATTTTGTATGCGATGCATCCCATCACTGATCACAAGCATAGCAGCGTAATGCCATATGCTTGTACACTTGGGTCACTAGGGGAGTGGGCGGGCTCCTCTGGGTGACACCATCCAAGGGGGTGACACCAAAATAGCAGAGCTGCTGTGCTACATTGGTGTCACCCCATCGGATGGTGTCACTGAGCAGCCACAATGCAGAGAGAGGCAAGGGAGAGGCTGTGGGCTGCCCCCAACAGCTGCGCGGACGGTAAGCGAGAGGAGTCCTGCCAGCCACGCCAGGTGTCACCAAAGTAAGTGTCTGCTGCTGTGCTAGTACAATTGTGGGTAAAATCGCAAAGGACAGTTCTCAAGATACCGTAAGTGTCCTTTGTGTCCTATGACCCTGGAGTCCTTCTGCACATGTGCGGCCGTTGGCCTGTGCATGCACGAGCCGAGGGGGACACTGGGAGGAATCCCAGTTCTCTCAGGGATTGCGATAGAAAGCCCATAGGCTTCTATTAGGTAACGCCATCTTTGGATGGCGTTGCGTATCGAGTCCAAGCTCAAGAAAGTTTTGCTTTCTGGAGCTTGATGCATATGGGGAATGTGGCCAGGTTTGATCGCACTTTTGGTGTTGGTGCATCCTGCCCATTGACTTTAATTGTGTACCCACTAACTACTAACTTGATATTGATTGCCTTAAGCTTCATTTTGAGTGGTCCCCACATATCACCAGAAAACCTGGGCCTGTCTACTAATGTGATATTAGCGCTGGGATGCGCATCATTAGTTGTCTGGCTTAGGGATTAAGCAGCTACATTTGGTGACATAAAATTTTCACAATAAATACTCCTTTCCCAAATGAGTGAAAAATAAGCTTCTGCTTGCTAATACTCATTTATTTATACCGTACCCATCATATTGCACAGTGCTGCTCATTATGTTTTGGGCACTACTAGTGAAATTAATACAGTATATAAAACACTATTGATTTCATATGGAAAATATATGTATTCTAATAAACAGTATTTTCTTTACTGTAAATATAATGAATTTAATAAGCTACCTCACACTTCTCTGGTCTTTACCCTATGTAACCTATGGAAAGTACTTGATGTTCTTGAATAACTGATTTTGGCATGAACGTGTTTGCATGCCACTAGAAAATTCCTTAAATATATAGTCCAATTACAAATGACATGTGTTGGAATTGGGGTACCTGAGACTAGTTTGTATATTCATTTTTTTTAAATTTATTGACTGTTCCAGTATATGATTGGTACATTTATCTATACTCACACTTTAGCCTCAATAATTCTCTTTTCTTATCACCACGTATCCAGGCAATAAGAAATTAATTGTTGGGGCAAAGTGTCAAAGAACACATAGGAGTCAGCCCCTGTGAAGTGTAGAAAGTAAAGAGATTGCTTATGCAATAACTTCCGGGATGGGACCTGGTATTCTTACTGCACATGTGCGATCATCGAAAATGGAGGGACCACAACAGATATCTCCAATATCTGCTGTGGTAACCCCTTCATACATACAGGGGATACTTCACTTTGTATGAATCCTCCAGCCAGGGGTGTATCTAGGGGTCTGAGCGCCCCTGGCAAAGTAATGGACTTGCGCCCCCCTCCCCCCATATTTTCTTTCTCCCCAGCCATCCCTCTTCTGTGTCCCCAGCCACATATTCCTTTGTCATTCCTCCCCTGTAACCCATCCTCCCTCTATGACATCTCACGTCTCCCCCAACCTGCCCCATAACATATTTCTCCCTGTAGTGTACAAGTGATTATATTTAGCCTAAATATAATCACTTGTACATCACATACTAAAACAAATCATCAAATCCCAATAAATTACAGGCTTCATGACTTACCTTCTGGAAGAAAGATACTTCTGGCTGCATCTTCCGGATTGGTTAGCCAGCACTGCTCCTCATGCGCCACAGCTCTCCCATGCGGCGCGGCAGGTGTGACGTCACGCTTGCTGACATACTTTATTGAAAAAGGGGACTGAAGGGGACAAGTGGAAGCTGACTATCTGCAATCAAACAGGTAGTCAGCACGGCATGCAGGTTGGAGCGGGCCCCCTCTTCACCCGAGGAGGGCATAGTGCGGGCAGCTGCAGCGGGCCCCTCTTCACCCGAGGAGAGCATAGTGCGGGCGGCAGGAGAGGACCCCCTCTTCACGCATGGAGGAAGTAGCGCAGGCAGTAGCAGCGGGCTCCCTCTTCAGTCATGTTGTAGCCCAGGCGGCAGACAGTAGGAGCGGGCTCCCACTTTACTCATGGAGGGACTGGGAGTAGCACCAGCGGTAGGGGCAGGCTCCCTCTTCACTTAAGTGGGCAGTAGCAGCCTAGCAGGAGTGTAATCACAGCCTGATTGTACCCCTTGGCCGCAGATGGCACCACCGGATGGCACCCCCCCTCGGCTGGCGCCCCTGGCGAGTGCCATCCTGGCCATACGCCCCTGCCTCCAGCAACAGCCATTATTAGAGGATTTCCAGTAAAATATTGTTAATAAAAAGGCCCCTTAAAACTGCATTATGAACATATCAGAACAAAAATTCTAGCTCTAAAAGACTTTTTAGAAATGCAAGTTGAGCGGAAGAAATGTTACTGAATAGCTTCTTTGTCACCATTACTAGCGTTCTTCATAAATATGGCTGATTTTTAAAAAATGTGTATTTTTTTTTTTCTGGCTGAAAACATGGCAAATGTATGTTTAAAAGGTAAAAAAAAAAAATCTGTACTTATTTTGTCAAATTCAAATAATATTGTCTTTTATATGGATTTTTAACAGTTAAATATCCTATCCTGAAGGAAATTCAAAACCCACATCAAATCCAAGAAATATATTATCCCTTTAATGTGAACTAGTCAGAATAAATATATTTTTCTATCTCTGTGATTCTACCATAAAAGAAATTCCAGGAATGTGGCTACTGGATGACAAAGGGCTTTGAAGCAGAAATATGATTTTAAAGTTAAAACTAATTCAGATATTACAATAAGATCAGCCAGATTCATGAGTAACTTTAAGGCGAATCACTACTAGACCTACATAATAATAAGTAACGTCAGTGCTTTTGAAAAATAACTACATAGTTTTGGTTCTGCAATCTATATGATCAGCTCAACTATGCAGAGTCAAAGGACAGCAGAAGAATGTTTAACATATAAATAAGGAAAGACTATTACAAACACTAAGACAGTTTGATATGACTTAGAGACAACTAATAAATTGCTGCCCAAAGCCATGATGTCTGTGTTCTAACTTTAACTGTGACTATTGGAGTTGTTGGAAGAACCTTATTAAATGGAAGGGCTAAAGTTCATCCACGTGAGTGTTTTTTTTTCTTTTTTTTTAACTGTGTATTAAACTGAAAATATCAGGAGAAAATCAGTGGAGAAATAGTTTGGCATGTCACATCACCTCTATTGCCTTCAGGGAGAGCTGTGATATATGTGGCTTAGATGATGCCACATGACTGGTAATGACTGGCCACGTGCATATCATATAAGAAAATCATTGTGTGAACAAGATTGAAACACACTAAATCAATGTAAACAGCATCATATTGGAAGGTAACAGAGAGGCCTATTTACTAAGCCTTGGATGGAGGTAAAGTGAATGGAGATAAAGTACCAGCCAATCAGCTCCTAACTGCCATGTCACAGGCTGTGTTTGAAAAATGACAGGAGCTGGTTGGCTGGTACTTTATCTACGTCCACTTTATCTCCATTCAAGGCTTAGTAAATAGACCCCAAAGTACCAGCCAATCAGCTCCTGTCATTTTTCAAATGCATCCTGTGACATGGCAGTTTAGGAGCTGATTGGCTGGTAGTTTTTCTCCATTAACTTTATCTCCATCCAAGGCTTAGTAAATAGACCCCAGAGTATTGCTTTGTGTAAAGGGCTTACAGTTAGTTTATCAAAATCAAAAATTATATTAATGAGAAGTGACAGCATTCACCAGAGAGCAGCAGGGAAGTGTGATAAGCACTGGCTGCTATCAATGGAAAGCAAACCTTTTACTTACAGAATATACAATGCTACTCTGTCCAGCTGCTGAACTCTCCCCTGGAGTTGTTATATTGTTACATTACTTAGCTTTATGTACTGAATGAAACAGGCAACAATTTGTAGATCAATTGGCTGTGTGTTAATAGCCAAAAGGAATATCCAAATGGCATTATGGTGAGTGTGACACCATTGTTTTATCTAATCAGGCCTGAAAGCATGAAATTATAACATGTGTTTGTACTTTCCTGGAATTAGGAGACCGTTTCTTCAAATTGGTTCAATTCAATCAATACTCTGTGGAAATCTTTGCATTATTTCTCCAGAGATTTGTAAATTTGTATTCGTAGCCTGCATGGCTGTAATAATTACACATATATGGTCCAAAACTGAGGGACCAATTCTGCTCAGACAGTTGGTTAATGGGACAAAACATTGCAGAGACAAATCTAATGAACTTGGGATTCTTATACTGTCAGCACCATGATATTACTTGGCCACACATGAGCTGATCCTGCCACACTGTGCTGTGCAGCCAATATCACTGCAATTACTACATGTTGCAATAATGATCCCATTGTTATAGGGCACTGTTGTCGATTTTGGGCCACACATTGATGTGTGTGAAATAACACTTGCATGTAGTTATAAATAGAAAAACTGCAGTTCTATGTAGGAGTACATGGCTGAACATACAAGTCCCAGGAACTTCCTATGTTTGGTACAGCTCTCAGAGATCAATGCAAAACCCTGAAATGCATAATGAGATGCACAACTCTAGACACACTGTTGCCCTTTATTTATTGCGATGGTGCACTGTGCCAGAATTAAGCAACTCCTCTAACACTCCCATTTTTGCCATTGTTAAAATAAAAATGTGCAACTTGTCCATGAAACAATAAGAACTTAAAAATATGATTGTGTGAAATGTAAAAGCAATACAGCTATATACCTTCATAAGAATAAGACTCTGATGTATGTATTAGAGCAGTGGTCTCCAACATGTAGCTCGCGAGCCACCAGTAGCTCGTGGTCTTAATTTTGGTTGCTCACCTAGCTGCTGTACTGCTGAGTCCACTAGGATGAAGTGACCTCTGAAGTGTGCTCCCCATGGCATTGACGCCATGGGTGGAGCCACAGGGAAGCAAGTCAGGTGATTTCCGCAGCCTCTATAGCAACTACCTGATATGTGCTTCCCCGTGGTTCCACCCACGGCGTTTACGCTATGGTGGAGTGAGTGACTCCTTTTTATTTTCTATTAATTTTTTTTTTAATTAAATTACCTTTAATTGTTCCGTTATTAGCCAGATTTTTTTTCTACAATTATAGTAGCTCTTCAGGAGGTTTCATTTTTCTAAAGTAGCTCACACCTCAATTAACGTTGGAGATCACTGTATTAGAGTATGTATGTATTAGCAGAGCTGGATGAACATAGAGGGCTGATGGTTTGGTTATGGTTATGCAGCTGCATGTCCCATTCAGAGGTAGGCCCATTGTATATACACACAGACACCTGCCAAAAGTCTCTATCACCACCTATCACCACTTCTCTTCTTTAACAAAGGGTTATCTTACCTACTTTCTACATTTAATCACCATTCCCATTGACCACTATGGGGACGACAGCTTAGCTCAATTTATCATGATGTAAAACACTAGGCTTTACACCACCAGATAACGCCATCTTGAGAAGCTTTGCTGGATACCTTCTGGGTCATAGTTCTATGACCCTGGCTGTACATTTCACTAGAACCCTTCTCGTGCCATGCTCTCATTGAGTGGCTACATTCCTTCAGTGGAACGCATTGGGCCCTTTTATTCACAGCAAGTGAGGCCACACACCACACATCATGACTACATCCACCTTTATACCAGGACCTGACACTGTTCATGGTGGCCCTGTGTACAAATCACACGACTTTTAAGTTGGAACAAAAAGGTTTTTCCTAAAGATCTGTTTTATTTTATCTTATAAAAAAAATTTATGTTTGTAAAAAGCATTCTGCTATTGATTTCTCCCATACATGAAATCTCTAACGCTCTAGATAAGGATTTGAAGCACAAAGGCTTTTCATGTTATGAGATGTTGAGATGTTGGCTAATTGGCAGAATGTGATTTGTAAACAGTTTTAGTTGTGAAAGGGAAGACAAGATATGTTACTCTAAAGGCATTTGCTGCATATCCTGACACTGTGTCCCCTCTAGACATGACATAAATAAGTCTAAGAGGCAGTCTACAGTCCCTAGTGAAGTACAGTACATTGTAACAAAGCAGGGAAGTACAAAGCTGCTTTATTTACAGAGACTACGTGACAGTCCTGACAGTGATAAAATATTATTGCTCCTTTGTGCTGAGAACTGGGACCATCACTTTGTGACACTGGGAGAGCGGAATGTCTAGTGGCTTCAACTGTAGGAACTCTATAAAGGACAACCCCAAATTAATAATTGCGGGTTTTCTTAACCACATGTCATTGGTGCAACAGGTGTTTTTTAACTTGATCGGAATATTGTTATTGCTATCAATCGCATGGGCCTATTTGTAACTTATATATTGCAGCTCTTTTAGATAACATTTATGAGACCATTTGACTTTGGTGTGCAGTGGTAACTATAATTATCTATCACTGCAGCAATTCATAACGATGTGCCACCACCATTTACTGTGCTGGGAGCCCAAGCAAACATCCTACTACTTAGCAAGTGTATTTCTCCCTTCCGCTGACAGTGATGTGCATAGTAATTTGATCTGGCATGGCAGGGATACTGCAATGCTCTCCGGTTTTGCTGGTCCCAATTGCCGGGTATAGCTAATGCCATCCTGAGACAGTGATAGCTAGCAGCCAAAAGCTAATCTTTTCATTGCATGTTAAATCAACTTAGGCCGCTATGCCCATTAGAGGTCTATAGAGACAGCTGTAAGCTGCACAATATAGATTAATACCTTGATAAATTGTGTGAAACAGTGACATAGCCTAGAAATGAGGCTCATTCATAAATAAACCATTTAGTAATTTACATTCGTACATGCCCCTGTGGTGCTTACAAATCAAACCCCTGACCCCAGCACTCAGGGGCAACAATGTTAACCACTCTACCTCCGTTCTGACCTATGTCAGACTGTTGCTTCGATTTTTCCCTATATTATGATAATTCTACTGCTAAACAAAATTGCAAGGTCCTTGTGATAATTCTGAAAACATCTTGACTAGAAATATAGGCTGATGCTGCGTTATTTTTGTACAAGGCAATAAGGAACTGTTGCTTGCTGAGAACATAAGGGAACTGTTGCTTGCTGAGAACATGAGTATACATCGAATGGTGAGTTTACATTGCGTGCGGGCCAAAATGACTGCTTATCCTGATCAATATCTCATTGTCATCTATCAGACCTCAATTGGCAGTGCTGGATAATACAATTTGATGATTATGTGACCTAACAATGTGTGCCCAAAGACCTTGACACAGTACTAATGGGTCAGGTCTTCCAGATGTATCAACATATGCAGAGTAAATTTGGTCAGAAATCCAGTGGCAGTTACCATACCTGGTCTATGCGAACAAACTGAGTTGTTAACAAAACAGCTTATTTTTTATCTTAAATCACAAGTTTATCATTCAGCAAAGCTGTTGGCATAAGGCAGTATAGCACAAATGTTGTGCTGAGTTCTTTAATTAAAATGAATGCACTGGAAATATCTAACATCTCCAACTGTTAACAACACAGAACCCAACCCGCAACTGTCTATGCAAATTGTGCATGTGATAAATTGAGGTCTTGGTGACCTGGCAATATAATGTATATGTAGCTTGGTGATTGATACATCCTTTGTTGAAGAGCCTGTAATTCAATTAATTTCACTGACGGTAATTACAACAGGGAATATTTATGAAGGCCACAAAGTGAATTCAATGAACCGCATGTGAATGTCAGCATGCCCACCATGGAATAAACTGTCCTTGCCTATTTATACTTGATTTCCTTGGCAGCTCTTCTGAAAATTAAAAAAAAGTTCTTGTCATTCTAATGTAGAACACATTAAAATATATTAGTGTAAATTATGAAACGGGTTGCAGGTTTTTTGCCATCTCCATCATAACTTTATTTATTAAAAAAGTGTTAGCTTCGTGCCCTAGTTCATTGCTTGAATATGAAAAGCACATTTTCTAGAGTAGGTGTACTGCCATAGAAAAGTGCAAACTAGCAAACATGAACTACTACTTTAATTTCACTTTTCTGTTTCTATGTCATAATTAGAGTAAACCCCATTATTATTATTAACTTTTATTTGTAAGATTGCGCGCCACTATGTGTATGCAGTGCCATACAAGGTATATTTAGAAAACAGTAACAGGGTATCTGAGTGTAAATATCATACTTAGAGACTGCTTTTAGGCTTCTTTATTCATCATTTCCCCAATCAGGTAGAACAAAATCAATCAATATGAGATTGTATAGAGATTTATACAATAATCCCACAATGAACTAGTCAGGTGTATGAACTTTGTTTCATAAACAATTGCATTTGACCCTACTGTATCCAACTACATTTTTTTGCTATTGGTTCTTTAACATCACTACTCTGTACTGTTGGAGGACCTTGTTTCTTCCAAGATCTAACTCTCAGTCTCTGGCCTTCTTTTGTCCGCCTTACAATATGACAATTTCCCTTTCTTGAGCTAGGTACACACCTATACAATCGTCTGACAAATCATAAGATTTAGGACCTATTAGTGACATTTTGTAAAAGTGTGTACGCACCCGCAATCATGTTATATGTCAAGAAAATCAGTCACATCTGTAGATCTGGTTTTATGGGAGCCCTAACATTTATGATATGTGATAGAACAATGTCGGGCAAACCTGGAAGTGTGTACACACCATCAATCATTCTGTAAAAATACATCTGCAGATGCTCCAGCAGATGGTTTCAAGAGATGAGGATCACAGAGCGCATGGCAGATTGTAATAGTGTATACGCATGAATCTGCATGTTCATCTGGACTTTTAATTGTAAGCGTAATTGTAAGAAGAAACACATCTCAAGTGTGTGCCTTGCTTTGTGCAGCCCTGACCTCACTAACAAAACCATAAGAGTGGACTGGTTACAATATCAGCATTCTCGCAAACTGAGGAAATCCCAGACAAACACAATTTAACATTTAAAAATAATTAGGGGCTCAGATCCTTGTCTTCAAAAATTTGTTTTAATATGTTCAAAAACATGAGCAAAAATACAAAGGTCTACTTACCTTTGGTCTGACATAGCACTTTTTGAATTTTTGATTCACTAAAAAAGTTTTGGCTATATAAAAGACAGTTTGATGATTTTCAACCATGTCTGAGTTTGTATGTTCTTCCCATCTTTATCTGGGTTTCTTCTGGGTGCTCCAGTTTCCTCCCTCACCCCAAAAACTATCTATATTTATTTTTATTTGGTGAACTGTAAACTTTAGCATGAATGGCAACTTTGAAAAGTAGTGTTAGTGGTGGCCTCGCAGTTCGCCAAATAAAGAAAAAATACTTATTATTAGATATTTCTTAGTGTCTTAAAAAAATTGAAACCACGATTGTTAACGTGAAGAGCAAACATTAGCAAGAAACTTGAATGCGCACAGCAAATGCAAGCGGAAAATTCCAAGCTAGAAGTTTGAATTAGGGTCTTTATATCCAATGGCGTGGTGCCGCTGCATAAAGCACAGAACCCTGCTGGTGGCACCATCGCTACCCCCAGACCCCTGCCTCAGGCTAGCATGGGTGTCATGAATGGTACTCTGCAGCCAGAATCTCTGCAGTGCCGCTCCGAGTGTCCTGAGGCTTCAGACATGCACACTGCAGCTGTTACAGTTCCCAGAGCATCCTGAGGATGCTCCCGTTAGTGCTGTAAATTCCAGCGCTGCTGCCCCGCCCCCCCACATGACATCGTGATGTCATGAGCTCAGGGGGCGTGGCCGGCACAGGGCGCAGAAAAGCCCTGTTGTGGCGTTGATATTTGGGATTTTCGTTTCAACCCAGCTAAACAAGTTTTATACCGCTTTGGAATTGCTAGCATCTTTATTCATAACCAATTGTGTGACACAGAGAAGTTAGCTGGTCAAATTCTGCAATGTCTCAACTACTGGATCTTTTTCTACCCACAATATGTTCTGCAGTTTATTCAAAGCCTACAAAAAGTGCTGCAATTTCATTATTCTGAGTCAAGAAGCTGAATGAACCAGACAATCAGGAGACAAAGGCCCTCATTCAGAGCCGTACGCTCTGAGCAGAGCGCACGCTCTGAATGAGGGCCGGCCTCCATTTTCATGGAGCGTCCTCCTGGACGCTCGTATAGCTGTGGGTCACCACCCACAGGCTATACGAGCGTGCATTGTGATGGTCGCGATGGTCGAGACCATCGCGACCATCGAATTTGCGAGCCGGAGCCTGCGGTTGAGGTTTTCAACCGCAAGCTCCGGAGTGATTTTGGCTCTATCAGAGCCAAAATCACTCCCACTGACATCACTAGTGATGTCAGTGGGCCGGCTTCTGACGGGAGGCGTTCCCGTGGGAATGCCCCCGTCAGGGAGGCACGCCCCCGGCACGCCCACCAAAGGGGGCGTGCTGTCAATCAACATTGACAGCACGCCCCCTTTGATCGGACACAACGAGCGAAGGACTTTCCTTCGCTCGTCGCGTCTGGCGCATGCGCACGACGGAGCTCCCTCCGTCGTGCGCATGCTCAGTGCATAACATCGACCCACTTGCGAGCGGACAGCCGCTCGCGAGTGGGTCTGAATCAGGCCCAAAGTCAATTGATTCCTTTCATTATATATTTACATGTGTGAGAAAAGACAAGGGTGGCAGCAATGTGTGCCTTTTGCTCTATCTTGGAGAGTGCCATAGAACTATGAATTCATGTATAAGACTTAGCAGAAAACTCTTTTGCAGCTTCAGTAAAACCAGCCCCAATGTCCCATCATTACTATGAATTAAGAAAGTCATAAATTAAAAGTTCATTTTGCGGTTGGCCCGCTTGTATACTCTTCCCGAGGTGGCTGGTAGACTACCAAATTTAGCCCATTGATAGCTGTTTTGATTTTGGGCAAGTCACTTTGGACCTAGTAGATTGCTGAACAGAATTATGTATGACATCGTAAAATGAATCACACGCTTACACACAAGTTATTTCATGTGATAATCGATTAGTAAAAAGGACTATGAAAAACGTGTTTTTCCTCTCGATTGTGCAAAGCAGAATTTCCCATTGATTAGAACTCATGGATGATGTCAATAGTTTACTGGCCCATCATACTTGATCAGAGCCTGAGCATGCGAAAGGTCAGGGATGAAAGGAAGGAGTAAATGATCATGCTTAATCTCACTAGCATGGGGCAACAGACTTCTGTTTGCACTTGTCCTTGAAGTTGGAAACAAAAGAAAACTTTCATTGACGTATGCCCCGTCTTTTAAGTCAGTTTATCCTCTTTCACCTCTGAGTAGATGTTATTTTAGTCAATATTCATATTTGAATGCTGATTTAACTGACAAAAATATTTTCTTTACAAACCATATTCAATGATCTCATGAAGAGTACATGCACATATTGTTGAGTTTCCATTGACATATTAATTATTAAATCCAAGTGACTATTTTTTAACTTTCTCTATAATTCTCCTGCATTGGCTAATTTATCTTATTACACTATATGAATTACATTGTACTTAAGACTGTAATGAACATACACTGAATATGGGTTAAACAATCTGGTAGTCTATGGGAAAGTTGTGGTAGTTTCCAAGGGGGGTACAAAATGTTTGACTTTATAAACTTTAAAGTAAATCGAATTGTTTTTAAATCACAGCTTGACCACATTATGCTCAAAATTTTCTAAACTTCATCATTCTTAATTAACAGAAATGAAAAATGTTTAGGATACAAGCTAGAAAGATGATGGTTAATATTTTGAGGGAAGTGCACCATTGGCTCCAATTGTGTTCCTGTATATCTGTATATTAGGCGCAATGCATAGTGATAAAAAATAAGTCATAAATTATATCAAAATTTGGTGGGGAGAGCGGTGGTCTACTCTAGAAGACCCTCTTCATCTACTGCTATTTTGGGCTTGACTGAGGGATAGTGTATTCTCTTTGACTTCCGTTTGGGATTTTAGTTCTAAAATTAAAAGCACTGAGTCTCACTATGCATTTCGCCAGGCCATTAGAGTAGAGCAACGACTTCCAAAGGGGACTGACCAGCATTATCTTTAATCAATAATCCATACTTTTATTATTCATTATAGAACACAATAAATTACTGTAACTTAACTTGAAAAGCAAGATTGCATTACAACATGGCTTCTGCACTGAGGAACATGTTTTAATCATTCATGGGACTGAGCATCGGATTCCGGCACCAGGGCAGATGCAGCAGCAGCAGCAAACTTGGCTGGCACCGGCCGCGAGCCAATCCCGGATAGCATACCAACAGCCAGTTAAAGGAAACAATAGCCTTTGGCATTGGCCATGAGCCAATAGTTGCTCGAAGTCTGTAGCCACAGTGAGAGGTGCAGGGGGTGAGAGAGGGAAGAAGGCAGTGAGAGGTGCAGGGTTTGATATGAAAGCAGGGGATGGAAGGGTAGCAGGGAGTGAGCTGTGCAGGGGGTAAGTAAAAGAGAGACAGACATAGGTGATTAGACACAAAGGAGAGCATGTGGGGTTTAAAATGGTTACCTAGGCTGAAGATATGGGCACATGAGGAGAGTGACAGACAAAATGAAACAGGCAAGAGAAGAGAAAGCAGAAGGGACACTTGGAAGCCAAGGTGAGCAAAGTTTGTTCAACATATCCTACTACCTTGGCCTGCCTAATTATTATCACATTGACCTGGGCCTAATGCCCAGAGGCACTTACAATGGCTTATTGCCAAGGGTCACTCACTCGAGCTGACAACCCATGGTCTAGGAGGATTAAGTAGTAGTGCCCCAAGGCTGCCATGGGGAACTTCGTATAGCTCTTTTGAATTCCACTAATGCAGTTCTCTCCAGTCTTCCACTTTGGCTCCATCGACCTCCATCTGACGCCATCCTCAAAGCACTGCTGCTGAATCTCTATATACTTTTGTTGATCATGGCATCGTCTACCATTTTCTGTGCCGCTAAAGCTCTTACTTTTTCCTTTACTTACTGCTTGATCTCTGCCATCGAACTAACTTCTCCCACTCGGCGTCATCTAATATAAGACGCTAGGAGTGGACAGAGCTATGATTTGGCGAGCCATGATTGGTTCACCGCAGCCGCTCTTGATTGGCTGCTAGTCTCTGAGCCACAGCCCTATTGGACGAACCGGAATCTGTGCAGACTCAAACTCATCTGTATTAGTGCCAACTTGTTCCTCTAGCGCTGTTCCAAGGAGGAAGATGGTGCCCCCCACTGGACCATCTAAAGACGGTAACTGGTGAGAAACCCCAATCTCTGTCCCCATCACTAAGCAGCCCCTCACATCTTTACTCTCCACTCACAACTTAGGATAAAATGGGGTAAAGAATAAGGAGAATGTATACTGCAAGAAAATTGCTACCACTTTCTAGCACAATGATGGCTACATGAGTGGTTATGTGTCCAAGGATGTGTGCTGAATTACAGAAGATGTGTGCTATATTACAGGGCATGTTTGTTTCACTACAGGGCAGTTTGCTGCATTACTGATGGGTGCTGCATTACAGGGCATGTGTGCTGCATTATAAAGGATATGTGCCCAAGAATGTGTGCTGCATTACAGGGGATATGTGACAAATTGCATGAACCTGGTGGAAGGGTGTGAGTTATTATGGGTACACACTGACAGATCAATTGATCGGCCAATGTATCTGCTGCCCGTCGGGAAGTGTGTACCTCCAATATGTCGGTGAACACTGCCGTTCACTGACATATCACATTGGCTGTGCTTCACAGCCGATGGACAGATATGTCTGCAGACATATCAGTCCATTGGCAAGTGTGTATGGGCGGTCTGCAGACCGCCTGTACACACACAGCAGCAGCCGCGAGGAGGGGGGCGGGACACACGGGACCAGAAGGCCCAAGCAGATGATGGCCGTTCAGTGTGTATGAACGACCATCATCTGCAGATATATCTGTCAGGTGTGTACCCACCTTAAGAGGGGTTCATTTACGATGCTAGAAAATAGTATGATGATAAAGCTACTTGTTTTGCTGGTTTCTGAATGGGCTAAAGTGTACTGTATTTCCCATTTTACCATCTGTGCAGACTTGTTTTATAACCATTGCAGATTTTCTTTTACTGTGAAAAAAGCGCATAGTTTGCAAAACTTAAATACCTTGTTCAAAGCACAGCCCCTTTACCCTCATTATCTAACTGTTATATACAGTAACTAGCAAAGTAAAGAAACATCAGGGCTGTCTTACATACAGTATGTTGAATCCTAATGGTCATCTATTTAAAATAAAGTAATTACTCACAGGCTGATGCTAATTAGCTATATTTTCTATTAGAGTGTGTCTGATGGCTCATGTTTCCACAGGAAACCAAGTGAACTGCAGGAGAAACGCTGCACAGAACGTGCTCCCAGCTGTGTCCTCCTCTGACGTCATGGGGGTTACAAACACCAATCTCTCCACACTAGTGGTGTCACCCCCTGTGCTATCAGAAAAGTGATGTAGTTGCAGATTAAGAAGGGGAAATGAGCCATTAGAAACATAGATAAATGTCAGGAACGACCACTTTTATATTAGTGACTGTTAGGGTCTGAGAATTGAAAATGTATTTTGTTAGGTGAAGTGGAATTAGTATTTAACAGATTGAGGGGTCTATTTACTAAGACTCCACAAACCGTGGAGTTAATGCCACTCCTGCTTCGCCTGCTCGTGCTGCAAAGCAGGAGCTGGCTACCGCGGGTATTACTAATAATAGACCTGCCGAGGAGAGTGAACGTTAAGTCACCCCCTCGGCAGTGTAAGCAGCACAGTAAAGAGACACAGGACTCACCGTCACCAGGTCTCCGGAGTCCCGTGCCGCAGAAAGCAGAGAGGAGTTTTTTTTTTCTTTCAACAAACTTTATTAACAAATGTCCAAACTGACACAGCTCAAGTCCTGCTTCTCCAGTGAGGAGAAGCAGATATCGGCAGATACAGGTGGCGGTATTAGCGCTGGAGAAGAAACCCGACGGTAAGTGACATCTCCCCTTAATACCTGGGATACATAGGTGTCTATGGCAGTGCTAAGTGCCCCTGGTGCAGTGCGATATTGTAGCCTGCACTTAGCACTGGCAAGCTGCAGGCAGAGGAAATCCCTTTAGTACATACTAAGAAGCGCTATGTAGAGGGATTTTCTCTGTCTTTAGCATTTCTAACCCCTTATCTCCCCTTTGTAAATAGACCCCTGAGAGAGGCGGGTTTACTGTTTACACATAAGAAGATGTAAGATGAATTTGCTGACATGGGATACTAGGTTTTGATGTTTGAGCACTTTCTCCTACTTTATCTCAGTAGAAATCTTAGTTGTCTAAGCTGGGTATACACTGGAGCGATGTGTACCCGGACAATATGGCGGCCGATGGACCGACATATCGTATCCACGGTACACATCAGAAAGATGTAATGAAGAACGGTACAATTCCTCGTTCCGTCCTTCATTACCTTGCAAGGCACCACATGCGATATCGTCCAGTTGGTAATACAGCATAGCCGACCAGAAGATATTACTAACAACTGCGGGAATACACAGATTAGGCATACACACTTAACAATCCAGCCGATATTGTTCCGATTTGGCTGCAAACTACATATCGGGCTGATATCGCTCCAGTGAGTACCCAGCTAAAGTTCTGGCATGTAACATAGATTTATGTAATGAAGGGGAAGAAATACCTTGCTATAACCCTGATTAAAAAGACAGAGTTATGGTGTTATATTGCAGATAGCAGTGGTGTGTCCCCTGGATGGGAGATCAGGGAGATCGCCCCCTGTAACCAGGCCCAGCAAAAGGGGGGTCTACGGGTACACCCGTATCATGCCTCGAGGTCCAGAGGGGCCCCGATGTCCATACAGGCACAAATCGGGCCGCAGACGGCAGATAGCTCCGGCCGGCAGATAGCTCCAGCTTTCTTGGAGTCTGGCCCGGGCAGCGCTGGGCTCTTCCATGTGGCTCAGACATGGCCCAGGCCGGACATGACCTTCAGCAATGCGGCGGCGTGACGCGATAGGTCACACCGCTGTACATCGTCCCTGCCTGTTAGGTAGGCTGCAGTGGAGAGGGGAAGGGGGCAGGGGTTTAGGGCTGAAGAAAGTGAAGTAGGTTGAGGGCTGAAAAAAGTAAAAGGGGTTGAGGGCTGGGGAAAGTGAAGGGAGTCATGGGAGTGGGACTAAGGGGGTCATCCAGACCCGGTCGTTAGCGCCGATGCGCTCGGACCGGGTCGATGGCCCCCCTCACAGCATGCGCACGACGGCGCCATCGTGCGCATGCGTGAGACCCGCTACGACCGATAGCGCCGGTCGTAGCGGGTCTCGATCCAAAGGGGGCGAGCTGTCGGTGTTGATTGACAGCTCGCCCCGTTTGGAAGGCGGGCCGGGGGGGTGGCAGCCCAAACGGAGGCGTTCCCATGGGAATGCCTACCGTTTGGGGGCGGCCCCACTGACATCACTAGTGATGTCAGTGGAGAGCTTCTGGCTCAGACAGAGCCAGAAGCTCTCCGGGGCTTACGACAAGGGAGACCCTACCCTAGGGTCTCGTCGTAAGCCCCGATGGTCGCGATGGTCTCTGACCATCACTGAAGCGGTCGTTAGAGCTGTGGGTGTTAACCCACAGCCTAACGACCGCAACAGAGGTGGCCGGTCAGGATGCAAGTGGCCGCCCAGTTTCTGAGCGACCGCTTGCATCCTCCGACCGCCTCTGAATGAGGCCCTAAGAGCTGGGGAAGGTGATAGGAGTCATGGGACTAAGGGCTGGGGTAGGTTAAGGGTGTTGGGGGCTAAGGAAGGTGATGAGGCTGAGGAAGGTGATGGTGGTCTGATGAAGGTGCTGAGGTCTGAGGATGGTGATGAGGGGCTGACATGTTATGAGTAGCTTTTGGGCTGAGAATGGTGATGAGGGTCTGTGGCTGAAGAAGGTGATGAGGGTCTGAGGCTGAGGAAGGTGATGAGGAGCTTTTGGGATGAGGATAGTTATGAGAGGCTGAATTTGAGGAAGGTGATAAGGGGCTGAAGACTGAGCATGGCTGGCTGCAGACATCAGCCCTCCTACCTCTGAGGCATCCACAGCACTGGCATCAAGAAGACCATGGAAGAGACGTCAGACAAGAAATACAGCCTGCATCATCAGTGACTGTGTGGTAAGACATAGTGTATTTTTACTTTATTTAAAGGCTGGTATATCTTTCAGTTAACATTATCTTGCTTCACATATCACACATGCAGGGGAGATATGTATGGGATCAGGGTGGTGGTGAGAAGGTAGGGTCCCCAGAGATATCAGTGTACCGGGCCCCAAGAATTCTTTTGCCGGCCCTGCCTGTAAAACCAACACACACCTTATCAGCATGATCCAGTGGCATCAGCACATGCAGAGTGGAGCTGTCAGGAACCGCGGACCCCAGAGGTCTGGCTAGGGAGGTTAATCCCGGTGGTTGGTGAAGGGGCCATTGTACAGTTGGGAGTACTGTAAGAAAATGCCACCAGTGTCAGAGACATGCATGACTCAGCGACACAACAGAATGGGAGTCAATGGGAGAAGGGGTAAGAGGATGAGCTACCTCACAAAGCCACTGGGGAGGGGGGGTGGCAGAGTGCTTAGGATGGGGCAAAATGACAAAGGGATAAAAGAAGCAAAAAGATAAATAATAAATGGAGACAGGAATGTATACCGAAAGATATGATGTCACTGACTGAAAATGTGAGGAGAAAAGACTGGAAGTGGTCTTGACCATCGCGACCATCAACCTGGTCGGTCGCTAAGCTATGGGTGGTAACCCACAGCTTAGCTAGCGACCAGGAGGCCGCACTTGAAAAGGTAAGCCGCCCTCATTCAGAGCGAGCAGTCACTTCTTGCGACCACCTCTGAATGAGGGCCTAAGTCCTTGGAGAGTGAGCACGTGAACTATTTGGCACTTTTGCCACAATACTAATTGGAACATCTCACTATTCTATGCTGGAAACTTGAGACCAATCAGTGGCATTTATTGTCTATAGACATTGTTTCTTTTATTGTTTTATTATCTATTAGTGATTTTTCATGTTATATTAAACAAAATTTGTTTTATTCTATATGCGCTCCATTGTTCTGTATTTTACTAGTTTTGTATAGCTATATAAGTGTTCCCAGCACTTTAAGTGGGAGCTGCATTACAGCTGTTAATTAACCATATTTTAATTGTGTTCACTTTGCACCTGATATATACATAGGTTACCTTGTATTTGTTTTTTTGTCGGAATATAAGGTTGCATTTTTGAGACTTATTATGTCAATGATTTTCTTTGTGAAGAAGAGATCTATATTTTTACAGATTTTTTACATAAATTCCATAAATAAGAAAAAAAGGAAAAATGTTCCCCCAGCACACTGCAAAAAACCAGCAATAAGATATGAATACTACTGTATATGATAAGAGAATGCAGAGATCTTTGTTGCATATATTTGCAATGATATGTTTAAGCCATACTGGCCACGTCAAGCCATCGCTGTACCGGTGGTCTCTATCATTACATGATAATGTCACCCACTTTAGATCATATAATTGCATACCGTTGTGCCACATAATAATAGAACATACATTAATATATCTAAGTTGAGAGCCAACTCTGGTGCCAAATGGCACTCCAGGAACCAGCACACCCTCCATTTTATATTATAAATTCCAAAAATGTAACATATTGTATGACCGAATATGCCTATATTATTCAAACATACATTTAAATTTGAAATACACTTAAATAATAGTATCTGTATTTTAAAATGTTAGTAAAAAATTAAAACATTATAATAAATTATATTATTGATCCTTATGAAATGTATTGAAGGGTTTGAATTTGCATGCATAGATTGCTAATTTTATATAATCTTTTATTCATTTCTGACCCTGTAGATGGCACTATGGCAATTATGATATACATTACATTTAAAGAAAAAATTATATGACATAACAATAAATAGTGTTGAAGTTCTCCTTTTACAGGGAAAAACAGTTGTAGCTGTCGGCGCTCTCACTAGTACTCTGCAAATCTGTGTATGTCTATCAAATAAAACCTAGGGATTTTGTTCATATTTTCATCACTTCAAGACAGTTCATATATACTTCCAGAGCTTGGTGTTCCTTGGTGACTAACTGCAATTGTTTTGATCAAAATATGAACAAATATCCCATGTTTTATTTTCTATTTACACACAGAATTGCAGTGCAAATGATATAGTGATAGCACAGACAACAACTATCTTTCTGTTTTGTATACACATATGGCATTAATACTGCCATGCAGCGGGTACAATGTACAATATGGGTAAACCCAAGTACAAGCATATTTATTTTCAGTATGTTGCCTAGTGTGTCGTGACTGCTATCATTCAAGCCCATATAAGGCCTAATTGGTTGTGGCTCTCAAATAGGGATGGCCATCGGTGGGTCACTATCGATGGTATCATCTGTGGTAATCGTCGATGGTACAAAACCATTCAAAAGGAAACTATTGATTGTTTTCAACCACTGATGGTCATCTCTGTTCTATGACATACTGGGCTGTCGGCCAGTCAGAACTGAGGGGCGGGGCTTCACGGGTGCATTAGGGGACAGAGCTAGGCTCTGTGGACCTCATTCAGAGTTGGTCGTAAGCGGCCGCTCGGCCGTACGCCTAACGACTGCAAAACTGAAAAAGGAAGTGATCACACGGCCGGTCGATCGCAACCAAAGTGACGCCCATACGTGAACAATGCACCTCCTCTAGCTAGCGAGTGATAGCAGCTAGCGATTGACTCAATCGTTGTCAGTCATTGTCAGTCGCTGTATGTTAATTTTCTTCTGATGGTTGCGGCCTCTTGTGTTGTGTGCAAATTACACCAAAAATTAACAAAAAAACGCATAGAATAAGCCATCCCCGTGAAATATATTTATTCTTATTATTCGCTAATGCAAACGCAGCTGAATCAATTACATGCCAATTAGCAGTGTTATTAGCTACAGCAAACGATTATTAGCTGCTTGCATTGTGTGGCTCAAAACAGAAACATCACTCCTAACATCAGTATCATTCGATAGTATCGATTCTACTCTGGGGCTTGAGAGAGCACATACCTAACCTCAAGCTGTATGATCAGCCAGGCCTCTAACCTTCTCGCAGAGTGACGTTTTACTACTTCCGGCCTTCTATGTCGGTCGTAGCAGGTAATTTATGTACGCCCCTAAAACGCCCTGAAAACAGTGAGGAACGCCTGCGTTTTTAGACCACCTCCCCCGTCAACACCCACAAACGGCCTTTCATGTCAATCAACTCTCGGAAGTCACTTCCTGCTAGTAAGCCGTACGATCGACAGCATTTTGGATTGCAAGGTCTCGTACGCACATGCGCACAACTAACCGTACGCATGCGTGGTTTGGAAACATCGGATGCATACGACCGAGCGGGCGATTACGACCGACTCTGAATGAGGTCCAGTGTCCTGACATTAAGTAAAAAGAAAACTGTCAGGCTTTCTGCCATCGATGATGGAGAACCATTGGTTCTCCACCATAGATGGCAAAACTATCTGACTTCGGCTGTTAACCATTAATGTTTTCCTTACTCACAAGCCAGGCCTTGTCCGGATGTTAGCCTCTGTACTTGAGAGGTGAGTGCATTTATCTGCAATTTATTAATGTGCTGGGCATATATGCTAGAGTAGTGACTTGCAGAGAACGGGTTCCCTTTTTGACGGAATGCTAGCCATTTTTTTTATCAAAATCTGCACAAAACCCCCTTGCTTTTATTTGCTAGATACACACAGTTGCAGTGCTATTGATAGCATTGACAATTATTGTCTTTTTGTTCTATATATTGTTGTAAGATCAGGTCAATGGGTACCATCTCCTGGGGTAAATGTCAGCACTTTGCATGCAGCAGCCATCAGTATCTTACCAGTCCAGTGCCTTGGTACAAGTGTCCACAGCTAGATTTATTTGAGAGCACAAAATAAACAAAACATAAAAATAAATCCTAGCCTGTCTAGCTCTAACTAACATACAATTCCCTTTCTCAAGGTGGAAGAACCTAGGGCCTGATTCAGAGCCGGACGCAATTAGCGCTCGCTCGTCCAGAAAATAGGGGTGGCTATTCAAATCAACCGTTCGCTCTTTGCGGTCTGTTCACGCCTCTAGGTCTGAACGAGCGAACCAAACTTGTGGTCGTTTTTTGAAAAAAAAAACGCCCCCTGGCCGCTCGCATCCTACGTCATGTCCGCTATTTATTGGATTAATCGAGTACATCGACCAGGGTATGAACTGCTCGCTATTCTTGTGGTTGGTTATTCCTACCACAATTTTGCGAGCAGTTCTGACTATAAAATAACCCAGTGACGTGGTCAATGACGCTGCTGTTTTAATTATGCACACCCATAAAACGCCTGTTTTGACCTTTAAGCACGCCTGCGTTCGGATCTCCACTCCCCGTTTTCAAGCACCTTCCCCCGTTACCACCCACATACGCCTACTCCTGTCACTCAAATTATCAGGCATTCGCTATTTTGCAAGCACATGAATTTCGACCGCACTGACTGGTTCGCGCATGCGTATTACGATCCGTACGCATGCGCAGTTGGGCAAACATCGCTCGGAGCGAACGATCGGCCGCTTACGAGCGGCTCTGAATCAGGCCCCTAGTGTCCAACTCACAAAGCAGCATTGGTCTCTCTCTCTCTTTCGCTCTCTCTCCTTTCTCTATCTGAAGGTCTCAAACTGCTCGCCGGGCAGTGAGATGAGAGGCAGACTAAAGAAACTGACCCACCTTTTATCAGCCTCACACAGGTGGTCTGGTAATCAAGGTTGCTCACTAGCTAACTGTCTATCAGACAGAAGCTAGGAACCTTGGGTATATATATTTTACCTTGACAACTTCCACATTGTTTTTGTCACAATACATATTTGCCATTAATATTGCCAAACAGCTGGCACCATGTACAATATGGTTAAAACCAGGGTGCTGGCATATTTCTTCTCTCCATTTGAAAGGAGATGCTTTTGTCAAGACCTCGCTACAGGATGACTATTTTTCAGAGAGTCCAAAATGGAACACCGGATATTTTATAGTACACCAACATTAACTGCCACATACACCTCACCAACTTGCCACAATGCTAAAACACTTACCACCACAGAGGCAGCACAGTCACAGCCCACAGAGGCAGGAAGCAGATATGCAAAATGCACTGCATTTTCTCTGATTGGCTGTGTTGTGGTCACATGACACAGAAGTCTCCCATTCACTTATACTGCTCTATAAAACAGAAAATTAGGGGTCCTTTCATCACCACTTAGTTTCTACCACCAGGTGAAAATTTTCACCTACACATTAAGGATCGGGACTGTTCATAATAAAGGTATTGCAGGAGACACGTATCACTGACATCTCCTGCTTACCTTTCAGTCCCAATCTGTCCTGCAGTCCCCATGCAGTAGTATGGGGACCTAAATTCATCAAGCTCCAAAAATATAATATATTTGGAGCTTGACTGCTGGGAGGATTCACTATCTGCAGATGGCGTTTGCTCCCACAGCCCCGCTCTTTCCCCATGGGATGGAGTCCCGGGTTGTGAAGAGGGATACTTTCAGGTCCCTCCGCCCCTATCTGGCTATTTCCACCAGACATGGGGCTTTGTGCTTGTGCGTGAAGCCCAGTTCATGCAGGCACACCAGCACTGCTGAGTCAGACTCGGCAGTGCTAAGTTCCACTGCTCCGAAAGGGTCAAGACTGCTTATTTTGGATCAGCTGTCTCCACATCGGAGCAATGTTAAAGAGCTCTGGTGAACCTCTTTTCATGATTTGTTTTATTTATTGGCTATCTCAATGTAGTAAATATTTTAAGTTAGATTTTCTTTTTTAAAAAAACAGTGCTAAAATTGTTGGTGAATAAAATAAAATTTTAAACCGACTGATAATAACTGGAAAAAGTTATCCTTTTTATTGCCTTAATGAATAAGTTGCACACTGAACAGTGAATTCACATAGAACCACACAGGTTGATAGTGTCACATAATAATTAAAAAATTGCTAATGCATCGTATTACTCAGTTCTGGCATTGTTCTCTTCAATCTATGAGCTTCACCTCTCCCTAATCAGTGGCCAATCAGTAGACATACTGGGCTACTTAAAACCATCGGTTTCCATTGTCTGATTACTGTGGTTTATGCCTGTGATCTTGCCATGCTATTTCTATTGTTGTTACCTTTGTACTAAACCAGCAAGTTCTTGACTACTGTACATTTTTGCTGTATTATCTGTGTACTGACCATGGCTTGTTTATCTACTCTCCACATAGCTTAGCTTATCACTAACTTATGGTAATTTTGAGGATCACCAGTAGATCACCAGTCCCTGGCACTAGTGGTTGTGGCTCAACTAGTGGCGGAACTAGAGAGTGGTGGGCCCAGGTGCAAGAATATGCTTTGGGCCCCCCTATGTAGTGCCCCCAGTAGTGGTCCCCTTATGCAGTGCCCTCAGTAGTGCCCCATATACCGTGCCCCCAGTAGTGGTCCCCCTAGGCATTGCCCCCAGTAGTGCCCCTTATATAGGGCCCCCAGATGTGGTCCCTCCTATGCAGTGATCCCAGTAGTAGTCCCTCCTATGCAATGCACCCAGTAGTAGTCCCCCCTATGCAGTGCCCCCAGTAGTAGTCCCCCCTATGCATTGCCCCCAGTAGTAGTCCCCCCCATGCAGTGCCCACAGTATTAGTCCCCCCTATGCAGTACCCCCAGTAGTAATCCCCCCTATGCATTGCCCCCAGTAGTAGTCCCTCCATGCAGTGCCCCCATTAGTGGTCCCCCTATGCATTGCCCCCAGTAGTAGTCCCCCTTATGCAGTGCCCCCAGTAACAGAGCCAGCCCTAACCAATTTGATTCCCTAGGCAAGATTTTCGGTGGTGCCCCCTAGCACCATCGCTAGTTCCGCTTCTGACCCAGCACGCCTCTCCAAGCACAGCACCAATTAACCAGCAGTACAGATCACAGCAGCAGCCAGCAACATCACCCATTGCAATCCTCATCCACAGAGCTGTAACTAGACATTTTAATGCCCTGTGCCAGCAAGAGCATTGGCGCACCCAACTCCCTGGTTGTCTCCCTGCAGGCAGGCCAAGGCTACTGGACTGCAGAGGTCCATGGGAGGAGGAGCTGCTGTGCCTGGGCATGCCCAGCAGCCGTCCTCCAGTGGTGATTTTTGTTACTCTCCGCTGCCCCCACTGTCTCTCCTCCCCAGTGTCGCTGCTGCCAGCTGTATGAGTGGAAGAATTGAAAAATCCATGTGCATACTCCAAGGAGGGACCTCCCTCACCAGACATCCATAAACGTCATTGTCTGCCTATTCCACAGACCATATCTTCTGGTAGGCACACTACATATACAGTTTGATCTAAAGGAGACATTATTTTATACATCTACACTATGATTGTGTTTTTTGTTGTGTTCCCGAGTTCTCTCTAGATAAAAGAAGTGGAAATTACATTTCTGAAAGAAACGACCCATGTTATGAACCTTTCCATAGGGCTATAGGAATCCATTGGTGAATTATTGTAATACAGTGTAGTGCGGATCGCTCTCACTGCGGTCTGTACTACACTTGCGGGGACACTAGCGGCGGCTATGGGCCCCTGCAAGCCACCGGCTGCAACACCGCTAGTTCCACCACTGGGTCCAACATAGGGCCCTCTGTGCAACAACTGGATTTGAGCCCTCAGGGACCCGGATGCAATGGACCTGCTGCACTGTTAGTTGCACTGCTGTCACTCCCCCTGCACTTGGCCTCTAGGCCTCCCCTTCAGTATCCCCTGATAGTGTGGTAAAATAAAATGGCATACAATGTAGTTAGACTGCAGTGTACATGTAGAAAACATAGTCCAGATTTTAAAGCAGCAACAAATCTATTCCTGCCACTTGTGCTTGCTGACTTGGGCTGAAAATTCTCTTTAAATAGAAAAACACAGTATAGTTCTGTGCAGCAGCTTCTGTACATGCTGATTCAGCAGACAAGCTCCCTGCCAGAGTGACCAGTAATTCTCGGATGTCCTTCTGGCTGAGACTGGGTTAAATGCCCCCTGTGAGCATCCTGATGATTTCATAGCTTAGACTGATTGTTTGAAAGTGAATGGGGCTCCAGTTATTAGCACAGGGCAGTGCATCAGGATCTGACACACTGTTTCTCCCATCACTTATTATAGACTATATAGTATATGTCATTTTGAATATGTCCCAGTGAGACCTATGAGAATGTCATCAGATGAAAGTGGGAGGAAAACAAACTGGACTTTAAAAGAAGAAGTCATAAAGTCTGGAGCCGTAGCCAGATTTCCTCTGCAAGGTGAGGTGTGGCCGTGCTGTGTGTGGAACTGCTTAGGAGGGGACACATGCCCTCCCCCCTGACTGGAGAACCTAAGACTGGCAATGTTCCAAAAAGCCAGACGCCAGGCTCCAAGCTCTCAGCACTGGGAGAGGCTGCTCAGCCTGGCTATACAATGGTATTATCTCAGGCCAACCACTGCTGCAGAAACTCTCAGTGCTTCCTGTCCTCATGGTAGCTGAACAAACTGTCCAATTTGCAGTCAGCATCTAAGACACTTACCAGCATTTGGTCGCCAGACTCCAGTATAAATGTCTAAAGCTCCCCTCGTGGGAGTTCGAGGCATCATGTGCAACAGTCCATTGTGCTTTGTCCCCAAGGTCACAACGCATAAAGTCTCTGGAGAAATAAAATATCCACTTTCTTTTACGCAGCAAGAAGTTGTCTTCTGTACTTAAATGGAAGGAACACAATGCAGCTAATAGCAATATAGGGATTATCACATGACATCATTACATGCACTTCATGAATTTAAAATTAATATGACTAAAGTAAAAAAAAAAAAAGATGAAAAGAAATATAAAGGCATGATTTGTACATAGAGAGAATGAAACTCTGGGTGACCGCTGCAAACTAAGGCTTGATTCAGAGGCGCTGCTATTTGCGAGCGCTCCCTCTGAATCACGGCGGGCCGTTTTTTTTCCCCCCAGTCCAGGCCACTCGCTAAGCTCTGGGTGACCACCCACAGTTTTAGCGGGTGGCCTGGCGATGGTCGCGATTATCACGACCGTCGGGCTTGCAACGAGTAGGGTCTCGTCCACCGCAAGCCCCAGTGAACTTCCTGCTCTAATAGTGCAGGAAGTTCACTACAGACATCACGTCGGGAACGCCTCCATTTGGGCAGCCACCCCCTGACCCGCCTACAAAACGCAGTGTGCTCGCGATCGGGTCTGCAACAGGCCCTAAATGCGAACAGAAAGCCAATGTGACTATTTGCACGTTATAAAGAGTATGCATCTATGCAATCGCACTAACACACTATTCTATACATGAGAGCAGCTGTCATCAGTATATGTGGTACTTACACGCACCAGGAGATCCATCTGAAATTGGAGTCCTGTTGGCATGCACACGACTCAGAATAGCAAGTAACTCTGACTACATGCCTACAGCACACCCACCAAACACTTCTCTTACGTGCATTTGCATTGTTACCACACAGAAACTGCCATTTAGAGGACACAGAAAATCGGCTGAGATGTGGATGATGCATGTGACCACATTTATGTTGGGTGCACCTTAGGGTGCTGGTGACAAGGAGAAAATGTATAAGCATTAAAGAATTTAGACAGGTTTTGCATACAGCAGATATTTGCCATTCTAGTTACTGCCCAGCAGTGGTGTAACCACAGTATTTGGAGCCCAGGGCAAGATAAAAAATGGAGCCCCCCCAAGTATGTGCATGCACCGAAAAAGTGGGACGTTGCCACTGAAAAATGGGGGCATTTCAACATGACACACCACCATTTCTCATCACTTTGGGAACATCACTTTCGGAACATTCCTTATGCACCTTAAAGCCCCCAGCAGTTGTCAAAGCTGGATAATTGGCTGAGACAAGATCAGCTTAAAATAAGATCGAAACGACGCCATCTTGCGAATGGCCGCAAGACACCATTTTGGAAATGAGAACGGCAAGACGCCATTTTGTGAATGGCCGCTCAGCGCCATTTTAGCTAAACTCACACTTAAGTACATATGGCGATGCTATTATTAGCATCAGACGATCGCATCTTTCACCATACCCCATATACACATTAATACACACAGTTGTGCTGTTAACATGTTGCATTTTAGCGAATGTATAATACCCCGCATGCGAACGCTGTTTATTAGCTGCATGCGTACAAATCTGCCCCAAATCAGATAAACCTAACTAGCGTCTTTTCCCAAACCCCTAATACTTACACAATGCACACCCACATAAAAGTTTCCATAGCTATAAAGTATAAGATTCAAGTATTATCCATTTATTACAAATGCTGTGAAATAAAGGCTATTTGGTATCTAAGGTTTTATACGTGATAAGTAAGCCGTGTTTGGTATAATACTGATCTGCACTCTCTCAACAGCTTTCCGGTATCATCGGTGTGAAGATCGCAACATGCATTCTCAACTTATGACCGTAGAGACTTAAAACACCAAATTGTACATTGTAAAACCAACAGCCAAGATTTGCATGAGGCGGGAAAATGGAGGCAACAAGCTGTTAGAGGCTGTTCGGGGCCCATTTGAATCAACCTGTTAAATGTCCTGTAACAAACGCACCGTGATGGGGAACCAATGGGATCAGCAACAAACCTCTCTATTATGTTGTCTGTTTCTGTAAGGGTATTAATGTGTGTGTTGTGACCCCAGTCTGGAGTCTTCTTGCTGATTGCTGATTGACGGAGGTTTCTTGCTGATGCCGGTATCTGGTCCAGAGCGCGTGCGTAATGTATAACTGTATCTTGGGTCTGTATAATTCTTTGTGCTAAATTGTACTTAGCTCACAGCGTGTAACTGACTGTACTTTACTAGAATAATACTTTGTGCTTTGGAAACACATGTTCAAGGTCTAAAGTCTTTATTTTACTGTATGACTGCGTACGCAAATAGCGTAAATTTTAGAGGTTTATAGGCAGGTTTTAGAAGGTATAGGTAGGAGCGTATAAAGGTTCAAATTTAGTATCCTTATAGTAGAGCCCCTCTTGCAATGCCCACTACAGTAGTGCCCCTTATGCAATGCCTAGTAGCAGTGCCAGGGGCGTTTCAAGAGAAGAGGGGGCCCATGTGCAGTCTCGGTCACCGGCCCCCTCCTCTCAGCCCGGCGGCCGGCAGCGCATTGAGTGCAGTGTGGCCAGTGCCGCACTGATAGACTCTGGGCACTAGAGTGTGCCCAGAGTCTATAGCACATGCGCAGGTCACCGGGAAAATGGCCACGGCGGCCATTTACCCTGTACTGCGCGAGCGCAAAGGGATGGGAAAATGGTCACGGTGGCCATTTTCCAGGCAGTTTTACAGCGCTGACCCCAGCGCCGACGTGGTACTCTGAAGAGGTAAGTATAATATGGGTGCAAGGTGTGCGGTGCAGGCCTACCCTGGACCCAGGGGCCCATGTGCACCGCACACCCTGCACCCATTATAAGTACGCCCCTGAGCAGTGCCCCCTGTAGTAGTGCCTCATATGCAGTGCCCCATTATACCGTGTCCCCAGTAGTGCCCCTTATACAGTGCCCCCAGTAGTGCCCCTTATTCAGTGCCTCCAGTAGTGCCCCTTATACAGTGCCCCCAGTAGTGCACCCTTAATGCAGTGCCCCCGGTAGTGCCCCTTATATTCACCTGCCCCAAAATGTAACATGACAGTGTAATAAAGATACCGGTGGGCTTCAGACGGCTGTAATGAAGTGGAAGGGTAATACTTTTTTTTAACTATAGGAAACTTCCGGATTACCTTTGAATATTATGATTAAATATATTGGTTTAGTGATTATTAAGTTCCATAGGACTGGGAAATGTAAAGATTCTTAAAAGTGTTTTCCATTCTTTTCTTCCCAAGTACTGCCTTCGTCATTTTGGTGTCTCATCTGATCTTCTTGCAGAGATTCCCTACCCAGTCCAGTACTGTCGGAACAGTGGGCCTGATTCAGACCCTGACGCTATTTGCGGATGGTCGTTTCAAAAAAGGGGCCATCTATTTAAATTGAGCGCTCGCTCTTTGCGGTTTGTTGACGCCTCTATGTCTGAGCGAGTGAACGAAAAATGCGCTCGCTATTTTGTAAAGAAGCCCCTTTTCCGTTAGCATCACACGTCACCTCCGGTATATATTAAATTATTAAATTAATCGGGTACATCGAAAGGCATCTGAACTGCTCGCAGTGCTTGTGGTAGGTTTTTCTTACCGCTATCACTGCGAGCAGTTCAGGCTAAAAGACAACCAAGTGACGTGGTCGATGACGCTCCTTTACTAATTATGCACTCCCATTAAATGCCATAAACGTTAGGCACGCCTGCGTTCGGATCTCCACTCCCCCGTTTTCAAGCACCTTCCCCTGTTACCACCCACAAATGGTACATTCTGTCAATCAAATTAGCAGCCCCTCGCTGTTTTGCGAGTGCACGATTTCTGACCGCAATGACTGGTTGGCGCATGCGCATTACGACCCATACGCATGCGCAGCTGTGCGAACATCGCTCAGAGCGAACGAGCGGCCGCTTACGAGCGGCTCTGAAACAGGCCCAGTGTTCGAATGATCTGAACATGGGCACTTTGGCCCTGATTCAGACCCACTCGCGAGCGGCTGTCCGCTCGCAAGTGTGTCGATGTTCTGCACTGAGCATGCGCACGACCGAGGGAGCTCCGTCGTGCGCATGCGCCAGACGCGACGAGCGAAGGAAAGTCCTTCGCTCGTTGTGTCTGATCAAAGGGGGCGTGCTGTCGATGTTGATTGACAGCACGCCCCCTTTGGTGGGCGTGCCGGGGGCGTGCCTCCCTGACGGGGGCGTTCTCACGGGAACGCCTCCCGTCAGAAGTCGGCCCACTGACATCACTAGTGATGTCAGTGGGAGTGATTTTGGCTCTGATAGAGCCAAAATCACTCCGGAGCTTGCGGTTGAAAACCTCAACCGCAGGCTCCGGCTCGCAGTTTCGATGGTCGCGATGGTCACGACCATCGCGGCCATCAAACTGCACGCTCTTATAGGCTGTGGGTGGTGACCCACAGCTATACGAGCGTCCAGGAGGACGCTCCATTTTTATGGAGGGCGGCCCTCATTCAGAGCGTGCGCTCTGCTCAGAGCGTACAGCTCTGAATGAGGGCCTTTGTGTCCATAATCATCTGCTATCTTCCCTCACAACCTATAGTAAAATTAACGGTGTTAAGTGATCACCACTCTCAGATATGCTGTAGCTAACTATATGGTGGCATATCTCCAAGAAATAAATTCCACCCTATGTGTACAGTATGTCAGGTGAAGATGCCCACTCCTTCCTCATGCTTGACTTAGCACACAGTGGCCCTGATTCAGAGCCGGACGCTCTGAATCAGGGCGTTTTTTGTTTTTTTTGTGCAGCCTCCTGGCCGCTCACATAGCTGTGGGTGACCACCCACAGCTATAGTGAGTGGCCAGGTTGATGGTCGCGATGGTCAAGACCATCGCGGCCATCAGGCTTGTGACAAGACCCTTGTGGTAGGGTCTCGTGGCCGCAAGCCCCAGAGAGATTTCGGCTCTAACAGAGCCAGAATCTCTCCACTGACATCACTCGTGTGTCACGATCCGGTGCAAATGTTCCTCCGGAGGACAGTGAGCCGGGAGGTTCGGGTGACTAGGGGAGTGACTGGACTAGGTCTCCTATTGCGGCTGAACCCAGGTTTGGCTAGATCTGCCCAGAGGCGTGGAGTCTAACTCACTTGGTGGTTTTCTCCAGTGACCCCTCCAATTGGGATTTGGTTTTCCACTGCACCAAGTGAGCAGGTCGCGGCCCTCTGGACAGGTACCTGGGAATGGCAGAAGACCGGAAACTATATTACATGAAGTTATTGCTAGAACACTGGAGATAAACTGGAACACAATTAGAAATCTTGATCACCGGCTTGCATGAGATTACTGAGAAATGTACTGAGAATCACTGAGAAAACCAGGAACTGATTAGCACAGCAGCTCAGGGAGATGTGGACACTGGCAGGTACTGGAGTTTGCTAAAAATGCAGGTGCTGGCTGCACAGACAAACACAGAGCAGAATGGACAAAGGCTTATTCTGGGAAAACTAGAAATGCTGGTGCTGGCTGCATAGACAAACACAAAGCAGAGTGGACAAGGGCTGATCCTGCCTGGGAAAACTAGAAATGCTGACTTACACAGACAAACACAGAGCAGGCTGGACACATGCATATACTGGGAATAATTACATATGCAGGTGCAGATATACACAGACAAACACAGAGCTGTAGACTGGCTGGGAATGCTTAAAGAGGCAACTGGGAGCTAATTATTACTAGCAGGTAATCTGACACCTCAGTAGCACAAAGACACACAGACATAGAAAAACATGGTTACTAGGAGAGAACTAACTCTCAGACTGAGAATAGCAAGGAAGCTAATGCTGGAGACTTTAGAGAACTGTGAGCAGGCTGAAGCAACACACAGGCACTGGAACAAAGAAGTTGAACAGCAGTTACTTGTTCCTGGAGTCAGACTTAAATACCCCTGGGTGGCTGATCATTGGATCAGAGAATCAGCTGAGTGAAGACAGGACTATCATTGGGAGAGACTAGTCAGGTGATATGAGCCAACATGGCTGCGCCCATGCCCGGCACCCCAGAAACCAGGACGCATGCATGGAAGCCCTAGCGGACCCCAGGGAGAATACTCAGTCACCACTCACCTCCACTTCCAGCATCTGGACACCTAAGCCCAAGGACACCAGTGCAGAGATGAGTAGCGGCCGATCCAAGGCTGCATCCTGACATCGTGATGTCAGTGGGGCCGCCCCCAAATGGCAGGCATTCTCATGGGAATGCCTACGTTTGGGCAGCCACTCCCCCGGCTCGCCCACCAAAGGGGGCGAGCTGTCACTCAACATCGACAGCTCACCCCCTTTGGTGCGAGACCTGGAGCGACGGTTTGCCTACCCGACGGTCTGAATCAGGCCCAGTATGTCAGGGAACGGGAGGATTGCAGGTGGTGCTGAAAACAGGATTTTTAGAATGAATTTAATCTTTCCACAGACTGCAGATGGACTAGAATATAGTCTCTGATCCAATTTATTTTGTGTGCAGATATTTCCTTAGAGATAGTGCCATACGTGTCAGGGATCTATCACTTATGCCCTCTGCTATGTGCGAGAGAACAAAACTTGAAAGTTTAGAGCTAATATCCATGGGTATGCAAAGCACCCATATGCTGTAAGATATAGATAGCTGAATCTCACAAAGCTCCTTGTATTTCTCGGCCCCATGAAAGTCACATAGGCTATTATTGCTAATGTAATGCCCATGCGTGAAATTAATAAAATATGTACACTCAGCTAGATCTATCCGGTATGTCAGCTATCTAATTCATTTCTTGCTGCTTGACATATTGAAAGGGGGATAATAACATCCCTATCTTGCATCCCTCTGGCTGGAATGTTGCATTAATGTAGTGATTTCAATGCAGACTGAATGTACAGTAGTTCAACCTTTTCTATTCTATATTCGCACCTCTTGTTTTATCTACAACTCACCCTAACAATCCAGAATCTCATATATTGATACCTCAAGGTCACAATTCCTTACCACTGGCTCCATAGAAAATTAGGAGGGTCCATGCTTCCAAGGTGTGGGCCCCTCCATATGCTCACAAGAGCACAGCAGAGGCCGCAAAAATAGAAGCACTGGTAACTAGCTCCTACACTTCAAGGGCCACCTCAACTCCAGGCCCAGTAGTCGCTGGATCCCCTGCAATGACAGTAGTTAAGCCACCTGCCTATCACATAAGCTATTTGCAAGCAGCCAGTGATTTCATTGGCTTTGCTCTTTGCTTTCCCTTAACCCCACTTACTATTGGGGAGATGTATCAAACCTTCTAAAGAGGACAAGTGGAGACATTACCATAGCAATCAGTCAGATTTTACCTATCATTTTTTAGTACATTATATAAAGTGATATCTATGGGTATATTTACTGTTATATTTACTAAGATTTGTTTTTGGTCGATTGCTGTTTTTCTGTGATTTGGGTGTGATTTTGTAAATCAGAAAATCACTAAAAGCCAAATTGTAGGCAATTCGCAGGTTAAACACGACTTAACATTTAAATTCTTGTAGTGTCACAACAGGTGGAGAGCCACAGGTTGGCCATTTCTGATAATACAACAGACAAATGTGAGTAATGTATTAGCAGCCAGGCTTGCCTACCCTCCCTATTTGGCCGGGAGCCTACCGATTTTTGGGTGCCGCTGAATCGCATCATTGTGGCCCCGCCTCCTGCTTCACAATGCCGAAAATAAAAGCATTGTGAATAGGGGAAGGGGCCACAATGACGCGATTGCACGGCCCCGCCCCTGGCTCCACCCCAATGGACACATATGTCCGGACACGCCCCCTGCTGTTAGCTGACAATCCGCTCCCTCCCGGAAGGAGGGAGCTGATTGTCGCAAGTATGTTAGCAGCAAAGAACAATTTGGAGCTCCTCACTATGGGCTACTTATTCATCTCTCAGGCCCAATGCGTTTCACAGATTCATTGTATGAGCCATTATTTTATCATGAAGCGTTTACAACAAAGTCAGCATTTGCTTGGTTCATGTGAAAGGTCAGTATGGGTTATATTTTATGATTGAAATATTTCTGTCTCTGTCTGATAAAGCGGAAGGGCAGATCTCGTTTAACATTGACTTGTACAGAAATTCCCCAAAATCTAACTTTACATGACCTCTTCAGTTACTATTACTATCTACATTTCTCAAAAATGTTTAGTCATCTGCATCGAAAATGTATTTTCTCAGACAATTGTTAAGTGTTAGTTGTCAACAGATGGGAAATACAGGAAGAGGAAACTGATAGTGCACTGTATCAGGTGCTAGAGAGCAACGCAAGAACATTTTAAAAGAATTACCAATTTACTGTATAATTGATCAGTATAGAACACTTTACTGTACTAAAGATCAAGCGTCTCAGTATTATGAGCATATACTGTATAATACTGACAACTTAAGTATGAAGTTTAGGACACATCACATGTGAGAACATGACAAATAATTCAACAATGATTCACATTCTATTTCTATTTGGAGAGCTGTGAATGATCACTATTACTGCACAAATGTATTTACTTATTAATATTTATTTATATAACACCAGCATATTCCATTGCATTTTTCAATTTTCAAAAATTTTGATATTCGTATTGTACTTATTTCCCAAATGTTTGATTACATTTATAAATCCTTTTCATAGTCGGGCTGTTAAGGTAAGTGACCAAAACTAAAGTTAGGAAAGTTTGCTTTGCTGGGGCTCAGAGCTCTAGTTCAATTGCCAGTTAAGGATTTACTTTTATTTATTTTATGTATTTTTATTATGTTTATTTAAAAATGTATTCATATTCTCTATCTAAAATAAATCCAATGATTGCAATCACTAACTGGCATTTTTTTAAAGCATTTTACTTAATTGTAAAGTGAATGTGAATTTATATGACACTAGAAATAATTGTTCCTAGTGTTACCATGCCAATATGCATTTTTACATGTGATATGCTAGCAATAATTCATATATGACATGAGTTAAACACTTTTACATGTAATATGTATTTGTAATAATAATCCAATCAGCTTCTCTGCCTTGCAGTAAAAACTATAACACTGTTGCATCAAGAGACTTATGGCATATTCAATTAGGTGTGAAAAGTCAGTTTCTGTGGAAAAGTATTGCCGGTGACGTCATTTCGCCAGGTGAAAACTTTTCCCCGTATTCAATTCCAAAGACTTTTTGCCGGTGCGTTTGGCCTAATTGGAGCGAATCTGCGAAAAAGATTTGCCTATGAAAGCTGTCGGAAAAAAGTGCAGAATTGGGTTTTTGGAGTGCAAACTTGCGGGAACCACCCTGCAGCCTTGGGACAGCCCCCCAATGGTAAACTGTGTCAAAAAAAGTTTAAAAAATACTTAAGAACACCCCAAAAAGTGACTTTGAAAAAGGGGGTGAAAAAGTACAAAGTTGGGGGACAAACTTAAAAACTAGCGAAATAGACTCCAGGGGGTCCCCAAGTATGCCCCAGGTGTTTTTAAATTGCAGATGCTTGCGGCAGGTGGATTTTTCATGTTTTTTAAAACTTCATTTTAGCAACTTTAAAACTTTTACTTATTTTCTGCAAAATAAACTGCTAAATGCTATTCTTCACCACTTTTGCAATGACACTAATTAGCACCTACTGAGATCATTTAAGTACCCCAAATACCTTCAGCAGGCCTATTCGGGGGTATCTATAGTGATCCCCAATGAAATTTTCACAGGGCCTAAACCCCATACTGTCTAAAGGAACATTGCACACACACAACAACTACAACTACAAGGTGAGCTGGTGAAGGTGGAACCAAATATAACAGATGCAACACAGTTTTGCCATGTGCCTGCTCATTTTAACCCCTGCCACATACACACACATAGTACAAACTACACACTACACACACAGTACATATACAGAACAAACCACTCATACAGTACAAGTGATTTCAAAAATTTTAGGCAATGTCATGTATCCAAACTACAAAGAAATTGTCAGGGAAATGCTTAATAGTTACAGAAACCTTGGCTGCAATATGAGTTTAAAGGTACATTTTTTTAATTCCCATATTGAGCATTTCCCGAATAATCTCGGAGACTACAGTGAAGAACAGGGTGAACGGTTCCACCAAGACGTTAAAGATGTAGGAAGATGATACCAGAGTCGTTGGGACGTCACCATGATGGCTGACTACTGCTGGATGATACACAGAAACGACACAGAAAAAGCTTACAAACTTAAAGCAACAAAACGAAGTTTTCAAGTAAAAAAAAACAAGATATTAATGATTTTTTCAATAATTATGGTTTTGTTTTTATTATTGTTTGATTTTATTGTTATTTTATTATGTAATTAAAACAAAAACACAGTGATATCATCTATACTTCTTCGTATTTCACAATAAATATGTCAAAAACAATTAAACCTCTTGTTTTTTCTTAGAAATTTATGTAACCCTCTTATAGGTAAATGTTATGTTGTTTTTTTTTAATATACTATTTCTTGATGTACACAGGAGTATAATTAAGAATATAAAAGCATTATTAAAAAAGCTTTCAATACCTTACATTTTTGCAGACCTGTGTAATTAAACTAGTAGAGTTGTTTCTTTTCTTTACAGAATAAATACATTTTAAGCATGCATCTGTTGCCCTTTTACATAGCTGTTTTACTACAAATCATTATCTCCTTTTCAAAATCCCTGTGGATGGCAAACAAAAATGACTGAAGGATAGTCAGTTTTATACACTGAGGATGTCACAGTGCAGATAGAGCTCAGAAGGGCATTCCTGTCTCTCTGTCACTAAATCATGTTCCATGTGACTGTAAATGACATGATAGTCCATTACTATATATCATTATTAGAAGCCTGAAATACTAACAAGGGAAAATTGTAAACACTAACACTTCTTATAGCCTGCCACATTGATTTATATTTAAAAAACACACCTTTTCTTACTAATGGAATATTTTTTTTCTATTGTAGCAAAAAGGAGAGGCATGCTAAACCCAAGAACAAATCCTTGTAGTTTGCCTTCCTGTGTGCTCTCCATGCTTTCCTGTAGAATAGTGTACTGCAAACTCAGTGGCCAGATTAAGGGACATATGGGCCTGGGGCTAAAAATGATCAAAGGCTTATTGTGTGAAGTGGAGGGGACGTGCCCAGGGGCGTATCTATAATGGGTGCAGGGTGTGCGGGGAACACGGGCCGCTGGGCCAGGGGGGCCCCGCACCGCACACCCTGCACCCATAGAATTACTTACCTCTCCGGAGTCCCACGTCGGCATGGGGGTCCGGTGCTGTAAAAACTACTGAAAAATGGCAGCCGTGGCCATTTTCCCGTTGTTTGCGCATCCACAGTACAGGGAAAATGGACACTGTAGCCATTTTCCCGGTGACCAGCGCATCCTCTATAGACTCAGGGGCGCACTCTAGTGCCCAGAGTCTATGACTCCGGCGCTGGCCGTGCACAGCTCAGTGCGCTGCCGGCTGCAGGACAGAGAGGATGGGGCCCATGTTGGAGACTGCACACGGGCCCCCTCCTCTCTAGAAACACCCCTGGTTGTGGCCAGTGCCATGTGGATGGTTACACCGCCTACACTATCAGCTCCAATGTCTACCTAAATATGTAAAAATAGCAAAATTACCTCATTAGTGCTAACACTTAAGATGGGTAATCTGCAGATTTACTGTATCTGTAGATGATGGTCCTTCATACACACTGAACAGCCATCATCTATCTGACAGCCGCGGGTCCCGCTGGCAGGGAGGTGGGTCGGGTGCGAGGCCGTCCCCCCACCCTACGGCTGGCGCTGTGTGTGTACGGGTGGTCTGCAGACTGCCCGTACACACTTGCCATCTGTTCATCGGCTGTGCGCACAGCTAATGCGATATGTCTGTGAACGACGCGGTTCACAGACATAACCTCTGTACACACTGGCCGATGGCCAGCAAATATATTGGCCGATCAATTGATCAGCCAATATATCGGCCAGTGTGTACCCAGCAATAGTGCCCCATTGTTATCTGGTTCTGATAGAACTTCAATATATTGTGCCAAACATTAATTCTACAGTACATTTACATTAGTTTTTTGACTATCAATGTGAAAGTGCTTTTATCAGACATAATAAACACATGCTGAGGTATAATATTAGCTCCATGGGTACAAGCCTCAATATTCCTATATTTTGAGATGAATTTAATACATGTCAGTTGAAATCTACAGCTCAAAAAGTACATTGGTTAGAAGCCCATGATGTTTGATACAATCATTTGCAAATCATCATATGAATTGGTGATATAATTTTTTTTTAAAAGATTTTTCTAAATTATTTTTAAATTCAGCTAATATAATTATTTACACAATCCAATTTACTAATGTTGGTATAAATGAATTAAAGGCGGAGAAGCAGGAGGAATCGGTGACAGATAAGTGGAAGTGTAGGAATGTTATATACGGGTCATATGCAGCCTTCTTACCAAAGTCATTTTACTTCTTTTATACATTTTCAAGTGACTTTGATGTCACATAGTTGTTTAAAGCAAATTCACATTATCTATGAAATGCCTGTTAGTCTCTAATTGGACGATGATGCTTCTCTGTGAAGGCAATGTGTGGCCCCTTCAGGTAGTAGGGGACTCTGAGAGTTTTGAAAAACATCACATTGCCCCTCATTGGTTTGGACTGTTAAATGGTTAAATAAATATATGCTGGCTTGTCATTAGGAAAAGTTCACCATCATTCTTTCATTGCTCAGACATTCCCCTATAATGATTGAGGACCACCCAATGCTAATATTTTATTACACAGGTGATAAAAATACAATAGCTACTAGAGGGGCCAGGTCATTTCTTTTTTCATTTGCACAGCCCCCTCCCCGGAAGGGTTGAGTGTGACGAGTCATCTGCAGTCTTAATGCAAATACGGAAGTTTGCAGCGAAAGGGTTAAAAAATTAAATAAGAATGTAATTAATAAAGTACTTGTGCCAATAATAAAACATTTGCCCCAGTCCTTAAAATCACATCAAACAGCACTGCCGCCACTAATTATACCAGCGTCAGGAAGTGATGGTAATAATCAGTGGCGGCAGTATTTTATGTAATGGTTATAAAATCAAAATGTATTTCTAACAACTTTCATTCAACATAAAATCCCTATCTGCTATGTAAAAAAAACACCATCACAAGATTATTTTTGGATATAGAAGAAAGACTAAAAAACTATTCCAGAAGCCAAAGCATCACAATAAAAAAAGAAAACTGTTGTAGCAGTTCTTTGACTAAATCTAGATGTGAAGGGGTCAATGTATCACTCAGTTGTTTTGGATTAGTATTAATACATAATGTATCAGAGGTAGAAAAACAATAGAGTCCAAATATAAATTAATAAATCAAGGGTTTTTTTTTTTCCCTGCAGCGTATTGTCCTGTTTCAATTACGATTTTTTTCCCCCGTAATTCATACTTATTCAGCAGAATGTCTAAAGGCGCATACACACGTAATGATTTTGTAACCAACGATTATCTGTCAGATTATCTGTTAGATTTTTCCTTGAAAAGTGAATGATTTTTTGAAGTGTAATGAACGATTTTTTTAATGAACTTTTCAACAAGGAACAACAAATGTTGCTTCCTTTAATGAAAATCATTCAGTTGGTCAGTCAAACTACAAACTACAAATGTGAACGTACATGAACGATAATCGTTCATCGTTATAACTCAGAAACTGAACGATTTTTTCAACGATTGAATGATAACGACGTCATTATAGTTAAATCGTTCAAAAAATCGTTAAGTGTGTATGCACCCTTAGATATTAAATAAAGTGCTCCTTTGTTTAAATCTCTGATATGCTAGTAGTCATCACTGGCCATAGTCACATGATATTATGAAGCGACAACTGCGAAGGTCATGTGCTTTCTTTTTAAAGGAAACTGATCTCACTTAACTTGAAGGTGGCATTAGGAGAAAAAAAACTCTAAATATAAAATATAAGGATACAGGTAATAACATTTACAAATATATATTTAACATTTTCTGTACCTGACAAAGATATAATTGTTTAATTGTTTTTCCATACGCTCATCAGGTTAGAGAAAGATAACGGTTGCCTATTACATGGTTGTGTATATATATTATGTATTTTGTAATTTTTATTGGTAAATCAAGCCAAATCGTGGGCCTGATTCAGAGGCAGACGCTATGCCGATGTTTGCGCAGTTATCTGATGTTTTTTGTACTACGCATGTGGCCGGGACGCAGTTCGAATTTGAAGTGGTATTTAAATAAGCGTTTCTGGGTGGTAACATGGGGATGTATATTCCAAAAAGGGTGTGTCGCGGGCATGTTGCGGTCGTCGACTGTGACTTTTTTTTGCACTTTTGGTGATGTCCATTGGTGCGACAGATTCCATCGCCTGCAGAATTAGCATAAATTCGCAGATGCACTGCCTATAAATATGCAGTCACTCTGGGATTAGCCTCCACCTCTGTATCAGGCCATGTAATTCACATTTACTGGTCATTAAATATATTTCATATTTACACTATAATACAAGAGGGGCATTGTCTTTCATTTGCAATGGAAGGGTACTGGGCATGGTACATAAAGAAAGGGGCAATAGGAGAGATGAGGAAATGAGGGGACAATAGGTGAGAAGAATGAGGGGGCAATAAGAGAGATGAAGGGACAATAGGTGATGCATTAGGAGGGATGAGGAGAGATATAGGGGCATTAGGAGAGAAAGAAAGATGAGGATGCATTAGGAAGGGAATGGGGGGGCATTAGGAGAGATATATGGGGCATTACAGTGAGAGATGAGGAGGCTTTAGGAGAAAGAGATGATGAGACATTAAGAAAGATTTGGTGAAACATGGGAGGCTGAGATAAGTATGACTACAGGTGAGGCAGGAATAAGGTCTTATTGCAAAATTAATTCAAAAGAAAAGAGCAACAATTTTATTAATAGGGTAATACACAATGGGTATAACTGCCCCAGAGTATGAAACCAAAGAAGTGAAAACTATTTCTCGGACTAGAATGAATTGGAATGTTTTGAGTTTATATCCCCTTTTATGCAGAGAAATACAGGGAGGACCTCAGTTAATTTACAGGAGGTAGTCCTATATTTTTCTCTCCAAGTCTTGTCAAGATGGCCAACTCTGGACACCAGTCGTGGCTTATTGCATGTAAGGTATAATCGTAACAATAAGATATGCAGTCTGTTCATATAGATTTCCAGAGAATATGGAACTATTCACATACCTGCCCTTTTGATAATTTCTCGATAAATTGCATCTATGGGTGATTTTTTTATAACCATGGTAAGTGGGGTTAAAAAAATCCTCCTTATCAATGCAGATTGATAAATAGGCCCCCAAATCATTTAAACCTGCTCCTATCAAAAATTTAATTCTGGATCAATATCAGCATATGTCAGGGACAGATTTATAAATATTATTTGTTATGGGCACTAAGCACGGTGGTATCATTTAAAAATCTTTTTTCGGGGATTTTTCATTTAGAAAGCAACCAGGGGGCTTCAATTCAGAATGGGAGTTATCATGTTATATATATTGATTCTTATTACCGTTTCAAATTTTTTAATATGTATATCTGTTTCCAAGTTATGTAGGATTATTTTACAGATTGTGCGTTATGTTTTCAACTTCTGGGAAATTGTTAATTCCTCTGGTTACCGGATACTCATGATAAAATGTAGTGGCTGTTATAAATAGAGCATGTAGCAATAGGTATGTGGTTAATAATTACTGTAACACATCATAGGTACTGCTGGCAGATCACTATTGTGTATTTTACAGATCAAACTCCTTCAATCCTTAATTTTTGAAAGAATGAATGAAGATATTACATAACACATTTTTATTGCTGTGATTAATTCATTTAATAGCTTTAAGTATTTAATGAACAATAAAAGTTAACTGATACATTTTTGGGAATTTGTATTTTATATTTTCTTATTGGCTTTAAAATATTTCAGTATTTTATAAGTTATAGCTAAGTAATCATTTATGATTATATTAATTACATGATCACAGGGCTTTAATGTATAAGGCCAATGTTGCAACTAGATAGTATATAGTATATACGCAGGGGTGGATTGGGCCATGGGACAGCGGGAAGGTTCCCGCTGGGCAGGTCCCACCCCCTCCTCTGCCGGGCCGGCTGACACTGTCAGCCAGGCCGCTTTATTAAATTGTCTATGCCGGCAGCGAGCAGCCGCACTTGCAAATTGTCATCACGCTGGTGCAGGGGCGGGGCTAGGCGGGTGGACGCCGATGGACTTTGATTGTTACTGCTGCTGAGGCTCCGGGTAGTAGCCTCACAGCAAGAGCAGGAGCAGCCGGGAGGAGCAGGAGCACGACAGCAGGTCAGTAGCTTAGCCGGGAGGAGGGGCACCATGTTCCGTCACACTGCTGCACTAAGATGTCAGTATTATGTGTAACAGAAGCAAGGGATTTGTCAGACAGAGGGCGGGGGCAGGGCAGTCGGCAGTATACAACCATGAGCTTCATAGTATAACAATACTAAGAAGCACATGATTATGTACTGACAGCTGCCCTCTGCGCTCTCTGGCAAACCCCTGGCTTCTATTATTACACACAAGGAAATCACACCCTCTCCCCCTGTGCACGGAGCCAGTACAGTAGGCAGCATGGGAGGGGGCGTGGCCACAAGTATTGGAGGCGGGATGGGCTCTCAATGGGAGCTGAAATGCTGAATTATGAAGATCCAGACCCAGCAGAGATGGACAGCAACAGGAAGGTAACGGTGTGTGGGGAGGGGGATGCAGAGTAAGGGCACTACCAGGTTGTGTGTGTGTGGGGGGATGTGTTTGCAGAAGATGGCCACCACCGGGGGAAAAAGTGTGTGTGTGTAAGAGAGGGTTTTTTTTTGGGTGTATGGGCACTATCGTGTGTGTGTCTTGGGGGGAGGTATTTGCAGAAGATGGCCACCACCAGGGGAAAGAGTGGGTTTGTGTAGGGGGTATGGGCACTACCAGGTGTTTGTGTGTGGGTGGGGGAGGGTGTATGCTGAAGATGGCCCCCGCCAGGGGAGAGAGAAATTGTGTGTAGAGGGGGGAGAATATGGGCACTACAGGGTGTGTATGTGTGTGTATGAGGGGTGTATGCAGAAGATGGCCACTACCAGGGGAGAGTGTGTGTGTGTGTGTGTGTAGGGGGGGTATGGGCACTACCAGGGTGAGTGTGTGGGGCGGTGTATTCAGAAGATGGCCACCACCAAGGGAGAGAGAGTGTGTGTGTGTGTAGGTGCGGGGGGGTGTATGGGTACAACAAGGTCTGTATGTGTGTGCATGACCCCAGAACACAACGTTACTTTATATGTATGTGACTGACCCCAGAACACAACATTACTTTATATGTATGTGACTGACCCCAGAACACAACGTTACTTTATATGTATGTGACTGACCCAGAACACAATGTTACTTTATATGTATGTGACTGACCCCAGAACACAACGTTACTTTATATGTATGTGACTGACCCCAGAACACAAAGTTACTTTATATGTATGTGACTGACCCCATAACACAGGGTTACTTTATATGTATGTGACTGACCCCAAAACACAATGTTACTTTATATGTATGTGACTGACACCAGAACACAACGTTACTTTATATGTATGTGACTGACACCAGAACACAACGTTACTTTATATGTATGTGACTGACACCAGAACACAATGTTACTTTATATGTATGTGACTGACCCCAGAGCACAGCGTTACTTTATATGTATGTGACTGACCGCAGAACACAGCATTACTTTATATGTATGTGACTGACCCCAGAACACAGCGTTGCTTTATATGTATGTGACTGACCCCAGAACACAACATTACTTTATATTTATGTGACTGACCCCAGAACACAACATTACTTTATATGTATGTGACTGACCCCAGAACATAGCGTTACTTTATATGTATGTGACTGACCCCAGAACACAACGTTACTTTATATTTATGTGACTGACCCCAGAACACAACATTACTTTATATTTATGTGACTGACCCCAGAACACAACGTTACTTTATATGTATGTGACTGACCCCCTGAACACAGTGTTACTTTATATGTATGTGACAGACCCCAGAACACAACGTTACTTTATATGAATGTGACTGACCCCAGAACACAGCATTACTTTATATGTATGTGACTGACCCCAGAACACAACGTTACTTTATATGAATGTGACTGACCCCAGAATGGTTGCTGTGGGTAAATGTAATAATAGGTGCTAAGGGCCTGATTCAGAGCCGGACGCTATTTGCGCTCGCTCGTTCAGAAAAAGGGGCCGGCTATTTAAATTGAGCGCTCGCTCTTTGCGGTCTGTTGACGCCTCTATGTCTGAGCGAGCGAACAAAATATGCGCTCGCTATTTTGTAAAGACGCCCCCTGGCCACTCGCATCCTACGTTATCTCCGCTATTTATTAGATTAATCGAGTACATCGAAAGACGTCTGAACTGCTCGCAGTGCTTGTGGTTGGATTTTTCTACCGCAATCATGCGAACAGTTCAGGCTAAGAAACAACCAAGTGACGTGGTCGATGACGCTGCTTTGTTAATTATGCACACCCTTAAAATGCCCGTTTTGACCGTTTGGCACGCCTGCGTTCGGATCTCCACTCCCCGTTTTCAAGCACCTTCCCCTGTTACCACCCACAAACGCCTCATCCTGTCACTCAAATTAGCAGGCACTCGCAATTTTTGCAAACACACGTTTTCCGACCGCACTGACTGGTTGGCGCATGCGTATTACGACCCATACGCATGCGCGAACATCATTCGGAGCGAATGAGCGGCCGCTTACGAGCAGCTCTGAATCAGGCCCTATGTGTGAATTTAGTAATGGGTGCTGGGAAACTAATTGGGTGCTGGGGGTAAATGTATTAATGTGTTTTATTTTTTCCTGTAAGGGACAAATGTGTTTTATTTTTTTCCTTGTGAGGGTCAATGTAGTTGTTTTTTTTTTTCTTGAGGGGTTAATATGCTTTTTTCCCATGTGGGAGCCAATGTGTATGTTGTTTTTTCCTGTGATTGCTAATGTGTTATGTTTTTTCCTGTCGGGGGCCAATGTTTGTCTTTTCCTATTGGGACCAATGTGTTTTTTATTTTTTACCATCATACATCCCGATAATGTCCGTACAGAGGGCCTGATTCAGACCCGCTCGTAAGTGCTTGAGCGCTTGCGAGCAGGTTGATGGTGTGCTCTGCGCACGCGCAGCAGCCGCACTGCGCGTGCGCAAGCCCTGGAGCAAGAGAGAAATTCTCTCGCTCCGTAGCTCACTACAAAAGGGGCGGCTGTCGATGTTGATCGACAGCTCGCCCCGTTTTGTAGTTGTGGCGGGGGGTGGCTTCACAAACGGAGGCGTTCCCATGCGAACGCCTGCCGTTTGTGGGCAGCCCCACTGACATCACCGGTGATGTCAGTGGGAGAGATTCCGGCTCTATTAGAGCCAGAAGCTCTCTGTGGCTTGCGGCCATGAGACCCTACCACAAGGATCTCGTCGCAAGCCCTGATGGTCGCGATGGTCTTGACCATCGCGGACATCATCCTGGCCGCTCGCAATAGCTGTGGGTGGTCACCTACAGCTATGCAAGCGGCCAGGAGACCGCACAAAAAAACCCCAAATGCCCTGATTCAGAGCAAGCGCTGTTTCAGAGCGTCCGTCTCTGAATCAAGCCCAGAGTCACAGTACAGATTCTGGCGCATGCATGAAGCAGTAAATTAAAAATGTGTTTGGCGTACTGTACTTGGGTGGTTACAGAGGGTTGGCTAATCAGATGCAGATGTAACATAGAATGAGGGTGTAATTAGAGTGACACAGGCATGTTGTTGATAGTGGTTGTGTACAGAGACATGAATGACGCTGTAACTTACGTCAACAGTGCGACTGATGGGAGGGTCTAAAATGCACAAAGCATGAATGCAGCATCTGTGGTTGTCTCAGTCTTGCACAGTCAGATGCACGGATGTACACCAGGGATGGGCTCTATAGCAGCATTAGCATTATGCCGCCTGCGCAGCTGCAGCAAAAGACGCAAAGAAAGCCACCACTGCATCCAACTCAGTATCCCACCACCTCCCTCTTGACAAATCCCGCCCCCTCAACAGACCCCTCCCCCATTAGGGCTGCTTCCAGAAATTTCCCAGGCTGGTTTTCCATCCCAATCCGCCCCTGTATATACGTGATGTATAAAACCAACATAATAGATTTTTTTGCCCATTAACATGTGTTATTCTTGGTTACATTAACAGACTTAAAACATAAAAAAACTAGTCCACATAAGTAGCAGCCCTGGATATGAATAAAATTGGTTTCTCTCCGTTAGCAATTTACATTTTAACAATATCATGTAATAAAATCCACTTTAATTGATAGTTACCTACTGTTCTTTGCACATGTTCCTGGTGCGTTTATCAGCCAGAGCTATGTTCAGTCACTTTCTGGATGTTGCATTCACTTCACATCATGAGTGGGATGCATCAAATATTGCATTTTCAATGTGATGCATCCTGCCACTAATTGCATGTATAGCGGCGTTAAGTAATGCTGTATGCATGTACATTTAAGCAAAGGATAGCTCTTCCCATAAGACCTGTCTTTTGCGGTATAGGGACATCCGGGATTATGACCTGGTAGTCCTTCTGTGCATGCGCGAGCCATGGGGGACCCTGGGAGGGATCCTATTGAAACCCTCTCAGGGAAGTCGATAAGAAGCCCATAGGCTCCTATTAGGCAACGCCCTCTATATATATCATATGATAAATCCCTATGGAGTTTGTACACTACCCACTGTGTGCTGTCTTGACCACAAACGTAACCTTTTTCATTGTACATGTAGCTGTAGGTGAGAAAAATATTAATCATTCCAGTTACCCCTAACTACAACATCTACCTGGGAACAAATTACAGAAACTTTGCAAATTAAGAACATAAATCCTGTAGGAGGGGAGCTTGTGTCTGTGCAAACGGGTCCAACGTTATACAGGGTGCATGAAGTACATTGATACTGTAGCTTAATTATAGCTAGGTGCACATTTTAAAACAGAATTATTGGTTGGAGTGGACACATAGTGGCATATATCAGCACATGGCCCATACTTTGACACCTTTTGCACCTTCCAAATGCACTTGATATGTTAAAACATACCTCCATCAATGTAGACAAAACATTTAAATGCAAGAAACTGATGCAGGTAATAAAGACTTGTTTTCATTATCATTCTCATGATTACTCTAGACATAACTGTCCAAGGGAATCGGTATTTAATGCGCCGGATCAAATACCCGACAGAGGAGCCCCGATGGACCAAATTCCCGACTGGGGATGGTAAGTAACCTTACCCTCCCCTCTCCCCCCCTGAACCCTCCCTTAGTGGTGCCTAACCCTAACCTCCCCCCATTAGTGCCTAAATCTAACACCCCCCCCCCGCAACCTAAATCTGACTATTCCGGGGGGGTGGTGCTTAGCCCTAGCCCTCTCCTAGTGGTGCCTAACTCTAACCCCCCCTTTTCCCTACCCCAACCCTCCCGGGGGGTGCCTAACCCTAAGTCCCCCCAGGGGTCCTTAAAACGAACCCTCCCCTCCCCCTCTGCGCCTAGACGCTAAGACACCCGGCTTACCTTCGTTCGGTATGCCGGGTGTCGGTATTTTGTAGTAGGGCTAATGATAGGCGTCAGGATTTCAATGCCTATCTTTAGTCCGCTGTCGGGCTGTCAATGTCGGGATATTAGTGGGTGGGATAGTGCCCGCTGGTACCCTGACTGCATCCCCTGACCAAGCAGTATTTAGGAGAACAAAAAAGTTGAACTTAGTGAAGAAATAGTAGACTGGATTTGTATTACCAGTCAGACCTGCAAAGGCTAAAGCAAATTGTTGTTATGGAGGCAGTACCAGTAACCAAAATGTGTGTATGCTCTTGTTATGAGCGAGATAGAAAGGTGCAATGCGTAAACAGAAGTGCATTGTATGCCCACAACTTTTGCATTTCGTTAATGCCCATTATCGTATCTATGCGAAATTATGTTGGTAAAGTATAGGACATACTACATAATACTGAGAACTCAATTCCTTTTTTGTTTAACTGTTGTCTGTAAAAACACTGATGATATCCTGAAACATGCACAAAGAAATTTAAATTAACATCTTCACTGCCAATGGCAACAAAGAAGTTAGCAGATGCTCAGGAGACATTAGTGAACAAGTAGTTTCCTTTCCCGGACTAGTACTGCAGGAGCCTACAGGACCTTGGGGAAAAGCTTGATAGGAACTATATGATGTGTGTGACTTGGACTTCAGGAACCAAATGAACATGTACTGTAGGAAACACATTTTAATTGGCCTTTTGTGCTGCAGCAGATCTCAAAAGTAATGCTGGGAAAGTACTGTAGAAATCAGCTTTGCAGAACACAGAGCTCCAGCCCGGTCTCTATCAGTGATCTCCTCATCTTAACTTTTTCCTGATTTTTTTCTCTTTGACACAACAAAGTTTGGTGATTGTTTAGGGTGTAACCTTGTGTGATGAGAGTTAGGAAACAACTATAACTGTAAACTCCAACAAGCAGCTCAAATGGGTATTTTTAATGTTCTGCAAAATTAATAGTCAATTTATGCAGAGGCGAAAAACCTTTTTTGTTGTTTTTGCCAGAAAAAGCACTTATCTCAGCTTTTCACAAGTTACCATGAGATAACTGTATGCACTGTATAGAGCAAAGTACGCCTGATTTGCTTGCAAATCTACATCAGGCCCAATGTGTGTTTAACCACTTACCTGGCGAAGTTGCACGTGATGAACGTTGACTTACACAGTCACGTCCCATGCGTCCATGCTCTCCAGCTTTGTGCCCTAGAATTCTAAATAGGAATCAGTTCTGCACATGTGCCAAACTGATTTCCTGCTGCTGATCTACCCCTACACATGATTTGCTCTCGAGAGTGCAGTGCATTTGGCATTTTGGAGCACATGTGCTGATGACAAAACTGTAGTTCAGTGCAAAGAATGGAACGGAAGTTATCCTCTGAACACTATTTCTATGATCTCAACAATCAGGGTGCAGATGATTAGTCAACCCTGTGATCCGCTCAACTGTGCTCTGCATGAGAGGGAGGGCGTAGTGCCACTGCAGGAAGGATATATAGCTACTGGGCTAATGGCCGGTCAAAGTCAAAATGATTTATTGCCACTTGTAGTGTGGGAGGACCTTTTGCCCCAGGGGGTTTATTGCCACAATGGGGGGAGGGGTGTGATTGTGTAATGCTTCAATGGGCATCATTGTACAATGAGACCTATGGACACATTGGTGGGTAATAATGCTATTAAGACATCAAGAACATACTGTGGGTGAAATTTTACAGGGGTGGGTCTGTGGCTACAAGGGTGATGGGAAGTGGAGGATGATGCTAAAGGAGTCTGCTACACAGACCTCCATGGTGGTGATCGACATCCCCTAAGAATATTTTCTTCACAAAAATAGTTAAATAAGTTTTTAAATACTTGTTCTTGACTTACTTAAATTTAAGAATTTATAATTTCTGAGGACATTTAAGAAAAAAATATTAATCCGTTAAAACAGAAAAGAGTTTAAGTTATTGTCCTTTTAAGCGTAATTTCAAAACTACAAGGGCAGAGGCCATCTTTCTTTTCTGTTCAGCAGGACTGCTGGTTGTCTCCCACATTTCATTTGCATAAAGTACCAATGACAAATAAGAAAGCAACAATAACAAAATAAGCAACTGTAGAACACATGCCACAAAAAAAACCCTTGTGCCAACATTCAGCTCAGCCCAAGCAGCCTGTTGGGCATTTGATGCCCAAAACCTTGCCATACATAAATTAAACCACCCAAGTTGAACAGAGACCAAGTAGTTGAGAGACCAAATATTTGAGTTTTTTGTAGTATCTCCTTTTATTCAAGAGCATTTGGATTGGAAATATTCTTCTGATCCTCTAATATCCAGAAATTGATAACTTAGTCTCACATTTCAGTGTCATAACAATGTGTGGATGCTCCTTCTTCAAAACAAAATGTATATTGTCTCCCTTATTGGTATGAAGCAGAACCAAATGGTAAGAAGACAGGACAAAATCATGTTCATTTGGGCTGGCCCGGTGAATGCCAGACGTTTACTCTTTAGACAAGTTTGGATGTAATGAGTTTGAGAGATATTGGTCATTTAAGTGCTGTTACAAGGATGCAATATTGAGTTAAAGGAAATTTCTCCAACATTCATTTTGGTATAAGCAAGGATTACACTGGGGAACAGTCAATCTGTTGCCAGGGATTTAAGAGTCGATTTTGATAAATTTTGTGCTCCTGATCATGAATAGGCCATGCTTATTTTTCAATTGGCTCTAGTTTTTGAGATATGCATATGTCTTTAATATTTATGAAAAATTAAATTAAACAATGTTAAAAATAGTTAAAAATATATATTTTTTATTCTGATTAAATTTGGTTCATAAAATGTTATAAAAAGACACAGGATAATTACATACATAAGTGTTAGGAAGCTATGAGAACCGTTTTTTGTAGGATTTTCTTTTCTATTCTTGTTGTGGCCAGTCCCTCTGCAGACTCCAACCGTAATCGGCCATCATGTGAGGATCCCACCTTCCTTGATATCTTTCTTCCATTACCTGAATATCCTGGTGGAACCGTTCACCCTGTTCTTCGCTTAAATCTCCTAGATTGGACAGGTAGTGATCTAAATGGCTGTACAAAAAATCTACTTTAATACTCATATTGGCACCTACTTTCTCGAAACATTTTAACATGTTGTGGGCTAAATCATGACAGTTGGATCCGTCACCAGTTTCCCTATCTGTGGGCCGTCAAAAATTCCTGCCTTTAATTTTTCAATACTGAGAGATGGAAATGTTCAACAAATATACGTGAAACAATCGCCTGACTTGTCCAATGCTTTTACAAATTATTTCATTAAACCCAGTTTGATATGGAGAGGCAGCAGTATGATTGTTTTCCTGTCAATTCAGTGCTCATGAATGATGTTGGCTTCTCCTTATAAGTTATAGAAGTTATAACTTCTCTTGGAGGCCATACGGTTTGCTGCCAGTGCTTTTATTTTGCACAACTATCCCATAAGCATACAGTATGTGACAAGGATACCTAGAATATCCACTTTGCTGCCCAAGAAGAAAGTTTACCATTTTTAAATCGACACAAACAGACCACTGATGCTGAGAATAAGCAATTTTTGCTAAGACTAACTTGATATTTTCATACTGTTATTTGTTTTGTTGAATGACTGATAGGAATCGATGCAAATTTATTCCCATTGTGTAGTAATATGGACTTTAAGCTCCTTTTAGAACTATCCAAAAAGAGCCGCCAGTCTTCTGCTCGATATTCTGGTAAACCCATAATCTGGCGAAGTTCCGGAATATTGTTGCAATACACAAGATTGTTATCTTAGCTAAAGAACGGCACTATGGCTTGCTCTCTATTTTGATATGACGTTATAGTAACATCCGGCTGAAGACAGTGCTTTTCTTGAAGTCTGGATGCTAAAAGCTCAGCCCCTTTTTCGATAAATTCAAGTCACAAATTAAATTGTTTGGTTCCTTTTGAGAAAAGTTGTTTGGAGTAGAGCAACTCTCTTCAAACTCACTTTTATCTGTGTTGTCACTTGAACTGGATGAAATTAACATTTCCACATCATCACATTCAACTCTGCACTAAGAACGGAATGATGGTACAGGTAAATCTTCGCTATGTGGTATCGGATGTTTTGCAGAATTCATACATTTACAGCACAAAAATAGCAGTCACTCAAGTGATCTTTTGGCTCACACCACATCATAGGTATGCCAAAATGAAGTCCTTTTCGATCACCTTTAGTCCAATTGCGGAGTGATTCCACGCAGGTATTACAAACTTTGTGAGGTACCCAAATCTTGTCTTGCTGGCTTATGTGACGTCCAAAATAAGCCTGATACGCTTGTTTTATGAATACAGTTATATATTTCTTTCTTTTGCAACACTGTATTTGCCACAAATATAACAAAAAACATCAGGGTTGTTAGTACACTGTCTCCAAGAAGAACTCATTTTTACGGTGAAAACAATTAGTTTCACACAGTCAGTGCTAATTCCCAACAAAGCCGAGGACGTACTGAACAAAACAAGCCCAATCAGCGGGAAATTGGTTGTGGTGGGACAGAGAGAAGGCCGAACTAAGGAACAGGAGTGTGCTAACTGCGTCATTCAGTCCTCTCTATTGCTCCTCTCTGTATGCTGGGAGGAGGCGTGGCTGTGGTCTGAGGATGTCCCAGCAGGCTCAGCAGTGCACTGCCACGCCTCCTCCCAGCGTTAGTGAGGAGATATGAATGTGTTATGTGTTGCTTCTCTCTGTATGCTGGGAGGAGGCGTGGCTGTGGTCTGAGGATGTCCCAGCAGGCTCAGCAGTGCACTGCCACGCCTCCTCCCAGCGTTAGTGAGGAGATATGAATGTGTTATGTGTTGCTCCTCTCTGTATGCTGGGAGGAGGCGTGGCTGTGGTCTGAGGATGTCCCAGCAGGCTCAGCAGTGCACTGGCCTCGCCTCCTCCCAGCATTAGTGAGGAGATATGAATGTGTTATGTGTTGCTCCTCTCTGTATGCTGGGAAGAGGTGTGGCTGTGGTCTGAGGATGTCCCAGCAGGCTCAGCAGTGCACTGCCACGCCTCCTCCCAGCGTTAGTGAGGAGAGTTGAATGTGTTATGTGTCTCAAATGTGACTACCAGCCATGTTATCACAAATAAAACAAATTCTTGTTATTGTTGAAAGTGGGTAGTTGTTAAAAAAGCAAAACTAAGTTGATTCTGTAAGGTAAAGCAGGCATAGACTAGTAAGGTACTTCAAATGGAGAAAATAATAGAATTTTAAAATTTTTCATTAATTTGAAAACTGGAGCCAATTCAGCTATAGATCGAATGTGAAAAAAGGACCTGCGAGTACTCTCAAACTGATCTTATATCCTTGGCAAGAAAAAAAATATATTTTTTTGTTCCCCAGTGTTATAGATCCCAAAGAAAATAAAAAAATCCTGCTTCACTTTGTGAGTAATATTCTGCAACAGCACGCAATATCAAGTTGCATTTTAAATGTTTTAAGGCTTGTATTCACCAATTCTTTTGCGGAGTAAAATCAGGTAGGTTCAGATCTGTTCTGGATCTAAACAATCCATACAAATAAAACAATTCACTTTGGAATCCTTGGAACTGTAATGAATGTGGCACAGAAATCTTACTGAATGGTCTCCATATATCAGATCCTTTTCACCATGGAGTTTTTTATTTCCATAACAGAACTAGGGGTCTATTTACTAAGCCTTGGAAGGAGATAAAGTGAACTGAGATAAGGTGCCAGCCAATCAGCTCCCAACTGTCATTTTTCAAACACAGCCTGTGACATGGCAGTTAGGAGCTGATTGGCTGGTACCTTATCTCCATCCACTCTTTCTCCATCCAATGCTTAGTAAATAAGCACCCTATTCTTTTTGGTTGTTTATGCCCTGGTGTTAGATTATTCTTATTTCAGATGCCAAAACTCATGGTGTCTGAGCCCAGGCACAAGGAAAATGGACATTACAGATGAACATCTCCTCAAACATAATAGACTTGAAATTGACATATTAAAATGTATGTCTCTAATCAAGGACACATGTCAAGATAAATAGGGATACAAAGATATCAGATTCATATATTTCAAAACAGGGAGGAACATTGTTTCCTTGTTCCAATAGGTAGATCTTATTATGTCCTGACTGAGAAATATCTCTTAGGTCTAACAGTCATATATTTTGCAGTATACAAGAAACTAGAGGTGGAAAGTTAACTGCCACCTCGACCAAAATGAATTTTCCTCAAATTACATTATTTCACCAGGTAGTGAAAGACTGGGAAGTTCCAGAAAGAGACCTGAATGGCCACTGAAAGCTTCCACAACTCTATTTCTGATTTTGGTGGCCAGAGGTGTTCTCTAATTGCCATGGAACTATATCGTGATTGATGTCTTTCACTCCATTTCCACTAATAATGAGAGTATTAATGTGTTAGAGAAGAACCAGCCACAGGGGCGTATCCACTCATTGGCCTGGATGGCACTCGCCAGGGGCGCCGGCCAAAGGGGGGCGCCATCCGGCAGTGCCACCAGCAGCCAAGGGGTGGACTACCCCAGGGGCCGAACTAGCCCATCGCTAGGCCCCCGCAAGTGTAGGGCAGACCACAGTGAGAGCGGTCTGCCCTACACCGTTTACAAACACACAGCTGCCAGTCAGACAGACTCTCGTTGGCTGCTGCGTCCATGGAGGGAGCCGGCTGGAGTTCACTCATGAGCTCCATCTTCTGGCTCTCCCTTAGTGCACTGCAGAGCAGGCCAGGAGGAGCGGACAGCGTCAGGAACGGGGATCAGGTAAGTTGTGTATTTTTTTCTTCTGTGTGCATAAGCCTGGCACGGGGGGTTGCTACTAGGGGGCACTGTATAGCTGGTGGCCGCTACTGAGGGCACTTTATGGGGGGGGTGGCCTCTACTGGGGGCACTGTATAGCTGGTGGCCACTACTGGGGGTACTTTATGTGGAGGGTGGCCACTACTGGGGCACCAAATTGGGGGGATTACTACTGGGGGCAATGCAGCATAGGAGTACTACTACTGGGGGAAATGCAGCATAGGGGGGACTACTATTGGGGGTACTGTATAGGGGGACTACTACTGGGGGCAATGCAGCATAGGGGGGCTACTACTGGGGGCAATGCATAGGGGAGACTACTACTGGGGGCAAGGCAGCATAGGGGGGACTGCTACTGGGGGCACTGTATAGGGGAGAATACTGCTGGGGGTACTGTATGGGGGGTGGCCGCTACTGGGGGCACTGCATAGTGGGGACTACTACTGGTGGCATTGCATAGGGGGCTAGCTGGGGAATCAGTTTAAGTACTTATTTAATGTATAGTATTAATATTCAGAAATTATGGGGGGAGGGGGGCGCCAGTCCATTAGTTTGCCAGGAGCGCCCAGATCCCTAGATACACCCCTGACCAGCCAACCTGAGAACAGGTCATTATTAGTGCCTAGATGTTAGACCATTCTTACTTGTCTGCATTCTTACGTGTCTGCATTCAAGGCTTGTAAGCTCACAGTCAGGGAGTCCAGGCAGACGGAAATGGGCAACAGCAGATGAACATTTCCTCAAGCATAATAGACTGGAGAAGAACATATGAAACCCTAAAAGTGTTTATTTTATACTGTAGATCAACAACAATTAGATAAGGATAAAAAGGACAAATACATCAAGGGGCCTGAAAATAGTCCTGAACATCACTGAAAACGTCCACTATTCTATTCTTCATCTTTGTGAATGAAGACTGATAGGAAAGATGTTCTCTCACTGCCATAGAACTATGCCTTGGTTTATGTGTCTCCCCTTCCACTAATAATGAGAATATTTTAAAAAAAATCAAGCTGGATACAGTATAATCTGCCTCACAGACCATGATTTCCATTCTTTGGATCTTTTCTGGCCCCTTCCCCTCCTTTGTCTAAAACCTTTTCCGCATCATGATTTACAGTTGCTCAATTCACTGTTTTTTGTATTGAACAGAAGAAACTAATAAATGCAGTGGAAATAATTAATAATCTTCTAAAATCCAAAAAAAGCACCAATTTAATAGTTGCTTCAGAATATAAGAAAAAAGTCCTCTCTTTCCAGAGCAATCAGAATTGATCCCACATTGTAACATAACTTTTGGGAATGTTTTATATCGAATATTATTATTATTTATTATTATATTTCCCAGCAAATATTGCCTAAATTCCACCAAACTTGGCACCACAAATTCTCATGGCTTCAGCAGCTCAATACTACTTGGTCCCAGTAACATTCTTACATGTGCTTATTGTTACCATGTTTTGCTTGTTTTTTTCATATGATTTATCATGTTGCTTTTATATGAGATTTTCAGTTTATGTTACATGTACACTTACTATTAAGTTACTATTTAAAAAAACTCTTGATCTCTTATAGTTCTCCACAATTTATTCATAGCTTTGTCTAATGCTTAATTGGAGTCTAATTATATTCTATTAGTGTATCATCTATCCAAATGAACCACTTGATTTGGTCACTCATATATCATGTCAATGTGCAGATTTATATCTATTTATTTTCTTAAATGCATGGGAACTGCACACTGACCTTCCTATCAGTGTGATCAAACAAAAGGAAAAAAAATCAGGCAAACCTATATCTAAACACACATCTCATTACCTTATTTTTCCCCAAGAAAATATTTAAGATTTATTAGACAGTTTGTCTGGTAAATCTAGGGTGTGTTCCTTCTGGGGACCTAGTTAAATCAACAAAGTTATACATAGCACAGCATGATTTAGTTAGCAGCTGATATTTTTTCACCAATAGCTGTTCCACAGATAAGTGAGAGGCAGAGGAAGTGTTTTACTTCCTTATTCACCCGACATGCATCTCTGGATAAGCCATAAGGATACATCATGCAATTGAAACCTATTAATAAATGCCTGAAGGAAATTTTAACTCGCTCCTATGATAAGAGATTATTTCACAGTATTTTATCAGTTGTCTAGAAATCCTGTACACTAGGAAGATTAAGAAAAAAATGCCTTTATACATCCTGGAAACACCCTCTGTGGCGTTTTAGGTCAAACCATAGTGATTGAGAGAGTTAAGCTGACAAAAATATAGATAATACTGATGCTATATATGAATCCCCAATAGGAAAAAGAAAATTCAGAGATAATACATTGGATAGATGAGCATGAGTCACTTTTTCATTTATAACAATAAAAAAAAAGATACATAATAGATGATTAAATGTCTTGTGACTAGTTTTAATACATTACAATGAATAAAAATTAATGAAAGCTATATATATATATATATATATATATATATATATATATATATATATATATACACACACACAGTCAGGTCCATAAATATTGGGACATTGACAGAATTTTCAGATTTTAGCCTCTATTCACCACCACAATGGTTTTGAAATGAAACAAACAAGATGTGCTTTAACTGCAGACTTTCAGATTTAATTTGAGGGTAATTACATCCAAATCGGGTGAACGGTGTAGGAATTACAACAGTTTCAATATGTGCCTCCCACTTTTTAAGGGGCCAAAAGCAATGGGACTATCAACTCAAAAGCTATTTCATGGACAGGTGTGGGCTATTCCCTCGTTATTTCATTATCAATTAAGCAGGTAAAAGGTCTGGAGTTGATTCTAGGTGTGACATTTGCATTTGGAATCAGTTGCTGTCAACTCTCATTATGAGATCCAAAGAGCTGTCACTATCAGTGAAGCAAGCCATCATTAGGCTGAAAAATCAAAACAAACCCATCAGAGAGATAGCAAAAACATTAGGTTTGACCAAATCAACTGTTTGGAACATTCTGAAAAAAAAAGAACGCATCGGAGAGCTCAGCAACACCAAAAGACCCGGAATACCACGGAAAACAACTGTGGTGGATGACAAAAGAATTATTTCCCTGGTGAAGAAAAACCCCTTCACAACAGTTGGCCAAATCAAGAACACTCTCCAGGAGGTAGATGCAGGGCCGAATTATAGGCAGGGCGGCAGGGGCGGCCGTCCAGGGGCCCCCACACACACAGGGCCCCCACAACTAGAACAAAAAAAACAGAGCATTTAACTGTGTGCACTCCGGTCCTCGTCGGCGGCTGCTTCCTAACAGCAGCCGCCGACGAGGACCGGCATTGTAATACAGCAGTACAGCTAGGAAGCTCCTCCGAGGAGCTTCCCTGTACTGCAGTGGTCCTGAGTGAGCAGCAGTCAAAGTCTCGCGAGATGATGATGTCACATCTCGCAAGACTTTGACTGCTCACTCAGGACTTGTAACTAACCGATGTAACCAACTCACAGAGAGAGCACTGCAGGGGAGACTCAGAGAGGAAGCAGACGTCCAAGCCAATTCCCCGTGTGTGGTTGTGAGCTAAGTTAGACAGCTGACAAGCAGGTACCACACATTTCTACACATAAAATAGGCACACATTACAAGTCAATTTCTAAACATTACACGTCAAATCCAATCAAGGTTGTACACAGTCACATACATATATAAAATATGTGTGTGTGTGTATATATATATATATATATAATGTGTGTGTATATATATATATATATTTTGTGTGTGTATATATATATATATATATATATATATATAATGTGTGTGTGTGTATATATATATATATATATATATATATATAATGTGTGTGTATATATATATGTATATATATATATATAATGTGTGTGTGTGTATGTATATATATATATAGTGTGTGTGTGTATATATATATATATATATATATATATATATGTATCTATATGTATGTGTATGTATATATGTATAAATATATATTGATCTGTAGATACATGTGTATATATGTGTGTGTATTTACATATCTATGCATCTATATGTATGTGTATATATAGATGTATATAGATATATATCTAGATATATATATATAGATATATCTATATAGATGTATATATATCTATAGATATATATATAGAGATTTCTACCTAACTAAAGATTATTTTGGTGTACAGAAAGATGTCTGTGTGATTTTAATTGTTTTTAGTTAACTTTAGAAATATTGGAAAATCACTTGTAACTTTATATTTAATAATGTAATTGATGGGGCCCCCACCAGTTTATTGCCCAGGGGCCCCCACAGACCTTAATCCGGCCCTGGGTAGATGTATATGTGTCAAAGTCAACAATCAAGAGAAGACTTCATAAGAGTGACTATAGAGGGTTCACCACAAGATGCAAACCATTGGTGAGCCACAAAAACAGGAAGACCAGATTAGAGTTTGCCAAACAACATCTAAAAAAGCCATTACAGTTCTGGAACAACATCCTATTGACAGATGAGACAAAGATCAACTTGTACCAGAGTGATGGGAAGAGAAGGAAAGGAACTGCTCATGATCCAAAACATACCACCTCATCATTGAAGCATGGTGGTGGTAGTGTCATGGCGTGGGCATGTATGGCTGCCAATGGAACTGGTTCCATTGTATTTATTGATGATGTGACTGCTGACAAAAGCAGCAGAATGAATTCTGAAGTGTTTCGGGCAATATTATATGCTCAGATTCAGTCAAATGCTTCAGAACTCATTGGACAGCACTTCACAGTGCAGATGGACAATGACCCGAAGCATACTGCAAAAGCAACCAAAGAGTTTTGTAAGGCTAAAAAGTGGAATGTTATGCAATGGCCAAGTCAATCCCCTGACCTGAATCTGATTGAGCATGCATTTCACTTGATGAAGACAAAACTGAAGGGAAAATGCCCCAAGAACAAGCAGGAACTGAAGACATTTGCAGAAGAGGCCTGACAGAGCATCACCAGGGATGAAACCCAGTGTCTGGTGATGTCTATGCATTCCAGACTTCAGGCTGTAATTGTCTGCAAAGGATTTGCAACAAAGTATTAAAAAGTGAAAGTTAGATTTAGGATTGTTTAGTTTGTCCCGTTACTTTTGGCCCCCTTAAAAAGTGGGAGGCACATATAGAAACCGTTGTAATTCCTACACCGTTCACCTGATTTGGATGTAATTACCCTCAAATTAAATCTGAAAGTCTGCAGTTAAATCACATCTTGTTTGTTTCATTTAAAAGCCATTGTGGTGGTGAATAGAGAACAAAATATGAAAATTCTGTCAATGTCCCAATATTTATGGACCTGACTGTATATATATATATATATATATATATATATATATATATATATATATATTATCATTCAAACTCAGAACTCACTTTCTTTTCATACTGTAATTGTTTTGATTACAGGGAATGTTAGCTCCAAAATGTTGCAATTATTTGTCAAGCTGACTAATCACTTCATGGTTTTCCCATCTGGCCAGTCCCTACACTGTCTCTCAGATATATGATCATCCCTCTGACACATTTGGCTTAAGATAACGCACAAATTTTAAACATGAGTATGATTCCTGGCTTAAAGAGACAGGAGACACCCAGGGATATCAGTTAATAAGCACCTGAGGATAAACTGGCAAAGTTTGTCTTACATTTGAAAAGCAGGGTGCCCTAGCAAGTGTGACCACAAAATGTAAATAAATTACAGGCTTCATCCATGGCACTCAACCATCTGGGGAGCCTTTGGCATGTGACTACACCATCTACATGAAAAATATCATACAAACTTGGCACTCACTTACTTTTCAAACTGTAATTCCTTTGAATACAGGGAATGTTAGTTCCAAATATTGCAATAATTTGTCAAGCTGACTAATCACTTCACGGTCATTCCCATCTGGCCAGTCCCTACACTAACTCTGAGATATATGATATTTGCCCTGCCACATTTGGCTGAAGCTAGCACACACATTTTAAACATGAGTATGGGTCCTGGCATAAAGGGCATGACCACACCCAAGGATATCAGTTAATAAGCACCTGGGTATATACAGTGCCTTGCAAAAGTATTCACCCCCTTTGCATTGTTCATGTTTTGTTGCCTCCCAACCTGGAATTAAAATGGATTGTTTGAAGGTGTGCATCATTTAATTCACAGAACATGCCTTCAACTGTGACGTTGTGTGTTTTCTTTTATATTGTGAATCAAACAATATTTAGGACAACATAACAGAAAACTTCAGCATGCATAACTATTCACCCCCCTAAAGTCAGTACTTTGTCAAGTCACCTTTTGTGGCAATTACAGCTGCAAGTCACATTGGTTAAGTCTCTATGAGCTTGCCACATCTTGCCCCTGGGATTTTTGCCATTCCTCAAGGCACTGCGCCAGCTCCTTCATGCTGGATGGTTTCCGCTTGTGAACAGCAATGTTCAAGTCTGACCACAGATTCTCAATTGGATTGAGATCTGGGCTTTGACTAGGTCATTCCAACACACTGAAATATTTCTCCTTAAACCACTCGAGTGTTGTTGCTTTAGCAGTATGCTTCGGGTCATTGTCCTGCTGGAAGGTGAACCTCCGTCCCAGTCTCAAATCACAGGCAGACTGAAACAGGTTTTGCTCAAGAATATCCCTGTATATAGCACCATCCATCTTTCCCTCGACACAAATCAGTTTCTCAGTCCCTGCTGCTGAAAAACATCCCCACAGCATGATGCTGCCACCACCATGTTTCACTGTGGAGATGGTGTTCTTGGGGTGATGGGATGTGTTGGGTTTGCGCCAGACATAGCATTTTCCTTGGTGGCCGAATAGTAAAATTTTAGTCTCACCTGACCATAGCACCTTCCACCATACATTTGGGGAGTCGCCCACATGCCTTTTGGCAAACTCAAATCATGTCTTCTTATTTTTATAACTGAGTAATGGCTTTTTTCAGGCCACTCTTCCATAAAGCCCAGCTGTATGGAGTGTACGGCTTATTGTGGTCACATGCACAGATGCACCAGTCTCTGCTGTGGAACTCTGCAGCTCCTTCAGGGTTACCTTTGGTCTCTGTGCTGCCTGGTCTGTGAGTTTTGGTGGGCGGCCCTCTTTTGGCAGGTTTGTTGTGGTGCCATGTTTTCCATTTGATGATGATGGATTTGATGGTGCTCTGGGGGATCATCAAAGATTTGGATATTTTTTTATAACCAACCCTGAATTGTACTTCTCAACAACTTTGTCCCTGACGTGTTTGGAGAGCTCTTTGGTCTTCATAGTGTGATGCCTCTTGCTTAGTGGTATTGCAGCCTCTGAGGCCTTTCAGAACAGGTGTGTTTATACTGACAGATCATGTGACACTTAGATTTCACACAGGTGGACTTCATTTCACTAATTATGTGACTTCTGAAGGTAATTGGTTGCACAGAACTTTTGAGGGGCTTCATAGCAAAGGGGGGTGATTACATATGCACATGCCAATTTTCAGAATTGTATTTATAAAGATTCTTTTTCATATATATTTTTCTCATTTCACTTCACCAAATTAGACTATTTTGTGCAGATCAATCACATAAAATTCAGATAAAAAAAATAAAATATATATATTACAGGTTGTAATGTAGCAAACAAGGTAAAAAGCCAAGGGGGTGAATATGTTTGCAAGGCACTGTGTATATATATATATAATATATATATATATATATATATATATATATATTTTTTTTTTTTTTGCGGGGGTGATGATGCTGCCTACAATCATCATTAGAGAGCAATTTGGTATAATGCAGTTGAGGTGCAGCTTTTGTCTTTTTGGAATTTAAACGTTAAATGTAATATTCGGGGACATAATCAGTCTTTTTGGGAAATACTGTTTTGAGAAATTAACTTTTTGTTTTAGCAGTTTTCTTGGCGACTTTCATACAACATAGCTTAAGTCCACATGATAAGAATCAATGCCTCTGTTGTATGGTTATTTTCAATGAATCTCTAAAGGAAGTTATGTACTGCTTCCACCACAGACATAATTTGCATGGTACTGTATTAGGCTTTTGCCAATAGAAATGACCGGTGGTGGTTGCTAGATAGGTGCTGCAGCTCCAAAACTAGCCGTTTGGGTGCCATCAGACACAAGAGTCAGGGGGCCGGCTAATCCGGCATGCCTGTGATACTCTCAGAGACCCAGCTAATCTCCAGTTAGTTTAACCATCAATCCCCGGCAGCAGCATTTGGAGCCAGATAGACTTAATTTTATTGTTTTATTGGCAACCCCTCTGGCAGTTTTGTACTGTGCTGTCTTGCAACCGCCACTGGAAATGATTTGTTTTGGCAAAACTATTTTTCAAGTCTGAAACATACCTAATGCTGACACACCCCCATTTACTAAAATGTCGTCGCCCCCAAACGCCATCAGCATGTCATTCAGCAGATCAATCATGCCGCGTCTTTTGGAGCACTGCGTCTGACATCACATGGCCAGATCTGCACATGGCTTCTGCACATGTGTAGATCAACAAACATAGGATATTTACATAAATATTACATTTACATAAATCCTTGTATCAGGCCCATAATTGCTTTTTTAAAACAAAAACAGCCAACAACATTATCGCGAACTACCAACTAATCCCACTTTTATTAATGATACATCTTTGTTATCTGATGGTGAACATTACGTTTGTGGACATCTTAATTTTCCACTGGAGACCATAGTATGCTCAAGATTCTGTCTTCCAGGTAGTCTAATGGCCCAAGCCTGATGACTGCCTAGGCTAGCAAAACAGCCCATTTAATCTGCTGAACATCCTTTATTTTTCTTTTGCTAGTAGACATTTAATTTCTGACCATTTAACTGGTAAGTTTAAGCTCTGAGCACTATGATCTCAGTAATCATATACTGTCCTTGTATCACTGCTCCATTCATGACTACTTATTAAGGATCTTGGCTCTAACAGCCTCCAAGATGGAATACAAGCTCAAAACAATTAATTCATAAAAAAATGCTTATGCTGTAACCTGAAAATATCTGTTGTCAAAACCGAGGCTGGAGTTATTTATTGGAAATAGGGAGGAGGTGAACTTGCCTTTTATCTACATGTGTCATACTGCTAGAGGATGGAATCAATCCACGTTAAAGGCTGCACTTCAAGAGTGAAAGCTCTCAGTTGGTGTAGATCTACAATGTAGTGACAAATGGACAATAACACTGAACCCCCCAACGCGTTTCGTTATATACCGACTTCCACAGGGATAATTTTAGATATATGTAGATTGTCTATAGTGAATCTGTTGCATTATCATTTTTATTTATATACTTTTATCTGTTATATTGACTGTTATATATGTGAAATTATTGTCATACTATACATTTTATGTTATATGCACATTTATATTATTATTATTGAATTTCAAGTTTTTCATATTAATAACTTTTTGAACTACTACCTTATGATATTTTCGGGTGTGTCTGGTACTGGGCTCTAATTCTAGATGTTCTGAGGACTGGAGTTCCATTTACCTGATTTTCTCAGTTGGAGATGGAACAATTTTTGGGTGTAAAATAAGTCAGATAAACCACACGTATCTTATTGTTGATGTGGTATGTATATATTTCTATCTATCTATCTATCTATCTATCTATCTATCTATCTATCTATCTATCTATCTATCTATCTATCTATAAGAAGCAATGAATGCAGCATGTGGTGTTTATTCAATCTCCTTCTAGCCTTGGTTCATAATAGAAGGCGTAAAACTCATATAAGCACAGTGTTATATTATGCTTTGCATATGTGTTGAATATAAAATATCCAGAGTGTACTAGTATTGTGCCAACAGGTTAATGCAGCAGGGGCAGAACAGGCTTCTTTTGCACATGTGCCAGGGAACAAGGGGAGCAAGGGGCATAAAAAGCCCCCCACCTCTGGGCCCCATAGCAACGGAATCCCTTGTAGTTTCCCCACATTCATCTGCATGAGCAAGCATAGGATTTGCAAGGAGAGTGGTCAGTATATGTGCTGTATATGGCACTCTATTTTACATAGAGCTATTCTGACCTGGGTGTCCAACAACATAATACAGAAATAAAGAAAAATGCAGTTGCACTAAGAATACTGATGATCAAAATATTTATAATAAACTCCAACAAATAACATGTTTTTTAAATAATGTTCTTAGTACATGTTTGGCCAAAAATGTTTGCCCACTTACTGTACCTTGTCAAGGTGAACCTCATCAGGTGGGTCCCTAACATCTCTAATACTGACATATTATATAAATGTGTCTAGGACTTTAATAGTGCCAATTAAAGGTATTACTGTAATGCAAAGGACCTATACTAATCAAAATCACCTGGGTAAGGTGGAAGGAGTGCTAGCCCAGGAGAAGGGGTCTCATCTTCAAGTGTACCTTAAATACATAGGAAAAAGGGGGTGCTGGGCTGCACATCCTAATTTAAACAAAGAGCTTCTACCTTGCTGAGACCTGTAGTTCTAATGCAGAAAAAAAGGAAAATGCATGTGCACACTCTAACCACTAAGAATACTGATTATCAAAATATTTATAATAAAGTCCAACAAATAACATGGTTTTTAGTAAGTTTGACCAAAAAATGTTTGCCCACCTACCTCGCCAAGGTGAACCTCATCAGATGAGTCCCTAACATCCCTAATACTGACACATTATATTGTAACACCTCTTATTATGTTTAAATTAGGATATGCAGCCCAGCTCCCCCTTTTTCCTATGTATGTGTGTATTTAGGGTACACTTTAAGGTGAGACACCGTCTCCTGGGCTAGCAATCTTCCTACCTGCCCCAGGTGATTTTAATTAGTATAGGTCCTTTGCTTTGCACCACATACATTTATTGTGCTGGGGATGCTGACAGGTAAGAGGGAGGGGTGCGGCGGTGGACCGTGGCCTACTCACAGGCCCCTTCAACAAGACTGGGCCTGGCTAATTAGTACCCGCTCCCCCACCACCGACACCCGTGTCTGTGTGTATATGTATATAAATTAGGGATGTGCAGGCTCGGATAGGTTCGAGTTTGCACGTTGAGTTCGGATTTTTCCCTCCAAAAAAACGGAACTCAGAAAGAGGCAAAACGTCATCTTGCATGGACGAACATCATCATTCCTGGTCAAAAGGATAACTCTTTACAAGGCGAAGCCGGAAGCACTAACAATGAAATAGCTGGAGCTGGGGAGCGTTAACTCCCCCCTCCGGCGATCCCCGCTAGAGACCACAGGGCATCAGCCTAGTGTTGATGCGCTGTGTCTCAGTCCCGGCCGGCTCCACGTAGCATGCGTGAAATCATAACGTGCGTTGATACTGCTTCTGAGCTTCATACATATCCCCCATTGTGATTTGTGTGCACCTTGTCAATTGTAACTTTTAGTTAAATCCCTATGTATTTTAAACATGCATTATTCAGCATGCTATACATGGGGTTCAAACTCACTACCTCATATATCACAGTCAGACACTTAACACATGCCCTTCTGATTCTAACTATATGAAGCTAGTTGTCATTTTTAGTTTAAAACATTGCAGCTAAGCAGATCTACTGTAGGTAATGTGTAGCCACACACTACATGCAGCCACACACTACATAGATCTACTTAGCTGCAATGGTTCAAGTAAACTGAAAATTACAACTAGCTTATGTAAGAGGTAGTGCGGTGCAGTGCCTGCTGCCGTGCAGGTGTACATCTGTTCCTTACCTTGCGTCGCACCCTCTCACCTTCAGGCCGTGTGTTGAACAGACGGTCCTGGAACCTCCAAATAGAACACGGACACGATGACCTAGGGGGAAGGAGACGAGGTGAGTACCGTCCTTCCTCACATCGACCGACGCGCCCTACCGAACCGAGGGATAAATTCAGGTTTTAAGTGAAGATCATCATTGGCACTTTTCGCCTCAGATCCCGAATTTTCACCTATCGGTACTCACGCACCAGGTGAAGATCCGTCCTTGCACCGGGTTGCAAGGTTCACCGTCCGCCCAGAGAAAAGGAGGGATAGGTAGTGACAAACAAACAGGGAGAGACAGTACACACAGATATTTCTCATCGTGTCCACTCCTGCTCTTCGTCCGCTCACTCGCTTACAGGTCCCTGTAAGGAAATGCACAACACAGCCGTGCAGGGCCTAAACCTATGTCACGCAACTACACATACTAAAACGACATAGCCCTCAACCTACAGTGTGTGTAGTGCGTCATGTATAATAATAACTGAACTTTTACCCTGCACGGAATACCAAACACAGACTATAAGTATACAAGAGCAAAACACGGTGCTGTCCCTTTTAAATGCCTGCTTCCTACCTATCCAGAGCTGGCCAGCTCCTCTTCTCAGTGACTGGGGAAAACACTACCTCATTGGTGGGAGCCGTACAGCTCTCCACCACTGCTCACACCTCTGATCATCTATGCGGGGCTACCTTTCTATCTGAGTGGCAAACCTAATGGGCTCAGGGCCCTGGGCCTAACGCCCAGGGTCTTACCAGCGGCTCAGGGCTTATGCCTGCCTACTGCAGGGTACACGAGGGACTTGGACCTACTGCCCAGTGTCCCCTTTTTCTATGTTGTAGCTCAGGCCTAGATGCCTGCCTAACGGTGGGCTCTGGTAGTGGCCTGGGCCTAATGCCCAGACCACTTTTTATTGGGGCTCAGGCCTATTTGCCTGCCTATCTGTGGGGCTCACTTAGCGGTCTGGGCCCATTGCCCAGACCACCTTATATTTTGGGTGGCTCGGGCAGCTGCCCGCCTACTTTATTATTTAGTGACCTGGGCCTAGTACCCAGGCCACTCACACATGATAACGGGCCAATCCTTTAATGGGGCCTAATGCCCGCTATTGTGCCCCGGGCCTTGTGCCCGCCTATTTGCGCATGGGCCTAGTGCCCGACAATGCCCCACGGGCCTAGTGCCTGACAACCCTGGTGGTCTAGGGAGGGGGGTGTATGGTGGGCCTCACGGAGGGCCTACCTGCTACGTTGGAAGAGGTTGCGGGGGGGAACTTCGTGATGCTCTTTTACTTCCCTCCCCCGCAGTCCTTCGGTCCTCAGCCGCATTCTTCGGCCGCTGGCCCATCCAGGCCAGCGGCGCTGCCTCTTTTTTTCTTCTTCCAGTCGGCGCCGCCTGTCTTCTCTCTTGACAGCGCCGTCTTCTGGCCTCTTCCACGGCTGCCGCCCCTGTTGACGCGCCGATCTTCCGCTCTTCGGTAGGTCTTCTCTCCTCCCTTTCCGCCGCCGAACTGCCTTTTCCCGCTCGGCGCCGTCTAATATAATACGGCGCGAGTGGGCGGAGCTATGACGTGGCGAGCCGCAATTGGCTCGTCGCATCCGCCTCCTATTGGCTGCTGGCCCGCGAGCCAGATTTGGCTCACGGCCAGAGCCAAACACCCGCCGCATGGAGCACCGCGCCCAGCGCCTGACCGGCGCTGGGAGCAGGTACTCTGTCCCAGCACTGGCTACCCGCCGCTTCTTGGCCAAGCTCCACTGAGCTTGTGCCCGGAGCCAAGCTTCTCCCGGCACCACAATACCGCCGGCACTGATGAAAGGGACCAGGCGGTCCCTTCACCAGGTGCCCGCGGCGTCTGCACCGACGCTAGGGACATCACTGTCCCAGCACCGGCAACGGATGTGTCCCGCAGAGGACACATCCCCTCTGCCTGCCCCTGCAACTCTGCTGATGCTGGGATCAAACACTTGATCCCAGCACAGCCTTCCACATTTCCCCCCCCTTTTTCCTTTGTAGTCCCTACAAAGTCTTCTTCCATCTCCATCGTCCGCGGGTCAGGGTATTCTATGGTCCCTCCAGTAGGATCTGTTCAAGGGCCCAGCCGGGACCGACTATGACCCCACATTCCTTCTCCACTGGCTCCGGGCTCTCCATCTTCGTACCTCCTGACTTCAGTCTGCGGATCCTCTGTGGGAGTGGCAACTCGGCAGTGCCACTCACGATGGGCCACCATGGGGAATTTCCTTCTAAGGATGTCTGGGGCATCTTCACTGCATTCAGGGTGTGGCACTAACCACCACCCAATAGTCGCTTCCTCCGGGGCATCCTCTTCTTCCCGGGTCTCTGCCGACATTTTCCATGAATCTGGACTCTTCTACACAGACTCCTGCAGCAGGCGACAGTTTCCTTTTTCAGCGTATTCCATCTCTTCCGCTGACATCTCCGGGTATCCAAGTCGCGGACCCTTCCAGCATGTGGAGATCCTGGACTTCTTTGCCACTGGGTCTTCGCGCTCTTCCTTATAGCGCGGTATCTTCACCTCCCAGTCATCCACATCCATCCTCTACGGGCAAGGATTCTTCTTCACTGGGGCCTCTTCGGGGCATAACAGTGCCACTGCATCTTCCCAGGGACACTCATGGGCCAAGTGTCCCTGCCGCCGACACTTCCAGCATGGGGGTGCTGTTACCACCTTCTTCACACAGGGATCTCTACCCTTCGACTCCTGCTCAGGAACAATGGGCACCTGCGAACGTACTTCCAGCATGCTCTTCTTCTCCACTTTCCTGGCTTCATCTAACCACTTCTGGGCTCGGCCATCCAAGATCATCCGGTCTTCGTCCCACGGACAATCTTGAAGCTCATGTCCCTTCTCCTTACAGAGCTCACACACTGGCTCCTTGGTCACCTTGTGCCGGAGTTCTTGGTGTTGCTCCACCTGCCGCGACACAGAAGATATTTCTGCTTTCTTCTGTGTTTCCGTCCAGGGACAATCCGGCAACTCGTGTTCTGGATCTCCACATCCTTCACACCAAAATTCTTCGTCCTCCTGGTGCCACTCTGAAATCACATGGACAGCTATTATGCTCATGCCCGTAGGTTCCGCAGAGCATACACCAGAGTCTCCTCTTCACCGGGTTCTTCTGACCACATCTTTGAACCGCTTGCTGGACCATCTGTCTGTTCTCCAATGGGGACATTTCTTCATCTTCTGTCGCCCTAAACTCACACCAGGGACATTCGCTGTACTGACCGCTGCACCATCTTCATGATGTCTTCTCCCGACACCGTAATCCAGTCACTCTTGTCCTCAAACATCCGGGGATTGTTCCACTCCGGAGCTGTCCGTAGGGGGTCCTCTTGCCGGTGGTCCACATCGTGTCTGTGATCCTGCCGACTACGCCAAATGTAAGAGGTAGTGTGGTGCAGTGCCTGCTGCCGTGCAGGTGTACGTCTGTTCCTTACCTTGCATCGCACCCTCTCACCTTCAGGCCGTGTGTTGAACAGACGGTCCAGGAACCTCCAAATAGAACACGGACACGATGACCTAGGGGGAAGGAGACATGTTGAGTACCGTCCTTCCTCACGTCGACTGACGGGCCCTACCGAGCCGAGGGATAAATTCAGGTTTTAAGTGAAGAGCATCATTGGCACTTTTGGCCTCAGATCCCGAATTTTCACCAATCGGTACTCACACACCAGGTGAAGATCCGTCCTTGCACCGGGTTGCAAGGTTCACCGTCCACCCAGAAAGAAGGAAGGATAGGTAGCGACAAACAAACAGGGAGAGACAGTACACACAGATATTTCTCACCGTGTCCTCTCCTGCTCTTCGTCCGCTCACTCGCTTACAGGTCCCTGTAAGGAAATACACAACACAGCCGTGCAGGGCCTAAACCTATGTCACGCAACTACACATACTAAAATGACATAGCCCTCAACCTACAGTGTGTGTAGTGCGACATGTATAACAATAACTGAACTTTTACCCTGCACGGAACACCAAACACAGACTATAAGTATACAAGAGCAAAACACGGTGCTGTCCCTTTTAAATGCCTGCTTCCTACCTATCCAGAGCTGGCCAGCTCCTCTTCTCAGTGACTGGGGAAAACACTACCTCATTGGTGGGAGCCGTACAGCTCTCCACCACTGCTCACACCTCTAATCATCTATGCAGGGCTACCTTTCTATATGAGTGGCACACCTAATGGGCTCAGGGCCCTGGGCCTAACGCCCAGGGTCTTACCAGCGACTCAGGGCTTATGCCTGCCTACTGCAGGGTACACGAGGGACTTGGACCTACTGCCCAGTGTCCCCTTTTTCTATGTTGTAGCTCAGGCCTAGATGCCTGCCTAACGGTGGGCTCTGGTAGTGGCCTGGGCCTAATGCCCAGACCACTTTTTATTGGGGCCTATTTGCCTGCCTATCTGTGGGGCTCACTTAGTGGTCTGGGCCTAATGCCCAGACCACCTTATATTTTGGGTGGCTCGGGCAGCTGCCCGCCTACTTTATTATTTAGTGACCTGGGCCTAGTACCCAGGCCACTCACACCTGATAAAGGGCCAATCCTTTAATGGGGCCTAATGCCCACTATTGTGCCCCGGGCCTTGTGCCCGCCTATTTGCGCACAGGCCTAGTGCCCGACAATGCCCCACGGGCCTAGTGCCCGACAACCCTGGTGGTCTAGGGAGGGGGGTATATGGTGGGCCTCATGGAGGGCCTACCTGCTACATTGGAAGAGGCTGCGGGGGGGAACTTCATGACACTCTTTTACTTCCCTCCCCCGCAGTCCTCTCCGGTCCTCAGCCGCATTCTTCGGCTGCTGGCCCGCCTTGGCCAGCGGCGCTGCCTCTTCTTTTCTTCTTCCAGTCGGCGCCGCCTGTCTTCTCTCTTGACAGCGGCGTCTTCTGGCCTCTTCCGCGGCCACCGCCCCTGTTGACGCGCCGATCTTCCGCTCTTCGGGAGGTCTTCTCTCCTCCCTCTCCACCACCGAACTGCCTTTTCCCGCTCTGCGCCGTCTAATATAAGATTGGCTCATCGCGTCCGCCTCCTATTGGCTGCTGGCCTGCGAGCCAGATTTGGCTCACGGCCAGAGCCAAACACCCGCCACACGGAGCGCTGCGCCTAACGCCTGACCGCGCCCAACTCTGTCCCAGCGCTGGCTACCCGCCGCTTCTTGGCTGCCGGATGCCAAGCTCCACTGAGCTTGTGCCCAGAGCCAAGCTTCTCCCGGCGCCACAATACCGCCGGCACTGATGAAAGGGACCAGGCGGTCCCTTCACCAGGTGCCCGCGGCATCTGCACCAACACTAGGGACATCACTGTCCCAGCGCCGGCAACGGATGTGTCCCGCAGAGGACACATCCCCTCTGCCTGTCCCTGCAACTCTGCTGATGCTGGGATCAAACACTTGATCCCAGCACAGCCTTCCACACTTACATACAGTTATAATTACAAGGTTTTCTATCCAGGAGCAAGAAGCATATAGCTCCATGTGTTAGGTGTCTGAATGCAGTACATTAGTATGGGCATTCAAGTCCTGGGTATGGCATACTGAGCAATACAGGGGATGGTAACTGAAGGTGAGCATATCTCCTGCACGGTATGCAGTCAGGATGCCGACGGTCTAAATGCCAACCGTCGGCATCCCGACTGTCTAATCCCTGCAAGGGTTTATTGACAGTTGTCCAAATCCCAATGCCTGTCATTTTACCTCTGCCAGGAGCCCGACGCCCGGCATCCTGATCGAAGGTAAGCCAGACGCCAGGCGTGGACAGCCGCGGGGGAGGAGGGTTAGGTTAAGGGCTCCCGGGGGGATTTAGGGTTAGACACACCCCTGGGAGGGTTAGGGTTAGGCTAGAGTAAGCGGGGGATAAGATTAGGCACCCCCGGGGGGAGGTTAGGGTTAGGCACCCCCCCCCGGAGACTTAGTATTAGGCTGCGGGGAAGGGGGTGTTAGGTTTAGGCACTTACAGGGCTGTTAAGGTTAGGCACTTGGGGAGGAGGTTAGGGTTAGGCATCTCTCAGGGAGGGTTAGGGTTAGGGGGGTTAGGTTAGTGAATAGGAAAATACTTACCCATCGGGATTAGAACTGCTGGTCTTCCAGCATCGGGATGGGAACCACCGGACGCATACCGATCCCCTCCTGTACATAGGTAGCCAATTAGATGAGCCTGCCTGCCCTGCTATCAATACTTTAGTTGAACTTTGTAAATAAAACTTGCAATGATGGAGAAACATTGGATCCTCTCCATTGTAGGGCTAGCCATGGCAGAGAAAAACATTCGGTCTGTCAATCTACCATCCAAGTTTATAGTAAATATTAGTTGCATGGCTGCTATTGTCCCTTTCATATATACTATTCTATGTTATTGCTTGCAAAGTATTATATTGTAGCTGATAAATTATGCTCTAGAGACTGTTATAAAATAATAAAATATATTAACAAAGTATCTGGATATCCTAAGACTACTTCCAACAATTGTAGCTATTTTCCGCAACTTGCTTTGTGTTTTCTGACAGTTAGATAAATTGTTTGCAGTCGATTGTGTCTGGTATACATTTATAAGATTCTTTTCATATGTTTTATTCTTGTTTTCATTAAACAGAATTATTCCTTCCAGGAAACAATTCCTGGCAGATGTGGGTATGATTAGCTCTCATATAGACAGTGGTAACACCATATAGCTGGTAAAGAAAAAAGATAGAAAAGAAAAGGAAAAACATTAATGATCAGTATCTTTCTGTATAATCTTATTATGAATCATTTCTGTATAGGCATTCAAACAGTTTTTAATAGCAGCATGAACAGATGAACACCATTCATTAATAATGGCACAAACTGTAGAATGATATGAACATTTGTAAATAATTATGATCTTCTCATACTTTTTGAACATAAAGTAAAAAGTGTTTATCCCCCAATCAGGGGAGTAGGTGTGACCAATTTTTGAGATACCTTCTACAACACTTGAAAAAGATTGTGAAAGGGGTTTTAAACAGGAGCCTTGACACCCTTTGGTGATACCTCTCACTCTGGAGCATGTGATGTCACACAGAGCAAGAGCTGAAAGCAGGAAGATTGGTACCAGTATTGGTATCCAAAGGACGTGACCGATGACTTTTTCGCTATCAGGGTTCTTCACCAGGCACTCTGTAAGCATGGCCGCCGACAGCTTTGCCCGGCCATAGTATGGGGAGGGGGCACGGCCAACACGGGTAGATGTGGCCAGACCCTTCCTTACTAAATTCCAAAAATATACATGGGGGCGCCAGTGGCAGATCTATTGGAGGGGGGTGTAATAGCCCCCCCTGCACATCACGCAGGAAGACAGAAGAGGCTGCTGCAGCCTCTCTCCATAGCCCAACACACAGCAGCATGTGATGGGCTGGGGAGAGAAGCTGCTGCAGGAGCAGTCTCTTCACTCTCCCTGTAGTTCAGCATCTGGCAACGGGGCTGCAGGACCCAGGCCCTGTCAACAGACCTGAGCCTGGGTACCTGCTCCTCCACCCTCTTGCCAGCCCTGCTGTAAGATGCAAACAAGTGCCATCAGTCAGCAGCCGTGCCAGACTGGACAGTGGCACTGGTGCATGCCCATCCTTAAGGTACTGAGTTGGGGAATAAGATATATAAGTCATGTGTTTAATGCTGGGCCAGTTATCTAACAAAGTCTGTATGATGAAATAATAAGAGGATATCCTGGCGTTCTACTGGTGATATTCCTGGGTAGTACTTTAGTGCTGGTGTATATAATGTGCTGCTGATAATTTATTCTTTTGAGGGCATATTTATTAATTATTGGGTTTTAAACCCGATAATTGTAATTTTTTATTGTGCCTATTATGGTAATAAGAAATGATGTATCACAAAAACGTAATAAAAAGTAATGCAAACACTTTACTTTATTCTCTGGGGATGACCGCGCTAATGGTAAATTGTGCGGAATGTGGCTCAAAGACTACTATGGATAAAGCCATATAAAGATGTGAAGTTCTGGGGCTCGGTAAATCTTACAAATAGCAGCCCATGTGTTTTTGGTGGATATCTCACAAATTTAAGTTGCTAAATATTCCCCATTGACTGAACCTAAACAATGGGGCACCCTTATGAGAAGCCGCTATCTGTAGGACAGAGATGGAGGATGTGCTGCAGATATAACGGGACTACAGCTGGAGACCAGGAGTGTTTGCATGGAGTTAGGGGAAGTTCCCACAGCAAGGGAGAGACCCCTACAGAGGATTTGAGGGGGAGCGCTGCCTGGTGCCACAGTAGAAGATCGGTGAGAGATCTCATGTGAAGAGACACCCGTGTGTGAAGGGTTGAGTGCCTCCATATGTTGTGTATTGCTGGATCCCCTGAAGAGAACTCCATAGTGAGGGGGTTTATTGCAAGATGGCTGCCCGGCTAGAGGACTGTCATGTAAAACCCTACTGGTACTGGGTACAAATGTCAGAAGTGTCATGGTGTATAGTGCATAACACTTACTCTGCCCTAGCTGGTTGTGGGTAAGGACAAATGTACCAATGTGTCCCCCATATACTCCGGAGTTTAAAACAGGTATGTTGTGTTAGAGCGGGTCACAGGTACAGTGCAGATAAATTGGGCACCAGGATGAAACAGGATGAATAGTTTATTTGAAACAAAGCAGGGTAATAACAGGGATAACTTTTGAAAACTTACTCCTTTCTTCTAGCACAAAGCATAATGGTTACATGTTAGGACACATATCTCGCCATCTCCTCCTGCACATTTATCGTATCGGTCAGACCACAGAAGGGCGCCTCCTCCAGCACAGTACTTAATTGCAGGAGCATAAGATATGACGAACAGCAGTACATACCAGGACATTATGGGACCAATGCCAGATTAAGGTCCACATTGGCCTAGAGCTGAAATTTATGAAGGGCCTTTTGTGCACTGGCACAGGGAGTGTGACTAGTGATGTATGGGGGCATAACCAGTGCTGTAGGAGTATGATCTACACATGGGGGGTGGCCTGCATCATGTGCTGCGGCTAGTGCCTTCCTTCAATCACCTCAATTGCCCTCCCCACTTTGCCTATATCAATGGTGTAATGGGAAAGTCTACAAACAAAGGGAAACCTCCTTTGTTAACATGACATAAAAAAATGTGACTTATACCACTTTTATACCATAGTTCCATGTCTGACTTGGGGGTTGGAAGGGTTCCAATCCGGATCAGACTCGGAACTTACTCCCTTTCATACTGCGGCGCCGTTCACACCGGACCCAAGTCTGCAGTGACCCGGCTCTTCCGGCGTTGAAGTTGACGCTTGGAGGTGATGTAATCTCCAAGTGCCACTGAAGCCGGCCAATCGGGCGCAATGCAGAATGACCGGGTCATCGTGACCTGGATCGCAATGTTTACACTGCAGGGTGCCACGGGAACGACCTGTGGCCAACCCTGCAAAGTACCGGAGTTGGATCCCTAAAATATCCCGGGTTGATGTGCATTAACCCGGGATTTTTAGGTTGGTGTAAAAGGGATATTAGTGATCACATCAATTTTAAACCTCTCTACTAAAGAGTATATGGGTCACTTACTGATGTCATGAATGTGACATCTCTCAATATAAAAAGGGACGCCTAACCTTATTAACCGCTCAGAAATAGTTATTTTTATTATTTAATTAAGTTTAAAGACTATTTTTTAAAAATATATTTAAATATTTGATATAAATAATATATACCTAGGGGGTGTGATGCACCCTCCCCCCAAGCCCTGTGTCCATAGGCCCAACTGAAATTTAATTTCCCACCCCCATCAGAAATAGCCCCCCAGTGTATAAAAAATCTCCAGCAATATTAGCCCCCACCATTAATTATCATGACCCCCCTCTCCCCTAGTGCCAATTGATGCCCCCTCCCCCGTTAAACCCCCCCATCACCTCCTTTTTACAGCGGAGCATGGTGCAGGGGGAACTGATCATCAGTCCCTCCTGTTGTAGCTGATCTCTGCACACGCAGATATAGTCTAGATTTTACTATAACTTAGATTTTCCCTTCGTTTATATAATGGGGCACTCTGTACAATATTGCCTTATAGTTCATTTTCTACATTATTCTCTCTTTTTTATTGCAAGTCCATGTAAATCCAGTTATAATTACCTCAGTACCATTGCTTCGGTTGCTGTGACATCATATACCTATCGTGTGACATCACAGTGCTTCATCCTGTAAAATCCTGACTACAATTGCCTCCAGTTTACAGTTATTGGCCAGGAATGAGGAAGATAAGTCCTACATAGCAGGATATGATGGAGTTGGGTAAGGACAAGACAAGATAGAACAGGAAATATATGTACACGGGCAAATAATTAGGAGAAGTACAGGAAGGCATAACACTTTTAAATACGAGAATTCATAATGTAGTACAGGTTGAGTCTCCCATATCCAAATATTCTGAAATATGGAATATTAAAAATACAGAATTTTTTCAGCGTGACTCAGATAATGAAACCTTTGATTGTTGATGGTTCAATGTACACAATCTTTGTCTAAGGCACAAATGATAAAAAATATTGTATAAAATTACCTGCAGGCTGTGTGTATAAGGTGTATATGAAACATAACTGAATTTAATTTCTGTACACAAACTTTGTTTAAGCCACAAAATTATTGAATATATTGTATAACATTACCTGCAGGCTGTGTGTATAAGGTGTATATAACACATAAATGCATGCTGTGTGTATATATGGGTCCTATTCCCAAGATATTTCATTATAGTATGCAATTATTAAAAAATACGGAGTATTCCGTTATCCAAAATACCCCTGGTCCCAAGCATTTTGAATATGGGAGACTCAAATCAAATCAAGAGGGCAGTATGGAGGATAAACGCACATAAACTGGAAAAGACAGGAGAACTATCCATGGGACGCAGTAACAGAGGACGGTGCAGAGTGAGGAGGGCTGGCAGAGGGATCATTAGTAATACAAAGGGCTGTGAAGAGGGACAGGATGATGGAGTGAGATACAGACAGCAGCATATACATTAATTTGTATTAGTTTGAGGTAAATGTGCTTAGCATGTGATAACAATGGCTGTACATAAAGTGCATAAAGCAGGACATACAGAATACGGGTGCATAAAGCAGGACATACAGTATACGGGTGCATAAAGCAGGACATACAGTATAGGGGTGCATAAAGCAGGACATACAGTATAGAGGTGCATAAAGCAGGACATACAGTATACGGGTGCATAAAGCAGGACATACAGTATAGGGGTGCATAAAGCAGGACATACAGTATAGAGGTGCATAAAGCAGGACATACAGTATAGGGGTGCATAAAGCAGGACATACAGTATAGGGGTGCATAAAGCAGGACATACAGTATACGGGTGCATAAAGCAGGACATACAGTATAGGGGTGCATAAAGCAGGACATACAGTATAGAGGTGCATAAAGCAGGACATACAGTATAGGGGTGCATAAAGCAGGACATACAGTATAGGGGTGCATAAAGCAGGACATACAGTATAGGGGTGCATAAAGCAGGACATACAGTATAGAGGTGCATAAAGCAGGACATACAGTATAGGGGTGCATAAAGCAGGACATACAGTATACGGGTGCATAAAGCAGGACATACAGTATAGGGGTGCATAAAGCAGGACATACAGTATAGAGGTGCATAAAGCAGGACATACAGTATACGGGTGCATAAAGCAGGACATACAGTATAGGGGTGCATAAAGCAGGACATACAGTATAGGGGTGCATAAAGCAGGACATACAGTATAGGGGTGCATAAAGCAGGACATACAGTATAGAGGTGCATAAAGCAGGACATACAGTATAGGGGTGCATAAAGCAGGACATACAGTATAGGGGTGCATAAAGCAGGACATACAGTATAGGGGTGCATAAAGCAGGACATACTGTATAGAGGTGCATAAAGCAGGACATACAGTATAGGGGTGCATAAAGCAGGACATACCGTATAGAGGTGCATAAAGCAGGACATACAGTATAGGGGTGCATAAAGCAGGACATACAGTATAGGGGTGCATAAAGCAGGACATACTGTATAGAGGTGTATAAACCAGGACATACAGTATAGGGGTGCATAAAGCAGGACATACAGAATACGGGTGCATTAAGCAGGACATACAGTATAGGGGTGCATAAAGCAGGACATACAGTATACGGGTGCATTAAGCAGGACATACAGTATAAGGGTGCATAAAGCAGGACATACAGATTAGGAGCATGTGGGGCATCTGATTGGCCTGGTAAGGGTGTTCACTCCCCCTCATGTCAAACACTGCCTAAGTCACTGATCTGGAGATAGTGAGGTGTCTGACCTTTTTATACATGAACAAAGTATATCCAAATGAGGAAATGGGACAAAATAGTAAATACTAAAGTGTATGAAATAGAGCTGTAACAAGTGATGAATCTTTGCCTATGCAAATATTAAGGATTCCATTTATCAATGATACATAACACTTTTATCACTCGCTATTTAACAATCTAAGATTACCACTGTTTATCACTGCATCACTCCTGGCATCTTTAGATGACGCATGCGCAGACTGACCATCGTACAAGCGCATGACATAAAAGCCTGTTGCTGGCAGTGTTAGGCTGCCAGCAGCGGAGCGGAGGATGCTGCCGAGGATAGGGACGTTGCTGGACCTCGCCGGCGAGGAAAGTAATGCTAAATACCAGTGACATATTCATTTGTATCACTGCAATACTGAACAAAATATGCCTGCTAGTATTGACATACGTTGATAAATGGGGCCCTCAGTGTGAAATAGCCTTTTTCCTAGAAACCTGTTCCTGATCGCACACAATTGTACCAGTACATTTAACTATTTTATCGCATTTAACATCTAAATTTAACCATTTACTGTAAAGCTGTTATTTCCTGGGAAAATGTATTTTCAGAATGTACCCACTTTTTATTATAAGAGAATTAAGTCATATAATTGACACATTAGGGGGAATAAAATAGGCAGTTTGGGCAATTGTTCATATTTTAGGCAATTTTAATGTCCTCAATAGTTATAAAGTCAGATGAACCTTCTGTATTCATGTAGAGAGATTTTTCATCTTCATAACCACACCAAGGTTAAAAGTTTGTCACTCTGCTTGTTCTTACACTAACAATGTCTTCTCCTCTCTTTCCCCTTAGTCTACACAGCAACTGATGATCTTTGGTAAGTATTGGAAAATACTGAACCTCTCCCTTTATCTAATAGTATACCTCCTAATGCCCAGAGGGAAGGGCAATCCTGAAGCCATAGTTCCCCAGAGGTTTCCTCCACAGAGTGCTGAAGGATGACTCTTCGTGAGTCTAGAGGTTGCCCAAGTATGTGGCTGTTATGCCATTATGTTCACCCATCATTCACCTGTCGCTCCAGTTCACACCCCTGCGTCTCTCCAGCTCACACCCCTGCGTCTCTCCAGCTCACACCCCTGCATCTCTCCAGGTTGCTTCCCTGCATCTCTCCAGCTCACATCCCAGGAATGGTGCGGCCATTCTGAGTGCTGCGAGACTAGTTAGGGCCAGCTTGTTCCAGGCAGGGTGCAGCCAATCTGGGTGCTGTGACACTAACTAGGGTCCGGCACATCCCAGGCAGGGTGTGGCCACTCTGGTGCTGCAAAACTAGCTAGGGCCAGTGCATCCCAGGCATGGTGTGGTCACTCTGGGTGCTGCAAGACTAGCTAGTTTGACAGCACCCTGCATGTCTTCAGCTTTCAACACCACGTCTTTCCAGCATACACCTCTGCATCTTTTCAGATCAGTCCAGTGCGTCTGTCCAGCTCACTCCCCCGCATCTCTCCAGATCACATCCCTACATCTCTCCAGCTCACATCCCAGACATGGTGTGGCCATTATAGGTGCTGCAAGACTAGTTAGGGCTGGCGTGTCCCAGGCAGTGTGCGGCCAATTAGGTTTTGCGAGACTAGCTAGGGCCATCATGTCCCAGGCAGGGTGCAGCCACTCTGGGTGCTGTGCAACTAGTTAGTGCCGGCGCATCCCAGGCTGGGTGCGGCCACACTGGGTGCTGCAAGACTAGCTAGTCTCACAGCACCCAGAATGTCTCCAGATTTAAACACTGCATCTTTCCAGCATACACCTCTTTTTAGATCAGCCCCCTGCATCTCTCCAGCTCATTCCTCTGCATCCCTCCAGCTCACACCACTGTGTCCCTCCAGCTCACACACCTGTGTCTCTCTAGCTCACACCCCTGTGTTTCTCTAGCTCACACCCCTGCTTCTCTCCAGCACACTCCCTGGCATCTCTCCAACTCACACCCTTGCATCTCTTCAGCTCATACCTCTGCTTCTCTCTAGTTCACACACCATCATCTCTCCAGCTCTCACCCCAACATCTCTCCAGCTCACACCCCTGCATCTCTTCAGCTCACACCCCTGCGTCTCTCCAGCTCACACCCCTGCTTCTCTCCAGCTCAGTCCCCTGCATCTCTCCAGCTCACACCACTGTGTATCTCCAGCTCACACCCTTCCATCTCTCCAGCTCACACCCCGACGTCTCTCCAGCTCACACCTCTGCGTCATTCCTCATAATAAATTGTTTTTATAGTTTAACATATAATAAAAAATGTTTTATGTATTCGTTGACAGAGTCTCCATTCTTAACTGAATGCTACTTTCACAAAATCTACAAATTATTACTGATATGATTGTTACTCTACTGTGCTGCTGGTGCTCCTGAACAGCTTTATAACAGCTAGACACAATTTATATTTTATATTTAGCAGCCTTGGGGGTTTATTTAATAAGTATCAAGTTGTAAAACCCAAAAGTTCTGTTTGTGCTTATACCCCATATTTAAAAATCAGTGCTTTTGCTAGCAAGACATGACAAGTAATAGCACAGCCCTTTTAATTATCGGGCATAAACAGGAAAATAAGTTTTGGGTGTTACAACCCGACACTTCTTAAATAACCCCTTGGAGAGAAAGAAAATGGAGAAGTTGTCCAAAGCAACCAATCAACTTCTAACTGTCATTTATCTAGCACAATATTTGAAATGATAGTTAAAAGCTTATTGGTTGCTTTGGACAACTTCTCCACTTTATCTCCATGGGCGCGACATCGCCTTCTTGCTAGGGACCCTCTCAGACTCCACACTGTTGCTTCAAGACCCTTCATAGAGTTAAGCTGCCCATACAGTGACCCCCTCTCACTATGCTTGCACTTCTCAGGGAGCTTCTACCAATATGAGGACTCTATCCTAATGAGAGGGTCTGATAATTATACCACGTGATCTTATAGCCAGTCACCCATGTTGTCCTCTTACATGAGTCATACATCTGGGTCACTTCTTCTGGGGTACCCCTAAAGGTTGGGATCCCCCTTTCACTGGGATCTGGTCACTGCTGCTTTCACACTGCAGTTTCTCTCTATTTCAGGTGACTGGCAGCTCTCCCTCTCATGTTCTTTCCAGGGACTCTCACGGAAACTGCAGGCTCCCTCACTAACACTCACGCTGCAGTCACTTGGTTTAGCTGCAGCTTCCTTGTAGCACATTGGGGGGTGGGGGGCACCACTACCCATCTTGTTGGTACATCATGGCTTCAGGTCCTGGACCCCTTTTTGCCTAGGGGCTTCTTGCAGGGAGCACATTTCTGCCTTATAGGGCCATTCCTTCAAAGAAATAAATTGCAGCTCATGGCAGCCGCCATGCACCCCTCTGTATGCCAGGGTACTGTGTGACATCCCTCCTCCTGTCCCATAGCCCTAGCATAAATGGCCAACTGCCACTTGGATGCCGGGAACCCGAGTTTTTATAGTCTCAGGTCATGACATTATAGGCCTGCAGGCAGTGACGGAAAGCAATCGCCAGGAGATACAGTACTGCAGTCCCATTGAAGAGTCCTGAGAATCTATATGCTTGACTGGAAGAGCCCAGCTATGGAAGGGTTAAAGGTCTGCATATAATTACCAGCATGACAGATGAAAGGTCCCTAGATAGTGGGATGTGTAATAGCAGCAGAGTCCCTGGAAATATAGGATGTTAGTATGCTTGAGGAAGATGTATTCGTGGTGACTGAAGGAGAGAGGATCCTTATGCATTGGGATGTGCCGCAAGTTAGGAGTCTTACCTGAGTGGTGAGACAAATTATGAACTTCGAAACTGGAGTCTCCTGCATGCTGTATGGTGAATTTGATGGACTGACATGCTTTAGAACCACTGTGCTGCCATTTCATTGGTTTCAGTGTTGCCCCAACTATAAGATTCCTTACATATTTCATGTCTTATTTTGCTTGAAGAATCACCCATTTTATAAAGAACTCCATGATTTTCGCAGATAATAAGATGCTAATGATGATAAGTTATATTATGCATGTTCTACACAAATTGTTTTTGCTCTTTTGAAATTTATGATCAACTTTAGTACATACTGTATACCATGATCTGGGTTACTAAATAAAAGCCAGTATTATAACTGGTATAATCTGCAGTTGATCCAAATCATTTAATTTGAGAACTTACGGAATGAATGACCAATCAACTGTCCCTTTCTCACATACAGAAGCCTATATAGAAAAAAATAGAACAATTAGTAGGTCATTTTCACATAGGATGCAGCAATGTACTATATAATGGTTTAGAAACCACCATTGCAGATCTCTGTGCTAATTGTTTTCATTCATACACATCACTTATTCCCTTATCTTTCTATTATTATTACTAATCTTGTCACTCAGTACAATAATGCTGATATGGTTGACCATTAAATGAGATTAAGATTAATAAAGTAATAATTATTTCTCATACATATGGCTGCAAAGTGTAGAAAAATGTTTGCAACAATAAATATTTATTTCTACTGAAAGGGGACTACTCATGTACAACAGAATAGGCAGAGTGGTAATCTTTATTATATATCTCATCATATCGATGCCATATATAGTGATGTTTACTAGACATTCAGCAATACTTACCTTATCTGCGATGCCTGCAAGAATTTATTATTGTGACGATGTTACCTTTTGATCACACTGCTCATGCCCCGGCAGTGTTTTGCACACCAGCATCTTCTCGTGCAAAGGCCACCGAATGACACAACGTGGGTGAGGCAAGTTATCTGCATTTCTCCTAGCGAGGATTTAGTTTCTCATTACGCCAATGATCTCATTACACCACCCTGAGATAATTGGTGTATCTATAATGGGTGCGGTGCACCCAGGGCTCTGTGCAGGACCGTTACTAGGGGTGTGCAACTGGTGCCACAGCATCGAGCGCAATGCATGGACATACCTATAGTGGGTGCAGGAGGTGCAGTTGCTTTAGGGCCCTGAGGCTTAGGGGACCCACCCCTGGGGCCTGACTCAACTGCACCCAGGTCATAAAGTTGGTTACCATGTTCCCTGAAATGCCCGCTAATCACTGTGTGGCATAATGTGAACTGAGGGCACTGTATGGCATTTGTATACTGTCAGTAGTTCAATGTGGCATATTGTTAACTTGGGGCACTTCATTGTGATATAATATGAACTGGGGGCACATTGTGGTTTAATGTGAATTAGGGCACTACTATGGGGCATACCATTAACTAGGGCACCAATATAGTTCATAAAAAGAACTAGGGCACTACTATGGCACATAAAATGAACAACTGCAGTGGAGATGTGTCTCTCTAGAAGAAGTAAGGGGACCCTTCAAAATGTTGCTATGGGGTCCACAAAGTTCTGGCTATGCCCCTGGTGCAAGAGCTCTGTGGATAGTCCCATCACTGCCCCATGGCCCTTGCTCTGGCTAGCAGCGTGCCTGGAATGGCACCCTGCAGCCATGATCACTTGTGCAGTGCCATTTGAAGTGTCCTATGGAGCCTCCAGATGGGCACACTACAGTCTGTGCACTTATCGGTGTGGCCGTTCCCACCCCTTTTGAGCAACATCATGATGTCAAGTGCTCAGGAGCGGGGCCAGCACAGTGTTTGGGAAATAATTCTAACATTAAGCAGAGGCATCACTGGAGAAGTCTTAGACTTCCGCATGATAAACACCTTCTTGAATACGGCGAAAAAGTGACAAGCCCTGCTTTTACAGGTGGTTCGCGAAACAGAGCTTTTAATTTCTACATGAGTAGTACCCAAAGAGTGTAAATAATGTTTTAACTCATTCTGGGTGGGATATACTAATGGCAAAATGTGGTCAAAACTCTGAAAATTACAGTTTTCGGAGGTTCAACAGCATTTACCATATGTATCAACCTCCAGAAAGCAAAACTTTCCGGAGCTTGTACCCGAAAGGCAATGCTGTCTATAGATGGTGTTACCTAATAGAAGCCTATGAGCCTCTTTTCACTGCATTCCCTGTGAGCTGTCCAATAGGCTCCCTCCCAGGGTCTCCCGGGGCATTGCACCTGCACAGTAGGACTCCTGGGTCACAAACCTGGAAATCCTCACACCGCAAAGGATATCTCTTATTGGTAGAGCTGCCCTTTGCGGCTTTAATTGCAAATCTACATGCATACGGCATTTTGCTATGCATTCAAAATTTAATGCTTGATACTTCCCGTCCCCAGGGTGATAGAGGCTTTTCAAATAAGGAGGTACTAATATTGAAGGTGCATACACACAACGATTTTGTAAATGAACGATTTTATTAAACGATTTTCATTTATTTTTTCAAGGGAAAAATTAATAAGAAAAAAAACAGTTGGTCATAAAATGGCGCTAATTGTCATAAATTCTCTTACATTAGAATGTATCATTAGTTTCAAAGTCCATCCAATTCTGTTATGTAAAAAATCCCTGTTGTAGAAATGTGTTGGACCAGTGTTCTTATAGATCAACAATTCTTCATTTAATCGTGCATTTCAAAGAAGAAAAGAGAAAAAAATCATAGTGCAACACTGTAATCCAAAAAATACATAGGAATTTATTCAAACATTACACTCACATGGTTTAAAAATTAAAACAGCATATAACCACAAAAAGTGGTAACTCCAAAATGATGTCTGCTGACAAGAAATTTTTTCACCGTAATTGATACTCCAAATGTATCAGGTTCTCACCGGTCCCGGGCAGCCAGGGTCCCCGAATATAATGGAGGATGGTAAATCAAATGGTGATCCAGCAGTACACACAGAAAGGTCCTTTCTCACCACGGGCTTAACATGTTTCGGACGCTCTGGTCCTTCCTCAGAAGCCTAATGGTGAGTCTTCACAATATGGTTTAAATACCCCATAAACCCCTCCCCTGGGGTGTGTCCATTCATTTTCCCGCACTTCCGCTAACCGGAAGTGAGTCATTACGTGCGTCCCGCGAACCGGAAGTGCGTCATCCAAAATGGCCATGGCACTTCTGGTTTCGCGGAGATCCTGCGTTCCATAGACAGGAAGTGAACGATTGTGAACACCAACTCAGCATTCAGTTTCCATGGAGACAAGAGGAGTATAAGTTTCAAGAACGTTGATAGGGAATGTGATAAATATAGATAAAAATACGTGGTAACGTCCATACATAATTCATTAATAGTCCATATAAAAAAGGAGAGAAAGAAAGGATATATTAAATTCAGACAGGTTATACTTTTAAAAGCGCATATTTAAATAAAATTTGGGACAACAAAATAAGAATAAAAATTAGCTAATATTAAGCTAAAATTTAAAAGAATTAAAATTATAAAAAGCACTTAATTTCAAAATCCCCATTGAGGCCATTAGGTACCAAAGTTTTTAATTTTTATATCCAACGCATCTCGGCTTGTGATAATCTTACACTCAAATCTTTTGACCTCCAAGAAGAAGAAAGTGCTTGTATACCCCAAAAACTCTTAATACAACATCCATTTAGATTGTGTTTCTTTTTAAAATGCGCTGAAACAGTATGGGTATCCAACCCTTTTCTAATGTTGTATATATGCTCAGAAAGGCGAACTTTCAGGTTCCTACTAGTCTTGCCTATATATACAAGTCCACATTGACATTCAAGAGCATAAACAACATTTTGCGTATGACAGGTTATAAATTCTTTGATGGGATATTTATGGCCATTAATAATAAAGTCACAAATTTTCCGGTGCCCTTTTACCGTTCTACACATTAGACAACTTCCGCAGCAATGAAAACCACTAGAGCGGATACTAATACGTTTTTCATCCTCTAGACTACTCCTTACTAAAGTATCTTTTAAAGAAGGAGCTCTCCTATAAATAAATGTGGGTTAATCAGGAATTTTGGTACCAATTACTGGATCATTCTTCAAGATAGACCAATTATCTTTAAAAATTCGCTCAACTTCCTTAAATTCAGAATTATATTGGCTAAAGAATGCCCACTCAAATTTATTATCTTTCTCGGGTTTTTTAATACTTGTCAAAAGACTCAATCTATCACACGTTTCCACTTTCTTTCTTGCTCGTTCAATGGTCTTAGCATCATAACCCTTTTTAAGGAAACGATTCGCCATTTCAATAGTTTGAAAGTCACAGACATCCTGTTCTGTACAATTTCTTTTTACCCTTAAGAACTAGCTGAAAGGAATACCTTCCAGCCAATTCCTATGGTGCTGACTTGATCTTTCAATATAGCCATTGGAGTCTGTGGGCTTTCTATGATTTTTAGTATATATAGCACCTTCTTTAATATAAATATTTAAATCTAAAAAAACAATTTCACCGCTACTTATACTAAAAGTAAACTTAATATTAAAATCATTCATATTTAATTTATCGCAAAAAATGGAGAGTTCATCTTCTGAACCTCTCCAAATAAAAAGAACATCATCTATATATCTCATCCAGGATACCAGGCCCGCCCCCAGTCGTCCATCTTGCCAAATGTTTTGTTCCTCCCAGAATGCCATAAAGATGTTGGCATAACTGGGAGCGAACCTGGTACCCATAGCCATCCCGATTTGTTGTAAAAAATATGTTCCATTAAAGTAAAAATAATTATTTTTTAAAATGAATAAAATACTTTCCAGTATAAAATTCTTTAAGTCGGAAGAATAATCGGTCTGATCTAAAAAATATGATGTAGCTTGTAACCCTTTTTCAGGTTTAATAATAGTATATAAAGTACTAACATCAGCACTGACCAAAAATGAATCCTCTTCCCACTAAATTCATTAATTTGTTTAATACATCATTTGTATCTTTCAAGAACACTCTAGTATTTTTCACTATAGGTTGAAGAAGCGAATCAATAAAAGCGGATAGGTTTGAAGTTATGCTATTAACGCCTGATACTTCCCGGAGGGTTCAAAGAGTCTTTATGAACCTTCGGCAACATATATATTGTTGGTGTCGATGGACATTTGATATTAATAAAGTCAGATTCTGATTTTGTAATAACCTGTCTCTCAACTCCTTTATTTGTTAATTCTATCAAGGATTGTATTATTTTGTTAGTCGGGTCACCTTTAAATTTTTTATATGTATCTCCCATCGTTAGATTTTTTTCAATCAAATCTATATACCACTCCTTCTCCATTAGCACAACTCCCCCCCCCTTTATCCGCAGGTTTGGTAACTAATTCTTTATTATTTTTCAAACCCTGTAAAGCTATATATTCTTTCTATGTTAAATTACACTTAGATTTCTTCCTATAGTTCTGAAGTTTATTAGTTTCCTCACTGACAATATTATTAAAACATTCTATAAATGGTCCTTTCTGATAGGACGGGTAGAATGTGGATTTAGGTCTAAACATTGACCCACCGGGATCGGTGGTCTCCCTGTTTGGATTTTTATCTTCCTCTTTATTTAAAAAGAACTTTTTAACAGTAAGCTTACGAATATATTTCTGAATATCAGCAAAAAGATCAAATGAATCAATTTTCTTTGTTGGGGCATATTTTAAGCCCTTTTTAAAACTTTTTCTTCGTCAACTGTAAGTGTATGACTACTTATATTACAAATTTTACTTTCATCCTCATTATCCACTATGGTAAGAGGATTCTTAGAATTGCTAATACTTTTATTTTTCAATTTTGTATTTCCTCCTCTCTTCCCTCTTTTTGTTTTTTTCTTTTTCCTGACTATAGATTTGTTTATGTCCATCGTGTTCTCCTCTGGCTCCGCCCTAAAAAAGGGGTTTCTGGAGCTTCTTCATGAGTGAGATTTTGAAACTGATTATAGTTCCTCCTAAAGGAGAAATCATCAAATCTTGTTTCTGGACTTCTCCTCCACGACCTTTTTGGATAATATGTCTGATCTCTATATTTAGTATCGGACGGAATCCAAGGGTCTCTCGTTTTAAAATTTTTCTTACATTTTTAAAATGTTCTGTTATTAGAAAAATTAGGTGGTCCTGTATACCTCATTTTATATGGGATCGGCTGTTCTTTTAACTATGTTTTTGGATTCACCTTTCTATTAAGTAATCCCATTTCAGATCTTTGTTCCTCTCTGTCCTGCTGGTTTATTTCAACTTCAATATGATCTATTGGGGGATTCTTTAATAGATTCACATCTCTCATATACTTCCTTTGTTTTTTTTCCTTCAATAATCTAGTTTCTTTTTCCATTTTTCTCATAATCTCGGCCTCAGATATTCTGAAGTCCTCTAGATCTTTAAATGGAGTTAGTAAAGTTTGTAAATAATTGATTTCTTTTTCAAGCTGATCAAAAACCATTCTTCTATCCTTCAAAATGAATTCCATCAGCTGGAAGGAATAATTATTCAAAATTATATTCCATTCAGCCTTAAACAATTCATTGGCGGAATTAAATGATGGATTTTTGGTAATTTTTAGACCTTTTGGTATCAAATGATCTGCTTGATACCGTTCTAAGGTAATTATCTCCCACCATAACCTGTTTTCTTTGGTCATGGTGGTTTCTAATTTCTTAATTACACTACTCAAATCCTCATCACTGACAGATTCATCATCATTAGAAAAAATGGTTCTAAGGAGTTCCCTCCTATTATCCCTATAAGAGAACATTATTGCAGCACTTGAAATTCTGGTAATACAAAGACAGTAGTGTAAACAAATTTGAATCCCAAATTGCGCAAAAAACAAAAACAAGCAGCCTATTATGAACCAAGGAATATTACCAATTCCTCACAAATATAACAAGAAAAAAAACAGTTGGTCATAAAATGGCGCTAATTGTCATAAGTTCTCTTACATTAGAATGTATCATTAGTTTCAAAGTCCGTCCAATTCTGTGATGTAAAAAATCCCTGTTGTAGAAATGTGTTGGACCAGTGTTCTTATAGATCAACAATTCTTCATTTAATCGTGCATTTCAAAGAAGAAAAGAGAAAAAAATCATAGTGCAACACTGTAATCCAAAAAATACATAGGAATTTATTCAAACATTACACTCACATGGTTTAAAAATTAAAACAGCATATAACCACAAAAAGTGGTAATTCCAAAATGATGTCTGCTGACAAGAAATTTTTTCACCGTAATTGATACTCCAAATGTATCAGGTTCTCACCGGTCCCGGGCAGCCCGGGTCCCCGAATATAATGGAGGATGGTAAATCAAATGGTGATCCAGCAGTACACACAGAAAGGTCCTTTCTCACCACGGGCTTAACATGTTTCGGACGCTCTGGTCCTTCCTCAGAAGCCTAATGGTGAGTCTTCACAATATGGTTTAAATACCCCATAAACCCCTCCCCTGGGGTGTGTCCATTCATTTTCCCGCACTTCCGCTAACCGGAAGTGCGTCATCACGTGCGTCCCGCGAACCGGAAGGAGAAGGAAGGAGAGAAAGAAAGGATATATCAAATTCAGACAGATTATACTTTTAAAAGCGCATATTTAAATGAAATTTGGGACAACAAAATAAGAATAAGGGAAAAATTTATGAAAATCATTTACTAAAATCGTTAATTTACTAAATGTAATGAACGATTTTTTTGAACTACAAACGATTTTTGCATATTCCCTTAATGAAAATCGTTGAGTTGCTCAGTCTGACTGAACTACAAACTACAAACGTGAATGCACATGAACGATAATCGTTCATCGTTTTAACTTAGAAAGTGAACGATTTTATCAACAATGAACAATACTCGATATCGTTTATCGATAATCGTTCAAAAAATTGTTGTGTGTGTATGCACCTTTAGTCCTAACTAATTACTGGAGTGAGTAAAGAATTAACTGGCCCTATAACTAGGGATGACGAAAACAACTTGGTACAGTTTGTAATTCATTTGATTTTTGTGATTTCTGGAGTCTTTAATTAAGTGTGTGAATTAAAACACTGCAAATTATCTCAGGAAATGAAATAATCAATAAAGTAATACTCAATACGTGAAATTGCTAAACTTGTCCTATAAAATGGATTCTGGGGCTGTTTCAGTCCCGGTCGCAAGCGCTGTGCGCTCGTAACCGGGTCGATGGTGGGCCAGTGCGCAAATGCACAATGGAGCCGGCTCCTTCGTGTGCATGCGCAAGACCCGGATAGCGATGGGCACTCCGTCGCTCCGGGTCTCGCAACAAAGGGGGCGTGCTGTCGATGTTGAGTGACAGCACGCCCCCTATGGTGGGTGGGCCGGGGGAGTGGCTGCCCAAACTGAGGCGTTCCCATGTGAATGCCTCCATTTGGGGGCGGCCCCACTGACATCACGAGTGATGTCAGTGGGAGAGATTTCGGCTCTGTGAGAGACGAAATCTATCTGGGGCTTGCGGCAACGAAACCCTACCACAAGGGTCTTGTCGCAAGCCTGATGGTCGCGATGGTCTTGACCATCGCGACCATCTTCCTGGCCGCTCGCTATAGCTGTCGGTGGTCACCCAGCCCTGATTCAGAGCGAGCGCTCTGTCAGAGCGACCGGCTCTGAATCAGGCCCTCTTTCAGTAACATGTTATCATAAAAATTTACCTTTAAAATGTCTCATAAAAAAAATATGTTTACATTAGGGGTGAGCGGGTTCGGTTTTACTCGGTTTTACTCGGATCTTTTTATTGGCTATCGCCAAACACGTGTTTTGGATAGCGAATAAAATCGAGCCGAATTTGCGGTAAAGTGGCGATAAGAACCGAGTAAAACCGAGTAAAACCGAACCCGCTCGCCATTAGTTTACATTAGTAATAACCAGGCTCTCACCTGTACCTGTAACTTTCATGCATTTGTAAGATTACAAAATTTGGAGCTTCGTATTAGTGATGTTGAAGATTAGTAGTCAGGAACATTATTAGTGATACATTAAATCAGAGACTACTAACCTGTGAGTTTACACTGTAAATCATCTTTAATCTGTATAATTTGAGCTCTTACGCACAAACAGCTCTTTCTCTCTTGTACAGTATGTGGTCTTATAAATAAACCAAACCTACCTATCTGGAGTGAATGACTACAAATACAGTGATGACATGTGCTGTATGGGTAAAATATATTGACTGTTATTACTAAAAATGTCAGTTTTACCTGCCCTACAGTAGTCAGAATAATTACCCAGGCACAGCCCTTAGTATCTGCCCAGCACCTCATGCACTCAGGAATATCAATGCAAAAGTCTGACGTTTTGCAGAGTATTACCAGCAGAGAATCCACACTTTATAATACCATTGAATATCGAAGCACCATCAATGTTTCTTTTATTACAAGTTTACTAAGTGGTAGGTTTAGAGCCTGCTGCCAGGGCAGCTACAAAGATACACGCACTAGGCAAAGCTTCTACCTACCACCCCTGCCCCCATTCCCTCTTTCCAACACCTCACATGCACACTTGACTTTTTAAAATAAATGTATTGTTCTGTGTCTATTTCACACACAAAAACTAAATCACAGTTGCCTGGCAATACTGGTAACTGTATGCCACTGGTAGCATTGAGTAGTATAAGGATGTCACTTTCAGAGACATTCTTAATTTTTTTGTACCAGATGACCTCAGTGGCGCACCTCCAAAGAGCCGGCACCTTAGCCAGCTGCCTAAAGCCGCCTAATGGTAGCACCTGCCCTGCCTGCTGCAAATCTGCTAGCTGGCCTAGGTCAACTAGGCCTTGGCCATTAGGCATTAGGGTTGAATTCCTTAGGGAGGTTGGACCAATATACAAAATTGCAGGCCCCCTCCTAGGTATACCCAACTCTACAGCCAATAAAGCTAGGACTATTTTGCACACTCCAGGATCACAGTACAGGTCCCAGCTATACATTCCCAAATTTTAGGGCTACAAAGGCACTTGTAGTTCTTGGAGAACCACAAGTGCCAGCATGTCCTGGCAGACAGGGCCCGCTGGCACCTGCAGTGCACCTGTAAAACAAAATACAAAAAATACACACACTGAATGGGACAATAGTTTATTAAAAAAAACACTCCCCTAAGCCAATCATTCTTCATTATATTACTTATAAATTCCTTGGTACTTTGCATAGAAAAATATCTTAGACATCATACAACTTGTTCCAATAAAAGCCTGTTGCAAATGACAATTCCACCACAGACCATAAAAATGGGAGCGCAATGATTGGTCAGAGCTCCCACATTTTGACCAATCAGAGATATCCCATACATTCCTAATGAGTCCAGCTTCCATGTGTCACACTTTTCCCAGTCCTTATTTTACTCCTATCTAGTGGCGGCTCCAGTGGTGAGGCTGCAGCGCAGTCCAAAATTTAAATAGGGAAGCCGCACCTACATGTAGTGGAAGCCGCCATTGTGGATTAAAACAATATTTGTTACTTTGCCTCTTGTTACTGGTTCCAAGAGAATAATTTGGCTACATTCTCATGTTTATTGGTTAAGCACATAAAAATGTGGCCTCACTTGTGTGTAGGTGACAATTGTCTATTTACAAAGGTGTAATTCCTGAATTTGTATGTATTCATGGGATTATGCACCCCATATTTTAAATTATACGAATGTTATAAATCAGCAAGGGAATTTACATGACCATTTAGGGCAGTAGGCCAAGTAGCTGAAGTCTGAGATGACTTTCGTGCTATTTTACAGTAGAAGCGTATTTTTCCATACAACACACAAATAATGATGTGATGACAACTGGTCTCACTGGGATGTAGTCAGGATCCCGACGGTCAGAATGCCAATGGTCACAATACCAACAGCGACATCCCGACTGTCACAATCATGACAGATTCTGATGGCGAGAATTAGGGTTAGGTTTAGGGTTAGGAGGACGGTAAGGGTTAGACTGGGGGTGGGGATGGTTAGGGTTACTGCGGGATTGGTGGGTTTGGGTTATAATTGGGGTTAGAATACTTACCATAATTCGTCTGGATTTTGGCCATTGGGATGCCGCTGTCGATATTCTGATAATCGGCATCGTGACTGTTAGGATTCTGTACCTAACCCGATCTCACTGATTATAAGCACCTCACTCATTATGCTGTAGATTATTAGTTACAAATGTTTATACATAAAGAACATCATTTGTGTACGGTATATGTATCTTTTACAGTGGTATCAATGTATTTGTTATGAAACTGATAACTCTTATTACAGTGACAGATACTTGTGGAGAAATCTAGTAGATTGAATGTTTTAAATGATGTTAGTCCAATAAATGGTGTCAAATTGTATGTTGATTTCCTTTAATTTTTCCTTTGTTTCTGTTTTCCACAATTACATTGAATGCCGAAGCATGGAGGGGAAGTTTCATACAAAAACAAAACTTCCCTTCATTGTGTCCATCCAAGTGTATAGAGAGCTGTGATGGGCACAGAAGTTTACAATATACTCCTTTATGTACTTGTTTATACTCTATTACTTTCAGTGACATAGCCGCCATAAACTCCCAGGTTTTCTCATATTGGTAACATTGGTTGTTGTGTCATTTCTCCAAGATGATGGTCTTTTCTTCAGCTGTCACATTGCTATGTACATCTTCATCTTACAGTGGAACTAAACTAACTAAAACAAAGATAAAATAAACACTGATTAGATCTTTATCTACTCTTTAATGGGAAAAAAGATCCCAATTATATAATTATTTTCTCTTTAATCTGTTTATAAATTACAAAAATGCTGTACAATATTTTGTAATAATGGATCCGATACACCCATTTGGGGATAGTAACTTGCGTGTTTGCTCTTGAATTGAGCGTATGAAAGCAATGCAGAGTCGTATACATTCCAGGGGCATTCTCACATAGGGGGAATTGTCTCAAGTCTTGAAGAGAGATTAAGTGGAGTAGTTGCCTAAAACAACCAATCAACATCTAACAAAGACCATGATAGATAAATTACAGTTAGAAGCTGGTGGGTTGCTTTTCGTAACTTTATCTCTCTCCAAGACTTGATACATCTCCCTCATAGGCAAAGCTCAGTCAGGGTGTTTTACTGTGGACTATGCAGAGTTGAGTGTAAGTGTAAATATGGCTGTTTTCCTAAGCATAGTATTAATACCAGTCATAGGCTACTGTAAGTCCGCACTAATGATGACGAGTAGCAAACAAAGCATATGGATAGGGTCAGGAGCACCACATAGATATTGTAGCATGGTTGGGGAACTGGTACCATCTCCTGGGGTAGATGGCACTGCGCAGCAACTGAGAAATCACACAAAGTCCACTGGTCTGGTGCAACTTGTCTCCGCCAATTTTATTAGGCAAACAACAAAATAAACAGAAATAAACACCTTGCCGTCTGGCACTAACTATACAGAAGTGATCCTAGCTCGCTAATACCCCTTTTCCACCAAAATTCCAGGTCTGACCTGGAGTTGGAACAGAGGGCCTGATTCAGAGCCGGTCGCTCTGAAAAGAGCGCTCGCTCTGAATCAGGGCCCTCCTACCTAAACTTGGAGCGGTCTCCTGGCCGCTCGCATAGCTGTAGGTGACCACCCACAGCATATGCGAGCGGCCAAAAAGATGGTTGCGATGGTCAAGACCATCGCGACCATCGGGCTTGCGACGAGACCCTGCAATAGGGTCTCGGTGACCGCAAGCGCTGGAGTGATTTTGGCTCTATCAGAGCCAAAATCACTCCCACTGAGATCACTAGTGATGTCAGTGGGGCCGGACCCAGACGGTAGTCATTCCCATGGGAACGCCTCCGTCTGGCAGCCACGCCCCTGGCACGCCCACCAAAGGGGGCATGCTGTCACTCACCATCAACAGCACGCCCCCTTTGGTGCGAGACCCGAAGCGACAGCTTCCCCGTCGCTAGCCGGGTCTCGCGCATGCGCACGACGGAGCAGCCTCTGTCATGCGCATGCGCACTAGGGCACCATCAACCCACTTGCGAGCGCTCAGCGCTCGCGAGCGGGTCTGAATCAGGCCCAGAGTTCCTTTCCGGATCAGACCCGGAATTTAGCCGGTGCCGACTTGGGATATTCCTGAGTCGGCGCCGCTCACACCGGAGTCGGGTCTGCATAGACCCGACTTTCCCGGTATGAAAGTGGACGCTTGGTACTTTACGGTACTTTAGAATTTGTTCCCACTTTTTTTTACCCCAAATTTGAAAATTATTTTTTGGGGTGTCCCGATTTTTTTTTTTTTTTTACTTTTTTTACGCACATTTTATTTAGGGGTCTTTTCCAAGGGTGCAGGCTATTTTTTTAAGCCTGCACCCTTAAACCCCAATTCTGCACTTTTTTTCTGCAGCTAAAAGCAGCCGAAAAATTATCCCCGTTTTTTTACATTGACTTTTCGCACCGACGAAAAGTCAATGTAATTGAATACGGGGAAAAAGACAATAGGCAAAAATGACATCATCGGTGATAAATTATCGCCGGTAACAGTTTTTTGCCTCAAATTGAATATGGCCCTAATGCAATACAAAAGGCAACATCCTATACTGGAATAGCCCTTCTGGAACAGAAAAGGCTGTTTTGTCTTTCACCCTATCAGTTAATGGTATTTGTCAATAACCGTTTGTCAGGTCCAGTGTTGTCAGATATCTGGCTGTCCCTAGCCTCTCTATCAACTCATCCACACTTGGCCTGGGATACGCATCAAATTTGGAAACTGAATTTAACTTACGAAAATCGTTACAGAAGCGTAGGCTGCCATCAGGCTTCGGAATCAGAACTATGGGACTGGACCACTCACTATTAGACTCCTTGATGACACCAAGTTCTAGCATATTCTTAACCTCTTTAGAGACAGCCTCACGCTGTGCTTCAAGAATTCTATATGACTTTAGATTGACCTTAACTCCTTGCTCTGTAATGATATCATGCTTTATTATGGCTGTGCAGCCGGACAGTGCTGAAAACAAATCTCTAGCCGTTCGCTATTTGCGTTCGTTCGTTCAAAAACAAGGGGTGGCTATGCAAATGATCCGTTCGCACATTGCAGTCTGTTCACACCTCTAAGTCTGAACGAGCGAGCAAAACATACGCTCTTTTATTTATTAAAAACGTCCCCTGGCCGCTCGCACCATACGTCATGTCCGCTATTTATTAGATTAATCGAGTACATCGAACAGGATATGAACTGCTCGCTATTCTTGTGGTTGGTTTTTTCAACCGCTATTTTGCGAGCAGTTCTGAGTTAAAAAAAACCAAGTGACGTGGTCATTGACGCTGCTATATTAATTATGCACACCCATAAAACGCCCGTTTTGACCTTTAAGCACGCCTGCGATCGGATCTCCACTCCCCGTTTTCAAGCACCTTCCCCTGTTACCACCCACATACGCCTCATTCTGTCACTCAAAATAGCAGGCACTCGCTATATTGCGTACAAATGATTTTCGGCCGCACTGACTGGTTCGCGCATGCGTACTAAAAACCGTACACATGCGCAGATGTGCGAACATCGCTCGGAACGAGAGTACTGCCGCTAGCGAGTGGCTCTGAATGAGGGCCCCTGTTCCTAGTAATAAGCAACTCCTTAGCCTCATTATTTTGAGCGGCTGACAGGGTTTCGGACACTTTTACTTCTGCAACCAAAGGGACTGACGCTACTGGTGGGCTTGGTTCAGCTAACAGAGCTAACCTATCTTTCCAGGATTTGATAAGATTAACATGGTAAATTTGTTCAGGCTTCGTTTTGCCTGGTTGGTATACTTTATAGTTAACCTTACCCACTTTCTCCCTGATTTCATACGGACCTTGCCATTTAGCCAAAAACTTGCTTTCCACTGTGGGTATCAAAACAAGCACTTTGTCCCCAGGGGAAAATGTACGTATCTGGGTATTCCAGTTATACACTCTCTGTTTGGCTTATTGGGCCTGCTCCATATGTTCTTTGACAATGGGCACCACAGACGCAATCCTATGTTGCATCGGAGAGACCTGTTCAGTTACACTTTTATAGGGTGTGTGTTGTCCTTCCCATGTCTCCTTAGCAACATCTAGCAACCCTCTGGGATGTCTTCCATACAACAGATCATAAGAAGAGAATCCTGTAGAAGACTGTGGTACTTCTCTAACAGACATCATCAAATATGGCAACAAATAATCCCAGTTTTTCCCATCCTTGTCAACAAGCTTTTTTAGCATACTTTTTAAAGTTTTGCTGAACCTCTTGACCAATCCATCCGTTTGAGGATGGTAAACGGAGGTTCTCAAATGAGGAACTTTAAACAATTTGCACAACTCCTTCATAATTCTAGACATAAAGGGGGTACCTTGATCAGTTAAAATTTCTTTTGGTATTCCCACCCTGCTGAAAACATGCACAAGCTCTTTAGCTATACCCTTGGTTGACATATTACGCAAAGGAATTGCCTCAAGATATCGAGTAGCATAATCCACTATTACGAGGATATACTGATGTCCCTGAGTAGACTTTAACAAGGGCCCAACCAAATCCATGGCTATCCGTTCAAATGGGACCTCTATAACAGGCATGGACACTGAAGCACTCTTGAAATGGGGTCTAGGTGCATGATACTGTCACTCAGGGCAGCAAGAACAGAATTCAGACACATCGTTATATACCCCAGGCCAAAAGAACCGCTGCAAAACCCTTTCAATGGTCTTTTCAGCCCCTAGGTGTCCAGCGGTGATATGACCATGAGCAAGGTCCAATACAGTTCTTCTATATGTCTGGGGAACAACAAGCTGTTCTACCACATTCTCACCCCTTTTTGTCACTTGATACAAGAGCTCATTGTTAAGGGCCATGTGTGGAAACGTAAGCCTGCTATCTGGGTCTAATGGGTTCCCATTAAAAACTTTCACATTTTCTCTGGCTCTTATCAAGGTGGAGTCTTTTAACTGTTCAGATGCAAACAAATCCTTTCTCATTTAAAAGGGAGGTATGCTTTCCACCCTGTCTATCACCTCTGCCTCCTCTGGAGGAGGTACCTCACTTTGTTTCTCATCATCTACCACTTCCCCAGCCATACTAGCAACAGGGCAAGTATCTGAGGGTTCCGGGGTCATACCTGTGGCCAGCATATCACCAGGATGGTCTACTGACTCTATACTGTTCGCCTCTGTGACCACACGGGACTTCCACAATTTCCAAAAAAGGGGAAAGTCTCTCCCTATTATAACATCATGTACCAAGGAAGGGACCATTCCCACATTAACCATAGCTAAACCACAAGAGGTCTCAATATTCACTTCAGAAGTATTATAATAATGGGTGTCACCTTGTATGCAAGTTACACCAACAGTTGTTCACTGGCCCTGTCTATCACCTCTGCCTCCTCTGGAGGAGGTACCTCACTTTGTTACTCATCATCTACCACTTCCCCAGCCATACTAGCAACAGGGAAAGCATCTGAGGGTTCTGGGGTCACACCTGCGGCCAGCATATCACCAGGATGGTCTACTGACTCTATACTGTTCGCCTCTGTGACCACACAGGACTTCCACAATTTCCAAAAATGGGGAAAGTCTCTCCCTATTATAACATCATGTACCAAGGAAGGGACCATTCCCACATTAACCACAGCTAAACCACAAGAGGTCTCAATATTCACTTCAGAAGTATTATAATAACGGGTGTCACCATGTATGCAAGTTACACCAACAGTTGTTCACTGGCCCTTTAAAGCATTTACCAACCCATCTTTCACAAGGGTGATTACACTTCCTGAGTCCAACAATGCCTTTACCCAGTTACCTCCTAACAACCTAACACATTTGTTTTTCTGACTCAGTTGAAAGTGTAACAGTACAGGCTAACCTGGCAAAGAAAGACATTCTGCTATGTTCAAAGACAGCATCACATTGCATGAACAAATGGATAATTTGCAACAACATGTCCTGGCATACCACAACTAAAACATTTAATCACATAACTGTCAAGTCTTTTAGGCATGTGAGACCTTTCTGGCCCCACTGACCCATCTTTAAACTGAGCACTCACAGTCTCTTTAGTTTTAAGTTCTCTTAACCACCCAGGACCCTTTTCCCACGGAACAGTCTTACCGGGATTCACCAAAGTGCGCTGTCATGGATCTAGGGGCCGCTGAGGTATAGCCAGCAGTTTCTTTGCTGCCAGATACCTTTCCACCATCTCCAGTATCTGGTCAGCTGTCTTAGGATCCCCGTGGCTCACCCACTTGCATAAAGCCATGGGCAGGGACCTCAAGTAACGGTCCATGACAACTCTTTCAACCATCTGTCTCTGGTTGTAGTGTCTCTGGTTGTAACCATCTTTTTGGTCAGGTGAATTAGGTTGTGCATTTGTGAGTGGGGAGGTTTGTCCTTATAGCATACCCAGCGATGCACACGTTGTGCTTGGACCGACAAGGTATCTCCCAGGCGAGTCAGAATTTCTGCTTTTAGCTTTTCATAGTTCAAAGCATCTGCCGTGCTTAAGTCAAAGTATGGTTTTTGAGTCTCGCTGGAGAGAAAGGGGGCCAGCAATCCAGCCCACTGATCCTTAGGCCAACTCTCCCGCTTGGCCGTCCTCTCAAAGGCAGTCAAGTATGCCTCCACATCATCAATTTTTTAAGGAAATGGCTTGCCCTTATGGAGCCGTTTTGAACATTTGGGGAAGCATTTCCAGGCAGTGCTGCAAGATGCTGCACCACCTCTTTTAGGAACTCACTGTCCTCGTGCTGTTGCCATTGGGTTTCCTCAATCTCTAGGTGATGTTGCCGCCATGCCTCTTCAACCTCCAGTTGATGTTGCCTGGTAGCTTCTTGCTGTACCCTAGAGGCTTCTTGCTGTACTGCTGTCACTTGTAGCAAGGCCTTGACAATATCCTCCATATTGTGGAGTTTTTCCAGCAACTTTGTAGCCTCTTTCACCCAGGACATGTATCAGTATGGGTTTCCAGCAAAAAAGGAATGTCGGGCCCTTTAACTGAACCAGATTCCACAGCTCTGCAGGCAAAGCACCAACTGACTTCCTTCTATGTGTGAGGCACCACAGTTCCCAGCATGTCCCACTGTGCAAAAGCCTCTGCAGAGTATCACACCTGCAGTTTTACTCTGTGCCACATTTAATTTCAGTCCAGACAGACACAGACCTGCTTTCTGCAGAACTCTCAAAGCTGCTGCTGTCTTCACTTATGCGCAGACCATTGATGCCCGCATTCTCCACCACATGTAGCAAGGTCGGGGAACTGGTACCATCTCCTGGGGTAGATGGCACTGCGCAGCAGCTGAGTAATCACACAAAGTTCACTGGTCTGGTGCAACTGGTCTCCGCCAGTTTTATTAGGCAAACAAACAAAATAAACAGAAATAAACACCTTGCCGTCGGCACTAACTATACTGAAGTGATCCTAACTCACTAATAAACAAAGTATTAGAAGGGTTTTTCAGGTTTAATTTACCTGCTTTCATCAACCTGATTCTCATACAGAGACACAAAAGTCTGTCCTTTCCCCAGGCAGTCTCTCCCTGTAATGATCAGGCTCACAGCACTAAAAACAGCCACACAGCTGAAAACCCTAATTAGCCTCCTGTGAAGCTAATAACCCAAAAAGCTCCTAACACAAACACCTTCCTGAGGTTTCAAAAGACATAGGTCAGGAATCTAGGGCAAATATACCTGCCTTCCACTATGATGCCAGTGACCTTGTCACAATATTTACAGCTCTGCATATGGGCGAATATGAGCACTTATTTCTGTGCATGCAAAGCAGGAGCATCTATGGAACATTTGCACTCATCTTAGCATCAGGCCCAATATGTTTGCCCAATGTTACTTGCAGGATGAGAACATCGTAGCCAGACTTTTCTGCCCATGATGCTTCACCCTATCATACCTAACCCTATTATTTTTGCCTAAAACTATTTATACATACAACAAAACTAATATCCACAATAGTTCCGCTTCTTTAAATATCTTAGTCTTGTAGTTTATAGGAATAATCACAGTACCTACCCAACCTTGGTGATGTGCCATCGGAACAGCGTGGGACTGCTCATAGCTATGACACATAATGACTGCAATAGTGCTCCTTTTACCTCACGACCCCATAAAATGGTCAAATGTTTTGAATTGTGGAGAAAGGTTTTTCCCCTTTTAGTTGCACTTTCATGTAGATAATTCATTTTAAGTGTACTTTCTTCTATAATACCAAGGAAAGCTCTCATCTGCTTCTTATTTATGGGTTGTGACCAATTTATATTGGCTCAATTTTATTAATTTGTGGCTTTATCAAACTTCTGTCAATTGTGTATCTAATATACTTAAGCTCTTCAATCCCTAAGCAACATATTTATGGGTTGGTTGTCAATACTGCCTCACGGATGGAAATCAGCACTACTTGTACCCTGGGTAATTGAAACTGCCAATCAAGGCTATATATGAATACATCATTGAGATAAGCAGCAGCATACTATCTATGGGACTTTACTCATCATCCTCTGAAAGGAGGCAGGTATCCAATGTTATCAAAATAGCAACATCTTCTATTGGAATAGACCTAAAAAATTAGATGCCTTTTGTTTTGAATTGTCTCTCAATGGCACTTTCCAGTATCCTTTGGTTACGCCTAGAGTGGTTAAGCACCATGTTATTTCCAGCCTATCAAGGAGCCGAATTCATTTCAGTGCGATGTTGAATAGCCGCGGCAGGGAGCTCCCAAAGCTATTCAATACACCCCGCTGTTTGGACTGCTAAAGGATTTCTTCTCACACCCACATGGGGATGCGAGGAGAAATTCGACAAAAGTACCGGGCACGCAGCTGTTTGCCGGCTTAGCATGGCGCTAACAGCTGTGCACCCGGCACTTTCATCAGAGAATGCCGGTTACTGCGCCTTAACACCCACGTTAAGTCGTGATAACTGGCGTTCTCAGACTTAACCCATTCCCGACAACCCTAACAGTGTGTTCAATTGAATAGCTGCGTGAGCTCCCTCCCGCAGCTATTCAGCATCGCACTGAATTGAATTCGGCCCAATGAGTTCATCCACATGAGGCATTGGGCAAGCAGCAAACTTAGACACACTATTCAATTTATGGAAATCATTGCGTAAGCTCCTGTTGGGTTTTGGAATGAGTACAGTGGGACTTGACCACTGACTGTGACTCTTCAATTATATCTAACTCCAACATTTTTTAAATTTCTTTAGACACCAATTCTAGATGGGCTTCTGGTATTCTATAGGGCTTAAGGTTAGCCTTAACCCCTGGTTCAGTGATTATGTCATGTTTAATTACTGCTGTTTTACCAGGTATGTCAGAAAACAAATCTTTTTTTCTTAGAAGAATTTTTTTAGCCTCATGCTGTTGAATAGTTGAGATGGTTTTGGCTATTGTTACTTTGGGGACCAAAGGTACTGAGTTACTGGAGGGAATAGGTTGGCTGACAGAACTCTTCTATCCTCCAAAGGGTTTATAAGATTTATATGGTAGATTTGTTCTGGTGTTCTTTTCCCAGGTTGGTAAACGTTATAATTAACCCACTTCTTCTATGATTTCAAATGGTCCTTGCTACTTTGCCAAAAATGTACTTTCTACTGGGAACCAAAATAATCACTCTGTCCCCAGAAGCAAAGGTGTTGTGCCTGTTCAAGTACTCTCTCACTGCCGCTATTCTTTCCTGCCTCTCAGAAACATGTTCAATGACAGTTTTATAAGAACTGGGTTGCCATTTCCTACTTCATTAGGAGGTACATATTCTGTACCCCACTGCTGCTGTTGTCATTCTTTAACTCACCAGTCATGCTTGAAAAAAGGAATAGTTCAGACTTTATAAACACTCCCACTGCCATTGTATCATTAACATTATGAAATGGGTCTGAGTTATTTACTTCTGTACTAAATTGGGTTTCCCAAAGCTTCTAGAATAGGGAAAAATCTCTTCCCAATATAGCAACAAAGAGGGAACTTATCCCACAGTAACTAAAGACATGGCGGTTTTAATTTCACTTCAGCAGTAATATAATACCAAGTATCCTCATGTATACAGGTTACACAAACAGTTTTTCCCTAACGTATTGAGGGGTTCACCAACTCTGCTTTTACAAGAGTAAGCTGGCTATCAGAGTCTAACAGAGCCTCTACCCGTTTGCCTTCTACAGTAATGACATACATTTGGCTCAGTCTGTCGGTCTGCAGTGAAGAGTAGCTGAGCAAAAAAATATTCTCTGTGATTCACATAAGCAGTATCACATTGCAAAGGCTCAGAGGTAAGTCGACAATTAGCAACTAGATGGCCCAAGCTACCACATCTAAAACATCTGATCATATTTTTCTCAAGTCTTTTACGAGTCAGGAACCTTGCTGGTACAAATGGCCAATATTCTGGTTCCAAGCCTACAGACTCTGGATTTTTAAATTCATTCCACTGCCCAGCACACATTTCTCCTCGAACAGTCTAATCAGAATTCACTGCAGATCACCAAAATGGTACTTGGAGCCAAAGAGGTACACTCAAGAGTTCCTCAGCTGACATATTGCCATTCTACAATTTCCACCAGGGGGTCTGCTGTTTTAGGGTTCCAAATGTTCACCCATTTGTGCAGAGCTGCAGGCAGTGACCATAGGTAATGGTCCATAATGATCTTTTCCATGATCTGCACCCCTGTTAAAGTTTCTTGTTGTCACCATTTCTTGGTAAAATGAATGAAGTCATGCATTTGAGCATGGTATCTCGTGCTATAGATGGGAAGCAGAGTCTGGCTCTCCTAAGCTTCTGATGATGACACCACCATGAATTTCCCAACATGACAGTCTTTTCCCAAAATATATGAACAATAATGAATATGGGTTGGAATTAACATCAGTAAACAGCAAAGAATCAATATGCTTCCTGGAATTGGAAATCTTCCTACGCAATAAGAAAATAGAAACTAGAACTCATATAAAGGAAGTAAGCAGCAACAATGCTTTATCAACCAAAAGTGACCTCCATAATAAGTGGCTAGCCAACATTCCAGGACGACAGCTGAGAAGAGTAAGACACAATTGCTCAAACAAGGATAGTTTTGAATCCCAAAGCCAAGACATGAAGATGAAGTTTATGGAAAAAAGTTATGAAGAAGAACAACTGCAAAAACAAATCGAAGAAACTGCTGAAATGGATAGAAAAACCATGATCATATACTAGCAAAAAAATCCTTCAGACAACTTTAAGTTTGCATTTATAACACAATACAGCAGTGACCATCATCTATTGGAAGAAGCTCTGAAAAAGCATTGGCATATACTGAGTTTAGATGAACAACTGTCACAACTATTGCCAAAAAATCTAAGAATCATTTACAAGAAGGCAAAACATTTAAAGGATCAACTAACAAGAAGTTTTATACCAATAGAAAATCAACCTGAAATAGAGGCGAGAGAAAGTAAAGTTGTTTCCTACTGTCAGGATTGCATAGCCTGCCGAACAACGAAACAGACTAATACGATTTCCACAAAGAGATTTTATTCTAGCCAAACAAAAAAAGAATATGAACTGAAGGACCAGATATCTTGCAATACAGAGAATGTAATTTATCTCCTTGAATGTCCTTATGGCCACCAATACGTGGGACAGACAAAAAGGAGACTCAAAACCAGAATAGCCAAACATCTATATAATATAAAGAAAGGCCTCACAACCCACAGTGTCTCAAAACACTACCTAGAGTGCCACAACAAAGACCCATCCTCTGTAAAATTTATGGGAACACAAAAAGTACATACTAATTGGAGAAGAGGGAATCGAGCAGCGGAACTAATAAAATACTAAACAAAATGGATTTTTTACCTAAGAACACTGAAGCCCTATGGCTTAAATATAGATCTGGAATTAAAACCTTTTTTTATAAAAATGTCCATCAAATCTAAATTTTCTTGTCATAAATAATTTTACACAAAAAACACCCACTATTCCTACACAACTTATATTTTTACATCATGTTATATCTTAAACCTAATTTTATTTATTATTTTTTTTACATTAAGAATGCTTTGCTAGCATACCATGAGGTTGCCCCCATTTTTATCGTCATATTTGGGATAAGACTTCCATTTTTAACACAAAAATCAATAAAGTTTTTTGAAGTTTTAAAGTATATAGAGGGGACCTGCTATCAACACCAGCTACCTTGAAACAGTGTGACAGTGTCAAGCGTGAACCGGAAGTTTGGAAATGCCGTACCGGAAGTGTACGCACGAGTGCAGAGGATACCAGCCGGGAGAAGAAGTCGGAGCATCTGAAGGTAGGAATTAGGGACAGCTAGTTAGAGTTAAAAAAATGTCCATCTCCATCAGGCATACCTTTGGAATCCTTTAAGCAAGCACACCAGAACCGCATACAGTATATTTCCCCAAAAGGCTATAAACATTGTCTTAATTGTTTTAAATATTTATGGCATTGCATTCTTTATTTAAATATATACAATATTTCTTTTCTATACATTTCTCATTTTTACTCAAACAAATAGAGCTCTGTTTTTACATTTGAAAGTATTTTCCCAACAGCAAAAACATTTGGATGTCTGTCATTTTATATTTTTCACATTAAAACTTTTGGCTGCAATTTGTGTTGCAAGACTGGGTTAAGCTGTGTCATCTCCCAGGATAGATGGTGGCACTTTGCAGAAGTCATTTAGAAGCACGCTAGTCCAAGGCCTTGATAAAAGTAGTCACAGCTAGTTTTATTCATGAGTAGAAAACAAACAAAATCATAAACATAAGTTCTAGCCTGTCTTGCTCTAACTAACGTAATGGATTTCCCTCTCTATCCATTGGAAAGACCTAGGGTCCAAGCAACAAAAAAGCAACGGGCATTTCAGATCTGTTCCCTGGGCAGTGAGAGACTTAACACAGAGATTGATACACCCTTTATTAGCCTCCTCCAGGTGGTCTGGCAATCAAGGTTGCTAGTCAGCTTCTATCTACCAGACAGAAGCTAAATACCTGGGGCATATTTATCTCCCCTTTTCCGGTGTTTTTGTCACAACACATACATATTATACATTTACCATATAAAAACAATCAGGTTATTGCAAAGCAGATGCTGCTAATATTGCACTTTAATATTGCCCATAATTCTCTTTACTTTAAAGTACAATGTTGCAATGTAAGAGATCAATGGTGTATCTATAATAAGTGTATGATCTGCGGCACACATGGACCCCTGGGTCCATGTGACCCACACCACACACCCTGCACCAATGTTTTACTTATCTTCTAGGCTTGCCATATCACCCCTTTCATTCGGGACACATGTGAATTTCACATATTCTGTGATTAAAACCAGGTAAAATGGAGACTTGAAGTCAGCCAGCCACAGAATCTGTGTAATTCATGTGTCCCGAATTAAAGGGATTATATGGCAAGCCTACTACTGCCGCTCCTGCCGGCTGGTCATGTGTTGTTTCTGTCATTATCTTAGGAAATATGACACCAAATCCATATTTGTGAAGACAATGCTGGATGTATGCATATGCTCCAAAAACTGTGGCATAGTGCCAGAATTTTGCTGATAGCCCACACATGTGCAGGTGCCATTTTTTTCAGGGGAAGGGGTCCACAGGCAGCTGTACACTGGTCCTCTCCAGCCTTAAATTACCCCTGCAAGGGGTGCAAATGCATTTCATTTTATGCATGCAGGGAAAATACTGGCTGCTTTTGTATGTAGCAAACAAGCACTGAGCAGCTTTACAACTTTAAATCTCTCTGCACATTATACACCTGACCCACCTGAAGTGCAACTTGGATTTTTCAAGGTACATATTGCTCTTTTTTTATCTGCTCCTAACTCTGAATTACAATGTATAATAATGCATATATGGACACATTATGGCAGTGTACAAAATGGATAAATTCATTTATACAATCAGCAAAGTTACTATGAGCCCAATAACTTCCTTTCAATTATGTCTAATTGTCACCTTTCCGTGCATAACAGCAACCCTGCTGTAATGGCCTGTGTTTTTAGCCGGTAGAGAGCAGCAGTGTATTTGAGCTCTAGTACCCATGCAGGCAGTGGCGTAACTTCATCCCAGGTGCCCGGAGGCAAGATAAATGTTGGTGCCCCCCCTCCCATCCCCCAAATTAAAATGTACCACCCCCCCAGCTCCTATGCCAGCCCCAGCTGCCGCCGCCCCCCTATGCAGTTCCTTTTATACAAAGCAACGGGCATTTCAGATCTGTTCCCTGGGCAGTGAGAGACTTAACACAGAGATTGATACACCCTTTATTAGCCTCCTCCAGGTGGTCTGGCAATCAAGGTTGCTAGTCAGCTTCTATCTACCAGACAGAAGCTAAATACCTGGGGCATATTTATCCCCTCCCATCCCCCAAATTAAAATGTACCACCCCCCCAGCACCTATGCCAGCCCCAGCTGCCGCCGCCCCCTATGCAGTTCCTTTTATACAGTGCCCACAGTAGTGGTCCCCCTATGCAGTGCAATCAGTAGAGGTCCCCCTAGGCAGTGCCTGCCTATATAGTGCCCCCCAGTAATGGTCCCCCTTTGCAGTGCCTCCAGTAGTGGTCCCCCTATGCAGTGCCCCCAGTTGTAATGCCCTTGTAGTGCCCACAGTAGTAATGCTCCCTGCAATGCCCCCAGTTGTATTGCTCCCAATAGTGCCCCCAATAGTAAGGCCCCTGTAGTGCCCCAGTAGTAAGGGCCCCTGTAGTGCCCCCATATGATGCCCCCAGTAGTAATGCCACTGTAGTGCCCCAGTAGTAAGGCCCCTGTAGTGCCCCCATATGATGCCCCCAGTAGTAAGGCCCCTGTAATGCCCCAGTAGTAAGGCCCCTGTAGTGCCCCCAGTAGTAAGCCCCCAGTAGTTAGCCCCCTATAATGCCCCCAGTAGTTAGCCCCCAGTAGTAAGCCCCCTGCAATGCCCCCAGTTGTGCCCCCTGTAATGCCCCCAGCAGTTAGCCCCCAGTAGTGCCCACTGCAATGCCCCCCCACACACATATACAATAATTAAAAAAAAACAATACTTGCCTTAAACCCCGCTCCAGTGCCTGCTTCCGTCTGTCCCCTATCACTCCCATAGGGCACTGCGGGACCCGGAAGCCGGAGGGAGCTCAGGAGTGAGCTCCGCCTCCGTCCTCCAGCTGGGCGCCTGCTGGTAACACACTCAGCGGGCGCCCGGCAAATGGGGGGTGCGGCTGCACCCCCTGCACCCTCCGTAGTTACGCAACTGGAGGTGGAGCGCCGATCAGCAGCGCTCCTTCTCCATGCAGTGCCTGGAACGACCGGCAGACAATTGAGCCAGGTGCCCCCTTCAGGGCTGGCGCCCGGCGGCAAATGACTCCATTGTCTCCGGGAGTTCCGCCACTGCATGCAGGGGCAGAACAATAACTATTGCTGGTGAGGAGGGGAGTCTGAAAATACTATCTGCCACAGGGTAACAGTGCTATGAGATTTGTGGAGTTCACATAACGCTCTTGTATCCGTGTTACATATTCACTGCCATAGTTCTTTTGGATTGGAATATATATTGTTTTCTTTTCTTTTAGACAATATTAAATTGATTCTTGCCAAACTAGATACAAAACTAAAAATGATATATAATTTTTATTTTCAGTGCGTGATTGCCAGTGTGTAGCTATGAAGCTGCTCTGTGCAACAGTATACAAACTAAATATAGACAGATATACTTCACTCATCTTGTCGGCTGTAAGACTGCATTATAAGTGGGTGAATTACATTACACTAAGTAAATGATTAGATTTATTTGGTGACAGGTTTTATTTGTTGACTGTGTGGGAATTACACTGATAAATGCTCCTCTGTGGTAGCCTCCCTGTGACATTTTAACCCAGGTTCACAGCCTTGATTACAGTTCAGATCTTTTAGAGAAACTTTGATGTTAAGTTCTTCATTCACCTGGTATTTGTTATCATTCCAGGTGTTTGTCTTTCTCTGTCTAAATGTTTCTCTGGGACAGGCAATTGGAAAACGGACTCCTCTTATTGCTTACATCATAGCTTGATTGGACTGGATGGGGGTCTTTAAAGATAGACCTTGTTTGGTGAGCAATGGTCAGCATCTCCACAAGTTAATCACTTGTAGTCTACCAAATAACAATGTAAACGCAGCTTACTATAAACTACAGGGTCAACACAAGTGCACTGATTACTATAGTTGTAGAGTAGTGTATAAAATCATTTCTAACAGTTGTTTTGTTTTTGTGGTGTTGTGATAATTTGCCATTGTCTAGAAGTTAATTATATAGTTAAAATAAGAGAATTCAGAGTACACACATGTAGTGCAACAACAAGACATGCTAAGGAGCATAATTTCCAACTTTATTAAATAAATAATTATTCTAAAGGAGTCCAGTTAATGATGCTACATGTGTGCACTCAGAGACCTATCCGTGTATCCAGGAGGTTACTGTGTGATATATTTATTTTATTATTATTAACCATAAAGAGACCAGGATTTTCACTACTTCACAAGCACCCCAGCTGGCTCCTTCACAAGCACCCCAGCTGGAGTAGGTATCGCTGGCACCCCAGCGATACGTACTTCATGCTTCAGAAAAGTGTATTGGTAAGTTATGGCAACAGAAGGTTTATATGATTTAATAGGCTCCAGTGTACCAGACTATCATTAACTTGAAATACAAAAAAGAGAATATCTGGCTACAAAAAAAAACAAAAACATTGTGGACACTGTGATCCATGTTTTTAGAAATTAGTAATTGTCACACCAGTGGAAATATGATGTTAATACGTACAGTAAGCATTCAACTGGACATCTTTTACTTAAATCTGTATATACTATGCTCTAAGTGACATTAGTATTCAGAACACTGGTGAATCACGTTAGTATACATATTTGGAGCCTTTATTTAGATTTCAGCATATATCATGTTTTGTGTTGTACACATAACTATTTCCTTACTGAGCACGAGTACAACATCTACCTTTGTACTCTGACTGAGCCACTGCTAGACTGTGATGTTCCTTTTCTGAAGCCACTCCTTGGTTGGGATGTGTACCTTGGATTGATATCATATTGGAAGGTAACATTCCTTTTCAGGGAGAACAGCTTGGCATCCTTCTGTGTGCGCATGCCATAGGCAAGGGGTATGACCGCATATCACATAGGTATGTAGCGAGTCATGGTGGCTTCACGGCAAGCCTCCATCTCTCTGCATGCCAGCCAAGCAGAGCACCAGGAGGCAAAGCTGCTTGACCAGGCTTTCAAGACGGACCAGCCCATCAGACCATAGGCCCTTCTGGCATTTGCCATTAGTGCCAGATGGCCAGTCCGGTCCTGTTACATTTTATATTAATCTTTCTGACAGAGGCAATAGATTTTGTGCCAAAATATCATGCTGTTTGTAGCTACTGATTATGCCCTTTACACTGCCCAGACCCCTTGACCCAGCTGAAGACAAGCAGCCCCAAAGCATGATAGTTGTATGGTATTCTTTAGATGACCTGGGTTGTCTATGCACCAGACATATATTTTAACATTAAGGCCATAACGTTCAACCTTGGTTTCATCAGAACATCAGACATTTTTGGGCATGGTTTGGGGTGATTGAATGTCTTTGTATGCCTTGAGGGCAGAATAGAAACAAGTAATCATAAGATGAGTACAATACAAGCATGTTCACATAAGTAAAATTAATGTAGGGGTGGTGCCAATGGTTTCCCAATCTCTGTGACCTAAGGAGAACTGGTGGGTTTGCCAACTTAACTCACAGGAAATACATTTGAAAGCAGAAGAGTATCTCTTGCGCTGAGAAGGGTACGTTATAGATTGATACTTAATTGTGACACTTCCTCTATGTAAAACAAGTCACTTATTCTCCATAAATGGAAGCCTAGCAATATAGGACTATTAAAAGTAGTGTCAATACTTAAGGTACAAGTGGTCAAACACCCTCTTACCCTAACATGAAATATGGGCTGCAATTGGCAAATAAGGGATGACCAACCCAAACTGATAGTCAATAAGAGTTTTATGAGTTAGAATAATGGCATCATAATATAACTCAATATTGTCATGGATAAACAAAATATAATAATAACAATATTGTTTTCACCATTGTAGACAAAAATGGTTAGAGGACTAATTAAACATGCAAATATTTTTTGAATAATTTAAAAACACAGTATCACAAGTTAAAAATAAGGCATAAAAAAAGAGAAAAATTAAAATCTCACTTAAAACTGCAACGCGTTTCACAGCACCTGGTTGCTTCCTCAGGCAGTGTTGAATTAATGTGTTGACTGAATTCATTCAACACTCCCTGAGGAAGCGGCCAGGTGCTTTGAAACGCGTTGCAATTTAAGTGAGAATTTAATTTTTTTTCATATGTTTTATTTTTATGCATTATTTTTAATTTGTGATACTGTGATGAAATGATAATTAAAGTTTTCTCTTATGCTTTATTTCTATGCCTGATTTGTGGCTGATACTAAGTAAGGCATAACTTTGTGCTGGTCACAAATGGTGGGTTTTACCATACAAAAAATTTGTACATTTTTGCTCATGTCTGTCCTAATCATACAAAACATGTCTGAATCATCTTTCTGTGAAACTGGGTGGATTGGGGCAGCAACAATGCTAGTGCATAGAACGTCTCTGATTTGTGAGAGTGTCGTGGGGATGTATCAATCTCTCTGTGTGATTCTGAGTGATACACTTGGGGAAGAGAAGCCTAATTTTGACGGATCTCTTGCACCTAACATGGGGCTGGCGCAAGTGCTGATACTAATGATGACGGTTGCAGTGGCAGGTGTAAAGTCATTGGGAGGCACTGGTAGCAGACACATGAACCCTTCCATTAGCCCTGGATCTTATCTCAGATGATCATATTTATCAACCTATAGGCTAGGACATGGTTATGATGTTCGTAAGTCATCAGTATTCCATCTACCTTTGTCTTCATGTTACAGATGAAAAATTTTTTTTGGATAGGTACATTTTTATTTTTCTGAAAACAGGAACTCCGTGCTTAAGAGTAACCAAATGTCCTCCTACTGTGTAGACATTTTTTGGGGGAAATCCAATGCCAGGGGAGGACCTTGTATAATTATAAAAATAAAGCCAAGATGTTGTAGAATATCAATGAATGATATTCTGTTTAACAAGCATATCTTATATCTCGCCTTTTCTTTCCCGTTTAATTGTCTAGGGAATAATCGTAATGGGATAATTATTATAAATTACAAAGTGGTCTGATTAGGCCAAATCCCAATTACATATAATTTCTGTGTGGTAAAATATTTGCTCAGAAATACCAAAATGTATTTTTTGTTTGTAAAATGAATGTGTATATGTCAAAAAACTTTAAAAATGTGTCTTTGTTTTAGGTGCAATTTAATAACATCTATATTTTATGAATGCAAATTAAGTTTAACAGATAAGAGTGCCCCCACAAAGGAGTTTCTTTGGTTATCCTGCTATACAGGACACCACATTGTTTCTCTCCCGAAATGTCAGGGAGACTCCCAAATTTCAGCAAGTTGTCCTAAACTCTCAGGACAGTAAAGCAACCTCCCAGATTCTACCTAGCCCAGTAGGAGCCTCATCACACCCCCACCTTGAATGTCCCACTTGATCCTCATCTCCAGGGATCTTCATACAGTGTCGGCAAATATGACAATTTCTCGTATAGATGTGTATTTACTTTTACTTTATATTTTAAACAGATATTTCAATCTCAGTAAAAATGAATTTGCTTTTTTTCCCATTATGGGCGATGTTTTGATGCAAAAATGAGCAAACACTTTCCAACACTGGCATTCTTCTTCTGACCTTATCTGTCTCAATTATGATTATTCCGCAATTGGTGACACGCACATCATAATGTCTGTGTAAGGCTTAAGAGTGATATCAATTGCAGTAAAATGAAGATAGAAAAATCCTTCTCCCACCGGATTGGATTAAAGATGGAGAAGGAAAACCTTCACCTTACTACCTGAACGTGATAGCTAATACAGAAGACAAACAAATGGAGTTGCTGTTTAATTTTCCACCTCCATTAGATTTCTTATCTCTGATTTTTAGGTTATTTGCAGTTGTAAAGAAAGTCTATGTTTAATAACCATGTCAATGTCTCCTCAATCTCCTTCCAAAGTGACTAGGACAATAAAATGTTTGTTGCAATGTTAATCAAACACAAACCTCTGACCCTCATAAATAAACCAGACTTTCTGAGCATCCCTGGGCCACAACTAAAGTTACATTCTAACTTCATCAGCTTTGATAAAGGGAGTTGGTTGCTGACAAATGTTACTTTCACTTTTTACATCAGAGAAATTGATGCTAGAAAACAATTACAAAAATAAATAAATAAGGGTAAGTAAAATAAAGCAAGAAACACAATACAACACAACACAGAGATAGGCAATCTTGAGAATTCCATGACATGGTGGCATAGTGGTTAGCAATGTTGCCTCACAGTCCTTTTTTGTGGGTTTGGTTCAGACCAGGGTTTGAACACACTGTAAAAATCGTAATTTGATTCAAATTCTCTTGGAATTATATAAAAGTAAATGTCTCTCCCTTAAACCTATCTTTAATCACAGTATTCTACTTTCAAAACTCAGGGGTCTATTTACTAAGCAGTGTTAGGAGACAAAGTGAAAAGTGATAAGAAAGTGATAAGGTGCCAGCCAATCAGCTCCCAACTGTCATCTCACAGGCTGTGTTTGAAAAATTACAGTTGGGAGCCGATTGGCTGGCACCTTATCACTTTTCACTCTGTCTCCTAACACTGCTTAGTAAATAGACCCCCAAGCCTTCTAAATCTGTTGCCATATATCTTGGTTCCCATCAAAGTTGTTCTTGATGGGGCTCTGGGTTTTTTGCCCATGACTACGTGCACTTTCTGCAGGGGCGTAGAGAGCCCTGCCGGGCCCAGGTGAATGGGGCGTGGCCTAATTGTGGGAGGCGTGGCCACGCCCCTAAAACAATAAAATATACAACACTTTTGCAGTACGCGCTGGGGAAGGGGGCGCTGTGAGCCCCTCAGCCCGGGCAAAGCCAGAGGGGGGTGTGATCAGTGTGATAGCTTCCCCCCACAGGCATAGGAGACTGCTGTGGCTGCTGCTCAGCAGCCACGAGCAGTCTCTCACGCTGTGTGCTGGGCTGCTGTGAGGGAGGCGGCACCGGGCCCCTCTAGGAAGCCTGGGCCCGGATAAATAGTACCCGCCTTCCCCCTCTCGGTGCCCCTGCCTATCTGCAACACAATCGGGACACATGCACAGTGTAACTCGTGTCCAGGAAAAAAAAATAGCTCAACTACGTGTGACATTGGCACTGCAAGTGACTCAGAACCAGACCCATTATGTCTTTTTATGGGAATACATTGATCATGGGGCAATTACAATGGGAGTATTAAATAGCTTCCCCATTTACATTTTTGAGATTTGAAAGGCTTTTAGTCTTAGCTGCAAGACATTGAAGGCTAGTTCAAATGTGGGATTATTCCTCAATATAATTCACTACATTTATCTGTCCCCACATTGGAAATTTACTATGGGTCTCCACTTCTTCATGTCCTGCCATGCGCTGGACGCAGCCTTATGTCATTGCCTTTGGGATTGTCAGGTGGTCTCAGGCTTTTGGTTTGCTGTCAAACGTCATGCTGAAGACAATTTAGTTCTTTATGTCCCTTTTACACCAGAGTGGGCCATTCTTGTATTGTTTCCTATGGGTTAGCAGGTTTCCAGGGGAGCAGAACACTTTAAATAGCTATCAAATAATCCTTTAAAACTGGATTCAACCTACCCCTCCTATTCTCCAGTAATATCATCATAAGCTATTTCATATTTTCTAAATGGAGTGGATTGAAACATTAATTTTTGATGTCTGGGAGAGTTATAAAAATGTACTTTCCCTTTCATAATGTCCAGCATATTACTTAGTGTGCGCTTAGGGTTCTTCTTAATGGCCCAGACATTGCTATTTCTTCCTCTTGATCCTATCAATCCCTTGGGGTAAGCTACTCTATTTTCATGTGAAGAGTACATTTGTTGCATTTTATACATCCTATTATTTTGTTAAACATTTGACAGCCTACTGTTACAGTGTGTAATGTCTCTAGTCAACTATTTTACATTAACCTAGTCCGTGACTGTATAACCTGGACTACAACTGTTTTCGTCCACTCTACATTACATTAACCTAGTCCGTGACTGTGTAACCTGAACTACAACTGTTTTGCCTGATACTATTAGTAAACTGCTTTTGCCTCAATAAAAACTTGTTTAACTATAACTATATTTACATGACATTGATGCTCAGTAACCCTTTCTATGCACAGCTCTGTGTAACTTATTATCCTCATACATATTAGTTTATTTATCATTAGTAGTTCAGTGGGTGCATTCTCTATCGGTGCATATCGCAGCAATACAGAACATAGAAAGCCCCAATTTATTTAATAATCTGTGGCACCTCTTGAAGCACCAATGGAAACCATGTTACCAAATGGTGACTTTCTGCCACTCACTAGCTTTGCAGTTCCCCTACAGAAGGGTATAGGTGATGCCACCACAGGAAACCTTGGATTTTACTGTTGGTTAAATTTATCATACACCGTTCTTAGCCCCCATACACCACATTCTACGGGCTCTGTGGGCACTGAAACCAATGAAAATAGAGGTACTGTATGGAATAATAATTATATCTCTCTTGTTGAATAAGAGGAAGCACTGAAAAACCTTTTCTCCAGATAAAGGGGTTATCACTGTTTAATTAATAGAACCCATAGGGCCCTATTTATCAATCTTTTGTTAACTAAATAATGTGAAAATTGGTATTATCACACCATTTTCACATTATTTTACTATCACCTAAATGTACTAAAGGGAAATTGGAGTAGAGTTCGCAAAATACTACTCCAAGCCCTAATTATTGCAATCATTTAGTAAGCAGATTGCATTTCCCATACTTTTAATGGGAAATACGATCTGCTTCAAATTTACCTAAAAAGTACCGGGAGGGAGCCCTATGATAACGCCACCTGGAGATGGCATTAAGCAGGCTTCCCACGACTCACCTTCACTAACTCAGGAAAATACAGAGCCCCAGTAGGTTTCAGTGATCAGCCTGCCTGACTGATAGACCTCAGACGAATCACAGGTGACCCAGTCATCTGATCGGTAAACTGAGAGCGGGAGGGATGCCGGGGGACAGGGGCAATCGCGCGGGAAGCGGGGGTGAGAGCCGGCAGTGCACGCACTGACATTGTCAGGGTATTTTTTTGCTTAAAATACCCTGAAAAGTGTGCAAAGAGGATTCTCAGGAATAGAGCTGTCTCGCTAGCTCTGCCCCTAATGCGATATTTGATACATCTTTGCAATGTATTCAAATATCGCATTGCAAATCCTGGCGATTTTATCAATCACATCAGCATTTGAAATGCAGATTATTATAAATCGGGCCCATGGTGTCATGTTAATAACCAGATAGGAGAACAGCCAAACTGTTACTGCCTACAATTTGTAAAATGATGTAACTGATGGTCTGACATGAAAAAAAATCTTTCTAATGGGATAAAAAACACTCAGAATACAGGCGGCACCTGGCACACCCAGATCATTGACTGGCATGCGTTACAGAGCATTTACTATTGATCAAATTAGCTACGAGCAAGAAGCCAACATGAGGAGCAACATTTGTTTGTTTATATGAGATTCAATGGCAAACAAAAGTTCAGCTTTCCTCTCTCTATATCCTATTGTCTAAATAAAATTATATGGGAACTAATACTAGATCCTGCGATTCTAAAACAATTTTAGGAAATTTATTGCACTAGAGACGAAAGACAAATGAGTTATTAAGGAAAAGTGTGGGAGGCACGAGTCATCAAGGAAAGGTAGTGAGAATACAGTAAGGAAATGAAATCATTGCTTCTGGGACAGAGAGGCAGCCTTGAGCAGTGTGTATAGTGCAAACTGAGGGCACCCTATTCTATGACCTTCTTCAAAGTTTTCCAAGGAACTCTCTCCAAACAAAGAGCTGAGGTATTCTTAGGTATCTCCAGAATATAAAGTGAACCTAGTACATCATTAACAGTCATTTAAATCAACCTATTACCCCAATATAAAACAACAACGTTGTTTTATGTTGCTTTAAAACATCAAATACAGACTAGTCTCTCCAGGGGTGTTTCTAGAGAGGAGGGGGTCCATGTGCAGTCTCCGACACGGGCCCCCTCCGTCCAGCGGCCGGCTGCGCACTGGCGGTGCGCAGCCAGTGCCGCACTTATAGACTCTGGGCACTAGAGTGTGCCCAGAGTCTATAGCGCATGCACAGGCCACCGGGAAAATGGCTGTGGCGACCATTTTCCCTGTATTGCGCATGCGCGGTGGCCATTTCCCAGCTGTTTTTGCAGGCGCAGACACCGGAGCTGATGTGGGTCTCCAGAGAGGTAAGTTTTATGGGTGCAGGGTGTGCGGTACGGGCCCACCCTGGACCCAGGGGCCCGTTTGCCCCGCACACCCTGCACTGATTATAAATGCGCCCCTGAGTCTCTGTCTCAATAACAATGTTAATAAAATATGGAACTTCAATAATTGCATTTTATTACTTTCAATATAGACACAGTGCTAGAAGTTCCTATAACCATATGTACAATGCTCCGGGGGTGCTCATAATACGGAAAAGTGACCTGAAGTTTGCAGTCTATACTATAGTATACTTCCTCTTAGGTACCAAATAAGTTAATACAGTTATACATAGTTATAAGGGGATACACCCTTGTTCTGCTAAGTAGGGCTTGCTAGGAGCTCTAATTGTTGGGAAAAAAATATTGTGAGTTAAAGTTTTGGAATGAAGAAAAAGGGATTGTCCTGTGAAAAGAGGACACAAGGGAACCCAAAGAACACCACTAGCAGTACCGAGAGACAGATTGCCTTACTAGCATAATTTAGCTGGATAATGATTGTCCAAAGCATTGCAGGGGTTCAAATGGAGGTGAGAAACTTACCTAAAAGCTCCCCTTATTGGTGATGTTGCTTAGACCAGGGAGTTGGGGTTTGTTGTTATAATCGTGTTGCGAATGCAATGATGTCATTAAGAACCACCACTTCCAGACAAAACACTGCAGACATTTTTGAAAGCCAAGAAATAGTAAAGAGACCGTTAAAAGTATTTGATCTCCCCCATAATTGAACCAACAGACTCAGAGGTAGCCTTGTTTGAAAGAGAGGAGTCCCGTGAAATTTTACAGATAGATTCAATTTAGTATATGCTGAAACACAAATATGATATACTGAGAAGTATAAATGATGAGGAAACTGTACAGTATGTAGTGGAATAACCAAACTTTGTTGAAGTTACAATGCTTGTGTGGTAATGTCAGGTGTAGTCCTATAGGAAGCACCCTTTCTATGTATAATAGTGTAATACTGTTATACCTCCCACTTGGTTAATGTCCAGATTGATAAGCCATCTAAGTGATTGTTTGGGTGGCTTCATTTAGGGAACACCCTTAAATTGTATAGCAATCTGAGAAAGCTATACATTCTAAATATGCTTAAACCAGTCCAGGTGCGGGTGCCGGGCTGTCTGACTCTGTAGTGTTGTGCCTCCAGCCGGAGGTGTTGTTGAGGAAGGGGCAGAGCCCAGGATGGACCAGTAGAGGTGAGGCAGCAGCAGATGTTGCACAAAGCAGGAGGGGTTGTAGCTGCAGGATGGACCAGCAGAGCAGGGGCAGCAGCAGATGTTGCACATACCAGGAGGGGGTGGAGCTGCAGAATGGACCAGCAGAGGAGGGGCAGCAGCAGATGCTGCACATACCAGGAGGAGGAGGAGCCCAGGATGGACCAGCAGAGGAGAGGCAGCAGCAGATGCTACACATACCAGGAGGAGGTGGAGCCCAGGATGGACCAGCAGAGGAGAGGCAGCAGCAGATGTTGCACATACCAGGAGGAGGTGGAGCTGCAGAATGGACCAGCAGAGGAGAGGCAGCAGCAGATGTTGCACATACCAGGAGGGGGTGGAGCCCAGGATGGATCAGCAGAGGAGAGGCAGCAGCAGATGTTGCACATACCAGGAGGAGGTGGAGCCCAGGATGGACCAGCAGAGGAGAGGCAGCAGCAGATGTTGCACATACCAGGAGGAGGTGGAGCTGCAGAATGGACAAGCAGGGGAGAGGCAGCAGCAGATGTTGCACATACCAGGAGGGGGTGGAGCCCAGGATGGATCAGCAGAGGAGAGGCAGCAGCAGATGTTGCACATACCAGGAGGAGGTGGAGCCGCAGAATGGACCAGCAGAGGAGAGGCAGCAGCAGATGTTGCACATACCAGGAGAAGGTGGAGCCGCAGAATGGACCAGCAGAGGATAGGCAGCTGCCGTACATACCAGGAGTGGAGGCAGAGCAATGATACTGCGGGGCAGGGCTGACTGCTGCTGCGCCCTTCCAAGCTACATCGCTAAAAGTAAGTTACACTGCTTGCACACTAGCAGGATGAGATTCAAATCCCACTCAAATTCAAATATCGCCATGACATTGGTACATTTACATACACCAACATACAAATCCCTGATTTACTAATAATCGATTTGAAAAGGAACACCGAATCAAACTCAGAATTACACAGATGCATGCACAGATCTGTTAAAAAAATATTTTAAAAAATGACGTGGCCCCCCTAATAGCACAAGCAGCACTAGGCTTTTCTGAGCCGGTCCTGGTTGTAAAAATGACATAGTGGTTCTCACCATTGAAGTCAACAGAAGCAGAGGCTCACCTCTCTCAGCCAATGAACGCTCAGCGAATGCAGTGAGGTAAAAGGCTGGGGAGGCACTGGCTAGTATCAGAGCCAGATTTGAACATACAAATATAAACCCAAGGGTTCATGTGGGCATTATACAATGGTGCAGCAGTATATACAGTGCTGGAAATTTGGTGTGTTTTGATCAGGGATGTGCGGAAAAAGTAGACAAGGGGAGGTAGTGCCTCACCTGCCATACACTCTTTAATCCAGAGTTCTGGCTATACAAAGTATTAGAATAATACAAAAGATATTTATAATATTTTTTACATTTTTTCTTATTATTTTTATAGTCAAAACTTTGGAGTATACCTCAATGACAGGAAAGGCTCTGCTAACCTGCCTCACCTGACCGCACATCACTGCTTTCATCGTGTGTGTGTCTTGTGTTTATTTTAATATTTCTTTTGCAGGTGAAGTAGAGGTATCAGCAGGTCCTTAGGCCATGGGTGCCTTGGAGAGGGGGAACCTCTTTATTGTGGGGGTACCCACCTGCCCTGGGATCCCAGGCCTGGGCTGACTAGTGGTCAGGTATAATGCTTTGACCATGGGACCCGGTGAATGGTTACCCCGGCTGTGGCATTACACTCCCGCTAGAAAGAGTCCGGTTCTGGTTTTGGAAATATGGGGGACCCCTACATCTTTTGTCTCCCATATTTTCACATTTTAGAAAGGGCCCCATGTAATTAAAAAAAAATCAAAAATGTAACACTTTAAAAACTTTTTACACACAGAAGCATGCATGGATCTAATTGATCTGTGCATGCATCTGTGTAATTCACATCTCTTGCTAAAAATTCCAGCATGAAGCAGGTCTATTATTATTTGAGTTCGATTTTGTGTTCGATTTGGTGTTCGATTTGGACATGGGTATCCAAACTCGAACAAGAAATCACTATTCAAAATCGAACCAAATCGAATTCGATTTAGAAAAGGCTTCCAAAATCGAATTTTAGTAAATGTAGCCCCTTTGACAGAGATTTATGCATTCAATTTGATTCGATTTCAGGTGAGCTAAATCGAACATAAAATCGGATGCAAAATCAAACTTTGATATATATACCCCCTGGTGTCCAGGATAGCGACAAGGCTAAAACATAATTGTGCACTCATATCACATGAATAAGAAATCATTGATATAATGGTAAAAAAGGGGCTACCCTCTAGGGAGTTAACACAGGCCAAAGCCAAATCCATGCCCACAACAAGAAGTAATCTATTGAAACCATCTTCTAAATCTCCAGCCATAGATGTTATTATGAGGGTTAACAAATACAGGGCCTGATTCAGACCCGCTCGTGAGCGCTATGCGCTCGCAAACGGGTCGATGGTGGCCCAGTGCGCTTGTGCACGACAGTGCCGGCTCCGTCGTGCACATGCGCGAGACCCGGATAGCGATGGGCAAACCGTCGCTCCGGGTCTCGTACCAAAGGGGGCGTGCTGTCGATGTTGAGTGACAGCATGCCCCCTTTGATGGGCGGGACGGGGGAGTGGCTGCCCAAACTGAGGCGTTCCCATGTGAACGCCTCCGTTTGGGGGCGGCGCCACTGACATCACGAGTGATGTCAGTGGGAGAGATTTCGGCTCTGTGAGAGCCGAAATCTCTCTGGGGCTTGCGGCAACAAGACCCTACCACAAGGGTCTCATCGCAAGCCCAATGGTCGCGATGGTCATGACCATCGCGACCATCTTCCTGGCCGCTCGCTATAACTGTGGGTGGTCACCCACAGCTATGCGAGCGGCCAGGAGGCCGCTCTAAAAAACAAGAAGGCCGGCCCTGATTCAGAGCGAGCGCTCTGTGAGAGTGTCCGGCTCTGAATCAGGGCCACAGTACCATGAGTATATACAGTACACTAGTAAAAGAGTCAAACAATTGTGGCCCATAGTACAATCAGACTTACCTATGTTATCTAAAACTAGAATTAGACAATGTTACACAAGGATTCACAATATTATTATGGGGGCCTATGTACTAAGCCTTAAAGAGAGATAAAGTACCAACCAATCACTTCCTAACTGCCACTTTACAGGCTGTGTTTAAAAAATGACAGGAGGTGATTGGTTGGTACTTTATCTCCTTCCACTTTATCTCTCACCAAGGCTTAGTACATATGACCCCTATGTCGTCACAACAGACAACACAGGATTTTCGGCCCGCACCACTTCACATTCTTACATCGCAAACACGGTTTCATTAAATGCATAGGATGTCTCACCTGTCATTCTATGATTACAGGTGACAGTTTCTTTCACCCATATTCAGGCAAAAAAAGTAAAATTTTCCATTCTCTCACTTGTAGCTCTAAATTCATTGTCTATCTCCTGTCTTGTCCATGTCTTCTACACTACGTGGGCAAGACAGAGAGACAAACAACGAATGGCACAACACCGTTTAACCATAAGAGCAGCCAATAATACGGGTAACCAACCAGTAGCACAACATTTTGCTCAAGCCCAACATGGGGTAACCACACTCAGGTACCGCATAATAGACCACGTTCCATTGTCTCTATGTGGTGGTAACAGAGCCAAAACATTTATAATTTCTTACTTGGGCCTTTCTTTGGCTTGTTTTTATTTATTTGATGGCATCCCATATATATTTATTTTCTACAGATGTCCTTCAGCTTGTGTCATTATACTTTTTCTTAGCAGGTTACTTCTACAGGTAATACATTGCCATCATATATAGTTTTTCTTTCAGCCACATCATAGTCTGCATCATTATCCATTCTAGTTTTGTGTATAATTGTATTGTTTCATGATTTGACAGATCTAAGGTTGTCCTGATACAGTTTGGACTATTTCTGGTGTTATACAACTAGTGTTCTGTATGTTGCATAGAACCATCTGTCAATCTGGTTTAGAATTGGTAATTGGTAATTATGTTGTTTTCATGACATTGTGCTGTTATTAGAATCACAGCGCATTTGTGTTTGTTTTATTTTTCACTGCAAATAACCTGTTGTTCCATATTTGTATGGTAGATAATGTTGTATTATCATAAGTGTTATTACTTTTGCAATGTCATATTTTATGTTATTATTCTTGCTTTTTGTTTAGTTTCCAGTGTAGTTTTTATCACACTTACAATGAGCACTATTTGTATTTAGCATTGATTTTGCATCACTTGATTTCTTATTCATGTGATATGAGAGCACAATTATGTTTTAGCCTTGTTGCTGTCCTGGGTAATGAGTCAGACAAAAGATTGTTTATCTGGTTGCCATGACCACATCCAGCACAGCAAAAGGTCAGGTGATCGCGGGCTCCACTGGCGCTACTGAGTGATGTTATTCATTGAGCGCTGGCATGTTCCGGCGTATTCTACGGTACCTGAGTGTCCTGAGGATGGAGGCTCTGCCTCCGAAATGTTGATTATACTCCACTTTCTTTTTTCACCTAGATATGAGTCTCTGATTGCTGTCTTCATCGCATGTCTATTATTGGGAACCCAGTCTTTCACTAAAGGAGGGCACCGGAGCAAGGAACCTGTGACGCAAATCTACAGGAGTTCCGGACCCATCGACTTTCTTTTCTTACCAAGGCACTCTGGGGGTCATTCAGACCCGGTCGTTAGCGCCGATGCGCTCTGACCGGGTCGATGGCCCCCCACAGAGCATGCGCACGACGGCGCCGGCGCCGTCGTGCGCATGCGTGAGACCCGCTACGACCGACAGCGCCGGTCGTAGCGGGTCTCGATCCAAAGGGGGCGAGCTGTTGATGTTGATTGACAGCTCGCCCCGTTTGGAAGGCGGGCCGGGGGGTGGTAGCCCAAATGGAGGCGTTCCCATGGGAACGCCTACCGTTTGGGGGCGACCCCACTGACATCACTAGTGATGACAGTGGAGAGCTTCCGGCTCAGACAGAGCCAGAAGCTCTCCGGGGCTTACGACAAGTGAGACCCTACCCTAGGGTCTCGTCGTAAGCCCCGATGGTCGCGATGGTCTCTGACCATCGCGACCATCACCCGACCGGTCGTTAGAGCTGTGGGTGTTAACCCACAGCCTAACAACCGCAACAGAGGCAGGTGGTCAGGATGCAAGTGGCCGCCCAGTTTCTGAGCGACCGCTTGCATCCTCCGACCGCCTCTGAATGAGACCCTCTGGGGGTCATTCAGACCCGGTCGTTAGCGCCGATGTGCTCGGACCGGGTCAATGGCCCCCCACAGAGCATGCGCACGAAGACGCCGGCGCCGGCGTGCGCATGCGTGAGACCCGCTACGACCGATAGCGCCGGTCGTAGCGGGTCTCGATCCAAAGGGGGCGAGCTGTCTATGTTGATTGACAGCTTGCCCCGTTTGGAAGGCGGGCCGGGGGGTGGCAGCCCAAACGGAGGCGTTCCCATGGGAACGCCTACCGTTTGGGGGCAGCCCCACTGACATCACTAGTGATGTCAGTGGAGAGCTTCCGGCTCAGACAGAGCCAGAAGCTCTCCGGGGCTTACGACAAGTGAGACCCTACCCTAGGGTCTCGTCGTAAGCCCCGATGGTCGCGATGGTCTCTGAGCATCGCGACCATCACCCGAGCGGTCGTTAGAGCTGTGGGTGTTAACCCACAGCCTAACGACCGCAACAGAGGCGGGCGGTCAGGATGCAAGTGGCCGCCCAGTTTCTGAGCGACCGCTTGCATCCTCCGACCGCCTCTGAATGAGGCCCTCTGTCCTTGTTGCACTCCATTGTGATACCTGTATACCTGTCGGATGCTATTAAGACTAGAAGATTGATAGTCATGTGTGATATACCCTGTGCTTGCTGGTCCCACCTTCTTGCTGATGAAGCTATAACCTTTATGATTTCTAGTATGCCTCCACTACAAATTATTGGAATGTAAGGGGCATTAACTCCCCTGCTAAAAGGTGTAAGGAACTTACTAACACAAAGCCGATATCACTTTCCTACACAAGACCCATTTAACTGAAAATTGACATTTAATATTGTTCATGCTGCAGCAGTAACTAGTGGCCTCAGCTTTGCATAACTCGGAGTCTAGAGGTGTCGTTATATTGATATGTAAGGGGTTGCAGGATAAGGTGACACATCTTCAGCTTGCCACAGCAGGTTGCTATGTCATTTAGGGAACTACATACACCTTCTGTAATCTCTAAATTTAGGCAGATTTATGATAAATCATTCTTTATTTCAATAGTTAATAAACTATATGCCTTCATTGCATTTAATCGTAATGGGTGATTTTAATGTAGTTGCATTTTCCTATATGGATAGACAAGGTAGAGACGCCAGATGACCATGGTCCCATGGAGCGAAATATGACATATTTATCTCCAATAAATAACTCTATCTCTGTAGGGTATTTGTTAACTTAGCAGTTGAGTCTGGACTTCTGGTATTGAACCCATTAGTTTGTCTTATCTGGCTTTCCCTAGATCCCACTACTGAACTAGAGAGCTGTTATTAGTTCCCTCCTGACAGCTTATCCTGCCTACTGGACACACCATCAGTCTGTTTTAGTACCCACGTGTATTAGCCCAAAGGGGAAACACTGACAGAAAATGCACAGACGGTTTGCACCCTTCTGCATCAGGAAGACCTGGACTTCATAAGTATAAATACAAAACAGCAATACTGACCAGAACCCCCTTGTTTGTAGTTTCTCTATAGTACAGCGTCTGTAGAGGAGGGTCAAGGTTGTCGAGATTGAGCATGATAATGGAGATTTTGTGAGCAGGGGAGATGAGGAGAGTGAGAAGAAGAGAAGGTGATGGTCAGAAATTGGAAAAGGAGAGTTAGAGAAATCAGAAATGTTGCAGCAGTGGGAAAAGATGAGGTTGAGGTGGTGATTGAGACTTAGAGTAGGGGAGGATAATCATTGGGACAGGCCAAAGGAGGAAGTTTGGAGACAACAGTGTCTGAAGTGTTGTCAGTGGTGATGCTGAAGTTGGCGAGGATGAGAGGTCAGAGGAAAGGAAATGGGGAGCCAGGTCGCAATGTAACCATGGAAGTGGGTAGAGGGGTCGAGGCGTTGACCTCAAAGGAGAAGAAGAGGGTGGGTTCAGGTGGAATTAAGTAATTTCCCTATAGAAAGTCATGGAGAACATCTTTTCTGAGCTGGTGGAATCTATCTAGGAGATACAGTAAGTGATTGGAAATGTGTTAATAAACATCAGTGCATTATAAGTGGATTGAACAGAGATAATGTTTAGCTGATAGGCTTACAGTAGCTGCAGTATTCTGGCAGAAATAATAGACAGTAGTAAACCTGGACAATGTCAACAAAGTACACTACAGTGCAGTTTATTAACTTTATTATGAGGAAATTGTAACATGCCCTTCCATGGCAAAATATGAGCAAATACTATTTTGATCTTTAATAAGATAATAACTTGGATTGACTAATGAAGTTACATAGGGATACACCATTTATTCCAAGGCTTTTAAAAGTCTACATTATGACTAGATTTCACATTCAGTCCTTCAGACCTAAGACTGATATTGCTGGATTATTGTAAATGTTAGACAAAAATGTTTATTTTTTTTCTTTTCCCAGTAAGAAATATTACATGAAGAAAAAATTTACAATGTTAAAGTCAAATAAGCATGGGAACTTTTTTTGTTAGGCATAAACAATGTATAGGGGCACCTGCTCCCTTGTATAGAGTAGACCTAACAAATAAATCACACACCTGCAGAGGAAGCTGATGTTAGGCACACACTTTTATCAGCTACATCTTGTTGATGGTCCGTATACATAGATGCACAGTACATAATGTATTCAGGCATACTGACACAATGAGACAGTCTTTTGGGAAATGTCCTCCTCTGTGAAAAGGAAATAATGGTTCCTGCAGATTTCACTAATTTATTATGTACAGTCTGTAACCCTGGTGAACGACATGACTAATTATGTCATATATAAATGACATAAGTTTTGAGCAAAAGATTGACAAGTTAACAGATGTATGTAAAAGTAACATATAATTGAAACAATATTAAGTAATTGTTAATTGATCTTTGTTTTGTTGTTGGTTAATTAAGAGTGAAATTAAGAGAGCTAGAGTAGATCTAAAACTGTTTTGTGAGCTACTTTAGACTGACTTTCTGAGTCAATAGAAAATTAGGTTGGTGCCCCCACCCCTTGAGGATAAATGTCTAGGGAGTGCCCCCACCCCCGAGCACATATGTCTAGTTAGTGCCCCCCCGAGCATCAATGTCTAGGGAGTGCCCCCACCCCTGAGCACTAATGTTTAGGGAGTGCCCCCACCCCCTGAGCACCAATATCTAGGGAGTGCACCCACCCCCTGAGCACCAATGTCTATGAAGTGCCCCCACCCCTGAGCACCAATGTCTAGGAAGTGCCCCCACCCCCGAGCACATATGTCTAGGAAGTGCCCCCCCGAGCATCAATGTCTAGGGAGTGCCCCCCCGAGCATCAATGTCTAGGGAGTGCCCCCACCCCTGAGCACTAATGTATAGGGAGTTCCCCTCCAAGCAGTAATGTCTAGGGAGTGTCCCCACCCCCTGAGCACCAATGTCTAGGAAGTGCCCCCACCCCCATAGCACCAATGTCTGGGGAGTACCCCCACCCCCTGAACACCAATGTCTATGGAGTGCCCCCACCCCTGAGCACCAATGTCTAAGAAGTGCCCCCACCCTCCAAGCACCAATGTATAGGAAGTGCCCCCACCCCTGGAGCACCAATGTCTATGAAATGACCCCACCTTCAGAGCACCAATGTCTAGGGAGTGCCCCCATGCCCTGAGCACAAATGTCTACAGAGTGGCTCCAACCCCTGAGCACCAATGTCTATGGAGTGCCCTCACCCCCAGAGCACAAATGTCTAGGGAGTGCCCCCCCGAGCATCAATGTCTACGGAGTTCCCCCACCCCCGAGCACCAATGTCTAGGAAGTGCCCCACCGAGCATCAATGTCTAGGGAGTGCCCCCACCCCCTAAGCAGAGCATTAACTAGACATTTTGGTGCCCTGTGCCAGAAAGAGCATTGGCGCCCCCAGCTCCCTATTTTTCAAATAGAGCCATAAGACATGCACCCAAAAAAGGGCCATAGCCTCATGGGGAAGAGCCAGAGAAGAGATAGGGGAGGCCAGGAGATGCTGGGGATAAAAGAAGAAGATGCTACAAGTGAGAATGATAATAAACAGAAAATTGACAGGCCCAAACAGCGCCCCCTTCCCTGCGGTGCCATGTGCCATGGCACTGGTCGCACTACCCTAGTTACGGGCCTGCCCCTGAGCACCAATGTCTGGGGAATACCCCCATCCCCTGAGCACCAATGTCTTTGGAGTGCCCCCACCCCTGAGCACCAATGTCTAGGAAGTGCCCCTACTAAGCATCAATGTCTAGGGAGTGCCCCCACCCCTGAGCACCAATGTCTAGGAAGTGCCCCCCGAGTATCAATGTCTAGGGAGTGCCCCCACCCCTGAGCACTAATGTTTAGGGAGTTCCCCTCCAAGCACTAATGTCTAGCGAGTGCCCCCACCCCCAAAGCACCAATGTCAAGAGAGTGCCCCCACCCCCGAGCACATATGTCTAGGAAGTGCTCCCCCGAGCATCAATGTCTACGGAGTTCCCCCACCCCTGAGCACTAATGTTTAGGGAGTGCCCCTCCAAGAACTAATGTATAGGGAGTGCCCCCACCTCCTGACCACCAATGTCTAGGGAGTGCCCCCACCCCCATAGCACCAATGTCCGGGGAGTACCCCCATCCCCTGAGTACCAATGTCTAGGGAGTGCCTCTACCCCCAAGCACCAATGTCTAAAAACGTCCCCATCCTCTGAGCAACAATGTCTAGGGAGTGCCCCCACCCCTGAGCACCAATGTTTAGGAAGTGCCCCACCCAAACACCAATGTCTAGGGAGTGCCCCCACCCCCGAGCACATATGTCTAGGAAGTGCCCCCATGAGCATCAATGTCTAGGGAGTGCCCTCACCCCTGAGCACTAATGTTTAGGGAGTGCCTCTCCAAGCACTAATGTCTAGGGAGTGCCCCCACCCCCGAGCACATATGTCTAGGAAGTGCCCCCATGAGCATCAATGTCTAGGGAGTGCCCTCACCCCTGAGCACTAATGTTTAGGGAGTGCCTCTCCAAGCACTAATGTCTAGGGAGTGCCCCCACCCCTTGAGCACCAATGTCTAGGTAGCGCCCCCACCCCAGTAGCACCAATTTCTGGGGAGTACCCCCATCCCCTGTGCACCAATGTCTATGGAGTGCCCCCACCCCTGAGCAGCAATGTCTAGGAAGTGCCCCTACTAAGCATCAATGTCTAGGGAGTGCCCCCACCACTGAGCACTAATGTTTAGGGAGTTCCCCTCCAAGCACTAATGTCTAGGGAGTGCCCCCACCCCCTGAGCCCCAATGTCTAGGGAATGCCCCACCCCCAAAGCACCAATATCTAGGGAGCGCCCCCATTGCCGAGCACCAATGTCTGGGTAGAGCCCCCACTCCCTGAGCACCAAAGTCTAAGGAGTGCCCCCACCATCCAAGCACCAATGTCTAGGGAGTGCCCCCAGCCCCTGAGCACCAATGTCTATGGTGTGCCCCCACCCCCCGAGCCCCAATGTCTATGGAGTTCCCCAACCCCCGAGCACCAATGTCTAGGGAGTGCCCCCATCCATGAGCACCAATGTCTAGGGAGTGCCCCCACCCCTGAGCACCAATGCCTAGAGAGTGCCCCCACCCCTGAGCACCATTGTCTAGGGAGTGCCAACAATTCTCAAGCACTAATGTCTAGGGAGTGTCCCCACCCCCCGAGCACCAATGTCTAGGGAGTGGCCCCACCCTCTGAGCACCAATGACTTTGTCTAGGGAAGGATTTTCACATCATGCCACCAGAGTGACATTTACAGCTAATTCAGTCCAAAATAGCCTATGTTGTATTATAATGTGTATGAACAGGCGATTTTAATGATGCTCCATGGAGAGTTAGAGCAATTTTTTATCTATCTAATTTATACAAGTATATTTTTACTTTCGGCAATTATTTTGCCCACATTTGTCAGGCCTTAATTATATAACCACTATAATATTTTCTTTGTTGGTCTATTTTCTGACCACAAGTTATGAGTGATGATTACTTTTATTGTGTCTTTTTTTAAAAAAAATATGTTTTTGTGTTTTGTCTCTATAAGAATACTTGACTGAAATTTTAATTGTACACTCAATAAAAGTTATATTTTATACTATTTGTTTCATGTTAATTGATCACAAAAGTGCCTCAAAATAAGTCATCTTTCTGTCTCAATATGGGGGAGATGTATCAAGCCTTGGAGAGTGAAAAAGTGTAGAAGTTGCCCACAGCAACAAATCACCTTTTGTCATTTATCTAGCACAGTCTGTGAAATGGGGAAGCATTTGGGAAGCCGAATGCTGGAATCCCGAACACCGGCTTCCCGACTGTCTAATCCCGGCAAGAGTTAAATAACAGACGTCAAAATCCCGATGCCTGTAATTTTACCTACGACGGGAGCCCGACACCTGGCTTACCGATCGAAGATAAGCCGGGCGAGGACAGCGCGGGGGGGAGGGTTAGGTTTAGGGCTCCTGGGGGGACTTAGGGTTTGTCACCCCCCCGGAGGTTAGGGTTAGGCTAGGGGAAGGTGGGGTTAGGGTTAGGCATCCCCGGGGGAGGTTAAGGTTAGGCACAACCCCCGGAGGACTTAGGTTTAGGCGGTGGGGAAGGGGGAGTTAGGTTTAGGCACTTAAAGGGAGGATTAGGGTTAGGTACTTGGGAGAGAGGTTAGGGTTAGGCACCCCAAAGGGAGGGCTAGGGTGTAGAATAGGGTTAGGAAATACTTAACTTGGATGATCGAGATTTTCATCCCTGCTGGACAGCCGCTGTCGGGATTTGAATCTGTGAACCTGTGAAATGACAGTTATAAGCTGATTATTTGCTTTGGGCATCTTCTCTACTTTGTCTCTCTCCAAGGCTTGATACATCTCCCTTTATACCTTTTACATCTGTATACATAACATCATATAAATTAGTAAAGTAGACTTGATGTAATCTAATCATGGTCACTGTTTAGGCCAAAAGGCATGAGTTTCTGTGAATGGAATATTTTACTGATTGCCTTTATAAAGTCCAGGGTGTCTCTATTTATCTAACTCTGTATTTGAACAAATCAGAAATGGCTGTTAGTGGGGATATTACAAATCATTTACTTGTGCTGCAAAACAATGTCACTTATTTCTTTCCTTTGCCATATATAATGCAGCTAAATATATTGACACCTCTCACAGTAAGTAATGGTGAACGTGTGAAAGTGCCATTTTCAGGGAGAACATTAGTGAAACCATACTCGTAAATGACAAGACTGAGTGAAACCATAAACTGTAGTATTGATCAGAGTGTGAAAAGAAAGTGTGAACCAGAAAATACATCTGCATTTATAATTGGCTTTACCATATAATACACACGACAAACAAATAACCATGAAAGTATAATCCTTTCAACTCATCCATACAGGCATAACATTAATTCACTGAAAGGCCTATTTATAAAGGGCCTGAGCGTCTGGGGCTTCATATCTTAAGTGAATCAAACACTGGAGCCAGGGTGAGTGAGAGATAATGTGTGAGACAGACAGCATACAGTATGATGAGAGGGAGATAAGATTGTGTGATGACTGTGAGTGGGTGAAGGAGACCGCAGATGTCATTTTGAGGTACCCAAACATATCCAATCTAGTCTACCAGTTTGGCTGTTTTCAGTTGTCAGACAGTTGACACTTCTGTGGATGATCTCCCCTAGAAAATCAAGGTCTCACTGATTCGGATTTGGTCCATTTTTATAGAAAATCCTATTTGCCGTTATCATAATGCCCTTTATATCGTAGTCTCACTTGTGCTGTCATACTATGTAGAGACCTGGCCATTCATTGACTGCATTCAACACGTGAGCACTTATCATATATCAGTTTTCAATCACCATTCCAACTTATTTTTCAGGTCAGTATGTGTATATTAATTTATTTTAGCATGGCTTGTTTCAGACAAGATTGAAAGCTGCAACATATATGGGTACAATAATGCAACCTGTTGATCAGAACTGGTGAAACATGCAGCTGGATGGCAACAATAACATTCAGGGGTTAGATGTTAACAGGAGAACTGTAGTCTGTTTACAACATCAATCCGCATTATTTAGACATCATGAAGCTCAATTTTACTTCAATAGGTATCCAATATTTACTGACTACAGTAACAACAGAAGAATAAAACACAGCCTTTCTTGATTCATGTTCAGAGGGCCACCTGACACAGAGCAATAATATCTAGTAAATATTGTATGCCCATATTAAAGGGTTAGATGATGACCAATTGTGTGGCCGTCATCAGACTACATTGTTTCAAATGCAATACAAGTGGTCATTCAACAATGGCTATGAAAATAAATAAGTCACTTAGGGCTGTATTTACTACAATCTGCATCTAAAATGTAGTTGTAGTGTGATATTTCTGACTAAATTCACACTACGAATTTAGGAAATATCATAGGGATTTATCAAAAATCCCTTGCAATGGATAGAGCTTGCGATAAAGCTTTGTCCCTGCAAATTCTGTCTGCAGACTTCTCCCTGTATTTTTCACACAAAAAAACAGGGAGACTTTGTCTGTGCATGAGCCCTCCACCGAATACCGCAGCATCCCCTCACGAATGACCCCCCCCCCCCGCTTAGATTATGCTTACCTCCTGTGATTAGTGCTCCGTTGTCCTCTGGGGCTCTGGTCAGCTGGTCTCCCATCCTGCACTGTGATCCCGGTCAGCTGCTCTATCCAAGAGCTGACCGGGGTCACAGTACAGGAGCCAGGAGACCAGGTGACTGGAGCCCCAGAGGACATCACCGGAGCACCAATCATCCTGGAATCAGGTAAGTTTTTTTTTTGTTTTTTTTACTATTTTTAATTTTTTTTGCAATGATCTGCATGTCAGGGCAGCACAGACGGTGTAATGGTTAGCTTTACTGCCTGAAAGCACTGAGGTTGTGGGTTCCATTCCGACTGCGGCCCTAACTGTGGAGAGTTTGTATATTTTCCCTGTGCTTGCGTGGGGTTCCTCTGGATACTTTGGTTTCCTCCCACACTCCAAAAATATACTGGTAGGTTAATTGGCTCCAAACAAAAAAAATAACCATAGTGTGTATGTGTGTGAGCATGTGGTAGTGAATATAGATAGTAAGCTCCACTGGGGCAGGGACTGATGTGAATGGCCAAATATTCTCTGTAAAGAGCTGCAGAATATGTGTGCGCTATATAAGTAACTGGTAATAATAATAATAATAATAATAATAATAATAATAATAATAATAATAATAATGTGGTCTATTTAGACCACACAGCTGATTACTGGGGCCTGGCACCCGGATCCCTGCTTTGCTCTGCCGGTCAGAGCAGACCAGGAGTTGGAGAACCAGGGGAAACTCTGGATAATGCCATCTCCAGGTGCCGTTATTATCACAGGGCTTCCCCTGGTATTTTTTCACGATTTATTTTTAGGATAACTGGGTAGATCACATATCCCATAAAGATATGTGATACTTAGGGTTTGGAGTAGAATTTAACAAATTCTCATCCAATTGCCCTTTAGTAAATTTGTGATACTAAAATAATGTTAATCAATAGAGCCCTTAGCGAGGTATGAGGGCAGAGTATCCTTACATGGTCTGATGCCCCATGCAAAGACAGCTTAACTCTGCCCATATACCATACAAAATAGTAAATGTCTTTTGATTAGCACTTATCGTTGACACTTTGGGGCTGATTCAAAGGTGGACCTGCTGCCGATGTTGGACGCAGTAGACCGTTTCCTTGCTACGGTGTATGCATCTAAGTCGCACCGCACTTGCGTCCCAAGTGTGTCTGTACAGAGACGCAGTTGCGATATCAGATGCATGCACGGAGACGGAGAGGTGACACTTGCACGGAGATGGTCCATCTTATAGGTGTGTTATGGGAGTGTTGCGGGCATGTCGGTGAAAGTGGTTACATACACAGACGTTCAACCACTCACATAGGAAGCCATACGCAAACAGAGAAACTGCTCCTCCCATAGTTGGTGCAAGTTTAAATGGTGCGAGGCTATATAGTGTGTATGTACGCTGACAGTGGGAGCCTCAGTCCTTGCACATTCTGACACACGAATGTACACTAGGAAAAGACTTTGTAGCAGATGGGCAACTCAGTCACAGCTGCTTCTGCATTCACTTCTGAATCAGCCCCTTTATATTTGTTTATCTTGCAAGATGTATAATTGTTAGTATTTGTGCTGTTACTGTTATTATGTTCAGATTGTAATAGGCATTACAGTATTTAATGGCTAACTATTTATTATTATTATTATTATTATTATTATTATTATTATTACTATTATTATCCTTTATTTATATGGCACTACAAGAGTTTCACAGTATCTTAAAAAGACAAATAAGTGAACAAGATAACAGTGACTTACAGTACAGTACAATGCAGGACAAGGATACACATTGCTGCATTAGCGATCATAATACTCAAATAAACAACAGAGCGTAAGCAACCAGGTGTTAGGTGCCTGAGTGAGGACTAGATGAAAGTATAAGTAAGGAGAAGCACAAGAGGGAGAAGGGCCATGCTCATTTACCTTGGTTATTTTTAAAATGTACAGTAAATACTGTTTCAAACATTAAAAGCTAGTGGTACACCATAATATACATCATACACCTGTATCTGAAAGGGTTCTCTTCCATAAGATTTTTCAGACACAAGATAATACATTGTATTTTGGGCTTTAATGCCCCCTTATGACATTTGCCCATGTCCTTGTATGATTACTAATGTCAGAGGCGATCCAGGTTGTTTTCAAGCTCTGTAAAGTCAGATTTCTCCCAATTTGACCATCTATCATGTCTATCGGGTTCAGAATCTTTAAATATATGAGGGCAAACTGGAAATGGAGCTATAGGAGCTCATGAAGAGTTAGACGTATGTCTTTTCATTTTGAGTAATGATACATTTCCATATTGTACATGTGTATCAAGAAAAAGGACTGTATGTATATCCAGATTTTGGCATCTCTTAGAATAGGGGAGGGAATGGGTGAACAAGTATTAGCCGAGGACAGTAAGGGCATATTCATGTATCTGGAACTCTATAGACCTGAACACATACGCAGATATGCCTTACAGTAGGTGCATCACTTAATAATGATAACTATCAGTAGCACTAGCTAGCAGTTTCTGATTGGCTAATTGCTTAGTTACCTCCTCATCAGCTGATGATACCTAAATTGTTAGAGTTGCAGCTATATTATAAGAAGTCACAGCCACCTATACACATTACTTAATTGATATTTCCATTAGGATTGCTATAGGAAATATGATTCCTAATTCACTTTTAACAGTGTTATTTAATTTAATATTTAATTTTATTTTAATGCAGTTTAATTTTAATATAATTGAATAGAAATTCTTTGTATCTGTGCTTTTTTATATGTGTATGCAAATTTTGCAATTATTGTTATAACTCTCAAGACTGTAGTCTCTCTTGTGTTTATGACACTTCATTATATTATTGTAATGTTAACAAATAAGGTAATGACACTTTATAAGTTACTACTAACCAGAGATATGCAGTTCAACTTCAAACACACCTGAACTTTGAGGTTCCAAAGTAGAATCGAGTCCTGGCTTGGATCACTTTTAGGGTCCCTTGGAGAACTGAGTCCTGGCTCGGATCAATTTTAGGGTTCCTAGGAGAACTGAGTCCCGGCTCGGATTACTTTTAGGGTTCCAAGGAGAACCGAGTCCCGGCTTGGATTACTTTTAGGGTTCCTAGGAGAACCAAGTCCCGGCTCGGATCACTTATAGGGTTCCTAGGAGAACTGAGTCCCGGCTCGGATTACTTTTAGGGTTCCTAGGAGAACCGAGTCCCAGCTCGGATCACTTATAGGGTTCCTAGGAGAACTGAGTCCTGGCTCGGATTACTTTTAGGGTTCCTAGGAGAACCGAGTCCCGGCTCGGATTACTTTTAGGGTTCCTAGGAGACCCGAGTCCTGGCTTGGATTACTTTTAGGGTTCCTAGGAGACCCGAGTCCCGGCTCGGATTACTTTTAGGGTTCCTAGGAGAACCGAGTCCCGGCTCGGGTCAACTGTAAGTTTGGAACTCGGATTTAAAAAACGAATCACGGGTTTTCAATTGCTTGTAAGCAAGTCCAAATTACATGATTTTAGCTAATTTTATCAATTTTAAAGAAATCCAGAACCAAAACAGAAAAGAACCACAACACATTTGAGTGTGGTTTTGCCAAATTAAATCCAAAACCAAACATTTGAAGGTGGTTTTGCCAAACGGGGGTTATTGCACAGCTCTACTACTAACGCTGTCAAACCTCTACACTATAATGTTGATTCTGAGTAACGTGCAAAATGGATGCAATTGTAGGCACCCGTAGAAGTTTGATTTCAAATGCAAGAATCCTGTCAACAAATTTGGGGGTTTGTGTGTCTCCAAGCAAAAAACATCATCAGTAGTAGTATCTGCACTTGCACCAGCCCCATGCTAGATGCATGAGATACATCAGAAACAGGCTTCCCTTCCCAGTATGCACAAATTGCACAGAGCTTTGATACACATCCAGGACACTCCCAGGACAGGGTGGTTACATGCGATTGTGAATTCAGGGTTGTTACATGTAATTGTCACCGCCCAGTTCCGGCCCCAAAACGCCCTATTTCACAGAAAGACAGATCCGGGCAATTTCCATTCAACTTAGAATAGGACGTACTGTATATACCCAGAAATGCTTAAACTGTGCAAGCTGAATGCATCTTTAGATGCGTCTGACCACATGATCATATACACATAAGTGAGTCTTTTCTTGCATAAGTCATTTCTTGTATATGTTCAGGGTTCAAATGCGTTCAACCACATAGGGCGTATATGATTATGTACATAGGGCATACAAGGGTGTATACATATACTCCATGATAATGGGTACAAAGTGTAATGGCTTGGCAGAGTTAAAGTAACCCATCTGTTCACAATATAATAATATAACAAAATGTCATACAAATAAGAGAGAATAGTCTAACTCAAAAAATGCATTTGCAACAAAAAATAATTAAATGCAAACTAAATAACGTAAATTATATTAAAATAAATAAAAAATTAAATCACAATTAAAATTAAATAAAATAAAAAGGTTACTGTAAATAACATCTGGTGTTTGCCCTTTAGAGATAAAAGAGGAATCTTCTTTCCGGTAGTAATGACGCAATGGAAATGTCTATTAATCAAGGTGAACATGGGGCTGTAACTTAATATAATTTAGAGTTGAAACTAATGATTTAAGACTTAGCTGCAGGAATCACCAGTCTATCAGCCAATCAGAAATGTTGAGATAGTGCTGCTGATCGTCCGCTTCCTCGTTGCTTATCGCTGTACCAACCCTCTAGTGCAGGGGTTCCCAACCACGGTCCTCAAGGCACACTAAAACTGGCCACACACTAGACCAACTTTCATCCAACCATCCAACTAGTTGATTGGTTGAAGTGAAATTCTGGTAAGTAATGGGAGTAAATGAGCAATTTGCTCCTAAATGCCAGAAAACAGATGAAAATGGCCGTCAGACAAGTTTGTTAAATGTTTGATCTAAACAATTTGTTCAAACAATAGTTTTTGTCCATTTTCCGGCATTTAGGAGCAAGTTGCTGATCATCATTTACTCCCATTACTTACCAGATTTTCATTCTAACCAATCAACTAGTTGGCTGCTTGGATGTAAGTTGGTCTAGTGTGTGGCCAGCTTTACAGTCCAGGTTTTAAGGATAGCCATACTTGAGCACAGGTGATTTAATTAGTATCTCAGTTATTTTGATTTATCCATATGTGCTCAACCATGGATATCACTAAAACCAGGACTGTTAGTGTGCCTTGAGGACAGAGGTTGGGAATCATTGCTCTAGTGCCCACAAGAGATATTCCTCCTGACAGTCATATCTGTGCCTGTATCCTAGGCTACATGATTTGCAGTTGTGTGAACACGCCGCTGCTGTGTTTGGCTTGCACATGCTCACACCAAGGACATGCAGTCAGGGTAGGCAGGGGAGGCAGAGCCTCCCCTGTCATACTCCTTCCCCTATCATACTTGCTCCAAAGTTTTGATATAAAAACTGTGTTTTTATACATGTATGACACAGTTTTTCGCTATTTCTCCCAAATTTTCCCCGCTATGCAGGAAAAAACTTTTCAGGGACAGAGGTTGCTTTAACATGGTATGTCCCTACAATGTCCCCAAAGGCAGTCTTTTTGGTTGTCTGTAAAGACTGTCCTGATCTGCACACACCCATCTCTTTATAATATATATATATATATATATATATATATATATATATATATAGTGTATATATTTATATGTACTCTATCAGCACTTGTCACCCTTGAATTCATTATTCTCCCTCCCTCACACGTGCCTCTGTCTCCCAAGTGCTGTTTCCACAGACGAACGTGTGTGTGGGTGACAGTATAAATTCAAGGCAGACAAGTGTCTGGAAGAGCTATATATATATATATATATATATATATATATATATATAGTACACATATAAATAAATATATAGTTAATTTCCAAATGAGGGGAGGCAAGTGTGTGAACAATGGATGGGGCCCAGCCGGATGCAGGGACTAATTGTATGAAATACATTTGCCCCTGCAGTTTTCATCACAAATTAGGATTTTCCTTGTATAACACCATTCTCAGAAAGCGTTATATAAGGTAAGCCTTTAAGGATGTTTTTTTACGTTTTTATGCTACTGGAATAGCAGAAAACCTTAAGTGCTGTAGAAAGCAATGGCTTGCTCTCTACAGTGTGACGTTGTAGGAGTCGGACAATAACGCATTATCTTCTCTGTTAACCCGTTTCTGCATAGCTGGCATACTTAAATCATGAGGAAATGGTTGTTTCCACATGAAATAAGGTACATTTTGCGTGCTGAATAGAGCCCTGTGAGCGCTTTCATTTCAGGGAATGTACTGTACTACATTGTTTTGATGGGTAAATGGGAACAGTGCCATGACTAAGGGGCCCATCTATCAAAGTGTATTTGAGGTAAAATCCCCTAAAACACCCGTTTTTGGGGGTTTACCACAAATAATAAGTATCCCCCGTATGAATGAAGGAGGGACCACAGCAGGTATCTCCGACACCTGCTGTGATTCCTCCTGGGAAGTTTTAAGAGAGGAGGGGGCCCGTGTGCAACCTCCATGTGGGCCCCCTCCTCTGAGCGCTGTAGATTCTGGCTTCATGCCAGAATCTACAGCGCATGCGGGGTTCTCCAGGAAAATGGCGCCCGTGCCTACTTTCCCGGGGACATCTTTTCTGCGCATGTGCAGATCACTGGGAAAATGGCAGATAGGGACAAGTTAGGGACAGATAGGGACAAGTTACTTCACTTTACTAATTCACTAAATTGTTTTCTGAATTTCTCAATAACAAACTTTGGCTTAGGGGTGCTGTGAAAACAATACTGATACACTACGGCGCCATGATTGAAAAAGGTTTGTGAACCTCTGGCCTATGGGCTACACCGTACACTATTAGCCAGCGGAGTGATCCGCCAGAACCCTCCCTGGCTGTGGTGGATGTACATGTGCGCACCACCTCCTTCCCTGGCTGGCAGCTCTCCGGAGACATTGCAGGGATGGGTTCCTTTCGGAGCCCGTGTCCCTGCATATCCCGGATGATACACCCAGCCAATAGGATCGCTTTTTTCAATGCGATCAGAGGTGTTGCTGGCTTGCCCTGATCGCATTGCAGAAGCGATCTTTGATAAATGGGCTCCTAGATCATTACACTTTTTAATAATGGCATTTTATCAATTATGTTACGGAGTTCTTTTGTATAGTTTATACTTCAGATCAAAAAGTAAGTAACCTGTATAATATAACATGTGAGATAATGTAAAATGTAATGTTATGGCATGATGACAATATTATTTCCAATAGAATAAACTGTGCAGAATTTGTCTTGATTAACACCTTACCAAAAACCCTGTAGCTCAGTGATAAGGCAACCTGATACACTTCAGGGGCCGCCGTCAGCGACCCTCTAACCTTCAAAAAAAGGCCGTACTTAAACAATGAAAGAGACACTATTTGTAATAACTTAAAAGACGGCATTTTACATGAGCGTTACAGGTAATGACAAACAAATATGACAGTTATCTCCTAACACTGCTTAGTAAATCGACTCCTTAAAGAGAAAGGAACTGATGGCCATAAATGAAGGCTTGCAGGGCCACATGAGGCCCTCTGTTGCCCTTCACTGCTGTAGCTGATACTTGTTTTTATAATCAACATATCATAGGCAAATGGATGTGTTATTTAAATTACTAGACAACTATTCACGCACTACTCTTGTTGGCTGTCATGTAATATCTTCAGTAGCTCCATGTTTGACTACTAGTCCTAATACACATACCTGTAATGTCTTGCAGGTATAGTACTCCGTAAACAAACTCAGGGGCATAAGTCTATCATAACACAAGTGTCAAAGAACAGTTTCAGTCAAAGCCAAGAACAACTCACTGTTCAGAATGCTCCCCCTAATGGTGAATATATATATATATATGTTTATTATTATCATTTATTTATATGGCGCCACAAGTGTTCCGCAGTGCCATACAAAGTACATAGACAAATAAGTAACCAGTGACTTGCAATACAATACAATACATTATAATAGGGGATGTGGATAATAAACACACACACACACACACACACATATATATATATATATATATATATATATGCAAAGATAAATAATTACATATATTATATATACTTTGAATACATGTATTCGTATGAGAAATAAAAATAGTAATTACTAGACTAAGTGGTATTAATTACCTATAAGAGTGGCTCAGTGAGTCCAAAGAGGCTGCCTCACGTTCTGTAGAATGTGTAATGTGAATTGAGTCCTGTTGGGACAAAGGGACTATATATATATATATATATATATATATATATATATATATGTTTGTGTGTATATATATATATATATATATATATGTGCTTGTGTATATATTTATATATATGTGTATATATATATATATAAATTATATATATATATATATATATATATATATATATATATACTTGTGTGTGTATGTATATATATATATATATATATATACACACAAATACATACATACATGCACTCACACACATATATATGTTGAAGAGAAGGCGCCTCTCGCAGTTACATGTACCTGAAGGACAGACTGGTGATGCTCAACTGTATTGGACTTTCCTCACTAAAATTGAGAAAGGAGAGAGAGATTGAATCGAGAGAATGTCTGGAAATAATTGCCTAGCGTTCTCTGTAAAGAATATGTGGATTTACGATTAAAATTCCTCGATTATTCGTAATTTCTTTCATATACTTCTTAGATCCACACTGAAAAGTTTTTGTACGTGCGCTCCTCGCAGTTTCTCAAGTTTAGAATTTGTAGTCTATCTCATTTCTCGTTATATTCTTCGCTTGCTTAGCAGGTACTTGGCAGTGCAGGGGTTACTAAGTCAGTCCTGTTTGAGACTGATTCTAAAATTAGGAATCTTAACCTGAATCCTAAACCTCTATTAGGATTCCTAAATCACTGCTTCATGAGCTGTGACCTTACAGGAAGCGGAGCGGATGCTGGCAGCCCCTGTGTGCCATTTCTGGCTGACCTTGATAACTGTAGGAGAAGCTAGGTTTCAATTAAGCAGAACTTTCATAGAAACCTATTTAGCACAATACTTTAATAATATATAGTAATTGTCAATGAACTGGGGTCGTGTGCTGGGGCATTATTCTGGAAGATGAAAGTGATATACATTAGTAGTGTGCATGGAATTGGGCAAGTTCCACCTTAGAAGGAAAATATCAAATAGCTGAAAATTATATGTCGGTGAGGACACTCCTTAGTGCAGTATCGTGCACATGTAAGGCTACTGTATAGTACGGTCATTGCTCACCGAGGACACTCCTTAGTGCAGTATCGTGCACATGTAAGGCTACTGTATAGTACGGTCATTGCTCACCGAGGACACTCCTTAGTGCAGTATCGTGCACATGTAAGGCTACTGTATAGTATGGTCAGTGCTCACCGAGGACACTCCTTAGTGCAGTATCGTGCACATGTAAGGCTACTGTATAGTACGGTCAGTGCTCACCGAGGACACTCCTTAGTGCAGTATCGTGCACATGTAAGGCTACTGTATAGTACGGTCATTGCTCACCGAGGACACTCCTTAGTGCAGTATCGTGCACATGTAAAGCTACTGTATAGTACGCATTGCTCACCGAGGACACTCCTTAGTGCAGTATCGTGCACATGTAAGGCTACTGTATAGTACGGTCATTGCTCACCGAGAACACTCCTTAGTGCAGTATCATGCACATGTAAGGCTACTGTATAGTACGGTCATTGCTCACCGAGAACACTCCTTAGTGCAGTATCATGCACATGTAAGGCTACTGTATAGTACGGTCATTGCTCACCGAGGACACTTAATGCAATAGAAACTGAAATCTACCTTAATACAATAACATGTAAAAGACCTTCGCAGATTTATGCATTTGGGTTTAGAAGAGATACTGACTTAATACACATATATTACAATATGGCACCATTCCCAAAGCAACACCAGAGACAGCTAGATGTGCTGCTATTGTATGTACAGTAACTGTTGTGTTACCAGCCAGACTGCCGGGCTTTGTAATACAAAGTCTATAGGAAAACAGGTGAGAAGAGACGGGCGTTGTACTGACTCCACTATACAGCAAATAGCACCTACAAGGTTACACACTACACTCTGCAAGGCAATAGGCTGCACGTCGCCAAGGTGTCTCTCGCATGACTGTGTTGGATATTTACGATGTTATATCCACATATGTAACAAATAATACAGTTACCAGCAAGTTCTCCATGTACGTAACGCGCCATAAAATACTACTATTAGTAAATATGATATATAACAGTAGGAAAACTTGTTGAACAGTGTAATAAATTTAGTTACAGAAAACTTTACAGCTCTTGTAGAGGGTGAAAGACATAAAGGAACCTCTGATTTATTATCTTAGAGGTGCCTCGATGTTTGACTAACATTGCTTAAAAACAAATAATCTAAATATGACAACATGATTGTCTTTGGTGTATGTACAACATTCCTGTAAAGATCGTTCATCACTTGTATTAAGACGAAATAATATACGTGATGATAACAGATAATTTGATAGATATAAGAATAAGGTCTTATTAAATTTCAGTGAAAACAGTACAGTACAGTATTGATGTCCGTATTTTCCAAATGGTTCTATATATTGTAAATGAATAAACAAAATATGTCTATCTATCTACTAATAGACACTTTGTATTATTTTTTTAAAAACGATTATTAGATGCAATCAATTATATATATATATATATATATAAACGATTATTCGATGCAATCAATTATATATATATAGTTGATTGCATCAAATAATCGTTTATATATATATGTATGTATATATATATATATATATATATATATATATATATATATATATATATATATATATCCTATGCAGCTGATTATGTGATAATAAACACAACGTTTTAATTCCATCTCACAACAAATGCACTCCTCTTATTTACGATACATATAAAAATAAAAATATTGATGCAATCCTGTTAGTTTTTCTGATTGTACTGGAAAAAAGCATATGACATAACATTACATGGCCGTAGTTTACAGCAACACATAGACTTATTTCAAAGCACAATTATCTGTCCCTCTATCTCCTATTTGCTGCGGCTAAGATAGTGATTATGAATACAATGCATTAGGAATAGAGCAAATAGGATTTTATTCCTGCACGGTGTATCTGACAGAGGTCACATTCATACTGATGTTACAGGAGTGTGAGTGGTATAACAGCAGGGTAACTGCAGGTGTCCCTCAGATGAGAGGGGTGAGGGGCATGGAAGGGGCAAGGCTAGAGGCACACCCTCAAATACATATTAGCATCGCCCCACCCTAATCACCTTTCCCAGTTATCCCCGCCCCGTTCGCTGATTGGCTGGCGCTGTGGTTATAGAACTCTGAGTATCTTCTCTGCACGGACATAAGTCACCGCCAGCAGCAGAGTGTGACCAACAGCTGCGACACCGTTGTGCTCTGCGACTCCTTCTCTCCAGACATGAGCAGCCCTGATGGTGGATACGCCAGTGACGACCAGATCCAGGGAAAGTGCTCAGTGCCAATGATGATGCCCGGGCTGGGGCAGTGCCAGTGGGCTGAGAACTTGACCACCATGGGGGAGACTAAGGTGAAATGCGATTCAGGATCTGCCAACCCCAGGGGGAAAGCCGAGGCCAGGATCCGCCGTCCTATGAACGCGTTCATGGTCTGGGCTAAAGATGAGCGCAAGAGATTGGCCCAGCAGAACCCGGACCTTCACAATGCAGAGCTCAGCAAGATGCTTGGTAAGGAGGGGCACCGGGAGGACACCTGGGTGGGATAAGGAGGATAACTGACTATAATGGGTACAAGGGAGACGCCGGGTGGATAAGGGGGACACTTTGCCAGGATAAGGGGAGAACCAGGGTGAGATGAAGGGGGAGGGGGTCGGGCATCTGAATGGGATATGACATTTGGAAGCGATAGGAATGGGAGGGTGGTCGTCAAGAAAACCAATGAATAATTAGTAAGTTCAAGATATGTTTTAGCTTCTTTCTATTTTAATCTATTATTAAGTATATATTGTTTGTTTTTGCCAGAGTTTTCATTACAATAATGTTATGTTTAAATATTAATTATATTTATTATTCTCATGGCATGATATCTTCTAAAATAATGTTCATATAACATTGCTATAAAACAGTATGTTTCGTAGAAAATTGCTTATTCTTGAATTAATCGGTTGTATGTGAACTGCATATATAAATATTATTACTACACGGTCAGATAGAAAGTTCTGCTTGATTTATGCCTTATTATTATACTAGTGCACTATGCTATTTTATTTAATACACTGGGTGGCGTAGAATAGTCCTTTTCTTCTATTATACATTGTGGTGTATTGAATTCACTCTTTTATTAGTTGACACACTGTTGTGTATTGGCTGTTATATATATCATACTGCACTTATGATAGTTATTACATGGTACAGTGCTGTGCTGGTATAATAGTTATTACTGTGCTGAGGTTATCATTATAACTTTTTCTTGGAAGTTCACTAATAACATGATGATGTCATTTGCTGCTGATATCCTTATGCTGATTTCTTTGCTTCTCCTGTGATTTGCAGGAAAGTCCTGGAAATCTCTGACACTGCCTGAAAAGCGGCCATTTGTGGAGGAAGCGGAGAGGCTGAGAGTACAGCACATGCAGGATCACCCAAACTACAAATACAGACCCAGGAGGAGAAAGCAAGTGAAGAGGATGAAGAGGGCAGATAGTGGCTTCATGCACATGTCAGAGCAGGCTGACCCCGCAGTCCTGGTTAGTGATGGGAGGATGTGTGTAGATAACTTTAGTCTGGGGTATCCTGAGCAGTCCTATCATCACAGCCAGCTGCCTCCGGCTGGTCACTACAGGGAGCCCCAGGTAATGGGTGCCCACTATGACAGCTACAGCTTGCCCACACCAGAAACATCACCCCTGGATATAGCTGAAACTGACCCTGTGTTCTTCACATCCTCTTCCCAAGAAGAATGCCAGATGATGCCCTACAGCTACAACACTCCATACACTTCCCACCAGCAGAGCCCTGCAGGCACCATGCTAGGTAGACATATACCACCACAGGCTGAGCAGATGGGGCACGGGAGCCCTGCACAGAACATGATGGGATGCCAGACACCCCCACAAATGTACTACAGCCAGATGTATATGCCTAGCACTGACAGACACCGTCCTGTGGCACAAGCTGGAGAGCCCTCCCCTCCACCAGAGCCCCAGCCCATGGGAAGAGTAGAACATGGGCAGCAGACCGAGATGCTGGGTGAGGTGGACAGGACTGAATTCGAGCAGTATCTTAATTATGTGGCAAAGACAGAAATAGGAATGCATTTCCTTGGACAGGAGCAGGCTGCCCTCAGTGCAGAGAATGGTGGCCTCATATCCTCTGTACTGTCAGATGCCAGCACCGCAGTCTACTACTGCAATTACCCAAATGTATGAGAGACTGCTTCCTGCTGTGCTAGTTCCCAGTGCCTGCTCCACAGTCATTCCCAGCTCCGGCTATCCAGGTCGTTTCAGACTAATGTACGGGAAGACTTTGAAATAATGTTTGCAGCAAATAATTTATGTAACTTATTTCATATGAACTGACGTGTCTTCGGTTTGGCCATACCACTCACATTGAGATCAAATCACATTTGATCTTTTAGTCTTCATTGAATGCAATGCAAAAAAATCTGTGTACATGTACACGCCCTCTTTGTATAATACATTTATTTGTTTATTTTTTAAATAACTTTTTTTTAATGATGATTTTGTTTTGCACTTTTACAAATAAAGAGTTAATAGGAATGATTCTCTTAGTCTTCTATCCATGTCATCAGCCATTCATACCCAGCTATAAATGTATTTATTGTGTGGCAAACGATTTCATGTATACAAACGGTAAAGTACAATACATCGGTGGATTCCTAGTAAAATAAATTTGCCGGTTTATTTTCAGATGCAATATTATTATACAAACAATGTCATTGACTTCTGCGATTAATATTATTAGAAGGTGTTAATAATGTACAGGTGCTAGCCTAAATGTTTCATTAATAGTGACATTCCGTTAATGGAAGTCAAAAATTAGTATTGGAGTAACACCGTGAGATGTAAAATATATGATGGGAAAATTAAATACATTTAAGTCACATATACCTGAGGCAAAAACGGTGCCAGATGATTTATTTTACAGATAATTTATTTTTTGGAATTTTTGGATAGTAAATTAGTGAGGAGCTTGTGAGGTTTCCTGAATGTGATCTCATTCAGTAGGGTTAGTTCTCACTTGTAATGGGAAGTAAATATGTTTCCATTGGGGTTGCTTTCGGTGACAAACACAAGTCTATACAATAAGCTGCCTGATATTACCTTGTAATTATGAAGAAAAGTGCATTAAATAAACAGTGTATGTTCTCCTGTCATTAACGAAGTTACCTGTTATTAATCAGTCCGAATGTCGCTGTCTATATTATTTCATGAAAATCAGGTTTATGAAGCGTTTATGGTGCATATATTAATTTTAGCTGTCGTCTAACTAATATTAGAAATGGTACTGGAAAGCTATTGTTGTCGTTGGGTTTTAAAGCCAATCATTACTCATATATGGTGTTGCTCCGGTCCTCTATAGTGTAACAAGTTCTATAATTCACTCCACATTATATTTTATGTGTAAAGCTATTGTCACGGCATTAAATGGATAATTATCTGAGGAAAGGGTTTGGAGTACAGTATGATTTCCAGCTGTGGTGGAACTACAAGTGTCAGCAAGACCATCCTAATGAGACTTTTATATCCACAACTGATGGATTGAGCACCTCTGGTCCATTTACTACTTTGCTGTTGTGCTGATAGATACTGGTAAACGTTTTGCCACTTTTCTTTAGGGACAGATTATAAATATGACCAGCGAGAGATACTGGTTCCTTATCTGTAGACTAGATGGAAGCACTCAGATAAGTTATATCTGGGATATAACAACACTTTAATAATTGTCTCCCAGAAAGAGACTTCCAGTTCACTATCAGCGCAATATTTATTATATAATATATTCATTATATCTAAGATTTGACTGTAATGTCATTACTATCATATTCAGATCAATCAGATGTTCCTGCAAGTAAATGCATGCAGAAACTGTTGATGTTCCTGAATTAGGTGTAGTAACTACATTATTTTTTGGGAATTTTTCTGATACTGTGCTGAGATATAACTTGGTCTATTGAGGAAGGTCATATATCTCATATCTGGCAATGTTTTGTTATAAAGGTTAGTATTACTACCCACTATACCAGAACATTGCCAGATAGTAATTTCATATTTAACAATAATGTCTAAGTATTCGGATGGGACACATTTAGGGTCAATGCACAGTATTTGTAAGAAAGACAAAATGGACCCCTCTTCATATCACAGTGAATGTAGCGCAATGTTCATCTGATAGCACAGGTAGAAAAGGGCACAGTATTAGAAATGTAATCGATAGTAGACATTACACACAGAGCTACATGTATATAATACGTGTGGATCTAAACAGCGTTGCACGTTGGTGTATACATACAGTCTCTGTGGGCAATATAAGGTTGTCAGTGTAGCAGAAGGCAGGGTTCTTGCTGAACCACTGCCTAGAGATTTGGAGTGATCTCTATATGCATTAATAAAGCGCCTATATATATATATATATATATATATATATATATATATATATATATAATCACTGCATCTCTGTGGAGCTTGTTACGTTTACCTGAACATAATCTTATTATACACAATTTGGGATTAACCTGTGATCCACACAAACCTAGATATGGACTATTTAAACAAATCACAAATATTTACATATAACAAGCTCTAGATGGGGCCCTTCTGAAAACGATTTGGTGTTGCTTATTTTCTTGCACTGTGCATACGCCTTCCAATTGATGCACATATAAAATAACTGCTAGTTACATTATAAGATTTCATTATTAACTCTTACTTATATAGGGCAGCACTTTACAGAGAGGTGCTTTTGGACTGTGGGAGGAACCTGAAGGAAACCCTGCTAGGTTACCAGTGGCCTCAGTGCTGTAAGGTTAATCACTGTGGACTCACAGCACCCACACTGCAGCACTGTATTAATATTTTGGTAGTGTAATGACTACCCTTCTGTCTGATGCAAACAAATTTGAACTGGTCGGCTGCTGATTGACCACTAGCCATACAGAGAATACTGCTTTCGACGATCTAATTTAATTAAACTTAAGACCAAGGATCGCCTACAGATTTGTACACGTTGTGTATAATGTTTACGTATATATTAATAAAGTTTTTACTAATAAATGCATTTAAAGTCACCACTGTTTTCTAATATATCATCTGTCATTGTCAAGCATAGAAATGAAGATTTAACCCAGAAAAAAAAGAGATGGTGATATTAGCTTAGATCTATTTATTGTGTCCTAACCAATTTAACTAGCTAATGTACGCTCTTGAGATGCAAATGTACATCTCATTATTAATCGGTTATAGAAACATGATTTGTATCCATACATGCAATGTTCTATGAGGAATACAGTAATCAAGTTAAAACTAGAAGAAAACAAATAAACAACAAAAAATCATGTGTATTAGAAAGAATACGGTAAGCTACCAGTCTTACCAGTCACGTGCCTCAGCTCAGAGTATAATTGATCAATTAACGCCCCTCATTAAGGACAATTTACATTAATTAGATTTAGAAAAAATACTCTGACAAAGGATTACATCTTTGCCCAGTGTTTTAATTTGCTCACCATATTCATTGAGGAGATAAAACAAACCATTTTATTATGTGACACTTTACATCCCATCTACAATTCCATATCCCCAATAGTTTCCCCTAAGTTACCCTCGTTCTCCCACGAATTGTTCACCTTAACGTTGGTAAAATATATATATATATATATATATATATATATATATATATATATGTATATATTCTTGTACTTTAAACTTTATTTTCGTAAATAACTTCTACACCTCAAAATAAGCCAATATAGAAGGCCATTGAATATTGGTAATGTGTGGTCATTATCATGCTATTTGCTTATAACTGTTACTGCTGTTGTTATTATATATATTTATATATATATATATATATATATATATATATATATATAAGAATATATACATACACAAAAAACACACACATATATATGCACAAATGTGAATGTATATACATACATTTAAATAAGCACAAATATATATGCACACACACATAAAATATACATGCATATATATATATATATATATATATATATATATACATGCATATAAATACATACGCACATATGAAATACACAAACACATATATATATATATATATATATACACCCACACAAATATGAAATACGCACAAATACAAACACACACACACACACACACACACACACATACACACGTATGTATATATATATATATATATACACACACATACACATATATATATATATATATATATACATACATACATACACACAAACATATATATATAGGAAATGTACAAGCACTTATTGAATCTATTCGGCTGATTGCTGCAGACAGATCACATTTATGCGGTGTGTACTCGTCCTTGTCATGTATTTGGTGGAGGTGTTACTCTAACAGACGGCGATGATACCCAGTCTACCTCTTTTTAATAAAATGATAGATATATCAGATTTTGCTGTCGCCTATCTCTAACTCTTTAATCCCTTTATCAAGCTGCAGCAGACAGATGATATGGAGATATTAGGCAAATCGAATTCCATCGGGACGTCTGGTTAATAATCTACTTCTGCATTTATACACCCGTAGCTCTATCTATTGAAGTAGTCTCAAAACAATAATTTAATTGCAAGAATAATTAAGGTATGTCTGCACATTATTGGCGCAGATTGCTGAAAACAAAATGAAAGAAAAATAGTTTCTCATTTATTTCATGCTAATGATTTACAGTCTGTAGCCCAATGGCTTTCCATCCGTGCATGCCCTGCGGTGGCATTCTAATTGTTACACCCCAGCTGGAAGCCACAGTTGAAAATATTCCTATAAAAGAATGACATGTATATTACAAGCATTGATTCCAATATTTTAAGTGGATGACCTTAGTTATACCAACATACTGCAATGGAAAAACTTTTAGGATAGCGATCCACTTAGAACATTTATGTACTGATGAACGTATATGTATGTTTTAAGCAAAACATATATACACTGTATACTTAATTTTATATAGAAGAATAGTCCAAATATATTTCATTTCTAGTATTTACATGAAACATTTTTCAGGACATTTTTACAAACTGTAAAGAGTGCACCTTGTTCATTATTACCGGTGATAATATGTAACTGATATTATAGGAGGTAATATGGGATCATACATGCAAGCAATTAGAGTGGCTTATTACACTGTAAGCTGATCATAAAGGCATGCTTATACAGGTATGATAACTGTATACATTAAGCCTTATTTTATTTTATTTTAAATTAGGAGAAACCCTGCTGGAATGGACAGGGCAATTTTGTACCTCTGCAAACCCATGATGCACTGCAGGGGGAGGGGGGCGGTTAAAGATATTCAGTAGGATTAAATTGAGTGTAATAATGAAATCTCCCAATATTTATCTAAATCACATGCATTCAAAAAAAATAAAATAAAACCTTGGTTTGTCCAGGTGCAAATCTGAATCATTTTTGCTCCTAGGTCTATAATATCTATGCACATTTAGGGAAGTGTATTGAAAGGTATACAGATTTTATATAGTGCCCAGTATCAAAATGCCAGGATTCAGGGATATACAGCATATGGAGGCATAAGGGCCTATTCGTTATAATTTGCAGCGGCCCAGTGGCATCTTTGTTGATGAGAGTTGCAGCAGGGAACACCAATGCACCTGAGTAATTCAGAATTACTCCCAAGTCTGGACAGCTGCTTTTCCAGCATGCTGATGTCCCGCCATTCCCAAAATATGCACTTTCTCCACTAGTTACTAGTGGAAAAAGTTTGCATTGATTAGCAGTGTAACTGCACACTCGGGACATTAGTTCACGTGTGCCTACAGAAAGGGCAGTTCTCCCCATCTGTAAGCTTTAATGGGACATGAGATAATATGAATGATTAAATGTTCTCTGGAAAGCTCTTTGTAATATTGTGGTAAACAAATAATAATAATAATAATAATAATAATAATAATAATAATAATAATAATAATAATAATTTAAGATAATTTTGTTTCTATCATGCTCAGTAACCGGTATATACTAATGTCTAAAAGGGGATGGGTACGGAATGCCAGCGCCTGGCATCCTGGCGGTCATAATCGCGAAACCTAGAGGTAAGTAAACCTAACCTAGCCCCTAACCCTACTTCTAACCCTAACCTTTCCTCCCTGCAGCCTAAACTTAACCTCCCCCCTGCAACTTAAACCTAACCCTTCCCCTAGTGTCTAACCCTAACCCCCTAACCCTAGCCCTCCCCCTAACCCCAGTACTTATCTTTGGGATCCCTGCGGTCGGGATGCCAGTGCCGGGATTCTGATAAGTGTTGGGATTCCGGCCGGAATCCCAGTCATCGGGATTCTAACTGCATCCCATCTAAAAGGTATAGGGGCCTATCTATCATTGAATATTGTGGTTGTTGGAATTGGAGGCACCACAGCAGATATCAGAGTTATCTGCTGTATTCCCTCCTTGTTACATTTGGGAAAACTTAATATTTGTTGTTATCCTCCAAAAATGTGTCTGCAAAACTGTCAGATTTACCAAGCTCCAGAATAGAAAGCAAAGTTTGGCCCTGCCGGCTAACACCATCTGAAGGCAGCGTTAGCTGTTGTCACCCTTTGCAAATATTGCTGAGAACGTGTTCCTCCAGAGCCACTCCAGCAATGGCCACTAATGGACTGTGCATGTGCATAACGCCGAAGAGGCACAAAACAGAAGTGAAGTGACCGCTAATGTGATCACTTCATTCTAACACATCACAGGGACGGGTTTATTTCAGATTCCTGTCCCCAGATGTGATTTTTGAGACATTCTGGCAGTACATAGGGAGAGATGTATTAAACCTTGGACTGACATAATGAGGAGAGAGCTAAAGTCCCAACCAATCAGTTCCTGTCATTCTACAGACTGTGTTTGAAAAATTACAGTTAGGAATTGATTGGTTGGTATTTTATCTCTCTCCTAGACTTGATACATTTCCCCCAAAATTTTATATTGTCGCATATAGCAGCTGTAAGACATTACATTTATCTAGTCTAAAACCCGATTAATGATACATATGCCCAATAGACATTATTTATAGCATCCATTGTCCTGCCACTAGGAAATATATAAGCATATATATTTAGAAGTATAGATATAATATACAGTGTCAGTGTCCTGTCAGCAGGAAATATATAAGGATATATACTTAGAGATATACAGTAGATATAATATACAGTCTCAAGTTGGGTACACACCTGACAGATATATCTGCAGATGATGGTCGTTCATACACACTGAACAACCATCATCTGCATGCTGCAGCAGGTCCCGGCGGCCGTGGGGTGGGTAAGGGGCGTGGCCTAATCGCGGAGGGTGTGGCCACGCCCCCTGCGAAAAAAAAAAAACATTTGCTACACTGGGGAGGGGGGTGCTGTGTGCCCCTCAGCCCGGCGCACAGCCAATGGGGGGGCATGATCAGCTTGATCGCTCCCCCCCTTTGGCATAGGAGACTGCTCGGGCTGCTGCTTTAGCAGCCTCGGATAGTCTCCCAGTGCAGCCCAGCACACAGCAGCATGTGCTGGGCTGCTGTGGATGGGGAGCTGTGCCGGACATGGGTAAGTAGTACCCGCTCGTGTCTCCCCCCCGGGCCGGATTAAGCTCTGTGGGGGCCCCTGGGCAACAAACATGTGGGGGCCCCTATCAATAAAGGTTATATATATATATATATATATCTATATAAATATATATATACAGTATATACATATATATATACACAAATATAGTACCCCTTCTGCAATGCCCCCAATAGTTGTGTCTCTTATTCAATGCTCCCTGTAGTTGTACCTTGTACCACTTGTCTGATGCCCCCAGTAGTTGTGCCCCCTGCAATGCCCCCTGTAGTCGTGCACCCTAAAGTAGTGCCCCCAGTATGAACTCCCCCTCCGCGCCCACACACCTGTGAAAAACGTACCTGTCAGGGCTCCCGGGTCCCGCCGTCGCGGCGCGCAGGCTCCTCTCATCGCGCAGGTGCCGTCATGACGTCACCCACGCAATGAATCACTGGGAATGCTGGCCTCTGAAGCGCTCAGAGGCCAGCATTCCCAGTTAGTTGGTCACGATCTACATGCAGGATCTCCGCGAGCTTCTAGTAGATCGCGACCAACCTTAGCCGGACCTGACCTGAGGCATGTGGCCAGGGGTCGGGGACAGTGTGTGGGGGCCCCTGGACAACCGCCCCTGTCGCCCTGCCTTTACTCCGGCCCTGCTTCCCCCCCCCTCTCTCTGCACCCCTGTGTACAGGTGATCGGCTGATCGTCCGTACACACTTGCGATAGACAGATATGTCTGCAGACATATCTGTTCATTGGCTGTGCAGCACAGCCAATGAGATATGTCTGTGAACAACTTTGTTCACAGACATATCTTCTTTACAATCAATTGATCGGCCACTGGAAATATATAAGGATATATACTTAGGCCCGTATTCAATTAGCAGCGAAAAGTCAGAATCCGCGAAAAGGTTTCGCCAATTGCGACTTTTTGCCAGGCAGAAACTTATCTCCGTATTCAATGACAAACTGTTTTCGCGTACGTGAAAACGCAATGCAATGTAATAGGTGAAAAAGTTTTGCCTATGAATAGGTGTCGAAAAAAAGTGCAAAATCGCTATTTTGGGGTGCAAAGGTGGGGAAACCACTCAGCACCATTGGGACAGCCTCCCAAAGGATAACTGTGTTTAAAAACCCCTAAAAAAAGTGAGGAACACCCCTAAAAACCACTTTGAAAATGGGGGTGAAAAAGTGGGGGTACAAACTTTTAAACTAGCAAAATAGACTTTTGGGGTGTCTGCAAGTATGGGTGAGGTGTTTTCTTGATAGCAGGTGTTTGCTGGAGATGCGGTTTTTTTATTTTTAAAACTTCACTTTAGCGACTTTAAACCATGCTTGCACCCATTCTCAAGTACCCCAAATTTTATAGGACTACTTATTTTCACCATAAAAAACTGCTTAATGCTATTCTTCACCACTTCTGCAAAGACACTAATTAGTAGAAATTGACACATCTTAAGTACCCCAATTAGCTTTATTAGGACTATTTGGGGGCATGTACATTGTTCCCCAATGTTAGTGCATCTTTTAGGGGATGTCAGGCTGATTTCCCCAATTCTGTCAGCACCTTTTGCCTGGTTTGTATTTGCCGGGTTTTCATGTGTTTTGGAATTGAATACGGCGAATAGCAGGGGCGCACACGATAAATTTCCGCAGCTAAAATACACAATGTAGGTGAAAAGTCCAGCATGCGAAAAAGTATCGCAGGTGCGAAACTAATTGAATACTGATCTTAGATATATAGATATGGTGTACAATCTCAATGTCCTGTACTCAGGAAATATATAGGAATATACATAGAGGGGTATAAATAGAATATACAGTCTCAGTGTCCTGTCCTCAGGAAATATGAAGGAATATACTTAGGGCCATATTTAAGTATGACCTCAGACTTTTCGCCATCATCGCCGTTTTCTACAGGGATAAAGTATAGGGTGCGTGCTTGCTTATCTCCATATTAAATTAGGATCCGGCAAAAATGGGACCCGACGGAAAGGTAAGTATCGTAAAGTCCCTGTCGGTTTAGGGGAAATCAGCCTGGCACCCCCATAAAGATGTCCAGACATGGGGGATCACTATGGGTACCCCCGATTTGGCCTGCTGAAGGTATTCAGGGTTTATAAATAGCCGCAGCAGGTGCATAAATGCGCCTGTGAAGAAGTGGTGAAGAATAGCATTTATCTTTTTAAAAAAATAAAAATAACTATGCCCATCAAATTTGGGGTACATGAAAATGGGTGCAAGCACATTTTTAAGTCCCTAAAGTGATTATTTAAAATTCTTAAAAAATAAACCTGCCGCAACCACCCGCATTCTAGAAAACACCTGCTGCATACTTGGGAACCCCTCCGCAATCAATTTCTCTAATTTAGAAGTTTGTCCACCAATATTTTTTTTTTGCCCCAAAAATTAAAGTATCTTTTTTGGGGTGTCCTGAGGAACTTTTTAAAAAAATGTTACACAGATTTCTTTAATGGGACATTCCAAAAGCTGCAGGCTATTTTGTATTATTCTGCACCCCAAAACCCCAATTCTGCACTTTTTTTCGCCACATAAACAGTTGTGAAAACTTATCTCCATTTTTTTTAACAAAGACTTTTCACACCTGCGAAAAGTTTTTGTAATTGAATATGGGGATAAGTGAAACAGGCGAAAATGACGTCATCAGCGATAAATTGAATATGGCCCGAAGAGGTATAGATAAAATAGTCTCAGTGTCCTGTCACAGGAAATATATAAGGATATATACTTAGAGGTATAGATATGATGTACAGTCTCAATGTCCTGTACTCAGAAAACATATAGGAATATATATAGAGGGGTATAAATAGAATATACAGCTTCACGGGCCTGATTTATTACGGTTCGCAATATTGCGTACGCATGCAGTTCAACTGTGATAGCAAGCTAATCCATTGCGATCTCAATGCAAACTCAGCACTGCATAAGGACGCCCACTTTACATTGCACACATACGTAATACTTAGCAGAATAGCAAAACCATCGGTACAATGGAGTACCATCACAGCCTCATGCACACTTGCACAAGCTCTGATCTTACTCAGACATTGCTACCAACCACACACGCTATGAGACCTCAGACTGTGTATGGCATCGCTAATTTATGCATGCCCCTGCAACGGTGTGTAAACACACTGGCACGCCTGTGTTTCCCCGAACCACCCCTGTCACCACCCCCAAACAGTACTTCCTGTCAATCAATCTGCTAGGGGTCTGCGTAGCCTCTGTGATCGCAGTCCTGATTCCAATAGCTAGTTCACACGCGCACACTGCAATGCATACACATGCGCAGAGCGCAACAATCGGTCGATCGAGTGTGTAATCGCAGTTGAGTAGAGTAATGAATGAGGCCCTCAGTGTCCTGTTCTCAGGTAATAGATAGGAATATACTTAGAAGGCATTAGATATAATATATAGTCTCAGTGTCCTGTCACTCGGAAATATATAAGGATATATACTTAGAGGTATAGATGTAATATACATAATATCCTCTTGCATATATACCTAATATGCAAGAGGATACAGTGATGTATATACTGGTATAGATATTATATTTAGTAACTTATATGCAGGAGGATACAGTGATTTATATTCTGGTATAGATATAATATTTAGTAACTAATATGCAGGAGGATACAGTGATGGTATAGTTATATTATTTAGTACCTGTTTCAGTTATCCCCATATTCAATTTCAAAGACTTTTCGCCACTGCGAAAAGTCTTTGTTAAAAAACGGGGATAACTTTTCTCCATGTAATAAATGGTGAAAAAAAGTTCAGAATTGGGTTTTAGGGGTGCAGGCTTAAAAAAATAGCCTGCAACCCTGGGAGTGTCCCCAAAAGTAAACTGCGTCAACAAATTTAAAAAACCTCAGGACACCCCAAAAAATGTACTTTGTTTTTGGGGGTGAAAAAAACATTATTGGGGAACAAAGTTTTAAACTAGCGATATTGATTCAGGGGGGGTTCCCATGTATGCTGCAGGTGTTTTCTAAAATGCGGGTGGTAGCAGCAGGTACATTTTTGAAGAATTTTTAAAAATGGCTTTAGAGACTTAAAAATATGCTTACACCCATTTTCATGTACCCCAAATTTGAAGGGGATAGTTCTTTTTATAAAAAAAAAAAAAGATAAGTGCTATTCTTCACCCCTTCTTCACAGGCTCATTTATGCACCTGCCGCGGCTATTAAAAATCCTACTTACCTTCCACAGGCCAAAACTGAGGTACCCAGAGTGATCCCCCATGTCAGGACATCTTTAGGAGGGTGCCAGGATGCTTTCTCAAAAATTAACAGGACTTTTCCGATACTTACCTTTCCGCCTGGTCCCGTTTTCACCTGAACCAAATTGAATAAGTGGATAAGCAGGCACGTGCCCGATACTTTATCCCAGGAAAAAACAGCGATGATGGCGAAAAGTCTGACATCTGACTTTTCGCCTCAAATTGAATACGGACAATAGATGATATATAAGGATATATATAGTTAGAAGGGTATAGATATAATATATAGGGGTCTATGTACTAAGCAGTGATAAGAGACAGAGTGAAAAGTGATAAGGAAGTGATATGGTGCCAGCCAATCAGCTCCCAACTGTCATTTTTCAAACACAGCCTGTGAGATGGCAGTTGGGAGCTGATTGGCTGCCACTTATCACAGACATCACTTTTCACTCTGTCTCTTATCACTACTTAGTACATAGACCCCATAGTCTCAGGAGTATACAGTGATGTATATACTGGTATAGATATATTTAGTAACTAATATGTAGGAGGATACAGTGATGGTATAGTTATAATATTTAGTACCTAATATGCAGATGGATACAGTGATATACGAGGTATGTCTATAAAATAATGAGACTGTGATTCCACCTAGTAAACAAAGCAGTCAGAACCGATTCTAACTGCATACGTAGTAACCTTGAACTTGTCTGAACCTGAATGACAAGCAGCAACACTCTATGACGTTCAGTCGATTGTGAGTGGTCTTTTAATTTGGTTGTGTTTTCTGTAGAGTGCCGAAAAAATGCTGAACGAAAGTTTGTGCAAAGATGGTCCCAAGGGTTCTCACACAAGAGCAAAAAGAACGTCGCAAGGTATGTTGTGTTGACATTCTGCAGCAACTTGATGCAGATCCCAACTTGTTTCATAAAGTAATCACTTGTGGTGAGACTTGGATCTTCCAGTACGATCCTGAAACCAAAAGCAGTCAATGCACTGGAAAACACCATCATCACCAAGAATGACAAAAGCTCATCAAAGCAAGTCAAAATTCAAAGCAATGCTCATTGTTTTTTCGATATGAAGGGTGTAATTTGGGGTTTCAGAAGGCACAACAGTAACCAGCATTATTATAGGGAAGTTTTGAAAAAGGAATCAGAAAGAAACGGCCGCAACTGTGGAAAAATGGTTTCATTCTTCACCAGGACAATGCGCTCTTTCTGTGAAGCAGTTTTTGACCGACAATCACATTACTACACTTGAACATCCTCCATATTCGCCCGATTTAGCACCTTGCGACTTTTGTCTTTTCCCAAAAGTTAAATCAGCGCTTAAAGGGACACATTCTGAATCAGTTGATGCTGTAAAGAAGAAAACAGCAGATATGTTGAAACAACTAAGAGAAATGTATTTGCTCCATGCCTTCCACCAGTGGAAAACAAGACTACATCGATGTATTAGTGTAAATGGGGAGTATATTCAGGAGGACAAACATTAAATTTGTAATACCAATAAATAAAGATAAGTTATTAATCAGTCTCGTTATTTAATAGACATACCTCATATATGCTAGTATAGATAGTATAGATATAATATTTAATACTTTATATGCAGTAACTAATATCCTGGTACAGATATAATATTTAGTACCTAATATGTAGGAGGATACAGTGATTTATATACTGGTATAGATATAATATTTGGTAACTAATATGCAACAGGATAGAGCGATTTATATACTGGTATAGATATAATAGTAACTAATATGCAGGAGGATACAGTCATGTATATACTGGTATAGATATAATATTTAGTAACTAATATGGAGGAGGATACAGTAATGTATATACTTGTATAAATATAATATTTAGTAACTAATATGCAGGAGGATACAGGGATTTATATTCTGGTATAGATATCATGTTTAGTACCTAATATGCAGGAGGATACAGGGATATATATACTGGTATAGATATAATATTTAAAACCTAATATGCAAGAGGATACAGTGATGTATATACTGGTATAAATATAATATTTAGTAACTTATATGCAGGAGGATACAGTGATTTATATTCTGGTATAGATATAATATTTAGTAACTAATATGCAGGAGGATACAGTGATGTATATACTGGTATAAATATAATATTTAGTAACTTATATGCAGGAGGATACAGTGATGGTATAGTTATATTATTTAGTACCTAATATGGAGGTGGATACAGTGATTTATATGCTAGTATAGATATAATATTTAGTACCTAATATGCAGTAACTCATAAGCTGGTATAGATATAATATTTAGTTCCTAATATGCAGGAGGATACAGTGATTTATATACTGGTATAGATATAATATTTAGTACCTAATATGCAGGAGGATACAGTGATTTATATACTGGTATAGATATAATATTTAGTTCCTAATATACAGGAGGATACAGTGATTTATATACTGGTATATATATAATATTTAGTACCTAATATGCAGGAGGATACAGGGATTTATATACTGGTATAGATATAATAGTTAGTAACTAATATGCAAGAGGATATAGTGATTTATATACTGATAAGGATACAATAGCACCAAATATGCAAGCATCAGGAAGGATACAAGGATGTATTTAGATGTATACACATATTTGCTGACCAGTACAGTCACCAGGAAGAATAAATGTATATACAGGTATAGACATAATATTTAGTACCAACATTCCAGACATCAGGTAGGATAGAGGGATGTATATTCTGGTATAGATATAATATTTAGTACCTAATATGCAGGAGATACAGTGATTTATATACTGGTACAGATATAATAGTTAATAACTAATATGCAGGAGGATACAGGGATTTATATACTGGTATAGATATAATAGTTAGTAACTAATATGCAGGAGGATACAGGGATTTATATTCTGGTATAGATATAATAGTTAGTAACTAATATGCAGGAGGATACAGTGATTTATATACTGATAAGACATCATATTTATAGGTTTATTTATCAAGCAGTGAAAAACTTAGTGAAGTGGATCAGTGGAGAAGTTGCCCATGGCAACCAATCAGCTTTGAAGTAACATTTATTAAGTACAGTCTATAAAATAATAGGTAGGAGCCGATTGGTTGCCATGGGCAACTTCTCCACTGGTCCGCTTCAATAAGTTTTTCACTGCTTGATAAATAAACCTCTTAGTAACTAATATGCAGGAGGATACAGGGATTTATATACTGGTATAGATATAATAGTTAGTAACTAATATGCAGGAGGATACAGTGATTTATATACTGATAAGACATCATATTTAGTAACTAATATGGAGGAGGATACAGTGATTTATATACTGGTATAGATATAATAGTAACTAATATGCAGGAGCATACAGTGATTTATATACTGATAATACATCATATTTAGTAACTAATATGGAGGAGGATACAGGTACAATAGTAAAGATACAATAGTTCCTAATATGCAGGCATCAGGAAGGATTCAATGATGTATATAGATGTATACACATAATATTTGGTGACCAGTACAGTCACCAGGAAGGATAGATTTATATACAGGTTGAACTTAGACTTAATATTTAGTACCAAAAGTCCAGACATCGGGAAGAATACAGGGACGTATATAGTTGTATACACATAATATTTGGTGACCAGTACAGGTACCAGGAAGGATAGATGTATATACAAGTACAGACATAATATTTAGTACGAAAAGTCCAGACATCAGGAAGGATAGAGGGATGTATATAATATATAGACATGTTCAGCACTCAGGATACAGAGATGTGTACATGGAGTTATAGGGGGATTGTATTCAGTGCCTACCGGCCAGGCATTGGGTCCAGGCTCCCAGCACTGAGGGGGGAATCCTCCCTCTACACATTACAGGCCAGTTTCGGTTGACACTTGCTGCTTTGTTATTCAGACTTTGTGTATTGGGGATCTGCTCTCCCAGCAGCCGATTTGAAGCTGACACTTTGTGGCAGAAGAAAAGTTATTAAAATTAGTTTAGTGCTTTTAATCGGTCCTAATAATTATGCTAAACTTGTCAGGTTAGGACTGGACGCCTCCTTTATTATTTCTCACACTTGGGTCCTTGGCTCTGACAAGAGCCTCTAGGGTGGGACCTCCGCTGAGGTCCTGAGGTGTGACAATGTGTCTGCTCTTCAGAGGTGAGGAACCCCACAGTGACTGCGGCTGGTTTCGGGTGAGATGAGAGCAGACAAGGCCAAGTTTCGGTCTTTTCACACATCCCATCAACGTAACATGACATGTCTCTGCCAGCCTAAACCCCTATCTGCCTTAATGAAGTGCCTTCCTTTTTAAGTCTGTTGACTACACAAACACTGTCCAGCCAGCAAACACAATTATTTCTCTATGTCTTGGATCTGAGGGGCGTCCTGATAAGGAGACCACCATATATCTTCACATTGTATTTTAATATCGCCACTAAAGCAAATAATTATCTCCATTCACTTTCACCAGCCCTTTGATGATCCCGTGATTTCGATAACGAAAAGCGTAAAAACACATCTCTATTTAATATCTACAGTACCTTAATTAAGGATCAGATGTTCTGAGATATTTGCTTGGATCGAATTAACCCACAACATTGTCTTTTGTTCCCTGTAAAATGTATACTAATATCAGTTTTGATAAAATTGTTACAACCAACAAGTTGCATTAATGTAACAGTTATGAAACGATTATTTTGTATCTGACTGCAAACAAGTTACCAGGCTTACATTAATCTACTCATCGCATAAAGTATATTGCTTATGGTTTGACAATTACTTCTTAGAGAAAAGTAAAGACAGATAATAAAATAATTTATTCTTTGAAGTTTTTCTCACTCTGCTGAGATTATCATGCAGTAACTGAGGGCAAATGATACAGATTTCAAAAGAACCCGCATGTTTAAAGCAAAAATATATAGATTAAAATTCCATAATATGGTGACATCTAATTAACATCCTAAAGACAGTTATAAGTAAACAGAATAGTGTAATATATGTTAAGGTACCTTTTATTAAAGAAAAAAAGATCTGATGTAATGTCTTGTTGTACCATCGATGCAGTTTAGAATTAGAACTTGTTACCTTCGAAAAAACGATTCAAGTTTAGACTAAAAAAAACGCTCAGTCTATAAAATTATAGTATAATAGCAATATAAATATTACCTATTAGTTTACATCAGATTATTATAGACAGAAAAGCATATTACTTTATCAAGGTAAATAGGATGAAAATAGATAATCAGGATAATGTACATGGAACTGAATTGCTTAACAGCCGTATATTTAACTAGAGGAAATCCAATCTGCATTTGGACAATGATCATTATTTTTATTTATATCTCAGCTACGAGACCAGCAATAAAAGTGTAATCTATCTTAGTACATGGTAAGAGTGGTTTATGTTGGTTTTAGCCTGTGGTGCTATTTACATAAAGGACAGATTACCCTTTGCAGCAAAACTAATGCTGAAGGTCCTCTACCTGCTGAAGTGCTAGCTGACCACACACTTCACACCTTATTCAAAATATCCCGGCACCGATGCGCTGATTGGCTGGAGCTGTGGTTATAGAAGTGGATCTCCCGGGGGTGAGCACAAGTCACAACTAGTCTCCGTGTGACCAGCAGCTGCGACACCGCCCTGGACAGTAGCTGTGATTTGCGATTCCTCTCCCCACAGAAACATGAGCAGCCCTGATGGTGGATACGCCAGTGACGAGCAGAAGAGGGGGACGTGCTCAGTGCCAATGATGATGCCCGGGCTGGGGCAGTGCCAGTGGGCTGAGACCTTCACTACCATACGGGAGGCTAAGGTGAAATGCGATTCAGGATCTGCCAACCCCAGGGGAAAAGCCGAGGCCAGGATCCGCCGTCCTATGAACGCGTTCATGGTCTGGGCTAAAGATGAGCGCAAGAGACTGGCCCAACAGAACCCGGACCTGCACAATGCGGAGCTCAGCAAGATGCTTGGTAAGCAGGGGCACCGGGGGGACATCTGGGTGGGATAAAGGGCACACCTGGCTGGGATAATGGGGACAAGGAGGACACCTGGCTATTAGAAGGGAGACACCTTGGAGGGATAAACGGTATTGTAACTGGCTATTTTAAGGGGCAAACTTAATGGGATAAGGGGGATAAATAGCGGGATATGGGGGGCACCTGGCTGAGATAGAGGGAACACCTGCTGGGATAAGGGGGCACCTGAGCGATTATTGTGCAAAATGCTAGTTAAGGAGGCAAAAAGGATATCATTGTGGTGGGAGGAAGATGCAGAGCAATTCATTGGGGTACTGTGGATGTTGATGGGCAGAAAGATACAATGGGATCTGTAATAAATCTAGTAATGGAGTCTATAGTCTGTAAGTATGCCACACTTGTGTTATCTTTACAAAGATTTCTGCCACTATTCTTATGATAAATCCTATGAGATCATTGCTTTAAATAATGAATTATGTTATTGATTAATGTCCATGTTATTTTACAATCTCTGGTTATTGTTTTGTTGCTTAGTGAAATAACTCATATACTTATAGTTGTCCTAATATTTTTTTTCTTTGTGGTTTACAGGGCAGTCCTGGAAATCTCTACCACTGGCTGAAAAGCGGCCATTTGTGGAGGAAGCGGAGAGACTGAGAGTACAGCACATGCAGGATCACCCTGAGTACAAGTACAGACCCAGAAGGAGGAAGCAGGAGAAGAGGATGAAGAGGGCAGGTGAATGTTATTACCCAGCCTCACAGTTGCCTCACTCTGCTGTACTGAACAGTGATGGCCTGGTGTGTCTGGACAATGTCAGCACAGATTATACTGATCATCACCAGCTGCCTCAGAACAGCCGCTACAAGGAGCAACACTCAATGGGACACTATTACAAAAACTACAATTTGCCAACATCACAGTTTGCCAACAAGATGCCCCAAGATGCTCATTTGTCTTACTCACCACCTACCCAAGTAGAAAACCATATGCTGCCTTACACCTACAATACTTCCTATCGCATCCCCCACCTGAATAATACTGAAAGCTCCATGTATGGGAGACCAATGCCACAGACTGAGCAAACTGCACAGGGGAATAGGGAGCAGGCATCCCCATCATTGTATTATGCCCAACACTATGGGTCTTCTAGCAGACCTCAGCAAGTGGCACCACCAGAGCACAAAGTCCTCCCAGATGATCCTCAGCAGATCATCAGAACAGATCACATCCAACAAGCCCATCTCATCAGTGATATTGATAAGGATGAGTTTGACCAATACCTACAGTTTGATGGGAAACGTGATACAGAACTGAACTCTCATTCAGATGGATATAATGATGCCAGTTCCACAAGTTTATTGCCATCTTTAATCACTGAATCAAGTAATATCTGTTACTACAATTATTGTAGTGTATGAAGCATTTAGAATTTCTGCATATAATATGAAGTAAGTTAAGATGGGACATTAATGCAATGTAGCTTCTTGTGCAATGCTGGGTATGGTATAGTTGATTTAACTAATTATTTTAATGCTTGTAAAATTAATTTGTACTTATCTTCTACTGCTGTTTTATAGTGGAATAAATAAACTTACGTTTTTGTACTTGTGTGTCTAAGCATTACTTTCCTGTGATCTATGAGAAATTATTACATCCTTACCTGGGTCTGTGGTAACAGCGTTGGAGACTATACATTGTTCAGCAGTGGTAGATGTTATGAATTAGATTTAGCAGTGTCTCTGTCATTTCCAGCAAAACTCTTAGCACTATCTAAGTACAATATGACACAAATAATCATTAAATAATCATTACAAAGCCTGCCAGGTACTTAGGGGCGTATCTAATATAGGTGCAGGGTGTGCAGTGCACACGGGCCCCTGGGTCCAGGGGGGCCAACACCACACACCCTGCACCCATATCTTCTAATACTTACCTCTCCGAGGTCCCGCGTCGGGTGTTTCAGCCCTGCCCAAAATGCCAGAAAATGGCCACCATGGCCATTTTCCCAGTGTTTTGCGCATGCACATTGAGAAATCCCAAAGAAAATGGCGGACGCGCCATTTTCCAGACAAGCTGCGCATGTGCTGTAGACTCTGGGCACAGACTAGTGCCCAGAGTCTACCGCTACTGAGGCCGCCGGTGGTCAGCCTTTGGTCTGCTGGCGGCCACCGGGGAGAGGGAAGGGGGCCCCAGACGGGGACATGAAACCCCTCCGCTCTTAATATGCCCCTGCAGGTACCAGTCTTTTCTATTTGCTACATGATGTAGGGCCATGGGTGTAACTAGGTATTTGAAGGTCCCATAGTAAAAGTTTGTCATTGGTATGACTGAAGAGCTTTGATCATGTGGAAGACTGAAGACTGCAGTGACACTGGATGTCAGCAGAAAATTATAACTTGCAATATTAAGATCTCATCCACAATGGTGGCCCTCTGATTTGCAGGACCCTAGAAGAAAAATTAAAACAAAGTCACATTTTGAAAAAAACGAATTGACTGTTTTTTGAGCTTGTAGCTCATTTCCATCTCCTCCCTTGCAACTAATTTCTCCTTTCCATATCCAATATGATCTCAACATATATAGAACTACCCTACAATGTACAGAACATTTTAGTTTCTAATCTCTATATACAATATGACCTCAACATACATATAAAACCTCTCCAACCCCCCATCCCCCACACACGACCACCATGTATACAAAAAACAAAAACACTGTTTTGCTGTCTCTATTTTTAATTACTCACTCTTTCAGTCTTTCAGTGTCTGTGCCAACGCAGACAGCACATGATGACTGGCGCTCTTCACTTGGCACATGTGCCTCTTGGCTTCTTCCCTGCGGCCTATGTGTCCAGTGTCTGCCTCCTGAGCCTGCACAGGCTTTCACTGATCACTGATTGGTCATTGCCATAGTGAGTAGCGATTAGTCTTGCAGCGGATCCAGTGATCTATACATGCAGTGCCTCCTCCTTCGTCCAGCTGTGACTGGAGTGCAGGACCCTAGGTGACTGCCTATGCCACCTCTGCCTCTGTCCTTCTCTGCCCATGCACATGGCAAGTGCATACTTGCCTACTTTTGAAAAGCATTTCAGGGAGATTGTAAAAGTAACACCTATGAGTGCGGCGGTAAAGTGGGCGTGTACTGCTACATCTGAGAGGCGTGTCATAAATTTGACTTACATCCAAATGTAAATGAGCCCCAAAGCAGTTAATAAGATCTACTTGTTGATGAAAACACACTAATACTTTTCAGAAAATGCATGTAGCCATAGGGATCATTGTGTCTTGTAAATAAGGCAGTGAAATGATACTAATGATCCATTGAATTATATATCTCTCTTTTCTTTTTTTTCTTTTTTAAATATAACAGCTTCATAATGGGGGTAAGGTGCAATCAGGGAGATTGCTGGACTTTTAAGGGAGTCTCCCTGACAATGAGGGAGAGTTGGCAAGTATGGGCAAGTGTAAATGCAGCAAAATAAGCCCTGTTGTTGAAAATATGGGAAAGTTTAAACATACTGTACAATTACCAAAATGACTTCTTGTATTGGATACACTTTATACTTTGTTTTAGTAGTCCTTTAAATAGGCTGACTTTAATTGTAATGAAGCAATATTATTACAAGTTTGAAAAGATAATTCAATATTATATCTATAATAGAGAATATTTGTTTAAGTGCACTCAACAGTATCTATCTCTCTCAGCTATGGCAGCCTTGCCAAGCTGCTGGCACAGAGCATGAGGTAGCCAGGTAGTGCCAAAGATGAAGTACCACTGTTTCTATTACTCAAACTTGCTTATTACCCAAAGCAAATAAACTCAACTATTACTCCAGAGGAGGGAACACATTGCTGGATTTTATCAGCTAAAGCTCACCAATACCATGTTTTATAGGCAATGATATAAGGTTAGACCAAGCCCAGCATCTTGTCTTGTGACGGCAAAAGGGTCCCTCCTCCTCTGCAGCGCCATTTTCCCAGTGATATTTGTGAAGATGGCACAATGGTACAAGAGAGTAGGCACAGTGCCAGTGCCATTTACCAGAGAATGGCACTGGGAAGATGGTGCTGAGGAGGAGAAGGGACCCATTTGCTGGCACAAGGTAAGTATGCTATGGGTGCAGGATTTGTGGTGGGGGCCCCCCTTGGACCCAGGGGCCCCTAAGCACCTCACACCCTCCACTCAATATAAATATGCCTATGGTGTAGACATATTATATTGAATGGAGGCCACTTGTCTATAAATTGAATAATCTACTGTATATTATAATTAGAGATGTGTGGGTTTGGTTTTACTCAATTCTTTTCACCACATTAGCGCAAGTTCAGATTAGTTCAGATTTATCTTATTGGCTATCCAGCTCTCATGTGTTTTGGATAGCGAATAAGATAAATCTGAACTAATCCGAACTTGCGCTAATGTGGTGAGAAGAACCAAGTAAAACCGAACCCGCACATCTCTAAATATAATCTGGTAAAGTCTGTTCAGAATTATATAGTGAAAGCTGGCTACTCTAATGACTCCCACTGCTGTGCAAAGGGATAGACCTTAGAAGAAAGGCCTCACCACTCTATGCTAGTAAGTGGCAGGGCCGTAACTAGGGTAGTGCGACCAGTGCCATGGCACAGGGCACCGCAGGGCAGTGGGCGCTGTTTGGGCTTGTCAATTTTCCTATATATTGTCTTTCTCACTTCTAGCTTCCGCTTTTTTTATCCCCAGCATCTCCTGGCCTCCCCTATCTCTTCCCTGGCCCTTCCCCATGAGGCCATGGCCCTTTTTCATGTGCACTATCTTATGTCCCTATTAAAAAAAGGGGGGAGGGGGCGGCGCCAATGCTCTCTCTGGCACAGGGCACCAAAAAGTCTAGTTACGGCTCTGGTAAGTGGTCAGTATATGCAGCAGAGGAATGAGATGACTCAGCATGTGCCAGGTCCCTCTACTAGTACTTTATAATTTTAGATTCACTATTGAAGTCTTGTAGCAAGAAAGTAAACCCCTGGAAGTATTTATTAAGGAGAGTAAAGCAAATACTTTTGGTACAGTAGTCAAAGCCAACCAGTCATGAAGAGCAAGCTGCTAATTGTACATTTTCCATAATTATATAGGATATTCTGTTGTGTTTTACTATTGGAAACACAGTAATAAAATATTACTGTGTATAACAGACATACAGACAGAGAAGCAAGAGGCCCTGCATGCAAATTTACAATCTACAGTGAAGAGTAATTATTTGGAAACACAGAGAAAACATAGCTGTAATCAAGTTTACTATATTCACTACACAGAATACGCCTGACATTTGTTGCAGTTTGCATATTTCAAGATTTTAATAGCAAATAAGTTGTACAGATTTGTAATACACCTTTTCCATCAAAATCCCGGGTCTGACCCGGGATTTGCAATACAGTTCCAAGCTGTGTCAGATCTGGGATTTACCCAGTTCCCACTGCGGCGCCGATCTGAGAATATCCCAGGTTGGCACCTTTCACACGACACACGGGTGCAGTGCCGATACTTGGAGATAATGTCTTCACCAAGCGCTGGAAATTCCCGCTCTCCCCTGGACGCCAGACCGGAGTATTTTATCACTAACTTGACTTAAAATGGAGTAGAGACATTGGCCCTGATTCAGACCCGCTCGCAGGTCTGAAGGGCGTTTTTTTTTTGTCCGGCCTGCTGGCCGCTCGCTAAGCTGTGGGTGACCATCGCGACCATCGGTCTAGCGACAAGACCCTTGTGGTAGGGTTTCGTCTGCCGCAAGCCCCAGTGAGCTTCCTGCTCTAATAGACCCGCCTTCAAAATGGGGCGAGCTGTCAATCAACATCGACAGCCGCCCCGTTTGTAGCGAGCCCCGGAGCGACTGAATATCTCACTCACTATGGGGCTCGTGTACGTGCAGTGTGCACGCCACACGTGCGCACTTCCCGGCCATCGACCCGCTTGCAAGCGCTATGCGCTTGCGAGCGGGTCTGAATCAGGCCCATTGTCTTCTGTTAGACTAGTACCTGATCATTGTGTTAATATGCCCACATACAAGTAGGGTATAGTTAATCTTGTGTTGCATTCATATGTTATAACTGATACACGGCTTTTCTATTGGTTATCTACCAGCTTCCTGAAAGTTTTCTGCACAGAGAATTCCATGAGTATCTCTACAGTCCCTTACACAATTAATTCCCAAGCAAATTGTCATTACCTATGTAGGCATCATGGAAGACATTTCTTCAAAACCTATGCAATATACAATGGAACATATGAGCTATATTTCCATTAAAAATAAAAAAGTCCCAGCCAAGCTTTCTTATCCAATCATTTAAAAAAAAATACATTCATTATTTTTTTATTTTTTACTTCTTATTACATTATTTTACCTACACTGAAGCTATTTTAGATTGTGTGATAATATCAAAAAGGCTTAGAACCACTGCTGGAAGTACTTCATGGCAAATTTTTAATTATGCTATAAAAGCCTTCAAACCCACACGTGCACAGCTTTGGAGTTACCATGCTAAGGTTGTTGAAGTTTGAGTGGGTACTGCACAGACTCCATGTTACTCCTCCCTGGTGGCTTCATGGCATCGCTATGGGGGTGCGGGAGTGACATCAAAATGCCGGCTTCTCAGTGACAGGAGCCGGGTGCTACAGTGTAACATTCTTCTGTAGCACTCAGGTACTAGTCTCCGGGGGAAGCCCAGCATCTCCGGGGATGTTGGGCATGCCCCCATAGTAATACAATCGGGATTTCGTGCGAGGTCACACCTCTTTATGTTAGGCCATGCCCTCTATTCAGATGCGCGGCTCTGTCGGGTGGGGGGATGGGGAGTGCGCGTCTGTTGATACCTGATGCACACTCCATATCCCCCCACGTGGCAGAACTAAGTACTGAGCATGTGCAGCACCATCTTATCACTATGTTAGATTGAAACAGTGACAGTTGTCTTTCACTTAGCTCCTGAGAAACCTGTGAATAACTGCCACCAAAATGCTACTACCTGCTGGTGAGCTGTATGACACCCTCTCCGCTCAAGCTCTGCTCTATCTGCTAGCGTGTATAACAGTCACAAGCTCATTCATCAATGAGTTTATCACTCAAAACTAGTGATAGATGTCACTTTTTATGATAAATGACAGTTGGGAGCTGATTGGCTGGAGCACCATTTATCATAAAAAGTTAAATCTATCACTAGTTTTGAGTGATAAACTCATTGATAAATGAGGCTCATGGTGTACCTGCTTTACCTTCATTAAAATCACTCCAGTGGTTAAGTAACTGGGTTCTTTGTAGTCTCAGGACATCCGCTGGTGTGTACAGAACTCTGCTATATTATCAAGCCTGTACACACGTATTTCCAACAGGTTATGTGCCCACGCACACAATTTTCAAATACATAAGCCCCAAGCTACTAGAATACCCAGAGCAGCACACATATGCCATCTTAGGCACATGTACAGCATTGAATGCCACATAATGCAGAGTGTAGTGTGACAGCAGAGAAACAGATTAAAGCACAGATGATACACAATTATGTCTGTAAGAAGCATAGATACAGTAGCTACACCCATAATGGGGTTTATCAAGCTAAAACAAAATGGAAGTTTGCTATGAAAATGCAATTATAGTGATAAAGATTGTGGGAAGTCACAGTAGATGCAGTTGAAGGCCCAAACCCAGACAATGTAGAGAAAGGCTTAAGTGTACAGCAACATGTGTACTCTACCATACATGGGATGATGTTAGCAAATGACATGTGGACAGCACTGCAGGCAGCGTACCAAGATGGAGGTCTCATGAGAAGAATTATTTTAAGACGTGTATTATAGAGTGGCAAGTTATGTGAATGTAGCAGTATGAGTGATTACATTGACAGAGTAATGCAAATAAAAAATGAAAAGTAGGAGTATAGCAACGGCACCCACACTTTGTACAGTAATCATATATATAGCCAAGTAAAAATATATATACACAACAATAGTCAATGACATTAAACAGGGAATAATATCTCCAACACAGTGCTAAGTTGACATAAACATTTATTAATAAAACATGAATTTACCTCTATATAAAGGAAAGTGCAGATAAACATACGACAATCACAATGCAGTTTACCCTAAAAGTATAGTGACAAAATAGCAAAAAAGTGGTGGGAAACAAACATACCAAGGGCGGAATTCAATTAGTTTCATACCCGCAATAAAGTTTTGCCTTCCGGAATTTTCACCTACATCGCGTATTTTAGCCGCAGAAACGTATCGTGCGCGCCCCCAATATTCGCCGTATTCAATTACAAAGTACACGAAAACAGAGACAGGCGATGTCAAAAGACACAAAAAGTAGTGTCTGAATCGGGGAAATCAGCCTGTACCCCCCAAAAAGATGCAGAAACATTGGGGATCAATGTAAAAGTGCCCAATTAGCCCTAATAAAACTATTTGGGGTGCATAAGTTCACACAATTACCACTAATTTGCGTATTTGCACAAGCGGTGAAGAATGGCATAAAGCAGTTTTTTTGATTGAATGTAAGTTGTCCTGTCAAATTTGGGTTACCTGAAAATGGGTGCAAGCATGTTTAAAAGTCACTAAAGTGAACTTTTAAATAAAGCGAGATTGCACCCCCAAAAATGTACCTGCAATTCCCAAAACACTTAACCCCTTCTTAGTGCACCCCCAGAAACTTATTTCGCTAGTTTGCAAACTTGTCCCTCCACTTTGCACTTTTTCGCCCCCAATTTTAAAGCACTTTTTTGGGGTGTTCCTCAGTTTATTTAGGAATTTTTTCATGCAGTTGTCCATTGGGGGGCTGTCCTAAGGATTCTGAGTGGTTTCCCCACCTTTGCACCACCAAACAAAAATGTTGCACTTCTTTTCTCCACCTATTCAGAGGCAAATCTATTTAGCCTATTACGTCGCTTTTTTAAGTATGCGAAAAGCAGCTGGAGTTGAATACGGCGATACTTTTCCGACAGGCGAAAAGTCGCAGTCGGCGATACTTTTTCGCGGATCTCGGCTTTTCACTTCTAATTGAATATGGGCCCAAGTAGGTATGCACTGGGACCCCTTGACCACCAGACCTTGAGGATCTCCATAAATCTAATCAAGGGGATGGGTGAAATGGGTCCCTCTCCAGTATGAGTTTCCTCCCTGCTGTGTACCACCGCCAATGCATTTCGACTTGTTAGTGGGTCTTTTTCAAGGAATTGTGGTCAGTGGTGAAGTGGATCTAATATACCCATGAGGGGAGTGGGTTCCTGTTGCTGATCCTCAAACAGGAAGTGGGTTGAATGTACTGAAGCACTGATAGTTAATGCTAAATAAATAAGTGGGATTAAATGAATGAAACCCTAACTTAATACCTTTAAGTTTAAACATAAATATAGTGGCTAAAATTCATAAAATTGAAATAATCACCGACCCGGAAGTACCCGTCACTTCTGATTTCGGCTGACAGTTTAACATACTAGTACTGACAGAGTTATGTCTGTTTCTCAGCAATTATTATCTGTTGGAGTGACATTAGATGATGAAGAAATTGCTTCAGCAATGCTACAAAAAGTAACTCTTGAGTTTGACTTCCTAGTTGTGTCGTTGGAGGTGAACACAGAAAAGTTGACCATAGACAACTTTTTTTGACCATAGATACAGAGCAAAGTTATTACAGTTCCCAGAACATATGCCATGTGAATCAAGTACTGAGAGCACTGCATTACACACAAATAAATAAAACTAATAAAATTAAAATGGCAATAGAAAGTACTAAATTCGTCTCGTTTAGAATTTATTTCTATTGCCTTTTCAACATCAACAATTTTTTATGCAGTAGCTACACAAATTATATATATATAAGTCAGGAAGCCGACAGTCGAAATGCCGAAATGATAGGTGTGTAAATACTGGGAATTAGTATGAAATACCGTCGCCGCATGGCCGGCGGTTCGATTCCCGTCAGCGGCAGCCCGACAGAAGCAGAGTGCGACGCAGCGGAAGCCCGACAGCGCTGGAAATCCCGATCGTGGATAGGTAAGTATCCACTAACCTAACCTAACCCCCTTAACCCTAACCCTCCTTAGGGGTGCCTAACCCTAACTTCCCCTCCAAGTGCCTAACCCTAATCCCCCCTCTAAGTGCCTAACCCAAACCACCCCCTTCCCCGCTACCTAAACCTAAGTCCCCCGGGGGGGTGCCTAACCCTGACCCGCTCTACCCCTAGCCTAACCCTAACCCTCCCTGGGGGGTGCCTAATCCTAAGTCCCCCCCGGGAGCCCTAAACCTAACCCTCCCCCCGCGGCTGTCCGCTCGCGGTGCCCGGCATCACTACGATCGTGATGCCGGGCGCCGGTCTCCCGGCGTCGGGGAAATGCGGGCGTCTACATTTAGATGCCCGGCATTTCACCCTTGCTGGGATAAGACAGTCGGGAAGCCGGCTGCCGATATTTAGGCAGTCGGCTTCCCGATTGCCTCCCAAATACTGACGCCTATCATTTGCCCCACGCCGAATTCCTGACGCCCGGCATACCGAATGTAGGTAAGCTGGGCGTCGGGAGCTCATAGCTGCGAGGGGGGAGGGTTAGGTTTAGGTACTCCGGGGGGGGACTTAGGCTTAGGCACCCCCACGGGAGGGTCAGGACTGGGCTAGGGGAAGAGCGGGAGTTAGGGTCAGGCACCACCGGGGGGAGGTTAGGGTTAGGCATCCCCCCGAAGGGTTGCAATTAGGGTGTGGGGAGGGGGGGTAAGGTTTAGGCACCCCTGGGGGGAGGTTAGGGTTAGGCATTAGGGGGGAGGTTAGGGTTAGGCACCCGTAAGGGAGGGTTAGGGTTAGGTGGGGGGGAGAGGGGAGGGTTAGAGTAGTTACTCACCTCAGTCGGGATCTTCATCTGCCGGCCTTCCGGCGTCGGGATTTCATCCGCCAGGCTGAGGTCCGGCGGATTCCTCAAGGTTGGTAATGCACTATTGTTTTGAACAATACATCAAGGCTGAATGAACATGAATAATACCACGCTGAATTTTATACAAATACAAATGAAATTTATTGCTGCAATTACCAGTCATACCTCAGGACCTAACGAGTGGCCACATGCTGGGTGTAGTGCACTCCCTAACACATGCTTCTACTAATTCCCCAAAATGCATTTACATAACCAATGCTATCATAGTTACAGAAAAATTAAATAATCACAAGATAATAACACAAGCAACTAGAGTAGGATTAACAACGGGGGAGAAGGAGCTGCAGCTCCAAGCCTCCCCATGTAAATAGGTCCACAGGATCCAAGATCTGCTAGAAACAGGAAAATAGATATTCCTGTCCAAGGCTGTCCAAGGTCCTGCACATTCATTCCCCATCAGGCCGACATCAAACACCTCTCTGCCTGCCTCGGGGGGTCGAGTTCCGGGAATGCTATAAAAGAAGGATGAAGTGATCTCTCAGCCTCAGCCACTGATCCAAGGAGTCTGAAATCATTTGAACTGATTGTTATTCAGACTCCTCAGATAACAGGGGAGCACACAGTATGGAATGTAGGGGAACAGGGGAGCACACAGTATGGGATGTAAGGGAAAAGGGGAGCACACAGTATGGGATGTAGGGGAACAGGGGAGCACATAATATAGGATGTTGGGTAATGGGAGCATACAGTATGGAATGTAGTGGAACAGGGGAGCACACAGTATGGGATGTAGGGGAACAGGGGAGCACACAGTATAGGATGTAGGGGAACAGGGGAGCACACAGTAAGGGATGTAGGGTAACAGGGAAGCACACAGTATAGGATGTAGAGGAAAAGGGGAGCACACAGTATAGATTGTAGGGGGACAGGGGAGCACACAGTATGAAATGTAGGGGAACAGGGGAGCACACAGTATAGGATGTAGGGGAAAAGAGGAGCATACAGTATGGAATGTAGGGTAACAGGGGAGCACACAGTATGGGATGTAGGGTAAAAGGGGAGCACACAGTATGCAATGTATGGTAACAGGGGAGCACACAGTATGGGATGTAGGGGAACAGGGGAGCACACAGTATGGATGTAGGGTAACAGGGGAGCACACAGTGTGTGATGTAGGGCAACAGGGGAGCACACAGTATGGGGTGTAGGGGAACAGGGGAGCACACAGTATGGGATGTAGGGGAACAGGGGAGCACACAGTATAGGATGTAGGGGAAAAGGGGAGCACACAGTATGTGATGTAGGGGAAAAGGGGAGCAAACAGTATGGGATGTAGGGGAAAAAGGGAGCACACAGAATGGGACGTAGGGGAACAGGGGAGCACACAGGAAGGGATGTAGGGGAAAAGGGGAGCACACAGTATGGGATGTAGGGGAACAGGGGAGCACACAGAATAGGATGTAGGGGAACAGGGGAGCACACAGTATGGTATGTAGGGGAACAGGGGAACACACAGGAAGGGATGTAGGGGAAAAGGGGAGCGCACAGTATGTGGTGTAGGAGAACAGGGAAGCACACAGTATGGGATGTAGGGGAACAAGGGAGCACACAATATGGGATGGAGGTGAACAGGGGAGCACACAGTATGAGATGTAGGGTAACAGGGGAGCACACAGTATGGGATGTAGGGGAACAGGGGAGTACACAGTATGGAATGTTGGGGAAAAGGGGAGCACACAGTATAGGATGTAGGGGAAAAAGGGAGCACACAGTATGGGATGTAGGGGAACAGGGGAGCACACAGGAAGGGATGTAGGGGAAAAGGGGAGCACACAGTATGGGATGTAGGGGAACAGGGGAACACACAGAATCAGATGTAGGGGAACAGGGGAGCACACAGTATGGGATGTAGGGGAACAGGGGAGCACACAGGAAGGGAAGTAGGGGAAAAGGGGAGCACACAGTATGTGGTGTAGGAGAACAGGGAAGCACACAGTATGGGATGTAGGGGAACAGGGGAGCACACAGTATGAGATGTAGGGGAACAGGGGAGCACACAGTATAGGATGTAGGGTAACAGGGGAGCACACAGTATGGGATGTAGGGTAACAAGGGAGCACACAGTATGGGGTGTAGGGTAACAGGGGAGCACACAGTATGGGATGTAGGGTAACAGGGGAGCACACAGTATGGGGTGTAGGGTAACAGGGGAGCACACAGTATAGGATGTAGGGGAAAAGGGGAGCATACGATATGGAAACAGGGGAACAGGGGAGCACACAGTATAGGATGTAGGGGAACAGGGGAGTACACAGTAAGGGATGCAGGGGAAAAGGGGAGCACACAGTATGGGATTTAGGGGAAAAGGGGAGCACACAATATGGGGTGTAGGAAAACAGGGTAGCACACAGTATGGGATGTAGGAGAACAGGGGAGCACACAGTATGGGATTTAGGGGAAAAGGGGAGCACACAGTATGGGATGTAGGGTAACTGGGGAGCACACAGTATGGGATGTACGGTAACAGGGGAGCACACAGTATGGAATGTAAGGGAACAGGGAAGCACACAGTATAGGATATAGGGGAACAGGGGAACACACAGTATAGGATGTAGGGGAACAGGGGAGCACACAGTATGGGATGTAGGGGAACAGGGGAGCACACAATATGGGATGTAGGGGAACAAGGGAGCACACAGTATGGGATTTAGGGGAAAAGGGGAGCACACAGTATGGGATGTAGGGGAACAGTGGAGCACACAGTATGGGATGTAGGAGAACAGGGGAGCACACAGTATGGGATGTAGGGGAACAGGGGAGCACACAGTATGGGATGTAGGGGAACAGTGGAGCACACAGTATGGGATGTAGGGGAACAGGGGAGCACACAGTATGGGATGTAGGGGAACAGGGGAGCACACAGTATGGGATGTAGGGGAAAAGGGGAGCTCACAATATGGGGTGTAGGAAAACAGGGTAGCACACAGTATGGGATGTATGAGAACAGGGGAGCACACAGTATGGGATGTAGGGGAACAGGGGAGCATACAGTATGGGATGTAGGGCAACAGGGGAGCACACAGTATGGGATGTAGGGTAACAGGGGAGCACACAGTATAGGATGTAGGGCAACAGGGGAGCACACAGTATGGGATGTAGGTTAACAGGGGAGCACACAATGTAGGATGTAGGGTAACAGTGGAGCACACAGTATGGGATGTAGGGTAAAAGGGGAGCACACAGTATGCAATGTATGGTAACAGGGGAGCACACAGTATGGGATGTAGGGGAACAGGGGAGCACACAGTATGGATGTAGGGTAACAGGGGAGCACACAGTGTGTGATATAGGGGAACAGGGGAGCACACAGTATGGGGTGTAGGGGAACAGGGGAGCAAACAGTATGGGATGTAGGTGAACAGGGGAGCACACAGTATAGGATGTAGGGGAAAAGGGGAGCACACAGTATGTGATGTAGGGGAAAAGGGGAGCAAACAGTATGGGATGTAGGGGAAAAAGGGAGCACACAGAATGGGACGTAGGGGAACAGGGGAGCACACAGGAAGGGATGTAGGGGAAAAGGGGAGCACACCGTATGGGATGTAGGGGAACAGGGGAGCACACAGTATGGAATGTAGGGGAAAAGGAAAGCACACAGTATGGGATGTAGGGGAACAGGGGAGCACACAGTATGGGATGTAGGGTAACAGGGGAGCACACAGTTTGGAATGTAGGGTAACAGGGGAGCACACAGTATAGGATATAGGGTAACAGGGGAGCAGACAGTATGGGATGTAGGGGAACAGGGGAGCACACAGTATGTGATGTCGGGGAGCAGAGGAGCACACAGTATGGGATGTAGGGGATCAGGGGAGCACATAGTATGGAATGTAGGGTAACAGGGGAGCACTCAATATGGAATGTAGGGTAAAAGGGGAGCACACAGTATGGGATGTAGGGCAACAGAGGAGCACACAGTATGGGATGTAGGGGAAAAGGGGAACACACAGTATGGGATGTAGGGTAACGGAAGCACACAGTATAGGATGTAGGGTAACAGGGGAGCACACAGTATGGAATGTAGGGGAAAAGGGGAGCACACAGTATGGGATGTAGGGGAACAGAGGAGCACACAGTATAGGATGTAGAGGAAAAGGGAGCACACAATATGGAAAGCAGGGGAACAGGGAAGCACACTGTGTGGGATGCAGCGCTGTTTCTTTGAGTGGATCCTATATCTAGGGAAGAAGGGGTGATGGGCACCAGCTAAAATTTTACCTAGGGCACCAATTTGTATAGGGATGGCCCTGAGTTGAAAGTTTCACAAGCCCCCCCCCTACACTGCCTAGCACTGATCACATTCCTCCCATCACTAGTCACACCTCCTGCAGCAGCACACAATAGGCCCTTCATAAATTTCAGCTCAAGGCCCATGTGGACCATAATCTGGTACTGCAAGCAGCTACCTTACCAACAGCATACCTTCAATGAGAGCCTGACTACGGGAGATTAAATGATGATTAACTAGTAACATGGACCTTCCTAGCAATGCCTAATAAATGGGGCTTATACAATACTATTATATAGGGTCTAATGCTTAACATGGGGACAATACACAATACCTATAAGGCATAATGCCCTCTGTGGCTTGGCCTAGTGCTGCCTAACCAATGCGGCTAAAACTCCAATACCTATTGCACCTAATGCACTCTGTGGCTCGGCCTAGTGCCTACTAAACACTGGGGCTCATATAACAATACTTACAGAGTACACCATCTGCAGCCTCAGACCTATTACCCACCTACCATGATAGTGAGCCTAATGTCCCTTCTGCGCCCAGGCCTATTGCTCATCTATGGGCGGTATTCAATTAGTTTCGCACCCGTGATAAAGTTTCGCCTGCCGGACTTTTCACCTATAGTAAGTCGTGTATTTTAGCCGTGGAAACTTATCATCCGCTTCCACGCTATTTTCTGTATTATATTCCAAAAGACGCAAAAACAGCGACACGCAAAGTCAGAACAAGCGAGAAGTGGTGTCAGAATCGGGGAAATCAGCCTGAACCCTGAAAAAGATGCAGAAACATTGGGGATCAATTTAGTAGTGCCCGATTAGCTGTAATAAAACTGTTTGGGGTACTTAAGTTCGCACAATTGCCACTACTTAGTGTATTAGCACAAGTGGTGAAGAATGGCATAAAGCCGTATTTTTTGGTGAAAGTAAGTAGTCCTGTCAAATTTGGGGTACCTGAAAATGGGTGCAAGCATCTTTTAATGTCTCTAAAGTGAACTTTTAAATAAAGTGAAATTCCAGCCCCAAAAATGCACCTGCAATCCCCAAAACACTTGACCCCTTCTTAGTGCACCCCAGAACCTTATTTTGCTAGTTTGCGAACATGTCCCCCCAGTTTGCCCTTTTTTGCCCCCAAATTAAATGTATTTCTTTGGGGTGTTCTTTATTTTTTTTAGGATTTTTTTTTACGCAGTTGTCCATTGGGAGGCTTTCCCAAGGGTTTCTCCACCTTTGCACCCCAAAACAAAAATGTTGCACTTCTTTTCTACACCTATTCAGAGGCAAATCTTTTTCACCTATTACATTGCATTGAGGTTCCGCGTACGCGAAAAACGGGTGTAAATTAATACGGCAATAATTTTCCGACAGGTGAAAAGTCGCAATCGGCGATACTTTTTCATGGATCTCGGCTTTCCGCAGCTAATTGAATACAGGCTTATGGTTCAAAAGGCCTAATGCCTGAGCATACTCACAGGGCGCTGGTCCCTGATCCCTGGTGGTCTAGTGAAAAAGTAAACAATGGATTTACCAGTCCTGAAGTCTTTAGCTCAGGGGTTTCCAACCACGGTCCTCAAGGCACACTAACAGTTCAGGTTTTAGGGATAGCCATACTTGAGCACAGGTGACATAATTAGTACCTCAGTTATTTTGATTTGACCATCTGTGCACAATCATGGATATCACTAAAACCAGGACTATTAGTGTGCCTTGAGGACCGAGGTTGGGAATCACTGCTTTAACTGAACTAATCCTGGTTTAGCCAGAAGGGCCTTCTCATGTTTCACCTGAGGGCTAACACCCTCAGGACTTCTTAGATCCCTTACCTGGGATGCAGCACCCTCCACAACCTCAGGGTTTCTGCAGTCTTCACCTGAGGAGCATAGCAGGTCTTAGCTCTTTTGCAAGGCATTCTGCTGCCATAGGGCTTTCGGTGTCTTCACCGAAACCACTGTGAGCAGCATTGACTCTTTTGTCTTCATCTGGTGGGCGGAGGACTGTTTAAGCGCTTTTACAATGGCCACCACCCTCAGGACGTCTTCTTACTTCCATCTTCCATCTTCAGGAGCTCTTCTCTGCTTCTTCCCAGCCAAGGAACTGACTCCCGCCACCTCACGCTGGCTACTATAAGCCAGCACCAGGGTATGGAGTGATGATGCGGCAAGCCACAATTGGCATGCCGTGGCCATCATGGGTTTGCACCGCAGCAAGCTGCGATTGGCTCGATCGCGGCCCCATTTTTATAACTGACCTGCTGTGATTGGCAGGACCTTAATCCTTGTAAAATCAGGCCCGCCACCACTGTGCACGTTAGGTGGCATTGAATATCCACTGCTACCTCTATGGCCACTGCCAAATTCTACCGCTATGGCAGACATGTACTGGATTCTTAAATGACCAGGGAAGGGGGGAATAGGGGGATATAGTTTGAGCACAGGATATAATATATTGGATATAATTAGTCAAAAGAATAATGAAAATCCACAATTATAAATATCAAACCCTAGTATAGGTGTCAAGCAAAAATATTGTAAAGTGTGGAGGTGCTCCCCATGAGAGTATAGATAAACGTAGTATGGGGAAGAAGAAGAAAACTCTCTTGTTGGGGCACTCGAATGTAAAGGTTATAATAAGAATAATATATAAAAAATAACTTTTATTAGATATATTTTAAAATACCAAAAACAAGTCTGAGCCTGTTACTTATTGGCATTACTGTTGGAATAACAGCTATAAATTATCACAAGCAGAACACGAACATACATAGAACATAAGACAACATATAATACAATACTTATCACAATTGTGTGAAGCTAAGTGAAATATTACAAATAGGTCTATAATTCTCTGGTCTCATACAATATTGAGACTTATATAAAACATATACTAGTTCAATGACCTCATAATGTCGTCATAGCACAATGGCTAATCAGAATTACGGCAGAAGCATACAAGCAAATCTTCTAGAAAAGAATGTGATAATAACCATACAATATTCAATATAGGTTACGTGAGATATCACAGCACAATAACACTGAACAGTAATCAGAGAAATACAATGATAAGGGGTTCAGATGAAATAATAGCTGACCCTGCAAATATCAAAATGAATATAAGTAAATCACAGGTTGTAATGAGAGGCAGATCACACGTAGGTCGCCTGTGATGCCACCCAGGTACTTGTAGACAGTAAGGTTATAGGAAAAAGTAAAGCTACTCCTTTATGTGGAGTTTACAAAATAGCAGCTGCTGCATGCCATTGTATAGCCATTGAATGGCATGTGAGCGTACTATAAAGGTACTCCCAGGGTAGGGAATAAGTACAATGAGTATCTGCTGTTGGACTGCGTTAAAAAGAAGGTCCTGGTGTAAACATTGCAGGAACCTCTAATAGGTGCACCCCAATGAGAGTACTCATAGAGACAATAGTTATCGTAATGAAATAACACAGCATAGGTTTGCGATCTGTGCTGCTGCCAGTCATATACCAAAGGTAGTGGTGAGTGGTGGGAAACCCAGATCGCATATGCAGTGATAGGAAGAAAGAGTATGAGTGTAGCTGCACTATGGCTAGTACAGGACAAGTGGAGCTCTGTTGCCCTAAAGGTATTGCAGGGTCACAAACTTGTCTCTGTTAAATAAAGCCACTCAGTGCGCTAAAGAAAGTGTAGTATGAAAAGTACCTGAGCGCTCACCTCCAGGGAGCCGGTGTGTAGTATAGAAAATCTGCCACTAGAAGAGCCTGTCAGTATGCTGCCATGACGAATCCCGCCTGTACACAGCCGGATTCGCGGGTCTGAGACGCGCGTTTCACTGTCGCTTCCTCAGTCAGATGTTACAAGTCACTATAAGGATGCTATCTATACGAATGAAGTTATACTAATTTCGGGGTGCAAAGATACCTTTTAGGGAACGTTTATACCTGATCCCAGGTGAGTCTATTCCCAGAAGGGAACAAGTTCTGAATAGCACCAATAAACTTGTGACCAGATTAGTGGAATTCATAAAGATACCTTTATGTGAACGTATCTCACCTGTTTTAGGTGAGTGGTTCCTGTTTGTATGATTGATCATCTGAAAAACCATCTATATCTGGAGTATAACTACATGTTATCTTTTCTCCCCATTTGAGATCATTGAGTCATCCGGGAGAGAATAGGATGAGTTGTATATGGGGACAGCGCTCATTGGACCACTCACATTGTGTTTTTTTCTGTATATTTGAAGGAGTGGGGCTCCTGAGTGTGGACTGAGCTGCGGTCCTTGGGGCGCAGGTTGTTTTTAGATTTTGTTTTTTATCAGTCCCTGGATCTGGGCATGAAAATCCCTGCTCTTAACGCATTCTGTAGTATAGGGTAGTATGGGGTATTAATGTCTGGTGACCACCAGAAAATTAATAATAGGGGTACATTGTATGAAAGAGGGAGCGCCCTCTTTAGTGCCAGGATTGGGGGGGATCATGCACATTAAATGTCTCACCTTATATAACGATTCTGTTACTAGATCTATAGCGCAGGTCAATATTGTCTAATATTCAGGGTATACCCCATCTCTGAACTTCATAATATTTCAGCAGTGTAGGGATTATTCTCTGGTGATCAGTAGGTTCTAGGAAGGAGGAGATACAGCACTTTAATTTTAATATTTCCTGGTTTTTGAACATTTCTGTAGTGGATTAACTAGAGGGGTTGGGATTAATGATGTCATTGTCTCTTCACTCAAGCACAATGATGTTATCAGGCCCTGTCCCTGTTGGGTCAGAGTGACAGCATCATAAAGGGAGGACCTTTAGATAAGTTTCCCTCCCCTATTTGAAATCCTGCATTGTTGAAGATAAGTCCCACTCATCCTTAGCAGTGAAAGAGTTAAAATAATGATTAAGATTGACCTTGGCTCCTAATGCTGGGTACACACGGTCATATATATTGGCTGATCAATCTATCGGCCAATATATCTGGTGCCCATCAGTCGGTGTGTACCAGCGATATGTCTGTGAACGACATCGTTCACAGACATATTGCATCAGCTGTGCTGCACAGCTGATGGCAGATATATCTGCAGATATATCTATCCATCGGCAAGTGTGTATGGGCGATCAGCTGATTGCCCATACACATGCAGCGGCAGCCGCGAAGAGGGGGACGGACCCGACCCATGGCGAGCAGGACCAGTGGCTGCCTGGAAGATGATGGTCATTCAGTGTATATGAACGACCATCATCTACAGATATATCTGCAGTTCACTCGATGTGCAGATATATCTTTGCAGTGTGTACCCACCTTAAGGGAATATCTACAAACACAATAAGCCCAGAAAAAGCTTGATTAAAAGTATCTGAGCCACCGGAACCCTTCACTCTTGAAAACAAGAACTACAGATAGGTCCGCATATATTTAGACACTGCCACCATTTTTTTTTATTTTGGCCCTGTACGCCACCACAATGGATTTGAATTGAAACAATAGAGATCCAATTGAAGTACAGACTTTCAGCTTTAATTAAAGAAAAATATGTATGAAACATTTGGGAATTGCAACCATTTTTATACAGAGTCCCCTATTTTCAGGGGCTCAAATGCAATTGAACAAATTAACATAATCATAAATATATATATATTTTTTATACTTTTAGGAGAATCCTTTGCAGGCATATCACCAAATACTGGGTTTGCTCTTTTGTTATGCTTTGTCAGGCCTTTACTGCAACTCTCTGCAGTTGTTGTTTGTTTGTTGGTCTTTCTGCCTTTAGTTTTGTTTTCAGTAAGTGAAATGCATGCCCAATCAAGTTGAGATTAGGTGCTTGACTTGGCCATTACAAAATATTCCACTTCTTCTATGTCCACCTGTACTGTGAAGCTCTGTCCAGCTTTGCTGAACTTGGCTGAAGCAGAGCAGACAGTATATACACTTCAGAATTCATCTGTCTTCTATCACATCATCAATAAACACTAATGACCCAGTGACATTGGAAGTCCTGCATGCCGATGCCATCACACTGCCTCCACCGTGTTTTAAAGATGATATGGTATACTTCAGATCATAAGCCTTTCCAAGTCTTATCCATATGTATTTCTTTCCATCTACTGGTACAGGTTGATCTAAGTTTCATCTATCCAAAAAATGCTGTTCCAGATCTGGCTGGCTTTTTAGATTTTTTTTTTTGGCAAAGTTTAATCTGAGCTTTCCATTATTGAGGCTTTTGAATGGTTTGCACTGTATGGTTTGTATTTGCTCTTGTGAAGTCTCCTCTTCATGGTAGACTTGTGTAATGATTTGCCTTCTTCCTGGAGAGTGTTCTTTACTTGGCTGGGTGTTGTGAAGGGATATTTCTTTACCATGGAAAGAATCCTGCAATCATCCACCACTGTTGCCTTCCATGGCCATCAAGGCCATTTTATGTTGCCGAGCTCACCAGTGCGTTCTTTTTTCTCAGAATGTACTAAACTGTTGGTTTGGCCACTCCTAAGGTACCCGCTATCTCTCCAATGGATTTGTTTTTGTATTTGCAGCCTAAGGATGGTCTATGTCACTTGCATTGAGAGCTCCCTTGACTGCATGTTGTGGGTTCATAGCGACTTCCAAATGCAAATGCCACACTTGGAATTAACTCCAGACCTTTTACCTGATCAATTACTTTTGGTCCATTGAAAAGAGGAAGCTACATATTAAACAGCTGTAATTCCTAAACCCTTTCTCCAATTTAGATGTGAATACCCTCAAAATAAAGCTGCTGGTCTGCACTTTTAAACTATTTTCATTATATAACTGTAACTTGAATATGTTTTGGCAAACAGCTAAAATTACTAAAAACTATTTCAGTTCTAAATAAATATGGACTGTACTGTAAGAGCTGCTGATTTGGCAACATATATAGGGCCTCATTTATCAACAAGTTTTATCACTCCCAATGAGTGATAAAACTTGTTGCGTATGAAAAATGTTGCTCCAGCCAATCAGCTCCCAACTGTCATTTTTCGGACAGATATCAGTTGGGAGATGATTGGCTGGAGCACCATTTATCATATGTTGAGAGTGATAAACTTGTTGATAAATGAAGCCCATACTTTGTTGTACAGTATTTGTTGTGAACATAATGAAGGATCATTTATCTTACAGCTGATTGGTAATCCATTGCTGATTGCACCAGCATGCATTGCCAGATGTGATGAGAAGTTCATGTACTGCAATCTGACTATGACATCCTGCTCTGTAGATGTTTTTTCAGACCATTTTTGGGGAAACTGCTTGTGAGACAAATTGGAATTGCAATTAATTGATGTGGCTGTTTTGCCTTGCACATGAGACTACTGCACTGACATCACAATCCTTGAGTTTGTGCTTTCACTCACTATTGTCCTTGCTGACAGGGCTTGTCTCATGTAACTCCATGCTGACTGTTGGTGTTGTACATTAGCAAGTTTAGCTATTTTGGGCACTGATGCTCCTGTTAAATTTGCCCTAACAATAACTTCTCTTTGAAAGTCACTGAGGTATCCTCTTGCTGCACAGCTAGCCATAATTATAGGCAACAAAGGCATTCCAGCATCTTTATACACAACCCATTCTGGGATGTCATTTGCTTATTGCTTTTTAAATAAGAGACAGTGGGAGCACATTCATATCAAACAAGGAACAATTTGCGAAGTAGGACATTACATTACACCGAGGAGTGTAAGTAGTACTGAGGGCAAAGCTATTTAGAAGACTGACTGAATACCATTCCAATTCAGCTGGCAGAAGCAGAATATTAAATTGCTATTGTTGCTGCTAGTGTTCATTCTAGAAAAAAGTTTTAAGGGATCTCGCTGTGCGCAATGAACTAAAGGTTTGCCGCACAGAAACTCAACAATACAATCAGTTATACACTTATTAACTGAATCAAATGGACACAATGCTATATGGTTGATGAGTAACTCCAAGCTCTCCCTTTAGAATGATGTACACGAAATGGGTGCAGACTAGGGGTGTGCACCGGCCACTTTTCGTGTTTTGTGTTTTGGTTTTGGATCTGGATCTTTCTTCGTGTTTTGGATCTGGATTGGTTTTGCCAAAACCACCCTTCCGTGTTTTGGGTTCTGGGTTTTGTGTTTTGGATCTGTATTTTTTTGAAAAAAAGCATAAAAACAGCTAAAATCACAGAATTTGTAGGTTTTTCTGCTCCTATGCTATTATTAACCTCAATAACCTTAATTTCCACTCATTTCCAGTCTATTCTGAACACCTCACACCTCACAATAGTGTTTTTATGTCCAAAAGGTTGCACCGAGGTAGCTGGATGACTATGCTAAGCGACACGAGTGGGCGGCACAAACACGTGACCCATCTAGGAGTGACACTGCAGTGGCAGGCAGGATGGCAGTTAGAAAAACTAGGCCCCAAACTGTACATAATGCAAAGAAAAAAAGAGGTGCAAGATGGAATTGTCCTTGGGCCCTCCCACCCACCCTTATGTTGTATAAACAGGACATGCACACTTTAACAAATCAATCATTTCAGCGCCAGGGTCTGCCACACAACTGTGGCTGAAATGATTGGTTCGTTTGGGCCCCCACAAAACAAGCTGGCAATTAATGTGTCCCTGCACAAACTGGCTCTACGGAGGCAAGATGTCATCCTCATCCTCCTCATCCACCGATTCCTCACCCTCTTCAGTGTGTACATCCTCATCCTCACAAAGTATTAACTCGTCCCCACTTGAATCCACCACCACAGGTCCCTCTGTACCTTCTGGAGGCTGGTCTCCCTGGAAGAGCTGATAATTCATTTTGATGAACATCATCTTCTCCACATTCTGTGGAAGCAACCTCCTACGCCTTTCGCTGACAAGGTTCCCGGCTGCACTAAACACTCTTTCGGAGTACACACTGGAGGGGGGGCAACTCAGGTAAAATAGAGCCAGTTTGTACAGGGGCCTCCAAATTGCCTCTTTTTCCTGCCAGTACAGGTATGGACTGTCTGACATGCCTACTTGGATGCTGTCACCGATGTAATCCTCCACCATTCTGTCAATGGTGACAGTATCATATGCAGTGACAGTAGACATGTCAGAAATTGTTGCCAGGTCCTTCAGTCCGGACCAGATGTCCAAACTTGGTCCTGCCTGCCCTGCATCACCGCCAGCGGGTTGCTTAGGATACCTAAGTTTTTTCCTGGCAGCCCCAGTTGCGGGAGAAAATGAAGAAGGAGCCGTTGACGTGTCACGTTCCGCTTCAGCTGACAGTGTGTTCACCAGCAGGTCTTTGCACCTCTGCAGGCTTGTGTCGGCCGGAAAGAGAGACACCACATAGGCTTTAAACCTAGGATCGAGCACGGTGGCCAAAATGTAGTGGTCTGATTTCAACAGATTGACCACCCTGGAATCCTGGCAAAGCGAATGAAGGGCTTCATCCACAAGTCCCACATGCCGAGCGGAATCGCTCCGTCTTAGCTCCTCCTTCACTTTCTCCAGCTGCTTCTGCAAAAGCCTGATGAGGGGAATGACCTGACTCAAGCTGGCAGTGTCTGAACTGACTTCACGTGTGGCAAGTTCGAAGGGCTGAAGAACCTTGCACAACACGGAAATCATTCTCCACTGCGCTTGAGTCAGGTGCATACCCCCTCCTTTGCCTATGTCATAGGTGGATGTATAGGCTTGTATGGCCTTTTGCTGCTCCTCCATCCTCTGAAGCATATAGAGGGTTGAGTTCCACCGCGTCACAACCTCTTGCTTCAGGTGATGGCGGGGCAGGTTCAAGAGTGTTTGCTGGCGCTCCAGTCTTCGGCACGCAGTCGCTGAATGGCGAAAGTGGCCAGAAATTTTTCGGGCCACCCAAAGCGTCTCCTGCACGCCCCTGTCGCTTTTCAGAAAATTCTGCACCACCAAGTTTATTGTGTGAGCAAAACATGGGACGTGCTGGAATTTGCCCAGATGTAATGCCCGCACAATATTGGTGGCGTTGTCAGATATCACAAATCCCCAGGAGAGTCTAAGTGGGGTAAGCCACTGGGCGATGATTTCCCTCAGTTTCTCTAAGAGGTTGTCGGCGGTGTGCCTCTTACTGAAACCGGTGATACACAGCGTAGCCTGCCTTGTAACGAGCTGGCGTTTCTGAGATGCTGCTACTGGTGACGCTGCTGCTGTTGCTGCGTAAGGTGATACATCTACCCAGTGGGCTGTCACAGTCATATAGTCCTTAGTCTGCCCTGTTCCACTTGTCCACATGTCCGTGGTTAAGTGGACATTGTGTACAACGGCATTTTTCAGGACACTGAGGACACTTTTTCTGACGTTTCTGTACAGTCTCGGTATCGCCTGCCTAGTGAAGTGGAATCTAGACGGGATTTGGAACCGGGGACACACTACCTCCATCAATTGTCTAAATCCCACTGCACTAATGGCGGATACCGGACGCACGTCTAACACCAACATAGCAGTCAAGGCCTCAGTTATACGTTTTGCTTCAGGATGACTGCTGTCGTACTTCATCCTCCTCGCTAAGGACTGTTGGAGGGTCAATTGTTTAGTAAAAGTAGTGGTGTTCCTACTTCCTCTCTGGGATGATGAACGACTCCCAGCAGCAGCAGCAACAGCAGCAGCGGCAGCAGTAGGCGTAGCAATGCAGGATCCTCCGGAGGAATCCCGGATAGGAGAGTCAGTCATGCCAGTGATATGGCCTGCAGGACTACTTCCGATCCTGACTAAGGAGGAAATTGACGAGGAGGGAGTTGACGGTGTGGTTTGCAGGCGCTTGGATACAACAGGACAACGGGATTTAGGTGTCCCTGGACTGCTTACGGTCTGAGCCAAAGTTTCTGAACTTGACAGTAACTTTTTATGAACGCGCTGCAGGTGCCGTATAAGGGAGGATGTTCCTAGGTGGTTGACGTCCCTACCCCTACTTATTTCACCTTTACATATGGTACATATGGCAAGACAGTTGTTGTCCGGATTTGGATAGAAATATTGCCAGACCAAAGAGGTGGAATGTTTGGTCTTCTGCCCAGGCATGACCGTGATGGGCTTTTTCATCCCACGGACAACAACTGTCTCCCCCGGAGCCTGATTTAAACAAACCACATCACCATCAGAATCCTCCTCGCCAACTTCCTCCTCAGCGCCAGCTACACCAGTATCCTCATCCTGTTGTACTTCAACAGTGACATCTTCAATTTGCATATCAGCAAGTGGACTGTGGGTGCTCCTTTCAGCACTTGCAGGGGGCGTGCAAATGGTGGAAAGAGCCACCTCTTCCCGTCCAGTGCTGGGAAGGTCAGGCATCGCAACCACCACCACACTTGGACTCTCTTTGGGGATTTGTGATATCTTCTTAGAAAGCACAGTTCTTCGCTGTGCTTTTGCCAGCTTAACTCTTTTGATTTTTTTAGTGGGAGGAGTGCTTCCATCGTCATGTGAAGCTGAACCACTAGTCATGAACATACTAGGGATCGACCTTAGCCGTTCCTTGCCACTCCGTGTCGTAAATGGCATATTGGCAAGTTTACGTTTCTCTTCAGCTGATTTAAATGTCTTTTTCAAGGTCATTTTCCTGAACTTTGCCATTTGGGATTGTATGTGCCCTCTACTATGACATTGGGCATCGGCCTTGGCAGACGACGTTGATGGCATGTTATCGTCTATGTCATGACTAGTGGCAGCAGCTTCAGCACTAGGAGGAAGTGGTTCTTGATCTTTCTCTATTTTATTTTTATCGGAGAAAGTTTGGTCCTCCATTTATGTTATATCGATTTGATATATACGTGCGGCTAAACACAGAAAATAAATTTTTTTTTGGTTCGGACTGGAGTGTACTTTGTGGGTTACAGCACCCTTTAATGGTCAAGCCAGCCGGCCCTTTACTTATGACACAGGCGCACGCTTGGCACTACTTTGTTGATGCACGTGCGGCTACTGCGCACACAATTCACAAACACAGAAAATAATTTTTTTTTTGGTTTGGACTGGAGTGTACTTTCGGGGGTTACAGCACCCTTTAACGGTCAAGCCAGCCGGCCCTTTACTTATGACACAGGCGCACGCTTGGCACTACTTTGTTGATGCACGTGCGGCTACTGCGCACACAATTCACAAACACAGAAAATAATTTTTTTTTTGGTTTGGACTGGAGTGTACTTTCGGGGGTTACAGCACCCTTAACGGTCAAGCCAGCCGGCCCTTTACTTATGACACAGGCGCACGCTTGGCACTACTTTGTTGATGCACGTGCGGCTACTGCGCACACAATTCACAAACACAGAAAATAATTTTTTTTTTGGTTTGGACTGGAGTGTACTTGGGGGTTACAGCACCCTTTAACGGTCAAGCCAGCCGGCCCTTTACTTATGACACAGGCGCACGCTTGGCACTACTTTGTTGATGCACGTGCGACTACTGCGCACACAATTCACAAACACAGAAAATAATATTTTTTTTGGTTTGGACTGGAGTGTACTTTCGGGGGTTACAGCACCCTTAACGGTCAAGCCAGCCGGCCCTTTACTTATGACACAGGCGCACGCTTGGCACTACTTTGTTGATGCACGTGCGGCTACTGCGCACACAATTCACAAACACAGAAAATAATTTTTTTTTTGGTTTGGACTGGAGTGTACTTTCGGGGGTTACAGCACCCTTAACGGTCAAGCCAGCCGGCCCTTTACTTATGACACAGGCGCACGCTTGGCACTACTTTGTTGATGCACGTGCGACTACTGCGCACACAATTCACAAACACAGAAAATAATATTTTTTTTGGTTTGGACTGGAGTGTACTTTCGGGGGTTACAGCACCCTTAACGGTCAAGCCAGCCGGCCCTTTACTTATGACACAGGCGCACGCTTGGCACTACTTTGTTGATGCACGTGCGGCTACTGCGCACACAATTCACAAACACAGAAAATAATTTTTTTTTTGGTTTGGACTGGAGTGTACTTTCGGGGGTTACAGCACCCTTAACGGTCAAGCCAGCCGGCCCTTTACTTATGACACAGGCTCACGCTTGGCACTACTTTGTTGATGCACGTGCGACTACTGCGCACACAATTCACAAACACAGAAAATAATATTTTTTTTGGTTTGGACTGGAGTGTACTTTCGGGGGTTACAGCACCCTTAACGGTCAAGCCAGCCGGCCCTTTACTTATGACACAGGCGCACGCTTGGCACTACTTTGTTGATGCACGTGCGGCTACTGCGCACACAATTCACAAACACAGAAAATAATTTTTTTTTTGGTTTGGACTGGAGTGTACTTTCGGGGGTTACAGCACCCTTAACGGTCAAGCCAGCCGGCCCTTTACTTATGACACAGGCGCACGCTTGGCACTACTTTGTTGATGCACGTGCGGCTACTGCGCACACAATTCACAAACACAGAAAATAATTTTTTTTTTGGTTTGGACTGGAGTGTACTTTCGGGGGTTACAGCACCCTTAACGGTCAAGCCAGCCGGCCCTTTACTTATGACACAGGCGCACGCTTGGCACTACTTTGTTGATGCACGTGCGGCTACTGCGCACACAATTCACAAACACAGAAAATATATTATTTTTTTAGCACTTGGGGGGAGCACCCCTGATGGACAGAGCACCCCCTGGACAACACTACAGCACTCCTTTAGGACTGGGACACTGCACAGGACTTTGGAGTGGACACAGCCCCTATGGAGAACTGACTGCACAACACAGTCCAGCCAGCCCCTATGGACTTTGAAGTAGTGGACACAGCCCCTATTAACAACAGCAGCACAGCACAACACAGCCAGCCCCTATGGACTTTGAAGTAGTGGACAACAGCAGCACTACACTACACTACACTACACAGCCCTAACTCCCACCCTCCCTCTTCACTGTCCACAGCCGAGTGAGAAAATGGCGCCGACGTGTGTACCTTATATAGGATCCAAAACCCGCGAGACTCGGAAGGCGGGAAGATGACGTTTTGCCTCGATTTCAGATCCGAGTCAGGCGGGAAAAGTCGAGCCTGACTCGGATCGGACTCGGATCGGGGGGGCTCGGGGGGGTTCGGATTTCAGAAATCCGAACCCGCTCACCCCTAGTGCAGACTATATCAATTATGCACCGATTGTGAAAAAATAATTTATTTGGTCAATAAAACAACATGTAATACATATCACAATCTATTGAACTCACTGCCATATATACATGCAAATGTAAACATAATACAAAGAGCTAGAATAGTGCAGAAGAGAATATAGCTCTATATACATGTACATCATTCTAAAGGGAGCGCTTGGAGTAACTCATCAACCATATAGCATAGTGTTCCTTCTAGGTCCGACGCGGGGCAGATCGCTGAACCATAGAAAGAGCACTCTCTTGTGCCTCCGAAAAGGGGGCATGACCATGAGGAAAGGGGGCATGTCTTTAAGATTTTCATCACCCTTGGGGGTGTGCACTGTGCACAGATGCGGACAGCATCTATTCACCGGCGGTGAGCGCTGCACCGCAATCGCCCCCCCCTCGTGAGACATTGCAGCCCACGGTTGGGGATGGCACCTGGCAGGTTCTTTTAGCGGGGCACCGTCATAGGGGCAGGGTGCATTCTGCCTTTTTTAAATCGGGCAGGGCGCTGTGCCCGGCTAGTCGCTGCCTTCTGTGCGCCTCCTTTGGTGATCTCTGTGGTCTCTTTGATTACATCAGCTGCTGGTACACTTCAGTTAACATGGGGAAGTAGCCTGGCCCTGTTTCCAGCAGCAAGCATGAAGCCAAGAAAAATACCAGACAAGCAGGCAGATGACCACAAGAGTGTCCATTCAGAATGAGTGAAAGCCTCTATATAGTTTCAGTCGAGATATATTGCCAGCAGCTGACTATCTTCTCGATCCACCCATTCACACAACTGGTATCTGCACAGAAATGCTGCTTTAATACCATACAGTAGTCACCTTACTAACAGCTACAATTGTTATTCTACTACCTTATGTAGTGTATACATTTTTACCCACACCACACTAGTTTGCAAGCTCATTAAAGTGATGACTGCACCCAGAAATTGTGTAAACCTATAGAGCAAGCATCCAGTATTCATGCTGGGATGAGGTCAATATCCAGACAACAGGGATTCTGGTGGTCAGAATGCCGGCACCCAAAACCCAACACCTGTCAGAATCCCGGCACTGGCATCCCGATCATCAGAATCCCGAAGGTAAGTAGCAGGGTTAGGGCAAGGGTTAGCTTTAGGGTTGGGGTTAGGACTAGGCACTAACGGGAGGGTTAGGGTTAGGCACTAAGGGAGGAGCATTAGGTTTAGGGTGCAGGGAGAGAGAGGTTAGGTTTAGGCACTAGGAGAGGGGGGTTAGGTTCAGGCACTGGGGAGCGAGAGTTAGGGTTAGGGTAGGGAGAAGGGGAGGGTTAGGATACCGACCGACAGGTATCAGTTTCCTAACTCTATTGGGATGCCAGCATCGGGATTCTGACCGCCGGGATCCCAAACTCTGGCATCCCATACCCATTCCATCATGCTTAACAACCTCTAGTTCCATAGAGCATGAAGTGCTCACCTGTATTCTGTTGTACCAAATACTTAATGTGGGGGGATGTAGTCACGGTGCCAGACGTCGATATACCGACACTGGAATCCTGAAGAGGATGAAGAAAGTACTTTTTTGTAGTATTCTAAAGTTTTTTTAATACTTTTTTGGATGCAGTTTACCATTGGGGGACTGTCCTAACACTGCACAGGGGTTCCCGCAACTTTGCACCCAAAAACCCCAAAACTGCATTTTATTCTGCCACCATTCAGAGGCAAATCTTTTTCATGCATTGACTTTCCACTTGAAAAGTCATTGTAATTGAATTGGACGGAAAGCTTCCCACAGACGAAATGACGCAATTAAATATGGCCCTTAGTGGTGATGGGGGGGTTAAGGTTAGGCACCCCCAGGGGGAGATTAGGGTTAGGCACTCCCGGGGGGAGGTTATGGTTAGGTTACTGGGAGGAGGGGTTAGGGTTAGGCTTCACTGGGGGGGAGGTTAGGGAACACCCTGGGATGGTTATGTTTAGGGTGCAGGAAGGGGGGTTAGGGTTAGGCACCACCGGAGAGGTTAGGGTTAGGCACCACTGGGGAAGAGTTAGGGGGGGACAGGGGAGGGGTTAAGAATACTTACCAGTACATACAGTCTACTCATAGTCATAAATTCCAGCATCTCTGGTATTAAGCAAAAGATCTGTTGATGATCCCTTGACTTTATCACATATTTTAGAAAAATTCAGAAGTAAGAAATCCACTACTGAAACTTCTGATGGAGGTTAATAAGGAATGGCTGAGGAAGATTGATGGAACCTCGTGAAGGCAAGTGATCTACCCATTTGCCATGATTGGCGGATGCATAGAGGAAGATCTGCAGATCTGATTTTCTTGTTGCAATTGCCCATTAGTCCGGGGGTAATAGTGTGTGAGAAAGTGAGATGAGTGTGTAGGATCTTACAAAAATATTTTTGGAGACAAATTAAATCCCATGGTCTGAAATAAATTCTTGAGGGTATCTGTGGAGACTGATAACCACTTTGATAAGAGAGCAGTCAGAGCATGACCTAAAGGGAGACCAAATACCAAAATGAAATGAACCATTTTTGCAAAGCTATCCACGATGACGCATACTGTGTGGTATCTCCAACTGGGTGAAAGACTGGTAGTTAAGTCGATTTCAAAATGTGTCCATGGCCTATTACGATTGGACAAAGGGATTCAGGGACCAAAAGACAGGGCTGCCATCAGGGGGGACAGCGAGGACTGGTGTCCGGGCCTGAACACTCGGGGGGCCCGTCCAGCACCTGCTACTACCCGCCCGCCTGTTACTACTCCCTGCAGTGACAGGCCCAGTGGGGGTGCCCATAGGCAAATGCAGGGGGGGTTTCCATCTGCCTGGAAACCCCCCTCCCCAGCCCACACCATGACCACAATAGAAATAGTAATGTAATAGAATTTTACTAGTGCTGAATGTTCTTCTCAGATTCACAAATGAAATGATTAGCACCACCTGTAGATCTTTTAACATGTATCAGTCAGTAATAAATAACCTGTGCACCAACTAAGAGATCTGGAATACATGCACTGTTAGGGATGTGCTACTATAGAGCCCAATATGTACATATATGTCCAGGGCAGTGCTAGGTTCTTCTGCTGCTCCCAGACTCCCGGACTTGCTCCCATGCTCTGGAATTTTGCCCACATCTAAAATAAAAACATTCAGCTCAGACAGGATGGCCCTACTGCCACATCTAATGGCTTACTGTGATCACTGGTCCTGTACATGCTGGAATTATAACACACAATATACTTTGTATGATGCATATAATGGCTTACTGTGATCTCTGGTCCAGTATATGCTGGAATTATGACACACAATACACTGTGTATGATTCGTATTAAAGCTGGATAAGTGCTAATTATGACCTCTTCTTGGATTGGCCACACTCACTCTAAAATCAAGCATTTGGAAACCCTCCTCTAGAAATCCTGCGTTTGCCACTGGGTGCCGGCCACTCCTACCAGTACGCTACGGGCCTGCGGCCGCCCGCGCCAAATGTCCACTGCTATTCCCTCCCCCCCACGCACAATACTCATTATGAGTCACTTCTCACCCAGCCCCAGCCGCTCCACCCTCCCGCCCCGCCTCTTGCATTGGCCGGTGTGCCCACTGTCCTGCCGTAAAAGTTTTTCTGTTGACACTGAAGCAGGCGCTGCATATCGTCACGCCATTGAATGAAAGAGAGGAGCTGCAGCAGGCGGTCATGTAGTGTGAGGAGACGGCTTCCAGAGCATACAGGCTGAGACAGAAAAAGGAGCAAGATACTAAGTTAAGTGTGTGTGTGTGTGTGTGTATATGTCCTTTCTAGCAGACCCGGATCAGGTCATTTTGATTGATTGTGCATTCAGACAGTTATATCAGATTATACTTGCCAAAGACCAACGTACAGTATACAGTAATTATGGCCAGATGTATAGTGGTGGGGAAAGGGTGTAAGGGGGCTGGCAAGTTGGGGGCGGGCTACCTATATTGTCAGTCTCGGGCCCCACAATTTCTGATGGCTGCCCTGCTTCCCAGCATGATTGCACACAAGCTGCACTCCAGAGTTACCTTCTAAGCCACAGTATGGGCACAGCCATGTTGGACTCTGTCACCTGACGCTCTTCCTCCGCTCAGAGCACTGCCCCCAGACCAGCTGATCGCAGCATCCAATCCCAGGGGGATACTGCCCTATAAACTTCATTTCCTGACTGGCCTCTATTGCCAGTACAACGTTGCTTCTGCTGAAGTTACAGCTCTGTGCTGAGCTCCCAGGTACTCTGCTTTGTAAGGTGACACATTGCTTTGCAGCGCCAAACAATAAGTAAAACAAACCAATAATGGAGTCAATTCAATTAGACCCGAGAGGTACATAAGTGCGGAATATAGACACACTTAAGGCCGCGAGTAAGTTGCTTCCTATTAAATCGACCCAAATGTTTTTGAACCCACTACATAATGGTAAAAACCATTCAAAGTTTTTAGGACAATTTGATATCTTTACCATCTACAATGTAATTACATCTTGCAGTGATTTATACATTTAAACTTCTGAAACTACCATTTTCTGTAGACATGTAGATCCATTCATTTAACAGTGAGGGCCCTGCACATGGGAGAACCTACAATTTAATTGGATGAAGATACAGCAGAAACAAAATAATTCAGAGCGGATTTGAGTGGAGACTGAGACAGTTGTGATAAGGCAATTGTCACAAGCCGCAGTCATGACATGGTTGATGGAGACGCCCTCAGGCCGGTTGCTGGGAGACGTAGACGCCATGCTGTCAGCTTGTAGTCCTCCCATCTGGCTGACATCATATCTGCTAAAACAGGATTGGTACGTCTCCCTTCTTCTATCTTGTTGGTGCGCTGCTCAGGTGCCGGTGATAGCGTTCTACGTGTTTCCGGTTTAGTTGTGAGTTTCCTGTGTGAAGTCGAGCATCAATTGTACACGTCTGTTTAGTTTTGATTCCTGCCGTTTGTGTCATCCGGGCGGAAGGGTCCGCATGTCTCCCACTTGCCATCTGTGTCATCTAGGCAGCATCCTGTTTATAGCTATCCAGTGAGTTTCTGCTTGTGTCAACCGAGCGCCACGAACCGCAATACTGCACTAAGTGTAGGCAAAGTTGTGTACTGCTACTTTTGTCAACCTGGCGGCATAAGCCGCACTTCTGCACCTCGTGTACGCAAATTAGTGTACTGCTACATGTGTCAACCTGGCGGCACAAGCCACACTTCTGCACCTTGTGTACGCAAATCAGTGTACTACCACTTGTGTCAACCTGGCGGCACAAGCCGCACTACTGCACTCCAAGTACGCAAACTAGTGTACGGCTGCGTGACAACCCAGCGGCACAAGCCGCACTTCTGCACATCTTGTTACACAGCCCAGAGGCTGCTTCTCGCCAAGACTTACCAGCCCTCAAAGCTGCTACACTGCCAAGGCCGCATCTTGATGCACAGCCCAGAGGCTGCTTCTCGTCATTTTAATATCGGTCGGACAATTGTCCATTTGTAATTAACATGATGAGTGTCTTTAAATGACCACAGCATTCTATATATATATTTTTTTCAAAAGATCCCAATATAACAACATCACAATAAATCAGAGAAGACCTCTAATCTAATTTTGTGCAAAAAAAGGATAAGTGTGTAATATAAAATGTGTAGATAGTGAGTACTTCCTTACAGGAACAAGAAGCTGTGTAGCATTTTTAGGCATAGCCAGGAAGTGTTCAGACAGTAAAAAGTGACCTCTCCAGTAGACTAAACAAAGTTAAAGTTTTTGTTGTGAGTTTGTTTAGTCTACTGGAGAGGTCATGTTGAGCAGTAAACTCTTCTTGGTAAAGGGAGTGGGTCTTCAAAACATTTAATTATTTTGTAGACCATGTTATAGACTATTGTTATTCCATGTTAAAACATACAACCCCAGATAGAGCGCTGATTCAAAATTGCAAAGCATAACAGATTATTATTATTATTATTATTATTATTATTATTATTATTATTATTATTATTAATTTAGAAGTCACAACAAAAATTCACCAAAATAATTTTTAATATTTTGTCTGTATATCAAACTACTTTGAAATAATTTAGCATCAGTAAAATTATAAAGTGAAAGACATTATGCATATTACATTTAGATACAAATTTTGATAATTTTAATACACTTTTCGGAAACTACTTTTTAAAGTTGTTATCAAGTATAGAAAGTCATACAGTAGGTGAGTTTTTGTTTAGTATTTTTAACATTAAAATGTAGAAAATCATTGCATCCTACCAGTCCAAATTTTAAGGATATCCATACTTGAGCAAAGATGGTTAAATCAAACTGACTGAGGGTCTGATTCAGAAATGGTTGGTAATGTAGCCATGATTGCAGCCACTCCCACAACAGCGGTTGCGGAAATATGCAAATGATAATCTCGGCCTCCCTTTTGTGCTTTATTGTGCAATGAAGTGTATGGGCCTGATTCTGCAATGCTCATAATTGCAAAGCTGCATGCAGGCACCTTTGCAATTCCGATCCTTGCAGATATGGTAATGCAGCAGGAAGCATCACGCCTCCTGTGCATTACTTATCCGAGCTGCGCTGTCCAACGCAGCATCGTATAATCTGCGTATCATCGGCTGGCTGCAGCGACCCATGGGGTCGCGCAATCAGCTGCCACAGTTTAGAGGAAGAGGTCAGGAAATCTCTGTCAGCCGATGGAGATCCTGGCTTCTTCCCTCTCCAACCACGGCAGCGACAAGCCTCCGTTTCGGGAAACGGAGGGCATCGCCACCCCCTCCCCGCCCACAAATGGCAGCAGACTGTCAATCACTGACAGTCTGCTGCCAGTCTGCAAGCGAGTTAACAGGACCCATTCTCACACTCGCAGAATGGGTCCTGCGCAGATTCCTAAATATTGGGAATCTGCGTTCAGCAGTGCACTAGCGTCCACTGCTGAATCGGACCATATAAGCTCTGAGACACCCATTTTCAGCCCCCATGGTCTGTGCAATTGCGATGGAGATTGTAAACACTCCATAATGGACACAAAATCAGTAACACCATCAACATTTGCGGAAGCCTAGGGTCATCTCTAGCTACTTTCCTCAAATCCAAGTAAACATGGCCTCTGTAGCTGTGGATTTGCAATTGGGAATACAGCAGCATTCTCAGATGTATAACGTGCACATGAAACGGACCCTTTTTGTATTTACTTTAGTTCACCATCCAGTCTCAACTGTGAAATCCCAAGGGATTGCAACACCCTTCTAAATTATTAACGATGTCATACTAAATTGCAAATGCCATCTGACCCTTAGGTTTGTGCGTGTGAATAAGGGAGTCCAGGACTTTTTGGCTCAACTCTGGGAACATCGACATTGCATCCATCTCAGAATCAGACCTTGAGGTAGTAATTAAGACAACTGTGCTAAAGCATGGCTATCTTTAAAACCTGGACTGTTAGATGCCTTGAGAACCAAGTTTGGGAAACACTGATTTAGGGGGAAATAATTGAACTGCAGTTTGTCAAAATTGCAATTTTTCTGCAATTTTTTTGCCATATGATTTAAAGTAAGGATTTTTTTAATGGCAGAAAACTTTGGTTTTTGCCCTTAATAAAATTACCCCTTCAAAGCTCATGGCATAAGTGTCCAAAAAACTGCAACTTTGACAAATTTGACAATTGTGACATATATATATATATTTATATATATATATATGTATATATATATATATATATATATATATATTATTTTTTTTTTACATTGTACCATAATTGGATGCACTATAATGTATTTTAGGTTGCCACTTATCTTGAAAAAGATGCTGCAGAGCGACAAAACACTTCGTTAGAATGGCAAAACAGGAGTAGATATCCAGTACCATAGTCCATTTCTTAACACATGCCATATACCCGGGTTCCATCTCTTTTGGCTTGATTGTGATCTGTGACTACTTTTTACACCTTGTGGCACGGGTATAACCCCAATATTTTAGTTTGTTTATACAATAAACTGTATTTATACTTTTTCAATATTACACTATGGTCACTATTTCTTTCTCTTGTTGGATGTATATTATACATGGGTGAGACAAGGGACTGGCTCTTGAAAATCATAGGAATTTAAAGAAACTTTTATATGTTTACCAGCGCAGCTATACATGTAAGCGTTTGTTTTTAAAGGTGTGCCAATATTTCCGTGTGGGTGGTTGGTCACCTGAAGGTGCCTTTTTGTTTCCTTGGTGGACTCACCTCATTCTAATATAAGTGTGACGAACTGATGATACATCGTATTATGTATTTTTTTCTTTTGCATGTATAGGACAATATTTAGGAAGAGCACAAAGGAGGAAAAAAAGTAAAATATCCTGCCTCTTTAATGACTCTTCTTTTAGGACAATCCTTAGCACAGATGTGATCTTCTATTTTTTTGTATGTACATTTGTGAGTTGGTGGCTCTGTTCAGTTGAGCCTTGCTGCTTTGGGGTGTTTTGCGCCACTAGATTGTTTTTTTTTATACATATATTTTGGCAATAAAGGTGCCCACACACTAGGCGATCTGGTCACGATCCGATATCGTGTCCGATTTCCCTTGAACTCTACCCAGCAGTTGTGGAGCCGATTTTGAGCAAAAACTGTCCAAATTGTCACACGATCTCATGATCTATCGTGCATCGTGTCCGATGATGAAATCGTGAGATCGTACACGATAAATCGTTTGCACACAACGATGAATGGTCAGATTGTACAAAAATGTTAATAATGGGCGGGCTTAACTCAGGGGTATATAAAGCAGGTGCCATTTTAGGTCTTTGCACTTCTGCTCTGTGACTAGTGAGGCTTGGTGTATATCTGCTGAATGCTGTACATTGCTATTGTGCTATACTGTACTTTGTTTTGCCTTGTATCTATTCTATATTGTATTCTGTGCTTGTGGATCCCTATCGGTATAGAGTGATGGTTGCTTATGCTGGGGGGGCTGAAGGCGATGAAGGAGAGGGCCCAGCATAGGAGGAGAGCATGCTGGACTAAGGAGTGGCTGCTGCAGAGGGAGAGTCACTCTCACATGTCCCTGCTGATGGAGATTCGGGAGAACAATCCGGATGACTATCGCAACTACCTGCGCATGGATGACGCCACATTTCAGGAGTTGCTGTGTCTGGTGACCCCGTTTATCCAGAAGCAGGACACAAGGCTGCGGAGGGATATCCCTGCTAAGGGGAGGCTGGTGGCTACCCTGAGGTACCTGGCTACAGGATGGTCACTGGAAGATCTGAAGTTTGTGACCCTCATATCCCCTCAGGCTTTGGGCATCATCATTCCGGAGTCCTGCAAGGCTATAGTGAAAGTGCTGCAGTACCAGGTAAGGAAAAACACTACACATTTGGTTCTTGTGAAAGAAAAAAAAAACTTGATTTATTTAATTTTTTTTGCAAATGTAGAAAAGTACTGTATAAACAGTGTAAAACTGGGTCAAAATTTCAGCCAATATGGCTGCAAGTGATAAAACTGTATTTATGACAGCATTAAAAACATTGCCATTCCAAACATGGAAAACATAACATAGCAATTGTGGTTTTGAAGAAAGCTGCTATATGCATTTATGATGTAAAAACTGCATTATCCCCATATTTTAACAGCCCCAATACCTAGCCTGTTCTATGATATACGGTGGCTCAGATGCCAGATTGAATAGGCCAATACCCACATGGCGCAAGGACAGATTGTGGCCCCGGCTTCCCATGGGAACGCGTCCGTCTTGGCAGCCATGCCCCCGGCCCGCCCACCAAAGGGGGCGTGCTGTCACTCAACATCGACAGCACGCCCCCTTTGGTACAAGACCCAGAGCGACGGTTTGCCCGTCGCTATCCGGGTCTCGCGCATGCACACGCTGGAGCCGGCTCCATCATGCGCATGCGCACTGGGCCACCATCGACCCACTTGTGAGCGCATAGCGCTCACGAGCGGGTCTGAATCAGGCCCACAGTGCAGAGGTTTTGGCTTTTGAGGTGCACTGACTTCAGTGTTGCATCGTGGTAGAATTGGCAGCTGTATTCAACCAGTTCCTCCAATGCGATAAGTTTCTTCGCCCTATTGGAGTAGTCGCGATTATTAATCCTCCATAGGCACTCCTTTGCCTCCAAATGCTCCAGGAAGCCTATGATGAACTCGCGTTCCTTATTCATAGACATTTTTATAAAAAATATGGACTTATACAATATTGTCCTAATTTGTAATACTTTGGAAAATTATATATATATATATATATATATTAGGGGTGAGCGGGTTCGGATTTCTGAAATCCGAACCCCCCCGAGCCCCCCCGATCCGAGTCCGATCCGAGTCAGGCTCGACTTTTCCCGCCTGACTCGGATCTGACATCGAGGCAAAACGTCATCATCCCGCCTTCCGAGTCTCGCGGGTTTTGGATCCTATATAAGGTACCCGCGTCGGCGCCATTTTCTCACTCGGCTGTGGACAGTGAAGAGGGAGGGTGGGAGTTAGTGCTGTGTAGTGTAGTGTAGTGTAGTGCTGCTGTTGTCCACTACTTCAAAGTCCATAGGGGCTGGCTGTGTTGTGCTGTGCTGCTGTTGTTAATAGGGGCTGTGTCCACTACTTCAAAGTCCATAGGGGCTGGCTGGACTGTGTTGTGCAGTCAGTTCTCCATAGGGGCTGTGTCCACTCCAAAGTCCTGTGCAGTGTCCCAGTCCTAAAGGGGTGCTGTAGTGTTGTCCAGGGGGTGCTCTGTCCATCAGGGGTGCTCCCCCCAAGTGCTAAAAAAATAATATATTTTCTGTGTTTGTGAATTGTGTGCGCAGTAGCCGCACGTGCATCAACAAAGTAGTGCCAAGCGTGCGCCTGTGTCATAAGTAAAGGGCCGGCTGGCTTGACCGTTAAGGGTGCTGTAACCCCCGAAAGTACACTCCAGTCCAAACCAAAAAAAAAATTATTTTCTGTGTTTGTGAATTGTGTGCGCAGTAGCCGCACGTGCATCAACAAAGTAGTGCCAAGCGTGCGCCTGTGTCATAAGTAAAGGGCCGGCTGGCTTGACCGTTAAGGGTGCTGTAACCCCCGAAAGTACACTCCAGTCCAAACCAAAAAAAAAATTATTTTCTGTGTTTGTGAATTGTGTGCGCAGTAGCCGCACGTGCATCAACAAAGTAGTGCCAAGCGTGCGCCTGTGTCATAAGTAAAGGGCCGGCTGGCTTGACCGTTAAGGGTGCTGTAACCCCCGAAAGTACACTCCAGTCCAAACCTAAAAAAAAATTATTTTCTGTGTTTGTGAATTGTGTGCGCAGTAGCCGCACGTGCATCAACAAAGTAGTGCCAAGCGTGCGCCTGTGTCATAAGTAAAGGGCCGGCTGGCTTGACCGTTAAAGGGTGCTGTAACCCCCGAAAGTACACTCCAGTCCAAACCAAAAAAAAATTATTTTCTGTGTTTGTGAATTGTGTGCGCAGTAGCCGCACGTGCATCAACAAAGTAGTGCCAAGCGTGCGCCTGTGTCATAAGTAAAGGGCCGGCTGGCTTGACCGTTAAGGGTGCTGTAACCCCCGAAAGTACACTCCAGTCCAAACCTAAAAAAAAATTATTTTCTGTGTTTGTGAATTGTGTGCGCAGTAGCCGCACGTGCATCAACAAAGTAGTGCCAAGAGTGCCCCTGTGTCATAAGTAAAGGGCCGGCTGGCTTGACCGTTAAAGGGTGCTGTAACCCCCGAAAGTACACTCCAGTCCAAACCAAAAAAAAATTATTTTCTGTGTTTGTGAATTGTGTGCGCAGTAGCCGCACGTGCATCAACAAAGTAGTGCCAAGCGTGCGCCTGTGTCATAAGTAAAGGGCCGGCTGGCTTGACCGTTAAAGGGTGCTGTAACCCCCGAAAGTACACTCCAGTCCAAACCAAAAAAAAATTATTTTCTGTGTTTGTGAATTGTGTGCGCAGTAGCCGCACGTGCATCAACAAAGTAGTGCCAAGCGTGCGCCTGTGTCATAAGTAAAGGGCCGGCTGGCTTGACCGTTAAAGGGTGCTGTAACCCCTGAAAGTACACTCCAGTCCAAACCAAAAAAAAATTATTTTCTGTGTTTGTGAATTGTGTGCGCAGTAGCCGCACGTGCATCAACAAAGTAGTGTCAAGCGTTCGCCTGTGTCATAAGTAAAGGGCCGGCTGGCTTGACCGTTAAGGGTGCTGTAACCCCCGAAAGTACACTCCAGTCCAAACCAAAAAAAAAATTATTTTCTGTGTTTGTGAATTGTGTGCGCAGTAGCCGCACGTGCATCAACAAAGTAGTGCCAAGCGTGCGCCTGTGTCATAAGTAAAGGGCCGGCTGGCTTGACCGTTAAGGGTGCTGTAACCCCCGAAAGTACACTCCAGTCCAAACCAAAAAAAAAATTATTTTCTGTGTTTGTGAATTGTGTGCGCAGTAGCCGCACGTGCATCAACAAAGTAGTGCCAAGCGTGCGCCTGTGTCATAAGTAAAGGGCCGGCTGGCTTGACCGTTAAGGGTGCTGTAACCCCCGAAAGTACACTCCAGTCCAAACCTAAAAAAAAATTATTTTCTGTGTTTGTGAATTGTGTGCGCAGTAGCCGCACGTGCATCAACAAAGTAGTGCCAAGCGTGCGCCTGTGTCATAAGTAAAGGGCCGGCTGGCTTGACCGTTAAAGGGTGCTGTAACCCCCGAAAGTACACTCCAGTCCAAACCAAAAAAAAATTATTTTCTGTGTTTGTGAATTGTGTGCGCAGTAGCCGCACGTGCATCAACAAAGTAGTGCCAAGCGTGCGCCTGTGTCATAAGTAAAGGGCCGGCTGGCTTGACCGTTAAGGGTGCTGTAACCCCCGAAAGTACACTCCAGTCCAAACCAAAAAAAAAATTATTTTCTGTGTTTGTGAATTGTGTGCGCAGTAGCCGCACGTGCATCAACAAAGTAGTGCCAAGCGTGCGCCTGTGTCATAAGTAAAGGGCCGGCTGGCTTGACTGTTAAGGGTGCTGTAACCCCCGAAAGTACACTCCAGTCCAAACCTAAAAAAAAATTATTTTCTGTGTTTGTGAATTGTGTGCGCAGTAGCCGCACGTGCATCAACAAAGTAGTGCCAAGCGTGCGCCTGTGTCATAAGTAAAGGGCCGGCTGGCTTGACCGTTAAAGGGTGCTGTAACCCCCAAAGTACACTCCAGTCCAAACCAAAAAAAAATTATTTTCTGTGTTTGTGAATTGTGTGCGCAGTAGCCGCACGTGCATCAACAAAGTAGTGCCAAGAGTGCGCCTGTGTCATAAGTAAAGGGCCGGCTGGCTTGACCGTTAAAGGGTGCTGTAACCCACAAAGTACACTCCAGTCCGAACCAAAAAAAAATTTATTTTCTGTGTTTAGCCGCACGTATATATCAAATCGATATAACATAAATGGAGGACCAAACTTTCTCCGATAAAAATAAAATAGAGAAAGATCAAGAACCACTTCCTCCTAGTGCTGAAGCTGCTGCCACTAGTCATGACATAGACGATAACATGCCATCAACGTCGTCTGCCAAGGCCGATGCCCAATGTCATAGTAGAGGGCACATACAATCCCAAATGGCAAAGTTCAGGAAAATGACCTTGAAAAAGACATTTAAATCAGCTGAAGAGAAACGTAAACTTGCCAATATGCCATTTACGACACGGAGTGGCAAGGAACGGCTAAGGTCGATCCCTAGTATGTTCATGACTAGTGGTTCAGCTTCACATGACGATGGAAGCACTCCTCCCACTAAAAAAATCAAAAGAGTTAAGCTGGCAAAAGCACATCGAAGAACTGTGCTTTCTAAGAAGATATCACAAATCCCCAAAGAGAGTCCAAGTGTGGTGGTGGTTGCGATGCCTGACCTTCCCAGCACTGGACGGGAAGAGGTGGCTCTTTCCACCATTTGCACGCCCCCTGCAAGTGCTGAAAGGAGCACCCACAGTCCACTTGCTGATATGCAAATTGAAGATGTCACTGTTGAAGTACAACAGGATGAGGATACTGGTGTAGCTGGCGCTGAGGAGGAAGTTGGCGAGGAGGATTCTGATGGTGATGTGGTTTGTTTAAATCAGGCTCCGGGGGAGACAGTTGTTGTCCGTGGGATGAAAAAGCCCATCACGGTCATGCCTGGGCAGAAGACCAAACATTCCACCTCTTTGGTCTGGCAATATTTCTATCCAAATCCGGACAACAACTGTCTTGCCATATGTACCATATGTAAAGGTGAAATAAGTAGGGGTAGGGACGTCAACCACCTAGGAACATCCTCCCTTATACGGCACCTGCAGCGCGTTCATAAAAAGTTACTGTCAAGTTCAGAAACTTTGGCTCAGACCGTAAGCAGTCCAGGGACACCTAAATCCCGTTGTCCTGTTGTATCCAAGCGCCTGCAAACCACACCGTCAACTCCCTCCTCGTCAATTTCCTCCTTAGTCAGGATCGGAAGTAGTCCTGCAGGCCATATCACTGGCATGACTGACTCTCCTATCCGGGATTCCTCCGGAGGATCCTGCATTGCTACGCCTACTGCTGCCGCTGCTGCTGTTGCTGCTGCTGCTGGGAGTCGTTCATCATCCCAGAGAGGAAGTAGGAACACCACTACTTTTACTAAACAATTGACCCTCCAACAGTCCTTAGCGAGGAGGATGAAGTACGACAGCAGTCATCCTGAAGCAAAACGTATAACTGAGGCCTTGACTGCTATGTTGGTGTTAGACGTGCGTCCGGTATCCGCCATTAGTGCAGTGGGATTTAGACAATTGATGGAGGTAGTGTGTCCCCGGTTCCAAATCCCGTCTAGATTCCACTTCACTAGGCAGGCGATACCGAGACTGTACAGAAACGTCAGAAAAAGTGTCCTCAGTGTCCTGAAAAATGCCGTTGTACACAATGTCCACTTAACCACGGACATGTGGACAAGTGGAACAGGGCAGACTAAGGACTATATGACTGTGACAGCCCACTGGGTAGATGTATCACCTTATGCAGCAACAGCAGCAGCGTCACCAGTAGCAGCATCTCAGAAACGCCAGCTCGTTACAAGGCAGGCTACGCTGTGTATCACCGGTTTCAGTAAGAGGCACACCGCCGACAACCTCTTAGAGAAACTGAGGGAAATCATCGCCCAGTGGCTTACCCCACTTAGACTCTCCTGGGGATTTGTGATATCTGACAACGCCACCAATATTGTGCGGGCATTACATCTGGGCAAATTCCAGCACGTCCCATGTTTTGCTCACACAATAAACTTGGTGGTGCAGAATTTTCTGAAAAGCGACAGGGGCGTGCAGGAGACGCTTTGGGTGGCCCGAAAAATTTCTGGCCACTTTCGCCATTCAGCGACTGCGTGCCGAAGACTGGAGCGCCAGCAAACACTCTTGAACCTGCCCCGCCATCACCTGAAGCAAGAGGTTGTGACGCGGTGGAACTCAACCCTCTATATGCTTCAGAGGATGGAGGAGCAGCAAAAGGCCATACAAGCCTATACATCCACCTATGACATAGGCAAAGGAGGGGGTATGCACCTGACTCAAGCGCAGTGGAGAATGATTTCCGTGTTGTGCAAGGTTCTTCAGCCCTTCGAACTTGCCACACGTGAAGTCAGTTCAGACACTGCCAGCTTGAGTCAGGTCATTCCCCTCATCAGGCTTTTGCAGAAGCAGCTGGAGAAAGTGAAGGAGGAGCTAAGACGGAGCGATTCCGCTCGGCATGTGGGACTTGTGGATGAAGCCCTTCATTCGCTTTGCCAGGATTCCAGGGTGGTCAATCTGTTGAAATCAGACCACTACATTTTGGCCACCGTGCTCGATCCTAGGTTTAAAGCCTATGTGGTGTCTCTCTTTCCGGCCGACACAAGCCTGCAGAGGTGCAAAGACCTGCTGGTGAACACACTGTCAGCTGAAGCGGAACGTGACACGTCAACGGCTCCTTCTTCATTTTCTCCCGCAACTGGGGCTGCCAGGAAAAAACTTAGGTATCCTAAGCAACCCGCTGGCGGTGATGCAGGGCAGGCAGGACCAAGTTTGGACATCTGGTCCGGACTGAAGGACCTGGCAACAATTTCTGACATGTCTACTGTCACTGCATATGATACTGTCACCATTGACAGAATGGTGGAGGATTACATCGGTGACAGCATCCAAGTAGGCATGTCAGACAGTCCATACCTGTACTGGCAGGAAAAAGAGGCAATTTGGAGGCCCCTGTACAAACTGGCTCTATTTTACCTGAGTTGCCCCCCCTCCAGTGTGTACTCCGAAAGAGTGTTTAGTGCAGCCGGGAACCTTGTCAGCGAAAGGCGTAGGAGGTTGCTTCCACAGAATGTGGAGAAGATGATGTTCATCAAAATGAATTATCAGCTCTTCCAGGGAGACCAGCCTCCAGAAGGTACAGAGGGACCTGTGGTGGTGGATTCAAGTGGGGACGAGTTAATACTTTGTGAGGATGAGGATGTACACACTGAAGAGGGTGAGGAATCGGTGGATGAGGAGGATGAGGATGACATCTTGCCTCCGTAGAGCCAGTTTGTGCAGGGACACATTAATTGCCAGCTTGTTTTGTGGGGGCCCAAACGAACCAATCATTTCAGCCACAGTTGTGTGGCAGACCCTGGCGCTGAAATGATTGATTTGTTAAAGTGTGCATGTCCTGTTTATACAACATAAGGGTGGGTGGGAGGGCCCAAGGACAATTCCATCTTGCACCTCTTTTTTTCTTTGCATTATGTACAGTTTGGGGCCTAGTTTTTCTAACTGCCATCCTGCCTGCCACTGCAGTGTCACTCCTAGATGGGTCACGTGTTTGTGCCGCCCACTCGTGTCGCTTAGCATAGTCATCCAGCTACCTCGGTGCAACCTTTTGGACATAAAAACACTATTGTGAGGTGTGAGGTGTTCAGAATAGACTGGAAATGAGTGGAAATTAAGGTTATTGAGGTTAATAATAGCATAGGAGCAGAAAAACCTACAAATTCTGTGATTTTAGCTGTTTTTATGCTTTTTTTCAAAAAAATACAGATCCAAAACACAAAACCCAGAACCCAAAACACGGAAGGGTGGTTTTGGCAAAACCAATCCAGATCCAAAACACGAAGAAAGATCCAGATCCAAAACCAAAACACAAAACACGAAAAGTGGCCGGTGCACACCCCTAATATATATATATATATATATATATATATTAGGGATGAGATGGTTTATTAAAACCGAACCCCCACAAGCCCCCCTGATCCAAGCAGGGGAACCGAGTCCAGTTCGGGTTTTCCCACCTGACTTGGATCTGAAATCGAGGAAAAAAGTCATCATCCCGCTGTCGGATCTCGCAGGTTTTGGGTTCTATTAAAGGTCCCCGCGTTGGCGCCATTTTTCACTCTGGCTGTGGACAGTGAAGCGGGAGGGTGGGAGTTAGGGCTGGCTGGGCTGTGTTGTGCTGCTGTTGTCCATAGGGGCTGTGTCCACTCCAAAGTCCATAGGGGCTGGCAAGGCAGTGTTGTGCTGCTGTTGTCCATAGGGGCTGCCCAAGCCCACTAAGAGGGGCCCCTCAGGAAGCCCGGGCCAGGGTAGTCTGTACCCAATCCCCTCTCTCGGCGCCCTGGGGCTGGCTGGGCTGTGTTGTGCTGCTGTTGTCCATAGGGGCTGGCTGGGCTGTGTTGTGCAGTCAGTTGTCCATATGGGCTATGTCCACTCCAAAGTCTATAGGGGCTGGCTGGGCTGTGTTGTGCTGCTGTCATAGTGGCTGGCTGGGCTGTGTTGTGCAGTCAGTTGTCCATATGGGCTATGTCCACTCCAAAGTCCATAGGGGCTGGCTGGGCTGTGTTGTACAGTGTCCCATAAAGGCTGTACTCCTAAAGGGGTGCTCCCCCCAAGTGCAAGAAAAACAATTCTTTTTTCTGTGTTTGTGAATTGTGTGCACAGTAGCCGCACGTGCATCAACAAAGTAGCAGCGCCAAGCGTGCGCCTGTGTCATAAGTAAAGGGCCGGCTGGCTTGTCTGTTAAAGGGTGGTGTAACCCCCAAAGTGCACTCCAAACAAAATAAAAAAATATTTTCTGTGTTTGTGAATTGTGTGCACTGTGGCTGCACGTGCATCAACAAAGAAGCAGCGCCAAGCATGCGCCTGTGTCCCATAAGTAAAGGGCCGGCTGGCTTGTCCGTTAAAGGGTGCTGTAACCCCCAAAGTGCACTTCAAACAAAATAAAAAATTATTTTCTGTGTTTGTGAATTGTGTGCACTGTGGCTGCACGTGCATCAACAAAGGAGCAGCGCTAAGCGTGTGCCTGTGTCCCATAAGTAAAGAGCCGGCTGGCTCATCTCTTAAAGGGTGGTGTAAGCCCCCAAAGTGCACTCCAACAAAAAAAAACATTTTCTTCTGTGTTTGTGAATTGTGTGCACTGTACGTGCATCCTCAAAGCAGCAGCGCCAATCGTGCATCTGTCTGTTAAAGGGTGGTGTAACCCCAAAAGTGCGCTCCACAAAAAATAAAAAAATCTTCCTTTTTTTTCTGTCTTTGTGAATTGTGTGGGCTGTACCCGCACCTGCATCCTCAAAGCAGCAGCACCAAGTGTGCATCTGCCTGTATAAGGGTGGTGTAACCCCCAAAGTGCGCTCCAACAAAATAAAATAATCTTCTTTTTTTCTGTGTTTGTGTGTGAAATGTACGCGCAGTAGCCGCACCTGCATCCTCAAAGCAGTCATAAGTAAAGGGCCGGCTGGCTCATCTGTTGAAGTGTGGTGTAATCCCCAAAGTGCGCTCCAAAAGAAGAAAAAAAAATAATTTTTCTGTGTTTGTGAATTGTGTGTGCAGTAGCCGCACATGCATGAACAAAGTAGCAGCGCCAAGCGTGCGCCTGTGTCATAAGTCAAGGGCCCCAAAGTGCTGGAAAAAATGAAAAAAATATTTTTTTCTGTGTTTGTGACTTGTGTGCAGTGTCCCATAAAGGCTGTAGTCCTAAAGAGGTGCTGTAGTGTTGTCCAGGGGGTGCTCTGTCGATCAGGGGTACTCCCCCCAAGTGCAAAAAAACCCTATTCTTTTTTTTCTGTTTGTGTGCACTGTAGCCGTACGTGCATCAGCAAAGTAGCACCAAGAGTGCGCCTGTGTCATAAGTAAAGGGCTGGCTGGCTCGTCTGTTGAAGGGTGGTGTAACCCCCAACGTGTTTGTGTGCGCCTTGGCTGCACGTATATCACATAAATGGAGGATGCAGGGCAGACAGGAACAAGTTTGGACATCTGGGCCGGACTGAAGGAGCTCTACTGTCACTGCATATGATACTGTCACCATTGACAGAATGGTGGAGGATTACATCGGTGACAGCATCCAAGTAGGCATGTCAGACTGTCCGTACCTGTACTGGCAGGAAAAAGAGGCAATTTGGAGGCCCCTTTACAAACTGGCTCTATTTTACCTAAATTGCCCCCCTTCCAGTGTGTACTCTGAAAGAGTTTTTAGTGCAGCCGGGAACCTTGTCAGCGAAAGGCGTAGGAGGTTGCTTCCACATAATGTGGAGAAGATGATGTTCATCAAAATGAATGATCAATTCTTCCAAGAAGACCAGCCTCCAGAAAGTACAGAGGGACCTGTGGTGTTGGATTCCAGCGGGGATGGATTAATACTCTGGGAAGATGAGGATGTACACAACTTTGAAGATGATGAGGAATCGGTGGATGAGGAGGATGAGTACGACATCTTGCCTCCGTAGAGCCAGTTTGTGCAGGGACAGATTAATTGCCAGCTTGTTTTGTGGGGCAGACCCTGTTGCTGAAATGATTGGTTTGTTAAAGTGTGCATGTCCAGTTTATACAACATAAGAGTGGGTGGTAGGGCCCAAGGATAATTCCATCTTGCACCTCTTTTTTTTCTTTGCATTATGTACTGTTTGGGGCCTAGTTTTTCAAACTGCCATCCTGTCTGCCACTGCAGTGTCACTACTAGATGGGCCACGTGTCTGTGCCGCTCACTTGTGTCGCTTAGCAAAGTCATCCAGCTACCTCGGTGCAACCTTTTGGCCTAAAAACAATATTGTGAGGTGTTCAGAATAGACTGGAAATAAGTGGAAATTAATGTTATTGAGGTTAATAATAGCATAGGAACAGAAAAACCCACAAATTCTGTGATTTTAGCTGTTTTTATGCTTTTTTCCAAAAAAATACATATCCAAAACACAAAACCCAGAACCCAAAACACGGAAGGGTGGTTTTGGCAAAACCAATCCAGATCTAAAACACGAAGAAAGATCCAGATAAAAAAACCAAAACACAAAACACGAAAAGTGGCCGGTGCACACCCCTAATATATATATATATATATATATATATATATTAGGGATGTGCGCCGGACCATTTTTGCCGGATTTGGTTCTAAGTCGTCGTTTGGATTTGGATTTGCCAAACTGCGGTGACTGGCTTTGGATTTGGATTTTTTGTCAAACTTGGCAAAAAAATCTAAAATGACATAAATTGGGCTTTTTTTTCTTCCTAGAGTGTTATTTATCTCAATAACATTAATTTCCAGTCATTTACAGCCAATTTAGACCACCTCACAGCTTAAATTATTGTTTTCACCATTATTGGCCAAGGGTTGCAGTGAGCTGACTGGTTACCAAGCGTCAGAGCAGAGGTGCAGTGGCACAAACACCACAGTTTAAAGCACATCTATGAAACTATGCCACACAGCAGTGGCAGAAATGAAAGGTAGTGCTAGATGGAATTGTCCTTGGGCCGTCCCACCCACCCTTATGTTGGATCTTAAAAAGGACATGCACACTTTAACAAACCAAGCATTTCAGCAACAGGTACTGTCACTTTGTGGCTGAAGTGCTTGGTTTGTTTGGGCACCCACAAAAAAATCTTCCAATCTACTAAAGGCAACAGGTCTACAGTGGCATGTTATCACCATCATTGCCATCCTTACCCTCATCAGTGTGTACATCATCCGATTCCTCACACAATATCAGTTCATCCCCGCTGGAATCCACCATTACAGAAGTATCTGTACTGTGACCTGATTGGCGGGTAAGGTTTTCCTCGTGAAATTTCCAGTTAATTTTAATGAACATAATTTTTTCTACATTTTGTGGAAGTAGCCTCCTTCGTCGTTCGCTCACAAGGTTCCCGGCTGTACTGAAAACTCTCTCCGAGTACACACTGGAGGGTAGGCAGCTTAAGTAATGCAAAGCCAGTTTATACAAGGGTCTCCAAATTGCATTTTTTTTCTTCCAATATTCGAATGGACTCTGTGACATGTCTACATGTACGGTGTCCTGAAAATAATCCTCCACCATTCTTTGGATTGTAATCTTATTAGATGGAGTTATGGTAGAGGTGTCACTGGTGTTGGGCAAGTCTTTTAGACCCGACCAGATGTCAAAATGTTGATTTGACTTATCTGCATCACCACTGGGTCTTTTGGAAAAGGTGATTTTTTTTCTGGCTGCTGCTGGAGAAACCGAAGAAGGAGACGTCATCGTAGTGCCCTGTGTCACTTCAGCTGCCTACTTGCTCACCAGGAGAGCTTTGGATCTTTTAAGATCTGTGTCAGTTGTAAAGAAAGACACAGCATACGACTTGAACCTAGGATCGAGCATGGTTGCTAAAATATAATGAACAGATTTCAAGATCTGGCTCCTGGCGAAGCAAACAAAGGACTTGATCTATCAGTCCAGCTTACTTTGCGGAATCACTTTGTTTAATCTCATCCTTCAATTTCTCCAGCTGCTTTTCCAAAAGCGAAATCAGGGGAATCACCTTACTCAAGCTAGCAGTGTCAGCACTCACTTCACAAGTGGCAACTTCAAATGGTTTAAGCACCTTGCACAAGACAGAAAGTACTGTCCACTGTGCTGGGCTAAGGTACATTCCCCCTCCTCTCCCAATGTCAGGGCTTGTTGTATAGCTATAGATGGCTTTTTGCTGCTCCTCCATCCGCTGAAGCATATAGAGGGTTGAGTTCCACCTCGTTACCACTTCTTGCATCAGTTGATGGCAGGGCAAATTAAACTGCTCTTGCAGATGCTGCAATCTCCTGCACGCTGTTGCTGAATGCCGAAAATGTCACAAAATTTTTCGGGCCACAGACAGCATCTCCAGCACGCCCCTGTCATTTTTTAAAAAACCCTGCACCACTAAGTTTATTGTGTGAGCAAAACAGGGGATGTGTTGGAATTCACCCAGCTGTAATGCTTTCACTATATTTGTAGCGTTGTCAGAAATCACAAATCCTGAGGAGAGACCAAGTGGGGTAAGCCATGATTCTATGACATCTCCTAGTTTTCCTAAGAGATTGTCAGCAGTATGCCTCTTATTGAATCCGGTGATGCACACAGTTGCCTGCCTCTGAATGAGCTGGTGTTTGTTAGATACTGCTGCTGCTGAAGGCGATTCACCCACCCAGTGGGCCGTCAAAGTCATGTAATCTTTAGTTTGTCCACTACCGCTTGTCCACATATCTGTGGTTAAGTGGACAGTGGGTACAATAGCATTTTGCAGGCCAATAATTAGGTTCTGTTTAACGTCCTGGTACAGCCGAGGAATGTCCTGGTACAGCCGAGGAATGGCTTTTTGGGTAAAATGAAACCGAGATGGAATTTGGTACCGGGGACACATGACCTAAATTAACTGTGTAAATCCCACTGCATTAATTGTGGATATTGGATGCAGATCTAATGTTAGCATAGCTGTCATGGCGCCAGTGATCCGCTGTGCGACAGGGTGAGAGCTGTCATACTTGCTTCCCCTTGCAAAAGATTCTTTAACAGTCAATTGTTTTTTTGGTATACTACTAGTAGTCTTCTTGGTCCACTTATGGGATGAAGATCCACCACCAGCAGCAGCGGCAGCAGCAACAGCCCTAGCACTCAAAGATTCAGTTTCTTCCGAGGTGTCCTGGAAAGTGGAGGAGTCACCATGACTTAGCATTAACAAATTGGATGCTGTACTACCACTGATCATTCCTGAGGATATTGAGGAAGGTGTTGTCGGCGGAAATTGTAGGTGCTGGGATTTAGTAGAGAGAAGGCATCTACCTAATGCTGGACTGCTTGTTGTTATTTTTTTAGCAGTAGTTTCTGTTATCAAACACCTGTCATGAGCTCGCTGCAGATGATGTAATAGCGTGGAGGTTCCTAGATGCTTAACGTCCCCACCTATACTAACTGTGGTCCCACAGAGGCTACAAATGGCATGAGAAACGTTGTCAGGGTTTGGGTAAAAGTAATTCCACACAAAAGATGTGGACTTGTTGGTTCTTTGCCCAGGCATGGCAATGGCCTTCTTATCTTTGCCAAGAGCTGCTTCCACTGATGCCTGACTTATACAAACAATGGCCCTCATTCAGAGCCACTCGCAAGCGGGCACACGTACGTTAGGCGTACGTACAAAATTATTTAAATTCAATGGCTCGCTCGTATTTTCGTTCGCATCTAAAATTCCTCCCTAAACTCAGGCGACCCCTCCTCTAACTAACGAGCGTACGAAATAGCGAGCGTACATCCCCGAAATGGCTTGAAGGGAACGCACGCACAAGTGAAACCGGAAGTGGCCTTGTCAGATGTCGATTACCTGCTCCTTTATTCTGCCTACCTCCCTCAATCGTATCAGGCCAATCAATGTATCAATTAGCTCATTTTTTTTTTTTTTTCAACACAATGCAAGAAACTTTACTCTTGTCCGTGTTTGTGTTTACCCGCAGAATACGTACGGATGGAACATTCGCTTTTATTGTTCAAAAAACATGTGAACCACAATTAAACAATTGTTCTATTGCTGTGGATCCCCGCATATTTTCCGGGGTTCATTTCTTTATTTAAATTTGCAAACGCATGTCACTGCATCAAGCCTATCATAACTCTCCAGAGATTTCTGGCCCTGTTGAACACATGACTCATACACTAACCAATAAAATTGCTCCTGTTAATTTCCAAAATACATTAGCCAATCAGAAATTTGGGCCACACTTTATCAAAAATGTTTTGTATGAAAAACTCCATTGCCATCATGAGAGCCTCCGCATTCACCAGGCGCGAGCTGCTGGTGCTTACGGAGGTGATGGATAGGCGGATCACCAGCCAGCCTCCACCCATCACCAACCGGCAGAAGCGCTCCGCGTATGCGGAGGCACGGTCCCGCCTGCGGTCGATGGGTTCACGCCGCAACATCGGGCAGCTTGAGCGCAGGTGGTCAGACCTGCAACGGCGAACGCCCCGCTTGCTGGCATGCTTTCGCATGCAGATCCTGGAAAGTAAGTGTTATGTATTGTGGTTTTCATGTTTGTGTTTGTGGGGCAAACTGCGTGTGCATGTTTTCCTGTCTGTCCTATTAATTATTTGTCCTCATATCTGTGTGTGCATGTTTTCCTGTCTGTCCTATTAATTATTTGTCCTCATATCTGCGTGTGCATGTTTTCCTGTCTGTCCTATTAATTATTTGTCCTCATATCTGCGTGTGCATGTTTTCCTGTCTGTCCTATTAATTATTTGTCCTCATATCTGCGTGTGCATGTTTTCCTGTCTGTCCTATTAATTATTTGTCCTCATATCTGCGTGTGCATGTTTTCCTGTCTGTCCTATTAATTATTTGTCCTCATATCTGCGTGTGCATGTTTTCCTATCTGTCCTATTAATTATTTGTCCTCATATCTGCGTGTGCATGTTTTCCTGTCTGTCCTATTAATTATTTGTCCTCATATCTGCGTGTGCATGTTTTCCTGTCTGTCCTATTAATTACTTGTCCTCATATCTGCATGTGCATGTTTTCCCTCTATTTCTGTTTTTTTCATTCTACTCCTTTTTGCATGTTTTTTGGTGCTGTTTTTTTTTTTTAAATTTGGGCCCCGGATTTGCCCAGAAACTAACCTCAATTTGTTTGACATATTTTAGGAGGACAGCCAAGACTACGCCGTCACCGTCCGGCCAGACGGCGTTCCCGGCCACTATCCCCAACCCCCAGCCAACACTCCACCCCAAATATTTCCCCTATACCCCACTCCTCCCCAGCCTTCCCAGACCCTCTCCCGGAACTGTCGGGCCTCCTTCCCCTCCGTCCCACTTCCCCCTCTCCTCCACCCACCCCTCTTCCAATTACCCCCTCCCCGGAGTCCATCATTACCCCTCCCCGTTCTTTGGGGAATGAAGGCTCCTCCAAGGAGGAACATGGATGGACTTCCGGAGCTCCCGTTTTGGCTCCCGGTATGTTTTTCTTTCTCATTTTTTTTAACCACAAACTGTTTGTATGTAATCATGTGTCGTGCCTTTATTCGTGCTTGTTTGGTTTACTTTTGTTGATTTAGCAGTTTGCCTTTACCTCTTCCTGCTGATTTCAACATACACATATCACACCTGTGTGAATTTGTACATAGGCCTTGTATTTTTGCCAGCACCCCTTTTTTTTTTTTTTTTTTTTTTTTCGGTTTAGGAGTGATTTCGTTGTGTTTTTTTTTTTTTTATGTGGATTCCCTATTGTTTTATTAATCCACACACTTTTCTCACCCACAGAGGAACAGAGGCGTCATCAAGAGGTGGAGGATTGTGTTGGCCAGATGCGGCAACATGTAATTGGCCTTCTTGTGGCCCTTGACCGGCTGTCTGGCATCCTTCGCCAGTAGTTTTTTTTTTTTTGATTCGTTTTGTAAATAAATTTTGTAGTTCTAATATACGTTCTGGCTCATTCTTTTTTTCGAAAACACAAATAGTTTTCCCTGACATAAGTAGACTGTTCCTGCACGGATTACCATTTTTTAAAAGTTAGATTGTATTTTGTATTTGTATGTTAAACAGCCACAAGAAACACATAACAGTAACAATGTCATTTCCCTTTTTGGGTGTAGTGTCAATTAGATATTTCGCCAATTTACAGGTTCCTAGTTGGTGTGCAAGCTGCTTAGGCCAATCTTCAAAATCCAAAGGTTTGGACAGGCTTCCTTTTGGTGTGGGTTGGGAACCTGCAAACATATTTCAGTTTATATCAACTGGTGTCAGTACTGGATTACCCCTTAGTCAATTGTAAGGTGTGTTAACCTGGTTCCACTTGCTGTTAACGTCCAAAAAAAGGAAGACCATTTCACTCTACAAACATTTATTCACAACTTAAATGAGAAATCAAAGTGGTCAGTCCCAAAACCAAAAAACACTGATAATCTCAAATCCAACACATACAAATAAAATATTTAATTTAAAAAAACAATCAAGAACTGGTTGACGAAGGACCATGCCAACATGATTCCACAAACATGGCGTTGCGATATGGGTTCCAGAATATATGGCCAAAATCACCAGATCCAGGTTTGGTAAGGGTAGCAGGAAGTAGTGAGCGTTGGAGTGGCAAAGATTATGTGAACAAACAGAAGATGGTTAAAAAATAAAAATAAATTAGATGTTCGCAAACAAACACAAACACATTAGGTATAAACACTGTAGTTTGGGTCAAACTTACCTAAAAAATCTGGCCACCACATCATCGCGTATGGCCCCCCCACATACTGACCTCCGACCAACCTCGGGGGGGCCATCCTCAGGTAAGGCATCCCCTGGCTGCATTGGGACACCACTCCTTATGGCGATGTTGTGAAATATCCCACACAGGACCACAATTTTCGACACCATATCCGGCAAATACATGAGCTCGCCACCAGAGCGGTGGAGGTATCTGAATCGGCCTTTTAAAAGGCCGATACAGCGCTCCACCACTTGCCTGGTGGCTGTAAGTGCGGAATTATACTCACTTTGTGGGCCTGGTGTGGGAGCCAAATAAGGAGTGAGCAGCCAGGACATGCAAGGGTATCCACTGTCTCCTGTGAAAAATAAGAGACAACATCAGGAACACTGTGTATCAAGCTTAACATTGTTATGTACTAAAGGTCTCCACTTACCCAGAAGCCACGCATCACCAGCTTGTAGGTTGGTTAATTTCTGCCATATCCCTGATTGCCGGATGACGAAGGAGTCATGTGCACTTCCTGGTAACTTAGCATTCAGGGACAGGATCTGGAGGGAGGCATCACATACCACCATTACATTCAGGGAGTGATAGTGTTTCCTGTTTCTAAATATTGCCTCCAGCCGTGCTGGAGGCTGAAGTGGTATGTGAGTACCATCCACAACCCCTATGATGTGTGGGAAGCCAGCTATTTGGTAAAAATTGGCCTTGGCCACACTAAGGGCACCCATATCCAAAGGCATTTGAATAAAATGATGGAGGTGCTTGAAAAGTGCCTCCATCACTGCCCTCAGGATCCGGGAAAAGGAGGATTGGGAGATGCCCGCCACTATTCCAACCGTTGTTTGAAACGATCCTGAGGCACAGAAATGTAACACCGCCATAAATTGCGTCAGTGGTGGTATTGCTGTTGGACTGTCAATTTGCCGCTCAAGATCACTTTCTATTAATGAGAGAGTGTCTATGATGATTTTGGGAGGTAGACGGTAGCATCTAAAAACCTCATCATCGGGCATTCCAAAAAGGGTGACACGTGTTCGAAATATCTGGGGCCTTGCATGCCTACGATGCCTACGCCTGGGATGAGATTGAGGTTGGTCGGCTTCCGGGAGCATGGCCAGAACAATCCTCCCCAGATCAACCTGAAAATCAAAAATTTTAAAGTAAGGCTTTTGACCCACCCCAAAACTATATTAAAACAACTTAGCTTGATGATAGCATCCATTGCTGCTTACATGCCGGGGTATTGTCATGATACGTCCAAACTGAAAATAAACAACAAAATTACTTGACACATTTCACTCTGTGCATTTTTGTGGATACATTTTGTGCTAGACCAAAGTTCAAATATGCCAAACACCCATTTATAAAAACCGCAAAGCGACATTTAACACAGTACATCAAAACGGGTCGAAATGTTGGCTTAAAAATGCGAAAGCTAAACCATCAAAAAGTTAGAATGATTATTAAGCTGTTTAAAATGTGCTAATTAGTTCGCTAATACAAGTCCCAAGAGTAACTACTAAAAATGCGCTAATTAGTTCGCTAATACAAGTCCCAAGAGTAACTACTAAAAATGCGCTAATTAGTTCGCTAATACAAGTCCCAAGAGTAACTACTAAAAATGCGCTAATTAGTTCGCTAATACAAGTCCCAAGAGTAACTACTAAAAATGCGCTAATTAGTTCGCTAATACAAGTCCCAAGAGTAACTACTAAAAATGCGCTAATTAGTTCGCTAATACAAGTCCCAAGAGTAACTACTAAAAATGCGCTAATTAGTTCGCTAATACAAGTCCCAAGAGTAACTACTAAAAATGCGCTAATTAGTTCGCTAATACAAGTCCCAAGAGTAACTACTAAAAATGCGCTAATTAGTTCGCTAATACAAGTCCCAAGAGTAACTACTAAAAATGCGCTAATTAGTTCGCTAATACAAGTCCCAAGAGTAACTACTAAAAATGCGCTAATTAGTTCGCTAATACAAGATAAAAAATGGACTTACCAAGAGCAAATATCTAAGATGCAAAATCAAAAGGTCTTTGGGGTCGAAAAAAAACAAAATCTAAAATAGAATAAATTAGGTATCCAAAAATTACAAAATATACGAAACACAATGAAACAACAATTGAACAAAAGTTAGACTTCACAAAACTTACTAAATCAACAAACGAGGTCCCAAAAATATAAACCAACAAAGATAACGGAAAAAAAAACGCAAATCTAACCAACAAACGATTCAACAACCTCCAACTCCTTTCTACACAATCAATACACTCCAGCCAAGATAACCTCCAACAATCCAAAAACGCCACCTCGACTTGAGACACACCAAGCCATAAATAGTGTTTCGTTTCCCGCACAAATTAAGGAGGGATCATAGGGCCGCACAATCAATGATGCGGCCGCAAAATAAGGACGCATGTATAAATACGTCACGAAAACACATTCAAATTCTGGGGTATTTCTTGTTTGGACCACAGACATGGCGACAGACCAGGGAAAAAATGCCCAAGAGTCAGGCGGTAAGTCTTTCATGCATTTTCTATCAACGATTAATTTGAAACATAAGATGAGGCAAGTTGTGATTTTGTGAATTCTGTAATTTTACACAAATAGGTGAGGAGGATGACATGGAAGAGGCTGCTGGGCCCAGTCTTCCGGCCAAAGCGGCCAAAAAAAAAAGGCAGCCACATTTCACAAGAAAGGAGATGGAGGTTTTGATCCAGAAGTGTGTGGACATCCTGCCACAGGCAGACAGGAATATGAGTCTAAGCCAGAAGTGGAGAATGTGGGAAGAGGTAGCCGTTGCTGTCAATAGAGTGGGTGATTATGTCCGTCTAGCCCGGGATGTCAAACGGCGGTAAGTAAACCCTTGCCCCCCCTAAAAACAAACCCCATTTTAAACCAAAGGATAATGGCTTCCATTTTTCCCCACAGATGGGGCGACTTCAAATATCGCCTAAAGCAAAAACTCGCGGACAGGGCTAGGCATGCAAGGGGGACAGGTGGGGGTCCCACCCCTGTGTCATTGGAGTTGACCGATTTAGAAGAGCTGGCACAGGGGTGTGTGCAGCCTGTGGAGGTGTTTGGCGTGTCCAACATGGATACGGACATGCCAGACTTTGCGGCTCCTCATGTTGGCCCAGGTAAGTATTGTGATGTCACCAACTCTGAAATGCTATTGTGCCAATATGTCGATTCTAATGTGACTCTTTTCTCATTTTTCAAACAGAGACACAGGCGGATGAGTCTGCTCCAGAGGGAAGCCTTGGCCGCAGAATTTCTGCTGGCTCTGCAGGGGAGGAACCAGTACATCCGGCTGAGGACCCTGCAGAAGCCAGTCCAGGGCGTGCCCCCTCGCAGGCAGTGGGCCTCCTCACAGAACTCAATTTCAAATCGGATTTCCATACGGAGATTCTGCAGAGGATGGACGCCAGTCTGCTACGGGTGGCTGAGGCCCTGGAGCAAAATGCTGCGGCCAACGTGACCATTGGTCAGGCCCTGGCGGAAAATACCAGGGCCAACATCCGCATCGCCGATGCCCTGGAGCAGCTCGTTCGCCAGCACATGGTGGAGCCGACCTCCCTTCCTGCCGGAACATCAGGATCCTCCACCTCTGGCACAACATCAGCCAATCCTCCAAATGTGCCTAGCCCTGTGCCTAGTCCAGAGGCCACAACATCTGCCTCTGGACAGGCCAGCCCGATGGCATCCCGGACCCGGTCTGGCGCCCACCCTCCCCCATCCAAACGGGCGAAAAAACGGTGACAGCAATGGCGACTTTTCCCACACTCCTTCTGTGCTTGGCTCATATTCCTTTCTGGTCAAAACTTCCCTCTCCTTTCTTGTGAAATGTTTTTAAGTTATTTTTGTACGTTTATGTTATCAGTTATTGTTTTTTTTTTTTGGATAAAAAGTATCTTTGGCAGATAAACTAAAAAAAAATATTATGCCAATTGGTTTGTGTTTAAACAATAAATTTATGACAAAAATCTGACATTGTATTGTGACATTATTGGACAAATGGGTTACATTTAATCCTGGCCCTAAAGGCAAAAAAGGACACCAAAAACCATTTCATTTGTCTAAAAAAAAGGCCTCTTGAAGGAACGTTTAAAAAAACACATAACGATGCAAATTGCACATTAAAAAAAAAAAGGGGGAGCTAATTAAAACATGATGACATTATTGTCACAATAGGCCATAAACAACAAATTGAGGCCAAAAAAACCCCCAAAAAATGTACGCCAATTGATTGTGTAATCCTGACATTAGCAGGTATGATTTCCACCTGCGTACGGTTTTGTGCTATCCCAATAAACTGCTTTCCAAACACATACCAAGCCGGTTTTCAATACAACACTAATTGCTTTTGTGACCACCCGCGATTAATCGCTGCACCATCGTGGAGTCCCGGGACGGAGGAGAAGGCCATCGCCAATGTGGTAGAGTAATCCAGACCCTAAACTGTGCGAGCATTTTGAAGGGAAAGAGGATGTTCCAGTGACGTATGTGACGGTCCGAACACATTTTACGCTCGCATCTGCTAATGTATGTACGCCCCAAAAACGCGTTTTTCCATCTCCACCCCCGTCAACACCCAAAAACGCCCTGTTCTGTCAATCACATTTGACATGTCACTTCCTGTACGCTATTTTAGGAACGACAGATAAAAAGCTCGCAATCTGCCGTACGCACATGCGCAGTGTAACACCGACGCATGCGTGGTTAGTCAACATCGGAACGCAACGAGCGTACTGCTGTTTGCGAGTGGGTCTGAATGAGGGCCAATATCCTCATCCTCAACATCCTCATTAGTGCCAAGGTCAGCTGCACATATATTCCCCTCATCCTCTTGCAATTCCGGGGTTGTATCCTCAATTTCTATGTCCTCGGCAATACTGCTCATCCCCACAACTACAGATGGAAAAGAAACTGTGGAGGGCGGCTTCTCTGAAAGGTCAGACTTACACATAGCAATGCCACTCGTGGACCCACTTAGACTCTCCTCAGGGATTTCTGACATTTGTGTTTCAAAAAACACAGTTTGATCTACTGCCTTATTGGTTTTAAATTTTTCACACTCCTATAGTCTGATAGAAAAGATCTTTTATCGTCATGAGAGGCACAAGATGCCTCACTGACAGTTGCAGAACCACCACTCAGAAATAAAGGGCAAAGCCTGAGTCTTTCCTTGCCGCTACGTGTGGTGAATGGTATGTTGTCAAATTTCAGTTTTTCTGCAATAGTAGTAGTCTTTAGAGGTTTTTTTTTATCTTTACCCCTGTGAAATCTATTTTTTTTTATTTCAAGTTCCCTAAGTTTTTAAAGCCTCTACGCCCTTGAGCATCAGCTTTAGATGAAAGTGATGGACTTCCAGCCGCTGCAATGCTAGCATTTACATGTTGTTTCTGCTCTCCTCTCGGTTCATTCTCGTGATCCATATTAATTTATCACTATGAACTGGAGTCACGGAGCTTGTATAATAGACACAGTGGCCTTATGCCCTGTCACGGAGCTTGTATAATACACTCAGTGGGCTTATGCCCTGTCACAGAGCTTGTATAATAGACACAGTGGGCTATGCCCTTTCACTGAGCTTGTATAATACACTCACTGGGCTATGCCCTTTCACAGAGCTTGCATAATAGACACAGTGGGCTATGCCCTTTCATGGAGCTTGTATGCACTCAGTGGGCTTATGCCCTGTCACAGAGCTTGTATAATACACTCAGTGCGCTTATGCCCTGTCACGGAGCTTGTATAATACACTCAGTGGGCTTATACCCTTTCACGGAGCTTGTATAATACACTCAGTGGGCTTATGCCCTTTCACGGAGCTTGTATAATACACTCAGTGGGCTTATGCCCTTTCACGGAGCTTGTATAATACACTCAGTGGGCTTATGCCCTTTCACGGAGCTTGTATGCACTCAGTGGGCTTATGCCCTGTCACGGAGCTTGTATAATACACTCAGTGGGCTTATGCCCTTTCACAGAGCTTGTATAATACACTCAGTGGGCTTATGCCCTTTCACGGAGCTTGTATAATACACTCAGTGGGCTTATGCCCTTTCACGGAGCTTGTATAATACACTCAGTGGGCTTATGCCCTGTCACGGAGCTTGTATAATACACTCAGTGGGCTTATGCCCTGTCACGGAGCTTGTATAATACACTCAGTGGGCTTATGCCCTTTCACGGAGCTTGTATAATACACTCACTGGGTTTATGCCCTTTCACGGAGCTTGTATGCACTCACTGGGCTTATGCCCTGTCACAGAGCTTGTATAATACACTCAGTGGGCTTATACCCTTTCACGGAGCTTGTATAATACACTCACTGGGTTTATGCCCTTTCACGGAGCTTGTAAAATAGACACAGTGGGCTTATGCCCTGTCACGGAGCTTGTAGAATAGACACAGTGGGCTTATGCCCTGTCACGGAGTTTGTATAATACACTCAGTGGGCTTATGCCCTTTCACAGAGCTTGTATAATACACTCAGTGGGCTTATGCCCTGTCACGGAGCTTGTATGCACTCACTGGGCTTATGCCCCTTCACGGGGCTTGTATTATACACACAGTGGGCTAAGCCCAGTCACGTAGCTTGTATAATACACACAGTGGGCTAAGCCCAGTCACAGAGCTTGTATAATATACACACAGTGGGCTAAGCCCCGTCACGTAGCTTGTATAATACAAACAGTGGACTAAGCCCAGTCATGGAGTTTGTATAATACACACAGTGGGCTAAGCCCAGTCACGGAGCTTGTATAATAGACACAGTGGGCTAAGTCCAGTCATGGAGCATGTATAATACACTCAGTGGGCTAAGCCCAGTCACGGAGCTTGTATAATGCACACGGTGGGCTAAGTCCAGTCACAGAGCTTGTATAATACACACAGTGGGCTAAGTTCAGTCACAGAGCTTGTATAATATAAATACACACAGTGGACTAAGCCCAGTCACGGAGCTTGTATAATACACACAGTGGGCTAAGCCCAGTCACGGAGCTTGTATAATGCACACGGTGGGCTAAGTCCAGTCACAGAGCTTGTATAATACACTCAGTGGGCTAAGTTCAGTCACGGAGCTTGTATAATACACACAGTGGGCTAAGTCCAGTCATGGAGCTTGTATAATATAAATACACACAGTGGGCTAAGTCCAGTCACGGAGCTTGTATAATACACACAGTGGGCTAAGTCCAGTTACGGAGCTTATATAATACACACAGTGGGCTATGTCCTGTCACGGAGCTTGTATAATACACACAGTGGGCTAAGCCCAGTCACGGAGCACACAGTAGCAAGAACTACTCTCTCTAACTGTAATCTAACTCTAGTCTCACTTTTTCCATCTCTATCACTAAGTAACTAAGCGTGACTGTTCCGTCTGATACAGTCACGCGAAATGGCTCCGACAGCCTGGCGCCGCGCCTTTTATAGAGGCCGAACGTCACCCGGCTCTCGCGAGGCCTCGAGGTGGAATCCGAGTCAGGCGGGAACACCCGAACTTGCATTCGGGTGAACTCGGATTCCACCTGTTCGGAGCGGTTCGGATTCCTCAGAATCCGAACCGCTCATCACTAATATATATATATATATATATATATATAAATAAATGTTAGTGACTGTTTATACATTTTATAAGTTGTTTATGGTTTAGTTTTTAAAGTTGTTTTTGGTTTGGTTCTGTTTTTGGTTGGTTATGTTGTTATGGGGTTTTCAATCTTTTAAATTCTGATTGCATTTTAAATTAAGTTTTTTTTTAAATTCAGTAATTTATTTGATTCAGTGGGTGAGTGGGCGGTGCATTATACACATATAGGTGGTCAGTGGGTGGGTGGGACGATGCATTAAACACATTGGTGCTGAGTGGGTGGGTGGGCGATGCATTATACACATATAGGTTGTCATTGGGTGGGTGGGTGATGCATTAAACACATAGGTGCTGAGTGGGTGGGTGGGCTATGCATTATACACATATAGGTGGTCAGTGGGTGGGTGGGCGATGCATTAAACACATATAGGTGGTCAGTGGGTGGGTGGGCGATGTATTAAACACAGAGGTGTTGAGTGGGTGGTTGGGCGATGCATTATACACATATAGGTGGTCATTGGGTGGGTGGGCGATGCATTAAACACATAGGTGCTGAGTGGGTGGGTGCGCTATGCATTATACACATATAGGTGGTCAGTGGGTGGGTGGGCAATGCATTAAACACATAGGTTCTGAGTGGGTGGGCGATGCATTATACACATATAGGTGGTCAGTGGGTGGTTGGGTGATGCATTATACACATATAGGTGGTCATTGGGTGGGTGATGCATTAAACACATAGGTGCTGAGTGGGTGGGTGGGCTATGCATTATACACATATAGGTGGTCAGTGGGTCGGTGGGCGATGCATTAAACACATAGGTGCTGAGTGGGTGGGTGATGCATTATACACATATAGGTGGTCAGTGGGTGGGTGGGTGATGCATTATACATATATAGGTGGTCAGTGGGTGGGTGGACAATGCATTAAACACATGGGTTCTGAGTGGGTGGGCGATACATTATACACATATAGGTGGTCAGTGGGTGGGTGGGTGGGCAATGCCTTATACACATATAGGTGGTCATTGGGTGGGTGGGCGGTGCATTAAACACATAGGTGCTGAGTGGGTGGGCAATGCATTATACACATATAGGTGGTCAGTGGGTGGGTGGGCGATGCATTAAAAACATAGGTGCTGAGTGGGTGGGTGGGCGATGCATAAAACACATAGGTTCTGAGTGGGTGGACGATGCATTATAAACATATAGGTGGTCAGTGGGTGGGTGGGTGATGCATTAAACACATAAGTGCTGAGTGGATGGGTGATGCCTTAAACACATAGGTTCTAAGTTGGTGGGCAATGCATTATACACATATAGGTGGTCAGTGGGTGATGCATTAAACACATAGGTGCTGAGTGGGTGGGTGGGCAATGTATTATACACATATAGGTGGTCAGTGGGTGGGTGGGCGATGCATTAAACACATAGGTGCTGAGTGGGTAGGTGGGCAATGTATTATACACATATAGGTGGTCAGTGGGTGGGTGGGCGATGCATTAAACACATAGGTGCTGAGTGGGTGGGTGGGCAATGCATCATATACATATAGGTGGTCAGTGGGTGGGTGGGGAATGCATTATACACATATAGGTGGTCAGTGGTTGGGTCACATTGTTGGCAAGTAAATCAGGCATATACACTGGTGGAAAGGGTCTGCATATACGGTACATTGATGCTCAGTACAAATATACTCACCAAATTACCAGATTCCACGATCAGATGTGCTGGACAAGGTAATCGCGTCCATCTTCCTTGAAGTCACGATGCTGACAAAATGGAGATTGGGCGTGTACAGGGGAAGTCAGTCAAGTGATGCAATGGACGATAGATCGTGCATTGGATAGTGAGTACAAACACATGTACGATCTGCACCACATCGTGTCTGAGATTGGCAAGTCTTGCCTGCAGCAGGCAAGACCTGAAGATGTGATGTACGACTAGCGGGGACGCGCATCGGAATTGTAATCATGAGTAGAGACTCTGAGCAAGCGGAAAGGAAAATTAAGCCAAGAGAATTTATCAAGCCACAATCCCATTTTAATAAGGAAGTGTCCCTTTAGACCAGTGGTTCTCAAACTCGGTACTCAGGACCCCACACAGGTCACGTTTTCCAGGTCACCCAGCAGGTGCATTACTCACTGACACATTTTAAAAAGATCCACAAGTGGAGCTAATTATTTCACTTGCGAGTCTGTGAGGAGACCTGGAAAACATGTACTGTTTGGGGTCCTGAGGACCGAGTTTGAGAACCTGTACTTTAGACAAAATGCTCACAGCTTCACTCGGGGCTGACAAGTAGATTACACCATGTCTGAATACTAATATGCATTGCTTATTTTCTGATGTAAATCAATGGTACGCAGTAGCAGCACCTTTTCTCTGTTTCATTTTTAATTCTCATAACCAGTGCTTAAAGTGGTCCTAGAGAAGTAGTGGAACTCATCGCCCCCCCTTGGTGCTTTTTGAATAAAGGCACAGTACCTGCCAAAAAAAGTGCGTGGTCTCAAGAGAAAGGGACGTAGTCACACAATAGTATTTCCAATTCAAATTACATCGCACAGTAGCACAATCTTGATTGACATTACACCACATAGTAGTGTCCCTTATTCAAGTATGACACACAGCAGTGCCCCTTTTCCACAATGTCCACATTTGTGCCCCTTATACACAATGCCCACAGTAGTAATGCCTCTTATAAAATACCCACAGCAGTAGTGCCTCTTATACATAATGCCCACTGTAGTGTTGCCCCTTATGCAATGCCCACTGTAGTGGTGCCCCTTATGCAGTGCCCCAAGTAGTGTTAATGCCACTTATGCAGTGCCCACAGTGGTAGTGCCCCTTATGCAGAGCCCACAGTAGGGGTAGTGCCCCTTATGCAGTGCCCTCAGTAGTGTTGCCCTTTATGCAGTGCCCCCAGTAGTGGTGGTGCCCCTTATGCAGTGCCCCCAGAGTGGTAGTGCCCCTTATGCAGTGCCCACAGTGGTAGTGCCCTTTATACAATGCCCCCATTAGTAATCCCCCCAATAGTAGTGCCCCTTATGCAGTTCCCTCAGTAGTAGTGCCCCTTATGCAGTGCCCCCAGTAGTTGTAGTGCACCTGCAGTGCCAACAGTGATAGTGCCCCTTATGCAGAGCCCACAGTGGCAGTGCCCCTTATGCAGAGACCACAGTAGTAGTAGTACCCCTTATGCAGTGCCCCCAGTAGTGGTAGTGCCCCTGCAGTGCCCAAAGTGGCAGTGACCCTTATGCAGAGCCCCCAGTAGTTGTGCCCCTTATGCAGAGCCCCCTAATGCAGTGCCCCCTATGCAATGCCCCCATTGGTAATCCTCCTGTAATAGTGCTCCCAATAGTAGTGCCCCTAGTAGTAATGCCCCCTGTAGTAATGCCCCCAGTAGTAGTGCCCCAATGGTTAATGCCCCCAATAGTAGTGCCACCTGAGTAATGCCACCAATAGTAATGCCCCCAGTAGTAGTGCCCCCTGAGTAATGCCCCCAATAGTAATGCCCCTGAGTAATGCCCCCAGTAGTAGTGCCCCCTGTATAATGCCCCCAATAGTAATGCCCCCAGTAATAGTGCCCCCTGTATAATGCCCTCAGTAGTAGTGCCTCCTGAGTAATGCCCCCAGTAGTAGTGCCCCCTGAGTAAAACCCCCAATAGTAAAGTCCCCTGAGTAATGCCCCCAGTAGTAGTGCCCACTGAGTAATGCCCCAAGTAGTAGTGCCCCCTGATTAGTGCCCCCAGTAGTAATGCCCCCTATAGTGAAGCCACTTAATAAAAAATAAAAAACCTAATACTTACCTTAAGCCCCACTCCCGCATCCTCTGCCATCTGGTCCGTGTGGCTGCTCCCCTAACTATGGGAGAGACACCCACTGGTAAGATAATCTCAGCGGGCTTCTGGCAAATGGAGCCTCCTTGTAGCGCCGGGCTAAGGTGGGTCGGAGGAGGCGTAACTGGTTCTGTCTCCAAATAGAAGTGACGGAACGCAGTTCCGCCCCATTCCGGCCCACTTTAACCCCTACTCATAACTAGTTCTGATATCAGGAAGAAATCTGTAAAATTAGTTCAGTGTGAATAAAGTGAATTAAAAAAAATCTGATAACTTGTCCAAAGTATGGAGGCTACTTTAAGGGATAGATCTACAAAGCCTTAGAGATAGATAAAGATAGAGAGATAAAGTACCAACCAATGAGCTCCTAACTGCAATTTTTCAAGCACAGCTTGTAAATTAACATTTAGTAGCTGATTGGTTGGTACTTTATCACTGTCCAAGGCTTAGTACATATACCCATAAATCTTATACCAACTTCAAAGGCAAAGTGTGTGTGTGTTTGGGGATACTCCAGCTGCACGCAATCACCATGCCCAGCCAGTGGCTCAAATTATGACCACAATAGCAGTAGTATATATAACAATTTTACTAAAGCACGGCCACATCATGCAGCATAAGAGACAGTCAGAACAGAGCTGCTGCGCATGCCCACAGACAGGTCTCCTGGGTGTGTGGATCTGAGCACTCACTCAGCGCATGGGAACAGAGAGCAGCAACCACTAAGAAGTAACAGGTGTTTTAAATTGAGATGGGAGAATTTATGTTTAAAAACTCAGGGCCTGATTCAGACCCGCTCAGGAGCGCTATGCGCTCGCGAGCGGGTCGATGTTTGGCCACTGCGCATGCGCACGCCGGAGCTGGCTCCGACGTGCGCATGTGCGAGACCCGGCTAACGAAGTGCGCTCCGTCGCTCCGGGTCTCTCACCAAAAGGGGGCGGCAGACGATGTTGATCAACAGCTCGCCCCGTTTTGTAGGCGGGCAGGGGGGTGGCTTCGTCAAACAGAGGCGTTCCCAACGGAACGCCTACCGTTTGGGGGTGGCCCCACTGACATCACGAGTGATGTCAGTGGTGAGCTTTCGGCTCTGTTAAGAGCCAGAAGCTCACTGGGGCTTGCGGAAACGAGACCCTACCGCAACCATCACCTGGCCGCTCGCAATAGCTGTGGGTGGTCACCCACAGCTATGTGAGCGGCCAGGAGGCTGCACAAAAAAAATTGCCCTGATTCAGAGCGTCCGGGATATTTAACCTTTCCCTGACCACTTATGTTATTTTTATGAGATTAAAAAATTGATACAGAAAGTACCTTTTTCACAGTCTCTGCTATACAGCCTATACTATAGATCAGTGTTGGCTAACCCTGACACTCCAGCTGTTGTGGAACTATATATCCCAGCATGCCCTGCCACAGTTTTAGCATGCCCTAATGTTAGCCAACACTGCTATAGATCATCTTTAGTGTTAATTATTAATACTGTGTTACTTACATTATCCAGTGTATAAGAATACCAATATGTATTGTCAGGGCCGGCTCCAGGTGTAGCTGCACCCTGTGCAGCATGGGTAGTCGTCGCCACCTAGTCGCACAGCTGCGGCGGTGGGGGTGCCCAACCTCCCGACCAAACCACCTGTGGGACACTTCAGCCCATGGGTGGAACAGTGCTGTCCCGCTGAAATCGGTATGTTGGGAGGGGTGAGCCCTCTATGGGGTGGACCTGTTCTACTGCACTGGTCGAACATGCCTCAAGCCGGCCCTGTGTATTGTGAAGATGGCCGCTTGATGCCCTTCAATGTTACTTATGTTTACGCTGTATCTGGAGGGCACTATAATGTTACCGAACATAACAGGGGCACTGTAATGTGGCACACTATGAAGTGGACTATAGTGTGGCATAATATGAACTTGGGGCACTGTAAAGTGGCACAATATGAAGTGGACTATAGTGTGGCATAATATAAACTTGGGGCACAGTAATGTGGCACAATATGAACTGGCGGCACTATAGTGTGGCATAATATGAATTGATGACACTGTATGACAGTGTGAACTAGGGCACTACTATGGTTCATAAAATAAACTAGGGAACTTCTATGAGCATAACATTAACTAGGTCACTATGGTTCACAAAATGAACTAGGGGACAAGTTATCTCTAGAGGTGTCTCTCTAGAAGCTTTGGGACCTGTAAAATATTGCTATGGAGCCAACAAAGTTCTGGCTATGGCCCTGACTGCCCCCATAGCTTTATAGCTTTAAACAAAGTTGCTGCCCCCATAACTTAACAAATGCATGCTGCACCCATAGCCTCAAAACACACACACACACACTGCCCCATGGGGATCCGGTCAATATCCCAACAGTCGCTTAGAATGTTGGCACCGGAATACCGACACCTGTCAGAATCCCGACGCTGGCATCCCGACCGCAGGCATTCCGACGGTAAGTACTGCGGTTAGGGGGAGGGTTAGGGTTAGGCACTAGGGGGGAGGTTAGGTTCAGGCACTGGGAAGGGAGGGTTAGGGTACAGAGAGGGGTAGGGTTAGGATACCAACCAACAAGTTTCGTTATCCTAACCCTGTCAGGATGCCGGCATCAGGATTCTGACCACTGGGATTCCGAGTGCTGGCATTCCGTACCCAACCCACCCCCATAACCTTTCACATAGACGTGTCGCCCCCCTAGCCTCTCACACACACTGCCCACATAGACACACACACACTGCCCCTATAACCTCACACACACACGCACACACTGCTTCCATAGCCGCACACACACGCTGCTCCCACAGCCTCACACACATGCTTCCCCCTATAGCCTCTCACAAACTGCCCCAATAGCCTTACAAACACGCTGCCCCCATAGCATCACACATATACATACACACACACACTGACCCCATAGCGTCACACATGCAGCCCACATAGCCGCACATACATACTGTACCCATAACCACTCGCTGCCCCATAGCCTCATACACATATTGCCTCCATAGCCTCACATGAACACTGCCCCTATAGCCTCTCACACACATGCAGCCCCACACACAAAGTTCTGGCTATGCCCTTAACTGCCCCCATAGCTTCCCCTGTATAATGCAGATAAATCCATTTCTTCAAACAAAAAAAAACACCTGGCTTTCTACGGACTGTTGCCGCCCCTGACTACGAGAGGCTCTGACTGACTGTGTGTGTCACTGTGGTTAGGGTCTATTTACTAAGCCTAAGCCTAAGTGCCACCTGGCTTTCCCCACCTAGCAGCCTGGGTGCTTGTTGGGAGGTGTATCTTTTGTGTGTAACATAGGCCTGATGTAAAAGTACAGAAGATGTTGCTGATGACACCAGCAAAACACGATCTAACTGGTTTGTTGCCATTGTCTATTTGGATTTCTTAAAGGCTAGTTGAACATATTTTAACTTCTGCAGAAAAGAGGATTCCCATTGTTTTTATTAAGCGGTAAACAACTGTGGGTCCCTTGTGTGTTTGACAATTCAGCAGGGAATAAATATGACATAAGAATACTGCTGTCCTTTCAGATGGACATATGTTGTGAGCTATGGGCCTAATTCAGCAAGGATCGCTATTGGTAAAGCATACGCAGAGGGCCAATTGTTGCATACTGCGCATGCGTATGCATCGTAGTGCGCGTGCGTGAAGGCAGCAGTGCAATCGCACTGCGATCACGGAGATCACGTAGAGCCATCGTAGAATGATTGACAGGAAGTGAGCATTGGGCAGTGGTGACGGGGGGGTGGTTGGAGAAACGCAGGCGTGCCTGTCCGGTTGAACGCCGTTGCATGAGCGTGCAGAAATTAGCCTCTGCGATTGCTACACAGCTTGAGTACTCAATGTGTGCAACGAGGTTAGCAATTTAGAGGTAATATCAGGGCTGCTGTAATTCTGCTTGCAGGATCGATGGTACACGATGTTTCCAATGTTAGAGGAGGTTTGCAAGGTATTGTGGATGTGAGAGAGGGGAAGGTTATAGTCTGCATGTTGTCCGTGCAAGTGCTTTGCGATTGCATGCATTAGCATACTTTCGCAGCAGACCAGCGTGCGCGACTGCAGCCGTGATCACTTCAGCCACTCACAATACACATATAAAAACCACAATTTCCTAGGCGTTGGTATGTGCCTACATTCAGCCCACAAAGGGCCTTATTCAGACCCGGTTGCAAGTGCTGAGCGCTCACAACCGGGTCGATGTTTGCCCACTGGGCATGCGCACGTCGGAGCCGGCTCCGATGTGCGCATGCGCGAGACCCAGCTAGCGACGGGCGCTCCATCGCTACGGGTCTCGCACCAAAGGGGGCGAGCTGTCGATGATGATTGACAGCTCGCCCCGTTTGGGAGGCGGGCAGGGGGGTGGCCAGCCAAACGGAGGCGTTCCCAACAGAACGCTTGCCATTTGGGGGCGGCCCCACTGACATCAGCAATGATGTCAGTGGGGAGCTTCCTGCTCGATCAGAGCAGGAAGCTCCCTGGGGCTTGCGCTTGCCAAGACCCAACTTTAGTGTCTCGTCGAAAAGCCCCCATGGTCTCGATGGTCTTGACCATTGCGACCATCACCCTGGTCGGTCGCTAAGCTGTGGGTGGTAACCCACAGCTTAGCTAGCGACCAGGAGGCCGCACAAAAAAACAAAGCGTCCACCCTCATTCAGAGAGAGCAATCACTTCTTGCGACCGCCTCTGAATGAGGGCCAAAATCCTATCTCCACATACACAGAGATAACAGTATCCAATCCTATAAAGATCAGCCTATAATGTGATCTGAACATTAAAAGCCAAAAGGACCCCACTGACACTTTATTAAATTACAGAACTTTTCATTAATCCTTTATTTACACCATTTGCGGGCAATTAGCTGAAACAAAACATTATGATGAAGGTGCTAATGTGGTGTTTAGGAGGCTGTTTTAAGAAGATGATAACATTTTATTAACAGATAGTGCAATTACCATCTGCTCCCATCCAGCTTTTTGTTTACATGAATAACAAATGAATCTACATGTATAACTATGTAACATGTGGTGCTAGGCATAGACTCAGGTGTACATCTCGTGGGGCCACTTAACTACTCACTTTGCAGGGACATTCCTAATCCCAAAATCACACACCTCTCTGACAAAGCTCTTTCACCTCGGGCCAGGTCCGGGGATCTGAGGTAATTGGTGCTACCCAACAAATTTGTCATTTTGTTTTGACAACTAATAGCTTTATTTTAATTTTGTTGATTTCACCTCATCTGTAACTAAATCTTAATTTTCAAGTAGTTTGCAGTGATTAGGGAGTTCTTAATGTAAATGCATGTGCTTGTTACTCTGGGAAAAGTCAAATCCAGTTCAAGCTAACACTTTATAGTCATAGGACAGGTTTAGCTCAGGGCTGTTCTTAGCCAGGTGCTGTCAGTAACACAAAGTAAAGCTGGGTACACAAGGGACGACCTGTTCAGCGAACGATATCGCTGAACGATCTCCCTTGAAATTCCTGGTGTGCTGGATGAACGATATTGTTCATCCACACACCAACGATTTCACCAACGATGAACGACCAACGATCGTTCTCCCATATAGAAAATGAACAATATCATCCAGATTGGCCTGCATGCATGCCCGATGGACGATATCATTATCGTCCAGCGGGAGCGCGCGTCGTTGGTCGTTCATTGCATACAAACGGAATGATATGACCGATATATCGTTGAACCATATCGCTATCATTCATATCGTAACGATATATCGTTCCGTGTGCATGCACCTTAACAGTTAACAGGTGACAGCTGCTGACTCAAACTACCCTATAGCTAGGTACACACTGTCCATTATATTTGATCGGACTGAGAAACGTGTTGCTTTTTCAGCAAATGGAAAGCCCCAATATCTGTGCTACACATTATGCAATTTTTTTTATCAGAAGTTACCGATTTTCGGCCACACCACACTGATTATGTATATGTCCGCCCACAAGGAGGATGACATAGTCATGGGAAAACGTAGGAAATATGGGCAGATTATCGAGAATGCACACACACTGCCCGATATCAGGAGATTAAGGCTGAGATTTTTTGCCTTGGCCGACCAATCAGATAATCGAAGGAATGAGTTTGTGGAAGTTTTTAACCATTTTATCGTCAGAACGCTGAAAAACTCATGGCAACACACTATACAAAATCAATATATAAATCAATATATAAATCAGACCGAACCCCTGATAATTAGCAAATCGGCCCAATAATTATATAGTGTGTACCTAGCTTAAGTTTTCCCTCTCCTAGCTATCTCTGCTATTTGCCCATAACTGTTCGAAGAAATTAGTGGGCATAGGGTAAAAATTATATAAGTTTCCTCTGTATCCTTCTGCACCCCAAAATATATGAGGGATAACCTGGACTTGTATGTTTTTTAAAGAACACAATATAAGATAACAAATAGATTAGTATACATTTATGGCCATCCTGGACAGGGACATCAACTAAAAGATGAGACATGAGCCAATTACCGTCCTCTGACACCAGAGAGCTGTCCTAATAAGGCTACAGTGGCATCTCTGTACTGGTGGCCCTAGAACAAATTAAATAAACAAATTCAGTGGTGGATTAGGCTGATCTGGGGACCTGGGCTGTGCATACACTATCCCACATGTGTTCCTTGATTATCTGTCAAATGTACATCATGTGGTGCACCACAGTCCTCTTTCTCTACACAGTGCATGATAGTGTAACATGGCAGCTCCTAAGTACAAACCTTCAAATTACAGCATCGTAGTCAGGGAATAGATTTGGGCTGCCACATCATTTGCTTTAAATATATTAGCGTGGGACTTGATATATGAATATAATAGGTCTTAATATTGGAACAAATTGCCAAGGTATTTAGAATACTGTCTCCTTTTTTTGAGAAAAAATTAAATCAAGCCACTTCATAGCATTCTACACTACAGTGCCAAAAATTGGCACACATCTCATCAGACTGAGAGCCCAGTACATTCTTATTACAGAGGTCATACACCAGCTGACTTTCACTGGTGCTCAGTACCACCTCTGACCTCTAATCAGACCAAATTTTCAAGAGTCTAAAGGTGCCCACACATATACCGATGTGCTCACGATACGATTTTATGGCTAATTTCCTCATGAACTTTCACGGGAGCTCCCTTGCCATCGTGATCACGATTTTGGAAAAAAGACACCCAATCAGTCTTACGATCTCACGATCTATCGGATCGTACGTATCGTGAGATTGGCCATAACAAATCGTGAGTTTAAAAAAAAAATAAAACAGGCTCTTGACTATTGGTGGGAAATTTAAATAGCCATAACAATGGGAGGGGCTATCTAGGGAGTATAAAAAGCAGGCACCCTTTAAACTCTGTGCACATTCTGCTCTGCTACTAGATGAGGCTAGGTGTATTCCTGCTGAATCCTGTACATTGCTACTGTGCTCTTTGTATTTGGCTTGCCTTATAAAAAGTTTATTCTACCTGCAAGTGTGCTATCTACCTGCATTCTATCCTGTTCCTGAATTCTGTACTGATGCGTCCCTATCAGTATAGAGTGTTGGTCGCTGAAGCTGGGGTCCGAGAGATTAGGAAGAGGGCCCAGCGAAGAAGGACGAGAGCATGCTGGACCAAGGAGTGGCTGCTACAAAGGGATACCCGCTCCCACATGTCCCTGCTGATGGAAATCAAGGAGAACAACCCGGACGACTATCGGAACTACCTGCGCATGGATGACGCCAGCTTCCAAGAATTGCTGCATCTGGTGACCCCCCACATCAAGAGACAGGACACAAGGTGGCGGAGGGCAATCACTGCTGAAGACAGACTGGTGGCTACCCTAAGGTACCTGGCTACAGGAAGGTCACTGGAAGACCTGAAGTTTGGGACACTCATCTCACCTCAGTCCTTGGGCGTCATCATTCCGGAGACCTGCAAAGCCATCATAAAAGTGCTACAGTACCATTATTGCAAGGTAAGTTAAAAAAAAACACCACACTTTGGCCCTGATTCAGAGCCGGACGCTCTGACCAGAGCGCTCGCTCTGAATCAGGGCCCACCTCCATTAATATGGAGCGTCCTCCTGGACGCTCGTATAGCTGTGGGTCACCACCCACAGCATATACGAGCGTGCAGGATGATGGTCGCGATGGTCGTGACCATCGCTACCGTCGAAACTGCGAGCAAAAGCCTGCGGTTGAGTTTTTCAACCGCAAGGCCAGGAGTGATTTTGGCTCTGATAGACTAGTGATGTCAGTGGGGCCGGCTTCAGACGGTAGGCGTTCCCTTGGGAACGCCTCCGTCTGGCAGGCACGCCCCTGGCACGCCCACCAAAGGGGGCGTGCTGTCAGTCACCATCGACAGCATGCCCCCTTTGATGAGACACTCCGAGCGAAGGAAAGTCTAACCTTAAAAAATTTCTTTGGATATCTGCATCCAGATTTCTCAATGTGCTGTTCACATGAGCTGTGAAATCATCTATTGCATCTGGGGGTTTCTGCAGCAGCCGTTCTGCGACTTGTAAAAAATGGTCCTCACGTTCTGTAAAATTCTCCGTTCTGCCTTGTTTTTTTTTCTTTTTTTGTGGTTGTTGAGAAGATGAGGGTCTAGGTGGAACTTGAGTTTCCACTTGTGTGCTATTCTTCCGGATCACTGTCGCCACCGAGCAGACTGAGGTCCGGTGTGGATGTTAAATCAGGGTCTTGGGTGGGAGTCTATATAGGGAAAAAAGATATAAAAAATATTATAGTCATGTTTTAACATCTTTTTTACTATTTTTACTGTTTCCTAACACCATGGAGGAGTGGACCAGCATCGCGGAAGATTTTGAACAACGTTTGAATTTCCCTAACTGCGGAGGAGCCATTGATGGGAAACACATCCGCATCAACCCACCTGCCAATACCGGATCATATTACTACAACTACAAAGGATTCTTCAGCATCGTTCTCATGGCAGTGGTGAATGCCAACTACGAATTTCTGTTTGTGGATGTCGGCAAGAATGGGCGTGCTTCGGATGGTGGGTCCTTCAAGAAGACGGCTTTCTACCAGAGACTCGCCAACAAAACCCTCAACCTGCCCTCACTGGACCAGACAAAGCACGGCCTAAATTACGTTATCATTGCAGACGAGGCTTTTGCATTACATGAACATGTGATGAAGCCATTTGCACACAGAGGCCTGACCAGAGAGAAAAGGATATACAACTACCGTCTATCCTGGGCACGGCGCATTGTGGAAAATGTGTTTGGAATAATGAGCAACCGCTTCCGCATTTTCCACACCACCATCAATCTACATGTGGAGAAGATAGACTGGGTCGTGATGGCGTGCTGTGTGCTGCACAACTTTCTGTGAAGAAAATCTACTCAACGAGGACCAGTCCCAGCTAGACCAGAAGATGTAGGACCCCTGGAGGACATTGAACATTTGACATCTGTGTCTGCACCACCAACTACAACAACATCCACCGCACGTGCCAAAGAAGTGAGGGAGGAGTACATGACCTATTTCAATGGACCAGGTGCTGTACCATGGCAGGAGGACTGTCTGTGAACTACTGACTAAATTGGACATTTTTGGGATTTAACAACAAAAACATTAAGGATTTTGGTTTAAACTGTGTCACTACTTACCAAGACTTCTGAAACCTCCTCATCTCCCTCACGCTCAGACATCAAGATGATTGATTCCCTTTGAGGCTCTTGTTCACTGATGAATTACATCATTTGGTAGTACCACAGCGCAGGAGTATATATTTCATCTGTAGCCGCTCCTGATTTTTTGGAGTCATCCACCTTCTTTTTTTCTTTGATGTACACTGTCCTGAGATTTTGAATCTTTTGCCGTACAGTTTTCAGGTCTGCATCAGATATGTATTTTTTCGTATACACCAACAGTTCCTCGAGTGCGGCCAACTTGTGCGACTTATTGTGGTACTTCCGAGAACTGATCTTCCACAGACAGTCTTTCGAGTGCAGGATATAAATGAATCCATGGACATTATCTATGAATAAGAAAAAAAAGGACATTTAAATATTTGTGTATATAGTTTTGTTAAATGTAATGTTGTTATACTTCACATTCTTAATGTTTTAATATTTTCTTTTTTACAGGTTTTTAAAGGTTTGTTATGGTATTCTAATCATGTTTTCGTTTACAGGAATGTTATGTGTTTATTGCTTGGTAATATAATGTTTTTCTTTGACAGTATGGGTTTTCCACCTTTGGGCCTGTCATTGTGGTAGAACTACAGATCCCAAGATGCCCTAAAAACAGTTTCAAAGGTGGGTGGCAGGTCATCCAGGGATCTGTAGTTCCACAAAAGCTGGAGACCGAAAGGTAAAAGACCCCCAGCTTTAAATAATGTGTGTTTTTAAATGTAATGTATGGTGATTTTTTTGTAAAATACGTGTTTTTTTTTTTTTTTTTATGTATTACACGCATTGATGGGTAGTGGGAGCTTAAATGCATGACCCAGCCACCGCCCGCCTCAATACGGCGGGCGGTGGCTGGGTCATTCATTTATTACCTGGGGGCACACATTGGTGGGCAGTGGGAGCTTAACGCATGACTAAGGCACCGCCCGCCTCAATACGGCGGGCGGTGGCTGGGTCATGCATTTATTACCTGGGGGCACACATTGGTGGGCAGTGGGAGCTTAATGCATGACCCAGCCACCGCCCGCCTCAATACGGCAGGTGGTGGCTGGGCATGGCTGGGTCATGCATTTATTACCTGGGGGCACACATTGGTGGGCAGTGGGGAGCACATATTGGTGGTCAGTGTGGTTGTATTAAACTGTACCAATACTCACTAAAACTTGTCCAAAAAAACACTTCAGTGTGCAGGCTCCCAAAGTGCGACTGTCTTGCTCCATACACGATGCTGCACAAGATGGTGATGGGGCGTGTCCAGGCTTCTGTCAGTCAAATTCCGCATTGTGTGATGAATCGTATGATTCATCGTGAGGAAAAAAACCCTCACGATCGGCTTCCATCGTGTTCATGGTTGGCTAATCTGCCCTACAGTACGGCAGATCAGAAGATGCGATATACGATGAGTGGGGACGCGCATCGGCATCGTGCTCGTGAGTATAAACTAGGGGTGAGCGGGTTCGGATTTCTGAAATCCGAACCCCCCCGAGCCCCCCCGATCCGAGTCCGATCCGAGTCAGGCTCGACTTTTCCCGCCTGACTCGGATCTGAAATCGAGGCAAAACGTCATCATCCCGCCTTCCGAGTCTCGCGGGTTTTGGATCCTATATAAGGTACCCACGTCGGCGCCATTTTCTCACTCGGCTGTGGACAGTGAAGAGGGAGGGTGGGAGTTAGGGCTGTGTAGTGTAGTGTAGTGTAGTGTAGTGCTGCTGTTGTCCACTACTTCAAAGTCCATAGGGGCTGGCTGTGTTGTGCTGTGCTGCTGTTGTTAATAGGGGCTGTGTCCACTACTTCAAAGTCCATAGGGGCTGGCTGGACTGTGTTGTGCAGTCAGTTCTCCATAGGGGCTGTGTCCACTCCAAAGTCCTGTGCAGTGTCCCAGTCCTAAAGGAGTGCTGTAGTGTTGTCCAGGGGGTGCTCTGTCCATCAGGGGTGCTCCCCCCAAGTGCTAAAAAAATAATATATTTTCTGTGTTTGTGAATTGTGTGCGCAGTAGCCGCACGTGCATCAACAAAGTAGTGCCAAGCGTGCGCCTGTGTCATAAGTAAAGGGCCGGCTGGCTTGACCGTTAAAGGGTGCTGTAACCCCCGAAAGTACACTCCAGTCAAAACCAAAAAAAAATTATTTTCTGTGTTTGTGAATTGTGTGCGCAGTAGCCGCACGTGCATCAACAAAGTAGTGCCAAGCGTGCGCCTGTGTCATAAGTAAAGGACCGGCTGGCTTGACCGTTAAGGGTGCTGTAACCCCCGAAAGTACACTCCAGTCCAAACCAAAAAAAAAATTATTTTCTGTGTTTGTGAATTGTGTGCGCAGTAGCCGCACGTGCATCAACAAAGTAGTGCCAAGCGTGCGCCTGTGTCATAAGTAAAGGGCCGGCTGGCTTGACCGTTAAGGGTGCTGTAACCCCCGAAAGTACACTCCAGTCCAAACCAAAAAAAAAATTATTTTCTGTGTTTGTGAATTGTGTGCGCAGTAGCCGCACGTGCATCAACAAAGTAGTGCCAAGCGTGCACCTGTGTCATAAGTAAAGGGCCGGCTGGCTTGACCGTTAAGGGTGCTGTAACCCCCGAAAGTACACTCCAGTCCAAACAAAAAAAAAAATAATTTTCTGTGTTTGTGAATTGTGTGCGCAGTAGCCGCACGTGCATCAACAAAGTAGTGCCAAGCGTGCGCCTGTGTCATAAGTAAAGGGCCGGCTGGCTTGACCGTTAAAGGGTGCTGTAACCCCCAAAGTACACTCCAGTCCAAACAAAAAAAAAAATTATTTTCTGTGTTTGTGAATTGTGTGCGCAGTAGCCGCACGTGCATCAACAAAGTAGTGCCAAGCGTGCGCCTGTGTCATAAGTAAAGGGCCGGCTGGCTTGACCGTTAAAGGGTGCTGTAACCCCCGAAAGTACACTCCAGTCCAAACCAAAAAAAAATTATTTTCTGTGTTTGTGAATTGTGTGCGCAGTAGCCGCACGTGCATCAACAAAGTAGTGCCAAGCGTGCACCTGTGTCATAAGTAAAGGGCCGGCTGGCTTGACCGTTAAGGGTGCTGTAACCCCCGAAAGTACACTCCAGTCCAAACCAAAAAAAAAATTATTTTCTGTGTTTGTGAATTGTGTGCGCAGTAGCCGCACGTGCATCAACAAAGTAGTGCCAAGCGTGCGCCTGTGTCATAAGTAAAGGGCCGGCTGGCTTGACCGTTAAAGGGTGCTGTAACCCCCAAAGTACACTCCAGTCCAAACCAAAAAAAAAATTATTTTCTGTGTTTGTGAATTGTGTGCGCAGTAGCCGCACGTGCATCAACAAAGTAGTGCCAAGCGTGCGCCTGTGTCATAAGTAAAGGGCCAGCTGGCTTGACCGTTAAAGGGTGCTGTAACCCCCGAAAGTACACTCCAGTCCAAACCAAAAAAAAATTATTTTCTGTGTTTGTGAATTGTGTGCGCAGTAGCCGCACGTGCATCAACAAAGTAGTGCCAAGCGTGCGCCTGTGTCATAAGTAAAGGGCCGGCTGGCTTGACCGTTAAAGGGTGCTGTAACCCCCGAAAGTACACTCCAGTCCAAACCAAAAAAAAATTATTTTCTGTGTTTGTGAATTGTGTGCGCAGTAGCCGCACGTGCATCAACAAAGTAGTGCCAAGCGTGCGCCTGTGTCATAAGTAAAGGGCCAGCTGGCTTGACCGTTAAAGGGTGCTGTAACCCCCGAAAGTACACTCCAGTCCAAACCAAAAAAAAATTATTTTCTGTGTTTGTGAATTGTGTGCGCAGTAGCCGCACGTGCATCAACAAAGTAGTGCCAAGCGTGCGCCTGTGTCATAAGTAAAGGGCCGGCTGGCTTGACCGTTAAAGGGTGCTGTAACCCCCGAAAGTACACTCCAGTCCAAACCAAAAAAAAATTATTTTCTGTGTTTGTGAATTGTGTGCGCAGTAGCCGCACGTGCATCAACAAAGTAGTGCCAAGCGTGCGCCTGTGTCATAAGTAAAGGGCCGGCTGGCTTGACCGTTAAGGGTGCTGTAACCCCCGAAAGTACACTCCAGTCCAAACCAAAAAAAAAATTATTTTCTGTGTTTGTGAATTGTGTGCGCAGTAGCCGCACGTGCATCAACAAAGTAGTGCCAAGCGTGCGCCTGTGTCATAAGTAAAGGGCCGGCTGGCTTGACCGTTAAAGGGTGCTGTAACCCACAAAGTACACTCCAGTCCAAACCAAAAAAAAAATTATTTTCTGTGTTTAGCCGCACGTATATATCAAATCGATATAACATAAATGGAGGACCAAACTTTCTCCGATAAAAATAAAATAGAGAAAGATCAAGAACCACTTCCTCCTAGTGCTGAAGCTGCTGCCACTAGTCATGACATAGACGATAACATGCCATCAACGTCGTCTGCCAAGGCCGATGCCCAATGTCATAGTAGAGGGCACATACAATCCCAAATGGCAAAGTTCAGGAAAATGACCTTGAAAAAGACATTTAAATCAGCTGAAGAGAAACGTAAACTTGCCAATATGCCATTTACGACACGGAGTGGCAAGGAACGGCTAAGGTCGATCCCTAGTATGTTCATGACTAGTGGTTCAGCTTCACATGACGATGGAAGCCCTCCTCCCACTAAAAAAATCAAAAGAGTTAAGCTGGCAAAAGCACAGCGAAGAACTGTGCTTTCTAAGAAGATATCACAAATCCCCAAGGAGAGTCCAAGTGTGGTGGTGGTTGCGATGCCTGACCTTCCCAGCACTGGACGGGAAGAGGTGGCTCTTTCCACCATTTGCACGCCCCCTGCAAGTGCTGAAAGGAGCACCCACAGTCCACTTGCTGATATGCAAATTGAAGATGTCACTGTTGAAGTACAACAGGATGAGGATACTGGTGTAGCTGGCGCTGAGGAGGAAGTTGGCGAGGAGGATTCTGATGGTGATGTGGTTTGTTTAAATCAGGCTCCGGGGGAGACAGTTGTTGTCCGTGGGATGAAAAAGCCCATCACGGTCATGCCTGGGCAGAAGACCAAACATTCCACCTCTTTGGTCTGGCAATATTTCTATCCAAATCCGGACAACAACTGTCTTGCCATATGTACCATATGTAAAGGTGAAATAAGTAGGGGTAGGGACGTCAACCACCTAGGAACATCCTCCCTTATACGGCACCTGCAGCGCGTTCATAAAAAGTTACTGTCAAGTTCAGAAACTTTGGCTAAGACCGTAAGCAGTCCAGGGACACCTAAATCCCGTTGTCCTGTTGTATCCAAGCGCCTGCAAACCACACCGTCAACTCCCTCCTCGTCAATTTCCTCCTTAGTCAGGATCGGAAGTAGTCCTGCAGGCCATGTCACTGGCATGACTGACTCTCCTAATCGGGATTCCTCTGGAGGATCCTGCATTGCTACGCCTACTGCTGCCGCTGCTGCTGTTGCTGCTGCTGGGAGTCGTTCATCATCCCAGAGAGGAAGTAGGAACACCACTACTTTTACTAAACAATTGACCCTCCAACAGTCCTTAGCGAGGAGGATGAAGTACGACAGCAGTCATCCTGAAGCAAAACGTATAACTGAGGCCTTGACTGCTATGTTGGTGTTAGACGTGCGTCCGGTATCCGCCATTAGTGCAGTGGGATTTAGACAATTGATGGAGGTAGTGTGTCCCCGGTTCCAAATCCCGTCTAGATTCCACTTCACTAGGCAGGCGATACCGAGACTGTACAGAAACGTCAGAAAAAGTGTCCTCAGTGTCCTGAAAAATGCCGTTGTACACAATGTCCACTTAACCACGGACATGTGGACACGTGGAACAGGGCAGACTAAGGACTATATGACTGTGACAGCCCACTGGGTAGATGTATCACCTTACGCAGCAACAGCAGCAGCGTCACCAGTAGCAGCATCTCAGAAATGCCAGCTCGTTACAAGGCAGGCTACGCTGTGTATCACCGGTTTCAGTAAGAGGCACACCGCCGACAACCTCTTAGAGAAACTGAGGGAAATCATCGCCCAGTGGCTTACCCCACTTAGACTCTCCTGGGGATTTGTGATATCTGACAACGCCACCAATATTGTGCGGGCATTACATCTGGGCAAATTCCAGCACGTCCCATGTTTTGCTCACACAATAAACTTGGTGGTGCAGAATTTTCTGAAAAGCGACAGGGGCGTGCAGGAGACGCTTTGGGTGGCCCGAAAAATTTCTGGCCACTTTCGCCATTCAGCGACTGCGTGCCGAAGACTGGAGCGCCAGCAAACACTCTTGAACCTGCCCCGCCATCACCTGAAGCAAGAGGTTGTGACGCGGTGGAACTCAACCCTCTATATGCTTCAGAGGATGGAGGAGCAGCAAAAGGCCATACAAGCCTATACATCCACCTATGACATAGGCAAAGGAGGGGGTATGCACCTGACTCAAGCGCAGTGGAGAATGATTTCCGTGTTGTGCAAGGTTCTCCAGCCCTTCGAACTTGCCACACGTGAAGTCAGTTCAGACACTGCCAGCTTGAGTCAGGTCATTCCCCTCATCAGGCTTTTGCAGAAGCAGCTGGAGAAAGTGAAGGAGGAGCTAAGACGGAGCGATTCCGCTCGGCATGTGGGACTTGTGGATGAAGCCCTTCATTCGCTTTGCCAGGATTCCAGGGTGGTCAATCTGTTGAAATCAGACCACTACGTTTTGGCCACCGTGCTCGATCCTAGGTTTAAAGCCTATGTGGTGTCTCTCTTTCCGGCCGACACAAGCCTGCAGAGGTGCAAAGACCTGCTGGTGAACACACTGTCAGCTGAAGCGGAACGTGACACGTCAACGGCTCCTTCTTCATTTTCTCCCGCAACTGGGGCTGCCAGGAAAAAACTTAGGTATCCTAAGCAACCCGCTGGTGGTGATGCAGGGCAGGCAGGACCAAGTTTGGACATCTGGTCCGGACTGAAGGACCTGGCAACAATTTCTGACATGTCTACTGTCACTGCATATGATACTGTCACCATTGACAGAATGGTGGAGGATTACATCGGTGACAGCATCCAAGTAGGCATGGCAGACAGTCCATACCTGTACTGGCAGGAAAAAGAGGCAATTTGGAGGCCCCTGTACAAACTGGCTCTATTTTACCTGAGTTGCCCCCCCTCCAGTGTGTACTCCGAAAGAGTGTTTAGTGCAGCCGGGAACCTTGTCAGCGAAAGGCGTAGGAGGTTGCTTCCACAGAATGTGGAGAAGATGATGTTCATCAAAATGAATTATCAGCTCTTCCAGGGAGACCAGCCTCCAGAAGGTACAGAGGGACCTGTGGTGGTGGATTCAAGTGGGGACGAGTTAATACTCTGTGAGGATGAGGATGTACACAACACTGAAGAGGGTGAGGAATCGGTGGATGAGGATGAGGACGACATCTTGCCTCCGTAGAGCCAGTTTGTGCAGGGACAGATTAATTGCCAGCTTGTTTTGTGGGGGCCAAAACGAACCAATCATTTCAGCCACAGTCGTGTGGCAGACCCTGGGGCTGAAATGATTGGTTTGTTAAAGTGTGCATGTCCTGTTTATACAACATATTTCAAGGACAATTCCATCTTGCACCTCTTTTTTTTTCTTTGAATTATGTACTGTTTGGGGCCTAGTTTTTCAAACTGCCATCCTGTCTGCCACTGCAGTGTCACTCCTAGATGGGCCACGTGTTTGTGCCGCCCACTCGTGTCGCTTAGCATAGTCTTTGCATAACTGAATGTGTCTTTTGGCAAATCATAAGTGGTCAACAGAAGGCCTCATCATCATCATCAGCTTGCAACAGAGGTCCAGTAAGCACAAGTATTCACTCACTCTAAACAGGTGCATTCCGCATTGAGATGCTCGGGTTCCAGTCAATAGAACTACATTTAAAAGGTTGACAAAGTCTAGATAGACACCACATGATAGACAGTCAATAGGTCAAAAGGTCGACACACAAAAGATTGACTTGGATGACGATAGACAGGTACCAAAGGTTGACAAGGTCAAAAGGTCGATACTGAAATAATTGACACAAAAATGGTTGACACATTTATTTTTTAGGGTTAGCAGTTAGGGTTAGGTACTTACCTCGACGGTTAGGGTTAGGCACTAGGAGGGATGGTTAGAATTAGGCACCAAGGGAAGGGTGAAGCCGGGGACACATGGAACGATGTGCTGCATCAACGATATCGCTGAACGATTTCCCTTGAAGTTTCTGTAGTGCAGGACAAACGATACTGGTTGTACACACTGAAAGATATTTATGATAGATATCTTTCAGTGAAGTCATCTTGCAACATCTCTGAACAGGCAATTCTTGACGATATCGACCAAATTGGCCTTCATGTATGGAAGACCAAAGATATCGTTATCGGCCAACGGGAGTGCGCGTCGTTGGCCGTTCATTGCATACACATGGAAAGATATGAACGATATGTCATTGAACGATATCGTTATCGTTCATACCGTTCAAAGATATCATCTCGTGTGTATGCACCTTTATGGTGAAGACTTGGGTTAGAAAAAAAAGTGTCAACCATTTTTTGTGTCACCATTTTGTGTTGATATTTTGACCCTGTCCACCTTTTGCACCTGTCTATCTTCATCCAGGTCCACCTTATGTGTCCCTGTCGACCCATTGACTGTCTACCATTTGGGGGTTTTCTAGGCATCTTTTCATGTAGATCTGATATACCAAACCCTACATGCTCATACTGTACTGTGACCATATTTACATGCCTCGGGTGGCTTGAGAGGCAGGCTGACAGGGTCATTGCCCAGAAAGCTGTAGCCTGGAATGGTGCAGCCAAGGTCACCACCAATGGTGTTATCCTCTCTCCCTTTCACTGAATGTTAGGTGTGATGATGTCATGCCGCGCAATGTCTTCACCTCTAATATTCATTAGAAGCGTGGAGAGGGGAACTGCGCCTAAGCATGTCTCGGAGAGGGAGGAAGGTAGGAGACTCAGTGTGCCTGGTCTCAGAGGCGATGATTGGGCTGCAGAGTGGTCTGGTCTATGGTGAGCAAGATTTGAATAAACAAAAAAACAATCAGTTTTTACTCTATTCTAGGGGTGGGCAATAACCGGCCACCAACGGTTGTAGAACTACACATCCCAGCATGCCCTGCTACAGTTTTGTTATTTGACCATGCTAAAACTGTTGCAAGGCATGCTGGGATGTGTGCTTCAACAACAGCTGGAGAGCCTCTTATTGCCCACCCCGGCTATTCTATTCCCTCCATACCCAACAGAAATTTGTTTTAATAAAATGAAAAACCACAAAACTGGATTTTTCCTTTTATAATGGGAGACAGATAGATGTTCTTTGTCCAGCTAAACAAAGTTCCTCCAACTGGTTATTCATTAGTCATTTAGACCTACATTGTAGAATCCAATTATGCACATTATAAACATTTTTTGTTTGTTTTACTATAAAAGGAAGGAAACAGGTACTGAAAGTATCCACGTTCATAGACAAGGCAACACACACAACTAAAAGCTTTTCAATAAAAGAAAATAGTCACCCATGTGGATGTAACTTTAAACTCCTCTCAAGTAAGTAAAAGCCTCTCCCATCTGTTTCACTGTACATTTCTATATTATAGGCACTTTAACAAGTATTGTCCCTGTTTGCAGGGTGCTGAGCAAGGTTTGAATAACCAAAACAAGAAAAGGATGGGTCTTTTACAATGGGAGATGTCCTCCTCAAGTATTTTTAGCATCTACACATCTCAGCAGTATTTTGTTTAAAACGTGTGTAACATCTATATAATAAGCGAGAAAGCGTGTCTGTTTGTACTTTATGCACGACCAGTTTTAGACCTAGCTCCACCAAATTTGGCAGGCTGGTGCAGTTTGACCAGGAATAGGTTTTTACCTAGGTTTGAACTTTGTCACGGCCACACACTGTCACACAATCCCTAAAAATTGACACCCTTAAATTACACAGTTTCTGAGGCTGGATCCGGTGGAAATTGGCAGTCTGCTAAAAACCTGTGAGAAAGTTACTAAAGTATCCTTTTAACCTCAGCCTGAGACAACATGATGACTCATGCAAGTTCATATTAAATCCAGAGCCTCTGTGTTTGCATGCAAGGGTGTAACTAGAACTTTGTGGGCCACATAGCAAGATCTAAAAAGGCCCCCCAGAGTTAAAAAAAACACATACATTTTCCCCCACACAAAGCCCATCCATGTTATGCCACACAGACCCCACTCAGGTTATGCCACACAGAGCCCATGCATTTTATGCCACACAGTAGTACACCTTATACAGTAAGCCACACAATAATACCCCATACAGTACACAGTAATGCCCTTTATACATTATACCATAGAGTAATGCCCTTTACGCCACTGTTTGCATGTTTGTTAGCAAACTATGGGGTCCTTTTCAGGATCAATGGAATCAGGTTATAGATGAGGACAATGTAAACACGTTGTAAAGGCTGTAGATGTACTTCAGGGTCCTGTCTTTAAACCGGGCAACACTGAGTATCCCAGCTAGTTAGCAATATGCATGAATTGAGTATGGCAATTGAATAATGTATTTTGTTTTAATTGTATAGTTATTGTGAAATAAAATTCACAATATATATATTGACTGATATGTTGAAAGCATTTTCCTGAGATATGTTCATTTTTGAAGGGAGGGGGCACACCAAAGGAAATTTTTACTCAGGGCTCCACTTGACCTAATAACGGCTCTGTCTACGGGATGTAGTCTGGAACCCGACAGTTTAAATGCCGACCGCCGGCTTCCAGACTGCTTTATCCCGACTAGGGATGAATGACAGGCATCTAAATCTAGACGCCTGTCATTTGCCCGAAGTCTGGAGACCGGCGCCCGGCGCTCGGCATCCCGATCGAGCTGATGCCGGGCGCCGCAGCAGCAGCTGCGCAGGGGGGGGAGGGTTAGGTTTAGGGCTCCCTGGGGGGACTTAGGGTTAGGCACCCCCCCAGGAGGTTAGGGTTAATCTAGGGGGAGGGAGGGTTAGGGTTAGGCACCCCCGGGGGGAGGTTAGGGTTAGGCACCCCCCCGGGGGACTTAGGTTTAGGCAGCGGGAAAGGGGGGTTAGGTTTAGGCACTTAGAGGGGGGGGTTAGGGTTAGGCACAGGGGGGGAGGTTAGGGTTAGGCACCCCTAAGGAGGGTTAGGTGGGTTAGGTTAGGTTAGTAAATACTTACCTTTAGGATGATCGGGATTTCCTCCTTTGTCGGACAGCTGCTGTCGGGAACTGAACATATCACATGCCTGTCTGCACACCCTCTCCACCAAACCCTATCTTACCTCCCCTGACAAAGGGTGCAAGATGTACAAAATGTGGCCAAATCACAACATCAAAAGACCTGCATCATGAAAGAAGAGCATGTGTACTTACAAAGATAGTAAGTTACTGTGGAAAAAAACACAACTTGTGTTTGCGTTCAACTCTGAAAGTCTGATGCAGGTCCTGTATGGTCTTTTTCACATGTTTAATAAACTGAAAGCAAAGGGGTCATTATAGTATTGTCACTGACTCTCCCTGACTGTGTATACACTGGTTACACACTGCATGTAAATATGTATAATATGCAGTGTCACTAGCGATTGTTTAATGCTGATCAGCGGGTTATATACAGCAAAACATAGTCCTTCTTTTTAGTGACATTGCACAGTTTTGGCAATGGGGGATATTCATTGACATATGCACAAAACGGCAAATGAGCTGTGACTTACAGCTACCAAATTATTTTTGTGTGACCTCATGTTAGATGAAGGCATATTTCTCTTTAGTTGCTATATGATGGGTTTGTCAGTTTGATACTAAAACATTTCCAATACTTATTGCATACACAGGGAAGCACTACTATGTCATTTTGGAATTTTCATTAAATCGTTGCCTATTAGCTGACATTCTGTATTTTAATTGCAATAATGTATATTGATTTTTTTTTATTATCACCTAACACATAATGAAATATGGACTATGGCAGATAAATTGGTAAATAATAATTTAGTTTGAGTTTACTGGCATTGTGGTATCTGTGAAATCAGTGTGATTAGCTATCTGCTATCACAGGACCACCCGCTGTGCCTGTTTGTCCTAGTGCATCCACCTCCTTGCAGGTACATTTAGTACCTAATCCTGGCATATTCTCTACTTAACTAAGCACGAAAATCAGCTGATCCTATCCCAGCAGGAGCACATTGTAGGGCTGAAACTGATGGGAGCTTGAAGGTTCCTAATCTGAAATGAATAACACTTCTCAAGTTACAGCCCAGTGACTTCATGAACTATTGATGAGCACACATTCATCTTCCAGTTTTATTCTGCACAATGTTGAAATAACTCAATGTCATAAAATCCAGAAGTACCCTCTATAAAAACCTTCACTAATGTTTAATGATATGGGCATAATTGTCTTGGAGTGACCACACAGCCATGTATTTTCAAGGCAGTTTTTCCATTTGGATTGTTGTCATGCGGGAAAACTCTTGTCTGGAGAATACTTTAGAATGGATTCAGTATACAGAGCAGATTATCTTGGGTTATGAAATTCAGCAACAGTGACAGTAAAATTATTTTTGCTCATTAACAAAGTGCAATAAATTCACATTGTTAAACATATTCTATAAGCACCGATGCATCTGAATCAGTGGTGTCAAACTTATGCCATCCAGCTGCAGTGGAACTACACATCCCAGCATGCACTGCCACAGTTTTGCTCTTAGGGCATGCTAAAACTGTGACAGAGCATGCTGAGATATGTAGTCCCACAGCAGCTGGATGGCCATCAGTATAAAGATCATGTTAAAGAACATAGGGCCTTATTCAGTAGATGGCGCTAATGCGATCACAGCTGCAATATCGCATGGAACACTGCTGCGAAAATATGCTAATAGTTGAAAGCTTACATGGGCATACAGATGCCGACTGCTGCCTTCTCATCTGCGTCCGAAGTTGCTGGTAACATCGATGCAGATCGGACAGCCATGTGGCCATTGTGGCAGGTCTGACCTGTCTCTAATACTGTAGCTCTCCTTACACGGAAAGAGGGCTCATGCTGTGAAAGCAATCTCAATGGCTAATTTATGCACACACACGGAACTCCATTTAAACAGTCCTATACACCTGCGTTCACCTAACCACACCACGTTACCTCCCCCAAATGCTAACCACATGACATTCACTTTGTGAATGATTCCTATGTGCGTACGGAATCGCAAAGCAATCATGACGCGTGCGCAGTGCGACTTAATAATAGTCCGATCTGCGTAAATAGCAGAATTGTGTCTCGACCCCGCTGAATCAGGCCCATAGCTCATAAAGAAATATTGTTTACTTGGTAAACTGAATCCAGGAATAAAAGTATTGATAGGACTTTTTATATGAAGTTTTCCTTGCAAGAACAGGCTCATACACTCATACAGTCATACAGTCATCAGTGATACAGTCATACAGAGCTGTAACCAGACTTTTTGGTGCCCTGTGCCAGAAAGAGCATTGGCGCCCCCCTCATTTTTCAAAGGGACATAATACACCCAAAAAAGGGTAATGGCCTCATGGGGAAGGGCCAGGGAAGAGATAGGGGAGGCCAGGAGATGCTGGGATAAAATAAGAGGAAGCTACAAGTGAGAATGATAATAAACAGAAATTTGATGGTTCCAAACAGCGCCCCCTGCCCTGCAGTGCCCTGTGTTATGGCACCGGCTGCACTACCCTAGCTACGGCCCTGCAGTCATCAGTCATAGAGTCATACACTCATACAGTCATACAATCATCAGTCATACAATCATACAGTCATCAGTCATACAGTCATACAACCACACAGTCATACAGTCATCAGTCATACAGTCATACACTCATACAGTCATACAATCATCAGTCATACAATCATAGAGTCATCAGTCATACAGTCATCAGTCATACAGTCATCAGTCATACAGTCATACAACCACACAGTCATACAGTCATCAGTCATACAGTCATACACTCATACAGTCATACAATCAACAGTCATACAATCATACAGTCATCAGTCATACAGTCATATAATCATACAGTCATCAGTCATACAGTCATACAATCACACAGTCATACAGTCATCAGTAATACAGTCATACACTCATACAGTCATACAATCATCAGTCATACAATCGTACAGTCATCAGTCATACAGTCATGCAATCACACAGTCATACAGTCATCAGTCATACAGTCATACACTCATACAGTCATACAATCATCAGTCATACAATCGTACAGTCATCAGTCATACAGTCATACAATCACACAGTCATACAGTCATACAGTCGTCAGTCATACAGTCATACAAACATACAGTCATCAGTCATACAGTCATACAATCATACAGTCATACAGTCATCAGTGGTACAGTCATCGGTCATACAATCGTACAGTCATCAGTCATACAGTCATACAATCACACAGTCATACAGTCATCAGTCATACAGTCATACAGTCATCAGTCATACAGTCATACAAACATACAGTCATCAGTCATACAGTCATACAATCACACAGTCATACAGTCATCAGTGGTACAGTCATCGGTCATACAGTCATACAGTCATCAGTCATACAGTCATCGGTCATACAGTCATACAGTCATCAGTCATACAGTCATCAGTCAGGCAGCAACATTCTTCAGGTGAATATAAATGCAGTAAGTGGAAGTCCTGATTGAGGTCTAAATAATATCTGGGAATAGGGGACATAAGTGTCTTGCAAATCCCATTATTAGCAGTACCATCAGTAATGTAATTACATGTGCTTACTGTGAATAGAACTTAGGTTACTCGCAACTACATGATAGATACAGCACAGAGCTGGGGGCCGTAGGGTCACATAGATGCACAAGACTCAGAGGGCCAAATGTAATAGGGTGAGAGTTTAGAAAATGGCAGAGTTTAGCAGTAGACTCTCACATTGGTCAAGTCTTATCTTCAAAATGGGAAAACATCTGGATGAGAGCTTAAATCGTGAGAGTTTTTTCAGTCTGAAATACATGCGAGTTTTCATGTTCTCAGACTCTATTACATTGGCCAAGTTTAAAAAGTATGAGAATTTACTGCTAAACTCTAACATTTTCTAAACTCTACCCTATTACATTTGGCCCAGAATATCAGCAGATGGTCGCATGGGACCTGTAATTGCAGAAACTGCCCGCTACTGTGAATGTATTAGGGGTGTGCACCGCCCACTTTTCGTGTTTTGGTTTTGGATCTGGATCTTACTTCTTGTTTTGGATCTGGATTGGTTTTGCCAAAACCACCCTTCCATGTTTTGTATCTGTATTTTTTTGGAAAAAAGCATAAAAACAGCTAAAATCACAGAATTTATTTATTTTTCGTTCCTATGCTATTATTAACCTCAATAACATTCATTTCCACTCACTTCCAGTCTATTCTGAACACCCCACAATACTGTTTTTAGGCCAAAAGTTTGCACCTAGGTAGCTGCAGTGTTCGCACTGAGCAAAAAAAATTGTGGGTCCCAGGGACCCCTCACTTTAAAAGATTGGGGTCCTACACCACTTTTTCTGGGTCCCATCACATATTATTGGTGTTGAGGACAGGCAGGAGTTGAAATAGTGCTGGGGGTTATGTAGCAGTTGGGGTAAAGCTGGGGGTAAAGGCAGGGAGGAGTTGGGGGTAGAGCTACAGCTAGAGGGGAGTAAGGGCAGGCAGGGCTGGGGCCAGGGAGGGGTAAATGCACACAGTTGTTGAGACAGTGCTGGGGGGCAAGGAGAAGGTTAGGGACAGGCAGTGCTGGGTGTAGGGAGGGGGCAAGGGTAGATAGCAGCTAGGACAGTACCGGGGGGGGGCAGAGAGAGGGGTTAGGGAAAGTGATGGGTCAGGATGGCAGCTGGGACAGCACTGGGGCTAGAGAGGGGGAAAGTGTAGATAGCAGCTTGGGCAGTATGGGAGGTAGAGGGCTAAAATAGTTGTTAGCAGCTAGGGCAGTACTGGGGACAAGGAAGAGGTAAGGGGCAGGCAATACTGGGGTTAAGGTGGGGTAAGGGTAGATAACTAGGGCAGTATTAGGGGGCAAGGAGGGGTTAGGGGAAGGTAATACTGGGGGCATTACTTGGATTACGGAGGGGTTAGCATTGCAGCTGGGGCAGAACTGAGGGTAGGGAGGGGGTAAGGATAGACAGCACATGGAGTACAATTGATGCAGTTATCAGTCCTCCGAATGCACTCTCCTACTGCCCCTATGTAGGAATGGTACCTGAAGTAGCTGCTCTCGGGCAGCATCTTCTTAGTCACAATGTCTGGCTGGGTGCAGCGATATGGCGTGGTGTCTGCCGCACGGCGATTGGCTGGAGGGCACGCCACGCGGTGATTGGCCGGAGGGGACGCCGCGTGGGGATTGACCAGAGAGGACTCCACCATGCAGGGATTGGCCGGTGAGATGCCAGACATGCAGGGATTGGCAGGTGAGACGGCTGCAGCACACACAGTGCCAGCGCGTCCTGCAGGACCCGATCAGTTTTCAAAACTGGGTCAAGACCATCGCGACCATCGGGCTTGCGACGAGACCCTTGTGGTAGGGTCTCGTTGCCGCAAGCCCCAGAGTGCTTTTGGCTCAAACAGAGTTGAAAGCACTCCCACTGACAACACTTGTGATGTCAGTGGGGCCGGCAACAGACGGCAGGCGTTCCCATGGGAATGCCTCCGTCTGGGCAGCCATGCCCCCGGCCTGCCCACCAAAGGGGGCGTGCTGTCACTCAACATCGACAGCATGCCCCATTTGGTACGAGACCCAGAGCGACGGATTGCCCGTCGCCATACGGGTCTCGCGCTTGCGCACGACGGAGACGGCTCCGTCATGCACATGCGCACTGGGCCACCATCGACCCAGTTGCGAGCGCATAGCGCTCGTGAGCGGGTCTGAATCAGGCCCACATGGAGGACTGAGGCAGACCAGTCAGACAGAGCTCACTGTGCTAGCAAGCCAGTGAGGGCCAGGAGGCCTGAGCCTAGACCTGTGAGATACAGGGATGGCTATCCAACTCTGGGACTGAGTTATGGTACCTGCAAGGATTTGGATTTGGACTGAAATATTTCCAGACCAAAGAGGTGGAATGTTTGGTCTTATCCCCAGGCATGACGACGATGGGCTTTTTCATCCCATGGACAACAACTGTTTCACCCGGTGCCTGATTTAAACAAACCACATCACCATCAGAATCCTCCTCGTCAACTTCCTCCTCAGCAGCAGCTACACCAATATCCTCATCCTGTTGTACTTCAACAGTGACATCTTCAATTTGAATATCAGCAACTGGACTGTGGGTGCTCCTTCCAGCACTTGCAGAGGGCGTGCAAATAGTGGAAGGAGCCACCTCTTCCTGTCCAGTGTTGGATAGGTCAGGCATCGCAACTGCCAACACTTGGACTCTCCTTGGGGATTTGTGATATCTTCTTAGAACGCACAGTTCTTTGCTGTGCTTTTGTCAGCTTAACTCGTTTGATTTTTGCAGTGGGAGCAGGGCTTCCATCGTCATATGAAGCTGAACCACTAGTCAGGAACATAGGGAAAGACCTTAGCCGTTCCTTGCCACTCCGTGTCGTAAATGGCATATTGGCAAGTTTATGTTTTTCCTCAGATGATTTAAATTTATTTTTAAGGTAATTTTACTGAACTTTGGCTTTTTGGATTTTACATGCCCTCTACTATGACATTGGGCATCGGCCTTCGCAGACGACGTTGATGGCTTGTCATCATCTGTGTCATGACTAGTGGCAGCAGCTTCAGCACTAGGAGGAAGTGGTTCTTGATATTTCCCTATTTTATCCTCCAAATTTTTGTTCTCCATTATTTATGTGGAGTGAATCACCCCTGTAAAAATAGTAGCCCTCCTTGACAGACAGAAGCACAGGACCCCTGCACAGCTACGCCAATGACAGTGACAGCGACAGCTACACCGATCACAGTGACAGCTGTTTTTTTATGACAGTGACAGCTACACCGATGACAGTGACAGGTGTTTTTTTTATGACAGTGACAGTGACAGCGACAGCTACACTGATGACAGTGACATCAACGCCAATGACAGTGACAGTGACAGCTACGCCGATGACAGTGACAGGTGTTTTTTTATGACAGTGACAGCGACAGCTACACTGATGACAGTGACAGCTATACCGATGACAGTGACAGTGACAGCTACACCGATGACAGTGACAAAAGTTTTCTTCTCTGCGCAGCTACACTGATGACAGTGACAGCGACAGCAACGCCGATGACAGTGACAATGACAGCTACGCCGATAACAGTGACAACTATGCTGATGACAGTGACAGCAATAGCTTCGCCGAAGACAGTGATAGCTACGTTGATGACAGTCACAGTGACAGCTACGCCGATGACAGTGACAAGTATGAGTTTTTTTATTTTTTGGGGGGGCAGCATCACAGCACTGGACCACAGTAGCCGCTATGGTCAGCGTCAGCAGCAACAAATCTCAGCTCCCTCCCTGTGCACACTCCATAGCTGGAATGAAAAATGGCGGCGATCGTGGGACCTTTTATAGAATCCAAAACCTGCGAGAATCAAACAGTGGGATGATGACGTTTTGCCTCGATTTCAGATCCGAGCCAGGTGGGAAAACCCGAGCCTGACGTGGAACCTGGCTCGGATCGGGGGGCTCGGGGGGTTCGGATTTCGTAAATCCAGACCTGCTATGCGACTCAGGCCCAGATTAGCTGCACAGATTATGTGTGTGCCACCTACTATGTGTAGTATTTTAGATAAGTTACGTTTAAACACCAGACTGAAATCAAATAAATATGCTTGTGTTCCAGAACTAATAAAATATTCTCTTATCTGTGTGTAATTTAGTAGTAGTCAGCAAGTGTGGACCTTGTACTCCATAATCATCTCCAAACAATACATATAAAGAGGAGAGTAACACCACAGATAGTGTTAAAGGAATTTATTAACACATAAATACATGATATTAACAATTACCAATTATGTGCTAAAACAGCCACAATAGTATAATAATGTATCCAATAATATATTGGTGTATTCCAAGCAGCAATCCTCAATGTAGACCTCTCTGTCTCCAGAGATCAGAAAATTACATAAATTAAATGATAACCTGAGGAGCGCTTGATATTCAAAATTTCAATCCCCTTTGGTGATACAATATTGATATAAATATTGATATAGATTATGAGTCAATGGAAGATGAGAATTGACAAACAAACCACAATCATTCCAAAACACTTTATTAACAAAATAAACAACATATCTCCTTAATTCCCAGATTCACAAAGGTGGATGACTATTCTTCTGTTAAAGAAGTGTACGAAAATTCTGAGATTTGCATGGAAGCAAGTAATTAAGGAAGATTTTTTGTTAAAGAGGAATTAGAGAAGTCTGGGATTTTTATATGATCTGTTATACAACAGAAGCAAGCACTTAAGGAGATATTTTGTTCCTATAATTAAGGATTTAAAAATACACAGGAGCTGTCTAACGAATCAACCAGTATTAGCTGTCTTTAAAAGAGTGGGTCCTTACACATTTTGAGACAAGCAAGTCAAAGACACCACAGAACCCCTGATGATCAACGAAACGTGTTGGGTGATTGTCGTCACAATTTATAAAGATTTGTTCAATAATCCTGTTCCTTTTAATTGGGTTAATAACAGGTTCTATGTTAATAAGAAAAGTTTTATGCATTTTTGAATTTTAATAAAGTGTTTTGGAATGATTAAAATGGTTTGTGTGTCAACTCTCATCTTCCATTGATCATAATCTATATTACATAATTACATGAGAATTAAAAATGCGTACAATAAAAAAACTAATAAAAAAATATATACTGTATATATATATATATATATATATATATATAAAAGCCTTTCTGCAGACCCTCAAAAGGGAACGATTACTGGACCTAGAAATACAGGAAAGCGTCCTGCACTTTCAACACGTTTCATCTTCAGAGGACTTCATCAGGAGGTTGGCGAGTATAAAACTGCTCTGTAGTGGTAGCAGAGGAAGGAAAATTCTTAAATATTTAAATTCCTCCCGTAGCTTATGTAGCAACAAGTGTGTTCCAGGACCAGATCATTCCCAGGCAGCTCAGCCCTCCCTCCTCACAGCACTCAGCAGCAGTGGCACATGTTAGCTGCAGGCTGGAGGCTCCACTCAGAAGAAGCACATAATAAACACTACAGCACTAGCCTCCCAACTAGTCCTCTTTATTACAGTTTTCCCAATACATGAAGTTATTTACATGTTTTAATTACCTAATTATGTACTTATGTTAAATTGTGTCACTGTCTATATCTATCTAAATTGTTTACTTTACTCCAATGTAATATTCTATGTTCTATGCCTAAGTACGGTGCTACAGAACCTTATCATATAAATTAAAAGATAATAAGAATAATAGTAATTATATATGTTATATATTTTCAGGAGTGAATGGGTCAATATATGAAAGCTTTCACAAGATGATATCATTATTAGGTTAAGAAACATTCCCAGATGCTAGATTTCAGGAACACTCAAGTCCTTCCTTAGTTGTAATATGTTTTTATGCAACATGCTCTTTCCTTCCTCAGGGTGAGGAAGGAACTTCAATGGCCCTTAACTGTAACATCTAAAAACATTCATTAGCCATATAAAGGTATTATACTTAAAACAAACATGTGTTGTTTTTCTTGTATGACTTGGCAAGTGATGACTAAGAACATTTTAAGTGTAATAGTTACTAAATCATTATCAGGGAAAATGCAAATAAATGAAAACATAGATAAGTACTCTGACATCCATCCTGTTGTTTCCCAAAATTTTTTTTGCATATTCATTTATTCTAATAAGATAAGCGAACGGAAAGTTAAATATTATAGGTGATACTGTGTCACATATTAGGGGTAAATTCTAAACAGTTGAAAATTGTTACTTTTGTTTAGAAAGAAATAATAAAAAAGTTGCCTATACTATCTGCGCAATGCAATAGAAAAATGAAAAAAGAGAGCTAAGATAGCTGCCTAAAAATTACTAGTTTCCTCTACTAGTATTAGGAATATTAAACAGAAAATGAATGATGGCGCATATCTATTAATATTCAAGAATAAGAAGAAAAGAAAATAGGAAAAATAAAAGAATTACAGAGTGGAGGGGAGAAAGAAAGAGAGAATAGGGATATCAGGATAAAAGCAGAAGATCCACTGTATGGTTGGTACATAAGATAATTAAATTTTTTATTTGAAACATTTTAGTTGTAATAAATCATCTTATGTACCAACCATACAGTGGATCTTCTGCTTTTATCCTGATATCCATATTCCCTCTTTCTTTCTCCCCTCCACTCTGTATTTCTTTCTTTATTTATTTTTCCTCTTTTCTCTTCTTCTTATATCTGAATATTAATAGATATGCGCCATCATTAATTTTATGTTTAAAGAAATAATATAGTATTCTAATCTAATATAATAAGAACGTTGGGCCAATTGTAATAGGGTGAGAGTTTAGAAAATGGGAGAGTTTAGCAGTAAACTCTCAAATTGGTCGATTTTATCTTCAAAATGGGAAAACATCTGGATGACAGTTTAAATCGTGAGAGTTTTTTAGTCTAAAAACATGCGAGTTTGCCTGTTCTCGGACTGTAGTACATTGGCCGAGTTTAAAATGTGTGAGAGTTTACTCTCACATTTTCTAAACTCTCACCCTATTATATTTTGTCTGTCTGTTGCAAGTTGGCGCAAAAACTACTGAATGGATTTTCATGAAAACTGCATTATTTTGTAGTGGAATCTCCTAGAAATAATTAGCAGTTTGTTTCCTCTCGATCCAACAAGTTAAAGCTGAGCAATAATAAAAAAATGTATTTATTGGCATAATCAATGCAAGAGATAGGTGTGGCACCATGTGTGTGGCTGGTAAGGGCTGGGGGGGAGAGGTGCTTTGGGCCAGCATTCATTTGAATAGGATAGGCTAAACAGCAGTCTGTGTACAGGGCACACATTGACATTGCTGTGAGTGATGGGTGAAGGCGCTGCTGCCACCAGTCTGTATAGCACTGCTGGCGCGTCAGGGTCCCTATGCAAAGCAATACAACTAGAGCACCTTAAATTAAAAAAAATGTTGGCAGAAGCGATTTCATCTTGGGCAAAGCCGTGGTCAACAGCTAGTTATAAAGTTGAATGCAAACATTTGAATGTCTGTGAAAAGTAATAAAATCAGTGGCACACAACTCTGCATATGGGCAAATATACCCAATTACTTTTGTTGACACAATGCAGGACCAATTATAACCAAATGCCCTGGATGTGAAAATATAAATATATGGCACTCTTCCAGTAGGCTTATTAAGCCAGGTGAAGATGGGTCCAATGTTTAAAAAATATTCTTAACATCTTAGATGCTAAAGGGTATATTTACTAAACTGAGAGTTTTAGAAGTAGAGATGTTGCCCATAGCAACCATTCAGATTCTACTTAACATTTAACTAGCACCTTCTAGAAGATAATAGCTAGAATATGATTGGTTGCTATGGGCAACATCTTCACTTCTAAACACTCTCACTTTAGTAAACTTACCGCAGGGATCTTATGGGTATGCAATCGGGAAGCCGACTGCCTAAATACCGGCAGCCGGCATGCCGACTGTCATATCCCGGTAAGGGTGAAATGCCGGGCGTCTAGATGTAGACGCCCGCCATTTCCCCGACGCCGAGAGACCGGCGCCCGGCATCCCAATCGTAGTGATGCAGGGCGCCGCGAGTGGACAGCTGCGGGGGGGGTTAGGTTTAGGGCTCCCGGGGGGGACTTAGGGTTAGCCACCCCCCCGGGAGGGTTAGGGTTAGGCTAGGGGGAGGGAGGGTTAGGGTTAGGCACCCCGGGGGGGGACTTAGGGTTAGGTACCCCCCCGGGGGACTTAGGTTTAGGCAGCGGGGAAAGGGGTGGTTAGGGTTAGGCACTTAGAGGGGGGATTAGGGTTAGGCACTTGGGGGGGAGGTTAGGGTTAGGCACCCCTAAGGAGGGTTAGGGTTAGGGGGGTTAGGTTAGGTTAGACAATACTTACCTATCCACGATCGGGATTTCCAGCGCTGTCGGGCTTCCGCTGCCGGGATCTCTGCTGATGTCGGGCTGCCACTGCCGGGAATCGAACCGCCGGCCATGCGATACCAATTCCATCTTATGTATATTCTTGGCAACCATGGGAACCTCTAAGCAGCTGGCTGTGGACAGGGAAGCAGAGGTGTAGGACACCATTACTGGGCCCTGTGCCAACATTGGGGAGAAGATCAGTGATGCTGGTCCATTTGCTCCCGAGGTCACCTCTCTGTTCCTCGAATTGGCCACACATTACATAGAATAAGAGTGGCGGCTGTGAGGCTTATAATGTATCCTGCCTGGCTGCTCTGATTGTCTTTTTAAACTCATCAGAGCTGCCAGGCAGCATCCTATGCGGGAGATGTACTAAGCCTTGGAGAGTGATAAAGTGGAGAGAGATAAAGGGCAGGATGTAATAAGCATCGTTTCTGCCATGCGGTACATCCCCCGGTTCATAACCAAGAATATCACAAAGGACAGCTCTCCCGATAAGAACTGCCCTTTGTGATGGCTCCGGCCAGAGGGGAAGCATCCCGATAAGAAGCCTATAGGCTTCTATTGATAGGTGGCGTTATACATCGGGATGAAGGATACATTCCGGTGCTTAGTATATTTGGGTAATGCGGTAAAACCATTGAAAACTGCTTTTTCAGGGGTTTTACCGCATTTTTGCCTTTAGTACATCCCGCCCAAAGTACCAAGCAAGCAGCTCCTAACAGCCATGTTACAGGCTATGTTTGAAAAATGTCAGTTAGGAGCTGATTGGTCGCTACTTAAACTCTGTCCACTTTATCACACTCCAAGGCTTAGTACATCTCCCTTATGTCTGCTTCACAGGTACACCTGCAGTAGCACACTAATTAGGGGGTGGCACTGGTCATCCACCAGAGTGTATGAAGATGTGGGACTACGATCAATTGCCCCCTCTATGTCTCCTCTGCATTCGCCACTGTAACCATTAAACATGTGGGTGGATTTATTATGCCTTGGGGTTGAGTGGAAGACAATAGCTCAAGACATATTTCCCAGTGAAGAAATTGCAGCAGAAATGACAACAATCCATACTATACATCATACCTTACATTAAAATCAATCCTGACGTATAGACAGGAACAAAATACTAAGATTTTGAAACTGCCTTTACGATCCCCAGACGTTAATATTATTCAAAATCTATTGGGGGGATCCTAAACATCTATGTGGAAGCAGTGATTTCTGCAGAGTGTGTTACAGTATTTGTCAGCCTATATTTGTGGTATTGCAGATGGATATAGACATGATAGTGGGAATTGTAAATATCACTTTAAACTCCTGCCTACCAGCACTATAGGGCAACTCCCATCATTAATGCAAACTATTTATTTATCTTAAAACTCTGCTCAGAATAGCTTCATTTATATTGAAATAAGAGCCTGATTCAGAACTGGTCACAAGCGCTTAGCGCTCACAACCGGGTCGATGGTGGTCCACAGCGCTCCGGGTCTTGTACCAAAGGGGGCGAGCTGTCGATGTTGAGTGGGCGGGCCGGGGGGGTGGCTGCCCAAACGGAGGCGTTCCCATGAGAACTCCTGCCATTTGGGGGCGGCCCCACTGACATCCCAAGTGATGTCAGTGGAGAGCTTCCAGCTCTGTTAGAGCCAAAGGCACTCTGGGGCTTGCGATGAATGAGACCCTACCACAAGGGTCTCGTCGCAAGCCCGATGGTCGCGATGGTCTTGACCATCGCGACCATCATCATGGCCGCTCGCTATAGCTGTGGGTGGTCACCCACAGCTATGCGGGCGGCGAAGAGGCCGCTCCAAAAAAAAAAAAGCCCGCCCTAATTCAGAGCGAGCGCTCTGTCAGAGCAAGCGGCTCTGAATCAGGCCCTAAGGACATTCAGAGTCGGTCGCGAGCGCTGAGCGCTCGCAACCGACTCGATGTTGGTCCACAGGGCATGCGCACGATGGAGACGGCTCCGTCGTGCGCATGCGCGAGCCCCCGCTAATGACAGGTGATCCGTCGTTAGCGGGCTCGAAGCAGACGGAGCGAGCTGTCGATGTTGATTGACAGCTCGCTCCGTTTGCTGAGCGGGCAGGGGGCGTGCCTACCCAAATGGAGGCGTTCCCGCCGGAATGCTAGCCATTTGGGCGCGGCCCCACTGACATCACCAGTAATGTCAGTGGGGAGCTTCCTGCTGAAACACAGCAGGAAGCTCCCTGGGGCTTAAGGTTGACGAGACCCTACCCTAGGGTCTCGTCGTAGGCCCCGATGATCGCGATGGTCTTGACCATCGCGACCATCTCCCTTAGCGGTCGTTAGAGCTGTGGGTGTTAACCCACAGCCTAACGACCGACATGGAGGCGGCCGTTCAGGATGCAAGCGGCCGCCCTGTTTCTGAGCGACCGCTTGCATCCTACGACCACCTCTGAATGAGGCCCTAAGTCCTAAGAGTGAGGGCATATCAGGATCGTATTTCTGTAATATGTAACTATTCCCTATATGAATGTGTTTTTACATAGGAATTCGCATCTATAACTACTGTATACTCTTCAATAAAAGAAAAGTTAAGGTGAAGAAATAGACCTTGAATAAATTAGGCATTTCTCCCTCAAAGTTAATGACGCCCCATTAGATATACTTAAGCTATTTATTTGTTTATGCTTTTGGTAAATGTTTCTTTATTTTTTCTAGTTTAATTCCTCATATACATATGCACTATATGCAGAAATCTCTTTTCTGTGCCGTGCACCTTGTTTTGTGCAGCACTCAATTCCCAAAACTCACAAGGGTTTGCAAAAGCAAGATTGTGGCTGAGAAGAAGTAATCACTGGTGAATGGAAGGGGATGGGATACTGAGGGTGTTCTTGGTAAATTATAGAATATGTGCCAAACATATGGAAAATGTAACACAGTGCTTTATGTTGAAGTTACTAATCAATATATCAATTATGTAAAAATTGTACAGCACTTAATAATGTAAATTATTACAAAATTATGGCAACACTACTAAAAAAAAACCTTTGGTATTTAATTAACATCTAATAATAAACATTTAAATAAAATGCTCATAAATCATAGCATCTGACTATAATCCAGTAGTGGTAGAGGCAGGGCTGTCTCTTCCATTGGGCTTTTAGGACAGTTGCCCAAGGGCCCAAAGCTTCAAGGGGCACTTTAGCCCCCTGCAGCCGCGGCCAGTGAGTAAATGTTTTTTTTTGTAAAGCAGTGTCCGACTGCCCCCCTCCCCCCCCCCTTGACAAGTGACCCCCCCTCCCGTGACAAGCGACCCGTCCTGGTACGCAGCCGAGTAGGGCGCCACATAGTGGAAGGTGCCGCCGCCTCAACTGAGACCATGCGGGCCGCGGGCAGTCTGTGTCTCTGTGACACAGCTGCACCGCGCGTGTAGTGCTGACCGGATGGAGTTCGGTCAGCACTACACAGTGACAATCACACAGCCGCCGGCAGCTGTGTGTTTGTTTTAATAAGCAGCCAATGAGAGTCTGTCAGACTCTCAATGAATGCTGCGCCCACTGCCAGAGCCGGGCTCCACCTTCCGGTTCCCGCAGTTGGTAGTGGGAGAGACGTCATGACGTCTCTCCCATAATGCAGAGCGTGCTGGCCCGGGAGGACGGACGGAGGAGCAGATGGTGGCGGCGGGAGCAGGAGCGTGGATTCAGGTAAGTGTTTTATTTTTATTATGTGTGTCTACTTGGGGGGACCACTACTGGGGCACTACAATGGGGGGGGGATACTACTAGGAGCACTACAAGGGGGGGACTACTACTGGTGGCACTACAATGGGGGGGCTACTACTAGGGGCTCTACAAGGGGGGGACAATTACTAGGGGCACTGCATCGGTGGGCCACTACTGGGGGCACTACATAGGGGGGACCTCTACTAGGGGCACTACAAGGGAGGGACTACTACTAGGGGCACTACAAGGGGGGACTACTACTAGGGGCACTACAAGGGGGGTACTACTACCAGGGGCACTACAAGGGGAGGGGACTACTACTAGGGGCATGGAATGGGGGGACTACCACTGAGGGCACTGCATCGTGGGACCACTATTGGGGCTCTATATAAAGGGCAATACTGGGGGTACTGCATAGGGGGGGACTACAACTGGGGCCACTATTTAAAGGGCACTGCATAAGGGGTACCACTATTGGGGGCACTGCATGGTGGGGACTACTACTGGGGGCACTATATAAGGGGCACTGCATAGGGGGTACCACTACTGGGGGCACTGCATAGGGGGCACTATATAAGGGGCTTACTACTGGGGGCACTGCACAGGGAGGACCACTACTGGGGGCACTGTATAAGGGACACTGCATATTTTTCCTGTGAATGGGTGGGTAGGGGTCCCATGCATTGCTTTGCCCAGGGCCCACACTGCTGTTAAGACAGCCCTGGGTAGAGGGAATATTTTCTGAAATGGGGGAGTCTGTTTTAGCAAAGATGTGCTTCGCAGAGCATGAGTGATCTCCTTGATTCCTTGATAAGCGGCTGGTCACATATAAAGTATACTAAATAAGCTGGTTGCGACAGTGCAGATTAAACAAATCAATCCTGTTGGTAGTAGTAGTAAGCACCTAATGCGTTTCCCTAGGGTTATCCCTCAGCTTCATTAGAGGTATCACTCCACCCAACAGCTGCTTGGTGATTATACTTAAGCGCATTCTGAGAGCTCTTCTCAATTCTTTCTTATAAGTTCCAAACATGCTTAACATTGAGGAGCACAGCAGTGAAGTGATTGATATTAGATATTTTAAGGGGGTGTCCTTACTGGGCAGAAAGCCACACAGCTTCACATAAGGACCATTGAGCTAGCAGAGATTGTACTTATACCATTAGGGCCTAATGCTGAACCGGATTCAGCAGAGCAAAGTTTTCAATATGCTCATGCGTCTGAGTTGCACCGCACATGCATGCTGGGTTTGTTCGCACAGAATCGCTGTACAAAGTTAGATGCATGCAGGCAGAAATGATTGAGGCATTCCTGGGCGGTGACTGGGAGGTAACGGGGGTGGTTTAGCAGATGTGCGAAGATGTTGCGTCCTATAGGCAGGCTTCCAGATGCACTTTGGGGGAGCAGCAAATTTCTAGTCACACTGTGTCTGATGTAACACAAATCTCCAAATATATTAAATTACCATATGTAATAATGACTGTCCCGAAGTCCCATCAGTCCTATGATTAATTTGTGACATACTGTAAACAAAGCTTTATAAAGATGTATTTTAGGAAGATACTACTAATAATGGGATTGTTTTGTAAAGTGTTAGGAGTTTGGACTTCTAATGGGAAGGTAACAGGTTTGCACAGGGGGCCTGATTCAGAGCCGGACGCTCTGACAGAGTGCTCGCTCTGAATCAGGGCCGGCCTCCTTGTTTTTTAGAGCGGCCTCCTGACCACCCACAGCTATAGCGAGTGGCCAGGAAGATGGTCGCGATGGTCAAGACCATCGCAACCATCGGGCTTGCGACGAGACCCTTGTGGTAGGGTCTAGTTGCCGCAAGCCCCAGAGAGCTTTCGGCTCTAACAGAGCTGAAAGCTCTCCCACTGACATCACTTGTGATGTCGCTCAACATCGACAGCACGCCCCCTTTGGTACAAGACCTGGAGCGACGGAGTGTCCGTCGCTATCCGGGTCTCGCACATGCGCACGACGGAGCTGGCACTGGCCTACCATCGACCCAGTTGCAAGCGCACAGCGCTCGTGACCGGGTCTGAATCAGGCCCAGTGTGCCTACTCAGATTGTTCAGCCTCTACAAACACCTACAATAGGTGCTCCTCTAGTTTCCTGAGAGTTGATGGGTGCAAAACCACGACATCCACTGTGCATCATAATTGAGGTCCTGTGTCTTTTTACCATATGATTGTGTATCTGTTTTCATCATACTCAAAGGCAATGAAAATAAACAACTCTGAATGATGATAGAAATTCATGGCTGAAAAGCACAGGAAGATGCCAGAAAGAAAAGGTAAATAAAATAAAATAATTTGAAAGATAGCAGCCCGTTTAGTCCTATCTCTGCACACTCATTTATTTTATAATATTTTTAAATACTCATTATGGGGTCTATTTACTAAGCAGTGTTAGGAGACAGAGTGAAAAGTGATAAGGTGCCAGCCAATCAGCTCCCACCTGCCATCTCACAGGCTGTGTTTGAAAAAATAACAGTTGGGAGCTGATTGGCTGGCACCTTATCACTTTTCACTCTGTCTCCTAACACTGCGTAGTAAATAGACCCCTTAATTTTTTAAAGATTTTTAACCTTTTTCATTTATACTAAATTGAAGTGCAAGGCCTAATCTGGGCTTTCAGTTCTACTGTGCTTGCGTGTGTAAGAAGTGGGCTCATACAGCTGCGTATCTGCAAAGACAGGGCCCCCATAGCATTGAGCAGAGCCCTGGCCATATATTTTCGTTAAATTAAGTTGATAACTGATTTTCTTTTTATTGATAGGAAAATCAGTGTTATGGCTGTGATATTGTTTCTGCTGATAAATGGGCCCTATAGCTATAGTCTGGAGAGCAATTTATTCTTTGTAATCTGTTCTTGTAAATATTTTTTTAATAAATACCAACATTTCAATAACTGCTTTGAGTAAATCATTCAAAATCTATTTATAGTAATAAACATGATTTAGTATGACATCTACAATAACAGTCAAATCTCCAAGCTTTGAAAGTGTCTTTAAGACCACCTGCCTGGTTTCCTAGCCTTCTGGCCTCTGTCTGCCCTGGAGCTGACAGATAAGCTGTGAACATCCTTTATGAAAGGAAACAGTGATCTATGAAATTTGCACCAGGAATTCTAGTGTAGCATTGCATCCAGGACATCCTAAAAATAAAAAACTGTTCAAAAATAGCACTTTAAGTAGAAAACACCATAGTAAACTCTAAACAACCCACTTGTCAATGAATTTTGTGAGAAAACGTTATCCCTAGATACTAGAGCCTTGCACAGGTGCAATCAAAAACATCTGCAGAAACAGAGGATTCGTACGTGAATCTCTTCAGTTAAATTTGGAAACAAAACAGGAAGACATCTTATATAGATTCCTTACAGTAACCATGAGATGCAATATATTTCTATGATAACAATTATATTACCGTTTTCCTCTGTGTAAAAATATTTCTCACGTTTTCCTTGATAAGTCATTATTCCTATTGTCACTTGCTTAGAAAATGTGACTTTTAACCTTGTATAATTAGGTCAAAGCAGGACACCTTCCATTTTATTTCCTCCTGACTACCGTTGCTGGGGAAGTCATCCAAATAAGGAATAACTATATTAAAGAAAAGGAACAGGTGGGGCAGTTACGGATCATGTAAGTTGGAATGTTTTTTGCAGATTAATGTTTTCTTTGGCAAGGCTTTGTTTTATTTTTAAGTAAAAATGCAGTTTGTGATTTCAGAGGATATTATACATCCTGCAACGTATACCGTATAGCATACTGTATAGGACTTCCAAATAGCACATTACTTTATAATGCACATAGGTCAAAAAGCTTTGAATGTAATGTCAGGCAGATAGTTACAGGTACAGTTTAAGTAAAGCTTTGTGGCTGATACAGAGTTGACTGTAATTACTAGAAATGAGCAGGTCCGAAAACCGGACCCACCCAAACATAGGGTATCCGGATCTGAGTCAGGCTCAGGTTTTCCCGCCTGTCCAGATTCCAAAAAGAGGCAAAACATCATCCTCCCGCTGTTGGCGCGCTGTCCATCCAGTGTGCTGTCCATCCAGGGGTGCGCTGTCCATCCAGTGTGCTGTCCATCCAGGGGTGTGCTGTCCATCCAGTGTGCTGTCCATCCAGGGGTGTGCTGTTCATGTTTGTTGATATGGAGAACGATCAGTTGAGAGAACAGCAGGAACTGCATACTAGTTCTGGAGCTGTTGCCACCAGTGATGATTTTAGTCCGTCAATGTCATCCACTAAAACTGATGCCCAAGGGCAAGGAGGGCTTAAGTCAGGGCATCTAAAATCGAAGAACCAATCTTTTACAGTGTTAAAGAAAGAAAATCAAAAGGGAAAGATTGCTGCAGGAAGACATAAAATTGGCAATATGCCTTTCAGCACATGAATTGGCAAGGAAAGGCTAAGGCCTTGGCCTTTATTTATGATTGGTGGTTCTACCTTATTATGATGATGTAAGCCCATTTCCATGTAGAAGTTTAAAAACAAAGTAGTAGTAATTTAAAAAAAACAATAGACTGTTAAACAATCATTTGCAAGGGGGAGCAAGTATGACAGCAGTCACCCAATTGCACAGTGGATCACTGGCGCCATAACATCTATGCTGGTATTAGATGTGCGTCCAATATCAACCATTAATGCAGTGGGTTTTAGACAGTTAATTGAGGTCCTGTGTCCCCGCTACCAAGTCCCAGCTAGATTCAACTTCACTAGAAAAGCAATTCCCAGACTGTAGAGGGACATTGAAAAAAAACATAATTAGTGTCCTCCAAAATGCCATTGTACCCACTATACAATTAACAACAGATATGTGGGCAAGTGGAACAGAGCAAACGCAAGATCACATGACTGTAACAGCCCACTGGGTGGGCGTATTGCCTTCAGCGGCACCAACAGCAGCTAAGTAGCTAAGAAACAGCAGCTCATGCAGAGGCAGGCTACTCTGTGTATCACCGGCTTCACTAAGAGGCATACTACTGACAACCTTTTAGAAAAACTCAAGGAAGTCATTGCAAAATGGCTTACCCCGCTTGGACTCTCCTCAGGATTTGTTATTTCTGTCAATGCCACCAATATTGTGAGAGCATTGCAGCTGGGTGAATTTCAACATGTCCCATGTTTTGCTCACACAATCAACTTGGTGGTGCAAATTAAAAAAAAAAATGACAGGGATGTGCAGGAGATGCTCTCTGTGGTCCGAAAAATTTCTGGACATTTTCGCCATTCAGCAGGTGCATGTAGAAGATTGCAACACTTGCAAAAAATATTGAATTTGCCCTGCCACCAGCAGGAGCAAGAGGTAGTTACAAGGTGAAACTCCAGCCTTTATATGCTTCAGTGGATGGAGGAATAGCAAAAAACCATCCAAAGCTACATGCACTATGACATAGGAAGAGAATGGGGAATGTACCTTACTCAAGCTCAGTGGAAAATACTTTCTGTGTTGTGCAAAGTGCTGAAACCCTTTGAAGTAGTCTCCTGTGAAGTGAGTTCAGAGACTGCCAGCTTGAGTCAGGTAATTCCCCTAATTAGACTGTTAGAAAAGCAGCTTGAGAAACTGAAGGAGGAGCTGAAATGAATGATAGGCATGCCAGACAGTCCGTTTGACTACTGGTAAGAAAAAAAGGCAATTTGGAGGCCCTTGCTCAAACTGGCTTTGTTTTACTTGAGCTGTCTACCCCCAGTGTGTACTCAGAAAGAGTTTTCAGCACAGACAGGAATCTTGTCAGCGATCGATGTAGGAAGCTACAAAATCTGGAAAAGATGATGTTCATCAAAATGAACTACAAATTCCACGAGGAAGACCTTTACTGCCAATTACGTCCAAAAATTTCAGAGGCACCTGTAATGGTGCATTGCAGTGGGGACAAATTAATATTGTGTTAAGATGATTTACACACTGATGAGGGTGAGGAATCAGATGATGATGGCGACAACATCTTGCCTCTGTAAAGCCAGTTTGTGCATGGAGAGATCATTGCCAGCAAAGTCAGCTGCCCATTGGTAGCTTGTTTTGTGGGGGCCCGAACAAACCAATTGCTTCAGCCACAATTGGCAGTCCCTGTCACTGAAGTGATTGGTTTGTTAAACTGTGGATGTCCTGTTTAATATATACAACATAAGGGTGGGCGAAGGGTCTAAAGACAATTCCATCTTGCACCTCTGTTCTTTGCATTATGTGCTGTTTGGGGCATTGCTGCCTGACATTTTTAATTTTATAGTTTATTAAACTGCCATCCTGTCTGCCACTGCTGTGTGGCAAATGTCTCATAGATATCCTATATTTTTTAAACTGCTGTGCTTTTGTGCCACTGTTCTGATGCATTCTTTTTTTTAGTTAACTAAAATCACAAATAGGCATACTGGCAAAATACTCTTATGCCAGTTTTCAACCTTGATTTGTAGATACGAACCTGGTGAGCTTGGCTTTCCTTGATCATAACAATCATGTTTGGTGAGATGCAACTACCAAAGAGCTCAAATGGAACAAAGATTGATGTGAATGAGTCAATTTTATTTTTAAATGAACCCCCCTTTCCTCATAAATTTGCTTTGCAATACAAAACTTAAATTAAATTTATAACGAATCAACCCTTCTTCTCCCTGCCTTCAACTACATAAATACTCCATTTCCTCAGGCCTCTTGATTAATGAAACATTTGTTTCCTGATGTGCCAACATTGTAGATTTTAAAATGTAGTCAGTTTTATTAATTGCTCCCCCCCCAACCCTAACTGGTTGCCCCAGGACCCTGGTGAACTGATAGACTGTTATTATAAATAACAATTCAATTCAATAAACACCTTCCTCCATAGGTGTCTTTATAATGGGTGCAAGGTGTGCGGTGCACACGGGCCCCTAGGTCCAGTTGGGCCCACACTGCACACCCTGCACCTATGGCTAATAAATACTTACCCCTCTGCAGATTCTGGTGTGCCAAACTGGCGCTGCAGAGCAGCAAGAAATCACTGGGAAAATGGCGACAGCCATTCGCCTGGTGACCTGCGCATGCGTAGAAAAGATGTCCCCAGGAAAATAGGCGTGGGTACCATTTTCCCGGAGACCCACACATGCGCTGTAGAATTTGGCATGAAGCCAGAATCTACTATGCTCAGTGCGCTGAGGAGGGGGCCCAAATGGAGGCTGCACACGGACACCCTCATCTCTTAAAACACTCCTGCCTACCTCCTTTGTATGTAGGTGACTCTAAGTGGAATAACTGGATAAAGTAGATAGTGGGTGTCATGCGAGAGACCATAAATGTGAGCAGCAGCACAGAACATCTTCCTGCCAGGATGTGTACAATAAAGTGCAAATGCAAAAATTAGTTATGTATATTGGTTACATACATACATATGTACATGTTACATACAGTGCGAAAAGCAGGCTGAGGTAACCTGGGGCATGCCACCCATTGTTGACAAACAGTTTCCAGTAGGCCCGGCAAACAGCATGGATGCTGGGAATTGTAGTTCAGCCGGAGAGCTACAGACTGCTTCCCTGTAATGCAAACAGCAAGTCATGCTCCCATTATCCCTAACAACCTCCCTGAGCACAAAGTAAACATCTATTTACAGTGTGTACTATTTAGCAGCACCTCTACAAGCAAGGCCACCGCAGTTCTATCAGATGTATAAAAAAATATATCTTTAAGGAACTAAAGAACTCAATCCTACATTGATAATCCCTCATAAATTTTCTTTAGAATAAAAACATTAAAATAAATAAATTAAAAACTAATCAATCCTTTCCCTGTCTTCAGTAATATAAACATACTCCAACTCCCTCGGACCTCTGACCTAGTTCTTGATTAATGAAAACATTCTTGGTTTTTAAACTTCATATGGGGTTGTGTAGTTTATTAAACTGCCATCCTGTCTACCACTGCAGTGTCACTCTGTTCCATGTTGGAAGCTGAACTGCCATATGTTAGTTACGCCCATGTCTGTTGCTTAGCTAAATCAGCCAGCTAGCTCGATGCAACCTTTTGGCCTAAACTGAATTAAAGCATTGTGATCTGTGAAGTGGTCAAAACTGACTGGAAATGACTGGAAATTAATGTTATTGAGGTTAATAATACTATAGTAACAAAAACAGGCCCAAATTATGTGATTTTAGCTGTTTTTGTTATTTTTTTAATAAAAATCACATCCAAAACACAGGGGTCGGCGCACATCTGTAGTAATTACACCCACAAAGCATGCGCAGAGCAGAATGTAACCAGCTTGATGTGTGCTTTGTGACATTGGCCCTCATTCAGAGCCGTACGCTCTGAGCAGAGCGCACGCTCTGAATGAGGGCCGGGCTCCATTTTCATGGAGCGTCCTCCTGGACGCTCGTATAGCTGTGGGTCACCACCCACAGGCTATACGAGCGTGCTTTGTGATGGCCGCGATGGTCGAGACCATCGCGACCATCGAATTTGCGAGCCGGAGCCTGCGGTTGAGGTTTTCAACCGCAAGCTCCGGAGTGATTTTGGCTCTATCAGAGCCAAAATCACTCCCACTGACATCACTAGTGATGTCAGTGGGCCGGCTTCTGATGGGAGGCGTTCCCGTGGGAACGCCCCCGTCAGGGAGGCACGCCCCCGGCACGCCCACCAAAGGGGGCGTGCTGTCAATCAACATTGACAGCACGCCCCCTTTGATCGGACACAACGAGCGAAGGACTTTCCTTCGCTCGTCGCGTCTGGCGCATGCGCACGACGGAGCTCCCTCCGTCGTGCGCATGCTCAGTGCATAACATCGACCCACTTGCGAGCGGACAGCCGCTCGCGAGTGGGTCTGAATCAGGCCCATTGTGTGTTATCCTGCTGAAAATAGCCTTTAAAAGATGGGTAGACTGGGGCCATAAATAGATCCACATGGTCACCAACAATACCCTAAAGCTGGGTACACACTGGAGTGACCAGCATTCATTCCGACTCTACCGTTGATTTCCCTTGAGCCCAGAACAAGCGATATTGAAGTTAAAACTGTACAATCTTGTCAATGACTGAACGATATATTGTATCATTTGTTGGTATACGATTTATCATTGCTCCTGTACACATTAGAACAACCATCTTTAAGATCACTGGCTAGGAGTGGCTAGAGGTGACGTCTTCAGAGGCCAAATTGGAATGCCATGTCACCTGGTAGTCTGGTTGGCTGTACACACAAAGCGATGTGTATCATATCACTTGCATTAATGCTAGGTTTGTTGTGCTGCATGGACAACCAGTGGCTAACGACCAAGCAGGAGTACAGTCATGCTTACACACTGAGCGATGTAGATGATTTGTCATTACAAAACGGCAAATTAGCCCGACATCATTCCAGTGTGTACCCAGCTTTACACCACCACCAGACTGAACCATTGATATAAGGCAGAATGGTTCCCTGCAGTGGCGTCACTCCACTGGGTGACACCGGGTGCAATCAAAGTAGTGCGCGTGGCTTTGTTGCACATCATTTAAAACGGGGCATGACCTCGTGGTAAGGGACGTGTCCTTGCAGTAAGGGGGCGGGGCTATGTGGCCCGAATCCCAGTTTTAGTCTGTTCGGGGGGTCCTGGAGTTGCTGACTGCCCCGAGGGACCAGTCTACTTGCAGTGTCGGCTCCCTCACTGTATCAGGAGCCGAGTGCTGCACTTAATGCTTATGCTTGATGCTACAGTGCAGCAACCAGCTCCTGTCACTGAAGGGGAGTCAGCACTTATGTCCGGATGCGGCCCGCACCCCCCTTGTGACGCCACTGGTTCTATGTTGTTTACACCAAATAGTCACCATGCCATCTGCATCATACAGCAGAAAGTTAGGTTCAGTAGACAAGGAAACATTTTTCTAATCTTAAACTTACCAGTTTTGGTGAGCCTCTGCCCAGTGTACCCTCAGTTTCCCGTACCTACTGACAGGAGTGAAACCTAGTGTGATATCTTTCCACTTCAAGGATCAAAATGCTTTGTGATTAGCGCATGGTTTATTGCTCTACTGTCACTTCCTGTCAACTAGAACCAATCTGCCCATTCTCATTAACAAGGCATTTTCACCCACAGAAATGCCACTCACTGGATGTTTTTTTGTTTTACGCACCATGTTCTGTAATCGCTAGTAAATTCTAGAGACTGTTGTCCCAGGGAACATCAGTTTCTAAGATGATCAAACCACCCCGTCTGGCACCAACAAACATTCCACAGTCAGAGTGAAATTTCTTTCCAATTCTGATGCTTGGGGGTCTATTTATCAAGCAGTGAAAAGTGTGGACAAGTGAACTAGTGTAGAAGTTGCCCATAGCAACCAATCATTTTGAAGTAGCTTTTATCAAGTACAGTCTGTAAACAATAGGTAGAAGCTGATTGGTTGCTATGGGCAACTTATTCACTGGTCCACTTCTCCACACTTTTCACTGCTTGATAAATAGACCCCTTGGTCTGAATAACTCAACCTATTTACCATGTCTGCATACTTTGTACATTGCGTGGCCTCATGACTGGCTGATTAGATAGTTGCATTAATGAGCAGGTGTACCTAATAAAGCGACCACTGTGTTTATATTATCAGTACCAAAGAAGAAAGTGTTCTGTTTGGAGCACTCTTGTATTTAAATTCCAAATGCTGTGCCTGATTCAGAGATGTATGTAAACCCGATTGCTACCCAATGGTTTACGTACATCTCTGATGGTGGGGCACCTGCGCATGCAAAGGACCGGTTCCGCACATGTGCACAAAGAGTCCTGCGTGATCGCACATAGTGCCCCCAAGCCTCAGCAAGATTGACATGCAGTGCCAGATTAAGGTCCACATGGGCCTGGAGCTGAAATTACGAAGGACCTATTGTGTACTGCCACAGGGAGTGTGACTAGTGATGTAGGGGGGCATGACCAGTGCTGTGGGAGTATGATCTACACAGGGGATGTGACCTGCATCATGTGCTGCGGCTAGTGCCTTCCTTCAATCACCTCAATTGCCCTCCCCACTTTGTCTACATCAACAGTGTAATGGGGCAGTCTATAAACAAAGGCAAACCCCCTTTGTTAACATGACAAAAATAGAAAAATGTCAATTATACCACTTTTATACAGACCCGGGGGTTGGAATAGAGTTTCAATTAGGATCAGACCCGGAATTTACCCCTTTCATACTGCGGCACTCAGGATATTCCTGAGTCGGCACTGTTCACACTGGAGCCAGGTCTGCAGTGACCCGGCTCTTCCGGCATTGCAGTGGACGTTTGGAGATGATGTAATCTCCAAGCGCCACTGAAGCCGGCCTATCGGGCGGCGTGCGGCAAGATCCAGGTCATCGTGACACAGATTGCGCCATTTACACTGCAGGGAACGACCCATGGCCAACCCTGCAAAGTACCTGAGTTGGATCCCCGGGTCCCTGAACCAGGTGGATCCATTTACACAAACAAAAATCCCAGATTGGTGTAAAAGGGGTATTAGTGATCACATCATTTTAAACCTCTCTACTAAAGAGCATATGGGTCACTTATTGATGTCATGAATGTGACATCTCTATATAAAATAGAGAGACCTAACCTTATTAACTGCTCAGAAATAGTTACTTTTATTATTTAATTAAGTTTAAAGAATATTTTAATCAGCTCCCAACTGTCATTTTTCAAACACAGCCTGTGAGATAACAGTTGGGAGCTGATTGGCTGGCACCTTATCACTTTCTTATCACTTTTCACTCTGTCTCCTTTTACTGCTTAGTAAATAGACCCCTTAATGATACATCTGCTGAGGTGCAAGCAGCCACCCTGAGCAGAGTGATGGGCAGTGAATGTCGTCATGTTTATAAGCACAACCTGAATCTTTCTGAGGAGCAACAAAAAGACGTAAAAGCAATCCTGGATGCATTGGAGACATATTTTTAGTCTGCAAAAAACGTGATATATACGACAGGTACAATCAGGTGCATAAATACTGGGACATTGACAGAATTTTCATATTTTGGCCTCTATTCACCACCACAATGGCTTTGAAATGAAACAAACAAGATGTGCTTTAACTGCAGACTTTCAGATTTAATTTGATGGTAATTACATCCAAATCAGGTGAACAGTGTAGAAATTACAAAGGTTTCTATATGTGCCTCCCACTTTTTAAGGGGCCAAAAGTAATGGGACTATCAATTCAAAAGCTATTTCATGGACAGGTGTGGGCTATTCCCTCGTTATTTCATTATCAATTAAGCAGGTAAAAGGTCTGGAGTTGATTCTAGGTGTGATATTTGCATTTGGAATCAGTTGCTGTCGACTCTCAATATGAGATCCAAAGAGCTGTCACTATCAGTGAAGCAAGCCATCATCAGGCTGAAAAATCAAAACAAACTCATCAGAGAGATAGCAAAACATTAGGTGTTGCCAAATCAACTGTTTGGAACATTCTTAAAAAGAAAGAACGCACCAGAGAGCTCAGCAACACCAAAAGACCCGGAAGACCATGGAAAACAACTGTGGTGGATGACAGAAGAATTATTTCCCTGGTGAAGAAAAACCCCTTCACAACAGTTGGTCAAATCAAGAACACTCTCCAGGAGGTAGGTGTATATGTGTCAAAGTCAACAAACAAGAGAAGTCTTCACAAGAGTGAATATAGAGGGTTCACCACAAGATGTAAACCATTGGTGAGCCACAAAAACAGGAAGACCAGATTAGAGTTTGCCAAACAACATCTAAAAAAGCCATTACAGTTCTGGAGCAACATCCTATGGACAGATGAGACAAAGATCAACTTGTACCAGAGTGATGGGAAGAGAAGAGTATGGAGAAGGAAAGGAACTGCTCATGATCCAAAACATACCACCTCATCAGTGAAGCATGGGGGTGGTAGTGTCATGGCGTGGGCATGTATGGCTGCCAATGGAACTGGTTCCCTTGTATTTATTGATGATGTGACTGTTGACAAAAGCAGCAGAATGAATTCTGAAGTGTTTCGGGCAATATTATATGCTCATATTCAGTCAAATGGTTCAGAACTCATTGGACGGCGCTTCACAGTGCAGATGGACAATGACCCGAAGCATACTGCAAAAGCAACCAAAGACTTTTTAAGGCTAAAAAGTGGAATGTTATGCAATGGCCAAGTCAATCCCCTGACCTGAATCCGATTGAGCATGCATTTCACTTGATGAAGACAAAACTGAAGGGAAAATGCCCCAAGAACAAGCAGGAACTGAAGGCATTTGCAGTAGAGGCCTGGCATAGACATCACCAGGGATGAAACCCAGCGTCTGGTGATGTCTATGCGTTCCAGACTTCAGGCTGTAATTGCCTGCAAAGGATTTGCAACAAAGTATTAAAAAGTGAAAGTTAGATTTAGGATTGTTTAGTTTGTCCCATTACTTTTGGCCCCTTAAAAAGTTGGAGGCACATATAGAAGCCGTTGTAATTCCTACACCGTTCACCTGATTTGGATGTAATTACCCTCAAATTAAATCTGAAAGTCTGCAATTAAAGCACATCTTGTTTGTTTCATTTCAAAGCTATTGTGGTGGTGAATAGAGGCCAAAATATGAAAATTCTGTCAATGTCCCAATATCTATGCACCTGACTGTATATTTTTGGCTGCAGTAAACAAGAGGAAGGTGAAACAATTGATAATGTTGTTACCCGTCTGAGAGAAAAGACAGCAATGTGTGAGTATGGCACATTAGATGAACTTATACGAGATAAGTTAGTATTGGATATAAATTGTGAGAGCACACGTCGCCGTCTATTAAGAGAGAATTTAGATCTGTCAGCAGCTATTGAAATGTGTCGCACAGCAGAGCTCACTGACCAAAGAATCAGAGCCATGGACAGACAGATTGTTAATGTTAATGCTGCAGAGAGACAACAACACAGCACGGATGATTTCATGGGTGGCCCAAAGTATAAAAATCAGCAGCAGAGCTCACCAGTAGCCAAATATAGGGCCAAGTGTAATAGAGTGTCAGTTTTGGTAAAGTGCGAGTTTGGTGCTAAACTCGCAATTTTTCACAGCTCTCCAATGTAATAGGGTGTCTGTTCACTAAAACTCGCATTTTTCAGAGTTACTAAAACTCCCCATTCTGAAACTCGCATCCAGATGTTTTCACATTGAAAACAATCAACTCGCCCAATGTAACAGAGTGTTCTGGTTCTGGAAAATCAGGGGACAAAACGAGTAGGGGTCCCCTGAAAATTCCAGAACCAGCACCGAACTCTTTCTAGTGGGGGGATAATGCCACAGGCAGGGAAAACCTTTCACCGGTTTCCCCGGCCAAAGCATTATCCCTGACCGCTAGTCAGTCCAGGCCGGGGATCCCTGGGGAGTTGGGTACCCCCCCAATAAAGGAGTACCCCTTTTCCACCGTGCGGGTAGGCGGCCTTGGGCAACCATTATTTACCCCTCCCTAGACCACCAGGGTTGTTGGGCACTAGGTCCGTGGCATAAATTCAGGCAATAGGTCTGTAGGTATATAGGCGGGGACAAGGCCAGGGCTACATAGGGGGCATTAGGCCCAATTGAAGGAATCTGCCCCCCCCCAAATAGGTGTGTGACCTGGGCATTAGACCCAGGTCACTAAAGGGCAAATAGGTGGGTCCCCAGTAGTTGACCCACCAATTTGCCCTTTAGTGATCTGGGCCTGATGCCCAGGTCACTTCTATTTGAGGGGCAGCTACCTCCACTGCATAGGGGTTTGAGAGGCATATGGGGGACTCCTGGGGGCACTGTGGAGGGGAACTACTATGGGGGCACTGCAGCGGGGGCTACCACTGCGGGCACTGCAGAGGGGGGCTACCACTGGGGGCACTGCAGGGGGGGTACTACTGGGCACTGCAGAGGGGGACTACTACTGGGGGCACTGCAGAGGGGGACTACTACTGGGGACACTGCATAGGGGGATTAAAGGATATTAATGTGCGGCATCATGTGTAAAGGGCATTAATGTGCAGCATCATTTGTAAGGGATATTACTGCATGGCATAATGTGTAAAGGGCATTAATGTGCAGCATCATTTGTAAGGGATATTACTGCATGGCATAATGTGTAAAGGGCATTAATGTGCAGCATCATTTGTAAGGGATATTACTGCATGGCATAATGTGTAAAGGGCATTAATGTGCAGCATCATTTGTAAGGGATATTACTGCATGGCATAATGTGTAAAGGCTGGGCATTGCTGTGTGGCATAATGTGTAAAGACCGGGGATTAATGTGTGGCATAATGTGTAAAGGCTGGGCATTGCTCTGTGGCATAATGTGCAAAGGCTGGGCATTGCTGTGTGGCATAATGTGTAAAGACCGGGCATTAATGTGTGGCATGTGTGAAGGCTGGGCATTGCTGTGTTGCATAATGTGTAAAGGGCATTAATGTGCGGCATAATGTGTAAAGACCGGGCATTTATCCTTGATAAATATGCCTATTACCTAAAGCGTTATTCATAGGCTAACCATACTATTGCTTTAAAAAGGGACAATTGAATTAATTACACGGGTTCTCTGACTGGCTGACTTCATGCCTGGATTTCACCTGGTTTTAATGAGCCACAGAACCTGTTTAAAGTGATGATATGGTAAGCCTACTTATTCACTATGGGTTTTGTGAACAGACAAGTCATATTACCTGAAAGATCGTGGAGGCATTAAAACATGCATTTAAAGGGCTTGTGGGGATATCTGATGCTGTTGGGGGTATCAGATGAGCATTTTAGGGGCATGTGGGGAGGTCTGAGAGGCATATGGGGAGCTCTAAAGCATAAATTATGATGGGACCCAGAAATGGTCAGACAGGACCCCATTTTTTTAAAATGGTGGGTCCCTGGGACCCACAAATTTTGTCACTCACCGCTACGCCTTCCCCCAGAGCTGGGGGAGCACTGGGGTTAAGTACCCCCAGGCCCCCCTGTGAGGGCCCCCCACCAGAGATTGGATCTCTACAGTAATCCGATCACCAGCGCTGCGCACACATCACGCAGCGCACCTGCCTGACAGTCACACCCGCCAGCGCTGCAGAGAGGTTCTGGGCAACTGAGCGATGGCTCAGCTGTGCCATTGCTTGTGCAGCCTGCGGCTCAGTGACTGGCAGGCTGCAGGAAGAAGGGGGCAGGAGGAAGGAAGCTGTGTGTGTGTGTGTGTATTAGGGGTGTGCACCGGCCACTTTTCGTGTTATGGTTTTGGATCTGGATCTTTCTTCGTGTTTTGGATCTGGATTGGTTTTGCCAAAACCACCCTTCCGTGTTTTGGGTTCTGGGTTTTGTGTTTTGGATCGGTATTTTTTTTAAAAAAAGCATAAAAACAGCTAAAATCTCCAGGAAGTGTATGAAAACATTGGTACGTCGAGGACCATCGGATCGAATGCAGTGCTTGTGGTAGCCTTACCCTACCGCAAGCTCTGCGAGCATTTCAGTGTAAAAACAATCCAAGTGACGTGTACTATGACGCTACCTGTTAATTATGCATACCTCTGAAACGGCGTTGATTCACTAAGGCACGCCTGCGTTCACATCGCCAACCCCCCTGTCTTTACTGGACTGCCCCTGTTACCACCCACAAACCGCCTCTCCTGTCACTCAGCGGTATGTGATCACAGTGAATAGTTCGCGCACACGCGCAGAACGAAGCATGCACGTACGCAGAACATCGGGCCACTTGTGAGTGCACGCATATAGCGAACGGGTTTGAATCAAGCCCTATATCTGTTACTGACTCACCACAGTTACCAGGGGATGCAGTCATTATGTCGACATTTATAATGCAGACAATTACACTGTCAACACTGTTGAAAGGGCATCATTAAATATGTCGACATTTGAAGAATGATGACATGTTCACAATGTCAACATGTGAAATGCCTCAGAATGCAGACAGTTAGGGTTAGGCTGCGGGAAGGGAAGATGAGTTAGGCTGGGGAAGGGGAGGGTTAGGGTTAGGCTGCAGGAGGGGAGATTAGGTTTAGGCATGGCTGTAACTAGGGGTGCCGCCACACAGAGCGCAGGGTGGCCCCGCCATTGGAGATGTATGTAACGCATCGGATTTACGTACATGTCTGAATCAGGCCCATAATTCTGAATTTGCCTTTGGGCACTCCGAGCATGCCATATACCCTGTCGGCTGTAAGTCCTGAAGGTGCCCTGGGCAGTGCTGCACTTCCCGGTGTTGGCAGCCCCACCCCTCTGCACGACATCATGACGTCATGTGCCCAGGGGATGGGGCTGGCACAGGGAACTCGGAAGCCATGTTACAGCACTGGGTTTAGGGGATGGTTAGGGTTAGACTGCAGGAGGGGAGGGTAAGATTCTAGGGGGACGGTTAGGGTTAGGGGTCCGACTGCCTGCGAGACCAGTAAATCTGAGTGGGAAGATGCAGACACTGGCCTCTGCATTCCCAGACAACAGGGCCGACGCATCTGGTTTTCTGGAAATACAGGCAGCACCGCCCCATCCCCGCCCCCAAATGGCTGCAGCATGTCACTCATGATGAGGCTGCGACAACACAGGACCCATTCTGCACATGCACAGAATGGGTCAGTCACATGTGCAGTCCCCAAAGCCATCAGAGATGTACGCAGACCATCGGGTTTGCCTACATCTCTGAACCAGGCCCTCAGTGATGATCAGTAAACAGTTGCTTAAGGATTTTATTGCAAAGTTTGGGAAACCAACCGGAGAGGTAACAATGTACATTTACACTGTTGGCGATAAAACAGAAATTACATTGTAGATGTTGTACAGGGGCTTCAGGTCAGGAAAAGAGACAGAGGGAAACATAAATCCGCTATTTGGTTAAATCACATATTTTCAGCATGTTGTTTGGCAATCAACAAACCTTCAGGTTTACTGACAATGAAAATGTAGGAAAATGCCTCCAAGGGGCCCTTTTAAAATTCAACGCACTACAGATCACCATCCCGATATTCTGCATAAAGTCCCAACATATATCTCACCAGCTGTGTGCTGGGCTGGGGAGGGTCCGGGAGCAGGAATCTCCGCTCTCTCCCTGCCTGAGGTTACTTTATATCGGGCAGTGGTAGTGGGCAGGATAGAAGTGTTATGGGGGGGTGGGGGTGATCAGGGCCACTAGTTACATCACAAAATTGAACACATATATTCCACAGTTTAGACACGTTTCTCACCAAGGACCTGACTCGGAGGTGCTCGCTACCCGCATATATTCGATATGCAAGCAGTTGGCCAATGTGGGAAGTACTGCACAAGCACATGGAGTATGATTGGAGAGTAGTTGATGAGTTCAGAAGCTGGAGATTGGAAGAAGCGGTAGTGGGCTTCAATGATGAAATTAGAGTGTAAGAGCACATTTGAAGATTGGAGGCAAGTCTGACTGGTCGTTGCACTCCAGAGGTCAGAAGCAGCACAGGAGAAGTTCAGAAGGCAAGAGTGGGAAGAGGTAACAAAGGAGGATGTGGTTGTTGGCAGAGGAAAGTGGGAGGGAGGCAGAGAGTGTGAGTTGAAATAAGACTTAACATACAGGGAGGAGCAGAGTGAGTGAGGACTTTATTGGTGAAATAGACAAGTTTGAATTTGATTCTGAATGGCACAGGGAACAAGTGAAGTGACTGGCAGCAGGAGCAGCAGGGGTAGAGTGACGACACAGAAACATGAGCTGGGCAGTTAAGATTACATTGAAGAGGGGTGAAGTGGGAGATGGGAATAGTGCAGACAGGGGAGAGGATCTTGGCTGGGGGAAACACACACTGGAAATATTGATTTTCAGGAAGTGCTTGTTAGAGAGCTATGTACTCCGACACTGTCTTCTGCATACATCCGGGAACTAGGATCCAGAGCCACCGGGTGGTCCAACCTTCAACTGTTGACATCCTGGCACATGTGCAGTCTGGCACTGTGTAGAGTGTAACAGTACTTTGCAGATGTACAATACTTAGCTCTCAGGTGTAAGACCAACATTGCCTTCAAATCACCACTGTAGTGACCACCGCTTTGTTGCTACTGTGTACCGTTGATACCTGTTGTACTACCGCTGTTGCTGTTACCAATAAACCTAATTATCCTGGTTAAGGACATCTGTGTGGTCTAACATCCACTTTCACATCAGCTGTCACCCCAAGGTTCCACCAAAAGGTTATATCAATAGCACTGTGATACCCATGAGGAGACAGCTGACGGTGAGAAAGTGACATGATAGATTACCAAAGGAGATATCAGAGTAAGGCCCTCATTCAGAGCCGTACGCTCTGAGCAGAGCGCACGCTCTGAATGAGGGCCGGCCTCCATGAAAATGGAGCGTCCTTCTGGACGCTCGTATAGCTGTGGGTCACCACCCACAGGCTATACGAGCGTGCATTTTGATGGCCGCGATGGTCGAGACCATCGCGACCATCGAAATTGCGAGCCGGAGCCTGCAGTTGAGGTTTTCAACCGCAAGCTCCGGAGTGATTTTGGCTCTATCAGAGCCAAAATCACTCCCACTGACATCACTAGTGATGTCAGTGGGCCGGCTTCTGACGGGAGGCGTTCCCGTGGGAACGCCCCCGTCAGGGAGGCACGCCCCCGGCACGCCCACCAAAGGGGGCGTGCTGTCAATCAACATTGACAGCACGCCCCCTTTGATCGGACACAACGAGCGAAGGACTTTCCTTCGCTCGTCGCATCTGGCGCATGCGCACGACGGAGCTCCCTCCGTCGTGCGCATGCTCAGTCCAGAACATCGACCCACTTGCGAGCGGACAGCCGCTCGCGAGTGGGTTTGAATCAGGCCCTAAGGCCGGGAAATACTAAGGTTGCGGTGACCATTCCGCCAGTCACTGCAACCTTACTAATCGCATATGTACTAACATATGCAATTAGTATCGCAAAGGACAGCTCTTGCGATAAGAGCTGCCCTTTGTGAAGCAGCCGACACTAGATAATGGGGTCTCCGTGGGACTCCCCCTCCGAGCCCCGGGAGCTTCCTGCTGGTGACCTGTGCAGGAAGCCCCGGGTTCCTCCTCCTCCATCTCCCTGCACCCGGAAGAAGATTTGGAGGAGGACCCAGGAGGAGCACGGGATGGCAACCATGGAGAGCAGGTGTGTGCTGGACGTCTGCGGGGCAGTGAGGCAGCGGTGAGGCGTAATGTGCAGGGTGCGGTAAGAAGCCCATAGATTTCTATAGGGTAATGCCAGATTTTTCTGGCGTTATACTCTGCACCGATAAAAGAGCGACTGGGGCTTAGTCCATATGGAAATGCGGTAAAAACTCAGAAAACAGGGTTTTTACCGCATTTTTCCTTTAGTACATCCCTGCCTAAGAGAGGTAAATTTGGGTATTATCATCATAGAGATGGTAACATAAGCCTTGTCCATGATCCAGTCCTGCCTTCACATACTGTATATTCCAGGAACATTTGGCTCCTCAGCAAATTGTTTTGTTCTGTCAAATGCTTTTGTATTAAATGTCTGTAAAGTTATCTAGAAGAGTGTGCACAACTAAGATCTCTAATTGTCCAAGAATTAATTATAAAAAAAGGGTTTGGTAATTAGTGGTTTCAGAGTTGCTTTGAAAGTAAAAGTCAAATTAGAACACACATAGACTTGCAGTTCCTCAGCACCAAAAGTGTCACATCCTTACTATGTTTCTGATAAATATGTACTTGCTTTTCTCGGAATGGTATTGAAATACCGCCGGTTCTTTAGCCGCCGGTTCAAATACCACCTCTGGTAGCCCGACAGCAGGATATCCCGACGCGACTAGATAAGTAATCTAACCATACCTTGCCCTCCCTAACCATAACCCACCCTTAGTGGTGCCTAAACCTAACCTTCCCGAGGGTTGCCTAACCCTAAGTCCCCCCCAGTGGTGCCTAACCTTAACCCCCCCGTTCCGGCACCCTAAACCTAAGTCTCCCGGTAGGTGCCTAACCCTAACCACCCCCCCCTGGGGGTGCCTAACCCTAATCCTCCCTCCCCGCATGCTAACACTCCCAGGGGGGTGCCTAACCCTAAATTCCCCCAGGGGTGCCTAATCCTAACTACCCCCATTCCCGGCTTACCTTCATACTTATCCACCTTCTGTACATTCGGAATTCTGGCAGTTGGGATGCCGACATCGATATCCTGATGTCCATTTGGATATTGGCGGCTGCATTATGCCCACACGGTGGGATTGCAGCATCGGTATTTCGACTGCCCGGCAACCCGTCCGCCGGCATAATAACTGCATGCCTGCCTCACTGTACTGGGTTTGATTCCAAACTGGACCCTATTTGTGTTGAAATTTTATTTTCTCCATGGGGGAGATGTATCAAGCTTTGGGTAGAATTAAGTGGAGAAGTTGCCCAAAAAAAACAAATCAGCTTCTAACTCGGGGCAAGGGGGGCTGGTAGATCCTCAGGAGAGGGGCCCTCAGTTTACTATTGTAATCCCCACTTTCCAAGGAATTCCAGCCTTGGGCTGCCCAATTTGGGGCTGTGTGTCCTCCTGCTACGGCATTAGCCCCCGAGCTGGCTCAGCCCGTCGCTGGTAATTGGAGAATAGGGGGTACCCCATGCCAGAGCTGTAACTAGATTTTTTGGTGCCTTGGGCCAGAGCACCCCCCCACAACACACACACTATTCAAACAGGGACATAAGAGGTGTTCCCGAAAAAAGAGACATGGCCTTATGGAAAGGGGCATGACAAATTTGTCCTGTATGATGATGAAGGGGTATAGATCCTGTTGTACCACTGTTATCCAGGTGTCACTTCCAAATACAGTGTGAATCCAGTGGCTGCAGTGACAATACACAATATTTATGCAGTATGACTCTAGATGTAGCAGAGCGCAGGTGAAGCAGCAGAACAGCTGTGCACAAGCCTGGAGCCAGCAGTGTAGATCACCGACTGAAGGTATAGAAAGAGTGCTACTAGTGTATATGCAGCAAATATTAGCGGTGGGGAGATCCGTGTAATTTACTCTCACCGGCAAAGCTGTTCAAAGAGTGCTGGTAACGCCTGAGTCGGAATCGGTGGTTGTGTTCAGGGTTGCCATCAGAAATTGTGGGCAGATAGCTCCATGTGTAAGGTGTCTGACTATTATGTGAGAGGTGATAGGTTTGAGTTCTGGGTATGACAGTATTTTGAAATGTGTGTATTAAATAAAGGAGGATGTGACTGAAGGTGTTTGGGGAGATGGACAGGGAGGAGAAGATGGCTAAATGAGGGGGAGATAGCCAGATGGACGGGAAGTTGGCTAGGAAGGAGATAGTGGTGGCCAGGAGATGCTGGGGATAAAAGAAAAGGAAGCTACAAGTAAAAATTATTATAAACCGAAAATTGATAGGCCCGAGCAGCGCCCCTTGCCCTGTGGTGCCCTGTGCCGTGGCACACGTCACAACACCCTAGTTATGGCCCAGCCCCATACCATTTTTCCCTCTATTTTTCAAAACCAGTCGAAGCTGAGGCAAATTATGTCAATATTTCACTGCCCTCACTGTCAATTTCACTATACTATGTCACTGTGGCCGAGATGTACTAAAGTAAAAATGGGGTAAAAACCCCATTTTCGTTGGTTTTACCATATTTTTGTATGTACTAAGCCCCGGCCGCCCTATTATCGGTGCAGAGGGTAACGCCATGAACACCTGGCATTACGCTATAGAAGCCTATGGGCTTCTTACCGCATCCGCACCTGACGCTTCACCGCCGCCCCGCAGTCGCCCAGCACTGGTCCCCACTCACCTTAGTCTCCTGGTTGCCGGCCCGTGCTCCTCCTGGGTCCTCCGCCTCCTCCTCCTAATCTTCTTCCGGGTGCAGGGAGGTGGAGGAGCCCTGGACTTCTTGCACAGGTCACCAGCAGGAAGCTCCTGGAGCTCGGAGGGGGCAGAGTCCCACGGAGACCACCTCACCTGGCTTCGGCTGCTTTGTAAAGGGCAGCTCTTATCGCAAGAGCTGTCCTTTGCGGTACTAATCGCATGTATTAGTACATATGCAATTAGTAAGGTTGCGGTGACTGGTGGGATGTACACCCCAAGGTTAGTTAATCCTGGCCTGTATGTTGTTGATTAGATATACAGTAGTTCATGTGGTGTTCTACCCTTTATTACTTGAAATTGTGGCTAAATGTGTTTGGTCTGCATATCTGAATAATGTTTCCTTGGCTGAATATAGCTGCAGGGCTCTTTCAAGGGTTCATTATTACAAAATAAATACATTGTGCTGTGAAATCTATTAACTAAATGGGTGCTTACTGAAGAATTATGACTAAATGGTAGCAGAGTGATTATATAAACTGATAGTCATATCCAACACTCATCAAATGGCGCTGAGTCCCAGGCACGCTGAGGTCAGGGCAACAAAGGGCAATTCAAGTTTATACTTGGAGATACAGGAAAAAGTCAGTCCAGACAGGTCAAGTTGTTTTTAAGGGTCAGGGGGAAAAGCAACCCTTCCCAAAATAGTCACTTGACAGCCAATGTATATCCAGTCATTTAGACTTCCTGATAGTCAGGCAAGGAAATCTCTTTCATTGCCTTGTATGGAGAAGATGAGCCATTTTATAGATACAACTGTAAGCTCTGGTGATAAACATGTAGGGGTACATTTACTAAAGTGAGAGTTTTTAGAAGTGGAGATGTTGCCCATAGCAACCAATCAGATTCTAGCTATTATCTTCTAGAAAGTGCTAGTTAAATGTTAAGTAGAATCTGATTGGTTGCTATGGGCAACATCTCCACTTCTAAAAACTCTCACTTTAGTAAATATACGCCGTAGTTTACTGCTCATTAAAAACAAGTTGTCACCAATTTTGAGTCATCAGTTTAAATAAAAACCTTAATTGCTATAAAAATACATAAATAACCTCTGAAAAAACAAAATATGAAAAACTCTTAGACCCAGAAGGCCCAGTACAAATGTCTCTGTTGTGTGCTCTTCTAAACCTCCTAGTGGCCCTGTTTATGTTTATTTCAAGTAGGTTATTGCAACTAGGAACTGTTACCTTATTGAAGTCACAGTTTCCATCTAATTCATAGCCTGCATTCCCATGAATATAGGCTATGAATTCAACCTACCAATGCATATAAATATTATTCTTCACAATATCTGCAGAGCTCAATGGATAACTTTATATTTTTAGTAAATAAAAAGGGGCATTTTGCACCTGGGCAAACCCATGTTACAACGCATGTGGGGCCGATTTAAAATGTGCAGAGAGATTTGGCGGGCCATTTATTAATGAGCGCATTTGCAATGTGATCTGGGCATGTTATTACCTCCCATGATGGCATTGCAAGATGCGATCATAGCTCTGGAATATATTATCCAGCACCCACAGGGCATACTTTGACTTCTCCCCGGGAGGTGTTGGGGCGGGGCCAGACAGATCTCACAATTAAGCCCAGCCCCTCATGGCAATATTTAATTAAGGGGGCGGGGCCAAATGAAGCAATTCTCATTACGTCACGTCCCCTACTCGTGGACCCGCCGGTCCACAAAAAAATTCTCCTTATTCTGCCCACTTCACTCGGAAGTGGGGAGAATGCGGGAGAAGTGCCTTCCCTTCCGGGGGAGCCTCCCGCGACTTCCGGGTGGGTAGGCATGTATGCCGCAGGGAGAGGAGCTCTGAAAGGATCCCATTCCTGCGATGTTCCCAGAGTGCTGCCTGGGCTACTGCACATGTGTGGCCACCATTGCTGGTTAGGCTACAACAGGCTGAGGGCATTAGACTGGAGGGGCTTCACATTCCGGAAGTTGGCAAATCTGGCAGCATTGCATCCCCCATAGAAATCTATGGGGGCTTCAGCTGCAGTCGGGAATGGAGGGATCGCTGCAGGTATCAGAGATATCTGCTGCAGGTGATTCTAAATATTTGCAGTTACCTCACGAAAATGGGTGTTGGAATAAGCCGCAAATATTTAATGATAAATGGGCCCTCTGTAGTTGGGAGGTGGTTTTTGCCAATTCTAAATTTCAGCACTAATTCTAAATGTAGCACAAAAGCTGTTCAGTATTTTCCCTGCATACAAAGACAGAATGCATTTACACCCTTTGCATAACAATATGGTTTGTTCCAGGAGTCCAATTGCTTTTTTTTTACTTGCTCCAAACTCTAAATCAGGCTCAAAATGTGTGTAATGTGTGTAATGTATATTATTTGGCAGGTTATACTGCAGCACTGCCAGTAGGTGTCACACTAACTAAAGAGAAAAGCAATTGAAGTGAAGCTGTCAAGGCAACGGCAATTTTAGTTTAGTAAACAATTGCATACTAGTATGAACCATAGTCTAAAGATGTGGTCTCCAACGTTAATTGAGGTGTGAGCTACTTTAGACAAATGAAACCTCCTGAAGAGCTACTAAAATTGTAGAAAAAGAAAATCTGGCTAATTACCAAACAATTAAAGTTAATTTAATGAAAATGAAAAGAAAAAAAAATGTTTAATATGAAAATGCATTTAATTATTACAGTGATATTGTTGCAGTTTGTAAATAAACTTTAAGAGCAGGCACATTTCACTGTTAATTACCGGCTCCAAGGCAGGGCTGCTGTGTGATTTTCCGGCAGGGCTGGACGGGAGTCACTCACTCTACCGTAGCTTAGACACCATGGGTGGTACCACAGGGAAGCTGTAGAGGTTGTGGCAATCACCTGACGTGCTTCCCTGTGGCTCCACCCATGGCGCTGATACCATGCGGGAGCACACCTCAGAGGTCACTTCCTCCTGGTTGACTCGGCAGTACTGCAGCTAGGTGAGCTACCAAAATTAAGACCGCGAGCTAACAGTTGGAGATCACTTGTCTAAAGTATGTACTAGTACGAAGTAACTTACCTAGTCTAAAACTAGAGACCTTTAGGTTACATTTTTGTGAATGTATGAAATATGAATAGGACAGAATATCATTATTTTTCTGTGATATATATGATTTAGTGCTGTATAAATAATATATTTCCATAACTGCTGCTAAATATTTTAATATAAATTTGAGCTCCTATAACAACAAACAGAAATAGAGACTGTTCATATACAGGTGGCTATATGTTGGTATATATACAAAATGTGAAAATACAATAAGTTCCTTTTTTAACATGAGAGATGTCCTCAAGTAATTCTTCTCCCTCTACTGTTGATACGTCACTCCATTCCAAGTTAGATATACTTGGAAGAAATAGTAACAACAGAATAAAGTCCAATGTGTAGTAAATTCTTTAGTGCATCAGATGAAGTTCCATATGGGTGCAATTTCAATGTGTTGGTACTGTATTCATGCGTACCCTACTCCTAATATGACATCAATAAAACGTGCATGTAAAGGTTTCTTTCACCGCTGATGTGATGAATCACGTGCTTGTACCGTCACCCAGCTTCTTTACAGATGCATTTGCATACCTTACTCACATATAGTTTAGGGGAAAGTATATAAAGGTTTATTTGTAAATGCGACCAACTTCAAATATCAATAAGTATGGCGTACCCCACTCACAGTTAATCTAACGTTTTCTTTCACATCACGGTATCTTTAACTCGCAAGTCCTTGCATTCACCATATATTTTCTTTGATGCTCGGAAATATAATATTCCCCAGAGAAAAATTTAAAAAAGTATGTTTCAATATGTGTATATGATTTAAAACGATAAATTTATTCATATACAAAACATCCCATATAGGGTATGGACATACAAATATACAACAATTATATCACAAAAAATAGGAAAGCCAGCATAGTTTACCTATGAGGGTCAGTAGCAAATTTCCACAGCTTCCAAAAGAAAAATGTTGACATGTTTCAACCCAATCCTGGGTCTTTATCAAGACATATGGGTGCTGTGCTAGATTGTGGTATTTAACTGGGGGAGCACCAATCATGGAGCACCACTCAGTGACATCATAATTGTAGGCCAAATCTGTTTAGGCATTTAATACATAAATAGAATATATATACAGGAAATAGATATATAAAAGACTATGGGCCTTATTCAGAGACGGACGCTCTGAATCAGGGCGTTTTTTTAATTTTTTTTTGTTCGGCCTCCTGGCCGCTCGCATAGCTGTGGGTGACCACCCACAGCTATTGTGACCATCAAGACCATCGCGACAATCGGGCTTGCGACGAGGCCCTTGTGGTAGGGTCTCGTGGCCACAAGCCCCAGAGAGTTTCTGGCTCTAATAGAACCGGAAGCTCTCCCACTGACATCACTGGTAATGTCAGTGGGGCCGCCCCCAAATGGCAGGCGTTCCTTTGGGAACGCGTCCGTTTGGCCAGCCACCCCCCCTGCCCGCCTACCAAATGGGGTGAGCTGTCAATCACCATCGACAGCTCGCCCCCTTTGGTGCGAGACCCAGAGCGACGGAGCACCCATCACTAGCCGGGTCTCGTGCATGCGCACGATGAAGCCGGCTCCGTCATGTGCATGCCCAGTGGGCAAACATTGACCCGGTTGCGAGCTCTCAGCACTTGCGACCGGGTCTGAATCAGGCCCTATGTTTCCTGATATCCACTGTGCATACACCCGATCCATTACTAAAAGTGAGTTTCTGTCCACGATCCCTGTGTCTAGACAGTGGCTTCTGTTAAGCTTAGGTTAGCCACATGTTATAATGGAATTGGTATGAGAATACCGACGCTGGCAGGCCGAATGGTGCAGAATCCCGACAGATGCAGGTAAGGACCCTAACCCCCCCCTAACCCTAACGCTCCCTTAGTGGTACCTTACCCTAACGCTCCCTTAGTGGTGCCTAACCCTAACCTCCTTGAGGGGTGTCTAACCCTAACCTCCCCCCCTAGTGCCTAATCCCCGGTGGTGCCTAACCCTAACAACCCCTTTACACCAGGCCTAGCAACGGGGGTCGGGGGGACAAAGGGGACACTTGTGCCAGGCCCTGAGATTCTGAGGGCTCCCGAACCCTCAGGAATTTTGGGAGCCCAGTTCATGTGTCCACCTTGGCTTTGCAGACAGCTACCTGCTGTGTAAGCAGGGCACCCGGCACGACGATTGCGGCTAGATCCTCCCGACTAGTCCCAGCAAACACAGGGAGGCCGGACCGACATAGCATGCGTGACATCATGACGCCATGCTGCTTGATCAGACCGAGGACCACCGGGTGTGAGAGCCGCCAGAGAAGACTGAAAAATACAGGTAAGTGCAGCAGGTAAGTGTTGGCCGAGGTCGGGCTGGGCTAGAGAGTCATGGGTCAGGTGGTGGGGAGCTAGAGATGAAGGGGGTGGCAGCCACTGGAGCTGGAGGGAGATGTGGCAGGGGCTGGGAAAGAGGGGGGCATGTGACAGGGGCTGGGGAAGAGGGGGAGATGTGATAGGGGCTGGGGAAGAGGGGGAGATGTGACAGGGGTTGGGGAAGAGGGGGAGATGTGACAGGGGTTGGGGAAGAGGGGGAGATGTGACGGGTTGGGGAAGAGGGGGAGATGTGACGGGGCTGGGAAAGAGGGGTGTGTGATGGACTGGGGAAGAGGGGGACATGTGACAGGGGCTGTCGAAGAGGGGGACATGTGACAGGGGCTGTGTGTGACAGACTGGGGAAGAGGGGTGTAGGACACAGGGGCTCGGGAAGAGGGTGTGTGACAATGGGGATACGGAAGAGGGGGGTGACAGACACAGGGGCTGGGGAAGAGGGGGAGATGTGACAGGGGCTGGGGAAGAGGGGGACATGTGACAAGGGCCGGGTGTGACAGACTGGGGAATAGGAGTGTGTGACACAGGGGCTGGGGAAGAGGGGTGTGTGACAATGGGACTAGAGAAGAGGGGTGTGACAGACACAGGGGCTGGGGAAGAAGGGGGTGTGTGACAATGGAGCTAGGGAAGAAGGGGGGGTGTGACAATGGGGCTAGGGAAGAAGGGGGTGACAGACACAGGAGCTGGGGAAGAGGGATGTGAGACAGACACATGAGCTGGGAAGAGGGATGTGTGTGTGACAGGCTTGGATAAGGACTAGGATAGGGTATAAGGGGCCCCAGAAACATGAGTGTACTGGGCCCCAAGATTTCTGTTGCGAGTCCTGCTTCCCGCACCCTAAACCTAACCCTCTCGGGGGGTGCCTAAACCTAACCTCCCCCCCAGTGGTGCCTATTCCCTAACCCCCCCTTCATGTAGACTAACCCTAACCCTTCCTGGGGGGTGCCTAACCCTAATCTCCTCCTGGGGGTGCCTAATCCTAACCCCCTCATCCCCAGCTACCTGCGCATACTTACCGCCGTCCGGACGTTTAGCATTCCGGCAGTCGGGATGACGATGGCGGTATCCTGATGTTCTTTGGGGTTTCAGCATCGGCATTACTACGGCAGTGGTGTTTCGACTGCTGACATCCCATCCGCCGGCATATAAGCTGCATCCTGTAACAATATATGTATATGGATCCAATTAACAAAATCCAGTTTCACCACATGGATCTTTTTTGCTATAAACCTGATTGTAAGGAAAATGTAGGCTGAGATAAAGGAAGGGAAGAGTGAAGTATGATAACTGTAATGTACACTGGTGCCAGGGATCTTACCAAAGAGTATATTTATTTTAAAATGTGATGTGCCCCCAAATTTTAAGAATCCTTTTTTTATGCATATCACTAGAATGTACTAATTTAAATCTGGCTCCAATAATAGCCTGTCCATGTGATCAGAGAGAAGTAAAGTGTATCCATGATCACTTTACTATGGGCCCCTTCAAAGCTACTGCACATACGTGGCTCTCAAGATGTGCATACATAGTGGGTAGGGTTGCTACCTCATTAATTTAATAAGGGACACATATGAACTACATACACAGATTCTGTGGCTGGCTGACTTCAAATCTCCATTACACCTGTGTAATTTATATGTGTCAAGAGATGGCAACCCTAGTAGTGGGGTAAAAGTCGTAATGCGCTTCGGGACCGTCTGCAGCCCATCGGAGAGGGATCATTTTCCAGCACAGCAGTCACTGGCCTAAAGCCATCTGAAGATGGATTCTTTTTGCAGATCTGGTAAAATAGAACTATGGGGACGCCTGCTGTGGGTGTCAACAGATGGAAAGCAGGAAATATGTCTGAAATCACCTGCTTTCTGTTTTATTGCATTCCATGGATATTTCATTCTGCCCTTAATAATGCAGGAACAGTAGTATGCATATATTTTCAGGGCATAATTTATTAACAAATATGCTTCTAAGTCAATAAGATTTCTGGAAAATGCTAAAGAATATAAACAAAAATAGTGAATTTACACATATGCCCAGCAGAGGGAGACAGATAGCCATTTAGTTAAAGCTACAATCCTCTTTAAAGAGTTGTGAGTTGTTTGTACTTTAACAGAAATCAATCTGATTACCAAGTTAGAAGAAACATTGTTTAGTTTTCATTACTGGTCTGAATCAAGCTGCTATTAATAATTTACAAATTTCTAAGTTTTTTTTATTACCAAGGCAACCACAGTTACACAACAGATGATGGAATGATGAGCGAGTCCTTGGAGTGTTCATAATAAAACCCCCTGCAAACTGACCACCACGCCTTCTTCCCTTGTTATCATATAGCAACTGAGCAGCTCACAGTGTGACTTGACCAGGAGAGAGATACTCTTTTTTTGCAGTGGCAGCTATATAAATCTATTACACATAATCATTTAGTGGTAGAAACATTATTATTATTATACTTTATTTTTAAGGTGCCAAAAAGTTTCCTGCACTGTACATGACATGTACAAAGTAACAGATAAACATGACATATCAATGGGGGATGTAGTTACTATCCCAGCAATCGGGATGCCAGCTTTCAGAATACAGGCACCGGAATCCCGACAGCAGTTGGAATCCCAGCACCAGAATCCTGACTGCCAGCATCCCAAAGTTAAGTATTAGGGTTAGGGGGAGGGTTAGCTTGAGGGGCAGGAATTAGGGTTAAGATGCAGTGGGGAGGGTTAGGCTGCAGGGTGGGAGGGTTAGGCTGCGGGAAAAGTAGGTTAGGGGTAGGGTTAGTGGTTAGGATTAGGACAGTTACATGCTTGAGTCAGGATTCTGACTGTTGAGATTTCTCTGTCGGTATTCTGACCGCCGGCATTCTGGGATCTCCTACTCAACCCATAAATGGTGCAGTACCTGTGAGTTGTAATCTCTTAGAAAAAAACACAAGCAATAAAACAACAAGCTAGGTAGGATGCAGAAAAGAGGAGAGTGTTGGGGAACTCACTGTGGGGTCCATTTATTGTTTATTATTTGCAGTGTATTCCCTGAAAACACCTACTTTTGGGGGATAATTATTAAGTATCCCCAAGATGTATTGTGGAGGGATTGCAGCAGATATCCTCTGTTGCTGTCCCTCCATTTCCAACAACGCCGCAACCCCCATAGGTTTCTATGAGGCATGCGATGATGTCAGATTTTCCACAAAGCAAAGCAAATATATATCCTGAGGAAAGTGCCAATGGGCTTTGGAGGTCGAGAAATACGTTGAGAAGTGTGTTTACTGAGGAATAATACAATCTGTATTTGGATCTGAGGTAAATAACCTCCCAGCATGACCTGAACCTTGCTGGCATTTGGAAAAGCCCTTAAACATAAATACTGTGGGCATCCTGAGTTCCCTGTTTGGAAGTCTAGGCATAGTATAGGAGGGGATGTAGTCCCGACTGTCTAATCCCGGCAAGGTACTAATGACAGAAGTCGAAATCCCGACGCCTGTCATTAGACCTACGCCGATAGCCTGACGCCTGGCATACCAAACGAAGGTAAGCCGGGCGTGGACAACTGCGGGGGGACGACGGGACAGGACAGTTAGGGTTAGGCACCAGGAGGGTTAGGTTTAGACTAGGGGAAGGGGGGGTTAGAGTTAGGCACCCCCGGGGGGAGGATAGGGTTAGGCTGCGGGGAAGGGAGGGTTAGTTTAGGCACTTAGAGGGGGGTTAGGGTTAGGCACTTGGGGTGGAGCTTAGGGTTAGGCACCCCTAAGGGAGAGTTAGGGTTAGGGGAGAAAAATCTTCACCTCTGCCGGGCTTCTGCTGTGGGGTTTTGGCCGCTTGGTAATACTTACTACACAGTGGTGTAAGTTCATCCCAGGTGCCCGGAGGCAAGTTATCATTTAGTGCCCCTCTATCCCCCATATTTACAGCCCTAAGTGGGGTGACTATATTGTGGGTGATGGAGGAGGTGCCCCTTCAGTGCTGGCGCCCGGCAGCAGGCGCCTCCATTGTCTCCCATACTTCTGCCCCTGTTACTACACCCTATGGGAGTGAGTGAGAAAACGCACTGTCTAATATTCATGCATGCTAAAGCAACTAACCAGAATATAATTCTCCCTGCTACTTAATAACGAACAATAACAACACTCGCTAAGTACAGCTAAATAAATATTTGTGCTTTGGGCTGACAATCTTGATGGCTGCTGCTTGAGATTTACATATTGAACTAACAACTCCCTCTGCTGCAGTTTTCTGTGTGTCAGTCAAACTTGGATGTTGCCGTCGGTTTGAAACAATTAGATACTTATGTAGCTGAATTCCTCCAAATGTTTACAGGTTACACTGCTTTTGTGGCTTAAAGCTTATGCGCTGAAAGAAAAATAATCAATATTTATCTTGATATAATCTCTGCTTGAAAATTTTTGCTCAGTCTACTAATCATTGTTTTTAATATATAAGATGATATTTATAAATTCTATAACTGACAAGCGCCTCAGTCCTGTTTTCTAAATGTGAGGTGTGTCCGATTCTGCATATGGACCTCTGCATACACCTAATATGGCTCTCTGACCTCTCATTACACCTATTCTGGCTCTATGATGTCTGCATACTACTGATATGGCTCTCTAACATCTGATTACACTTGCTATGACTCTCTCACTTCTGATTACACCAGTTATGGCTCTCTGACCTCTCATTACACCTGTTATGACTCTCTGACCTCTGCATACACCTAATATGGCTCTCTGACCTCTGAATACACCTGTTATGGCTCTCTGACCTCTGAATACACCTATTATGGCTCTCTGACCTCTGACAACACCTGTTATGGCTATCTGATATCTGCTAACACCTGTTATGGCTCTCTGACCTCTGATGACACCTGATATGGCTCTCTGACCTCTGATTACACCTGTTATTGCTCTCTGACCTCTGGTAACACCTGTTATGGCTCTCTGACTTCTGATTACACCTGTTATGGCTATCTGACCTCTGTTTACACCTGTTATGACTCTCTGACCTCTGATTACACCTGTTATGGCTATCTGACCTCTGTTTACACCTGTTATGACTCTTTAACCTCTATTTTCACCTGTTATGGCTCTCTGACCTCTGCATACACCTGCTATAGCTCTCTGAGCTCTGATTACACCTGTTATGACTCTCTGGCATCTTATTACACCAGTAATACAGTAACCTCTGATTACACTGTTATGGCTCCCTGATCTCTACTTACACCTGTTATGGCTCCCTGACATCTGATTATACCTGTTATGGCTCCCTGACCTCTGATTACACCTGTTCTGGCTCTCTGACCTCTCATTACACCTGTTATGGCACTCTGACCTCTGCATACACCTAATATGGCTCTCTGACCTCTGATTACACCTGTTATGGCTCTATGACCTCTGCATACTACTGATATTGCTCTCTGACCTCTGATTACACCTGTTATGGCTCTCTGAACTCTGACAACACCTGTTATGGGTATCTGACCTCTGATAACACCTGTTATGGCTCTCTGACCTCTGATTACACCTGATATGGCTATCTGACCTCTGATTACACCTGTTATGGCTCTCTGACCTCTGATTACACCTGTTATGGCTCTCTGACCTCTGATTACACCTGTTATGGCTCTCTGACCTCTGATTACACCTGTTATGGCTATCTGACCTCTGATAACACCTGTTATGGCTCTCTGACCTCTGATTACACCTGTTATGACTCTCTGACCTCTGATTACACCTGTTATGACTCTCTGACCTCTGATAACACCTGTTATGGCTCTCTGACCTCTGATTACACCTGATATGGCTATCTGACCTCTGATTACACCTGTTATGACTCTCTGACCTCTGATTACACCTGTTATGGCTATCTGACCTCTGTTTACACCTGTTATGACTCTTTAACCTCTATTTTCACCTGTTATGGCTCTCTGACCTCTGCATACACCTGCTATAGCTCTCTGACCTCTGATTACACCTGTTATGACTCTCTGGCATCTTATTACACCAGTAATACACTAACCTCTGATTACACTGTTATGGCTCCATGATCTCTGCTTACACCTGTTATGGCTCCCTGACATCTGATTATACCTGTTATGGCTCCCTGACCTCTGATTACACCTGTTCTGGCTCTCTGACCTCTCATTACACCTGTTATGGCTCTATGACCTCTGCATAGTACTGATATTGCTCTCTGACCTCTGATTACACCTGTTATGGCTCTCTGACCTCTGACAACACCTATTATGGCTATCTGACCTCTGATAACACCTGTTATGGCTCTCTGACCTCTGATTACACCTGATATGGCTCTCTGACCTCTGATTACACCTGTTATGGCTCTCTGACCTCTGATAACACCTGTTATGGCCCTCTGACCTCTGATTACACCTGTTATGGCTCTCTGACCTCTGTTTACACCTGTTATGACTCTTTGGCCTCTGAATACACTGTTTTGGCTCTCTGACCTCTGATAACACCTGTTATTGGTCTCTGACCTCTGATTACACCTGTTATGGCTCTCTGACCTCTGCATACACCTGCTATAGCTCTCTGACCTCTGATTACACCTGTTATGACTCTCTGGCATCTTATTACACCAGTAATACACTAACCTCTGATTACACTGTTATGGCTCCCTGATCTCTGCTTACACCTGTTATGGCTCCCTGACATCTGATTATACCTGTTATGGCTCCCTGACCTCTGATTACACCTGTTCTGGCTCTCTGACCTTTCATTATAACTCTTATGGCACTCTGACCTCTGCATACACCTAATATGGCTCTCTGACCTCTGATTACACCTGTTATGGCTCTTTGGCCTCTGAATACACTGTTTTGGCTCTCTGACCTCTGATAACACCTGTTATTGGTCTCTGACCTCTGATTACACCTGTTATGGCTCTCTGACCTCTGCATACACCTGCTATAGCTCTCTGACCTCTGATTACACCTGTTATGACTCTCTGGCATCTTATTACACCAGTAATACACTAACCTCTGATTACACTGTTATGGCTCCCTGATCTCTGCTTACACCTGTTATGGCTCCCTGACATCTGATTATACCTGTTATGGCTCCCTGACCTCTGATTACACCTGTTATGGCTCTATGACCTCTCATTACACCTGTTATGGCACTCTGACCTCTGCATACACCTAATATGGCTCTCTGACCTCTGATTACACCTGTTATGGCTCTATGACCTCTGCATACTACTGATATTGCTCTCTAACATCTGATTACACTTGCTATGACTCTGTGACTTCTGATTACACCTGTTATGGCTCTATGACCTCTCATTACACCTGTTATGGCTCTCTGACCTATGCATGCACCTAATATGGCTCTCTGACCTCTGAATACACCTGTTATGGCTCTCTGGCCTCTGAATACACTGTTTTGGCTCTCTGACCTCTGATTACACCTGTTATGGCTCTCTGACCTCTGATTACACCTGTTATGGCTATCTGACCTCTGTTTACACCTGTTATGACTCTTTAACCTCTATTTTCACCTGTTATGGCTCTCTGACCTCTGCATACACCTGCTATAGCTCTCTGACCTCTGATTACACCTGTTATGACTCTCTGGCATCTCATTACACCAGTAATACACTAACCTCTGCTTACACCTGTTCTGGCTCCCTGACCTCTGATTACACCTGTTCTGGCTCTCTGACCTCTTATTACACCTGTTATGGCTCTATGACCTATGCTTACACCTGTTATGGCTCTCTGACCTCTGAATACACTGTTTTGGCTCTCTGACCTCTGATAACACCTGTTATTGCTCTCTGACCTCTGATTACATCTGTTATGGCTCTCTGACCTCTTATTACACCTGTTATGGCTTTATGACCTATGATTACACCTGTTATGGCTCTCTGACCTCTGAATACACTGTTTTGGCTCTCTGACCTCTGATAACACCTGTTATTGCTCTCTGACCTCTGATTACATCTGTTATGGCTCTCTGACCTCTGCGTACACCATTTATGTCTCTCTGACCTCTGATTACACTTCTTAAGGGTCTCTGACTTCTGATTACACATGTTATGGCTCTCTGACCTATGCTTACACCTATTATTGGTCTCTGACCTCTGATTACACCTGCTATGGCTATCTGACTTCTGTTTACCCCTGTTATTGCTCTCTGACCTCTGATTGCACCTGTTATGGCTCTCTGACCTCTGATAACACCTGTTATTGCTCTCTGACCTCTTATTACACCTGTTATTGCTCTCTGACCTCTTATTACACCTGATATGGCTCTCTGACCTCTGATTACACATGTTATGACTTTCTGACCTCTGATTACACGTTATGGCTCTCTGACCTCTGATTACACCTGATATTGCTCTCTGACCTCTGATTACAGTGTGATAGCAGACATAAAAACAGTGGGCGAAATAGGCTTCCATACACAGATTAAACAATAATTTGTGATCCCTTAACAGGTGCGCATCAAAAACCTGCATCACCACACTCTAATACAAATAACATACAATGCAAAATATTTTTTAGATAAAACGTTTGGTGCTGGCCGAACATTTGTTCTAAAAATATTTACCATACACAGATGCATGGGTTTTAGTATATATGGGCATATTCTCACATTACTGTAAGGAAGTAAATAGACTACCGCGACCAAACGGAAATGCAGTGGTAGATGCATCCGACTCAGAATCACACCCTTAGTATGGATGACCTAGTGAAACAGTTATGGGAATCTTCTTTCTGGCACATTTAGCAGCCATATAAATCTACCACATAAACTGATGTAAAGGTGATGAAGTTACCCTAGGCACAACAATATTGCCCTCCTCTCATGGCATTAGAGCAATCCTTTTTTTAATGTACTGTAGCAGTACTAGCAGTCAGATGGGGTGAGGGGATTGTGTGTGGCAATTTGTGTGTACGGAGAGGTTGGGGCTACTTGCTGGGTCCCCAAGGCTTTAGTTTCGGGACCAGCTGCCCCCGGCCGTCATGGCAGGGTGGAGCCAGAGCCAGCTGTGTTTATTCAGAGCCACCTCTCACAGCTACTGGGTGGTTCTGCATAAACACAGGTGGCTCTGGCTCTGCCCCTTCAAGATGGCCGGGGCTGGGTGATCCCAAAGCTGGGACCCAGCAGGTAGCCCCAACCTCTTTGCACACAGAAATTGCTGACAGTGACCCCCCCCCCCCTACCCTCATCTCCCTGCTGGTAGTGCTACACATAAACATGATCAGCATCTGCTCTGATGTGGGAGGAGGGGCTTCCTGCTATTCCGCCCCAGCAGGTGCCTCACATGACTGTCACACGTGGCTAGTGGGAAATCGGCCACTGCCCATTGCAACAAATTAGCTTCTACCTATCTTTTTTATAGAATGCACTTTATAAATGCTACCACAAAGCTGATTGGTTGCTATGGGCAACTTCAACACTTGTCCTCTTCCCAACTCTTTAGAAGGTATAAATCATTTCCCCATGTCTTTACTGTGCACTGCCTATGTTTACCCTACCCCACCCCCTCCCTCCAGCACCCCTCCTCTCTAAACAGAAGTTGTCCCATATGGACAAAAAAGCCAAAACCCTACCAGAAGTTTGTCCAGTACACTTAGAGCCGTATTCAATTTGAGCCGAGTCGCGTTAACTTAACGCGGCCCAGACAACGCCGACTTCGCCTGTTTTGTAGGTGTTAAAGTATCGCACACGTGCACGCTTTACCCCGTATTCAATTTCAAAGTAGACGTAAACGGAACCCGGCAATACTGTAACAAGCGGAAAGTACTGTCATTTTTGGAGAAATCAGCCTGACACCCCCCAAAATATGCTCTATGGGGGTTCACTTTGGTACCCCCCGATTTGGCTTGCTGAAGGTATTTGGTGTTTTTAAACGGGCTCAATAGCTGCTAAATAGTGTTTTTCTATACCTGATGCAGAATAGTATTTAGGAGTATTTGTTCCAGAAAATAACTTATCCCAGCAGATTTGGGGTACTTGAAAATGGGGGTCAGCATATTTAAAGTTGAAAAAGTGAAGTTGAAAAAATCATGAAAAATCCACCTTCCGCAAACACCTGCAATAAAAAAACACTTGAGGAATACTTGGGGACCCCCCCAGAGTCAAGTTTGCTAGTTTTTTACTTTGTACCCCAACTTTTTTTTCTTCGCCCCCTTTTCAAAGTCAATTTTTGGGGTGTCCTAAGTTTTTTTCACATTTTTTTTTGACACAGATTACCTTTGGGGGACTGTCTGAAGGCTGCACGGGGGTTCCCGAAAACATCGCACCCCAAAACCCCAAATCTGCACCTTTTTCCGCCTGCCATTCATAAGCGATACTTTACTGCCTATTACATTGCATTGACTTTCCGCCTAGGCAGAAAATCTTTCAAATTGAATAAGGGGTAAAACCAGAACAGGCGATAATGATGTCATCGGCGGTAACTTAACGCGGATCCAGACTTAACGCTTCAAATTGAATACGGGCCTAAGTTGCACAAAATTACTAATTTTGAACAAACAAGTTAAATGTTTAGTAGATCCTAGTTAGGGTGTCAGCTCACCTTAAGGAACATATCTCTGACATCTCTTCTAAAGGAAGCCAACCACAGCACTTTTCATTTGTTTCGATAATGTCAGGGTGCACTGAAAGTTTGCTATCATTAACTTCCAGCAACACCAGCAATTATTTTGAAGAACAAATGTAAGATGGGAGTGAGGGCCTGATTCAGAGCCGTAAGCGGCCGCTCGTTCGCTCTGAGCGATGATCGCACAACTGCGCATGCGTCGTAATGCGCATGCGCAAACCAGTCATTGCGGTCGGAAATCGTGTGCTCGTAAAACAGCGAGGGGCTGCTAATTTGATTGACAGAATGTACCGTTTGTGGGTGGTAACAGGGGAAGGTGCTTGAAAACGGGGGAGTGGAGATTCGAGCGCAGGCGTGCCTAACGGTCAAAAGGGCGTTTAATGGGAGTACATAATTAGTAAAGGAGCGTCATCGACCACGTCACTTTGTTGTCTTTTAGCCTGAACTGCTCGCAGTGATAGCGGGAAGAAAATCCTACCACAAGCACTGCGAGCAGTTCAGATGCCTTTCGATGTTCCCGATTAATCTAATAAATACTGGAGATGACGTGTGATGCGAAAGGCAAAGGGGCGTCATTACAAAATAGCGAGCGCATTTTTCGAACGCTCGCTCAGACATAGAGGCGTCAACACACCGCAAAGAGTGAGCGCTCAATTTAAATATCCGGCCCCTTTTTTAGAACGAGCGTCCTCAAATAGCATCTGGCTCTGAATCAGGCCCTGAGTGTGTACAGGAGTCAGAGCCGCAAAAATCCGTAAATAAGTAATAACACATATTCTTCAAGCTCTCAGCATTTTTTTTTTTTTTTTTAAATCTTAAAGCCAGGATATCTGCATAGGTATATTTAGAGCCAGGTCTGAATGTAATGATGAAATTGAATATTGAAAAAAAAAAGTAAGTTATGGTTTATAAAACAATAATGGGATGTAGGACACCCCCAACCAATGGCTTCAGTTCTGTAAAGCCCATTGTATGGCTAATACAGATATGTCCTCATACATCTATAATCTATATGCCATACGACGCAACTAAGCTGCTCCGAGAAAAGTAGCGTATTGACTTTTACTTTTATTTTTTTTATTTGCATCGCAAACGCAGCTCACAGTGTACTAGAGATGCTGGCTGCAACTTTAGCTGCACAGGAATTAGTTTTAAACACATACAAATTCGCAAATGAAACACAACAGAACTTGGCGTGAAAAAAAAGCCGCGGTCACTGCCTCTTTGCTCGTATTATACAGATACAGACTCAATTGCACACAGATGTCGACATCAAATCGACCAGTTCAATGTAGCCAAGATGTTTTGTTGCTTTCAGTTTTATTTATGTGAATGATGCACATTGTAAGCGAGAAAGATACTTGGCAACCAAGTTGCTGGGAACCTGGCAACACCGAGAGGCCACAGTGTATAAGGTCACATCTGTAATTCACCAAAATCATAGTTCTCTCTGCACTTTGAAGCACAAGACACAAAGATGAAATCTCTGGTTATAAACACCCTCCTGACAAAGAATAGTTCCAGTTCCTACATCTGAGGCAGCTACTTCTACAGTGAAAAGCAGATTGGCATTGGGGCGATAAAGCACTAGAGCCATAAGGAACCCTATTTTTTAAATGAAGACTGCAATAGTTAACGTCTCAATATGTGTTTGTAATGTATGGCCCCTGCAGACAAAGCTCTAACATCTAATTCACAAATACTGTACTAATACTAGGGTCTAAAACGATGGCAGGAATTTTCAAAGGTTGGGCTACAGTAATATCTAGAAAATATTCCCATAGCCTCATTGACAATGAAAGCTAGATGTTTACAGACATTATTTTATTTTTTATTTATAATGCACCACAACGTTTCTGCAGCGCTGCACAAAGAGTAAACATTAAAACACAACCAAATTGGAGAGCATAAGTACAAGACACAAAGTTAACCATAGCATGCGTCCAAACTAGGGATGAGCAGTTCGGATTCTGTGGAATCCGAACTGCTCCGAACAGCGGGCATCCGAGTCCACCCGAGTCGCTTGTTCCCACCCGACTCGGTTCCCACTGCGAGTCCGAACGTCATCCTCCTGATGTCGGATTATCGCGAGAGTTCACCACTACATAAGGCGCTGAGACTGGGACTCTGCGCCATTTCACTCCCATGCTCCGCATGCTGCGCACTGCTCTGCTGATAGTGCCTGAGTACAATGACTCACAAGTGGCTGTGCTGGCAAAGTGACTGTGTAAGGGGGCACACTGCACGCTGATTTATGCTGCGCTATACTCTGCTGATTAAGTGGCTGTGTCCAGAGAGTCACAAGTGGCTGTGCTGGTAAAGTGACTGTGTAAGCGGGCACACTGCATGCTGATGTATGCTGCGTTATACATTGCTCATTAAGTGGCTGTGTCCAGACTCACAAGTGGCTGTGCTGGTAAAGTGACTGTGTAAGCGGGCACACTGCATGCTGATGTATGCTGCGTTATACATTGCTCATTAAGTGGCTGTGTCCAGACTTACAAGTGGCTGTGCTGGCAAAGTGACTGTGTATAGGGGGCACACAGGGCCTGATTCAGAGCTGGACGCTCTGAAAGAGCGCTCGCTCTAAATCAGGGCGTTTTTTTTCTTTGGTACGGCCTCCTGACCGCTTGAATAGCTGTGGGTGACCACCCACAGCTATTGCGAGCGGCCAGGTGATGGTATCGATGGTCTCGACCATCGTGACCATTGAGCCTTGCGACAAGACCCTTGTGGTAGGGTCTCGGTCCCGCAAGCCCCAGTGAGCTTCTGGCTCTTAATAGAGCCGGAAGCTCACCACTGACATCACTTGTGATGTCAGTGGGGCCGCCCCCAAATGGCAGGCGTTTTGTCGGGAACACCTCAGTTTGGCCAGCCACCCCCCTGCCCACCTCCAAAATGGGGCGAGCTGTCGATCAACATCGACAGCCTCCTCCTTTTGGTGCAAGACCCAGTGCGACGGAGCGCCCATTGCTAGCCAGGTCTCGTGCATGCACACGTCAGATCCGGCTCCAGCGTGCGCATGTGCAGTGGCCAAACATCGACCCGCTCACGAGCGCATAGCGCTTGCAAGCGGGTCTGAATCAGGCCCACTGCACGCTGATGTATGCTGCGCTATACTCTGCTGATTAAAGTGTCGAGACTCACAAGTGGCTGACTGTACAAAAAAAAAGTTTAAAAATGTAAACAAAACTTTCAAGAAAGTTAAAAGTTCAAAAAGTAAAAAAAAAATAATATATATATATATATATATTTTTTTTTTTTTGGTGCTGTGCTCCACTATGTATACAGGCACTGTGACTCCTTGGGTCTTAGCCCTCTGTGTTTAAATGCACTGTTACTATTGGGCAGTGGCCCTCTGTGTATAAGAGGACTGTAACGCCTTTGGCCTTAGCCCTCTGTGTATACTAGCACAGTGACTCTTTGGGCCTTAGCCCTCTGTGTTTGCAAGCACCGTGACTCCTTAGGTCTTAGCCCTCTGTGTACACAATCATTGTGACTCCTTGGGCCTTAGCCATCTGTGTATACAAGCACCATGAATCCTTGGGCCTTAGCCCTCTGTGTATACAAGCACCATGACTCCTTGGGCAGTAGCCTTCTGTGTATAAATTAAAAGCACAGTGACTCCTTGGGCAGTAGCCCTCTGTGTATGAAAGCACTGTAACGCCTTGGGCAGTAGCCCTCTGTGCATAAAGCACCGTAAATCTTGGGCCTGAGCCCTCTCTGTTTATAAGCACCATGACTCCTTGGGCCTTAGCCCCCTGTGTATACAGGCAACGTGACTCCTTGGGCAGTAGCCCTCTGCGTAAGAATTAAAAGCACAGTGACTCCTTGGGCAGTAGCCCTCTGTGTATACATTAAAAGCACAGTGACTCCTTGGGCAGTAGCCCTCTGTGTATAAAGGTACCATAACTCCTTGGGCCTTAGCCCTCTGTGTATACAAGCACTTTGACTCCTTGGGCCTTAGCCCCTTGTGTATACAAACACCGTGACTCCTTGGACCGTAGCTCTCTGTGTATAAAAGCACCGTGACTCCTTGGGCAGTAGCCCTCTGTGTATAAATTAGAAGCACCATGACTCCTTAGGCAGTAGCCCTCTGTATAAATTAAAAATACTGTGACTCCTTGGGCAGTAGCCCTCTGTGTATAAAAGCACCATGACTCCTTGGGCAGTAGCCCTCTGTGTATAAAAGCACTGTGACTCCTTGGGCCTTAGCCCTCTTTGTATACAAGCACCGTGATTCTTTGGGCCTTAGCCCTCTATGTATACAAGCACTGTGACTCCTTGGGCAGTAGCCCTTTGTGTATAAATTAAAAGCACTGTGACTCCTTGGGCAGTATCCCTCTGTGTATAAAAGCACCGTGACTCCTTGGACTCCTTAGTACTGTGGCTTTGCAGTTAGTGGCAATGTTTCATAGATGTGCTTTAAGCTGCTCTGTCTGTGCCGCTGCTCTGTCGCTTAGTAACCAACCAGCTCACTGCAGTCTTTGGCCAATAATGGTGAAAACAATATTGTGAGCTATGAGGTGGTCTAAATTAGCTGTAAATTACTGGAAATTAATGTTATTGAGGTTAATAATTCTCTAGGAACAAACAAAAAAAGTCCAAATTATGTGATTTTAGCTTTTTTTGTCAATTTTTGTAAAAAATCCAAATCCTAATCCAAAACCAGTCATGGCAAATTTGGCAATTAAATCTAAAGCCAGACGATGAATCAGAGCCAAATCCAAATCAAGCAAAAATGGTCCGCAGCACATCTCTAGTACTAACATCACATGATAGGTCAGAGAACAAGGGTGTATAAGATGTCACATAATACTAAAGGTGCATACACACACAACGGTTTTTTGAACGATTATCATTAACGATATTGTTTATCATTCAATCGTTGAAAAACTCGTTCACTTTCTAAGTTAAAACGATGAACGGTTATCGTTCATGCGCGTTCACGTTTGTAGTTTGTAGTTCAGTCAGACTGACCAACTCAACGATTTTTATTAAGAGAATATGCAAAAATCTTTGTAGTTCAAAAAAATCGTTTATTACATTTAGTAAATGAACGATTTTAGTAAACGATTTTCGTTCATTTTTCCCTTGAAAAAATTAGCAAAAATCATTTACTAAAATTGTTCATTTACTAAATCATTGTGTGTATGCAGCTTAAAGAATACTTTAACTGGTAATAAGAGAGTATACTATCTTGAAGAAAATACCTGTGGACCTCAATGAGTTTCCTAACCTAAACTGACTGCTCAGAGCCAGATCAGTCAGTCAGTAGTAAATTACGTTTGCAGCAGAAACCTATTAAATTCTGGAAGTCTCTAACCAAGCTGCCTCTCTAATGGACAGGATTGAACCTTCTGAGTAAAAATCTGAAGTTGATTGGGTTATCCTTGAGTAGGATTTGTCTCCATCAGCTAGGCATGCGTTAATGTGATACCAACTGCTGAATTCTCAGTATAAGACTTTAGTACCAGCTAGTTGTGATCTTCACTTTTAATTTTTTAGAGCTGAATATACTCACTGGTACCCAATAAGGTACATGTAATCAAATTAGCCAACATAAGTACCATGGTCTAAGTATAGGTCTTTTTTTGAGGGAAACCAGTAAAAGTCAATATCTAGGACATAGATCAGAGCAGGCGACAATTCAAATAATGGTCAGATCCAAGTGAATAGTCAGAAGAGGCAACAATTCAGAAAATAGTCTTAAAGAGTCAAAGTCAGGGCAGACAGCAATCCAAGGAACAGTCATTGTCTAGCATAGACATAGAAACATAAAATTTGTCGGCAGATAAGAACCACTTGGCCCATCTAGTCTGCCCCTTTTCATGTATCCTTTAGGCAACTTTAACCCTATTTGCTCCTTACATCTCTCTTAAGGATATTCTTATGCCTACCCCAAGCGTGTTTAAATTGTTCCACCGTTTTAGCTTCAACCACCCCTGATGGGAGGCTATTCCACTTATACACTACCCTTTCTGTGAAGTACTTTTTCCTCAAATTTCCTCTGAGCCTACCTCCCTCCAGTCTCAGTGCATGTCCTTGTGTTCTTGTACATCTCTTCCTTTGAAGAATGCTTACCTCCTGTCCCTTGTTAAAACCCTTCATATATTTGAAAGTTTATATCATGTCCCCCCTTTCCCTTCTGTGTTCCAAACTATACATATTAAGATCTTTAAGCCTTTCTGGGTAAGTTCTGTGCTGTAGGCCATGCACCATTTTAGTTGCCCTTCTTTGTACCATCTCTAATGTGTCTATATTCTTCTGGAGATATGGCCTCCAGAATTGAACACAGTATTCTAGATGAGGCCGTACCAAGGACCTATACAGTGGTATTATCACTTCTTTTTTCCTGCTACTGATTCCTCTCCCTATGCAACCAAGCATCTGACTTGCCTTCCTTATTGCTTTGGTGCATTGCTTGCCTGCCTTTAAGTAATTTGAAATGGTGACTCCTAAATCCCTTTCCTCCTCTGTATTTTCCATTATAGTGTCCTTGATACTATGATTTAGCATTTTTAGACATTAAACTGTAGTTGCCATGTTCTTGCCCATAAATCTAGTCTACCCAGATCCTCAGTCATTTGTTTTACCCCTCCTGGTGTGTCTACCCTGTTGCATAGTTTTGTGTCATCTGCAAAAAGGCATACTTTCCCTTTAAAATTATTTGAAATATCACCAACATAGATATTAAAAAGCACTGGCCCAAGTACAGATCCCTGGGGTACTCCACTGGTAACCTTCCCCTCCCATGAATACACTCCATTTACTACAACTCTATGTTTCCTATCCTGCAACCAAGGTCTTATCCATTCAACAGTCATAGAATCCAATCCCAAGCTTTCCAGTTTGTTTATCATTCTGTGATGCGGGACAGTGTCAAAAGCCTTACTAAAGTCTAGATAAGCTACATCTACGGCCCCCCCTTGATTTATTTCTTTTGTCACCCAATCAAAAAAGTCAATAAGATTTGTTTGGCATGATCTCCCCTGAGTAAATCCATGCTGCTTGGGATCCTGTAAATTGTTGGATTTGAGATATTCCACCACTCTTTCTTTTAATAGTGTTTCCATTATTTTTCCCACTACTGATGTAAGGCTCACTGGTCTGTAATTACTTGCTTCTTCTTTGCTTCCACTTTTGTACAGTGGTATTACATTTGCTCTTTTCCAGTTCTCTGGAATTACTCCTGGTTGAATAATTCTGTTAATGGTGTTACCAGGACCCCTTTAAGCTCTTTTAGTATCCTTGGATGTATCCCATCTGGCCCCATGATTTATCAACTTTCAGTTTTGAGAGTTCTGTTAGGACCCTCTCCTCTGTAAATGTACTTTCATGAACTTCATTTTTCTGAATGCCTCTGCAACGTAAATGTGGCCCCTTCCCCTCTTTTTCTGTAGTGAATACTGAACAATAAAAATTATTTAGATGATCTATTATTTCTTTGTCTCCCTCGATCATGTACTCACTCTCTGTCCTAAGTCTTATTATTACTCCATATGACTTCCTCCTTTCATTTATATACTTAAAAAAAGATTTGCTCCCTTTATCTACTGACTGGGCCATTTTCTCCTCAGCTTCTGCCTTTTGCACGCCTAATCACCTTCTTAGCCTCCTTCCTTCTGGCAAGATACACCTCTTTGTCGTTATTATTTTGGGTCTGCTGCTTATATATCCTAAAAGCCATCTTTTTTTAATTTTACACTAGTTGATACCTGATTTGTAAACCACACTGATATCATTTTCCTGGTGCTTTGTCTAACCCTTTTAATACAAAGGTCTGTAGCCTTTAGTTTGCATTTTTTATTTTTTCCCACCTCTCCTGCGCTCCTTCCAAGTTCCTCCAATCTGCCACTGATACAGTAACACATCTTCCATCACTGCAAAGTCAGCCTTCCTAAAATCTAACACTTTTGTTTGTGTGTGGCATGAATTGGACCCTGACTTTATACTAAACCATACTGCTTGGTGATCACTGGATCCTAGGTTCTCACCCACATTTACATCCAATATTCTGTCACAATTTGTGAGTATCAAGTCCAGAATAGCATTTTTGTGAGTGGGCTCCCTCACTAAGGGCTATATTTATTAACATTATTTTTACTAAAATAAAGGGTTTTCACACCCTTTTCACATTATTTTAGTATCACCTACAGTTACTATAGGGCAATTGGAGTAGAATTCGTAAAATTTTACTCCGACCCCTAAGTATCATTTATTTTTAGTAATCATATCGCATTTCCTATAATTGTAATGGGAAATGTGATCTGAATTAATGGGAAATGTGATCCGACCAGAGTTACTAAAAATAAATTGTAAAAAAATACCGGGGAAAGCCCTGTGATAATAACGCCACCTGGAGGTGGCGTTATCCAGGGTCTACCCCTGTTACCGGACTCCTGCCCTGCTCTAACGGGGAGAGCAGAGCCGGGAGTCGGCCCCAGTAATCAGCTGTGTGGTCTAAACAGACCACACGCTGATACAGTGTAAAAAAAAGAAAAGAAAAAAAAGTAATAAAAAGAATGTCCTTACCTGAGTCCAGGGACCGGTGGTTGGGGCTCCGGGGATGTCCTCCCTCCGGTCAGCTGGTCTCCCATCCTGCACTGTGGCCCGGTCATCAGGTGAGCGGGTCCCAGTGCAGTATGGGATATCACCTGACCGGAGGACATGGAAGACATCACTGGAGCCTGGATCATGCAGGTAAGTGTAATTAAGGGAGAGGGGGGGTCGCGGGGGTCTGTGATTGCTGGGGGCAGGGATTAATGATGGGGTCGGGGCTTAGCACCGGGGGGTAGCAGCGACGGTCTGTCGGCGCATGTGCGCGGCACTGGTCACGGTATTTTTTTGCAAAAATACTGTGACTAGTGTGCGGAGGGGATTTGCAGGGACAGAGCTTTATCGCAAGCTCTGTCCCTGCAAGGGATTTGTAGTAAATCCCTGTGATATTGCCTATTGTAATATCACACTACAATCTGCATTACCAATTTGGATTGTAGTAAATAGAGCCCTAATTGTTTGAGACATGCTCCCTGAAGGGAATTTAGAAAGTCGCCACTTCTAGAGGAACTTGCAGCAGACACCTCCCAGTTTACAATAGACAAATAGAGTGATCCAAAGAAGCGCGATCCCCAGGGAATGCTTAGAGGATGTCCGCCTTGATAAAAATTCCACTTAAAACAGAAGAGAAGATGTGCAGTAGGTCATACTTCTAAATACGAGTACACTTTAAATATTCTGGAGTCTGCCTTCTGAGACTCACCTCAACAGAATATAATGCTTTCACATAAAGGTATCTTTTTTACCGGCTATGGAGTTTAGAATATCACGTTCCCAACCAGAACCCCTCAAAAGGAGCACTCACCTGGGATCAGGTGTAAACGTTCCCATAAAGGTTTCTTTGTATGTGTGACCAATAGCCCCCACATGTGCCAGGTCAAAAGAAGGGAGTTCTCCACCAGCAAACACAGACAAGTTGATTTAATAGTACAAAATGGAAAAAACAGCTCCAAAAATAAAAATATTTAAAATAGAATTTCCTCTTCCAAAACAATAGGTAGAGGTAACATGAAAATAGAGTATAATAATACTTTACATAAGCACCAACGCGTTTCTGACCATAGGTCCTTCCTCAGGGTGTAGTAGATGTCAAAAACCTGAAGGGTATATATACCCTAACATAGATCACATGACATAAACATATTCAAGTATTATACAAACTCCGGAAATCCATTCCATTCCACCATCTCTCTGAATGGAGAAAAAACTGTACATTCTGATAATCAATATCCTATTGACCTTAATACAAATATCTAATATTAAAATTACATATTAAAAGATAAAATATAAGCATCCAAATGGATATATATTAATATTATAATGTATCCAGTCCATATGTATTAGTGTATCCAGTTCATGTTTTTTTAAAACCCCTTGGTCGTCTAAATGTTCTTTCAAGCGCCAAAACACCTGGAAAGATGGAACAAACAGGCTGATGACAACTTCCTGCCGACGGGAATTGCGCTCCCGAAGTAGTCAGCATCACCTGACCGGAAAGCGTCACGCGGCTCCGAGGCTTCATTTTACTCCAGATTCCCCGGGAAACACAGGATAACATTTTTAGTTCCATCCATATATTAAACGGGGGACGATCTTTCATGGTACACAGGCTACCTCCGGTAATATATTTCAATGATCACCATGGTAACCGGAGCATCTTTCAAAGTAATAGGTTCCAAAGGATGGTATAACTCACATGGAATACAGACAACATAAAAAAATAAAAACATAATTAGTCCAGATGCTAAAAAGCAACAAATAACATAGAAGGTACTAATGATTACCATCGTAATCGCAATTCCCATTGATTGATACATAATAATCGATCATCATGGAGATCAGAATACTAATTAAAATAATAATTAACAGAATAAATACTGCTTCCATAAGTACCCATAATAATAAAACCATCACAAATCAATAAAAATAATTATAAAAGTTATAAGAACCACTTCATCTCAAAATCCACATTTAACCTTTTAGGGGTTAACGACTTCAATAAATAGATAATTTTCATTTCCATTTTGGCAAGGTTACTATCTTTATTGTTAGCCCTCCAATCAGATTTTATTGCCTTAATGCCACATAAAGACACTAAATGTTTAATATCACACTGGTGTTCCCTTTTAAAGTGTAATGAAACATTATGTGTCTCCAAACCCTTTTTTATATTTCTCACGTGTTCGGCTAGATGATCTTTTAACATTCTTGTCGTTTTGCCGATATATTGACTCCCACAGGAACATTCGAGTAAATAAATACAATATTTGGTGTGGCATGTAATGAAATCATCTATTTGAAAAGTCCTATTTGTCTGAGTGGATTTATATTCTGTTATTTTTGGAGTGGTACTTTTACAAGCTTTACACATACTGCATATCCCGCATCTATAAAAACCTTTTGATTTGTTTATAGAGGATGAACTAGGAACAGCAATGGCACTTCTTACCAAATTATCTTTAATATTTTGTGCTTTTCTGTATGTAAATCTGGGCCTTTCACTGATAAAGGGTTTTAAGGATGGATCATGATTTAAAATCCCCCAATGTCATATTATTATTTTTTCTATTTATTTATATTGACTATTAAATTGGGTGATAAACGCAATTCCATTATTTTTGGGTTTAACAGCATTCGGATTTTTTCATATCACATCCAGTCTATCTAATTGATATCCTTTTTCTTTTGCTCATTTTACCAATGTTTTATTATATCCTTTATTTGTAAATTGTATTGCCAGATGATTGGCTTGATCTTCATATACACTGATTTCCATACAATTTCTCCGTATGTGGTGGAACTGGCTGTTAGGTATACTATTGAGCCAGTTGTGATGATGATTACTACTGGCTTCAATATACCCATTGCAGTCTGTAGGTTTTAAATAATTTTTTGTTTTAATTGTCCCATCCTCAATGTATATTGTAAGGTCTAAGAAGTCTACAGAAATTTCACTAACATTAAAGGTAAGTTTAATATCCTTGTTATTTTCATTTAGGTAATTACAAAAATCTCCCAAGGGACTTTTATTGTCATCCCATATAAATATAATGTCATCTATGTAACGACGCCAGGACACCAGGCTGGCACCAAAGCTATGGCCACTCCAAATGGAGTGGTCTTCCCACCATGCCATAAATAAATTGGCATAGCTTGGTGCCATCCTGGTGCCCATGGCAGTCCCTCTCAATTGCAAATAAAAATCATTGGTATACCAAAAGAAATTATTGGACAAAATCAGTAATATGCCATCTAGAATTAAACTCTTGTGATCTTCCGACATATCTTTTTGATCCAAAAAATACCTTATGGCATCCAAACCCAATTGGTGTCCAAAAATTGTATACAAAGAGGTAACGTCAGCTGTTACCAATTTGTATCCAGGAAGCCAATTTATTTCTAAAAGGTCTCTAATAATAGATACACTGTCTCTCAGGTAAGATTTTGTTTCCTGTACCAAAGGTTGAAGTAAATAGTCTAAATAGTGTGATAAATTAGAAAGTATAGAATTTGTACCTGCCACAATGGGGCGCCCAGGGGGTTTTTCTTTATTTTTGTGAATTTTAGGTAACACATATATCACTGGTATAGTGGGATTCTCTATGTGAATATAATCATGTATTGTTTCAGTGATAACTTTTTTTGTAGTGTAAAGATTCAGAAAAACCTCTAATTTTTTAATAATAGAATTAGATGGATTAATTCACAATTTTTTATATGTCTCTGCATCAGCTAATTGATGAATAATCTCATTATTGTAATCATCCACATCAAGAATAACCACACTCCCCCCCCGTAAATTTAAGTAAATTAAGGTAAATTAAAGTCTCCCATGATTATGACCTCTCCTTTTAAAGTAATGTCCTGCAATAGGTACCTATCCAGTTGCTGTCCCTGTCCAGGTGGTCTATAGATCACCCCAGTGCGAATTATGTCCTTATCCCCAGTTTCTATAGTCACCCAAAGGGCCTCAGTTGTTGTTTCAACATTTTGTATGATAGTAGCATTTATGCTGTTTTTCACATACATAGCTACTCCTCCTCCAATCCTCCCCATTCTGTCCTTTCTAAATAGAGTATAGCCTGGTATAGCTATGTCCCAGTCATGATTTTCGTTACACCACGACTCTGTAATTGCTACAATATTTAGTTCATCCCTTGTCATTATTGCAATTAGTTCAGAGATTTTATCGGCTATGCTCCTGGCATTTGCACACATAGCTTTAAAGCTGGCCACACACTAGACCAACTTCCATCCAATTATCCAACTAGTTGATTGGTTGAAATGAAAATCTGGTAAGGTATGGGAGTAAAAGATGATCAGCAATTTGCTCCTAAATACCTGAAAACAGATGAAAATGGTCGTTCAGACAAGTTTGTTTAATGTTTGACCTAAACAATTTGTTCAAACAACAGTTTTTGTCCATTTTCTGGCATTTGGGAGCAAATTGCTGATTGTCATTTGCTTTCATACCTTACCAGATTTTCATTCCAACCAATCAACTAGTTGGCTGGTTGGATGTAAGTTGGTCTAGTGTGTGGCCAGCTTAAGAGTTTTGCCTTTTTTTCCTAGACATGGTTCGAGAATATATTACAAATGACAATGGTCAAGATGTTTTTTTGGTATTACCTGGTCTCAGATGTTGTTCAATGTTTTTCAACAGTTTTTTTAACTGTTCTTTAAAATGAATCTACACTTTGTAAATTTCTTCACTTGGTAAATTTTTGAACTCAGTCAACTGCCCCCCAGACACTGCCCCCACAACTGAATGCAAAAATAAAGTAGGTCTGATTAATACAGGCTACAGCTGAGGCCACATGACCAGCTGATCAAAGGAGTTGAATTACCCTGTGTTAAGTAAACACTAGGACATAAATGACACTTCACAGACCAACATCTTCAACTGGTAAAAACAATTACAAGCATGTACAATAATATACACATACTTTTAAATACACAGCTAATTTTGCATTAGTGCAAATATAGATTAGGAGTTATAGTTTGCAGGATGGCTAATAAAATCACATCCATTGCCTATATTGCTGAGGATGCATGGGGGCTGCTTTCAGCAGCTGTGCACAGGGGCGCTGAGAGAGGGGGGGAGCGGGTACAAATTACCTGGGTCCGGGCTTCATGAGGAGCCCAGCGGGTGCCCGGGTCCGACACCGCCACCCCTCCCTCACAGTAGCCCAGCATACAGCGTGTGCTGAGCTGCAGTGGGAGACTGCTTGTGGCTGCTGAGCAGCAGCCACAGCAGTCTCCGATGCCTGTGGGGGGGGAGCGATCACACCGATCGCGCCCCCCTGGCTTTGTGCCGGGCTGACGGGGCTCAGAGCTGAAAATATATATTTCCCCCCCCCAAGGGGGTGTGGCCACACCTCCCACGATTATGCCATGCCTCCTGTTACCCGGGACCGCCACGGCTCTTGGCGGGCCTGCCTATGCAGGTCCCTTGGCTCATTGTACAGCATTGTGGGAGACATCCCACAAAGGTCGGCTTCTCCATAGCAGTGCCAGACTGCAGCCTGGCTGCTCAGAAGAGCCTGTGGTATCCGAGGCGCCATGAAGGGGAAGCTGCATGGAGTGGTGGCAGTTGTCTGACCCACCTCCTCTTACAATGTTAGATACAGCGCAAAGCCTTAAATTTCATAAATAACATTTACAAAACTGGAACTAAATAAGGCAATACAATCATTTTTATATAAAATAATAAAAGTGCTAAATAGGGTAATATAGAGGTAGTGTACTGTAGGTAGTTTTTTACATTAGTTCTACAATCTGTTTTTGTCAGTTTGGAGGTCATAAAATGGGCAGTGCTGTTATATACTACACTACATGGCCAAAAGTATGTGGATACCTGGAAATCTCAACCCTAATATATGCGAGGCCATAATGAGGGTGGTGCGGCCGATGCCAAGGCACGGGGTGGAATGCCCTGGGGAAGAACCCACCATGCTCACCTGCCTCTGTGACCTGTCCTCCTTCATCTCCTGGTTCCTGCACTGTTTGGTGAGAGACGTCAGGATGTCTCCCACAATGCTGTGGAAGGAGCTAAGGGACCTGCACAGCTGCTGAAAGCATCCACAGCATGCTCCTGGCAGTTCTGTACTTAACCGATGATGGTGGCACCGCCAATCCACCTCCTGAGCGGGACTTTATGATGGTATGCATTCCGGGGGTGGGGGTTGCACAGAGAGCACCACCGCCCTGTTACACGACTGACTTGTATGTACTTGTTGAACATTTTATTCCATAGCCATCTATATTAATATGGAGTCAGTTCAGCAACTAGAGTATTAATGAGGTCTGGCAAAGATGTTGTGTGATAAGGCCTGGCTCACAGATCCCAAAGATGTTCAACGGGGTTGAAGTCATGACTCTGGCCTAGCATGGTCATGCTGAAACAAGAAAGGGCCTTTACCAAACTGTGCACAACTTGGCAGCACACAATTCTATTTGACACTGAACAGTTATTGCTCCTATATTTTTCCACTTCACACTATCAGCACTTGAGCTTATTTGTTGGAAAGGTTACTTCTTATGACACAATGGAAAAGGGGCCCTAGACTGCACAACCTGAATATATAATGTGATGTGCTACCTGTTGAGACTATTGTTGCAGACACAAAAAGAAAAGTTACAAGTGCACAACTCCAACACTACTAATTATGTATAAATAATACATTTTGCAATAACAAATTTTGCAATAAATAAATAGAGGTTTTTAGCAAAATCATGGCCAAGGTTATGGGCCTACCCACCGCGCCCAGGGTAACCTCTTTAGAGTTGGTCCCTAACATACTTGGGTTAAAATCCAGATCACAGGACACCCCCAAACCAGCCCAGCTGAGCCACTGCAGGGCATCACTATAGTGAGAAAGGTGAAGTGTAAAAGAGTATTAGATAGGAGCAGCTACTGCATAATTAGAAGTAAAGTGAAAAATAGAGGTGTGAAAATATTACATATATAATAAGCAAACAATAAAGGTGCTATAAGTGCAAAAAAGGAAGAGTGTGTTATAATGCGATGCCCTGAAGCAGCCCAACCAAAGCAATCCAGTTTCTTTTTTGCAAAAGTACAGTCAAAATGCCAGGATCCTTGCTTAAAACCAAAGGGGGACAGGTGGGTAGGGGTGCTAGCCTAGGCTGTAAGGAGTCTCATGCCTTCAGGTGTGCATATGAGTGCACTAAATAGAGTATATGGAAAAGGGGCCCTAGACTGCACACCCTGAATATATATATAATGGGAGGTGCTATATAATGTGAGGTGCTACCTGTTGAGACTATTGTTGCAGATACAAAAAGAAAAGTTACAAGTACACAACTCCAACACTACTAATTATATATAAATAATACATTTTGCAATAAAATGTTGCAATAAATAGAGGTTTTAAGCATAATCATGGCCAAGGTTATGGGCCTACCCACCGCGCCCAGGTAACCTCTTTAGAGTAGGTCCCTAACATACTAGGGTTAAAATCCAGAGTGCAGGACACCCCGAAACCAGCCCAGCTGAGCCACCCCAGGGTATCACTATACTGAGAAAGGTGAAGTGTAAAAGAATATTAGATAGGAGCAGCTACTGCATAGATTAGAAATAAAGTGAAAAATAGAGGTGTGAAAATATTACATATATAATAAACAAGCAATAAAGGTGCTAAAAGTGCAAAAAAGGAAAAATGTATTATAATGCGATGCCCTGAAGCAGCCCAACCAAAGCAATCCAGGGGACCCACGCCCCAAAAATCAACCAATAAGTGCACTATATAAATTTGTGGGACTTACCTATATTGTGCCTTTTACAAAAGTGCAGTCAAAATACCAGAATCATGCGCAGTACAGGGAAAATGGCTGCCACGGCCATTTTCCCGGTGACCTGTGCATACACTATAGACTCTGGGCACAATCTAGTGCCCAGTCTATAACTCCGGCGCTGGCCGTGCACAGCTCAGTGCGCTGCTGGCCACTAGGAGGAGGGGGCCCATGTGGGAGACTGCACACGGGCCTCCTCCTCTCTAGAAATGCCCCTGGCCAGATTCCCTGCTTAAAACCAATGGGGTATAGCTGGTGAGGGGTGCTAGCCTAGGCTGAAGGAGTCTCATATGAGCACACTAAGGACCTGATTCAGACCCACTCGCAAGCGCTGAGTGCTCGCAAGCGGGTCGATGTTTAGGCCTTGCGCACGCGCAGCAGCTGCACTCAGCGTGCGCAAGCCCTGGAGTGAGAGAGACATTCTCTCGCTCTGGAGCTCACTACAATAGGGACAGCTTTGCCTGTTTTGTAGGCGGGGCGGGGGGGTGGTTTCACAAACGGAGGCGTTCCTTAAGGAACGCCTGCCTTTTTGTGGGTGGCCGCACTGACATCAGCATTGATGTCAGTGGGGAGCTTCCTGCTCGATCAGAGCAGGAAGCTTCCTGGGGCTTGCGGTTGCCGAGACCCAACCTTAGGGTTTCGTCGCAAGCCCCGATGGTCGCGATGGTCTTGACCATCATGACCATCGTGACCATCAACCTGGTCGGTCGCTAAAGCTGTGGGTGGTAACCCACAGCTTAGCTAGCGACCAGGAGGCCGCACTTCAAAACCCAAGCGGCCGCCCACATTCAGAGCGACCGCTCGCATTTTGCGAGCGCCTCTGAATGAGGGCCTAAATCTTATGAGACAATGAAACTTTTCTGAAGTCTTCAGTATGACCCATTCTACTACTAATGTGTGACTACTGTGTGACTACTGTCATGGTATGTGTGTGTCTTGTCATTTTTTTATATTTATTTTGCAGTAGAACTACAGGTACCAGCGGCCCCGTAATGCCCCACATGCTGGTACTTGTGGTTCTTCAAGTACCAGCATGTTGGGGAGGCTTGCTGGGACCTGTATTTTTATTGAAAAAGACAATATTTACACTTCTATTTTTTAAACCACACTTACACTGTCAACCCGGCCAGGGGTGCCGGGGATAGCCCTGGGCTATCAGCCCAGGCCTTGGGTGCCCTGGAGAGAGGGGGCCCTTTATTGGGGGGTCCCCACCTCCCCAGGGATCCCCGGCCTTGGCTGACTAGCGGTCAGGGGTAATGCTTTGGCTGGGGGACCTGGTGAAAGGGTTCCCCTGGCTGTGGCATTATACCCCCACTAGAATGAGTTCAGTGCTAGTTATGGAAAATTAGGTGACGCCCTACTCATTTTGCCCCCTATATTTCCACAACCAGGGGACCCAAACTCATTTTGTTCCGTGTATTTTAAAAACCAGCATACAGTGCCCGGGGCTGGTTATGCTTCTCGAGCCCTGACTTCATGATGCTTAACATCATTTTTTTTTTTTTCATTTTAAAGTCACTTCTTTATTTCTCACTGATCTGTGAAGGCTTCTGTATAACTCGCACCTTTTAATGCTAGTCGCATTAAAAGGTGTGAGCTTACATAGGAAATACTCGCACACATTCACATAGTGTAGTAGCCTCAAGCTCAAAAGTTAGCAGGCTATTACATTTGCTAGTCCCGGCACCAACTCGCACCTTCAAAAAATGCGAGAAGGTGCAAGTTGGATTTTTTACTTAAACTCGCACCCTATTACATTTGGCCCATGGTGTCATTTAGAGTTAGGAGGAAATCCATATTGCAGTTGTTCCCATCTGGGTGCCTCAGGACACTTGCAGGGGTGCCTCAGGTTTGTGGTCCAGTACCAAATAACATGATTTTTAGTCAGTGTGATAGGTAAAGCCAGTGCTAATGACTGCCAATCAGAGAATATGTGGACAAATAGAAGGGCAGCCCTGTCACCACCACATAACTGAACCTAAGGGTGACATATAGGCACAATTTTTCTTTATTTAATTTTTGCTGAATTTCTTAATAAGAAACTTTTGGCCCAGTGGTGCCGTAGAAAAAATGCTGATATTCTAGTGTGCGGTGATTTGAAAAAGTTTGGGAACCACTGCCATATTGCATTGGAGCACTGAATGCAAGTGCAGCTTTGTCTGCATACCTCTGAATATGTCTGCATACCTCTGAATATGTCTGCATACCTCTGAATATATCGGCATACCTCTGAATATATCGGCATACCTCTGAATATATCGGCATACCTATGAATATGTCTGCATACCTCTGAATATGTCTGCATACCTATGAATATGTCCGCATACCTCTGAATATATCGGCATACCTTTGAATATGTCTGCATACCTCTGAATATGTCTGAATACCTCTGAATATGTCCACATACCTCTGAAATTATATATCGGCATACCTATGAATATGTCCGCATACCTCTGAATATATCAGCATACCTCTGAATATGTCCGCATACTTCTGAATATGTCCGCATACCTCTGAATATACTGTAACTGCATACCTCTGAATATGTCTGCATACCTCTGAATATGTCTGCATACCTCTGAATATGTCTGCATACATCTGAATATATCGGCATACCTCTGAATATGTCCGCATACATCTGAATATATCGGCATACCTATGAATATGTCTGCATACTTCTGAATATGTCCGCATACCTCTGAATATATCGGCATACCTTTGAATATGTCTGCATACCTCTGAATATGTCTGAATACCTCTGAATATGTCCGCATACCTCTGAATGTATCGGCATACCTATGAATATGTCCGCATACCTCTGAATATATCGGCATACCTATGAATATGTCCGCATACCTCTGAATATATTGGCATACCTATGAATATGTCCGCATACCTCTGAATATATCGGCATACCTATGAATATGTCCGCATACCTCTGATAATGTCCGCATACCTCTGAATATGTCTGCATACCTCTGAATATATCGGCATACCTCTGAATATGTCCGCATACCTCTGAATATATCCGCATACCTCTGAATATGTCTGCATACCTCTGAATATGTCCATATATTTTACATTTTCCTCCTTGTAACATAAGATACAAAATTCTATCTGGATTTTACTACAAGCTGTAACTAAGGCCCTTAGGACATACTTGTCTACTCTCTTAGAATATTGCAGGTAGAGTAAACTAGGCTCCTAGATCCTAGCTGGAGGCTTGATGACTCAATCATAGTGAACTGTATCATTATGGCATAGCCCACTACTGCACAATGGGCCTGATTCAGAGCCACTCATGAGCACACAGTGCTCGCAAGCGGCTCAATGTTTTTGATCTGCGCATGCGCGAGCCCCATCTAGCGACTGAAGTTCAGTCACTATGGGGCTCGCTACAAGATGGGGCGCTGTCGATGGTGAGTGACAGCTGTCCCCGTTTTGTAGGTGTGTAGGGAGGGTGGTTGGCTAAACGCAGGCATTCCCTTAGGAACGCCTGGCGTTTGAGGGAGGACCTACTTACATCACAACTGATGTCAGTACTGGACTACTCGGCCTTCTGGAAGCCAAGACCCTACCACAGGGTCTTGTCGCAAGGCTGATGGTGGCAAATATCCCGACAGGCTCCAGGCCGCTCGCACAAGCTGTGGGTGGTCTCCCGCAGCTTTGCGAGCGGCCGGAGAAAATAAAAAAAAAAGCCCACAGACCTCGCAAGCGGTCAGCGGCTGCGAGCGGGTCTTAATCAGGACCAATGTATGTGGAATTGGCCAGTAGGAGGTGGGGATACTATGATGTGATTTTTTGCAACTCACTAACTGCACCTGGTCCATTTTAAAAGTATGCAAGTGAGTCTCAGGATGCTGAATAGAGTTTGGTTAAAATATGGCAGCATGTACCTGGCAACTTCTGAATCATTTTCTCAGTAAAGCAAAAGTGATCTGACATAGAAACATAAATAAAACACTGCAGGTTTCATCCACAACACTTAATGAAATAATGTTTAACGTCTAGTCCACTATAAACATTAATCATATTAATATCCTGTCCTGCAATTAAGACAGTGATACAATATTCACATTGTCTGAATGTGATTGAGACACAGAGCGACGGTGAGTTAATCCACGGCCTTAGTGGTAAAGATTACTAGGTGTGGCAAGCATTTATTTGCTGTTTATTTACTGTTGCTACAGTAAAGCCTCAATGGAGAACAAACAGTGAGTTTTTAAATAAATATATTTTCATTATTCAGCTGCATGACCCACAAGAGAGCAGCTTACTCGCTTCTAACTGCTAACACATCTAGTATTTCCCTGGGTGAATGACGTCCGATGATCCAGCTCACTGGAAAGCAGGTACTAACTCAATATACTGTTTAATTCTGTTCATGTTCATCCTCATTTTGTTCAGTTTTTTCTTATTACTAATTTTGTACGTATAAAGTGATTGTAATCATGAACTGCGATGTATATACTCTATGTCAGTGTTCCTCAACCTCTCATGTACTACACATCCCTAGTGAAGGTATTCAAAATACTCCCTCGTCTGAGTACATTTTTAACCAAGCCAGCTCTAACACATTTAATACATTTAAAAATTCAACATTTGTAACTGTGTTTGTGTGTTTTATTCTTTACTATTAAACTTTAATGGTATTTTAAGTTATACTTAACAGACGAAAGTACCTCTTGGATCTTTTTAAGGTAAGACTTGAATATATGTACTACAGGGAAACAACATAGGCTGTATGTGTGTGCTCTTCTGCTAATAAATATATTTGGCCATCATACCATCCAAACAACATATGTGAGCACATGCATAACTGGCACCCACAATATCAGGAGAACCTTATATAAGAAATGTATTAATAGTGAAGCACACATTTGACTGGCGCATTAGAAGTAAGGACCTGATTCAGACCCGCTCGCTAGCATGCGTTCGCTCGTAGCTGCCGATGGTTCTCATTGTGCGAGAGATCGGGAAGTGTTCGCTCGCTGCACATAGACAGCCCAGCAGAGTGAGTGACAGTAGAAGCCGTTTGTGGGTGGTGACAGTGGCTGGGCGCTTGAAACGGGGGAGTGGAGATGCGAACGCAGGCGTGCCTGAGTGTCTCAGCGCCGTTTCAGAGGTGTGCATAATTAAAAGGCAGTGTCATAGTACACGTCACCTGGTTATATTTCACACTGAAGTGCTCGCAGTGCTTGCGGTAGGGTATAGTTAACCTCAAGTGCTGTGTTCGCTTCCGATGGTACCCGATGTACCGATGGTTGCATACACTTCCTGGAGATGACGTGCGCAAGTGGGCTTCTTAAGACAGGCTGGTGGACGTCTACATACACAAAGCGATCGCACACCAAGACATAGTGGAAGTGCTTATGGTTTGCCGTGCGATCGCCTGCCTTGCTGGGTGTGTGCCGGATTTGCATACCCTGGGTGCAAGCGTACGCATCTAGCGAGCGGGTCTGAATCAAGTCCTAAGTTCCTATGCGTGACTAAGAATAGAATAAATTAAACTTGATTAAATAACAGAAAAATCAAAGGATACATTTAACAAGATTGAGTTTTTAAAACATTACCATGATACATTATAGCTGTTTATTAGAAATTCTGCAAATCATTCAGGTATTCCTAATACAGAAAAAAGTTGTACAAATAAGTCTGTGCTTTAATGCCATGTGCTGCTGGCCCCTCCTTGCTCTCTGCCCTTGATTTTGCTACCTTCTTTACAGCTAAAATTGACTCCATACATCAGGACATCATATTCCACCAGTCCCCCAGCACTCCACCTCCTCCTCTCCCAGATAACCCCTCCCCATCCATTTTACCTACTCTGACGTCCTTCTCCCCTGTATCTGGAGAGGAAGTCATGGCCCTCAATCAGTCCACCCCCCCATCCACCTCCCCCCATGTCCCTATCTCTTCATGTCTCTTGTGCTACCTCTCTACTTGTGCCTGTTCCCATCTTACCCATCTTCTCAATCTCTCCCTCTCATCTGGCACTGTCCCTTCTGCATTCAAAAATGCCCTTGTCTCCCCATTCTTAAAAAATCTACCCCTCATTCTAACACTATCGCCAATTACCAACCCATCCCTCTCCTCCCTTTTGCCTCCAAACTCCTTGAGTGTATTGTTTACAACCAAAAAAAAATTAAAGAGACTGGTGCCTGTAGCTATTAATAAGAGATAAATAAATATAAGTGAAATAAAAAATTGAGTTGAATTAAATGGATGTAAAGCGGATGTCTAAAAAATGAAAACACATTTATTAAACAATAATGACATATAAAAAAAAATGAATATGCTCCTATTCAGGAGCATATATGGCATTCATATATAATTGTACAACTCTATGGAAGTCGTTGATGGTAAGTAATAAGTAGTATTAGTGTCCAGGTGAAATATCAATATAAGCAATAGGTGTGTGTTCAAATGCAGTTAATAGCTACCAGATGGAAATCCTTAATAATAGCAGTCCAATTGACAGATCACTGCAGAGCCACTATCGATGGTATAAATGACTGCAGTATTTGCATCGATCCGCAGGACAAATCCCTCAAGATGGTAGTTAAATTGCTGGGGTAGTAATACAGATGAAAATCCTTTATAGTAACAGTCCAGTTGACAGATCACTGCAGAGCCACTATCGATGGTACAAATGACTGCTGCATTTTCCTCAATCCGCGGGACAAGTCCCTCAGGATGATAGTTCAATTGCAGATCACTGCAATGATATGGGTAATGGTAGAAGATAAGTGACTAAGGGGCCTCTCGCATTACGGCAAGAGGAGATCCTTTGTGATAGCAGTCCGATTGGCAGGTCACCGTAAATATAATAACGACAATGCAAGTGACTGGAATATGTTCATCAGTCCACAGGACAAACTCACTCACGTGATCGGATCGTAATCCGTAATAGATATACAAATATACGAACGTATAGCAGTATTAAGGTAACTGTGGTGTCACTCATTTACTTGTGTATTTTATAAAGATATGTGTGTCATTAAGTTAAAAAGGATTGCCTCCATTTTTATATTCATTTTTTTGTAATTCTTAGAGAAGCAGAAGTCTAATTTAAATATCAATGATTAAACACACAGGTGTTTTCTGTTTAACTTGTTAAAGGGGTATATTAGGAGCACCCTTGAGCCAGCTTGGTTATGCTTCTGATGAAGCTGGAGTTTTAATGTCCAGCGAAACGCTTTAAGCCATTTTCACAGGCACTCAATGGACATTGGGAGCTCATTTAATTGTGGATCCAGTGAGAATTGGTCTTCACCTAATTCCTATGGGTGTAGCCCTATTGTGTGAGGATACAGCTATTGATCGTCCATCATACCACGGCAGTGATCTGCCATTTGAAATACCACTCTGGAGAGTTTGTCCTGTGGACTGATGAACGTATTCCAGTCACTTGCACCATCATTATTATATTTACAGTGACCTGCCAATCGGACTGCTATCACAAAGGATCTCCTCTTGCCGTAATGCGAGAGACTTAGGGGCCTATTCATTAAACTTAAAAATTCTCTGGAGATAATTAGCTTTAGAACTCTCATGGAGTTCTAGCTAATTATAGGTGGAATTCATCATTCCACCTCTCCATAAGTATCTATTCCGAAAAGCTGTCATGTTTGCGATGACAGCTTTTCGGGAAATAGATTCTTTTCCCTGCCTACACTACCTTATCGCATCTGGAAACAGTGCTGCGCATGTGCTGTTACATCTGTAAAACCAGCGCATGCGCAGCACTGCCTACAGATGTGTTAAGTTTGTGTATGTCCTTAAAAACGTTATTTTAGTGTTGATGAATAGGCCCCTTAGTCACTTATCTTCTACCATTACCCATATCACTGCAGTGATCTGCAATTGAACTATCATCCTGAGGGATTTGTCCCGCGGATTGAGGAAAATAGAGCAGTCATTTGTACCATCGATAGTGGCTCTGCAGTGATCTGTCAAATGGACTGTTACTATAAAGGATTTTCATCTGTATTACTACCCCAGCAATTGAACTACCATCCTGAGGGATTTGTCCTGCGGATCGATGCAAATACTGCAGTCATTTATACCATCGATAGTGGCTCTGCAGTGATCTGTCAATTGGACTGCTATTATTAAGGATTTCCATCTGGTTGCTATTAACTGCATTTGAACACACACCTATTGCTTATATTGATATTTCACCTGGACACTAATACTACTTATTACTTCCCATCAACGACTTCCATAGAGTTGTACAATTATATATGAATGCCATATATGCTCCTGAATAGAGGTTTTACCTTACATCATTTATATTCATTTTCTTTTATATGTCATTATTGTTTAATAAATGTATTTTCATTTTTTAGACATCCGCTTCTCATCCATTTTATGCAACTCAATTTTTATTTCACTTATATTTATTTATCTTTTATTAATAGCTACAAGTGCCATTCTCTATATTTTATATTGTATATATATCTAGAGGCTGACTACCTCTGCCTGGCTGCTAATTGACAGCGCACCTGAATACATTTTTCTACATATTTACTATTGTTTACAACCGCCTTTCTTTCCTCCCACTCCCTCCTTGACCCTTTTCAGTCTGGCTTCCGTTCTCTCCACTCCACTGAAACTACCCTCACAAAAGTCAGCAATGACCCTCTTTCTGCCAAATCCAAGGGCCACTACTCCCTGCTCATTCTCTTTGACCTCTCTGCTGCTTTCAACACTGTGGACCACCCTCTCCTGCTGCAAATCCTTCACTCCCTTAGTCTACGTGAGACTGCCCTCTCCTGGCTGCCCTCCTACCTTCTGACTGATCCTTCTCTGTCTCCTCTCATGACTCTTCCTTCCCCCCAGATCCTCTTACAGTAGGTGTTCCCCATGGTTCTGTTCTTGGACCTCTCCTATTCTCTCTCTATACGTCCTCTCTAGGTGAACTCATCAGTTCTTTTGACCTCCACTATCATCTCTATGCTGATGATACTCAGATCTACTTTTTCTCCCCTGACCTCTCCCCCTCTCTCCTCACTCGTATCTCCAATTGTTTCTCTGCTATATATTCCTGGATGTCCCAGCAATTTCTTAAACTTAATATGTCTAAGACTGAGCGGATCATCTTCCCACCCTCCCACATAACCTCACTTCCCACTCTTTCTATATTAATTGATGGCACAACTATCTCCGCTAGCCCCAAAGTTCGCTGCCTTGGAGTTATCCTGGACTCCTCTCTCTTCTTCAAACCACATATCTAGAACCTCTCACAGTCCTGTCGTTTTTCATCGCAAAAATTTTTCCAGGATCAGACTCTTTCTCACCAAGGATGCTACTAAGACCCTAACATACTCACTGGTCATCTCCAGATTGGACTACTGTAACCTTGTCCTATCTGGCCTCCCCAACTCCCATCTCTCTCTTCTCCAGTTGGTCCTCAATGCTGCTGCTCAGTTCATTTTTCTCTCCAAACACTCTATATCTGCCTCTCCTCTCCTACAAGTCCCACACTGGCTCCCCTTCCCCTTCAGAACCCAATTCAAGATTCTTACACTCTCTTACAAAGTAGGGGTGAGCGGGTTCGGATTTCTGAAATCCGAACCCCCCCGAGCCCCCCCGATCCGAGTCCGATCCGAATCAGGCTCGACTTTTCCCGCCTGACTCGGATCTGAAATCGAGGCAAAACGTCATCATCCCGCCTTCCGAGTCTCGCGGGTTTTGGATCCTATATAAGGTACCCACGTCGGCGCCATTTTCTCACTCGGCTGTGGACAGTGAAGAGGGAGGGTGGGAGTTAGGGCTGTGTAGTGTAGTGTAGTGTAGTGCTGCTGTTGTCCACTACTTCAAAGTCCATAGGGGCGGGCTGTGTTGTGCTGTGCTGCTGTTGTTAATAGGGGCTGTGTCCACTACTTCAAAGTCCATAGGGGCTGGCTGGACTGTGTTGTGCAGTCAGTTCTCCATAGGGGCTGTGTCCACTCCAAAGTCCTGTGCAGTGTCCCAGTCCTAAAGAGGTGCTGTAGTGTTGTCCAGGGGGTGCTCTGTCCATCAGGGGTGCTCCCCCCAAGTGCTAAAAAAATAATATATTTTCTGTGTTTGTGAATTGTGTGCGCAGTAGCCGCACGTGCATCAACAAAGTAGTGCCAAGCGTGCGCCTGTGTCATAAGTAAAGGGCCGGCTGGCTTGACCGTTAAAGGGTGCTGTAACCACCGAAAGTACACTCCAGTCCAAACCAAAAAAAAAATATTTTCTGTGTTTGTGAATTGTGTGCGCAGTAGCCGCACGTGCATCAACAAAGTAGTGCCAAGCGTGCGCCTGTGTCATAAGTAAAGGGCCGGCTGGCTTGACCGTTAAAGGGTGCTGTAACCCCCGAAAGTACACTCCAGTCTAAACCAAAAAAAAATTATTTTCTGTGTTTGTGAATTGTGTGCGCAGTAGCCGCACGTGCATCAACAAAGTAGTGCCAAGCGTGCGCCTGTGTCATAAGTAAAGGGCCGGCTGGCTTGACCGTTAAAGGGTGCTGTAACCCCCAAAGTACACTCCAGTCCAAACCAAATAAAAAATTATTTTCTGTGTTTGTGAATTGTGTGCGCAGTAGCCGCACGTGCATCAACAAAGTAGTGCCAAGCGTGCGCCTGTGTCATAAGTAAAAAGCCGGCTGGCTTGACCGTTAAGGGTGCTGTAACCCCCGAAAGTACACTCCAGTCCAAACCAAAAAAAAAATTATTTTCTGTGTTTGTGAATTGTGTGCGCAGTAGCCGCACGTGCATCAACAAAGTAGTGCCAAGCGTGCGCCTGTGTCATAAGTAAAGGGCCGGCTGGCTTGACCGTTAAAGGGTGCTGTAACCCCCGAAAGTACACTCCAGTCCAAACCAAAAAAAAATTATTTTCTGTGTTTGTGAATTGTGTGCGCAGTAGCCGCACGTGCATCAACAAAGTAGTGCCAAGCGTGCGCCTGTGTCATAAGTAAAGGGCCGGCTGGCTTGACCGTTAAAGGGTGCTGTAACCCCCAAAGTACACTCCAGTCCAAACCAAAAAAAAAATTATTTTCTGTGTTTGTGAATTGTGTGCGCAGTAGCCGCACGTGCATCAACAAAGTAGTGCCAAGCGTGCGCCTGTGTCATAAGTAAAGGGCCGGCTGGCTTGACCGTTAAAGGGTGCTGTAACCCCCGAAAGTACACTCCAATCCAAACCAAAAAAAAATTATTTTCTGTGTTTGTGAATTGTGTGCGCAGTAGCCGCACGTGCATCAACAAAGTAGTGCCAAGCGTGCGCCTGTGTCATAAGTAAAGGGCCGGCTGGCTTGACCGTTAAAGGGTGCTGTAACCCCCAAAGTACACTCCAGTCCAAACCAAAAAAAAAATTATTTTCTGTGTTTGTGAATTGTGTGCGCAGTAGCCGCACGTGCATCAACAAAGTAGTGCCAAGCGTGCGCCTGTGTCATAAGTAAAGGGCCGGCTGGCTTGACCGTTAAAGGGTGCTGTAACCCCCAAAGTACACTCCAGTCCAAACCAAAAAAAAAATTATTTTCTGTGTTTGTGAATTGTGTGCGCAGTAGCCGCACGTGCATCAACAAAGTAGTGCCAAGCGTGCGCCTGTGTCATAAGTAAAGGGCCGGCTGGCTTGACCGTTAAGGGTGCTGTAACTCCCGAAAGTACACTCCAGTCCAAACCAAAAAAAAAATTATTTTCTGTGTTTGTGAATTGTGTGCGCAGTAGCCGCACGTGCATCAACAAAGTAGTGCCAAGCGTGCGCCTGTGTCATAAGTAAAGGGCCGGCTGGCTTGACCGTTAAGGGTGCTGTAACCCCCGAAAGTACACTCCAGTCCAAACCAAAAAAAAAATTATTTTCTGTGTTTGTGAATTGTGTGCGCAGTAGCCGCACGTGCATCAACAAAGTAGTGCCAAGCGTGCGCCTGTGTCATAAGTAAAGGGCCGGCTGGCTTGACCGTTAAAGGGTGCTGTAACCCCCGAAAGTACACTCCAGTCCAAACCAAAAAAAAATTATTTTCTGTGTTTGTGAATTGTGTGCGCAGTAGCCGCACGTGCATCAACAAAGTAGTGCCAAGCGTGCGCCTGTGTCATAAGTAAAGGGCCGGCTGGCTTGACCGTTAAAGGGTGCTGTAACCCCCAAAGTACACTCCAGTCCAAACCAAAAAAAAAATTATTTTCTGTGTTTGTGAATTGTGTGCGCAGTAGCCGCACGTGCATCAACAAAGTAGTGCCAAGCGTGCGCCTGTGTCATAAGTAAAGGGCCGGCTGGCTTGACCGTTAAGGGTGCTGTAACTCCCGAAAGTACACTCCAGTCCAAACCAAAAAAAAAATTATTTTCTGTGTTTGTGAATTGTGTGCGCAGTAGCCGCACGTGCATCAACAAAGTAGTGCCAAGCGTGCGCCTGTGTCATAAGTAAAGGGCCGGCTGGCTTGACCGTTAAGGGTGCTGTAACCCCCGAAAGTACACTCCAGTCCAAACCAAAAAAAATATTATTTTCTGTGTTTAGCCGCACGTATATATCAAATCGATATAACATAAATGGAGGACCAAACTTTCTCCGATAAAAATAAAATAGAGAAAGATCAAGAACCACTTCCTCCTAGTGCTGAAGCTGCTGCCACTAGTCATGACATAGACGATAACATGCCATCAACGTCGTCTGCCAAGGCCGATGCCCAATGTCATAGTAGAGGGCACATACAATCCCAAATGGCAAAGTTCAGGAAAATGACCTTGAAAAAGACATTTAAATCAGCTGAAGAGAAACGTAAACTTGCCAATATGCCATTTACGACACGGAGTGGCAAGGAACGGCTAAGGTCGATCCCTAGTATGTTCATGACTAGTGGTTCAGCTTCACATGACGATGGAAGCCCTCCTCCCACTAAAAAAATCAAAAGAGTTAAGCTGGCAAAAGCACAGCGAAGAACTGTGCTTTCTAAGAAGATATCACAAATCCCCAAGGAGAGTCCAAGTGTGGTGGTGGTTGCGATGCCTGACCTTCCCAGCACTGGACGGGAAGAGGTGGCTCTTTCCACCATTTGCACGCCCCCTGCAAGTGCTGAAAGGAGCACCCACAGTCCACTTGATGATATGCAAGTTGAAGATGTCACTGTTGAAGTACAACAGGATGAGGATACTGGTGTAGCTGGCGCTGAGGAGGAAGTTGGCGAGGAGGATTCTGATGGTGATGTGGTTTGTTTAAATCAGGCTCCGGGGGAGACAGTTGTTGTCCGTGGGATGAAAAAGCCCATCACGGTCATGCCTGGGCAGAAGACCAAACATTCCACCTCTTTGGTCTGGCAATATTTCTATCCAAATCCGGACAACAACTGTCTTGCCATATGTACCATATGTAAAGGTGAAATAAGTAGGGGTAGGGACGTCAACCACCTAGGAACATCCTCCCTTATACGGCACCTGCAGCGCGTTCATAAAAAGTTACTGTCAAGTTCAGAAACTTTGGCTAAGACTGTAAGCAGTCCAGGGACACCTAAATCCCGTTGTCCTGTTGTATCCAAGCGCCTGCAAACCACACCGTCAACTCCCTCCTCGTCAATTTCCTCCTTAGTCAGGATCGGAAGTAGTCCTGCAGGCCATGTCACTGGCATGACTGACTCTCCTATCCGGGATTCCTCTGGAGGATCCTGCATTGCTACGCCTACTGCTGCCGCTGCTGCTGTTGCTGCTGCTGGGAGTCGTTCATCATCCCAGAGAGGAAGTAGGAACACCACTACTTTTACTAAACAATTGACCCTCCAACAGTCCTTAGCGAGGAGGATGAAGTACGACAGCAGTCATCCTGAAGCAAAACGTATAACTGAGACCTTGACTGCTATGTTGGTGTTAGATGTGCGTCCGGTATCCGCCATTAGTGCAGTGGGATTTAGACAATTGATGGAGGTAGTGTGTCCCCGGTTCCAAATCCCGTCTAGATTCCACTTCACTAGGCAGGCGATACCGAGACTGTACAGAAACGTCAGAAAAAGTGTCCTCAGTGTCCTGAAAAATGCCGTTGTACACAATGTCCACTTAACCACGGACATGTGGACAAGTGGAACAGGGCAGACTAAGGACTATATGACTGTGACAGCCCACTGGGTAGATGTATCACCTTACGCAGCAACAGCAGCAGCGTCACCAGTAGCAGCATCTCAGAAATGCCAGCTCGTTACAAGGCAGGCTACACTGTGTATCACCGGTTTCAGTAAGAGGCACACCGCCGACAACCTCTTAGAGAAACTGAGGGAAATCATCGCCCAGTGGCTTACCCCACTTAGACTCTCCTGGGGATTTGTGATATCTGACAACGCCACCAATATTGTGCGGGCATTACATCTGGGCAAATTCCAGCACGTCCCATGTTTTGCTCACACAATAAACTTGGTGGTGCAGAATTTTCTGAAAAGCAACAGGGGCATGCAGGAGACGCTTTGGGTGGCCCGAAAAATTTCTGGCCACTTTCGCCATTCAGCGACTGCGTGCCGAAGACTGGAGCGCCAGCAAACATTCTTGAACCTGCCCCGCCATCACCTGAAGCAAGAGGTTGTGACGCGGTGGAACTCAACCCTCTATATGCTTCAGAGGATGGAGGAGCAGCAAAAGGCCATACAAGCCTATACATCCACCTATGACATAGGCAAAGGAGGGGGTATGCACCTGACTCAAGCGCAGTGGAGAATGATTTCCGTGTTGTGCAAGGTTCTCCAGCCCTTCGAACTTGCCACACGTGAAGTCAGTTCAGACACAGCCAGCTTGAGTCAGGTCATTCCCCTCATCAGGCTTTTGCAGAAGCAGCTGGAGAAAGTGAAGGAGGAGCTAAGACGGAGCGATTCCGCTCGGCATGTGGGACTTGTGGATGAAGCCCTTCATTCGCTTTGCCAGGATTCCAGGGTGGTCAATCTGTTGAAATCAGACCACTACATTTTGGCCACTGTGCTTGATCCTAGGTTTAAAGCCTATGTGGTGTCTCTCTTTCCGGCCGACACAAGCCTGCAGAGGTGCAAAGACCTGCTGGTGAACACACTGTCAGCTGAAGCGGAACGTGACACGTCAACGGCTCCTTCTTCATTTTCTCCCGCAACTGGGGCTGCCAGGAAAAAACTTAGGTATCCTAAGCAACCCGCTGGCGGTGATGCAGGGCAGGCAGGACCAAGTTTGGACATCTGGTCCGGACTGAAGGACCAGGCAACAATTTCTGACATGTCTACTGTCACTGCATATGATACTGTCACCATTGACAGAATGGTGGAGGATTACATCGGTGACAGCATCCAAGTAGGCATGTCAGACAGTCCATACCTGTACTGGCAGGAAAAAGAGGCAATTTGGAGGCCCCTGTACAAGCTGGCTCTATTTTACCTGAGTTGCCCCCCCTCCAGTGTGTACTCCGAAAGAGTGTTTAGTGCAGCCGGGAACCTTGTCAGCGAAAGGCGTAGGAGGTTGCTTCCACAGAATGTGGAGAAGATGATGTTCATCAAAATGAATTATCAGCTCTTCCAGGGAGACCAGCCTCCAGAAGGTACAGAGGGACCTGTGGTGGTGGATTCAAGTGGGGACGAGTTAATACTTTGTGAGGATGAGGATGTACACACTGAAGAGGGTGAGGAATCGGTGGATGAGGAGGATGAGGATGACATCTTGCCTCCGTAGAGCCAGTTTGTGCAGGGACACATTAATTGCCAGCTTGTTTTGTGGGGGCCCAAACGAACCAATCATTTCAGCCACAGTTGTGTGGCAGACCCTGGCGCTGAAATGATTGATTTGTTAAAGTGTGCATGTCCTGTTTATACAACATAAGGGTGGGTGGGAGGGCCCAAGGACAATTCCATCTTGCACTTCTTTTTTTTCTTTGCATTATGTACAGTTTGGGGCCTAGTTTTTCTAACTGCCATCCTGTCTGCCACTGCAGTGTCACTCCTAGATGGGTCACGTGTTTGTGCCGCCCACTCGTGTCGCTTAGCATAGTCATCCAGCTACCTCGGTGCAACCTTTTGGACATAAAAACACTATTGTGAGGTGTGAGGTGTTCAGAATAGACTGGAAATGAGTGGAAATTAAGGTTATTGAGGTTAATAATAGCATAGGAGCAGAGAAGCCAACAAATTCTGTGATTTTAGCTGTTTTTATGCTTTTTTAAAAAAAAATACAGATCCAAAACACAAAACCCAGAACCCAAAACACGGAAGGGTGGTTTTGGCAAAACCAATCCAGATCCAAAACACGAAGAAAGATCCAGATCCAAAACCAAAACACAAAACACGAAAAGTGGCCGGTGCACACCCCTATTACAAAGCCCTCACCCATTCCTCTCCCATTTACATCTCTGACCTCATCTCTCTTCACTCTCCTGCCCGCCCTCTTTGTTCAACAAATGCATGCCGCCTATGCAGTGGCAAACGCAGGATTTTGAGAGGGGGGTTTCCAAATACCGAATACAGAACCAATTAAATAAATCCACAGACACACATATATATATATATATATATATACTGTATATATACACAGTATACATGCCAATAGCCCGGCACTCCCACAATCTTACTAATTTCCAAAGGTGCCCTCTGGAAAGATTTGATATGAAACCAGATGAAAACAAGCAGCAGCACTCGTTTGAAATATATATGTTTGATGGACTGTTCAGCATTACACACACTGACACAGTGACAGACACATTCACAAAGACTACACACACACATACAGACACACAGGGCTGCCATCAGAAATTGTGGGGCCCAGTACAAACAAACAAAGCAGGACCCCCCATCTCCTCTACACACTGAGCGACCCCCTATATTTATTACACACACACACATATATATATATAACCCATCTCAATCCAAAAAAAACTATTAGTATACAAACCCCCCACAATATAATACTACACACCCTAACCTACCTTCCCTACCTGATAAAATAGGTGCACACACACCCTGATATATTACATCCTTAAGCCTATCTCAATTCCCAGATAATATTTAAGTATACACCCCCAGATACATTACTATACCTCTCATCCCCCCTTCCCATCCGATGCGTAACTATACACCTCCAGATACATTTACCTCACCCCCTTCATACATTACTATACCCCCCAACCCAACTCACCCCCAGACAATGTTTACCCCCCCATACATTACACCTCTCAACCCCCAGACAATATGTTTACCCCTCCATACATTACACCCCTCAAACTACCTCACCAGGCCCCAGGTAATATAAGTATATACCCCCACCTCACCCACATAACATGAATAAGTACATCATTCACCCTAAGGTACTTAACTCTGATTGCAGCTTTTTGTGTCCCTCACACTCCAGCTGCTGCCTGCATGTGACATAGACAGGCTCCGTCATAGCAGGAGGGGGCGGGGCCTCGTAGAGGGGAGTAGACTCTGGAAAAAGCAGAGAGAAGGGACCTCACACTCCACCTGCCATAGAGACAGACAGGCCGGGCAGAGCAGGAGAGAGAGGAGGGGGCGGGACTCAGTTAGGGGGCAGGGAGAGGGGACTTAACTCGTCCCCTGCAGGGAAGAAAGAAGAACAGGTGGCCTTGCATAGATGCAATGTCGCAGCTTGTTAATGGAGCAGTGCTCTGCCCTCCTGCATGCCGCTAGTCACAGTGCTGATCCTAACCGCAAACTGCTCTGTATTTACAGGCAGACATCTGCCTGTAGCAGTTCCCAGGCAGGATCATCTGCATTGTGCGGGGCCCCCTCTGAGCCCGGTACATAATTTCCAGCTGTACCCCCCTGATGGCGGCAGTGACACAGACTTACTACACACACCGACAGACACAAAGAATACACACGCACACCAACACAGACTACATACACACATCCAGGCAAACAATGACAGCATCATTTATTACAGAAACACCCCCGCACCCCCTCACCTGCGGCTCCAAGATAGAGCGCTGGGAATAGAGAGCCTCTCACAACGCAATGCCCCATCGGAACTCCCTAGAAGGAGCTGCGTGCTGCCACTACAGCGCTCCCTACATTCAGCTAGCAGCCCAGCCAGTTGCAAGTTAGCTGAACTCCGGCTGCTCCTTCTAATTCAGCTGCGCAGCGATGGAGCGGCGGCCAGGGGGGGTTTCTAGGTACTCGGAAACCCCCCCTCTGTGTGTGCGTATGCTATGGTCGCCAATGTAGCAATGGGTATTAGCCATTTCCTTGTCCTGCATTGTAGTGTATTGTACTATAAGTCACTTATTTGTTTATGTACTTTGTAAGGCGCTGTGGAACACTTGTGGCACCATATAAATAAACGATATTAATAATAATAATAGTCGTCGCATGGAATGCTATAGATGCACATATGCCCTTTTTAGGGTCCCTTAGATTCAGTTTTTCAGCCAGTACCATGAAAAAACATGATATGACAGGATGAAATAGTGTGACTGGTGCATGTATAGATATTACATGCAAAGTTATTATTACCCTTTTGCAAAGGACTAGTAGGATATTGGGGGAAGGGTTACTGAAAGTCACTATGGCATCTAGACACTTGGGGCATCAGACCATAATGCCCTGCATTACAGAAAGCGTTACGGTTTCCAGGGAGAGTAGGTTGTCCAGTTTTTAAAAATGGCATATCCTGCTAGGCTACCATATTATGCTACACAATCTGGGCCTGATTTAGAGGTGGACACTAACCACACACAATGCCAATATGCACGCAGTCGGACGATATTATGAGTGCTGCGCATGAGTCCAGTTGGTTAACACAGAATGAATTAGGACGTATGCAGTGCGGTTTTTAGTGAGCATCCCTGGAATGTACCAGGGGGATGGCTAGGCAGAAGCGGGCATGGCCCCGACATTTAAAGACGCAGAAACACTCACACAGGACGCATAGTTCAGACAGAGAAACTGCGCACCAAGCTGGATTTGCACCGCTGCAAGTGAGGCAACTGCCTGTTAACAAAATTGGCCCCAGCGTTAGTATAAAGGCGCAAAACGTAGCTGCAGTTAAAGACGTAATGGTACCCACGTCTGCATCAACCTCTAGGCTCAAATACACAAAATGCATTATAATTTTCAAGTGCAGGTTTTATTATGAAAACCTGTGTGTAGAATTTTATTTATAGCTGCTTTTTAAAGGTGTATTGATACCAAAGAAAGAAACAAGTATTCATAACCACTTACCTGGCATGCCACTGCACCCAGCTGGGCTTTCAGTGTCGTCTGCTCCGTCCCTCGGCTCCTGCTACTCTGGCCCCCCGAGAGTGATGTAGCGGTTTGGGACCGCCGACATCATTCCGAAATCTCGTTCCAGAATGCCATATGAACGGCATTCTTGGGGCAATAAGCCGTAATCAAAAGTGTGAGGGGGGAACTTATCTTTCCCCTGAGCACTATTTGACTGATCTCTGCGTGTGCAGAGATCAGCTGCAGCAGTGGGGACTGAACCGTACTCCACTGTGCTCTGCAGGATGGTATGGTGGAGAGAGGTGGGTGAGTAATGTCACAGGGGTGGATGGTATTGCCCCACTTTATAATTATTACGTGACGCCCACAGGAATTTTTTTAAAATAAAATCTTTAAATACATTTTTAAAAATATTTTTAAATTTACTGTAATTCAATAAAAAAAAATGGCAATTTACGAACGGTTTTGGGTGAAAACATAAGCCAGTTAAGTGGTTGTTAGAAGAAAAAAAATACACACATTTGCTTTTATCTAATGTTCTGAAAAAATAACTCTTTTTGACCATTTTAGGTAGATTGCCTTTGCCATGTTAGGAGTTACAAACAAGTGAATGGTATATTCTGAATAATCAGTCTTCTGAGAGAAAAGAACAAGATACAGGGTATTATTTGTACTGTTTATATAAAATACTGATATTGATGTTGGATTGTGACCAGCTTGAAAAATGCCAATATAGGCTCAACACAGGGGTGAAAAGGGGGTTAAAGGTTATTTATGGATGAGAAAAAAATGCAGGACAGGAGGGCAAGTGCCATATTTATAGTTGTGCCTATTTTTGTGCTATTGCATCTTTTTGTATGTAAACATGGACTGACTACACAGGGAGTGCAAGGTTTACTTATTCTAATGGGAGGAACATGGTTAATCAGGGCATTCCTTGAAGGGTAGGTACTTTGGGGGACAATATATTTTAATGTGCTTCAAGGAGAGTGTGAGTACAGTAAGCAGTGTGACAGATAACCTTTCCTCACTATCATGGTGTTCTGTACAAGGTCTTAGAGGTGGCAGACAATGTGCCTGATTCAGATGGGGATGCCAATACCATCGCAACTGATATCTTTCACAGATCGCATTTGCTAAAATATGCTAATGACTCACTCGCCGCCCAGTGTTTAGAGACCCCCACTGTAAGCATCTCACATCTGCTGCTCATGCACAAAACCGGAAACATCGAATGCAGATCAGGCGGCCATCGGTCTCCTGAGCAAGTCTAAGCTATCGCAGACATAGCGCGTCACCAGACCCACAGAGGGCTCTCCTGCTGCTGTATACAAGAATGCAGTGGTGAACAGTGTTTAAACGGTCCAATGCGCCTGCGTTTTTCTAACCACCCCCTATTACCTCCCCCAAACTCTGACTACCTGTTACTCATTTTGTGAATGATTCCTCTGTGTGAGCGTAATTGTAATTCAGTCGAGGTGTGACACGCATGCGCAATGGCTAACAATCGCTCAATATGTGTAAATATCGGCATTGCGTCCACATCTGAATTAAGCCCAATGTGCCTTTACCATACCTACATTGTGCTCTAACACATTCATAGTCAACATTCCATCAAGGCAATAAATGCCCGTTAGACAGTCCTAAACTCCTATTACATGATTGATTTAATATAAAGTATCTGTTGGTCGCAGTTTCGCCCACGATGAAATCGCTTCTGCCAACATTATTTTTTTTGAGATTCTAGTTTTATTACTTTGCAATAGGGGCCCTGTGGTGGCAGTGATCTACAGACTGGTGGAGGCAGCGCCTTCACCCACCACTCACACCGATACACAGACTGCTATGTAGCCCGCCCCCACCCCTTACTGGCCACGCGCATGGTGTTACACCTGTCTCTTGCATGGATTATGTACATAAATCTTGTTTTTGTTATTGCTCAGCTGTAACTTGACAGATCGAGATGAACCAAAGGGCAGGTTATTTCTAGGGGTATCCACTACAAAATGATGCAGTTTTCATGAAAATCGGTCCAGTAGCTTTTGCGCCAACTTGGAAGCAACACAACATTCTTATAATATTAGTATAGATGAGGTTTAACCCAGTGGTTCAAAAAAAGGGAAAGTTGAATTTAATTAAGGAGTGGTCCTATAGTGTCAGTGTGCTGGAATTTGCAGTGACATTTTTGTTTTTTCCACTATGTACAGTCATAGTTGCCGACTTTCTGGCTGCTCCTTCCGGGAGGGAGCAGCCAGATCGGCAGGGCAGCGGGGGCGTGGCTGAAAAAGGGGCGTGTCCGGACGGGTGCATGACATTTGTAGGCGTCACGGGGCCGGGGTCACACGATCGCGTAATTTTGGCCCCGCCCTCGCTACACAATGCCGATAATACAGGCATTGTGAGGCAGGGGGCGGGGCCAAAATGACGTGAATCGCGTCACTGGCTGCCCTTGCAGCGGGGGTTAGGAGTACATTGCGGGGGATATCGGGGGGATCGGCAGCCGCCGGGAGCCTTGCCTGCCTTTCCGGGGGGCGGGAGCTGCACCCGATTATCGGGAAGCTCCCGCCCAAATCGGGAGGGTAGGCAACCCTGTGTACAGTACACTCTAAGGTTGGTGCAGAGCAACTTTACAGGAATTTGTCTACAAAGTAAAATCTGGCCTTAAACCTGTGTTGCCAACTTCTTCCGACATAATGGTTCTGATTCAGAGCTGCGTGTAATGCCGTTGTTCACATACTGTAGTTCAGCGAGTTTTTGTTACTGCGCATTTGCGAGAATCCCTAAAAACTTTTGATTGTGCGACGGATGGTATCATCTAATGATGCACACATTCTGATGCAGGGATATACATCAGGGAAGGACCTTGTAGCGGTATTTGCATAAAGTCGCAGACGGGAGACTGCCAATAGATGCAGCCATGGCCACTTCTGTATCCAACTATTTAAAAATGCCAGTTATTATTGTGTTGAATGAAAACACATTTACTAACATTGTGGTTAGTTTCAGAGCTCACTGTAGCCGTACTAGATAAATTAACATATAGCAAACACAAAAATATTTAACTCGTAGCAATCGGTAAAATGCTACAGCAACACCAGATGAAGTGGTATGGTGACACCAGTAACAATGGTTTCCAGTCTCATGCCCATTTCCATAGGGATAACCTGCATGTTATATAAAAACTCCAATAGGTATACGCCATTAACAATTCTTCAGGCATCCAAATGTACAAGAACAGTGCATATCAATTTATCCTGCTGTATCTCTAACCAAACTATAAGCGGACTATTCATAAAGATGTGCTGGACAGAATTGTTATTTATCATTATAGATCGCATCAGTTCAATGTGATCTATAGCTTAGATAAGTAGCGATTCATGTACCCTCACCGTTTTTTGCGTAGTGATGCGGTATTTCCTTCTTCTGCATTCCAGCCTTTTTTTTTCAGTGTTATCATTTTTTTCCCCCTATTATTCGCATGCCCTGTTTTGATCTATTTTCTGCACACGTGCTGGCGGCTTCTGACTGCTTGTGGAAGCAGTATATATGGGATTAAAAAAGTGTCAGAGCAACCATGAAGGACGGGACCTGGCTCAAGGACAGGCAAGTTCCCTGTTCTTTTCATGCAGGAGCAGCACATTACGCCATCCTCAGATGGCGACTGCGAAGCCAACAAATAAATGGAAAGCTTAGCTTTCTGTCCTTTCATGAATCGCACGCACCATACAATAGTATGGTGCAGAGCCGTAACTAGACTTTTTGGTGCCCTGTGCCAGAAAGAGCACTGGCGCCCCCCACATTTTTCAAAGGGACATAATACACCCAAAAAAGGGGAATGGCCTCATGGAGAAGGACCAGGGAAGAGATAGGGGAGGCCAGGAGATGCTGGGGATGAAATAAGAGGAAGTTATAAATGAGAATGATAATAAACAGAAATTTGACAGGCCCAAACAGCGCCCCCTGACCTGTGGTGCCCTGTGTGATGTTATTGACTTGTGTCAGGTAGGTGAAGATCATACTTGGCAATGTTCAACATAAGCACCTTAAGAACTGAACTATCTGTATTTATTTTAAAGTTTGATAAACACTATATAAACTAAGCTCTTTGTGATTTGAAGGCAATGATACCAATGCAATGTTGTTATTATGGATTAGCTGGAGTACCCAGCGTTGCCCAGGATTTTAAGAATGCTTGTTTACACATCATCCTCCAACCAACCTCTCCTTAGGCAGCCCTCATGAAAAGTGTGTCAAATTTCCCCATCTACAGCCCTAAGGTCTTCAATCGAAGTAGGACCTGTAACAGTGTAAAGCAAACTTCAGAGATACAACCATTCAAAATGTGTAGGATGTATAGTGTAAACATGGCCAACAGCTTCTGTTGCTCTGATACCAGGATGACCATCTACAGCGACTCCCTGTTTTCTGTGCAGAAAAACTTTGGGAGAAGCATTCCATGTGTAATATTTTGGCAGCTCACAGTACAGCAGGGTCCTTGCAAAGTCATCATTTTGACACAGTTGGAAGAAAGAAGTGAATGTTGTTGCGTAATTTGGTATAGTCAGAGAGCTGAGAATGATGGCAAAGCCTACTAAAGCTCTCTTTAATAATAAACATTAAGATCATGTCAAAACATGACAACACAAAACGCTTGTTCCGAGGCCCTACCCATATGCCGTGAGCCCCACAATGAGCGTTCAGCAAAAATTGTTTTTTAATTAATTAAAAATTAACAGCAATTAAATTCCATTTTAGATTTTTTAGTTGCCTCCGCTGTGTTTTAATTCGCTTGTTTTTAAAAAGTCACGATGTTCGCTTGTAAACTGTGGATTTGTATAGAAAGACAGAAGTACAGAAGGACAAATTTTCGCTTTTATATAGTAGAGAAGATAGAAAAGAAAAAATAGTAGATAAGGTTAATCCTTTTCTAATTCCATACCTAACCTGTAGAGGGCGAATGCTATGCAAAAATTGTGTTTTTTAATTAACTAAAAAGTAACAGTAATTAATTTCGATTTAGTAGAGAAGATAGAAAAGAAAAAATAGTAGATAAGCTAAATCCTTTTGTAATTCCGTACCTGACCTGTAGAGGGCGAATGCTATGCAAAAATTGTGGTTTATCATGAATTCAAAATTAACAGTAATTAATTTCGATTTAGTATAGAAGATAGAAAAGAAAAAATAGAAGATAGGCTAAATCTTTTTGTAATTCCATACCTGACTTGTAGAGAGAGAATGCTATGCAAAAATTGTGGTTTTTCATTACTTAAAAACTAACAGTAATTCTTCAAATTTTTTTAGTTGCCTCCGCCGTGTTTTAATACGCTCGCATGTAAAATCTCACGATCGTGGCTTTTAAACTGTGGATTTGTATAGAAAGACAGAAGGAAAAATTTTCGCTTTTATATAGTAGATAGCTGCTGCTAAAGGCTGCACTATCAGCATGAAGAATATAGGTGATAAGGGGCAGCACTGCCACTGCTAGGTTGCAATAAAGGGCCGCAATACTCAGAAATAAGTGACCACTGAAGCTTATCTCCTATAAATCAAGCTACATGAGGCTTATGACCCTACTGAAAGCATTTTTAGTGCCAAGGTGCATTGTTCTTGCAAGTCATATACTGTAGATTGAAAAAGTACACCTGAAAATTGCGCTGCAATCTTTTGTGGGTTGTTTAATGGCCAATTTAACAAATACTTTAGCCAATAAATTTTTAATGAGAGAGATTGGCTTTTAGCTTCCGAGAAAATACTGCATCTACCTTATTACCCTCTTGTAATATCTGTTGGAGCCATTGGGATATTTTGGTCACTTTGACAGCAAGTAGCTGGTTGAGGTAAAAAATACTTTCTGTTTTTGTGGTGCTCACAAAAATGCTCTCTAAATTATATGGAGGCCACAAAATTGCTTTTTGTATTGTATGGTGGTCTGAAAACTGCTCTCTGTAGTGTATGGAGGTCTCAAAAATGCTCTCTGTATTATGTGGCGGCCATCATTTTTTTTCTAATGTATGGCAGTCATTGAATTGTATGATGGTTAGTGGAGGCTCTGTTTACAGTATAGCGATCACTGAGTTCGGGCTGTGTTGCTTTATACCGTTTCTGTAGTGTGAGGGAACAAATGTCAGTGGTAATCATTGATGTTATTTGGATGCAAATAATGTATTTAGATTATGATATTTGAAGTTTTAAACACCTGGGTCTGAAGTGTCTATTTTTCCAACTTAACTCCCCCTCATGTCAAATTGTTTTGAAACTTTGCCAACTGTGTTAGTACCACATTCCAAGCATCTAGTTTCTCAGAAAGAAATAAGCAGTCTGTACTTGTCAGGATCAGGGGCAGTGTCAGGATCAGGGACTGTGTCAGGATCAGGGGCAGTGTCAGGATCAAGGACTGTGTCAGGATCAGGGGCAGTACTGTCAGGATCAGGTTGCAGTGTCAGGATCAGGTTGTAGTGTCAGGATCAGCAGCAGTGTCAGTATCAGGGGCAGTGGATTAAGTATGACAGAAGCAACACATACAACCATATGGGACCTGATCATGATGAGACAGTGAAACTGGTCCCTTACTTCAAAGGCCCTTGTTGGCTGGGAGGGGGAGAAAGCAGGGTTGAGGTAGCCCAGGCTAGACAAAAAGGGTCGACGATCACAGAAGCCCCCAGGCAGTGCCTGTAGCCAAGGGGAAAGCTTCCCTGAGACCGGGCTGTAGGAAAACTGTTGCACACCTTCTATAGCCCTACTGGCAGCAGGAGGCTAGCGGAGGTTTCCACAGCAACACAGTGTCTGGCCAGGTTGGCTGAGCCCAGCAGCTTTTGGAAGATTAACCCCCAGTAGCTGCTGGCAGGGAAATCCCAGTTTGGTGTGGTCATACTGTATATCATACTACTGTGCCAGGCAAGTGGTTAAAAGGTCCACAGTGGGAGCTAATTATTTCACTTGTGATACTGAGGAGATCTGTCAAACATGCGCTGTTAGGGTTCTCAGAGGACTGGCATTGGTAAACACTGGCTTATGTTATGCCATGGTATTTCTTTATCAAGGATGGTCATACATGTGTTAGACCAGGGTCGTAACTAGGGTTGTGTGAGTGGTGCGGCCGCATAGAGCGCAGCGCTCTGTGGGAGGCACTGCCGCTCACCCACGGCTCCTTCATCTGGTTAGCAGAGTGCCTAGTATGGCACCCTGCAGCCAGAATCTATGCAGCAGTGCCGCCTGGAGCGCCCTCCATCAGATGGTCACACCGCTGTCGCTACAGGCCCCCGGAGCATCCTGAGTATTCTCCGGGCATTGCTGTAATCACCAGCGATTGTGGCCCCGCCCCCATGTGACATCACATGGAGGGAGCGTCATCTCCACTGGGCGCTGGGAGGGCTAGTATGGCGCTGTGGTAGACACTACATTGAACAGAAATCTGACTCTATCTCTATCTTTCATCTCTATCAATTGAAAGAATGTTGATGTCATATTTTACAAAACGACAGAAAGCTGTGCAACTTTTTGTAAGATACTGAAAATTATGTACTGTCCTTGCTGAATGGCAGACAAATATATACATAACTAATGAACTTTACCAACAAGGTTACACAATACACAGTACTTCCAAGACTCAGTGTGAATTATTTATCTCTGGCACCATGGCAATCTTGCTCTACTTCTGTTTCTATTTGCTTTATACTCACCAATGGCATTAAGAAAACACAGCTAATATCGCGTCCTTAGAAACGCCTTCTAGTAAACTTCTCAAGCAAACACGTTTGGCTGTGTGAGCAGTTTATGCCAAGCTTCGCCTATATTGTGATTATACTCCTCACATAACAGTGGACATCTTAACCTCTGTGCTTAACAGCTACCAGGAATTCATACAAATTCTAAGGAGTATATTTACTAAGGTGCAGGTTTTTAGAAGTGGAGATGTTGCCCATAGCAACCAATCAGATTATTGCTATTATCTACAAGAAGGGGCTAGATAAATGTTAAGTAGAATCTGAGTGGTTGCTATGGGCAACATCTCCAGTTCTAAAAAACGCACTTCAGTAAATATACCCCTAAGACTCATTTGTAGCATAACTTAAAGGAGAGTTGGTCCAAAAAAGTCAAATCTAAATCAAAAATAAAATGTAGGCTCGACTAAAAGTGCCTGTCTAATATATATAATGTTCTACCACACATTATCCACTCTGCATTTATTAAGACTATTCTTAAATATATTATATCATACTTTTTATTGTTAAAAATATTAATACTATTGTAATTTGTCTATATGGTACAGTGTTAAATACATATAACAACAGTGAACATCAGAGTTTATAGGGCTGAAACTGATTTTGATACATGTTGCACATAATTTATGCTCAAAAAAGCTTTGCACCTGTAATATATGTGCCAGATTTATGTCAGACGTATATACACCAACATAAACATACACACAACCATATACAGAAGAAAAGTTTGTTACCACTTGTTTTGGTAGCAAAATATTAATGCGCTATTAGGTATACAAACAAAATGGAGATCTAGAAATGTACAAAAGGGCTACACCCTGGACCTTAACTAGGGGTGTGCAAATAGTGTCGGCGTCCAAGGGGCAGGGCCCTGGGGCAACACCGTCGCTGTCCCGCTGCACCTGGATTTAGCTCTTAGGATTCCGGGAACAGAATCCTGACGTCTGTAGTGTTGCTGCAGAGCTGCACGGAGCAGCTAGTTCAGTGCCCCGGTACTTCCTGATGCCGGCGGCAATGTCCCCTCGGCGTGACATCAAGACACTCCCTGCTTAAACATTGCAAGTACTTCCCAAACTCTGTGCTGCCCTCACTGATTGCTCTTGTTGTTCAAAACACCTTTTAACTAGATCGGCCTTGTACATTGTAATTTTTGGCTCATGTTACTAAACATCCTGTTTGTACTCTATTGCCTCTTTCCACCGCTTCACATATATCTACTTTAACATTCTTTATTTTAGTAATTAATTCCTGCTCCCAGTACTCAATTACTTCTATTTATATTTCACCTCATACATTATCAACACTGTTCTTTTACCTGTATTTTGAACATCTAACCACTTTTGTCCACACTGTCTCCACATCACACAGCCTCTACTCCAGTTTTCTTCTCACTTATTACCTCATCCACAGCATTAACCATACATGCAAACATTCAGTTCCCTCCTTCCGGAAGGGAGCTGAATGTCTGTGCACGGCGGGGGGCGTGGTCAGGTAATGATGCAGTTTTAGGGGCGGAGCCACGCGATCGTGTCATCGTGGCTCTGCCCCCTCTTCACAATGCCAAAAATATTGGCATTGTGAATCGGGCCCCCCGCTGCGGGTGGTTTCTTGTAGTAGTTGGGGAGGGTCAGGCAGCAGCCGGGAGGCTTGCCTGCCTTTCTTGGGGGTCGGGAGTGGCACCCGATATTCGGGAGGCTCCCGACCAAATCGGGAGGGTAGGCAAGCCTGGCATGAATACCTTTACCTCAATCACCCCCCTTATTCAGTGTCTACATAATCCTCTGCTTTACCTACTTTTTCCACCCCTATCCTCCCCCTCTAGTCTGCTCCACTTGCTGTTTCCCCTTTTTTCTCTCACCAGTCTCCCTTACAACCCTTTACTTCTGTCAACCACCCTTCCTGTTCCTCCACTCTTAACCACCTCCCTCACTCCATGGACTTGCTACCCCACCACCAAACCCTATTCCTTACTGTCTTAAGGGCTGCCATGAGAAATCCTGGACCTGAGTATAGCAACATCCTGAGGGTCCCCCCTTGGAGGAAGCGTGGCCACTGCATGTTGGGGATGGCTGCACCTCTCTGTGGGTGGGCCTAGCATTTAAGAAGCACCCACTAACAGGAGCACGGCATAGCATCCAGCAGCCGGGACTATAGTACTCACTATTAGGCTGGTGGGGCAGTCCCATATAGCCACATTTTTAGCTGGATGTATTTAGATGCTAAAATGAAACGGACAACAATTATAGGGCAACTACTTTATTTTGTACATTTCTCATGCAAATAACACATAAATAAAATCTATTTTTGTCATAGAGAAAGATGAACGTAGGACTTAATTTTGATATAACACAATGTCATCTTATAACATACACATTCCGCGGCATATATCCTAACCAACTGCTCCATGCTCCTTCCTCACTATCTACCCATCTGTCTCGCCCCTGTCTGTCTGCCCCTCCCCTTTAGAATGTGGGAGCATGCATCCTCGGTAACATTGAGGGCACACACTAGACGATGTTGCTGACATGTTGTCCGATCAGTCGACATATCGTCTAGCATGTACCCGGCATAAGGGAACAGGGGAAATATCGCTGGGCCTGGGTCAGCACATACACTGCTCGATGTGGAAGATTAGCAGCTCACAAATAATCTAACCTGCAAGACATGCCGAATGATATGGTATATCTGACAGAACGATCATTTGTGGTCAGTCACGCAAATACACTGTACAATTATCTGGTGGATCGAAACAGCTTAAGTCAGTTTAAGACCGAGGTTTCGCTGTACCCAGATTTGCAACTGCAGCAATATAAAACATCCACTGACCCATCAATGATAAATACAGCTAAGACAGAAAAATAGCTGCGCACACACAACATGATGGCCTGGCATATGGAAACACTACAAGTGAATGATTAGTGTAGTATTCACGCAGCCATTTGCCAGCACAATAAGTGCCATTAGAGGCAGCTTATATTTTTTCAGGTATAGTTTGGCTCCGAAAATTGTTTCATCGATCAGTTATAGCAATGTAAATCTGAATTGAACTTTCTAAAACAAGACACAGCCTTTGATGCTTAAAATAATGGAGCACAACTTTAAACAAACACTATAATCAATTTTGCTTTCCTTCCTTAAATGCATTGGAAATTAGAATCACACAGAATCACACACTACCATTCTACAGATCGCTCCAGCTTTGAACATCAGAGTTTCTGCTCATTGTTCCCCTATGTATAACAGATGTTTTACCCCCCAGGCATCTTTTCAGATAGCCTACAAGAGGAAAGAGGATGTGCTGTTGTCTGAGACTCTGATAACTGGACTTTTTCTATTGTATTTGGTATTAGAACCCACTGCTAAAGACACATTTATTGACATATGGGAGTTCATGTAGAATTAGACACCTATTCCGCCCAGTAAGCAGTAATTTAATGTGCGATAGGTTTGCACCAGGAGAGAACACCATATGCTCATAGTGCCCCTGTCGTTTAACACATAACACCACATTAATACATGGGAAAAGCGGTATCTGCAGTGCATAATGTGCGCATATACTGATAAACCCTGTAACAGAGCATCATACATCTACCCCTGTGTTTGAAAAAGCGTTAGGAGCTGATTGGTTGGTGCTTTATCTGCATTCACTTTATCTCTCTCCAAGGCTTAGTACACAGACAGTGGCATCATGAGGGGGGTGTGGGCCGCAGCCGGGTGTCACCCTCGGAGACCAAAATGCCGGCTCCTCTGCAGTGATAGGAGCTGGATGCTGCAGTGTGACATTCTCCTGCAGCACCCGGCTCCTGTCATAGAAGAGGAGTTGACAGTGCTGACTGCCCAGTCTCCGGGGGCAGCCCAGCATCTCCAGTGATGCTGGGCTGCCCCTGGAGTGATCATATTGGGATCCCCAGTGAGGCCACGCCCCTTTATTTAGATCACACCCCCTTTTTGGCTGTGCCTGAGGCGCACGGGGGGTATCCAGAGTGTGCACCAGGTGTCACCAGACCCGGTGATGCCTCTGTACATAGACCCCAAGATGCATAAACTAGATACATTTTCAAACCGATCTGATACAAAAAATTAACTTAGTGAATTTGTTTGGTGGTTGATGGATAGGGCTATAAAAAACTGTGTTTTCTCTGATTTGGCGCGGCCCGTCAGCTGATTACAGCTGGCACACTGGCAGGCTGTCATGAAGAGACAGCGCCACCGGTCACAAGGCAATCAGAGCTCGCAGAATGGCAGCCAATTAGCAGTGGCAGCTCCTGATTGGCTGCCAGATTCCAAATGTGTCTACGCTGTCTGTCTATGTCTGCCACTGCCTGCCGGTGCACCAGTTGTAATTAGAATGCAGACCGGCCCTAAATCCACATCAGCTGGCAGCTGATGGCACACAGTGGGAGGTGAGAGGCTGCTGGAGGGACATGGGGAGGTGAGTTGCTGGGTGTGCATAATGTGTAAGGTGCACTACTATTGTGTGGAATAATATGTTATATGGGGCACTACTAATATGTGGCTTAAGCTGTAAAGAGTATAATGTGGTATAATGTGTAAGGGCGCCATTTGTCCGGGGACATATTTTCTGCGCATGCGCAGATCACTGGGAAAGTGGCCACGGCCATTTTCCAGTGAGATTTTGCTGCTCTGCAGCACCTGTCCAGCATTGCGGAGCAGTACTTCGGAATCTGTGGAGCGATAAGTATATTATTAACTACGGCTGCAGGGTGTGCAGTGTGTTCCCCCCTGGACCCAGGGTCCCGTGTGCGCTGCACACCTTGCACCCATTATAAAGACGCCTATGTGTAAGGGGCATTACTGTGTAACATAATCTATAAGGGGCACTACTACTGTGTGGCATAATGTGTATAAGGGGTACTACTATGTGGCATAACCTGAATGGGCTCTGAGTGGCATAACCTGAATGGGGTCTGTGTAGCATAACATGAATGGGCTCTGTGTGGGGGCAAGTGTATGATTTTTTTACCTTTGGGGGGGGGCAAAGTTCTAGTTATGCCTTACATGCAAACACAGAAGCTCTGGATTTAATATGAACTTGCATGAGTCATCAAGTTTGCTCATACTGAGGTTAATAGGATACTTTTGTAGCTTTCTCGCAGGTTTTTGCAGACTGTCAATTTCCACTGGAGCCAGCCCCAGAACCTGTGTAGTGTAATTTAAGAGTGTCTCCATTTTTTGGGATTGTTTGATATGTGTCCCTGACGAAGTTCAAACCAAGGCAAAAACCTACTCCTGGTCAAACTACATCACCATGCCAAATTTGGTGGAGCTACAGTAGGTCCAAAACTCGTGCATAAAGAACAAACAGACGAACATACAGACACGCTTTCTCGATTATTACATAGTCATTATTAAATCTTATATATACAAAGTGTGAAAACAAACAATGGGCAAATTAAAACAGAAAAAACTATAAACAATGTTGGCAAACACACAATAGGTACTAGTAGGCAGAACACTACCGCTATGGTGGGGCCGGCTAGAGCCGTGCAATACCGTATCGTCCTCTCATGGTTACCACTCTGTGTCAGGTTCATAACATATAACAAGAGGGAACAAAATATGGGTGAATGAGGGAAACAAAATATCACATTTATCCACACAATGGTCTGTTCAACATAAAAAGTATCTGCCTCCACCATTCAATAAAACAGTGAAGCCTCTTTATTAATATTTCCTTACAAGTCCACAGGTAACTAATTAGCATAACAATGGGAATATTTTGCTGCAATCAATTAATTACAAGCCTTATAGTCCATTGTGGTATCCAAGTGCATACTTGTTATTACACATTAGTACAATGGCTTATTTACTCATGTTTATAGATAGTCTATTGCTATGGTTGAAAAAAAACCCATTATATATATACATCTCTTATATTTATTTTGCATAACTTATGAGCACTATCAAGACAAGAGCATTTTTAAAAGTCAAATTCCAATTTCAAGTAAATACACAGTGTGTGCGTGATGTCACTTTTCTGGCATTGCGAGCTATATTGCTGAATTCCCCGAGCGAATCATGTAGCCATTCTGCACATCCTGCTATTTTCTGGTGGCAAATAGCTTAAATATATGTGAGCAGAGATTTGCCATTTCTGTTGCTGTTTTAAAGTGATTTATTTGAAGTCCCAAGAATGTCTTATCAGCTGAGATTGAGAGGTGCACACATAATGCCTGCCTATTTCTTATGAGCACAGGCTCTATTGTCCTGTCATACTCAACATGAATGATTATCCGAGGTTGACCTTGACTGCTAAATACAATTTTGACAATCCCATGAAGTTTATTGTTGTTCTGTTCACAGCACACATTGCTACGGCGAGTTCTATTCCGTATGTTCTATTTATCTGTTTATTTCATTTCAGCAGAACAAAGCAGTTACACATAGTTACTGCTGTTCCAGTGTGTATAGGGTGATCGCTCAAACAGTAAACAAAACACTATAAAATATGTATTAAGCTCTGATTTTGCTAGGCTGCACTGAAGGCCATGAATTGATGGACATCAGTGTATTAAAACATAAAGCAATTAAAATGAATTCTTCCAACAAACCAAATGCCTGATTTAATATTTGCATCCATATGCTAGAGATATGCAAACAATATTACTATATAAACTATAAATGTGTTTCTTCTACAAAAATGAATACACCAAGATATTGTCTTTTATGTAAATAAATCAAGTAAACATTTTTCTAAGCCACTGTAAAAAGAAGAAAATGCTTAAAGGTCACTGCGGCTGAATAAATAGATCCTATCGCTTGCAGAAAACAACACTTGCAGTTAATCTTCGCAAACTAAAACTGTGTGCTGTAAAGTACAATATAATTGGAATAAAGTACCCTGACTGTAAAATATAAGCATATTGCCGTGGAGTTCTGGGACCATATAAAACACTCAACCTACAGCAACTTCTTTGTGACCTTATAATTTACAGTAGATTGAAGGGCCATCATTCCCATTATATTTTGATTTTAAACTGCAGTGGAAATGTTTGTCATGTGAAGATATGTTTTATGCCTACCCCATGTACGGTGCTGTGCCTCCTAGTAAATAAAGGATGTTAATAATAATAATAATAATAATAATATTTGCCATAACTGACATCACAGAACACTTTCAGAGTGAGCCATGTGACACAAGTGACATAATAATCACTATAGAAATACTGTTTATGTTGATGACTCAGCTACTGATAAACAGATAAGCTCTACTCATAAGATGAATGCTATTCAATTGTTGTCACTCTATCACTTTGTTGTATGGTACAGCTATGGGCACAAAGTTGCCACCAATTGCACAAACCTATACATGGTGGTTTTGTGGACCTATATATGTGCGGGTGTGTGTGTATATGTCAGAGGTGGATTTTCCACAGGGCAACATAAGCAGCCACCTAGGGCCCCACAAAACTACATGGCAGGAATCCATTCCTGTGCCTCTATAACCAGTTCCCGGAGGAGCACAACGTGCGCTGCATGAAGTCATGATGTTACGCAGACCCGCACTCCCAGTGCTTGCACTGTAGTCTGCAGTGCACTGAAGGGAGAGGGAAGAAAGGGAGGTAGAGGGAGGGATGGGAGGGGAGTGGCTGCCCAGCTGCAGCTGGCCCAAGCCAGCCAGCATAATTCTGCTGGTGCTGTGTGCAAGGACTCGCTCCAAGAGCCCCATCAGTAATCCCCCTCCTACCCCCATTAACTGTACGATCAAAGGGAAGATTATGGGAGGAGGCTGCTGCCTATGAGGAGAGGAGAGCTGAGCTGGGTCCGTGGCTGTGATGCAGTGCTGGAAACACTTCCTCTGGAGATGCAGGTTCATGTTTCCAGCACCCACCTGCTATAGTCTGGGAGGGTGGAGGGGGCCATGGGGGGTTGGGGAGGTTGGTTGATGTTTCAATCTCCCACCTGTTATAGTCCGTGGAGGGTGGCTGCGGTGGGGAGGGGGTTGTGTGTCTTCTTGTGCTGTGGGAATGTATAATAAATCAATAAGTCTGTGTCAGTAAGTGTGTGTGTCAGTAGGTAGTGTCAGTGTGTGTCAGAAAGTGCTGTCAGTATGTGTCAGTAAGGGGTATTGTTCAGTAAGTGGTGTCTTTCGGTAAGCGTATCTGTGTCAGTAAGTGTGTGTCAGTAAGCAGTATTAGTCAGTAAGTATGTGTGTCAGTAAGTGGTGTCAGTGTCAGTAAATGTCTGTCAGTAAGGGGTGTCTTTCAATATGCGGCATCTGTGTCAGTAAGTGGTGTCAGTGTCAGTAAATGTCTGTCAGTAAGGGGTGTCTTTCAATATGCGGCATCTGTGTCAGTAAGTTGTGTGTGTTCATAAGGGGTATCTGTCAGTAAGTATGTATGTATAGTAATGTGCCAAAAAGTGGTGTTAGTAAGGGGAATCTTTCAGTATGTGGTTTCTGTGTCAGTAAGTGTGCCTTTATCAGTAAGTGCTATCTGTCAGTAAGGGGTGACCGTGTCAGTAAGCGGTGTCTGTGTCAGTAAGCCGTATCTGTGTCATTAAGCGTCGTCTGTCAGTAAATGTGCTTGTGTCAGTAAGAGGTGTCTGTGTAGGTAAGTGTGTCTGTTAGAAAGTGGTGTCTGTGTCAGCATTTGTGTCAGTAAGGTGTGCCAGTAATTGTGTCTGTGTCAGTAAGTGTGTCTGTATCAGTGTCAGTAAGGGGATGTGTCAGAAAGTGGTATCTGTCACTAAGGGGTGTCCGTGTTAGTAAGGCAATGTGTCTGTGTGTGTGCAGCTACTGTTTGGAGGCTGTGTGTGTGCGGCTATGAGGGCTGAGTGTGTGTGTGTGCAGTTATGGCGGCAATGTGTGTTTGTGCAGCTATGTGGGCAGTGCGAGTGTGTAAAATTGCATGCAGTTGAGGAAGTGGGGCCCCAAATTGATATCTTGCTTAGGGCCCCATGAGGTCTAAATCCGGCTTTGGTATGTGTATAAGAATGTGATGGGGGGAGTGTTTGGGATAAATCCTTACCTCCCATAGACAGAGAAAGCATTTAATGGGAATGATGGCTAAGATACATTTTTTTTGTTTAATAGAGTAACCAGTTCTGTAATCTATAAACAAAAAAATGGGGTACCATGATAGGTATAACAACAAATACATATTTTGCAACAATATGAAACTATTAAACTGTAAACACATTTTTTGCTGTAATTCATTTGTATCAGAACCCTTCAGAGATATGCTGGATTGAACATTTAGGGGGTCAATTATGATGTGAAAACTTTTGAAGCGTGATGACATCTCACCCTGCAAATTGCATTGGGGCACCTGTTTTCTGTCTAAGTGCATGGGTTTGTGGAGCACGATGGCAGTTTGACACCAGCCAATGGCAGATATTCACCTGAGCAAAGATATTCCCTGCTAAGTGTGGATTGCGTCTAGTTTTGCAGATCAGTGAAAAAACTGGATTTTCTTTTGTTTCATAAAATAAGATACAAGGGTGAACAGTTAATATTTTTAGGTAAATTGTTTGCATTGCAGAAGGGCACACAGACATTGTTACTTACATTTTAAAAACCTGGGAAGGCAATTCATGAATCACATTAAGGGACCAACAAATCAGTAATAGAGACAGAAAAAATTAATTTGTGAAATTCCATGCAATTTGCAAATTTACATGTAGTTTTGGAAATTGGCTAAAATATAATTTCTGTTTTTCTTTGTGCTAACTTACTAACCTATTCCATAAAAAGAAATAACAGTGCAATAATGACAGTATAGAAAATCTGATATGATATTGTAAGAATCCACTTTTATGTGTCATGCTACAGAAACCTCTCAGGCACAAATGAAATAACTTTGTCCGTACCAATGCAGGACTTTGCATTTGGTGAATTTGTTTCTGTAATTAAACAGTAATCACATACATGCCTTATGATAGTTTGAGCACCAATGAAGTTGCCACTTCAAGCAGCAGAGTGACTGTTATGATACCCAGTTGCTTTGGAAATCTCCTTAGTGCTTCAATGCCTGCTACACATTTACTTGCCAAGCAAATCTCTAATTCCCATATGCAAACATCAAAACTTGTGCCGAACCATGTACCACGTATCATCATTACAGGACGTCAGCAGTGGCTTAGCTTGTGAGACATCAAGTTTAAATATGGTTTCACCAACCAACATACAGTATGATAGGGTTATGCAAATGCACCAGCCATCTATATACAATAGTCTGATATGGGTCTATGAGCACATTGTTCTTAGCGCTTTGTATGGTCTAAATTGTCTCTTCTGCCCCTGTCCTCAGACAAACAACTGTAAGGGACGGTGTAAAAGGTAATTAGCGGTTGTTTATTTTCAATGCTGCTATTAATAGAGCTTTTCATTAGGTTAAATTGTTCCTTAAGTACCTGGGACTGTTGTAATTCATGGCCACTCCTGGATGATTTCCTAAATTTTGTTACATACCAAGATATATACAGCCAGAAAAATTGTGCAGGAACTGAGCCCCTGTTTTCTTAATTCCTAATTGTCTGGCCAAGGGAATTTAATGTAACAATGCTCTAAATAGGTTGGGGGTCAGTGTCGGACTGAAGCATGAAGGGCCCACCGGGGGAATGCAGTGGTAGGGGCCCATACTTTGGGATGTGGTCAGTTATCACAGGGATGAGGCCAGTCCCCACAAAGGCTTGCACAGACATTAGAGACCATGTAGCTGACCCTCTAATAGAGTAACAATATATAATTCAAGTGCACAGTCTGAAACCTTACATTAGAGCAAGTGGTGGGGCCCTCAGGCAGTGGGGCCCACCAGGGATTTCCCCTGTACCCCTATGGGCCAGTCCAACCCTGGTTGGGGTACTTTGTTGGGAGGCTGCCTGTGGTTCCTGTCAGGACTTGGCATTGGGTGTATGATATAATAATCTGTTCACTTACAAAATTCTCACTCATTGGTCACCATAACCTGGTAACCCTATCTTGATACAATCACTAGTGACAAATCCGTTGCTCTCATTTCAGCTCTTAGGGCTAAGATACATGTATCTGTTTTTGTAACTGTTTCTACTTCCATGGCCAGTTTCAGTAACATAAATAATTTCACTGATTAGAAAAAAAACATGAAAGCAAATTATATATCTTTATAAGATCACCTAATGTGAAAGCAGAACAAAATAACAATAAGAAAAAACATATATGTACCATTTAATTCAGCAAACGTAACAGTCAGATGCCTACAAGTACTTCATTATGCCACGGTTCTATTAAATCTTCTATAATCTGGATTAAGGAAAGAGGCTACAAATCTTATTATAGGTCTGGCAGCAGGACAGGACAGCCATATGTGGATTTCTCATTGTACAGATTAAGCTGCACGAACACCATCTGACAAAGGATATGTCTAACCAAAATGTCAGAAGGTTCTTTCCGGCAATCAGATCATTTTAAATTGTATAATAATGATGGTCATTTTCTCTGGTGATCAATTTGGTTGCTTAAAAGTTAATTTCTGCAGTGAACATTAATTGCATTTTGAAACTGACTGTATCTGCCTGTTGCAGGGAACAGTTATTAGTGACATGATAATATTTAAGGACATCACCTTCTCTTTATACTCATATTGTGATTATAGCAATAAATAGCACCTCCATTCTCATTTTCTCACCTTATGCTGCAGCAAGTGCTGGTGCAATCCTGGGGAAGGGGGACGGCGGGGGGGACCCTAGTCCTGGGGAAGGGGGACAGGGGGGGCACCCTAGGCAAACCCCCATCACACCTGCTGCCCCCCCTCTGGTGTTGTGCCTGCACATCACAGCACTTGTTACATAGGCAGACAGAAGGTGGGGACACCATCATTGACTTCCCAGAATGGGAGCTTGGCTGTGACATTATAGCCAAGTGCTACACTCCCTGTGTAACACTGACATGGAGGAGCAGCAACCAGCAGCTTCCCATTTAAGAAGCTGCTGGCTGACTCTCATTCACGTCTGAGGCCAATGCTCTGTAAGGAGTCACAAAGGGGGGTATTGAAAACCCTTAATGAGTGACATCATGTCATCGATTCAATGTTTTAGATGATCTCTAACCATGACCGGTGTAGGCAACTGCCTAGAGTCACCTAGTAGTGCTGGCCCTGACTGCAGCCCTAGAAGAATTTATGTCAGTATTACCACAAAGTCAGCAACACTTACCTTTCTGAAAGACCTCCTTCTAGAATAAAGTCATCTTTAAAGCCAATTTCTCTCATATATAGAAATCTACACTTACTTAGTGTGGAGAAATCCAGGCTACAGAGGGCTGCATGTGATTGGTCAGCTGTGGCTCAGGTCCATACACTTGCCATCCTCTACTCTACAGGCTGGTCTTTCCACTGTGCAATACAGCTATCCCCTCTAAAGAGGACATGCTACAGTCTATTCATAGTCTAAAGCGTGGGCGTAACTACCATAGGTGCAAGGGGTGCAGCTGCTATGGGCCCAGAGCTTAGTGGGGCCCATCTTCCCTGTCAAAGTTACATGTGTTATATGCATTTTTCACCATTGGTTGGTACATAGGGGGCACTTACAAACTTTTGTTATGGGGCCCTCAAATACTTAGCTACGCCCCTGGTCTAAAGGTTTGTCTGGAGATGATCCAGTAAATTCTGCAATTAAAAGATTTATGCCAGGGGGTTCTCTACCTAAAATATCAAATTAATTACTTGAATTAAAACTTTTTTTCACTACTGCATTTCTTAATATAATTTAACAATGCTATATAGAGTACTCTCTCATATTTTACATTATTTCATTGAGTTTCACCTGTGTGTTGGCATGAGATGGCAGTGAAACCCACTTACTTTTAACTAGGGGTGAGCGGGTTCGGATTTCTGAAATCCGAACCCCCCCGAGCCCCCCCGATCCGAGTCCGATCCGAGTCAGGCTCGACTTTTCCCGCCTGACTCGGATTCTGAAATCGAGGCAAAACGTCATCTTCCCGCCTTCCGAGTCTCGCGGGTTTTGGATCCTATATAAGGTACCCACGTCGGCGCCATTTTCTCACTCGGCTGTGGACAGTGAAGAGGGAGGGTGGGAGTTAGGGCTGTGTAGTGTAGTGTAGTGTAGTGCTGCTGTTGTCCACTACTTCAAAGTCCATAGGGGCTGGCTGTGTTGTGCTGTGCTGCTGTTGTTAATAGGGGCTGTGTCCACTACTTCAAAGTCCATAGGGGCTGGCTGGACTGTGTTGTGCAGTCAGTTCTCCATAGGGGCTGTGTCCACTCCAAAGTCCTGTGCAGTGTCCCAGTCCTAAAGAGGTGCTGTAGTGTTGTCCAGGGGGTGCTCTGTCCATCAGGGGTGCTCCCCCCAAGTGCTAAAAATATAATATATTTTCTGTGTTTGTGAATTGTGTGCGCAGTAGCCGCACGTGCATCAACAAAGTAGTGCCAAGCGTGCGCCTGTGTCATAAGTAAAGGGCCGGCTGGCTTGACCGTTAAAGGGTGCTGTAACCCCCGAAAGTACACTCCAGTCCAAACCAAAAAAAAATTATTTTCTGTGTTTGTGAATTGTGTGCGCAGTAGCCGCACGTGCATCAACAAAGTAGTGCCAAGCGTGCGCCTGTGTCATAAGTAAAGGGCCGGCTGGCTTGACTGTTAAGGGTGCTGTAACCCCCGAAAGTACACTCCAGTCCAAACCAAAAAAAAAATTATTTTCTGTGTTTGTGAATTGTGTGCGCAGTAGTCGCACGTGCATCAACAAAGTAGTGCCAAGCGTGCGCCTGTGTCATAAGTAAAGGGCCGGCTGGCTTGACCGTTAAGGGTGCTGTAACCCCCGAAAGTACACTCCAGTCCAAACCAAAAAAAAAATTATTTTCTGTGTTTGTGAATTGTGTGCGCAGTAGCCGCACGTGCATCAACACAGTAGTGCCAAGCGTGCGCCTGTGTCATAAGTAAAGGGCCGGCTGGCTTGACCGTTAAGGGTGCTGTAACCCCCGAAAGTACACTCCAGTCCAAACCAAAAAAAAAATTATTTTCTGTGTTTGTGAATTGTGTGCGCAGTAGCCGCACGTGCATCAACAAAGTAGTGCCAAGCGTGCGCCTGTGTCATAAGTAATGGGCCGGCTGGCTTGACCGTTAAAGGGTGCTGTAACCCCCGAAAGTACACTCCAGTCCAAACCAAAAAAAAATTATTTTCTGTGTTTGTGAATTGTGTGCGCAGTAGCCGCACGTGCATCAACAAAGTAGTGCCAAGCGTGCGCCTGTGTCATAAGTAAAGGGCCGGCTGGCTTGACCGTTAAGGGTGCTGTAACCCCCGAAAGTACACTCCAGTCCAAACCAAAAAAAAAATTATTTTCTGTGTTTGTGAATTGTGTGCGCAGTAGCCGCACGTGCATCAACAAAGTAGTGCCAAGCGTGCGCCTGTGTCATAAGTAAAGGGCCGGCTGGCTTGACCGTTAAGGGTGCTGTAACCCCCGAAAGTACACTCCAGTCCAAACCAAAAAAAAATTATTTTCTGTGTTTGTGAATTGTGTGCGCAGTAGCCGCACGTGCATCAACAAAGTAGTGCCAAGCGTGCGCCTGTGTCATAAGTAAAGGGCCGGCTGGCTTGACCGTTAAGGGTGCTGTAACCCCCGAAAGAACACTCCAGTCCAAACCAAAAAAAAAATTATTTTCTGTGTTTGTGAATTGTGTGCGCAGTAGCCGCACGTGCATCAACAAAGTAGTGCCAAGCGTGCACCTGTGTCATAAGTAAAGGGCCGGCTGGCTTGACCGTTAAGGGTGCTGTAACCCCCGAAAGTACACTCCAGTCCAAACCAAAAAAAAAATTATTTTCTGTGTTTGTGAATTGTGTGCGCAGTAGCCGCACGTGCATCAACAAAGTAGTGCCAAGCGTGCGCCTGTGTCATAAGTAAAGGGCCGGCTGGCTTGACCGTTAAAGGGTGCTGTAACCCCCAAAGTACACTCCAGTCCAAACCAAAAAAAAAATTATTTTCTGTGTTTGTGAATTGTGTGCGCAGTAGCCGCACGTGCATCAACAAAGTAGTGCCAAGCGTGCGCCTGTGTCATAAGTAAAGGGCCGGCTGGCTTGACCGTTAAGGGTGCTGTAACCCCCGAAAGTACACTCCAGTCCAAACCAAAAAAAAAATTATTTTCTGTGTTTGTGAATTGTGTGCGCAGTAGCCGCACGTGCATCAACAAAGTAGTGCCAAGCGTGCGCCTGTGTCATAAGTAAAGGGCCGGCTGGCTTGACCATTAAAGGGTGCTGTAACCCCCAAAGTACACTCCAGTCCAAACCAAAAAAAAAATTATTTTCTGTGTTTGTGAATTGTGTGCGCAGTAGCCGCACGTGCATCAACAAAGTAGTGCCAAGCGTGCGCCTGTGTCATAAGTAAAGGGCCGGCTGGCTTGACCGTTAAAGGGTGCTGTAACCCCCGAAAGTACACTCCAGTCCAAACCAAAAAAAAATTATTTTCTGTGTTTGTGAATTGTGTGCGCAGTAGCCGCACGTGCATCAACAAAGTAGTGCCAAGCGTGCGCCTGTGTCATAAGTAAAGGGCCGGCTGGCTTGACCGTTAAGGGTGCTGTAACCCCCGAAAGTACACTCCAGTCCAAACCAAAAAAAAAATTATTTTCTGTGTTTGTGAATTGTGTGCGCAGTAGCCGCACGTGCATCAACAAAGTAGTGCCAAGCGTGCGCCTGTGTCATAAGTAAAGGGCCGGCTGGCTTGACCGTTAAAGGGTGCTGTAACCCCCGAAAGTACACTCCAGTCCAAACCAAAAAAAAATTATTTTCTGTGTTTGTGAATTGTGTGCGCAGTAGCCGCACGTGCATCAACAAAGTAGTGCCAAGCGTGCGCCTGTGTCATAAGTAAAGGGCCGGCTGGCTTGACCGTTAAAGGGTGCTGTAACCCACAAAGTACACTCCAGTCCAAACCCAAAAAAAAATTATTTTCTGTGTTTAGCCGCACGTATATATCAAATCGATATAACATAAATGGAGGACCAAACTTTCTCCGATAAAAATAAAATAGAGAAAGATCAAGAACCACTTCCTCCTAGTGCTGAAGCTGCTGCCACTAGTCATGACATAGACGATAACATGCCATCAACGTCGTCTGCCAAGGCCGATGCCCAATGTCATAGTAGAGGGCACATACAATCCCAAATGGCAAAGTTCAGGAAAATGACCTTGAAAAAGACATTTAAATCAGCTGAAGAGAAACGTAAACTTGCCAATATGCCATTTACGACACAGAGTGGCAAGGAACGGCTAAGGTCGATCCCTAGTATGTTCATGACTAGTGGTTCAGCTTCACATGACGATGGAAGCCCTCCTCCCACTAAAAAAATCAAAAGAGTTAAGCTGGCAAAAGCACAGCGAAGAACTGTGCTTTCTAAGAAGATATCACAAATCCCCAAGGAGAGTCCAAGTGTGGTGGTGGTTGCGATGCCTGACCTTCCCAGCACTGGACGGGAAGAGGTGGCTCTTTCCACCATTTGCACGCCCCCTGCAAGTGCTGAAAGGAGCACCCACAGTCCACTTGCTGATATGCAAATTGAAGATGTCACTGTTGAAGTACAACAGGATGAGGATACTGGTGTAGCTGGCGCTGAGGAGGAAGTTGGCGAGGAGGATTCTGATGGTGATGTGGTTTGTTTAAATCAGGCTCCGGGGGAGACAGTTGTTGTCCGTGGGATGAAAAAGCCCATCACGGTCATGCCTGGGCAGAAGACCAAACATTCCACCTCTTTGGTCTGGCAATATTTCTATCCAAATCCGGACAACAACTGTCTTGCCATATGTACCATATGTAAAGGTGAAATAAGTAGGGGTAGGGACGTCAACCACCTAGGAACATCCTCCCTTATACGGCACCTGCAGCGCGTTCATAAAAAGTTACTGTCAAGTTCAGAAACTTTGGCTAAGACCGTAAGCAGTCCAGGGACACCTAAATCCCGTTGTCCTGTTGTATCCAAGCGCCTGCAAACCACACCGTCAACTCCCTCCTCGTCAATTTCCTCCTTAGTTAGGATCGGAAGTAGTCCTGCAGGCCATGTCACTGGCATGACTGACTCTCCTATCCGGGATTCCTCCGGAGGATCCTGCATTGCTACGCCTACTGCTGCCGCTGCTGCTGGGAGTCGTTCATCATCCCAGAGAGGAAGTAGGAACACCACTACTTTTACTAAACAATTGACCCTCCAACAGTCCTTAGCGAGGAGGATGAAGTACGACAGCAGTCATCCTGAAGCAAAACGTATAACTGAGGCCTTGACTGCTATGTTGGTGTTAGACGTGCGTCCGGTATCCGCCATTAGTGCAGTGGGATTTAGACAATTGATGGAGGTAGTGTGTCCCCGGTTCCAAATCCCGTCTAGATTCCACTTCACTAGGCAGGCGATACCGAGACTGTACAGAAACGTCAGAAAAAGTGTCCTCAGTGTCCTGAAAAATGCCGTTGTACACAATGTCCACTTAACCACGGACATGTGGACAAGTGGAACAGGGCAGACTAAGGACTATATGACTGTGACAGCCCACTGGGTAGATGTATCACCTTACGCAGCAACAGCAGCAGCGTCACCAGTAGCAGCATCTCAGAAATGCCAGCTCGTTACAAGGCAGGCTACGCTGTGTATCACCGGTTTCAGTAAGAGGCACACCGCCGACAACCTCTTAGAGAAACTGAGGGAAATCATCGCCCAGTGGCTTACCCCACTTAGACTCTCCTGGGGATTTGTGATATCTGACAATGCCACCAATATTGTGCGGGCATTACATCTGGGCAAATTCCAGCACGTCCCATGTTTTGCTCACACAATAAACTTGGTGGTGCAGAATTTTCTGAAAAGCGACAGGGGCGTGCAGGAGACGCTTTGGGTGGCCCAAAAAATTTCTGGCCACTTTCGCCATTCAGCGACTGCGTGCCGAAGACTGGAGCGCCAGCAAACACTCTTGAACCTGCCCCGCCATCACCTGAAGCAAGAGGTTGTGACGCGGTGGAACTCAACCCTCTATATGCTTCAGAGGATGGAGGAGCAGCAAAAGGCCATACAAGCCTATACATCCACCTATGACATAGGCAAAGGAGGGGGTATGCACCTGACTCAAGCGCAGTGGAGAATGATTTCCGTGTTGTGCAAGGTTCTCCAGCCCTTCGAACTTGCCACACGTGAAGTCAGTTCAGACACTGCCAGCTTGAGTCAGGTCATTCCCCTCATCAGGCTTTTGCAGAAGCAGCTGGAGAAAGTGAAGGAGGAGCTAAGATGGAGCGATTCCGCTCGGCATGTGGGACTTGTGGATGAAGCCCTTCATTCGCTTTGCCAGGATTCCAGGGTGGTCAATCTGTTGAAATCAGACCACTACGTTTTGGCCACCGTGCTCGATCCTAGGTTTAAAGCCTATGTGGTGTCTCTCTTTCCGGCCGACACAAGCCTGCAGAGGTGCAAAGACCTGCTGGTGAACACACTGTCAGCTGAAGCGGAACGTGACACGTCAACGGCTCCTTCTTCATTTTCTCCTGCAACTGGGGCTGCCAGGAAAAAACTTAGTTATCCTAAGCAACCCGCTGGCGGTGATGCAGGGCAGGCAGGACCAAGTTTGGACATCTGGTCCGGACTGAAGGACCTGGCAACAATTTCTGACATGTCTACTGTCACTGCATATGATACTGTCACCATTGACAGAATGGTGGAGGATTACATCGGTGACAGCATCCAAGTAGGCATGGCAGACAGTCCATACCTGTACTGGCAGGAAAAAGAGGCAATTTGGAGGCCCCTGTACAAACTGGCTCTATTTTACCTGAGTTGCCCCCCCTCCAGTGTGTACTCCGAAAGAGTGTTTAGTGCAGCCGGGAACCTTGTCAGCGAAAGGCGTAGGAGGTTGCTTCCACAGAATGTGGAGAAGATGATGTTCATCAAAATGAATTATCAGCTCTTCCAGGGAGACCAGCCTCCAGAAGGTACAGAGGGACCTGTGGTGGTGGATTCAAGTGGGGACGAGTTAATACTTTGTGAGGATGAGGATGTACACACTGAAGAGGGTGAGGAATCGGTGGATGAGGAGGATGAGGATGACATCTTGCCTCCATAGAGCCAGTTTGTGCAGGGACACATTAATTGCCAGCTTGTTTTGTGGGGGCCCAAACGAACCAATCATTTCAGCCACAGTTGTGTGGCAGACCCTGGCGCTGAAATGATTGGTTTGTTAAAGTGTGCATGTCCTGTTTATACAACATAAGGGTGGGTGGGAGGGCCCAAGGACAATTCCATCTTGCACCTCTTTTTTTTCTTTGCATTATGTACAGTTTGGGGCCTAGTTTTTCAAACTGCCATCCTGTCTGCCACTGCAGTTTCACGCCTAGATGGGTCACGTGTTTGTGCCGCCCACTCGTGTCGCTTAGCATAGTCATCCAGCTACCTCGGTGCAACCTTTTGGACATAAAAACACTATTGTGAGGTGTGAGGTGTTCAGAATAGACTGGAAATGAGTGGAAATTAAGGTTATTGAGGTTAATAATAGCATAGGAGCAGAAAAACCTACAAATTCTGTGATTTTAGCTGTTTTTATGCTTTTTTTAAAAAAAATACAGATCCAAAACACAAAACCCAGAACCCAAAACACGGAAGGGTGGTTTTGGCAAAACCAATCCAGATCCAAAACACGAAGAAAGATCCAGATCCAAAACCAAAACACAAAACACGAAAAGTGGCCGGTGCACACCCCTACTTTTAACACATGGGTATTACCCATATTGCTAAATATTGTGCCACGTATTGGGGTATATGTAATATGCTGCAGACTTCACAAATTGGTGAGTCCCGTTTCTAGGCCCCCTAGGCAAAGCTACACAATACTGCCCCTACCTCCCCCAATACCTTCCCTCCAGCTGCTCACATACAAATACGACTTTTCAAATTTATTGTCTACTGTGTGACAAAGCAGGCAGCCCGACCCCTCCGCGCATCAGACACTGCGGCTTCGGGGGCCGGGGAGTGAGAAGACAGTGCTGCGTAGTTACACTGTCCCAGTCACTGACAGAACGGTGTCTGCAGCCGGCTTTACAAGTGCCGCGGCCGCAGCTTGACATTACACAGGGGCCACTATAGTATACACACTGTCTGTCACTGCCTGGACATAACGGTGGCCGCAGCTGGCTTTACAAGTGCTGCGGCCGCCGCTCGGAAAACTTTACACAAGGGCCATTATAGTTATAGTACACCGTCACTAACACAACAGGGCAGCAAGCGGTGCCCTCCAGTGCCCCTAGGCAGCTGCCTAAAGCTGCCTAATGGTGGTGCCGGCCCTGCGTGCGAGACTGCCCAATGTTTTAAAATAGCAGTCATTTAAAAGGCAAAACAATATTGATTTTGCCCTTTAAATGACTGCTATTTAAAAACATTGGGTAGTCTCGCACAAGACTCACCACAGCCTATTACATATACACCTTTGACTTTTTAATGAGGGACATTTATCACAACAGGAAAAGACTCAAATCAGCCATACATTTAAATAATTTTACATAAAACAACAGCTAGAATATCATATAACAGAGAAGGTAGAACTTCAGCATCAAAATATATTTGTTTTAATAACTGATTCCATCAAAGATGTAACACCATCAATTCAGAATACTATTTGTAACAGCGTAAACATTACTATATATTGAGCACACATCTTTTGTGTAGAGAAGTAACTTAGCACACAAAATAATCTATGAATGGCGGCTGTAAGCCTGGTTTCCCTAATTTGACTCCAGCGATTATCTCTAAAACCGTATTAGGCAAATTGATACTGATGTTCTGAGTGCCAGGACTGCTCATAGGTTGTGTGTATCAGAGCTGTTTACACCAGAACTGCATGACTGGACATTTTCAAATGCAATTTGAAATCCTGAATTCATGGCAAGATAAATGACAGGTAAGTGCCGAGACTTTTGCATTAGAAAACTATTTATTTGAAATGTAATACAGAAATATTTTTGAGATTGATTTCTTTATAGCAACAGATATTTAAAGACACTTTTTTACATGCTACATGTGAAACATTGTGTTGCGTAGAGTCATTTCATACAGTCAATGTTGTACCATTGTTCATCATAATGATGGCTTAGATGAGAACAAAATATATATAAAAAAATGGGTGTTGTAAAAGGTCTGTAGAGTTAGATATAACTGTTTTGTTGGTTCCTTTTAGTTTGCTCATAGAATATTAGAGTTAACCTATGCTATACATTTGTGCAGGAGTTCCTTGGAAAGGTCCCTGACAATTGTAATGCTTTAATATAAAAATAGTCTATGCACTAAACCTTGAAGAGAGATAAAGTGGACAGATATAAAGTACCAACCAATCAGCTACTGTCACTTTACAGTCTGTGTTTGAAAAATGACAGTTAGGAGCTGATTGGTTGGTACTTTATATCCATCCAGTTGATCTCACTCCAAGGCTTAGTGCTTATACCCCACAGTATTGTATAGGACTATAGGCAATTAATTTAATAAAATACATGAAAAACAATGATGTTGATGCACATTCTAATATACAAAAATGTATTAAGCGTATTAACTTACTAGGCACAATGTATAACTGCACTAATAATATAGGTACAAAAGAGATAAAGGGCCTGATTCAGAGACGGACGCAATGCTGCCATTGCATTGCGATTACGTTTGTATAGAGGAACCACTCTCAAAGTGAGTGACAGGTAGTCAGTGTTTGGGAGTGGTGACGGGGTGGTTAGAAAAACGTAGCCATCTTAGACCATTACATGGGCGTGCATAGATTAGCTAATGCTATCAGCTTCGGAGTATGAGAGCTCTCTGAGTGTCAGAAGAGCAGCCTTGTTTGCGGCTGGTCAGATGTGACTTACATGCTGCGTGACTGGCCAAAGTGCTTCGATGTTACTTATGTTTATGCTGTTAAAAGTCGAGAAGGCAGCAGTGGGCGTCCCTATGCTCGGCTGTGCTTTGGAAGGCATTAGCATATTTAAGCAACTGCGATCCGTGAGTGTATGCAGTTGCAATTGCTTTAGTGTACATCTCTGAATCAAGCCTAAAGGCAATACCATTTCCTAATCCTGAGCCTAATAAACGGATCGTTATGAGGCACTATGTAGTCATGTGATCAATTATCAGAGCTTCTCAGTAACCCTGATCAGCAAAGTGTTTACATTTCATGTATGGAGAATGTGGGTCTGAATCAGATGGGCACACTAATACAGCCTCAATTGTGTCTTTTTCCAGCGTGACTGCGTATTTATTCTAATGCCGGATGGGCTTCATACAAAGATGCCCAACCGCTTTGCGTATTAAGAAGCACCATCGGCCGCACATCGTTCACACCAGCAAACATTGCACCAGCACTACAGAGATGCAGAATGTCTATCTGAACAATGCAGTGAAAATCAGTGCACCTGCGGCAAAAGCCGCAGTAGGTGACTACGTCACGACCGCATCTGGCTAGCCACCCCCCTGTTACCACTCAGGAACCCTCACTGAATTGTTCTCTGCATCAAAATTAATTCTGCAGCTTTTGGCGGTAACCATCGGGAAGCATGCGCAGACTGGAAACATGGACCACTTGTGTGCGCCTTATACAAAGTGTGCGCCTTTGAGTCGCACACAAGCCGGGCGCAGCTGGGGCCGCATTGTATGCTTGGAAATAAATGCTTATTTCTGCCTTTATACAGAGTTGGAAGCATCACTGCAGCCGCTACCACCTCTACCCATCGTCTTGTGAAAGTAGCCCTAATCACAAGGGAGGTTTAAGGGAGGATGGAGCCCGTGTGCTGTCTATATGCAGGCTCCGCCCTCTCGCTGGCGTAACAGTATACTCTGACACTGTGCTAGAGTCAGCTGCGCAGGTCTCAGGGAACATGGCGCCGGCACCATGTTCCTGGTGATTTCTCTACTGCGCATGTGCAAATATTCGGTATAATAGCAGCCACTATTTTCCCCATGTTTTCTGCAGCGCCTGTGTATAATGAATGGGACCTGAGAGTGTGTGGTGTGGGCTAGCACTCCCTGCCGCTATTATAGATGCGCAATCATTACTAGCGCACAATTGGACCAGTCCTATGCTTGGTAAAAGAGATATCTCTGAAATCAGACGGATCTCTGCATACTTACAACTTTGAATAGGTCGTAATTCTGTATACATGCAAATGTCCCGTTGCTGCCCAGTTGCTCCCATTCAACGCAGGTGGAAATTAGTCGTTCATCTCTGAATCAGGCCCAATATAGTTATAAAATGGCTACATACTTGTTTGGGTCCCTACATCCACCTTTGCCTCATACATATACTGTATATATACAGTAATATTTCCTTACACCACATCCTGACAAAACTTCAAGATTCCAGTGTTTAGTTGGAAATTGATCACAAAACTGTTATATAGACCTGTTATAAATAATAATTACTAATAATTGTTATAGGTCATTAGCCAAAGTACTTTACTGTGAGCCTGATTCAGAGATGTATGCAAGTCCGTTTGTTTGTGTACATATCCGATTGTTGGGAGTCTGCACATGTACAGAATGGGTCCTGCGTGATTGCTCTCAGGGCCTGATTCAGAGCTGAACGCTCTGACCAGAGCGTTCGCTCTGAATCAGGGCCCTCCTACCTTTTTTTGGAGCGTCCTCATGGACGCTCGCATAGCTGTGGGTTACCAACCACAGCTATAGCGAGCGTCCATGATAATGGTCGCGATGGTCTTGACCATCGCGACCATCAGGCTTGCAACGGAGACCCTGCACCATGTCTGTGAGGTGGCCCCGCTACCAGATCTTCATCATGTGACGCTGCTCCTCTAACACCTGGATGCCTGGTGCAGGCAGCATCACACAATGCTGTACACAAAGCAGGCAAGATGCAGGATCATGCTCACATACACCAGTCCCTGCTGTTCCCCTGTCACTGTGATGCCTGTATGCCTCCTGCAGGCTGAAGCATGAGCAGTAATGTAACATGAGGCACGCTATGGGTGACCTATTTGTGCCACCTATCACAATACCAGTGCTGCCCCCCCACTGCTATGGGTGACCTATGTGTGCCACCTTTCACAGTACTAGCGTTGCCCCCCCCACCTCTATGCGTAACCCATGTGTGCCACCTATCACAATACCAGTGTTGCCCACCCACCTCTATTGGTGACCTATGTGTGCCACCTATCACAATACCAGTGTTTCCACCTTGCCTCTATGGGTGACCTATGGTGCCACCTATCACAATATTAATGCTGGATGGTATTGCCCTGCCACTTCCCTGAAGCTGTGCAATACTGTCCACCTCTGAATCAGGCACAGTGTCTTAAGGTGCCTACACACTAGACGATCTTTGGAATGATATGCCAGATTCTGACGCATCGGAACGACATATCGTTTAAAATCGTCTAGTATGTATGCTCTATGTTGTTCGGTCTCATCATCCTGTTGGCCTGCATGTAGGGCCGACCTGACGATCTGGCTGATTACCCCATGTTGCGTGATGCGGCAGGGGCAAACAACCCGAGCAGTTGGGCACCGGGTCGTCTAGTGTGTACGGGCCATACTATATGTCGGCCTGTCTGCGGGGGAATAGTGGGTCGCATCGCTGGGTACAGACATCGTTAAGTGTGTACCCAACTTTAGTTTGTCAATAAACCTGAAAGATAGAAATTAAAACACTTTACAGTCACTGGTTTATAATACAAAGCATGTTCATTATTCTGTCTAGTTCAAGAGATTATTGACAGTGAACCAAACACCATGAAATGCTGCCAAATTAATGTTTTCTGTGTTCTGCATTTATATTTATATTTGACTTCAGACAGCCATGAATTTTTAACTAGTACCATTCCCGGAAGATTGCGCTGGACTTAGTGAAGTCACACTGTTGTGTTCTATCTATTTAAACATGCAAACATTGTAATTAAAAGCCAGCTATAAATTGCTGGTAATTACTGGTATGTATTTCAATTAAATAAGCTACTAATGCTGAATGCATAGTATAAAGGAAATGTGTGTTTAATATGCATGAAATGTGAATTGGCCGAGTAATCTTGCAGTGTTAAAGTGGAATGAAAAGTAGGATTGCATCTGAGTTATCATGAACAATTAAAGTGTGTTTTGATAATGGAAGATGCATCAGAGCTCATTTGCACATGAAGTGGAGCAGGCTGAACTGAGTAACGCAATGTAACCAACACCAGGGGTGGAAGACAGCAGGCATCATAGCAAATCCTTAGTAGGGGCCAGTCAATGCCGCTGTAGCTTCGCGAGCTCCTGCTCTGTGCACCTGCGTCCTGCTCTGAAAAGAACTTCGCTCTGCTCTTTTCCGAACAGAGTAGAATGTCTGAGGAGGCACCTTGGAGGAGGATCTGTAGAACCATTTCTGTCTGTCTCAATAGTCACCTCCCAGGAATACCCAGCACACTTCCAAGACTTCAGATACTGAGCGTTTCAATTGTAACTGCGCCTCTGTGGTACGCATGTGCTGTGCGACTTTTTAGTGATACATGTGCAGTCGAAAAATATCAACAATTTGGGTGAATATTGGCATAGCGAGTGATTCGGAATCAGGCCCACGGTTTGTACACAAGCCGAGTATAGTATAACATAACATATAAGAAAAATTACAGCTCATTTAGATAACCAGAATAATGTGGGTGACGAGGGGAACTGCTGCCTCTTTCTGTTTTGTGACTTTATATGCCTATTTTTGTTATGGTGTTGGCATTTTTACTGCACCGGACCGCACACCCTGCACCCATGTTTAATACTTACCACACCAGAGTTCCACGTTGGCGTTGTAATAACAGCACAAATCACCGGGAAAATGGCAAGGTGGCCATACTCCAGGAGATTTACGCATGCGCAGTAGATGGTGTCCCTGGTACTAAGGCACGGGTGCCATGTGGCGTGGGCATCATGTTACTGGATAGCTGCACATGCACAGTCATGTTACCAGAGACCTGCACATGTGCAATAGAGGTGTCCCTGGTATCATGGCACGGGCATCATGTTACCAGATATCTGCACATGTACAGTTATGTTACCAGAGACCTGCACATGTGCAATAGAGGTGTCCCTGGTATCATGGCGCGGGCATCATGTTACAAAAGACCTGCATATGCACAGTCATGTTACCAGAGACCTGCACATGTGCAGTAGAGGTGTCCCTGGTACCATGGCATGGGCATCATGTTACTGGAGACCTGCACATGTGCAGTAGAGGTGTCCCTGGTACCATGGCGTGGGCATCATGTTACTGGAGACCTGCACATGTGCAGTAGAGGTGTCCTTGGTACCATTGCATGGGCATCATGTTACCGGAGACCTGCACATGCGCAGTAGACTCTGGCACAATGCCAGAGTCTACTACACCATAGAGAGGAGGGGGCCCGCACAGAGTAGTCTGCACACGGGCCTCCTCTTCTCTTAAATCACCCCTGCTTAGGGTTACTCAGATGGCCAATGCCTACTCAGTGGTGATCCGATGCTGCCTCTTTAGGTGCAGCAGTGGAACACAGAAGCCGGCAGGAGGTGTCTACTTACACAAGACACCTCCTATGGCATTTGCATAATAACACACAGCCGCTGTGTACAAAAATGCAGCGACTGTGTGTTTATCGTCCACCTCTGAATCAGCGCTATTGTTATGAAGATGGTGCTTCAGCTTTTAATGAGATGACTGGTGTTTCCTGTAGGCACATGCTGGGAAGTAAGACTTTGGATTTTCTGAAAAATAAAGATACAGTTGCATTATTTAAATTACTACTTATCAGCCTCTGTCCTCTGATATGCATAACTTTCCAGCAGTAAATAGGTAAAAAATGATTAACAAATAGTTGATTTGTACTTAGTTGACAATCTAAGACTTTACTAGAAAATAACACCTAAGGCCCCAGATTCTCAGTAACGTCTCAACTCAAGCGTGTAAATTGGAGGCAGCGCCATAGGGCAGGTCCACGTTAATGGTGAAACAGTGCTGGTGGCTTATGAACAAATTTCCTTACAGAAACATGTTGGATCACCCAAAATCCAGTAGCTTCCATGGAAAGTTGGGACTTTAATCAATTACTTCCAGTAACCTGGAAATATAAACAATTTATCAAATCTATTTCATTGTATATTTTAAATTGGTTCATAGCAGGGAAATAAACTATATGTTATTGCTTTTTAGGTTACTGTCAAAAATGAGTGAAACTACATCGACCAACATCTCGGTGGCTCCAGCCAACTCCACAGAGAGCATACAAGCTTTTTCTTCAAGGCATTCACGAATGACAGGTCCTGGTTTCACCAAAAGAATATGTTTCTACAAAAGTGGAGACCCAAGGTTTAATGGAATAAAAATGGTTGTGACCAACCGGTCTTTCAAGACATTTGATGCATTGCTAGACAACCTCTCCAAAAAAGTACCCCTGCCTTTTGGAGTAAGGAACATAACAACTCCACGTGGCATACATCCCATAACCTCTCTAGAGGAACTTGAAGATGGTAAATCCTATATTTGTTCCCATCAAAAGAAGATTAAGCCAATAAACCTTGAAAGAGCGAGCAAGAAACCATTGTTATGGCAGAGCAGCAGACCAATCAGTGCACGTCGCCGAGTTATGCAGGTGGCACGACAAAGTGAGGTTGCACCATTTCAAAGGGAAAACACTATTGTACTTGGAAGCTCAAAGAACTGTGTGGTATACAAAAATGGAGATAAAGAATTTAAACATGATTTGGTACTGAATAAGAAGTCTATACAAAACTTTGATGCCTTTCTGTATCAAATATCGGAGGCTTTGCAGTTTCCGGTCTTCAAACTTTACAGCACTGATGGAAGAAGGGTAAGAGTACTTAAAAATAGATGTTACTATATAAATAGAATTTACTAAATAAATAAGTAACATCCTATGAAAGTGGATTAATCAGAAAGTGGAGTAATAAAGCAAACAGATATTTAAACTTATTTTAGAGTATGTCATTAATGTAATTCCATGTTTAATCATGATTTTGATGTCTAAATTTGGTGTTTTAAATGGAGTGGTAATTGTTAATGAGCCATTTGGACCTAGGGGGTTAATTCAACATTGCTCATGTGTGCAATGCTGAATGCAGATTCCCGAAATGGGTCCTGTGTGATCGCATGCAGCCCCTGCTATGCCTCAGCCTGATTGTCAGGCAGAGGCATTTAAGGGGTGGTGCGGGGATGGGGACAGCTGGCGTTCCCAGAAACAGGGGGCATCGGCCCCGTTTTCAAGAAGTGAGGCCAGGGGATGCGTCTACGGATGCAATTTCCTGGACACACAAGCTGAGTCTTATTCAGCTGTCCTGGGGCCCGGCGCCGTCCACCAACGCATCCCAGCCTGCGACCTTGGTCACAGTGCTGGGATCACAAATGCAGCAGGGGGTGTCATACACCTCCTGCTGCATTTGCATATTAGCAAAGACGGAATTGCTTGTGAGCAGCTTTGCCAATCCTTCCTAAGCTGAATTACCCCCTATAGTAGTATAGGGGAGTGAGATTTTTTTTCCCTGGGTTTAATATATGCTCCATATTGTATTATAAATATGCATTTTATTATTGCATACACTTCTTCATTTCTAAAGATGATTTTATGTAATAAAACATAGCTTTGTCAGGGGTATATTTATCATTGGAGGCAGTCCCCCTAAAAATATATTTTGTTATTGCCACATATCATAGTAATAAGAAATTACTTTGGGAGGTATTTAACAATAAACCATGGATGGGACAACAGCTCCGACAGTCGTAGTTATAATTTGTGAGGTTTGTTGGTGCTCGCCATGTCACGCAAGTGCCACTGGTTTCATTGGCAATTCAAGGGTGATTTTAGAAGTGGGGAAGGGGGATGGTGATGTCCTAGCATTTTAGAAGCTGTAGGCACTTTTCTAAACTATTTTCATCTATACTATTAAAACAGTACAAACTTTGAAGTGGGCTCTCTTTGAGACTGTGGGCCTGACTCACTACCGATCTCAACTGCGATTACACACGCAATCGGGCAATTCTGCGCATGTGTATGCATTGTGGTGTGCGTGCGCAAACCGGCCACTGCAATCGGGACTGCAGTGACTACGCAGACCCATCATAGAGTGATTGACAGGAAGTGCCGTTTGCGGGAGGTGATGGGGGTTGGTCGGCGAAACGCTGTTGCATGGGCGTGCATAAATTAGCCACTGCGATGCCATAGCAATTCCTGAGTAAGGTCAGAGCTTGTGCATGAGGCTGCGATGGTGCTCGATAGTACCGATGATTTCTCAGTCTTGCTAAACATTAAGAATGTGTGTAAGGTAAAGTGGGCGCCCTTATGTGTGCTGCGATGGCATAGCGATCGCTATGGATTAGCTTACTATCGCAGTGAGGCTGCGTGTGTAATCGCTATTACAATCGCAGTTGCGATCCGTAATGAATCAGGCCCAGTGTGGTGAGATGTTATATTATATTAATCCATTTCTAGCACGATTTATAAAATATTTTAATAATCCATGATTTTGGCTACTTTTGTAATCTCACAGATTCTTAGCACCCATGCTCTCCTGCTGAGTTCTGGAACAATAGTAGCAGCTGGCAGAGAACCTTTTAAGGCAGTAAATTATGAGTCTGAAACAGAATATCTACCAGCTAAATTACCTGGGATCTACCAACGCGTCTTTCCTAAATCAAGAACAAAACCAGAAATGAGAAGCCGTGAGTAGAATTAATCTAACTCCCCTTTTATTAACCTTTCTAATAATTTTCTAAGAATTCTCAACATGCAAAAAAGTTGACATGACAAAAGTTAGACAGTACAGAATGTCGACATGTTCAAAAGTTCGACACGGAAAATGATTTTATTTTTCTAACTTTATTCTTCTCCCTAACCTTTATCCTCCCCTTGGTGCCTCCCCTAACCGTCCTTCCTAGTGCCAAACCCTAACTCTAAACCTAACCCTAAAAATAAATAATAAAATGTTTCAACCATTTCTGTGTTGACCATTTCCACGTCGACCTTTTCACCATGTTGACCTTTTGTACCTGTCGACTTTTTGTCATGTCGACTTTCTTCCATGTCGAACTTCTGGTGTTGAACAAATCTTTGTCGATCTTTTGTATGGAACCCCTAAAATCATGAGTTCCACTTTGTATACTTTTTTGTCCAAGATTACGTATAGTCTAAGTATATTTATGAACACAGCCCACTTACTCTTTCAACTATTCTGCCATGAGGAGCAATAATATTAATTAGAAACAAATGTGTGTAACAAAGAAACAGCTTATTTTAATATAAGCAAAGTTACAAAAGATAAAAACACATATTAAAAGCTATAGAGCTGATGCAGAGTTGGACAAAACTGCATCAAAAATTGTAGGTGTAAAATGCTTGCACTAAAGAAGCTGCAATTGCTTACATATGTAACGCTGCTATCACAATCGCTGAAACAAGCAGTGCATTATTAATAAGTGGATCACAAGTGGCTCGCTACTGATGACAATTGTCACCATCATCAGTGCAGTCACACCTGCTGCAGACCACTCACAAATACTATAAGACAAGTTTTTTGGACACATAAGCGTCTGTGTCTCCAGGGCCATAACTACAGTAGGAGTGTGCTATCACCCAGCGTGCAAGACCCCCCAGTGGCAACTGTATTTGGCTTGCAGGATGCCTGGAATGGCACTTCTCAGCCTGAAGAGCCCGCTGGGCAAGTCTTTAGGACTCAGGTTCCCTCAGGGTGTGTTAGTATACTGCTACTATGGCACCGTGTCACAGTCTGCATGTGTAAGTAATTGCATGACCACTCCCTTATCACTCGAAGTTGTAGCACCTCTTTCCTCCCCCGTCCTCTCAAGGCACAGGTGGGTGTGAGTGCCACAGTTACCCAAGTCTACATAGGTGCATAAGCCTGCACTCATTTTCTTGGCAAGCAAAGAGCGATTTCATATAAGATACTCTACACAAACTCACGTAGCAGTTGCTGTGTATCAGCCCACTATGATGTCATGTTTTTTGTGCAAGTTATGATGTCTTGCTCTTTTTGATGCACTTAATATGGAAAAAGTCATACTGACCGATATATACTAATTTTCTCACCATCTTTCCTTTTTGAATTTTGTCCGCAAGTGACCTCTCAGTTGCGCTAGGGCTCCCAGTGGAGCAGTATTGTTGCTTTTTGTCTTGTCAAGAACTGTGAATGCTATATGGTCCGAAGAGGACCTTTTCCAATGATTTGTAGATCAACAAGCGCCATCATATCCTGACAGCCTTGCTGGGACCAGTAGTCCACTTTTAAAAAACAATATTAATCACAACTAGCTACCCACTGCATCAAGGGTACGGAGAAGAGGGGTATGTACCCAGGGCTGGTTGTCTTTAGACCAGGGAATCCCATTTATTGGTACCAACTATTCCCTAGGGATTCCAGGCCTTGGCTGTTCGGTCTAGGGCTGGTTGACATTATGGCAGAGGGACCCACGCTGCATGTCTTTCTGCTTTAGTGTCAATAGCACTGGCCGGTTGTTTATCTAAAATGATCATGGAAAACAGTGCAAAACATTGTGGGCTTGATTCAGGGTCGGTCGCAAGCGGCCGCTCGGTCGTACGCATCCGATGTTTCCAAACCACGCATGCGTACGGTTAGTTGTGTGCATGTGCGTACGAGACCTTGCGATCCAAAATGCTGTCGATCGTACGGCTTACGAGCAGGAAGTGGCTTCCAAGAGTTGATTGACATGAAAGTCCGTTTGTGGGTGTTGACGGGGGTGGTGGTCTAAAAACGCAGGCGTTCCTCACCGTTTTCAAGGCGTTTTAGGGGCGTACATAAATTTCCTGCTACGACATAGAAGGCCGGAAGTAGTAAAATGTCACTCTGTGAGCAGGTTAGAGGCCTGGCTGATTGTACAGCTTGAGGTTGGGTATGTGCTCTCTCAAGCACCAGAGCACAATCGATACTATCGAATGTGACTGATGTTATGTTTAATGTTTCTATTTTGTGCCACACAATGCAAGCAGCTAATAATTGTTTGATGTTGCTAATAACACTGCTAATTGGCTTATAATTGATTCAGTTGCGTTTGCATTAGAGAATAATAAGAATAAATATATTCCATGGGGATGGCTTATTCAATGTGTTTTTTTGTTAATTTTTGTTGTAATTTGCACACAACACAAGCGGCTGCACCCATCAGAAGAAAATTAACATACAGCGACTGACAACGACTGACAACGATTGACTCGATCGCTAGCTGCTATCACTCGCTAGCTAGAGGAGGTGCATCGTTCACGTATGGGCGTCACTTTGGTTGCGACCGACCGGCCAAGCGATTGCTTCCCTTTTCAGTTTTGCGGTCGTTAGGCGTACGACCGAGCGGCCACTCACGACCGACTCTGAATGAGGGCCAGTGTGTGTATCAAAAACACTGCACAAAGGTAGATGTATAGAAAAAAAGCATTAGACTTATTCACATTGCATAAATAAGCAGAAAACTAAAATGAGAATAAAAAAATTAAATAAATATATAATTTAGCATTCAATAAAAGAGTATATTGTATACAGGAGTCCCGGGTTTAAAAATATGATGGAAGTCACTGATTAAAATTGTTGTTGCCTAACCTGCAGGTTGGTATTACCAAGTGTTATTACCGTGTCCAAAAGCAACAGTTCATACCCTTCCACAGGTGGATTCTTGGGTTTTTAAATTCTTCCTGCAGCTCTGTGCAGTCCCGCTGGGGTAATTCCTAGGTTCCTGTGTCTTTAGAAGGTAGAATTTAAATGGGACCGGAGTTGAAAGTCACTTGATGTAAATCCTGATAAACCAGTGCATTCCTATGCAAAAGTTCCTGGATCTGTTTAGAGGATTCGCGTAACATGTTTTTATGTTATCTTCGTCAGAGGCTTATTGACCCATTACCCCTTTCTGTGAAATAAATACCCTTCCTGTATTATCACAATTAAATCCAGGTGTATAAATTGCAGGGGGGTGTGGTTAGTATATAAATATACGTATCTACTTTGTGCAGTCAGTTAAATACATAAATAAAAAAGCTGGTTGGTTGTGCGTAGTGCTGGTTGTTGAAAAAAAAAAAGAAGGACCCCATGCCGGTTTCCCCCCTATTTTTCAAAACTGGCCCTAAGTTTCATTATTAGCATTTTTTTCAGAATTTTAAACATCATAATTTTCAAGATTATAATATATAATAATAATAATTATTATAAATATAAAATATTATAATTATAATAATCAAGATCTGCCCAGTGCTATCTGCAAACGTATCTGCCAGAGGCAGGTCATTTATTTGGGTGGGTTTGGCAGTGCTTTTAGGTAAGGTTCTAACCAACCACTTAGTAAATATGAGGTTTCTATACTTGTAATGTTAAGATCATTGATGGTGAACTACTCTAAAGTGTGGTTTGTCATCAGTTTCTCATCTGTTTGCACTTTCGTAAATCAGCAAATTACAGAGATGTAGTACTGCCGGAAAACCCAAAACCGAAGCATACCCTATGTGTCTATATGTGCTTGATAAATTGCTCCAGATCATCTGCATAACATGAGTAGCTTCCTGATGGTTTATGGATAGCACATATAACATAGCTATCATCAAGACCTGCCAGAAGACACCACAGTCAGTTTATGGATGGTCCCAACAAAAGGCATGTCACTGTCAGGTAACTTAAATGCTGAGTTGCTAAACACCTAGTACATGTGAAAACACTCATAGGTTGATAACTGTATGAGACATGTAATCAACCTATTATTTTTCCCCATATCATACACCTCTGAAAGCTATATAAATAACTGAGTGCCCAGTAGGAAATTATCTCTTCTGTTGTTGTCAATCTTCATTATATATTGTATGGTGCACCTTCCTGGAAGAACTTTACAGGTATTATCCAACATTGACCAAATACAGGGAAAAAGGGTGAATTTATGGTCTGTGCAGATGTAGTTTAATTTTTTTGTATATAACTCTAATAAATAAGCAAAACCCTAGTATAATGATTGTTTTATGTAATTTCTTTCCCATCTTTTTCTTATCCACAATCCCTCAATCATACAATTATAGTTTGTTTTCATGTGTATTATAATGCAAATAATATGGTTTCCTATATGTCCTTCAATAATTTGTTTCTAATAAATGTGTGTGTACATCATGATTTATTTGCCTTTCTTACTTGCTTTTACTAACTTTCATCTTTATCTCTTTCCTTTTCTTCCATGATTGCCTCTATATGCTGTCTTCTCACCTGGATAACTTAAACTCTTAAATTACCTTTTATTATTCATCTATTCTTGTCATGAATTCATACTGAATGTCAGATGTGAAGACTAGTGAGCCTGTCACAACTCCCAGTGAACAGGATCTCGTCCATTCTTCAGCAAATGTATGCAATAGCGACAGAGACTTTGCAGATTTTTCCCACATACCAGACAACGAAATACACCTAACAGAACAGTGGCCACATTCCGGGGAGGAATTGCCAGTTATTTCTCCAGGGGACAACATTGAAAAATCAGTCCATCTTAACTGTGATGGAACTATGACTGTAGAAATGAAAGTTCGTTTTAAGATAAGAGAAGAAGAAACCATTAATTGGTCAACCACAGTCAGTAGAGCCAACCTATCCTATTACAAAAAAAAGGTTATTTGTTCTTCTGTTAATCCAGAAATTCAATCAGTAAGTATCATAGATTCTCCTAAAATAATAACTAACATTGACCACAAAACCCATGATGAAACTAAAGATTCAATAGAACATAGATACGAAACTAATGCTGAAAGAGTCCAAAACCAAATTCAAGATTACAATGTTATTTCTGATCAAAACACAACATCCCCTATGAAAAGAGAAAAGCTTAGTTTCTACAGACCTCCCACACCGGGGATTAGAAAAAGCCAAGAGAGACGGTTGTTCATCAGGAGGGCATCAGAAGGGAAACTGCAAGAAAATATGAAACACATGTTCAGTTTTAATGATATGGAGAGCAACCCTGTACAATCTGTAAATGATATTCTGGATCATTGCAATAAACAAATGTTGACAACTGCTGACAATGTTAATTTAAGATCTAATGGGGCTGACCCAAAACGAACTGAAACAGATCACAAAAATGAAGAGAACTTTTTCAAATTAGAAGAGGAGAACTTTGACATAGGAGAGACCCCTCGCATGGAACTGTTGCATAGAAATACAGTATACGAAAAAGGTGTGAGGAAATCTGACAGAAGTGATTATGTGTGTTTCACAGGACTTTCTACGGGAGATAGACCCTACTCTGCAGGCAAACACATGTACCATCAGGATCAATTTAAATTTAAAGAAATCAAAAGGTCTGTGAGTGCTTCCATTACATTCTCTGAAGAATCCCCATTACATGGAGAAACAACACATACAAATAATGAATCAGAACTGGATCTTAAAGATTGCCTGGATTCAGTGTCACAAGGAAATGCTGTGTCACCAATGGCGGCGGTGCCCACCACCAACTCTACAAATGAAACTCATGGTACAAAGGACCTATCATCAGCCACTTCTATGGACAATTTAGTAACAGGGTCGGGAACCGACAGCTGCCTCAGCAATGATAATCATTCTACATCCTCTATGGGACAAAAGAAAAAGAAGAAGATTATAGGAGATTCATTAAAGGAAATTAATACAAATGTTCCAAATGATGGAAAACCTCCTCTAGAATCTACACAAATAGTTTGTGGAATATCTTGTGGCGGTATGAACCCTGAGACAAAACATATTGTATTTGAAGAAATATTTCCTCCCCAGAAGTCCTCTATTACAAATCAATCTGAAGCAGGTACAATAAGGAAATTAAAGGGCAACAGGCAAATGGCAAAGGTAAAGCCAAGATCTGTTAAAACAATTGATAAATCCATTTATTCCCTAAATCAAAATAGTGAGAAAAACAAAGAGAAGAAAGACAATGCAGAGATTGACATAATTTCCAGCAAAGAAATAGCAGATTACAGTGGCACCATTGTCTCAAATGGTTCTATACTTTACACTGATGACCAAGCAGAGTGTTCCCTTACTGAATATAACCATGTAACAGATGAACCCATACCCAAAAACATTTCAGAAAAATCTAAAAGATCACAGAAAACAGCAAAAAAGCAAAAAGTTCCAAAGAAGAAACCAAATAACAAAGTACATGAAACAAAAACAGCAAATAATACAAACAGATTGGAATCAGAGGAAGTTAGTAATTCTCCAACTCTCCCAAATGATCTTGAAAGCTATATTCAAACCTGGCTAACAAATATATTACCTAATGCTGCCTTACCTGTGCTTCAGCTGCTGTCTTCTACAAGGTTAGAGAGTGATCTCACACATTCCAGCAAAGACTCAGGCTCTCAGCCACGTGCAGAAACAACTATGATGATGACAGGTGAAGTGTGTAGAAATGCAAATGGTATCCAGATGCATAACGAGGATGAAGAACATCAAGTGGAACCATTTCATGCAGAACCAATGACACAAAAAGAGATGTTTATACAAAATATCGAATCATTTACTGACGATGCTGTCTCAGTTGTCATGGAAAGCAGTAAACACTTTGCAGAATTATTTGCCCAGCAGCTTACAGATTTTGGACACAACACCTTTTGTGAGAGCAATAAAGCCGAGGAGTTAATCAATTGTATGGCAAGCCACCAACTCATAAATGTGCCTCCAAAAAAGGCAAGCACTGATGCCGCTGTTCAGGTTGAAAATAAGACATTAGCGGATTACATCAAATGTAGTTGCATGAGAGATGTGTGGGCAGAACAGCTGAAGCTGTCCCCTCAAAACATACAAAACTCAAAGTGTAGGCAATTAGAAAAGTCCTTAAGTCTCCCAAATTCTCCATCTAAAGTAGATTCTTCGTCATCTCGGCTACTGCTTGCCTGGCTGATAGTCCTACATTTAAAACAGGGTATGTTCCAAACAATAGAGGGCTTGTCCAACAGCCCTAACAGTAGTTCTACAATATTTACCTTACTTCAGACACTGAAACAAATCGCCATTACTGAAAAAGCAGATGACTTGAAAGCAGCTGTTCTAAATTTGCAAGAGTCAAGGTTTCATTTAGTTACGAATAACGTCCAAAGCGTAATTGAGCCTACACCTATGCAGGAATACCCAAGAGTCCCAACAAATAGTATCGATAGTGACCAACTTCATCACTTGAATGTTAAAGACAAAGTTGATTCACAATGCATGACAGAACCGTGTGACAAGCCAGATTTATTGAAAAATGAAGCACAAAATGTCTTGGCTGGTGACAGTGACGACTTACATTTTTTTGCAGCTGAACTATACAGAGAACTTTCTGGGGAAAATTGTCATAATGAATCTAGTGAGTATCTACAACAATGCAGTCTACTAGAATCTCAAGAGTCATTCAATATTGTGGCTACTGATTTGCCGATGGAAGAATCAATATCAACTGACATAGATCATTTAGAAAAATGTCATGTGGATTTATCCCAGACATATACAGCTTCATCCATGTCACATATTAACTTTGGAAGTGATCACAACATGGAAACATGCAGTGTTTCTCCCAAAAAAGTGTCCAAAGTAAAAATGATGGTGCAAGAGATGGAACAAAGGAAAAATATTTCTCATGGCTCTGAACATCAAAAGTGTTTGCAAAGTCCCATGTCTTCTGATTGGTCAGACTATAGACCGGACAGTGAGGAGAGCATGAGTGATAACCTGAGGTCATCCAGTGAGATTATGACAGAGAGTGGAGAGGAACAGGTACACAAGAAGCTGTTTAAATCAGGTTATGTCAAACGAACTATTGAAAGACTTTATGGTAAAGCAGAATCTAAATTCAAACTACCTAAGACTCCAACATCTGTATCACCTATCAGTGTTATCCAAACCCAGCCTAAAAGATCTCCAAAGAATAAAAATAATGAACATTTCAGTGTACATTGTGAAAGTCACCAATGCGTGTCTAAAGAAAACATATCAAGTCCTAGTAATAAAAAAGAAATAGTAAAAGATAACTTAAGTAGCTTAAAAAGGTCATCATTGCCACTACTGGAGGATGCTGTTGACCATGGTTACTTAATTTCCCAAAGGCCCATGTCTTCCCAAAATAAGGAACTAAAAAAGTATTTTTTCAATGAAGGTGGTCATGCCGAAACAGACACAGGTACAGACGGTGGAGTACTCATAGATAAAGGGCGATGGCTACTGAAGGAAAATCATTTAGTGAGGAAGTCACCGCCTGCCATAACTGGAATGTATACTAATCTAGATACAACTTCTGCAGACACATTACTTGACAATACCAGTGATGATGTTTCTTACCTCCATTTTGCTTGCAAAATTAATGAAATGATAGCTGAAGTGTCTTCCTCGGAACTGGAGGATATGGCTAAGCCTAAGCACCACACATGCCATTACTTTAACATGCCCCATGGGAGTGACTCAGAACCCTTTAATGATGTATTCAGCACCAACTCAAAAGCCAGGCCCAAATCATCCGATGCTTTAATAAAAAGCAAAACACACGACTCTGTCTCATTGGAGTCCATAAAGAAGTTTGGAGCTAAAAGTGCAAGTTTAACATCATTTGCCACAGTTGAGTTCCATTACACTGGTAACAAGGTACATCCTTTGCCACAAGCTGATGCTGAAAATACTAGTGATGGCCAACCTCTCAGCTCTCCTAGCACAAGCCGGAGACAAGTAAAAGAACAGGACTCACTGGATAAGCTGCAAGTTATTTGTGGGCAGCACTGTCCAATCTTAACTGCCATAATGAATCCTATAAATGAATTGGATAGAGGATTTGCATACCGCCGCCCCTATGATATAGAGAATCTTCCAATGCTATATTCTGAACTCACCAAAAAAGAATCTCTCCAATTGTTAAATAAGTATCCATTTGTAGATGAGAATAACAATATACACTATAACATGAAACTTCCATGTATTAATGGCAGCAAGAGCAATAATAATAATATGTCATTTGTTTATGACAACAAATACATTTTGGAAGGTATTGAAGCTTTCAGAAATATGAGCAAAGGCAGGCAACATTTATCAAGTCTATATCCAATTTCAACAATACAAATTGTGAATATAATTAGACTTTACAGGGGAAATCAAACAAGCAATTTGTTTCAAGGAGTTTCATTTATGGGAAATGATGAAAATAACAATATTCTATATCACAATATATAAACCTCCACAAACCATGGCTAATAAAATTGTTACTATAATTTTATTACATTTCTTATCAACCTTTATGATCTTGCAAAACGTCTTATTAAATTAGAATTAAACACAGTTCTCTCTACTTCCTTTTTACCCTACTATCATGTCAATCTTTTTCACTAGATCAGAGGTTCGCAAACGTGGTCCTGCAGGTTTTAGAGATATCCATGATTAAGCACATGTTAAATCAAATTGACTGAGGTACTAATTAAGTCACCTGTGCTCAAACATGGATACCTCTAATACCTGCACTGTTGGGGAGCCTTGAGGACCGCGTTTGGGAACCTCTGCACTAGACTCATTCTCCAGCCTTTCTGCTAGGATAGGTTTTATTACCGCAGGGACAAATGAATTAATCTAGTAATGGTGCTAACCAAAGTATCTATCGTACATATTGTAATATCTTTTAAGACAGGAACTTTTTTAATTTTTTTATTTATTATTATTTTAATAATATTTTTACATTTCATTGTGCCGAACAGGAAATTAATTTTAAGCTGTTCAAGTTGTATATAAATTATTTTACTAAACAGTGTGCTAGGAATTTTCACTGGTGCTATCTGCGCATACATTTCAGGATATTGATAGGGCCTGAGATATTTGGTATTCCATATTCATTGTGGGAGATATGTTTTTGACGCTCTTACAGTCATAACACATGATGTTGCAGGTGGTGATGCTTATATTATACTTTTGCAGATCTTTTTTAGTAACAGCAGTGCCAACACTTATTTCTTTTTTAAGTTCACAATGAAACTGCAAATTAGTTCTTTCAAGAATTAAACATTTACTTTAAGCATCACAAAACACAAGAGCAATGCCATATTCACAAGCAAAGGGCCATATTAATAATAACATGGGGCTATGCACACAAATGTGCTTAAACTATCTCAACCCATCCGATTACAAGGGCTAGATTTTACTAAGTGGCATGTTTTACATTTAATATTAATGCCATTTTAAATTTCAGGATCAAAACCAATGAGAATCGGTGACTTGCAAAAGATGCCTCTTATTAAAGGGGAGATGTACTAAGCCTTGGAAAGAGTAAAAGTGAATGGACATAAAATCCCAACCAATCAGTCCTAACTGCCATTTTTCAAACACAGCCTGTAAACTGACAGTTAGGAGCTGATAGGTTGATACTTTGCCACTCTTCACTTCAAAAATCTAGCTCTAATTGGCTTTTCTCTAACAGAGTTGAAAAAATTGAACATCTATATTGATTGCAGGAATATTAGCACTTAGAACCATGTTATTTATTAATCTCCATTGGATGAAGGTTCAAAGAGCAGCATATTTTATACAATAAATCGTCACCTTGATAACATGAAAGCAAAATGTCTGCTTGTATTCATATTGTCACTTGCATTTATTATGTGCCTCTATATATATATATATATATATATATATATATATATATATATATATGAGGGGTGTGCACCGGCCACTTTTCGTGTTTTGGTGTTGGATCTGGATCTTTCTTCGTGTTTTGGATCTGGATTGGTTTTGCCAAAACCACCCTTCCGTGTTTTGGGTTCTGGGTTTTGTGTTTTGGATCTGTATTTTTTTGTAAAAAAGCATAAAAACAGCTAAAATCACAGAATTTGTAGGTTTTTCTGCTCCTATGCTATTATTAACCTCAATAACCTTAATTTCCACTCATTTCCAGTCTATTCTGAACACCTCACACCTCACAATAGTGTTTTTATGTCCAAAAGGTTGCACCGAGGTAGCTGGATGACTATACTAAGCGACACGAGTGGGAGGCACAAACACGTGACCCATCTAGGCGTGATACTGCAGTGGCAGACAGGATGGCAGTTTGAAAAACTAGGCCCCAAACTGTACATAATGCAAAGAAAAAAAAGAGGTGCAATATGGAATTGTCCTTGGGCCCTCCCACCCACCCTTATGTTGTATAAACAGGACATGCACACTTTAACAAACCAATCATTTCAGCACCAGGGTCTGCCACACAACTGTGGCTGAAATGATTGGTTCGTTTGGGCCCCCACAAAACAAGCTGGCAATTAATCTGTCCCTGCACAAACTGGCTCTACGGAGGCAAGATGTCATCCTCATCCTCCTCATCCACCGATTCCTCACCCTCTTCAGTGTGTACATCCTCATCCTCACAGAGTATTAACTCGTCCCCACTGGAATCCACAACCACAGGTCCCTCTGTACGTTCTGGAGGCTGGTCTCCCTGGAAGAGCGGATAATTCATTTTGATGAACATCATCTTCTCCACATTCTGTGGAAGCAACCTCCTACGCCTTTCGCTGACAAGGTTCCCGGCTGCACTAAACACTTTCGGAGTACACACTGGAGGGGGGGCAACTCAGGTAAAATAGAGCCAGTTTGTACAGGGGCCTCCAAATTGCCTCTTTTTCCTGCCAGTACAGGTATGGACAGTCTGACATGCCTACTTGGATGCTGTCACCGATGTAATCCTCCACCATTCTGTCAATGGTGACAGTATCATATGCAGTGACAGTAGACATGTCAGAAATTGTTGCCAGGTCATTCAGTCCGGACCAGATGTCCAAACTTGGTCCTGCCTGCCCTGCATCACCGCCAGCGGGTTGCTTAGGATACCTAAGTTTTTTCCTGGCAGCCCCAGTTGCGGGAGAAAATGAAGAAGGAGCTGTTGACGTGTCACGTTCCGCTTCAGCTGACAGTGTGTTCACCAGCAGGTCTTTGCACCTCTGCAGGCTTGTGTCGTCCGGAAAGAGAGACACCACATAGGCTTTAAACCTAGGATCGAGTACGGTGGCCAAAATGTAGTGGTCTGATTTCAACAGATTGACCACCCTGGAATCCTGGCAAAGCAAATGAAGGGCTTCATCCACAAGTCCCACATGCCGAGCGGAATCGCTCCGTCTTAGCTCCTCCTTCACTTTCTCCAGCTGCTTCTGCAAAAGCCTGATGAGGGGAATGACCTGACTCAAGCTGGCAGTGTCTGAACTGACTTCACGTGTGGCAAGTTCGAAGGGCTGGAGAACCTTGCACAACACGGAAATCATTCTCCACTGCGCTTGAGTCAGGTGCATACCCCCTCCTTTGCCTATGTCATAGGTGGATGTATAGGCTTGTATGGCCTTTTGCTGCTCCTCCATCCTCTGAAGCATATAGAGGGTTGAGTTCCACCGCGTCACAACCTCTTGCTTCAGGTGATGGCGGGGCAGGTTCAAGAGTGTTTGCTGGCGCTCCAGTCTTCGGCACGCAGTCGCTGAATGGCGAAAGTGGCCAGAAATTTTTTGGGCCACCCAAAGCGTCTCCTGCACGCCCCTGTCGCTTTTCAGAAAATTCTGCACCACCAAGTTTATTGTGTGAGCAAAACATTGGACGTGCTGGAATTTGCCCAGATGTAATGCCCGCACAATATTGGTGGCGTTGTCAGATATCACAAATCCCCAGGAGAGTCTAAGTGGGGTAAGCCACTGGGCGATGATTTCCCTCAGTTTCTCTAAGAGGTTGTCGGCGGTGTGCCTCTTACTGAAACCGGTGATACACAGCGTAGCCTGCCTTGGAACGAGCTGGCGTTTCTGAGATGCTGCTACTGGTGACGCTGCTGCTGTTGCTGCGTAAGGTGATACATCTACCCAGTGGGCTGTCACAGTCATATAGTCCTTAGTCTGCCCTGTTCCACTTGTCCACATGTCCGTGGTTAAGTGGACATTGTGTACAACGGCATTTTTCAGGACACTGAGGACACTTTTTCTGACGTTTCTGTACAATCTCGGTATCGCCTGCCTAGTGAAGTGGAATCTAGACGGGATTTGGAACCGGGGACACACTACCTCCATCTATTGTCTAAATCCCACTGCACTAATGGCGGATACCGGATGCACGTCTAACACCAACATAGCAGTCAAGGCCTCAGTTATACGTTTTGCTTCAGGATGACTGCTGTCGTACTTCATCCTCCTCGCTAAGGACTGTTGGAGGGTCAATTGTTTAGTAAAAGTAGTGGTGTTCCTACTTCCTCTCTGGGATGATGAACGACTCCCAGCAGCAGCAACAGCAGCAGCAGCAGCAGTAGGCGTAGCAATGCAGGATCCTCCGGAGGAATCCCGGATAGGAGAGTCAGTCATGCCAGTGACATGGCCTGCAGGACTACTTCCGATCCTGACTAAGGAGGAAATTGATGAGGAGGGAGTTGACGGTGTGGTTTGCAGGCGCTTGGATACAACAGGACAACGGGATTTAGGTGTCCCTGGACTGCTTACGGTCTTAGCCAAAGTTTCTGAACTTGACAGTAACTTTTTATGAACGCGCTGCAGGTGCCGTATAAGGGAGGATGTTCCTAGGTGGTTGACGTCCCTACCCCTACTTATTTCACCTTTACATATGGTACATATGGCAAGACAGTTGTTGTCCGGATTTGGATAGAAATATTGCCAGACCAAAGAGGTGGAATGTTTGGTCTTCTGCCCAGGCATGACCGTGATGGGCTTTTTCATCCCACGGACAACAACTGTCTCCCCCGGAGCCTGATTTAAACAAACCACATCACCATCAGAATCCTCCTCGCCAACTTCCTCCTCAGCGCCAGCTACACCAGTATCCTCATCCTGTTGTACTTCAACAGTGACATCTTCAATTTGCATATCAGCAAGTGGACTGTGAGTGCTCCTTTCAGCACTTGCAGGGGGCGTGCAAATGGTGGAAAGAGCCACCTCTTCCCGTCCAGTGCTGGGAAGGTCAGGCATCGCAACCACCACCACACTTGGACTCTCCTTGGGGATTTGTGATATCTTCTTAGAAAGCACAGTTCTTCGCTGTGCTTTTGCAAGCTTAACTCTTTTGATTTTTTTAGTGGGAGGAAGGCTTCCATCATTGGCACTACTTTGTTGATGCACGTGCGGCTACTGCGCACACAATTCACAAACACAGAAAATATATATTTTTTTGGTTTGGAGTGTACTTTGGGGGTTACAGCACCCTTTAACGGTCAAGCCAGCTGGCCCTTTACTTATGACACTGGCGCACGCTTGGCACTACTTTGTTGATGCACGTGCGGCTACTGCGCACACAATTCACAAACACAGAAAAAATATATATTTTTTTGGTTTGGAGTGTACTTTGGGGGTTACAGCACCCTTTAACGGTCAAGCCAGCCGGCCCTTTACTTATGACACAGGCGCACGCTTGGCACTACTTTGTTGATGCACGTGCGGCTACTGCGCACACAATTCACAAACACAGAAAAAATATTTTGTTATTTTGTTTGGAGTGTACTTTGGGGGTTACAGCACCCTTTAACGGTCAAGCCAGCTGGCCCTTTACTTATGACACAGGCGCACGCTTGGCACTACTTTGTTGATGCACGTGCGGCTACTGGGCACACAATTCACAAACACAGAAAATATATATTTTTTTGGTTTGGAGTGTACTTTGGGGGTTACAGCACCCTTTAACGGTCAAGCCAGCTGGCCCTTTACTTATGACACAGGCGCACGCTTGGCACTACTTTGTTGATGCACGTGCGGCTACTGCGCACACAATTCACAAACACAGAAAATATATATTTTTTTGGTTTGGAGTGTACTTAGGGGGTTACAGCACCCTTTAACGGTCAAGCCAGCCGGCCCTTTACTTATGACACAGGCGCACGCTTGGCACTACTTTGTTGATGCACGTGCGGCTACTGCGCACACAATTCACAAACACAGAAAAAATATTATTTTTTTAGCACTTGGGGGGAGCACCCCTGATGGACAGAGCACCCCCTGGACAACACTACAGCACCCCTTTAGGACTGGGACACTGCACAGGACTTTGGAGTGGACACAGCCCCTATGGAGAACTGACTGCACAACACAGTCCAGCCAGCCCCTATGGACTTTGAAGTAGTGGACACAGCCCCTATTAACAGCAGCACAGCACAACACAGCCAGCCCCTATGGACTTTGAAGTAGTGGACACAGCCCCTATGGACAACAGCAGCACAGTGCAGCACAGCACAACACTACTCTGCACTACACTACACTACACAGCCCAGCCAGCCCTACCTCCCACCCTCCCTCTTCACTGTCCACTGCCGAGTGAGAAAATGGCGCCGACGCGGGTACCTTATATAGGATCCAAAACCCGCGAGACCCGGAAGTCGGGATGATGACGTTTTGCCTCGATTTCAGATCCAAGTCAGGTGGGAAAATCGAGCCTGACTCGGATCGGCCTCGGATCGGGGGGGCTCGGGGGGGTTCGGATTTCAGAAATCCGAACCCGCTCACCCCTAATATATATATATATATATATATATCCCTTTTTAATGCTGAAACATGTAGTTAACTACCTATTATATTCAGAAATGATCTCAGGGATAAATGTACATGGCAACTTACTTTAAAGAGTGACATTAATTAGGTACTATGTAATGACCAGTTGTTATACTTTAGTATCTAAAAATCAATGGGTACCTTATTTTTTATATTGTATATCTGCAACTAGATTGGGGCTGAAATCTATTCTGTAGAGATGAAAGAAATGTTCTGAACTGTTCAGCAGAATATGACATGCTCGCGTGGTGGGTTTTAGCCTTAAGTGCTTTATATGATCCTCTTCCCTCACAAACCACAAAGCAGAATTGTATAAATTGACACCGTCACTTCAACTATTTATAGACTATAAAAATTCTGTGAAGTGCAGAATACAGAGTTTCCAAATACAGAGTAGAATGACCAAACCATGCCACAGAACAGCAAAGCAAAGAGAGACCTGATAAAATTGTACTGTATTGATATGCGCTTCTGCGGCCAATTCCACCGTAAAATACGATTGGCAAGAAATTCCACTTCAGTTTCTCTTATTTCTGCTTGATTAGACATTTTAATTCAACGTTCATTATGTGTAATGTGTTTATTTTATGAAATATTCTATATACACTTACACTCTGTGGTAATGTAGACTATAAAATAGGCTTTGTTTTGTGAATTTTAAATTCTGTTATATTGTTTTGCTTTCATTTTGTTTGTATTATATATTTGCTAATTATGATCAATGATCACAGATGGCCCAGCACAGCACCACTCACTTTGTTTATTCATTTAAGACCCTAACATGTTTGATCAATCTAACAGTGTCACAGGTGGCTTAAGCATTCAATGGGAGGTTCAGCGTGGCCAAGAAATGTGTCTCTCTTTATACTAGAAATTTTAATGTCTCTATTCTTCTTTTCTAAACTGATCTAACTAATTTTGGGTCTAAATAGAAGTGTGGAGTGGTTACATGGGCTGAGAAAAGTTCAGGTAACATGTCCAGGTTTATCATTTTAAAGTTATGGGAGCCCGAAATATATTGACTGTATATTAAAACCTCTCCTGGCCCAGTATATTCATGGGTGCCAAGCTCAGTGGACCTTATGCCCTCAGACTTAGTGGTGGACTGGTACATAAAGGGCTTATCAGGGAATTCAGTGGTAGAGGCCCAATACTAAATGGTGTGACCAGCCACCAGAGGGGTGTGGCCAGCTACCACAGAGGTAGTTCACCAACCTTTAGAAAGGTCATTCAAAGAACAGGATTGGACAGGGGTGTTTCAGGACTACCCACTTTAATTAGCAGAAGAGCTAATCTTAGTGTACTTTTTAGAGAAACAAACTAAGCACCCAAGTTCATACATGATCCTGCTTTACCAAGTTATAGACCTCTAGAGAAGGGGATAGGGCCCTCAGGCATGTGGTCCAGTCTGACCCTGCTCTGACTGATTATTAGAACTAGGTTGGCTGACTAAGAAAACTTCCAGGAATACCTGCAACCTAATCTAATGCTTGTGAAGTGTTTTCTGAACAAAAGTTTGATAAACAGTTATGTCTTAAAGTATACCTGCAGAACCTCCAACATGCCCTCTTCCACCAGGTACAAAATGCCCTGCTCCTGAACTTCCCACATAATTGATGATTGCAGTCGCTGTGCAACAGATGTGTCCAAATTTCACTAACTTTAATTTTATCTTAAACTTGCATGTAAACTTGTCACTCAACCCTCTTTCCAACCTGACATAATGGTAAAAATGCAATATTTTAGGTGAATGGAACAGTGTTTGGAGTTAATGATTAATACAAATAAGTTGTTTAACCCAATAAGAATCTACAGTCTTGAACTATCTCCAATAATAGGCATAGGCAACACGTGGCTCACCAGTTGCTGTGACAGCATGTAGGGTATGCTGGGTCTTGTAGTTTTACACGGAGACCCACAGGTTGTCCAGGCCCATTCTATAACATTCCTTCATGTAATAATTGTATTCCAGATATATTATCTACTGTCCCAGCTCTTTGGAAACAAGAATGTTGAAATTAAATGAATTTTTATATTTCCTATGTTAGGGCTGGGAATTTGTAAGCAGATAGGTCGTAATGATTAAATTGCATTGGTTTACATACAACAGATATTGAACAGCTAGAGCTTCCTATAAGATGAGCCCACACCCACTGTGACAATCCATGCTCAATATGACACTGACTGGTGGGTAAGTAAAATGCAGAACAATATGTTGTATCTCTGCAGACAGATCAATACAATATCTGCCTGTACATGGTAGCAGTAATGTGTATACTTTTATAGAGTAATAATAAAAGTATAATGTCATCTCACAGTGCTCACTAAACTCTGATTTAAGTCTCCGAAAACTCTTCATGCCGCCTGCATTTACCAAAGATAATGTGAAATATTTTCTCCTGATTTGGTTTGTAATTATTCTTGTGCAGGCTGTTAATTTTATAAGCTTATTACGAGATGTCTTTATGTGAGCAAATAAAAGTTTTGTGTGAGCTCATCTACACAAATAATTACTATAGGTATTTCTTCTTGTAAAGTGAATTTTATATACTTGTGCGGTTTTATCTCAGTCTCAGCTTCACAGGTACAGGATAACAATGAATGTGAGTAACAAATTGTGAATGTGTTAAGATGAATGAATGTTAGTAAAAAGCTGCATATTAAATATTCATGTTACAGTTCACGACAATAACGGATCCAGCTCTTTCTCTAAAAAGTAATTCTCGTAAATGATCATTTATGGGTTCGTTTCAGCCTTTCTGGAAGAGAAAACACACAGATATGTCTATTTGTAGCTACTCAATTACCAATTATTCTGCAATGTATGCTGGATTCTAAAACATGCATAAAAATGCAGTTAGGAGCTGATTGGTTGGCACTTTATCTCTCTACACTTTATCTCACTCCAAGGTTTAGTACATCTGCCTTGAGTCAACTGCACACAGCTCAAATACTGTCATCAATATTTCCTACTACTGTTACTTCTACTATTATAACTACTACTACTACTACCATTTGTTTATAAAGCACCAGTATAATCCACAATGCTCAACGCTTTACAATTGGGGACAAACACGGTAACAATACAAAGCTGTGTATTACCAGACAGACAAAGTAGTAAAAGTGCCTGTTCACAAGCTTACATTCTATAGGGAAATAGGAGTTTAATACATGAGGTTAAGTGACACTGTATTGCATAATGGTACCGCCAGATAGCAATGGCTATGTGATTAAGTCAGGGGTTAGAGCTCTATTGAATACAGTGTAGAATGTCTGTGAACTATATAAAGGTGTGGTAATCGGGTAGAAGGGACAATGGAATTTAAGAAGGTGACCCAGGAATTCAATAAGCTTGCCTAAAGAAATTTATTTTCAGGGAATGCTGTAAGGTTTTGAGGAGCTTCTATAGGCAAGTGGGAATATTATTCACTAAGTTTTTGAAAAAATTAGTTTGAGGTAAAGAAAGGACATCCAAGATAAAATTCCATAGACAAAAAACCTTACGGTTTCACATGTTTCATTAAGGCTTCTTAGACATGATCTGAAATTTCACAAAACCTACTGAATTTCTGCAACTCAAACTCAAAAAGCAATGAAATTCTGATCATTAACACTGATGCCTAAATGGATGTGTTCCTTGCGCAATACAGATATGGTATGCTATCACACCCTGTGGTTAACTGCAGATTCAGCTCTCTCACAGAGTGAGATTGCTGTGGAGCTGCTAATTCACAGAATTGTGTGCTCATTGGAATACACACATGCAGTTTATGCAACTGAGGTCTGAGCAGAAGACAGACTAATAAGAGTGGTGTGGATGGGGGGAGGAGACAGAGCGGTGTGGATGGGGGAGACAGAAAGGTGTGGAGAGGGGGGGGAGATTAAGCAGTACAGATAAGGGGGACTCAAAGTGGAGGGGGGCAATGACATCGTGAGCCGTGATTGGCTCACGGCGGCCATCTTGACATTCAAGATGTGGACAATTTCCCTTGAACTCTCCCCGGCACTCCAGGTCACGCTATGGTGCTTAAACTTGCATATCTTTAGATCATGCACGATAGCTGACTGCATGCACGGATTAGTGAGAATCGTGATGTAGGCTTCTGTGTAAAAAATATGATTCAGAGATGCACACATGGATCAGTGCACTCTGTGCGCCACACATTTAAAAAAAAAAAATCAATAAATCACAGATGCATGGACGAATCTGTAAGATCCATCCATGCATCTGTGTTAAAAAAAATGAAAACAAGTGAAAAATGTAAAAAACAAATAGCGTGCTCCTCTTTAAAGCACAACCAGCCTCAGGCTTTTCACAGACGGTTCTGGTTGTGAAAATAAAGGGGACAAAAGACGTAGGAGTCCCCTGTGTGTACCACAACCAGCACTGGGCTCAGCCGAGCCGGTCCTGATTTTGGTAATACAGGGGACAAAAAATGTAGGGGTCCCCTGTATTATCCATAACCAGCACTGGACCCTTTCTAGCTGGGAGTAATGCCACAGTCAGGGGAACCCTTTCACCAGGTCCCTCGACCAAAGCATTACCCCTGACCGCTAGTCAGCCCTGGCCGGGGATCTCTGGGGAGGTGGGGACCCCCCCAATAAGGGTCCCCCTCTTTAGGGCATCCCAGGCCTAGGCTGATAGCCGGAGCTATCCCCAGCACCCCTAGGTGGTGGGTGTCTGTCAGGATGCGGCCTGGGATCGGCCACTACTCACCATTGCGCCGTTTTTTCCTGATCTTCCAGATGGTCAGACGCCAGGTTCAGTGGTGGGTGGCGCGCTGAACATTCTCCCCAGGTTCTGCTAGGACATCCATGTGTTGCTCCATGATTTGGTTCATGCGGTTACTATCATGGACACAGCCATGACAGTCCATATCACCTGACTAGTCTCTCCCAATGGTAATCCTGCGGTCACTCAGCTGATCTTCTGAACCAATGACCAACTATCTAAAGGTAATTAGTCTGATTCCAGGAACAAGAAGCTGCTGTTCAACTTTGTTTTTCCAGTGACTGAGATTACTAGCTGTTGCAGTTTTCCAAGTTCCACATTCTTTCCTACCAGTGTTATATCCTAGTGTCTGGATCCGCTCCTAGCTTTATACTGGTTATTTCCAGTGACTCCTTCCAGTGCTTCTCAGGATCAGACTTCTCCAGTGATTTCTTCAGTACTTGTCTCTGTGCTGAAACTCCAGCACTAATCAGCATCTAGTTATTCTACGTATATGTCAGCACCTGTCTCTGTGCTGGAACTCCAGTTTAACATCTTCTGCACCAGTTCTGCATCTGGATCACCAATGTGTGTACTTAGTACGTCATCTGTGTACTGATTCCAAGTGTCATTCTCCTGTGCCTGTGCCTGCATCTGGATCACCAGCATGTGAACTCAGTACAGTGTACTGACTCCTAGTGCCGCTCTTCTATACACTCCTGTGTCTAGATCATCAGAGATACTCTCTAGTGCAAGCCCTTGCTGGGATCTTCTGTGTTCTCAGGTTTCAAGTTTCCTTCATTGTAGTCCAGTGTATGAACTCACAGTATTTTTTACATTCATTATCTTGCATATTCATTCCCACTATTCTCCTGGTCTCCTCGTCACTCCCAGGTACCTGATCAGAGGGCCGCGACCTGTTCACTTGGTGCAGCGAAACCCAAATCCCAATAGGAGCGGTCCATGGTGAAGACCACCAAGTGGGTTAGACTCCGTGCCTCTGGTCAGGTCGAGCCAACACCTGGGTTTGACCAATATAGAGGACATTATTATTTAACACCCCATCAGTTGCCTCCTAGCCACCCTAACCCCCCAGCTCCCAGTGCTTCAACTGAGGAATTCCTTGAAGCAGACCATGACAGTTTGAACAGCCTAAAAACATGCAAGCTGCCGTGTTCCAGGGTTAAACGGTTTTCAAGACCTAATCCTCTGTATAGCTGCACTAGAAGCAGCCAAGCAACTCATAGGACAACAATTGCAAGAAGTTTTTACTAAACTAAAAATCATTCATTCAGTTATTGATACTTTTACTTCGGTTCTGTCTCAAGTTCCGCCAGTAAAACCTCTTGCATCTACTTCTCCAGAGCTTCATCCTCTAGTATCATCAACTTCTATTGAAGAATTTATTCCTGAGAGTATCAACCAACCTCTAACTGTTTTTATCAACTTCTAGAACAGCTTCAAAGTTTTCTCTCTAAATTTTTTTACATTTTTTCTAAGTTTTCTGATGCTGCCCCTGAGTTAACCAAAACTTCTTTCATGCAAGATAAGGTGAGACATCGCAGTTACCAATGCTCTAAGCTTACTGAGGCTGAATGTTTGTGGTGCCAGGAGTTACAACTCTGCCTATACTGCAGAAGTGCTGATCACTTTATTAAGGACAGTCTCCTTTGCCAACCTAGCGGTAGTAATAAGAGCAAGACTTCCAATGTCCGTGACCTCAGTTTCTGTACCCAGTCATCTGCAGCTTTGGTTCCCTCAGCTCCGGACAAGAGGGTAACGTCTACCACACAAAACAAGGTTCAAGTTTTTGATTGGGGCCCGCTTACAAGATGCTTTTACCCATTTAATTTGGCAATTCCAGAGGAGGCTTATGGACCATTTCCTTTGGAGGGAAGACCTGTCTTGTCATCTCCAAGAGACATGTTTGAGCCCTTAGCGCCAGTTGGCATAACTTCTGACAAGGTTTCAGTTCAGGAAAGATCATCTATACTTTAAAATTGTATTTCTTCCAATTTGAGATTTGTAACCCAGGAGAGGGTTTCAAGTTTCGTAGCCCAGGAGCAGGTTTCTAGTTTAATACCCCAGGAGGAGTCTCTGGGTGATATACCACAGGAGGTGTCTTCAGGTGTTATACCCCAGGAGGGTCTTCAGGTGTTAAGCCCCAGGAGGGGTTTTTGAGTGTCATAACCCAGGAGGGGTCTTCTGGTGTAATAAACCAGGAGGGGTCTTCAGGTGTTATGCCCCAGGAGGGGTTTTTGAGTGTCATACCCCAGGAGGGGTCTTCTGGTATTATACCCCAGGACGGGTCTTCAGGTGTTATTCCCCAGGTGTGGATTTCAAGTTTCATACTGCAGGAGGGGTCTTCTGGTGTTTTTCCCCAGAAGGAGATTTCAAGTGTCATGCCTCAGGAGGGGTCTTCAGGTGTCATACACCAGGAGAGGGTTTTAAGTGTCATACCCCTGGAGGGGATTTCAAGTGCTATACTCCAGAAGGGGGTTTCAAGTGTCATAATCCAGAAGGGGCTCTACAAGTTTCCTGCCCGGGGGGGGTGTTCAAGTTTCATGCCCTAGGATGGTAATGAATCCGAACGGAAGAAGGCACAGAGTATTGGGATCAAGAGTATGTAGATGGTTTGTTTGAATTAATGTACTCCTTGTTGTCAGGACTGCGACTGTTTCTGTACATAAAGAGAGACTACTAATGCCAAAGTTCCATTGTGAATGTTGGAGGAGCTATCCTGCTTACTGGCATGCTTCTCATTCAGGGGATAGAGTGTTAAAGTGATCATCTGTTTCCCAGGTGTCGTCAGGTTGTGGGAATTCTAGATTGCTAATTATTTCAAACCTGATTCCATTTTGGTCACATGTTCTGAAACTTCCTATGGATCACAGACCTCTAGTATAAAGACTGTTACTGTGTCTCAGAGTCTGTGCACGTTGCTTTCAGGTCTTTTCTTGGACTCCTGCTAGATCCCCGTTGTGCCTGTGGATTGCTGTGGACTTTGTTATATTCCAGATGAACTTCTGATGTCAGTCATCCACTGCACTACAGGGCCCAGCATTCCTGTTGCCTAAGTATTGCTTATTGCTCCATCACTGCAGTTTCACCATTTTGCTCAACTATTTACTTTGCCTGTTGTTTTTCCATTCCTATGGATATTGTACTCATCCTTGTTACAGTTATCAACTGCACTGTTACAGTGTCATCTCTGCATCACGGGGCTCAACCCCGCTCCAAACCCTAGCCACACCACAGGGCTCAACCCTGCTACAATATTCTCCGTATCACGGGGCTCAACCCCGCTCCGAACCCTAGCCACACCACAGGGCTCAACCCTGCTACAATCTTCTCCGTATCACAGGGTTCAACCCCGCTCCGAACCCTAGCCACGTCATGGGGCTCAACCCCGCTACAATCTTCTCCACATCACAGGGCTGAACCCCGCTACAATTTTCTCCGCATTACGGGGCTCAACCCCGCTACAGTCCTCTCTGCATCACGGGGCTCAACCTCGCTCCGGACTCTAGCTACGCCTCAGGGCTCAACCATGTCCTGGAATCTCATTGCCTTACAGGTCTTAACCCTGCTCCGACTTCACTACCCCACAAGGCTCAAGTTTGCTTCATCTCTCACTGCACCACAGGGCTCGGCCCTGTCCCGGAACTATATTATTCTGCAGGGTCCGCTCTCTTCCGGATTTCCATTACTACAGGGTTCTACCCTGGCAAAGGTCCTCAGTGTCATCCTGAGGTGTTGGCCTCATTCTGGACTCGGGGTTCCCTACCACGTTAGTTATTATATGTTAAAGACTGCATATGTGAACCTCTGTGCTGTTTGAGACCTTGCTGATTATCATTCTTTTGTGAATAAATTCTATTTTACTTTTATCCTGTGCTACTGAGTTTTATGGAAAGGTGATTCCTAAGACCACTCTAGTTTATTGTGCCTAGTAGGCCTGCCTCCCTCCAGGATTCTCAAGTGTTGGCAGCCATGACACTTGTCCAGCAAGGAATCATTTCCCAAGCAAATCTTCTTTGAGAACGACGTGTTGCATAACATTAATTCGACCCCGTCATGGGTTTCTGTGTCCAGATCATCAGAGAAACTCTCTAGTGCAAGCCCTTGCTGGGATCTTTTGTGTTCTCAGGTTTCAAGTTTCCTTTGTTGTAGCCCAGTGTACGAACTCACAGTATTCTTTACATTCATTACCCTGCGTATTCATTCCTACTATTCTCCTGGTCTCCTCGTCACTCCCAGGTACCTGACCAGAGGGCCGCAACCTGCTCAATTGGTGCGGCACAACCCAAATCCCAATAGGAGGGGTCTCTAGTGTAGACCACCAAGTGAAGTTAGACTCTGTGCCTCTGGTCAGGTTGAGCCAACACCTGGGTTTGACCAATGTAGAGGACATTATTATTTAACACCCCATCAGTTGCCTCCTAGCCACCCTAACCCCCTGGCTCCCAGTCCTCTAACCGAGGAATTCCTTGCAACAGACCGTGACAGTGCTGAGTTGATTGTGTAAAGTGTAGTGTAAAAATAGATGTACTAATATTGTCTTTTGCAGGTGAACTACAGGTCCCAGTAAGCCTTCCCGTATGCTGGTACTTGGAAAACCATAAGTACTAGCATGCTGGGCATTACGGGTACCTGTAGTCTCCCTGTAAGAAAATATTATAATAAACACAATAAACTTATTTCAATAAAAGTGGCCTTTAAACTCTTTTACGGGGACTACCATCTCCCCAGGGCTCCGGTGTCTTCACCTGGGGGACGGCAGCCTTTAAGTTCTTTTACATGGTCGCCACCTCCCCAAGAATTCCGGCGTCTTCAAGCTTCAGGAGCTCTTCAATGCTCCTTCCCCACCAACGGACTGGGAGCCGCTGCCTCGCACTGGCTAATATAATCCAGCCAAGAAGGCAGGGCGATGACATCGTAAGCCATGATTAGCTCTTGGTGGCCATTTTGAAATTCAAAAATGGTACCGCTGCCGAACTAGACAAATGCTGGCAGGGACTGGATCCTCCTGCCCCATTAACACCCGCTACCTCCACCAGGTCTCATCGCTGCTAATGCCCGCACCTCCGCCGGGTTCTGCCGCTGTTATCGCCCGCTCCTCCCCTGGGTCACGCTGCCGCTGATGCCTGCAGCCGCTAAAAGTCAGCCATCTTAGTGCACCCAAGTGAAGCCACTGTACATCCCCTGCAGTAGGCCACCTACTGAGCATGTGCAGCATGTTGACATTCCCTATCTTTAAAATGGGGATATTTTGGCCAATTTTAAAAAACTTTCTCAATAAAAAGTATGGTGGTCGCTCACAACAGCTTAATTATATAGCACAGGTGCTTGTAAAGGGCGGGGTTTACACTGAACCACAGAAAAAAAGGTTATTCCCTCCAGCACACTGCAGCAATATCAACAAAAATACTTGAATTCTACATGATAATAGAAATTCAGAGGTATTAGTAGCATACATTTGCAAATATATGATTAAGTGCTGGGCCAACGTCAAGGCTCCTCTATACCGGCATCCCTAACATTAAGGGGTTTATGTCCGAGGCGCAAGGCATCCCAAAATAATCCAGCCAAGGACCATTCCCAGGGCATCACACGAAAAGGGAAAAAGGTAATAGTGAAGTGTAAAGTATAGATGTGTAAAGATAATCAATAAGTGTTAATATAATGAAAAATAATTAAAATGACATAAATAATGAACACACAAAAAGAAAGGTGATGAAAAAGTATCTATGTGAATTAAGTGGTGATGCCCTGAAAAAGGCCCAGCCAGAGCAACTCCGGGGACCCCACGCCCAAATGCTCACCCCAAAATAATTATTGCTACCTAATAGTAGCACCCACTCTGGGTCATATAACTACAAATGAATGTACTGCAAAATAACAGCACATGTATAAGCCGAGAGCTGACTCACCTAGGAGGTACCCCAGAAACGTCCAAATGGCAATATACGGACCAGCACATCTTCCCAATGCTGGCACCCTTCATGCCTCTCAGAACTGCAAATAAAAAGTATGGTGGTTGCTCACATCAGCTTAATGATATAGGACAGGTGCTTGTAAAGGGTGGGGTTTACACTGAACCGCAGAGAAAAAGAGAGATTCCCTCCAGCAGCAATATCAACAAAAACACTTGAATCCTACATGATAATAGAAATTCAGAGGTATTAGCAGCATACATTTGCAAATATATGATTAAGCGTCGGGCCAACGTCAAGGCTCCTCTATACCGGCATCCTTAACATTAAGGGGTTCACGTCTGAGGCGCAAGGCACCCCAAAATAATCCAGCCAAGGACCATCCCCAGGCCATCACACGAAAAAGGGAAAAAAGTGATAGTGAAGTGTAAAGTATAGATGTGTAAAGATAATCAATAAGTGTTAATATAATGAGAAAGAATTAAAATTACATAAATAATGAACAAACAAATAGAAAGGTGATGAAAAAGTATCTATGTGAATTAAGCGGTGATGCCCTGAAAAAGACCCAGCCAGAGCAACTCCAGGGGCCCCATGTCCAAACGCTCACCCCAAAATAATTATTGCTACCTAATAGTAGCACCCACTATGGGTCATATAATTACAATTGAATGTACCGCATAATAACAGCACATGTATAAGCCGAGAGCTGACTCATCTAGGAGGTACCCCAGAAACCTCCAAATGGCACTATGCGGACCAGCACATACTCCCAATGCTGTCTCCCTTCATGCCTCCCAGAACTGCAAATAAAAGGTATGGTGGTCGCTCACATCAGCTTAATGATATAGCACAAGTGCTTGAAGCCACTGTACATCCCATGCAGGAGGCCACCTACTGAGCATGTGCAGCAAGTTGACATTCCCTATCTTTAAAATGGGGCGTATTTTGGCCAATTGTTAAAAAACTGTAAACTTTCTCAATAACCTGAACCCCAAAAGGCCCTACACTGAAACAAGAGCTATCTAACAAAACAAACCCCAAGTTCTAATTCATCCTCTACCCTCAGGTATGCCTTCCCAAAAATCCCCCATAGACTACTGCAGAAAAGTGGCAGTTTAAGCTAGGCTTTATTTAGGGTATAAATTGGGTATTTTATAAGCCATTTTTATGTATTCTCTTGTAACACCCTGTGTTAAATAATTAACCTTTTCCTTGCTAATACAGGACACACACATTGTATATACGGTATATATACTGTAAATAGTGGGTAATAAAAAACTCAGGTAACCTGAAATTAAATGTACAGTTATGGAGGGCTATTTATTGGTATTCATATAAAGGGAATGTACATGGAGCTGTTGTATCTGTGACTAGTGAAGGCAATTCTACTATATGGTTACTCATGACATCACACGGCCATATAGGTAATTATAGTGCAAAAGTTAGTAAGGATCCTGGAAGTTTCCAGAAATGGCATGCACTAGGTACAGAGGGGAGGGGCTTGTGGCAGGCTGAGGGGAAGGCTATAAATAGGAGAGAGCTAGTGTCAGCTGGCAGACTGGAGTTCCCCCTCGTGAGCCCTCTGATCTACTGCTGCAGCGCGCATGCTGAGGTAACCTAAGGAGGACGGCAGCAGCGGCTGTGAGGCTGGATTAGAGGAGCCAGTGAGGGCTAAGGAAGGCAGGAAACCCTTGGTGAGGAGGGTACATGCGGAGGAGTAAAGCAGCTGCATGTGGTCCCGGCAATGGTCCGGACGGCAGTTGGGAAGCGTGGCTGTGCCTGATAAGCAGTGGAAGCCCTCAGTCGGCTGAGAGGGGTGGGCTGCTGTGACACACCCCAGAGACTGAGAGGATCAGCTGGGGAGGAGGCGGGCTACTGTGACACACCCCAGAGACTGAGAGGATCAGCTGGGGAGGAGGCGGGCTTTTGTAGCAGTATCGCTTCACCAGCAGTCAGTGAGTTCCCAGCTTACAGGAGGTGGTGAGCCCTTTTTGAAGCATTATCATTCCTATTATTATTGCTGACCCCAGCACACCCAGCACCTAGTATTCTCCTCAAACAGAGGGCATATATTAGTCAAACCAAGTACTGTTAACATCAGCATTTAAAGAAGCCCTGAAGCCCAGTCTGCAATAATTTATACTTCAGTGAGGTAGAGAAATCACTTGTATTGGAGTAACATGAACCAGCAAACTACTGATAGCTAAATAAATCACCCCTACTCTGGAAGTCAGTAAATGTGCATATATATTTGTGTATCAACATAGTGCACCTATTACTCTGGGACCTAATTTGAGGGGGAACAAAGCTCAAAGTCCAAAGTGAGAGAAACACAGAGCAGGTGGCATACAGGAGGATTACCTTCATTTTAAAGTATTATTGAGGAATGCCTTATTTAAATGCGTTGGAGGTATTTTTCTACAATAGGGAAGGAAGGTCAATTTATTAACCCATTGTCCATGACTGTTCATAATATAATCCAAAATATTATAGCACATCAGGAACAGCAATTTTAAACAGCTAGCAAAGTCATAAACTATGTGAGTACTATCAGATTCAAAACTCTTCGACCGTAGTTACCAGGAGAACATACCAAGCCCTATAGTACCGTTTGCAGTCCAGGAGTATATCCCAGCAAAAGTGATATTGTTTTTCTAAGTGACATATGTTAGTCATACTTGCCGACTATATGGCTGCCCCTTCTAGGAGGGAGCAGCCAGATCGGCATGACTGGGGGGTGTGGCCAGCACACAGGGGCGGGGCCGGCTAGACGACGAGTGTTTGCGGGCGGGGCCGGAGCCACGTAATCACGTCATTTTGGCCTCGCCCCGGCTACACACTACCGATATTACAGGCAGTGTGAAGCAGGGGGTGGGGCCAAAATGTCCCCCGCTGCGGGGGCTTTACATGAAATTGCTGGGGAGAAAGGAGGGGTGGCCGGCAGCCAGAAGGCTTGCCTGCTTTCCCTGGAGGTTGGGAGCGGCACCCGATTATCGGGAGGCTCCCGACCAAATCGGAAGGGTAGGCAAGTATGATGTTAGTTGGCTATTTATAGTGGCAGGCTGGGCCGGGGGGCAGGGTGCCATGTGGGCCGCGGGCCGTGGGCAGTCTGTGTCACTGTGACACAGACTGCACCGCGTGTGTAGCGCTGACCGGACGGAGTTCGGTCAGCGCTACACAAGTGACAAACACACAGCCGCCGGCTCCGGCAGCTGTGTGTTTGTTTTGATCAGCAGCCAATGAGAGTCTGTCAGACTCTCATTAGCTGCTTCTGCGCCCACTGCGGGAGCTGCTCCATCTTCCGGCTCCCGCAGTGGGCAATGGGAGAGGCGTCGTGACATAATATGACGTCTCTCCATAATGCAGAGCGGCCCAGCCCGGGAAGGACAGTCAGAGGAGCGGATGGCGACGGCGGGAGCAGGGATTCGGGTAAGTGTTTTTTGTTTTTTTCACTACGTGTGTCTACTGGGGGGGAGGCTGGCACTACAAGGGTGAGACCACTACTGGGGGCACCACAAGGGGGGAACCACTACTGTAGGCACTGCAAGGGGGGGACTACTACTAATGGGGGCAATACAAGGGGGGGACTACTACTACTGGGGGCACTACAAGGGGCGGGACTACTGGTGGCACTACAAAGGGGGAACCACTACTGGACTGGGAGCACTACAAGAGGGAGGGACTACTACTGGGGGCACTACAAGAGGGAGACCTCTACTGGGGGTACTACAAGGGGGAGATCACTACTGGGGGCACTACGGGGGGGCACTACAAGGGGGGACCACTACTGGGGATTATAACTGGGGGCACTTCAAGGGGGAGACTACAACTGGGGGGGGACTACTACTGGGGGCACTACAAGGGGGGGGCTACTATTACAAAGGGGGACTACTACTACTAGGGACACTACAAGGGGAGGGGACAACAACTAGGGGCACTGCATAGGGGGGAGGTGACTACTACTAGGGGCACTACATAGGGGGGAGGGGACTACCACTGGGGGCACTGCATCGAGGGACCACTGCTGGGGGCTCTATAAAAAGGGCAATACTGGGGGTACTGCATAGGGGGGAAGACTACAACTGGGGCCACTATTTAAGGGGCACTGCATAAGAGTTACCACTATTGGGGGCACTGCATGGGGTGTGGACTGGTACTGGGGGCACTATAAAAGGAGCACTGCATGGGGGTACCACTAATGGGGGCACTATATAAGGGGCTTATTACTGGGGGCACAAGGGGCATTGCATAGGGGGATCACTACTGGGGGCACTACTGGAGGCCTGCATAAGGGGATCCTCTCCTGGGGCACAGGGGGGCACTGCATATGGGCACCACGATGGGGCTGTTCCTAATCTTTATTTTTACTTTACATTAATCCCAAATGGGCCCGCCTCCTCCCTGGAACACTTGAGGGGGGGGTGCCGTAGCACGCAGGTTCTTCGGGCACCCTGGCTACACGCTACCCCTCTGCCAGGGCCGCCTGCATGCATTTGCCCCCAGGCTAAAAGTTGCCAGCCAGCCTCTGGCTATTTACATACCATCGTCAGTTCACCTTCAAAAGACTTTTAGTGTTGTGAACTCATTCAAATACCATCACACAGTGACATTATACAAGATACCCAAAAAAGGAAAAGCAACATATCTTCCGCTGAATGTCTTTTAATTAGAGAACAGTATCTTTGGATTATTCTACTAAACCTGGTTGCAGTGAAATACCAGTGTTAACATTGTATTCTCTATGTCGGTTTCACTATTGTATATTATTGTTTGAGGTGTGTACACAGTGTTATATTTAAAAGGAAAAAGAAAAATATACCATCTGTGTATTGTTACTTACCTGTCTTTTCTGAAGCACTGCGGTATCTGAAGCAAACCCCGGAGGGAACAAAATCGAGAAGAGTGTGAGTTACTAACATTGCTGAGGAGATATACAAACACATGTTGGTTTAATATTTATAACACTGCATTATCATTTGGGTTTACCCAAGTAGACCCACACACATCATAAACACTTGGGTGGAGGCACTGATCAGAACAAGAGTCATATCATTTAATATACGTTGTGGGGTTGGTAACCTAGTGTCCCCTTTAGAGGTTAAAGGGGGGGGTTACACTCTGATTCCAATTCAGAAGAATAACCACTGAATGTTGACTTCAGTTTTTATGCTGACACAATGGTCATGGTTAGCAGTAGGCATGAGCGGGATCGGATTTTAGAAATCCGAACCCCCCAGAGCCCCCCCGATCCGAGCCGGGAACCGAGTCCGGCTCGGGTTGTCCCGCCAGACTCTGGGCCTGATTCAGACCCGGTCGCAAGCGCTGACCGCTTGCAAATGGGTCAATGGTGGCCCAGAGCGCATGCGCACGACGGAGCCGGCTCCATCATGCGCATGTGCGAGACCCGGACAGCGACGGGCAAGCCGTCGCTCCGGGTCTCGTACCAAAGGGGGCGTGCTGTCGATGTTGAGTGACAGCACGCCCCCTTTGGTGGGCGGGCCAGGGGAGTGGCTACCCAAACGGAGGCGTTCCCATGTGAACGCCTCCATTTGGGGCTGGCCCCACTGAAATCACGAGTGATGTCAGTGGGAGAGAATTCGGCTCTGTTACAGCCGAAATCTCTCTGGGGCTTGCGGCAATGAGACCCTGCCACAAGGGTCTTGTCGCAAGCCCAATGGTCACGATGGTCTTCAGTGGCTCCTGTGTCACTGTAGTCCTAAAGGGGTGCTGTAGTGTTGTCCTGGGAGTGCTCTGTCCATCAAGGGTGCCAAGTGCAAGAATTTTTTTTTTTTTTTGTGTTTGTGTGCGCTTCAGTCGCACGTGCATCAACAAAGTAGCAGCGCCAGGCATGTGCCTGTGTCATAAATCAAGGGCCGGCTGGTCTGTTGAAGGGTGGTTTAACCCCCAAAGTGCCCCCCAAAATTAAAACATTTAAAAAGTGTTTATTTTTCTGTTTGTGTGCGCGTTAGCCGCACATGCATCAACGAAGTAGCAGTGCGAAGCGTGCGCCTGTGTCATAAGTCAAGGGCCGGCTGGTCTGTTCTGTGTTTGTGTGCGCGTTAGCTGCACGTGCATCAACAAAGGATGAGGATGACACCTTGCCTCTGTAGAGCCAGTTTGTGCAGGGACAGATTAATTGCCAGCTTGTTTTGTGGGGGCCCAAACGAACCAATCATTTCAGCAACAGTCGTGTGGCAGACCCTTGCGCTGAAATGATTGGTTTGTTAAAGGGTGCATGTCCTGTTTATTCAACATAAGGGTGCGTGGGAGGGCCCAAGGACAATTCCATCTTGCACCTTTTTTTTTTCTTTTTTCCTTTTTTCCTTTTTTTTTTCTTTTTTTCTATAGATGTACTGTTTGGGGCCTAGTTCTTCAAACTGACATCCTGTCTGCCACTGCAGTGTCACTGCTAGATGGGCCACGTGTTTGTGCCGCCCACTTGTGTCGCTTAGCAGTCATCCAGCTACCTCGGTGCAACCTTTTGGCCTAAAAAACAATATTGTGAGGTGTTCAGTGTTCAGAATAGACTGGAAATGAGTGGAAATTATTGTTATTGAGGTCAATAATAGCGTAGGAACAAAGAAAAAAAATTATGTGAGTTTTGTTTTTTTTATGCTTTTTTCCAAAAAACTACAGACCCAAAACACAAAATACAGAACCTAAAACACGGAAGGGTGGTTTTGGCAAAACCAATCCAGATTCAAAACACAAAGAAAAATCCAGATCCAAAACCAAAACTCAAAACATGAAAAGTGGCCGGTGCACACCCCTAGTTAGCAGCAAAAATGATAGTTGCATCTCGTCTGGATATCACAAACGAAATATCCACTCAAAGGTAATAAGAGCTGTGTATTACCAATTCAGCTGCTCCATGTCAGTGAAGATCCTGTTCCAATACTTAATTTAATCACAGTTATACAGTAGATTAGTGTCTTTACATTGACTTTGCTTCAGAATTTCACCACAACTTAACAATGTCTTTAAATATTTCATGACTTCCATACAGCAAATGGTTCTAAGAGTTATACTTTAACTGCAAATAATGTAGTGAATCCACTTTCTTTATGGATCTTTTCTCTGTTTCAATTGGTATACTTTGCCAGTGGTAACCTAGTGAAGAATTAAAATAGGGTATTTCTTAATCTTCTCAGTTTGCTTCATTCCTTTAAACTTCTTCTTCCTCAAGTACAGTAGGCTAATTAAGATGAGGCTTTTGCATTTCTGTTTAACCTTTGCTCAATTTTGTATTATAAATGAATGCTTGCCAAGACTTGATGCTCATCTCTGTTCCACTTGGGAAGTCTTGATGCTTATCTCTGTTCCATTTCACCTGGTCTTGAAATGCTGAGTGGGTTGTTATCAGTAAAAACAGCATCACAGCCAAATAAACCCAAAACTCTTCAGTTACTGACTAGGGCAAGGCACACTAATTTCATTATATAATAAATTATAGTTTACATTATTCCTCCTTGAAATTCAGAGACTTCTGCTAGTGTATGCAATCACTCTTTTTATTTCCCTCCTATGTGCTAGATTTTGGTTACTGACATTTATGAACAAGTAGACTGTTTTTGAGCATTAATGAGAGAACCATTAAGATGCTTCTGTTGCCAAAGATTTCAGTTTACCAAAAGCTTATTGTTGTGCTTTAATCCATTGAGCAGGCACATTTTTTAATGCTTATCTGCCAGATATTCCGTATAATAGCTTGTGTCAAGGAGTAGCTATTTTTGCAAAGTTCTACTGCTGTAATACCCAGGGATTTCCAGAGATCACTCTACTTGACTGTTGCAAAGGTAGGACAATATTCTGCATTTTCTAACTTTCCAGGACTCACTATGTACCCTAGGTAATTGAGTCATGGCTTCAGGAGATAATAATTTGAAGTCTTCACTTTTCGTCTGTATCTATTGCGTTTCTCAAACACTTCTATCATGTGTTGTAAGTGCTCTTCAATGTGATTTAACTTCCTGTAGCTGACACAATAATAGATGTCGCCCTTCTTCTTTCTCTTCAGGATGAGCAGTTCTCTACAAGGACTGTGACTCTCACTGATCACCTTGGTAGCTAGCATTTTTTTGAAGCATTTCTTCCACTGATTGATACACAGTTGGGGCGTAGTGGTGTTAATCGCCTTCTGATCGGATGATGGCTACCAGGGTGATACAATTTTGAATTTATTAATCTTTGTTGTGAGGTAAGATAGACTCTTAGGGGTTGATGCAGAGTTTGAAGCAAAGGAAAAAAGGAAGCAGATTTGCCTTTTGGCAAAATCATGTTTCACTGCAGGAAGGGTAAATTTAAAATGGACAGCTTTAGAGCTGGTAGAGGTGTGTCCTAAGCCATCTCTGTAGTTGGTCTTCTGTCAGTGACTTGTGAATTGCCAATCTCTCCAATTGTGTCTGGAAAACATTGATGACCATACAATAGATGCATCTTCTGCTGAATCTGTCGCTTTTTTGGGAACATTAAAAGCAAACATGTTTCATCAATACATTCACCAATTTTTGCAACAATGTTGGCGTATGTTCATCCTCAGTGTTAAAGATGGTACAGTAACTTATCATCTCCAATATGAGCCACAATGAAACCTTTGCTAACCCACTTTACTCACACTTGACCCTGCCTTACCAGGCTATCCACAGCTGGCGCGGATCTGTTGTAGTAAAGTCTTGTGCCTATATTTTCTCACAGACCAGTGCCCTAGTTCCAACTTATTAATGGAATGGAGGATGAGAAACAACACTGACATTTTCCTCCTCTGCCTCCCAACACTACCTCCTATGTAGTACACAGGTTTCTGAGTTAGAGGAGGGCAGTGAGTAAGACTTTGGTTTATTATTTACACACCTTCCTTATCACACTGCCCTTATGAATGCACATATAAATCAATACACAATTATTACATACGATCACAAACAACAATACTAAGTTATAACTTATTTCTGAAATTGAGCGCCAATGGCATAGACTCACTATCCAATATGGCAACATAGATGGGTATCCATAATAATAACAATAAGAGTATGAAGCTCACCTGATTAGGAGTACATTGCATGTGGCTGGACAGCACAGGATCGGTAGACAGAGAAGAAGATATACCAGGCAAGGCTTAAGGCAAAAAGAGTCCAGTAACAAGGCATATGTTCGGCACACAGCAGAGCAGGTATTAGCAGACAAGGAGCATGCAGATGGGTAATCCAATAACAAAGCACAGGTCAGAACACAGCAGAATAGGCATTAACAGACAAGGAGCAGGCAGAGGGGTAATCCAGTAATAAATCAAAAGTCAAAAGCCAAGATCTCTTTCAAAGTTTGCAGGGTTTGCACAGATGTTCAAAGCAAATGCATTGAAATCACCTAGCACAGATTAATAGGTGAGATCTGAAGCATTGGGAGGTGGAGATTCATACACAGACAGTTTGAATGCCTGCACATGTTCAGTTGTATTCACACAATACTGCGACCTGGAAATTTGTTTTAACCTGTGGACAGTGGGCCTGATTCAGAGCCGGACGCTCTTTCAGAGTGCTCGCTCTGAATCAGTGCCCTCCCTTTGTTTTTTCAGAGCGGCCACCTGGCCGCTCGCATAGGTGTGGGTGACCACCCACAGCTCTTGCGAGCGGCCAAAAAGATGGTCGCGATGGTCTTGACCATCGCGACCATCGGGCTTGTGACGAGACCCTTGTGGTAGGGTCTCGTCTGCTGCAAGCCCTGGAGTGCTTTTGGCTCTATCAGACCCAAAAGCACTCCCACTGACATCATTTGTGATGTCAGTGGGGCCGGCCCCAGACGGTAGGCGTTCTTATGGGAACATCTCCGCCTGGGCAGCAACACCCCCGGCATGCCCACCAAATGGGGCGTGCTGTCACTCAACATCGACAGCACACCCCCTTTGTAGCGAGACCCATAGCGACGCATGCGCACTTGGCCAACATCGGCCCGCTTGCGAGCGCTCAGCGCTCGCATGCGGGTCTGAATCAGGCCCTGTATCTCCAGACACCTGGAAGCCATATCCAGTAGCCAACTTACTGAAGTAAGTGACATGGACGTTAAAGGTGCTCTCAGGCATCACAACATATAATGCTAACTGTGGAACAAACAAAAATGTGATTAATTTGATTATAAAGAGCTTTCACACCAAGTGTCAGGTGTGTATTGGGTGCATGCGGTCCTTTTTATGAATAGGTAATATTTACCATCTAAAAAACTGAAAAGTGAACAATCTAGGTCTCACAACCCCCAATCAACAACCACATTTTATGTCTTCTTTTCCTCAATGATAAATCATTTATGCCTACTGTACCAGAATTTCCAGGAGATCTCTCCAAGACTCTTGTTACTGTAGGCCAGCATTGTAGTCTTGCATCTTGCTGCATAATAATGTTTTTTTTTTCTACAGCAGGGGGCAAGGTCGCCCTGAAACAATTCATGACACAATGCTCCCCACATATGCCACCTAGGCCAGTCCCAGTGGCATCATCCAGGGGCCCTGGCAGACATTAAATAATTAACATTCACCTTGAATAGGCTTATTTCCTCCAATAACAATTTCCACCCAAACCAGCTCCCATATAACATTACTACCGCCACATCAGCCTCCACATAACATTAATAACAGCCCTGCACTTAACATTAGTCTCCTCTGGAAAAATCTGTTCCTTGAAAGTTGATCAGTCACATGTGCAGAGAGGATAGGTGGGGTAGAGAGCAAATGATCTGTCTTCTTTGGGTTGAGTACGGGATGACAATGCTCTGGATTCCGGCGGTCAGAATCATGATGCCGACAGGCAGGGGCGTATCTATAATGGGTGCAGGGCATGCGGGGAACACGGGCCCCTGGGTCCAGGGGAGTTCCGCATCACACACCCTGCACCCATAATATTACTTACCTCTCCATCAATGGTTTCACCTATCAATGTGCATTTCTACTGTGGGCAGTGGGCCAATAAGCGAAGGGAGGCAGGCTTTTTTGGTGAGCCAATAGGAAAAGGGGATGGGATTTAGCATTGTGTTGGCTGTGGAGTACTGCAGGCGAAGCTAAAAAGTACCTCCATCATCGATGGCAAATCTAATGACCATCGGAGAAAAACCATCAATGGTGTTAACATTGATGGCCATCCCTAATTCATGTAAATAAACCATGGCACCCTTGAGTACCTGCATTTATCTACTAACAGTTTTACTGTGGAAAACCCCATCACCTTCCAGTGTTTGCTGCATTAATCAAGTAGAACTAGTCAACCTCATTTTTTATTTACTTCTTCACTAATTCAGTCACAGGAATCCTTAAGGTAAGTAAACTAACTATAGTCTCCTATGCGTTAACCTATCTTTGTCTACCATATCTTGTGTGTGTTTTCTTCCTCTCTGAACATGGTTCAGAGATGGACTCAATGTCGATGTTTATGCAGTTTGACCTGATTATCGGTAATCCGCGCATGCATCTGGGTCGTACGGCACATGCATCAAGTTTCATTTACGTTGTCACTCACAGTTCAGGATTTATTTGCAGTTATTGACAGGCAGGGACCATTTGTAGTGGTGACTCAAACGCAGATGTGTTGTGACGATTTTCAGGGCATGTCTCAGCCTGCGACCGCTATCCCGTATGCAGCCAAAATGGCTCAGGTATCTCTGTTGCTGCTGCTGCATGAACATAGGGTTACTCAGAAGTACAAAAATTGACTGATCACCTTCTGGCAATAACAGAAACATGGCTCACACAATCAGACACTGTCTCCCCTGCTGCACTTTCACATGGTGACCTACACTTCTCACACACCTCCAGGCCTAGCAACTGTAAAGGAGGTGGGGTAGGAATATTACTCTCCCAGTCTTTCACATTCACAGTTCTCCCACAGGTACCTTCACTCACATTTACATCATTTGAAGTACATTCTATCAGGACTTTCACCCCTTTCTCTCTGCGAGTTGCTGTTATCTATTGCCCGCCTGGGCCACCGCACCAATTTCTGGAACATTTTTCAGCCTGGCTCCCTCACTTCCTATCCTCAGACATCTCCACCATCATTATGGGTGATTTCAATATCCCCATTGACAGTCCACAATCTCCTCATGCCTCCAAACTACTCTCTCTAACCTCCTCTCCTGGCCTCTCCCAATGGACTGACTCCTCTACTCATAAGGAGGGCCACTGCCTTCATCTTGTATTTACCAGACTATGCTCAGTTTCTGATTTCACTAATGCTCCTTTCCCTCTCTCAGATCACAATCTTATCACCTGCATACTTTCCTCCATTACATCAACCTCAATGTCAGTGAAATCAACCAAACCTCCTAAAACCCGCAGAAATATTAATGTGATTAACTTTCAACAACTATCTACCTCTCTACAACAACAACTCTCACCAATTTCTGCACTCACTTCTCCTGAGACTGCTGCATCACAGCTAAACCAGATTCTAGTAAAAGCCCTCGATGAAGTAGCTCCAGCTACCCATCACACTCCGCGTAGACTCAGACGTCAACCATGGCATTCTAACTTAACAAGGCATCTACAAAAACTCTCACGTAAAGTAGAACGTCAGTGGCGAAAGTCTCGCACTCCAAGTGACTTCCTCACATATAAGTCTATCTACAACTTTTATCGTACTGCTCTGGACACTGCCAAGCAAATATATTTCCAATCTCTTATCTCTGCTCAAGCCTCTAACCCCACACGACTTTTTAATACATTTAAACTGCTTCTTACCCCTCACCCAAGCCACCTGCTACTATCTGTGCACAAGATCTTTCTTCCTATTTCAAGGACAAGATTGATAATATCCGAAATGAAATGTTATTCTCTTCCTCAGCTAGTGACCTACTCAATTCCCTACCTGAACCCTCTGGCACATTCTCTTCATTTGACCCCACAAATGAAGATGAAGTATCTACACTCTTCTCATCCTCCTACTCTATTACCTCTCCTCTAGATCCTATACCCTCACAAATTAGTAAAGCTCTGTCTCCTGTGCTCATCCCAACCCTAACTAAAATCTGTAATCTCTCTCTTTCTACTGGCATCTTTCCATCACTGTTCAAGCATGCAGTGATTACTCCCATTCTGAAAAAACAAAATTCTGACCCTAACACTCTCTCTAATTACCATCCTATCTCCCAGCTCCCATGCCCCTCCAAGCTACTGGAGAGACTTGTCTACACCCGCCTCACACACTTTCTTAACACCCACAACTTATTGGACCCACTTCAGTCTGGCTTCCGTTCCCAGCACTCCACAGAGACAGCACTGACTAAGGTAGTAAATGATTTGGTCACTGCCAAGGCTAAAGGCCATTACTCACTTCTAATTCTTCTAGATCTCTCTGCTGCTTTTGACACTGTTGACCACTCTCTTCTCGTACAAACATTACAATCCCTAGGTCTTAAGGACACAGCCCTTTCTTGGTTCTCTTCCTACCTATCTGATCGCTCTTTTTCTGTTCGTTTTTCTGATTCTGCCTCCTCTTCGCTACCTCTATCAGTTCCGCAAGGCTCTGTTTTAGGTCCTTTGCTATTCTCAATCTATACCACCTCTCTTGGCAAACTAATCCGCTCTTTTGGATTTCAGTACCATCTGTATGCGGATGATACTCAAATCTACCTATCCTCTCCAGATTTATCACCATCTGTATTGGTCCGTGTCACTGAATGTATTTCTGCCATTTCATCTTGGATGTCATCTCGCTACCTGAAACTTAATATTTCTAAAACAGAATTAATTATATTTCCACCGGCCAATAACAGTTACCAATCTGATCTCTTTATCACTGTTGATAACTCAACAATCCACCCCACCCCACCCCACAAGCTCGCTGCCTTGGTGTCATCCTTGATTCTGAATTGTCCTTTGTTCCCCACATTCAATCTGTCTCAAAATCATGTTATATACATCTAAAAAACATATACAAAATTCGACCATATCTCACACAAGACACTGCAAAAACTCTAATCCATGCACTCATTATTTCCCGCATTGACTATTGCAATAGTCTCCTTACTGGTCTTCCCAAAAACAGGCTATCGCCATTACAATCCATTATGAATGCAGCTGCGAGGCTTATCTTCCTTGCCAAACGTTCATCGTCTGCTGCCCCGCTCTGTCAGTCCCTCCATTGGTTGCCGGTTTTCTACCGTATTCAATACAAAATACTGTTACTTACACATAAGGCCATTAACCGAATTACACCAACATACATCTCTTCACTCATCTCAAAATATCTCCCAACCTGACCTCTCCGCTCAGCACAAGATCTGCATCTCTCATCCCCACGCATTACTTGCTCCCATTTACGGTTACAGGACTTTCTTCGGGCTGCACCCACTCTATGGAATGCCTTATCACACACAATAAGACTTACCTCTACTCTTCAATCCTTCAAGCGTTCCCTGAAAACTCACCTCTTCAGACAAGCTTATCAGATTCCAGAACCGACCACATAACCTTCATAGCTTCCATGTCTTATCACATCCCCTCTCACAGTCCACACATAACCTCACATATTGTCTTTCTTTCACATACTCCTGACATTTTGCCGACATTCCTGTGTGACTGGATCATGCAGCCCACCAAGAAACTCTGCATTCTGGCAGACCAAATTGCAATATATAGCACCTATCCTTGTGTATCAATGCCTATTTCCCTATAGATTGTAAGCTTGCAAGCAGGGCCCTCTTACCTCTATGTCTGTCTGTTATTACCCTGTTTTGTTCTATCAATGTTTCCAATTGTAAAGCGCAATGGAATATGCTGCGCTATATAAGAAACTGTTAATAATAATAATCTGAACTAATTTGCACCTTTATATGAAGTCGTTTGGATTAGCGAAGCCGCTGGTGGGAATCTCAATAGAAATCCCTCCTGCTGCGATATTTGTTTGCTTTCGTACAGCCACTGTGTACAAATTCGCAGCTGCAGTGGTATTAGCATACATCTCTGAATAAGGCCCTAAGTGCAGATGCATAGTAATGCAGTACAATCTTTATGACAAATTAAAGGGTCTTCAGAAAGTGGGTGGGATTCTGCTGCAATTAGATACCCATGCACTGTTAGTCAGTGGCGTAACTAGGGTCTTTGGCGCCCAGGGCAAGATGAAAAATGCCCCCCACTGTGTGCGCTCACCAGAGTGAGCATGACCACATGCAACAAGGGGTGTTCCGCTTATGCAATGTCCCCAGTAGCAGTGCCCCTTATGCAATGCCCCCTGTAGTAGTGCCCTTTATGCAGCGCCCCCAGTAGTAGTGCAATTTATGCAGCGCCCCTTATGCAATACCCCCTGTAGTAGTGCCCCCTATTGACGTGCCCCCTTTAGCAGTGCTCCCTATACAGTGCCCCCATTAGTGCCCCTTATACAATGGCCCAGTGGTGCCACTTATACAGTGCCCCCAGTAGTGCCCCTTACACATAAAACAAACAGAACACAAAACTATACTTACCCGAATCCCCGTTCATGTGCCCACCTCTTGTCTGCTCCTCCCGCTCAGCACTATGGGAGAGACGTCATGACGTCTATCTCCCTCCCCCCAATGTGGGAGCTGGAAGGCGGCACTTATGAGTGAGCTCCAGCCTGGTGCCGGCCCTGGGTGCAGCAGCCAATAAGAATCTGTCTGCCTCTTATTAGCTGCTAAAACAAACACACTGCTGCCGGGTAGTTTGTTTTAGTGTGTATACAGTGTAGAGCCGCAGACTGCATTGAACTGGATGGCAGACGGCGGCATTCCCCCTGCCGCCTGGTCCGACAGCGTCCAGGGCACGTGCCCCGCTTGACCCCCTAGTTACGCCACTGTTGTTAGTGCTCCCTGAAGAATGAGTTTAGAAAACACTGGTCTAGACCAATGGTTCCCTAATTATGTGCAATGGACCCTGGTGTACAACAGGACACTTGCAGGGGTACCAAGGATTGGTGGTCCAATACCAAATCAAATTATTTATGGGCAATGTGATAGGCAAAACCAATGCCAGTGGCTTCCATGTTAGAGAAAAGCATTCTGCACTGCCTCTGTATACCAAAGCTGCAGGGCAATAGGACCTGGAGCGGCAGATGCCGGAGGCACAACCTCTGACCTGCTGTACACTGTATATACATGGTTGCATGATAGGTTAAGGGCTGCCGGGGGAAACTTAGGGTTAGGCACCCCCTGGGAGGTTAGGGTTAGGCTAGGGGAAGGGGGGGGTTAGGGTTAGGCACCCCCCTCGGGAGACTTAAGGTTAGGCTGCGGGGAAGGGGGGGTTAGGTTTAGGCACTTAGAGGGGGGTTAGGGTTAGGCACCCCTAAAGCAGGGTTAGGGGGTAAAAATAGGTTAGTTACTACTTACCTTTGTAGCTTCGGGATATTCACCCCTGCCTGGCTTCCGCTGTCGGGATTAGAACAGCCGGCCACACTAGGTGCAGGGGGTGTAGAGGTGGGGGGAAGAGGGTACTCTTTATCCAGATGTGTTGGAGGGGCCCATGGTGTCCTGCTTTCTGTAGCCCCCCCTCTCCTGATGCGGTACTTCGGTCAGGTAGTGAGAGAGCTGACAGCTGCCATAGCCTCTCCACCCAGCCCACCACACATGTAGCTGTCATGCTGTGATCTGATCTAGAGAGAGTGGCTGCTCATGCAGCAGCAGTCATTCCTCTCTATCTCTGCATGATGTGCCATGGAGGTGCGATCACAATCTCCCGCCCAAGGTCGAACTGGCCAACATGACTACAGGGGAAATACCCAGTGGGCTCCACTGCCTGAGGGCACCGCTCTCTTCTAATGTTCAGACTGTGCACTTGAATTATACATTGTTACTCTATTACAGTGTTATTTACCTGATAGAGCAGGCACATGAATGAACAGACCATGCAATGTAGTACCCATGTTGTCTGAAGGCTATGTCCTCTATAATGGTTGGACAGGCCTTTGTGGTGGCTGTCTACACCCCTTAAGCATGGGCCCCTACCACTGCCTTCCTCCAGAGGCCCCTTCATGTCCCAGTCCGGCACTGCACCAGCCCTCCCCCTGAACACCGATGCTCCCACACACACATCGGCGCCTCCGTGTGTGTGGCCGCAATATACATTTTTTTCTTTTTTGGAAAGAGGGAGTCTGGCCACACCTCTCTGGGCTGGCCATGCCGCCTTCCAATACTGGGACACGGCAAAGCTGTTGGTGGCCCTAACTAGATACACCACAATGCCCAGCATACCCTTAAATCTTCCTGGCTGCAACTGGGTGTTCCTTTCATCCTGTACCTGCTGTAGTACTGTTAACCCTGTGTTATCCTGCTACTTGTCTCTACCATTTAATAAACCATCCCCTGGTTAAAATGATTTGCCATGAGAAGTAACCTCCATTGCACATCGCTGTCACCAGTGGCGTAACTAGGGTATTTGGAGCCCAGGGCAAGATGACAAACAGAGCCCTTCCCAGTGGCATATCTATAATGGGTGCAGTGTGTGCGGGGCACACGGACCCCCGAGTCCAGGGGGACCCCGCACCGCACACACTACACCCATATTATTTTAGACTTACCTGTGCGTGGTCCCACGTCAGGTGTCTGCGCTGCTCAGAACACCGGAAATGGCCGTCGCGACCATTTTTCCGGTGTTCTGCGCATACGAAGTAGACCCAAGGCACACTCTTGGTTCCAGTGGCTGGCTAGCCTCGTCAGTCGTCTGCCGGCCACCAGGGAGAGAGGAGGGGGCCCCGCACAGGGAGTGCACACAGGCCCCCTCCTCTCTTAAGATGCCCCTGGCCCTCCCCACTATGTGCTGAAAAAGTGGGTGTGGCCGCATACCACGAAGGGCCTGGCCACTGAAAAATGACACACCATCATTTCTCGTCACTTTGGGAACATTCTTTTCAATTCCATATGCACCTTAATTCCCCCGGTAGTAGTGTCCCTTCTGCAATGACCCTAGTAGTAGTGCCCCTCATGCAATGCTCACTGTAGTAGTACCCCTTATGCAATGTCCTCAGTAGCAGTGCCACTTATGTAGTGCCCCCCGTATTAGTGCCCCTTATGCAGTGCCCCCAGTAGTAATACCCCTTATGCAATGCCCCCTGTTATAGTGCACATTATGCAGTGCCCCTGTTGTAGTGCCCCTTATGCAATGGCCCTTGTTGTAGTGCCTCGTATACAGTGCCCCTAGTAGTGCCCCTTATACAGTTCCCCTAGTAGTGCCCCTTATGCAGTGCCCCCAGTAGTGCCCATTATACAGTGCCCCAGTAGTGCCCCTTATACAGTGCCCCTAGTAGTTCCCCTTATGCAGTGCCCCAGTGCCCATTATAGTGTTCCAGTAAAGCTCCTTATGCAGTTCCCCCAGTGGTGCCCCTTATGCTTTGCCCCCAGTAGTGCCCATTATGCAGTGCTCCCTGAAGTGTATGTTATGCATTTCCAATAGTGCCCCTTATACAGTTCCCCCAGTAGTGCCTCTTATACGGTGCCCCCAGTAGTGCCCCCAATGCAGTGCCCCAATCACAGATATTAAGGGTGCAGTTTCCACACACCCTAGACAGCATATGCAGTAAATCCACAAGGTTTTCCGGGAAGCAGCCACGGAAAGACTCCTATGTAGAGCTGAAACGTGCCGGAGGATTACAGCAAAGATTTTGGGTACCAGGAATAACAACTGGGATAAACGTTTCCATATCACCTAGCAGTACCTTTGGGCCTTCCCGTGAGACCTTGTGGATTTACTGTATATGCTATCTAGGGTGTGTGGAAACTACACGTTTAATATCTGTGATTGAGTGAACATTGGAATACCCTAGAACAGAGGGAAAAGTGAAATCAGAGGAAACCACACTAAACCCAATATTGGGTGGACTCATTACCCTTGGTTTATAAATGTATAAATTGTATTGGACCAAAAGATTATGAGACTTGTTTGATCTACCATTCAAAAAAATAATATCTGTATCCTAATTGAGTGCACAAGAATATACATTCCTTTTGTTTGCTGTGTTTAATTTGGAATGGTAGGGAGCACTCCTGTATATATGCTGCTGCACTTTTTCTTTTAAAGCTTTGGTTTTCTTATTTCTTTTTCACATATTCTATAAAAATTTATGAATATTATCAGTCCATGTTCTGACAATAGCAGATTACAGGTCACATGGTTATGACATCAGAGGTCTTTTAGTCTACTTCAATTTAGACCTTAGGTCTAAATTAAAGTAGGCTAAAGGACTGATGTCACAACCATGTGACCCACGACAACAGGGGGAGGAGCAAGTTCAGAACATGGGACCCACCATGTACCCTCGTGGGCTAGCTTCGCTTGCCGCGCTTCGAGCAAGATGGCTCCACTCCACTTCACTTGCCACAGGTTACTATTCCCAATAGATGTCCACATGGATAGTAAAACTGTTAGCCCACCAACCTTGCCCCACCCTTGCTGTTTGTGATGTCAGAGGTTCTTTAGCCCACTTGGTTCTAGCATCAACCATACATCATAACGATTATAAGCAAACATAAAAAAATCTAATATCATGGTGTAAAACAAAGACTAGTGTGCTTTTAAAGCTAAAAAACAAACGTACATATATGATAGCACCGATAGGCCTACCCGGACCCCAGAAACACAGATCCACTCTCTATAGATACAATCAATTTATTATATTAAAGATAATAAATATAACTTTTGGTCAGGTTAATCCATTAACAGAGAATCTTATCAGCACATGAAGTCATAATGCACATGCAACAATCAATTCATACATGGCATACCAAAAATATACATAATCTATACAAAATTTGGTCTGGTTAATAATCCATTAACAGAGGATCTTATCAGCACATGAAATCATAATATACATGCAACAATCAATTCATATATGGCATACCAAATATATACATAATCTATAGAACAAATAATATATAAAAGATTAAAAATTAAAAATAAAGAATAATCAAAATAGTAAAAATGGGTAGTGATCACAATTTCCTTTAAAGGAGTGATTAAGAGAAGCACCAGCTGTATGCTCCAATTGCATCATATTTATTAGAAGTGACTGAAGTTCTACTCAGGAGTTTAGACAGAACAAGGCTGGATACATTATATCTATTGAAGAGAAACGCGGATAAAATTTTTCATATGCATATGTCACTTTATAACTATCTCTCTTCACTAAAGGATTGAGTGATATTACTTAAAGGACGTAAAGATTTATTCACGCAATTGGAGCATACACCTACTGCTTCTCTTAATCACTCCTTCGGATGAAATTGTGATCACTAGCCTATTTTACTATTTTTGTCATTTTGATTATTCTTTATTTATTTTTTAATTTACATTTTTTTTATATTTTATTTGTTCTATAGATTATGTATATTTTTGGTATGCCATATATGAACTGATTGTTGCATGTATTTTATGACTTCATGTGCTGATAAGATCCTCTGTTAATGTATTATTAACCAGACCAAATTTTATATTTATTATCTTTAATATAATAAATTGATTGTATCTATAGAGAGTGGATCTGTGTCTCTGAGGTCCAGGTAGGCCTATTGGAGCTATCATATATTTATATATCTTCATCTTCGGGTTTTAGGGTGTCGGTGGACCCCTAAGAAAGCTGCCAGCCATTATCCAGCCACATAGAGGTGGGCGCCCTATAAATATCTTTTCTACTAAAAAACAAACATTACAATAAAGTGTCGTTTGAATTATTATTATTAATTTTTTTTATTTAATGTACAAATTAACAGGTGAATGAATAATAATATATTGCAAGAATTTTCTTTTATGTTACTAAGGGGCATATTTACAAAAAAAATCAAATATAAAATGCTGTTGTGATATGGGGCTGGAAACAAACTGATAGCATACTGTGCATGCGCAGACATTGGCTTGTGCATATATCAGTGCTGGGCCAATGGGATCTGAAGGAAAAATGTGTTCCAGCAATGGAAGGCAGTACAAAATCTTAACTTTACACTTAGCCTGTACATAGGTACAGCATAAAATTGTCTAATAGATGCATCACCCCATGTTATGTCAAATTAAAAATTTTCGTGGAAGTTAAAATGTCTGTTAATAGTCTTATTAATATATTTATATCTTCATTTTTTTTATCTTTCAGCTGGAAAATGGAAGGTATCAGTTTTCACTAGTGAAATGCCTTCTGCTGGGACCACGTCTCAAGTGTACATCATGTTTTATGGACATATCAGAGTATCAGCGCCTGTTTTTCTGTATAGTAATGAAGATGATGTATTCCAGAGTGGCCATGAAGATACCTTTCATGTATGTAAATATGTAAAACAAATGGTAACAATACAACTATCTACATAATCACCAAAGGTGCCTTGCATGTAATAGACTGCTTGATGATTTGCGGTCTTTGTCTTTATTTTGAAAGCGAAACTTTGGTGAAATGCGCCACATTATAATGCTGTCCAAATATATACAGATGTGTCTACATACAACTTACCTCTATGCGCTAGAAGTCGCTTTAAACACGTTCTACTCGGTAGCGATGAGCGTCTCTTCGTGCAACTTTTTACCTTCAAATGTGTCTTATTCACAAAGTAAGGCAAATAGGATGCACAAGTAGCTTCTGCTGATTAAAATGAAATGTGGCTGAGACACTGTAACGTAGCATTTCACATGCAGATGCACCCACAGTTGCACACATAATATAGGCATGCTGCACATCATTTTAATCAGCACAAGCTGCTTATATGTCCTATTCACATTTACATTTACGCATTTAAAGGTAAAAGTTGCTTGAAAATACATCTGCGCTACAGAGTGACGCCACGGCATGGCGCAACTAGAAGAGCTGTTTAACGAGCATGGAAAGAAGATGAATGTGGACACAGCTGTAATTTACTTCTGACATGGGTGTGGGTAGCGCAGGTTTACATGGATGCGGGTAGCGCAGGTTTACAAGTTATTAAGAAAACACAGCAATTATGCTCATATATCTCTCCCGACAAGTTTCTTAATCTCCAAGATACTGATGCAGAGCTATGTGAGCTATCACACTTGTGCTCCAATTTGCGTCTATTTAAAAACAATGCAATTGCGACCAAGCGCAAGCAGTAGTTATCATTAGATGTGTTCTGGTTGGCAACAGAAGCAGATGTGCCTGGTTAATGCTAGGCAAACATCACATTCACTTATAGCCTCCTAAGCCCATGTTCTATTTGCAGTATATAAAAAGCTTTGTTTGAGATGTCATTACCCTATACCCACCAATGCGAACTTATAAACCTGGAAAGGCTTTGCTTCGTCCCAGCCAGATCAAGGTACTGTGCTCTGTCCCCACATGCGCATTTTGCAGTGACCCTTTGCTGGTAAATTACATCACAAGAATTTGTATTACTAGAAAAAGTAATGATACAAATTGATTGCAAATAAAAAAGTGGTCATACAGTACATATTTTATTAAGTACATGGTTTTTTTTTATTAAATAAATTGGCCCCTTAATGTGAGATAAACATGCACAACCTGTATTACACTAGAGTTAATTCTAATTAAACATTATTGAAATGGAATCATAAGGTTCTACAGTCATCTTTCAGGTGTAGTCCTGTTGGTTTTTATTTAAGATATAATATGCTGTCCTATTATTAAAATGAAAGGATTTAAGGGCTAGGAGTAAAACAGCTCAAGGATAAACATACTTCATAGAAGTCACACTAATGATTATGTTACTGATTAAAAACTGCATAGATATTATACACATACAGTATATTCAGGTGCCATTTTTCTGATAGATGGAAAACATTTTAAAATATTGCATAGATTCTTTCTCTATATATTTATCTCCTGAGCATTGATAATTATTGTAGAGCACCATAAAAATGTCTAGGTCAGCATATGGGTGGGATTGATCCCCCTTGATGGGAATAAATATAAAGCCCTTTTACTACCACTCCATTTTTTGTTCTGTCCTTGTGCTGCTAGCAACCCCTCTATTCTAGAATAAAAAAAATTTCTCTCTTCCCATGTTCCTGTAGCCAACCCTGTATAGGTTTAGACTCCATTGTTGTCTGAAATCTCTGATTACTAGCAGTAATGGCTAATTCCCTTCATAGAACATGCATTAGAATTAGGGGTGTGCACCGGCCACTTTTCGTGTTTTGGCTTTGGATCTAGATCTTTCTTTGTGTTTTGGATCTGGATTGGTTTTGCCAAAACCACCCTTCTGTGTTTTGGGTTCTGGGTTTTGTGTTTTGGATCTGTATTTTTTTTTAAAAAAGCATAAAAACAGCTAAAATCACAGAATTTGTGGGTTTTTCTGCTCCTATGCTATTATTAACCTCAATAACCTTAATTTCCACTCATTTCCAGTCTATTCTGAACACCTCACACCTCACAATAGTGTTTTTATGTCCAAAAGGTTGCACCGAGGTAGCTGGATGACTATGCTAAGAGATACGAGTGGGCGGCACAAACACGTGGTCCATCTAGGAGTGACACTGCAGTGGCAGACAGGATGGCAGTTTGAAAGACTAGGCCCCAAACAGTACATAATTCAAAGAAAAAAAAGAGGTGCAAGATGGAATTGTCCTTGGGCCCTCCCACCCACCCTTATGTTGTATAAACAGGACATGCACACTTTAACAAACCAAACATTTCAGCACCAGGGTCTGCCACACGACTGTGGCTAAAATGATTGGTTCGTTTGGGCCCCCACAAAACAAGCTGGCAATTAATCTGTCCCTGCACAAACTGGCTCTACGGAGGCAAGATGTCGTCCTCATCCTCCTCATCCACCGATTCCTCACCCTCTTCAGTGTTGTGTACATCCTCATCCTCACAGAGTATTAATTCGTCCCTGCTGGAATCCACAACCACAGGTCCTTCTGTACGTTCTGGAAGCTGGTCTCCCTGGAAGAGTTGATAATTCATTTTATGAACATCATCTTCTCCACATTTTGTGGAAGCAACCTCCTACGCCTTTCGCTGACAAGGTTCCCGGCTGCACTAAACACTCTTTCGGAGTACACACTGGAGGGGGGGCAACTCAGGTAAAATAGAGCCAGTTTGTACAGGGACCTCCAAATTGCTTCTTTTTCCTGCCAGTACAGGTACGGACTGTCTGACATGCCTACTTGGATGCTGTCACCGATGTAATCCTTTAACAGACAGACGCATGCTTGTCGCTGCTGCTTTGAGGATGCAGGTGCGGCTACAGCCCACACAATTCACAAAGACAGAAAAAAAAAGATTTTTTTTATTGTTTGTGGAGCGCACTTTGAGGGTTACACCACCCTTTAACAGACAGACGCACGCTTGCCGCTGCTGCTTTAAGGATGCAGGTGCGGCTACAGCCCACACATTTCACAAAGACAGAAAAAAAGAGAAGAATATTTTTATTGTTTGTGGAGCACACTTTGAGGGTGTCACCACCCTTTAACAGACAGACGCACGCTTGTCGCTGCTGCTTTAAGGATGCAGGTGCGGCTACAGCCCACACATTTCACAAAGACAGAAAAAAAAGAAGAATATTTTTATTGTTTGTGGAGCGCACTTTGAGGGTTACACCACCCTTTAATAGACAGATGCACGCTTGTCGCTGCTGCTTTGAGGACAGTCTCATATGCAGTGACAGTAGACTTGTCAGAAATTGTTGGCACGTCCTTCAGTCCGGACCAGATGTCCAAACCGGCCCTTGACTTATGACACAGGCGCACGCTTGGCGCTGCTACTGTGTTGATGCACGTGCGGCTACATCGCACACAAGTCACAAACACATAAAAAAAATAGTTTTTTATTTTTTGGAGCACTTTGAGTGTTACACCACCCTTTAACAGACAGACGCACGCTTGTCGCTGCTGCTTTAAGGATGCAGGTGCGGCTACAGCCCACACATTTCACAAAGAGAAAAAAAAGAAGATTTTTTTTATTGTTTGTGGAGTGCACTTTGAGGGTTACACCACCCTTTAACAGACAGACGCATGCTTGTCGCTGCTGCTTTGAGGATGCAGGTGGAATCTAGACGGGATTTGGTACCGGGGACACACTACCTCTATCAATTGTCTAAATCCCACTGCACTAATGGCGGATACCGGACGCACGTCTAACACCAACATAGCAGTCAAGGCCTCAGTTATACGTTTTGCTTCAGGATGACTGCTGTCGTACTTCATCCTCATCGCTAGGGACTGTTGGAGGGTCAATTGTTTAGTAAAAGTAGTGGTGTTCCTACTTCCTCTCTGCGATGATGAACAACTCCAAGCAGCAGCAACAGCACTAGGAGGAAGTGGTTCTTGATCTTTCCCTATTTTATTTTTATCGGAGAAAGTTTGGTCCTCCATTTATGTTATATTGATATATACGTGCGGCTAAGGCGCACACAAACACGGAAAATATTTTTTTATTTTTGCTGGAGAGTAGTGCACTTTGTGGGTTACACCACCCTTTAAGAAATGAGCCAGCTGGCTCTTTACTTATGGGACACAGGCGCACGCTTGGCGCTGCTCCTTTGTTGATGCACGTGCAGCCACAGTGCACACAATTCACAAACACAGAAAATATTATTTTATTTGGTTTGGAGTGTACTTTGGGGGTTACAGCACCCTTTAACGGTCAAGCCAGCCGGCCCTTTACTTATGACACTGGCGCACGCTTGGCACTACTTTGTTGATGCACGTGCGGCTACTGCGCACACAATTCACAAACACAGAAAATATTTTTTTATTTGGTTTGGAGTGTACTTTGGGGGTTACAGCACCCTTTAACGGTCAAGCCAGCCGGCCCTTTACTTATGACACAGGCGCACGCTTGGCACTACTTTGTTGATGCACGTGCGGCTACTGCGCACACAATTCACAAACACAGAAAATATTTTTTTATTTGGTTTGGAGTGTACTTTGGGGGTTACAGCACCCTTTAACGGTCAAGCCAGCCGGCCCTTTACTTATGACACAGGCGCACGCTTGGCACTACTTTGTTGATGCACGTGCGGCTACTGCGCACACAATTCACAAACACAGAAAATATTTTTTTATTTGCTTTGGAGTGTACTTTGGGGGTTACAGCACCCTTTAACGGCCAAGCCAGCCGGCCCTTTACTTATGACACAGGCGCACGGTTGGCACTACATTGTTGATGCAAGTACGGCTACTGCGCACACAATTCACAAACACAGAAAATATTTTTTTATTTGGTTTGGAGTGTACTTTGGGGGTTACAGCACCCTTTAACGGTCAAGCCAGCCGGCCCTTTACTTATGACACAGGCGCACGCTTGGCACTACTTTGTTGATGCTCGTGCGGCTACTGCGCACACAATTCACAAACAGAAAATATTTTTTTATTTGGTTTGGAGTGTACTTTGGGGGTTACAGCACCCTTTAACGGTCAAGCCAGCCGGCCCTTTACTTATGACACAGGTGCACGCTTGGCACTACTTTGTTGATGCACGTGCGGCTACTGCGCACACAATTCACAAACACAGAAAAACATTTTTTTTTTTTAGCACTTGGGGGGAGCTGCCCTGACGGACAGAGCACCCCCTGGACAACACTACAGCACCCCTTTAGGACTGGGACACTGCACAGGACTTTGGAGTGGACACAGCCCCTATGGACAACTGACTGCACAACACAGTCCAGCCAGCCCCTATGGACTTTGAAGTAGTGGACACAGCCCCTATGGACAACAGCAGCACAGCACAACACAGCCAGCCCCTATGGACTTTGAAGTAGTGGACACAACCCCTATGGACAACAGCAGCACAGCGCAGCACAGCACAGCACAGCACAACACTACTCTGCACTACACTACACTACACAGCCCAGCCAGCCCTAACTCCCACCCTCCCTCTTCACTGTCCACAGTCGAGTGAGAAAATGGCGCCGACGCGGGTACCTTATATAGGATCCAAAACCCGCGAGATCCGGAAGGCGGGATGATGACGTTTTGCCTCGATTTCAGATCCGAGTCAGGAGGGAAATGTCGAGCCTGACTCGGATCGGCCTCGGATCGGGGGGGCTCAGGGGGGTTCGGATTTCAGAAATCCGAACCCGCTCACCCCTAATTAGAATATACTTGTGGTAAGTTCCTCATGGCATTCTCATTATCTTGTTTCACTGTTTGCTGCTTTCCAGGTTTTCATCCAATCTTAGAAGACTATGGGGGAGATGTACTTTATCTAGCTTTTTAGAGATATAGTAGAGAAGTTGCCCAAAGCAAACAATCCACTTCTGTCATTATCTAAAGGTTGGTACATATACTGCACAGATATATCTGCAGATAATGGTCGTTCAGACACACTGAATGACCATCATTTTCCAGGCATCCGCGGGTTCCGCTGGCCAGGGTCGCACCACACCCCCTGCCCACGGCTGCCGCCTTATGTGTACGGGCAATCGGCTGATCGCCTGTACACACTTGCCGATGGACAGATATATCTGTCCATCGGCTGTGCAGCACAGCCGACGCAATATGTCTGTGAACGAAGCTGGTACACACTGGCCGAAGGGCACCAGATATACTGGCCGATCAATTGGTTGGCCAATATATCTGTCAGTGTGTACCCAGCTTAACACAGTCTATGACAAAAGCTGATTAGTTGCTTTGGCCAAATTCTCCACTTTGTCTCTCTACAAAGCTTGACACATCTCCCCCTTTTTTCTTCAGGGTCCATAGAGTCGCAGCTGAATAATTGGCTGAGACAAGATCAGTTTAAAATTGAAGCGTGCGCGACGCCATCTTGCAAATGGCAGCTAGACTCCATTTTAGAAACAAGAATCTGCAAGACGCCATTTTGTGAAGTGTCATTTTAAGTTACAACTCAGGAGCTGAGAACAGATGGCAATGTTTTTGCTAATCTACCAACGGCAACTGGAAGAGCAAGCTTTCTGAGTAAAAGTAAATAGAATAGACAATGGGTATTTTTACATACAAATTGGGTATCCCTGGATGCAGATAAAGTATAGTTGTGGCAATTGTAATATAATCCAGGCATTGATCTACACCATTGGATTTGTCTGAATCCTAAACAGATCTTAGCCCCACACACAGACAGGATGGCCCCAACTTCACAGCTTGATTCACGGTTCACACAAGAGTCTGGGAGAACAAAAGAGGTTTTTTCCTTTGAACACAGGACAGGTGGGGGCTTGCTGACAGAGGGCATGTGGAACTACAATGCTCAGCAATCCACACTGCTGGATGTTCACTTTGTGTATGAGAAATTATACACTTAAAACTCACCCATTAATAACTAGTGTCCTTATATCAAACCCCGAATTCCCACAATATTACATATTCACACATAAGGTTCAATAAGCTCTAAAGTGTATGATTTAAGTTGGTTCAGTTAGTTAAATGCTGAGAAATAAAGATATTTGATAACTAAGGTATTATACATGCTAAACAAGTCGTGTTTGGAGTTGTATTCCGGTGTTATCGATGAGGAGATCGCATCATGCATTCTCGAGTTATGGATCGCAAAGCCTACAAGCAACAAAATTTATATTTTAGGAACAGCTGTTAGGATGTTGCAGGGGGCGTGAAGAGGAAGATCCCCAGCTGTTAGAGGAAGGGAGAGTCTGTTTGAACCAGTCTTTTAAATGTGCTGTAACAGATGCTTCTCCCCTGGGAACCAATGATATCAGCAACAGACTTCCCTATTGTCCTGTTTATTCTGGGGGGGTATAAATATGAGTGCATGAACGCTGGTCCTCAGTCTTCATGCTGAATGCTGTATGACTAGGGGTCTCTTGCTGATGCCTATCTACGGGTCCGGAAGCGCCTGCGTATGTATACTGTACTTGGGGTCTGTATAATTTCCTTTTGCGCCTAAATTGTGTCTTGATCAATTGCGTGTAACTGTCTGAACTTTTACCTGAATATCACTTGTGCTTTGGAACCACAGATTCCACGTCTAAGTCATTATTTATGGTATGACTGCGTACGCAAATTAGCGTCATCCTTAGAGGTTTATAAGAAGGGTTTTAGAAGGTACAGGCAGGGGTATATAGAGGTTAATTTTAATATCAACAGATAGGGGCTCATCGAGTGAAGTCACTTACCTACTCACACGGCAAATACGGCTATCGATGTCTCAGCAAAGGGTGGAGTGGCCACATGCAGGGTTTTCCTGCAACCGCTTTGTGCTGAAAGATCGCTATCCGTTTCGTGTGAGCCAAGGAAGCTGACTAGAATCTAGGGACAAGAAAGGAAAAAGTTTGTTTTCCTTTGTTGATAGAACCTAACGCTTAGAGGGGTGCCGCAGTATTGAGTACGCGGCTGAGACACATTTTTGCGTACGCAGTTAAAAAAGTCATTATACGGTTGTGCGGTAGTCACATTATTGTGTATGCGGCTGGTCACACAATAGCGTATACGTACTTCCGGTTGTGCTGCCTGGTGTTTGAACAAAGCCATTGAGGTTTATATTTTTTTTCTGTTACCAATATCTGGGTTAACGTGTATTTTTCTGCGCAGGAAAAAAGTGTGTAACAGTGAATATTTGTTGAACAAACTTAAGGGTATCGTATGATCCTTAAAGGCTAGGTGCAAGGGTTAGTCTAGCCGCTCGGTAAGCAGCTTTACAGTTCTATACACAGTAGCAGGTGTACATGTTGTCTTTGTTGTAGAGAGGTGCGTGAGAGTAGCCGACATATAAACTCTCATAGGTGTGGAAGTCACCTTACTAAATCTTATCCGGGTGTGGAAGTTGCCTTTTTCAAATCTTATCCAGGTGTGGAAGTTGCCTTACTAAATCTTATGCAGGTGTGTGGGCGCTGCCGACTTAAATCGTCCACAGGTAAGTGAAAGTGTCTTGATTGTCTTTCACCGGTCTAAATCTTTATTGAAAAGCGTAGGAGTTGTCTCAGAATGGGAGCCACGCAAACAGGAGAGATGTTAGGCTATGATGTGCTGCTAATGGAGGCGCTGATCGGATCGGCCCGTCGTATCATGCATACCAAGTACGGTACTTATGCAATAAGGTATTGTGATTTATGGTTTAATATGACGAGGAAGAGTGTTTGACCGTTTCCCAGAATTGGTAGTTTTGATAAGGATGTATTAGAGAATGTCCGGGATCACATCAGTTTGATGCACTCCCGAGAGAAAAAGGTTAAATATTTTGAATGTTTAAAACTGTGGCAGCATGAAGGGGATGTGTGGCTTAAAAATGTGCAAACGACGCAAACTAGCGTCGTGAGCACATTGCCAGAAAATACATCCGCAACGCTAAATTGCAATACTGGCGAGCCGCAAAATGGCGTGCATGTACGGCAAGGTAGCGTTGTGGAGAGTATTGCCAGCAGTTCACGCTCACCTCCCCCACCTTATGTGGATGGAGGTGCAAGTACAGTTACCAAAAATACCCATAAAAATGTAACAAGCAACTTGTACCCTCTCTTAAGCAACTATAAAGAAAATGTTCATGATGCGGATGATGAGCCTATTGTAATGTCTGCCATTTCCCATGCTGTGCAGATGATAGATGCTGCATCACCACAATCATGGGTGGTGCCGCCATCTCCATCGGTAACAGCAAGGGAAGTGTTAACACACTCTGCACCAGTAGAGGAAGTTGTTAATACCATACGTAGCAGCAGCAGATTAAACCCCCAGCCAGGTAACCAGGTCAAAGGTAGCAGCGCTACAGGTCTGCATCCCATTCGGACGATAACTGTTCCGAACGGAAATGAAGATGCGAACGGTGTAGTGCCCACGAGGTAAGTAGTAATGCATTGTCCTTGGACAAGAGAAGAACTAACTTCCATCATAAATGATTTCCCCGATCCCAAAAAGGAACTAACCAAATGTCAAAGATTTTTGAGAAATTTAGGTAGTTCTCATGAGCCAACTAATAAAGATTGGCGTGTGGTGTTAAGGGCCTGTCTACCATGCAATACCGACGTGACAAAATTTATGTATTGGATGGTGACGTTCCCTCATTGTAACTCAATTGGGTATATATTTTCCAGTAGTAGTTAACTGGAACAAAAGTTTCACCATTAAACAGAAAGAGAGTGAGACTGCAGAAGATTATTGCGATCGGGCTCTGCAGGCTATCACCCAGTACACTGGGATAGAAGATATTAAAGATAGCACTCACCACAGGGGAATGATAGTCACGGTACTCATGGAAGGTCTGACAGACGACTTAAAGACTTGGGCTCAGACCTCACAGCCTGGTTGGAGGAGACTTACAATAGATAACCTCATAGAGTCTGCCATAGAACATGATAAAAATATCACAAAGAAGAGAGAGACCCAGGGCGAAAAACTAATGGCTGTCAGTATCCAAGCTCTGGAAGGAATGACAATAACATCCCAGCCAACCGACACACCTGCACCCACACACACACCTGAACAATTACACGTCCTCACCAATCCCACACCACAGCAAACACATCCTTACCCCACATATCATACACAACCACAGGTCCCATACTCATATCCCCCACAATATCCTTACCCTCCCTATCCTTACCCATACCCACCACCTTTCCCTCTTGCTCAAATCCCACAACAATCTTTTCATCCACCCCGTTCAAAATTATGTTTTAACTGTCACCAAGTGGGACACATAAGTAAGTACTGCAAAGTGAAGAACACCACACAGGAACACGAATTTCCCAAGGGTTCATAGGTAACCCCAGTATCTTCTCCCAGGCCTTATATGACTGTTTACAATCTTTTCAACCTGCCAATGTATCTGTTCTAATGTAAAATGTGGACGATTTATTGTTGTATTTTAGGTCATGTTTAAATGATATTAAACTGTTGTGCTTTATCTCCCACTCATAGGACACAAGGTTGCTTAGGATAAACGGCAGCCATGCCAGGCTGAGGTCGACTACTCGGAATACTATTCAACCCCGTGGCCCAGGCATTATTTAGAGCAGTAGCTATTAATAACAAGATTTAATTGCAGGAACCTGTATGCAGATACTATATCCCTAGAACTATTAAAAAAATGATGGGGGGACTTATTTTACAGGTGACGTTTCCAAGAACATGTGAAAGGTGATGGGTAACAACACTAAGATTATCCCAGACTGTCTTTACCTTTATTTGCCCCCCTTGGAGATACTGTTCAAACAGGCAGCCTCATGTGAAAATATGATAATGAGGTTACTGTGCAGGGTCTCACAAAGATGAATGAGAATAACCGAAATTGAAAGTGTTATTAACTAACATGTCTAATGCAAACTGTCATGATGTCAAATCTGTAGAATTTGTTATGATCCAAATTTTTTTTAGCTCAGGTTGTTTGACTGATCGGTGGAAAGGTCCGTATCTGATGATACTACATCCACAAAAGGTGGCCGGGGAAGATACGTGGGTCCATTCCACTCACTATAGGGAGGTTAACCAACTGGTGGAGATACAAGGCAGAGACATGGACCTGTCCATTGCGAGCTTGTGCCGGAAGGATTAAAAAGGTGACTGTGAGATATCTGAGCTAAAGAAATGTGTAGATCAGTGCTTCCAGCAATGGAGTGGTCTGCTGTGGTCATCCTAGTTCTTTTTCTTTCCAGAGTTTTGTCGTGATGATCTGTTTGGGGACCGATTGAGGAAATGGGAGCTGATGGAAGTGCTGATGGAGTGGAGTCAGGAGGAGTGCAATGCCAATCAGGGGAGTGTCTGACCAATTTTAGTATTGTAATTGTTATGTTATTTGGGAAAAATACTTCCAGAAGTTATGACCCTCACACATGTTGAAATGCTGGGTATACATAAAAACACACCGTCACCCTATCTTCACACACAATATGATCACAGAGGCAAAAGAAATATGATGTGTCCGGTGTGTTCCTATTGTGTTGAAGTGTGGAAAATGTAAAAACAGAGTAAAACGAAAGAATGAAATTATGATAGTGGCCAGTATGAATACCGAGGTAAATACAGAACTGCATTACAACCCTGAGCTAGGAAATACCATCATTTAATGTATTATATTTAGCCATGCATAAAAAAACATATTATTGAAATGTTATTTTTTTTTAAAAAACACCCCAAATAATGTAAAGTCTAAATTCCCCTACAAGACTGCTTTCATAAGACTGGTGCATCCCCACACCTTTCACATGATCTTCCAAGATCTGCGGTGTGCGTATAATAGTAGTTTTATGTCCCCACTCAGAGACGCATTATTGATGGATTAAGAACCACCTTGTGCCATCCCATGATAACACTAAATAATATGTAAATGTAAGCCTAAATTAAATTCTAATAGCAGATTGTGATAGCATGTTGTTTGCTATCAAAGGGTGGACTGTCAAAGCTGAATAATTGGCTGAGACAAGATCAGTTTAAAATTGAAGCGTGCACAATGCCATCTTGCAAATAGCAGCTAGACTCCATTTTAGAAACAAGAATCTGCAAGACGTCATTTTGTGACCAGCGTCATTTCAAGTTACATTTCAGGAGCTAAGAACAGATGGCAATGTTTTTGTTAATCTACCAAGGGCAACTGGAAGAACAAGCTTTCTGAGTAAAAGTAAATAGAATAGACAATGGGTATTTTTACATACAAATTGGGAATCCCTGGATGCAGATAAAGTATAGTTGTGGCAATTGTAATATAATCCAGGCATTGATCTACACAATTGGATTTGTCTGAATCCTATACAGGTCTTAGCCCCACACACAGACAGGATGGCCCCAACTTCACAGCTTGATTCACAGTTGACACAAGAGTCTGGGAGAACAAAAGAGGTATTTTTCCTTTGAACACAGGACAGGTGGGGGCCTGCTGACAGAGGGCATGTGGAACTACAATGCTCAGCAATCCACACTGCTGGATGTTCACTTTGTGTATGAGAAATTATGCACTTAAATCTCACCCATTAATAACTAGTGTCCTTATATCAAACCCCGAATACCCACACATTACATATTCACACATAAGGTTCAATAAGCTCTAAAGTGTATGATTTAAGTTGGTTCAGTTAGTTAAATGCTGAGAAATAAAGATATTTGATAACTAAGGTATTATACATGCTAAACAAGTCGTGTTTGGAGTTGTACTGATGCGTATTCTTTTTACAGTATTCCGGTGTTATCGGTGAGGAGATCGCATCATGCATTCTCGAGTTATGGATCGCAGAGCCTACAAGCAACAAAATGTATATTTTAGGAACAGCTGTTAGGATGTTGCAGGGGGCGTGAAGAGGAAGATCCCAAGCTGTTAGAGGCAGGGAGAGTCTGTTTGAACCAGCCTGTTAAATGTGCTGTAACAGATGCTTCTCCCCTGGGAACCAATGATATCAGCAACAGACTTCCCTATTGTCCTGTTTATTCTGGGGGGGTATAAATATGAGTGCATGAACGCTGGTTCTCAGTCTTCATGCTGAACGCTGTATGACTAGGGGTCTCTTGCTGATGCCTATCTACGGGTCTGGAAGCGCCTGCGTATGTATACTGTACTTGGGGTCTGTATAATTTCCTTTTGCGCCTAAATTGTGTCTTGATCAATTGCGTGTAACTGTCTGAACTTTTACCTGAATATCACTTGTGCTTTGGAACCACAGATTCCACGTCTAAGTCTTTATTTATGGTATGACTGCGTACGCAAATTAGCATCATCCTTAGAGGTTTATAGGAAGGGTTTTAGAAGGTACAGGCAGGGTATATAGAGGTTCATTTTAATATCAACAATAGGGATCCACAGGGATACCATGGACAAAATGGGATCTGGTCTAAAGATCTACATTAAAAAGGTAGACAATGTCTAGATAGACACCAGATGTTGGACAAGCAATAGGTCGACAGGGACAAAAGGTCGACATGTAAGAGGGCTGACAGGTACAAATGGCCAACAGGGTCGAAATGTCAACATGAAAATTGTTTTGTTTTTTTAGGGTTAGTGTTAGACACTTACCACAAAAGTTAGGGTTAGGCACCAGGAGAGAGGGTTAGGCACTTACCAAAGGGTTAGGGTTAGGCACTACAGTAGAAGGGATGGTTTAGGGTCAGGCACCTACCCAAACGGTTAGGGTTAGGCACCAGGAGGGAGGGTTAGGGTTAGGCACCAAGGGGAGGGTTAGGATGAAGATTATGGTTAGAAAAATAAACATGTGTTGACCATTTTTGTGTCGACCATATGCATGTCGACATTTTGACCCTGTTGACCATTTGTACATGTTGACCTTTAGTGTGTTGACCTTTTGTCCCTGTCAACCTATTGACTTTCTAACATCTGGTGTCTATCTAGACATTGTCTACCTTTTTACTGTAGATCTTTCAATCCACATCCGGGGAAAATGTGGTTGTACAGTAGTGATCCATGTACCAGTTAAGCTTTCAACTCCCAGGATGCCTTAGGTCCTCCTCCACATATACCCCGCTCCTGACCACAGGAATTCAGTTTTTAGTTAGGTGCGGCCGGATTCAGATGCACCATTATAACAGGGGGACTGCTCAAGCACAGGGATGCAGGTAAGGAGGTCCCCGTCCAGGCTCTAAGCCCAGGATGGGAGGACGACATCTTCAATTTGCGGATTACTGCCATCAAACAACAACAGATGCCTGGGTCCGAGAAGTGGTTTCTCAGGGGTATGCCCTCACTTTCCAGAGGCATCCTCCCCAGAAGTTTTTTTGTACAACTCCTCCATCAGATTCTATCAAGACCTTGGACCTCCAGGAGGCCATTTACTCCCTGCTGCGGGCAAAGGTGATAATCCTGGTTCCTGTGGTTCAACAAGGAAGGGCTTATTACTCCAATCTAAATTTGGTTCAGAGACCAAATGGGTCTCATTGCCCTATTCTAAATCTGAAAACCCTCAACAAGTTTATCCGTGTACCCGTATGGAGGCTCTTTGTTCAATTACGGAACCTGGGGATTTTATGGCCTCCTTGGACATTCAGGATGCATATCTGCATGTGCCTTTTACGCCATTCCCATTTCTAAGGTTTGCTGTCCTACAACAATATTATCAATTTCAGGCACTGCCATTTGGTCTATCAATGGCCCCTCGGGTCTTCACCAAATAATGGCAATTATGACGGCCTACCTCAGGCATCAGAATAATCCCATACCTGGATACCTTCTGATTTTGGCATAGTCTCCAGCTGTTCTACAACACCATCTCCAACTGACCATTGCCTGCAATTGGAAGAATCCTCTCTCCAATACAGCGGATGGTTCATCTTGGGGCACTTCTCGATTCTCAGGCACAAAGGGTGTTTATTATTGTGAGTACACAAATTGCTATGCAAGAGAAGGGTATCCATTCTATCAGTGATGCAGAGCCTGGGGTCAATAGTGTCCACCTTCAACATGGTGGAATATGCTCTGTTCCACTCCAGGCCCCTGCAACAAATGATTCTCTCCTGGTGGAACAGGCAGTATCATCTAATACAGTCCCAGAGGATCCTTCTCACTCCGGAGGGTCGCCCATTCTGGATTCCAAATTGGGTGCTCCTCACCATAGATGCCAGTCTTTGCAGATGGGGGTCAGTGACAGGTCATCATAACTTTTTGGGAAGAAAGACATATCAGGAAAGTCACCTGCCAATAAACATCCTGGGGCTTCATGCAGTATACAAAGTGCTCAACCTGTCACAGGACCTACTTCAAGGCAGGCCAGTCCAGATTCAGTCCGACAATGCAACCACAGAAGCCTATCTCAATCATCGGGGAGGCATGCGAAGTCATGTAGCCATGAGGGAAGTGACAAACATTCTGATATGGGCAGAACTTCATCTTCTGGCTATCTCTGCAATATTCATCCTGGATGTCCTTAACTGGGAAGCGGACTTCCTAAGTCATCAAGACATAGACGCCAGAGAGTGGGCTCTTCATCTGGGGTTTTTTCAACTTCTGAAAAACAAATTGGGCCTACCAGATGTGGACCTCATGGCCTCACGTCACAACCACAAGGTTCCAAGGTACAGGTCCAGGACCAGAGGGCCTGATTCAGAACCGGACGCTCTGACCAGAGCGCTCGCTCTGAATAAGGGCCCTCCTCCCTCAAGCGGCCTCATGGATGCTCGCATAGCTGTGGGTTACCACCCACAGCTATAGCGAGCGTCCATGATAATGGTCGCGATGGTCAAGACCATCGCGACCATCGGGCTTGCGACGAGACCCTGTGGTAGGGTCTTGGTGACCGCAAGCCCTGGAGTGATTTTGGCTCTATCATAGCCAAAATCACTCCCAGTGACATCACTACTGATGTCAGTGGGGCAGGACTTAGACGGTAGGCGTTCCCATGGGAATGCCTCCGTCTGGCAGCCACGCCCCTGGCACGCCCACCAAAGGGGGCGTGCTGTCACTCACCATAGACAGCACGCCCCCTTTGGTGCGAGACCCATAACGACGGCTTGGCCGTCGTTATTCGGGTCTCGCGCATGCGCACGACGGAGCTCCCTCCATCGTGCACATGCGCAATTCGGCACCATCGACCCACTTGCGAGCGTCCTGCACTCGCGAGCGGTTCTGAATCAGCCCCAGAGACCCCTCAGCCGCCTTCATGGATGCGCTGGCAGTGAGGTGGGACTTCAAGCTGGCGTATCTCTTTCCTCCAATTTCCCTCCTCCCAAGGGTTCTCAGAAAATTCAAGTAGGAAGGTGGCACAGTAATACTGGTAGCTCCTGCTTGGCCAAGGCACCATTGTTTCACCGACATATGGAATCTATCCATAGACACTGCGTTTCCTCTTCCTCGATGGCCGGATCTGTTAGCACAGGGTCCCTTCCTGCATCCGGACCTACCTTGTCTGTCTTTGATGGCGTGGCTCTTGAGTCTTCCATCTTAAGAGCCAAATGTTTCTCTAGCTCTGTAATTCAAACGATGCTTAGGGCATGAAAGCTTTCCTCTGCCCGCATCTATTACAGAGTTTGGCATTCTTTTGGTCAATGGTGTTCCCACAGAAAGTATGACCCTAAGGTTATTAGTATTTCCCGGGTACTTGCTTTTCTCCTAGATGGTTTAGACCTCGGTCTTCACCTGGCCACTCTGAGAGTATAGGTGTCTGCGCTGTCAGTTTAGTTCCAGCAAAATATTGCTTCTCTGCCGGATATTAGAAAAACATTTCTGAGTACAACCACCCTTTGTCCCACCGGTGGCACCACGAGATTTGTCTTTAGTTCCCAAGGGGTTACAAGTTCCCCCATTTGAACCTGTGGACTTGAAGTGGTTGACAGCAAAGACACTTTTTCTCCTCTATATCTCTTTTGCAAGCAGAGTCTCTGATTTGGCAGCACTCTCTTGTTGCTCCCTTTTTTGTTGTTTTTGTTGTTTTCACCAGGATAGAGATGGCCTCCATACACAGACAGGTTATCTTCCAAAGGGAGTGTCCCGGTTTCATGGCAATGAAGAGATTGTGGTTCCAGCTTTTCATTCTTCAGACTTTTCTGTAGGTGAAGCCTCCCTGTATGTGGTTCGTGCTTTACGTATCTATGTGGATCGTACAAACTCTTTTAGAAAATCAGACGCTCTTTTTGTGTTGTATGGTTTTTACAAATGAGGCAGGCCAGCTAGTAAACAAACTCTGGCTCGATGGTTGCATATGACTATCTCTCAGGTTTACACGCAGGTTGATCTCCCCATGTGCGCGGGCCTCCCCTAGTCCAAGCAAAGCAACCCCCCAGCCTTGCATTTAACCTTGTGCCGGCAAGCAGGTCCCTCCTCCTTTGTGTGATATTCGGGAAGATGGCACAAGAGAGCAAAATGCCAGAGTCCTCTAGGTGCAGGATGTGCGGTTTGGGCCCCCCCGGGACCTAAGGGCTGATGTGCACGGCACACCCTGCACCCATTATAAATTACGCGTATGTGTAGTACAATTCAATTCCCTGTTTAGGTAGGTAAAAGTATTCTTTTAATCAATTTTGGATTTTTTCACCTTTTTAGTATTCTTTGTAGATTTATATACCCCTACCAACTAATCATGAGTCTCTTGATATTACTATCATTCCATTTCACAAGTCAACAGTGTTGGCCATCAAACAAGATACCATGTACCTTGTATAGCTTTCCATAGTAGCCCTTGAATCATTATTGCTTTAATTAGATTACTCTCAGTGATCACAGCACTAAGCCTACAGTAAGTAATAAGCAAATGTTTTCTCATCCCCCTTTTCCCCCTCTCCCACATTTCTACACAAACTTCAGGTTGTATAGATGATGTGAATAATTTAGATAATATAAGTGATTTAAATGATGTGAATGATTTAGATAATATAAATGATTTTGATGATGGGAATGATATAGAGGATGGGAATGATTGATACAGGAATGATAATTACAGGAATGCTACACAGAATGTGGATTCACAGGACTGGCTGGGTATTCCGGTTCCCATCCTTGTTGGACTTTGTAAACCACTGCTGATTTTTACTCCTCAATGTACCCACCAAAAGTAGAGAGAAATGTAGGCTTTATCGCTGCCTTGCTGGCAGTTGGAGGATAGAGGTCCCAAATTGAGATCAAACATGTTTATGCTCTCATGAAACCAATAGGAATGCACAGTTATGATTACAATTTTCTATTACTCAGCTTCTGATAAAAAATCTAACATTAATATAACAAATAATTTAAGATGGGTATGTTAATCTATGAAATCTGTGTAGTACCTATAGAAAGTATTATTCTTTTCCCTCAGGTTAACATTGGAGATGTTGGTGAGGTTTATAAAATCCGTATTGGACACACTAACTCTGGAGAATCCCCTGGCTGGCACTGTGAAGAGGTACATTGTCTTTACTTTGATATCATTCTGAATACAGTCCGCTTGTTTGTATAAGCTTTTTGTAGGAAACAAACTTATCCACACACTTTATATTGAAGGACAATCTATTACTACCCGCTGCGCACAGGGCTGGACACGACTGGAAAAGAAAACTATTTACAAATCATTATTAGTGGTAACAATCAATTTAACACAAATATGATTTGCTGTATCAAAAAGTTGATTTAGTGTATCAAAAAGTTTGTTTTGAGACCTTGTCATTGTGGCTGATATTGTGACCTAAGGCATACAGTAGGTGGTCATCTTTGTTTATTGTAAAGTGGTAAAAAGCCATATATAAGGGTAAAAATGTGGTATTCCTCAATTCATATTCACTGGAAACTGAACTATCACACAAATTTGAACCACCAGCATACCACAGAGTCCTATCCTAACCAATAGCAGTTTTTCTCAACAGGGTTAGGATGCCGACATTTGTCGGTAGGTATCCTGACCCTCCCTCCCCAGTGCCTGAACCTAACCTCCCCCCTTAGTGCCTAAACCTAACCTCTCCTCCCACACCATAAACCTAACCCTCCCCCGCTAGTGTCTAACCCTAACCCTCCCCCTAGTGCCTAACCATAACCCTCCCCCCAAGCCCGCTACTTACCTTCGGGATGCCGGCGCCGGGATTCTGACAAGTGTCAGTATTCCTGCGCCGGCATCACCCGTGTCAGGCTACTGAACGTATCCCATTTTTCCCATGCAGAGACTCAAACAGGGTGCTCCAGATTTACTAGAGATGTGTGCCGACCCCCGTGCTTTGGTTTTGGATCCAGATTCATCTTTGTGTTTTGGTTTTGCAAAACCACCCTCATGTATTTTGGCTTTGGATATTTTCTTTTTTACATTCTTTTTTTAAATAGCTAAAATTACGTCATTTTGACCTGTTAGCATGAAATCCAAAACCCGAGTTTTTAAATCCTATTTCTGAACTGCAGGAAGATCCGAACCAGGTCGACACGTTACCCTAGTGATTCCGAATGCAGACTCAATTCGACTCAGAACCCCTAAATTCGGTTGTTGTTGGTTCTTTGAGAACCGGATCCATACATCTCTAATTTTTACTCGATCCATACTCCCACTTCATCAAGACCAGGATAGTTTCCACTTTATATTGATAGCTACTTGATAGCTACTATGATCCTAATTTTAATGCTGTCTTTAGTTCTTAAAGAAGCAACAGATCTAATCCAGCATCCAATGGATGCTAATTTAAATTTTTATATAAAATTCCACTTTAGACACCATCATAGGGTTAGGGATGGGGTTTGACTTATGGTTTGGAGTTAGGGTCAACCATACATATGGAGTTTTTGTTCTTATTTATGTTAATAACCAAATTCGGGGTTTGTTTTGGGTTAGGGAACACTTTGCACCTTCCAAACTGCAACTGTTAAACATTGATCACTAATCACAAGTGAATCTGGTCATACAATGCTTTTTGACTAAATAATTTTTTATATTGACGTAGTTATCATAACCCTATAGTCATGGTATTATATAGACATTACATCTGTCATTATTTCATGCTGTGGAATATAAATATTAAGCTGTGGAGAATATTGTACTCCTGCTAACTTTCTGTTTCTATAGGTGCAACTGTTTAACATTTTTTCAAATGAGCAATTTTGCATGAAGCTAAACCGTTGGCTTTCACAAGACAAAGATGATGGAGAAATCTGCATGGAGCTCCCCCTGATAAGACATGGGCATGCCAAGCTGCCAGGTCAGGCCAGTATACATTTATCCTGCTCATTGAGCTCTATGCTCTGATTTAGATTAAATAATCAGTTAGAAAAGCTTTGACCCTTTTTAGGCTGACATGTAAATATGCCAAATGGGCAGATAATGGGCAGAACAAAGATCAAGATTAAATATTGAATTCAATCTACAGCAACAAGGAGGCCCTGAGTTGTTGTTGTTCTTCTATATGGGCCTTTGAAATATCCAATCACTTACTTCTTTTCTATAATAGCTGGACAGCAATAGTAGAAACATATCACTTTCTGCAATGTCAGAGCTAGGAAACTTGTGGACCCTATAGCAACATGTTTAGGATATCCCCAGAGTTTCTTGGGGGGAACATCATGTGCTTACCTTACTTATTATACAGAATTATTCACCCCTTACTTGCCAATGCTCCCTCATTGCCAGGGAGACTCCCTAGAATAGTAGCAATCTCCCTGACTCCCTGAAGAGTGTAGAAATCTCCCTGATTGCACCTTACCCTCATTATGTAGCTGTTATATACTTTCAAATCATGCTTGTCGACATTCTGTCTCCCCCTTCTGGGAGGGAGCAGCCGGATCGGCATAGCAGGGGAGAGTGGCTGGCATAGGGGCGTTGCCGGGCATCTTACCTGGCATTTGTGGGCGGTGAAGGGGCATGGCCACACGATCGCATAATTATGGCCCCGCCCCACTACACAATGCAGAGATTACCAGCATTGTGTAGTAGGGGGTGGGGTCAAAATGATGTGATTCAACGTGAATCGCGTCAATGGCCTCCCCTCCTCCTCTGGTGCGGGGATTTCTCCTGTGACCATGGGGGGGTGGCGGCAGCCACCGGGAGGCAGCACTCGATTTTCTGGGAGGCCCCCAGGCTGAATCGGGAGAGTAGGCAAGTATGATTCAATTGGAATCATCAGTGCTATTCCCCTGCGTTGGTTATAAGGCACAATGATCCCTATAGCTACATGCATTTTCATATAAGGTTTCTCATGGCCACTTATATGGAACCACTTGCAAAACACAATACATAGACAAGCCCTGGAATGTATTAGTGTGTCTCCATCAACAAATAGATCTTACTAACTGACTAGGGGTATATGAGAAAGATTCCTGGACTGCACACCCTAAAAAAAAAAAAATATATATATATATATATATATATATATATATATATAGTCAAATGGCTGGCACTCCACATAAATGCAAAATAAATTGCTTGCCTTGGTGCCTTCCTGGAAGTTCAATTGAACACCCACTTATATATGTAGCAAGGGAAAGGCGGCACTCACAGGTCTGATGAAATGAAAGAATCAAACTTGACAACTGTGTCTGCCTTGTTCAACATTTCAGTCTCACATGAATTTTATCAAGAACAAGGCAGACACATATATATATAATGGGAGGTGCTACCTGATGAGACTAATTGCAGGCACAGAAACAAACAAATCTCAGGTGCACAACTCAAAATAATTGATAATATATAAATGCAATAAAATTTTGCAGTGAATAAAGGTTTTTAGCATTATCATGGCCAAGGTTATGGGCCTACCCACCATATCCAGGTAACCTCTTTAGGGTAGGTCCCTAACATACTAGGGTTCAAATCCAGAGCGCAGGACACCTCCAAATTGGCCCAGCTAAGCTGCCCAAGGCATCGCCATAGTAAGAAAAGTGCAGTGTAAAAGAGATAGTTAAGAGCAGCCACAGCTGCATCCAAAGAATGAAAATAAAAAAGTGAAGTGCATGTATAATAAACAAACAGTGAAGGCTTAAATTGTGTTATAAAACAAAAATGTGTTATAATGCGGTGCCCTGAAAAAGATCAACCAAAGCAATCCAGGGGGACCCACGCCCCAAAAATTAACCAAAGTTGCACTACAGTATATAACTTGTAGGACCTAGAATTGTGCCTAATACCAGTGTGCATATACATTACCAGACCCTAAGCTTTTAAACCGAAAAGGAAGGGGTGCTAATCCAGACTGAGGGCATCTCCTTTCCCTCAGGTGTGCAATAAAGCACATTACATGGAGTATATGGGAAAGATTCCTGGACTGCACACCCTAAATATATATATATATATATATATATATATATAATGGGAGGTGCTACCTGATTAAACAAATTCATTTTGGAGACCTAAGATGCTGGCTCTTGGTAGTCGGGGGCTATAAATGCTTTAGCAGTGTTAGCAGTAAGACAGCAGGGAGCTCATTAAGCTTCCTAATGAGGGAGGAGAGTGCGCTATATGACAGATGGGAACAGGATGAGAGCAGCATGGCCTTGATGGAATACTCAGCTGCCAGCCAGGTAGTTAGTATTACATCTATTTTCAGAGCTTTTCTTATAATTCAAGAAAAATTCTGCTTTCCATTCAATGACAGTGCTGACCATCATTGCAGCCATCTCTCTCACTGTCCTGCTTTACTGTAATTAATGGAGGCTAAACAGATTATCCTCCTTACTTACCTATGCCAGCCAAGCTTCACGACCAACAATACACTATGAAAAGTTATTTAGTTAATAAGTAAACTAACATAGAAATAAACAGAAGTTGTTTTAACCAGTATTTTTTGGCAATCTGCTGTGGAAAATACTAATGTTTAACTGATATCTAAATTGCATAGTAACAATAATATAAAAGGTTGCTACATTGGGGATGTAGTTGACATTCCGGCGGTCGGGATGCTGGGGCTCAGAATACCTGTGCTGAAATCCTGACCACCTGCAGTATTAAAGTTAGGCGGAGGGTTAACTTTAGGGTTAGGCACTGGGGGAAGTGTTAGGGTTAGGCTGGGGGGGGGAATTAGGGTTAGGCTGTGGGGGGGGGGGAGTTAGGGTTAGGCTGCGGGGGGAGATTAGAGTTAGACTGCGGGAAAGGTGGGATAGGGTTGGCATCGCATCCTCCAGGATCCCGTACCCAAGCCCTACTTTGTACCCAGAAAACCCAATTACTGTAACAATGGTTCCACTTTCCTACTTACAATGCTTTTTGCAACTTCCAACAGTTTATAATTCCCAAATTATAATTACACACAGCTTTACTGTGGTGAGAGTTTGCTTCAAACAACATTCTGTCTTAGCTATTATTTTCATTGGCCAGCTAGAAATGTATTGTTACAGTGTCAAGCCACATGTTGGTGGTCAATAGGTAAAGGCACAAGCTAGGCTATTTTTACCAGGCTCTTTGTATTACAATGAACTTTCCTGGGACACGTTTGTTTTTAATATAAGAGCATTCTGATTTGTATTTATCGTCATTAGTAACTACTTAATTTATAGTACAATGTGCTGCAATAGTTGTCCATTCTAGGTATGATATTAGTAAGATCAGGATAGAAGTTTTACTTTAAAATGTACTTTATTCAGGTTGATTGAGCTGCTATATATGAAAAGTGTGCGCAATGCCTGAAACATGTTTAGCAAAGTAGGAAATTATGTTTATTACCTCCATTACCTACTTTGCCTGGGAATTGTATATTAGGAAATTAATTATCTACTTTGCCCTTAAAAACTTCTTAACCACACAGATCTTCCTCTAGAGAAGGAGGTTTCTCTCATGTCAGTAGCGACACTGCTAGTAACTGGGCCTGGTCAAGGATTCGTGAAATGCATGTGTAAGAGCAGATGCCAGAGTATGAAGTGTTTTTGTTATAGAAAGTAATGGCTTTGCACTCACTGAAGTCTCCCTTGTTGTAACAAGTGACTTAGGGGGAGATGTATCAACCTTGGAGAGAGATAAAGTACTAACCAATCAGCTTTTGTCATGTCACAGGCTGTGTTTTGATGATAGTTAGATGCTGATTGGTTGGTACTTTATCTCTCTCCAAGATTTGATAAATCTCCCCCTTTGTGTTTTGTTTTGTAAGAGATGAATTTGTTTTTTAATGATTTACAGTGTTATTTTGTGGCAACAAATAGAGCTACTGAGAGCCCTGGTGGGCCCAGATGTCGGGGAGGAGACACAGCCACACCCCTTGCACACTCTGGCCTAATGTCTATATATGTTGTGCACGGCAATGAAGCCGGCGTAGTGTGTTTTTGGTGGCGTGACCACATTATAAGAGGTGCGACTACGGCATAACGCGGGAGTGACTGTGCCACCCTGCAATACCGGGTTCTTCCAGTGACCCAGGTAATTACTACCCACTGCCCCCCTCTCAGTACCACTGGCAACAACAAGTGGTGTTTGATATATTTAACACTAGTGTTATTTTGTTTTTTGGGCGGATTCAAAATAGAGTAATTTTGTTTGGTTGGGGTGTTTGAAACTAAAAATGGTGTAATTTTGTTTGTTGGGGTGTTTGAAAATGCAATATTGCCATTAAACTTGTTTTAAACCTAATAAACTTTGATCTGTAATGGTGGCGTCAGGAGGGGGGTGGGGGCCACACCTGGGTGTCTCCCTTGGAGGGGGTGACATCAAAATGCTACATTCTCCTGCAGCACCTGGCTTCTGTCATAGAAGAGGAGTCGACAGTGCTGACTGCCCAGTTTCCGGGGGCAGCCCAGCATCTCCGGTGGTGCTGGGCTACCCCCAGAGTTAAGTCATCGGGAGCCCCCATGAGGCCATGCCCATGTATTTTAGGTCACACCCCTTTTTTGGGATAGTCAGAGTGCGCACCGTGTGTCACCACGCCTCTGATCTATAATAAGCTTTGATCTGTCAGATCTAAAACTCTTGTTATTTACTGTAGTTTTTTTAGGGGGTTGTTTAATACTATAACATATTAATTGTATTATTTTGAATTGTAGGAAGTGAAGAAGCAAAAAGTGTTCACCACTTTGCACAAAGGCAAAGTAGGTAACAGTTTCTTAATTACCTACTTTACCTAAACGGTACTGTGCACAATGCCTGGATGTATATATACATATATATCTATAATAAAATTATGAGAACGTTGTGTTGGTTCCAAGTTGGTGCAAAAACAACTTAACTGATTTTCTTGAAAACTGCATCATTTTGTAGAGGAAACTCCTAGAGATAACCTGCACTTTGTTTCATCTCAATCCGTCAAGTTAAAGCTGAGCAATAACAAAAACAAAATTTATTGACATTGTCCATGGTAAGGGGTGGGGTAGAGGTGCTTTGGACCTGCACTCACTTGAATAGGCTAGGCTACATACCGGTCTGTTCACAGTTAACACAGTGACATTGGTGTGAGTGGTTGGTGAAGGCACTACTGCCACCAGTCTGTATAGCGCTGCCGGTCACGTGGGCCGCTCCAGGGATGCAATGCAATACAACTAGAACAGCTGAAATAAGAAAAATGTTGGGCGAGGCCACGGGCAACATACATATATATATATATATATATATATATATACAGGGCCGGATTAAGGCTTGTGGGGGCCCCAGGGCAACTAAGTTGTGGGGGGCCCCTTGTCAGCCACACAGAGCCTACCTTCCCCGAAAGCCCCACACGGAGCCTAACCCCCTAAGCCACATGAAGCCTACTCCCCTAGAAAGCCTTAATGAAGCCTACCTACCTAGAAAAACTTACACAGAGCCTAACCCCCTCCCCCCAAGCTATACAGAACCTATTGCTCCCTCCCCGCCACTCACTTGATGTCCCGGCAGAGCTGGTCCTGAGAAGAACAGCCACAGCTGATGCGCCTCCACCCGGGAATAGGTGCCTCTGGACACCTTTTGGGGGGCCCCTCTGTGTGTGGGGGCCCTGGGGCGACTGCTCCTGTCATCCCCCTTAATCCAGTCCTGTATATAGATATCAGTTCTGGACTGGCCATCTGGCACTTCTGGCAAATGCCAGAAGGGCCGATGGCCAAATGGGCCGGTCCGGTCTCAAAGCCTGGCAGAGCAGCTTCACCTCCCGGCACTCTGCTTGGCTGGGATACTGAAAGATGGGGGCATGCTGTGAGACCAGACCCTGTGACTCGCAGCATGCGTGATATGTAACCAGGCCCCCATGAGACTAGGCCATGCCCGGCTGTATTTTATTATTTTTTTATCTCAATTTTATGTGATGGATCTGCACAGAATAGTCTAATTTGGTGAAGTGGAATGAGAAAAATATATATATAAAAAAGAATCTTATTAAATAAAATTCAGAAAATTGGCATATGCATATGTAATCACCCCTTTGCTATGAAGCCCCTCAAAAGTTCTGGTGCAACCAATTACCTTCAGAAGTCACATAATTAGTGAAATGAAGTCCACCTATGTGAAATCTAAGTATCACATGATCTGTCAGTATAAACACACCTTTTCTAAAAAGCCCCAGAGGCTGCAACACCACTAAGCAAGAGGCATCACACAATGAAGACCAAGGAGCTCTCCAAACAAGTCAGGGACAAAGTTGATGAGAAGTACAATTCTGGGTTGGGTTATAAAAAACTATCCAAATCTTTGATGATCCCCCGAAGCACCATCAAATCCATCATCATCAAATGGAAAGAACATGGTACCACAACAAACCTGCCAAGAGAGGGCTGCCCACCAAAACTCACAGACCGGGCAAGGAGGGCATTAATCAGAGAGGCACAGCAGAGACTGGTGTATCTGTGCATGTGACCACAATAAGCCGTACACTCCATAGAGCTGGGCTTTATGGAAGAGTGGCCAGAAAAAAAACATTACTTAATGATAAAAATAAGAAGACACGATTTGAGTTTGCCAAAAGGCATGTGGGCGACTCCCCAAATGTATGGAGGAAGGTGCTATGGTCAGATGAGACTAAAATTTAACTTATCGGCCACCAAGGAAAATGCTATGTCTGGCGCAAACCAAACACCTCCCATCACCCCAAGAACACCATCCCCACAGTGAAACATGGTGGTGGCAGCATCATGCTGTGGGGATGTTTTTCAACAGCAGGGACTGGGAAACTGTTTTGAGTCTAGGGAAAAATGGATGGTGCTAAATATAAGGATATTCTTGAGGAAAATCTGTTTCAGTCTGCCTGTGATTTGAGACTGGGACGGAGGTTCACCTTCCAGCAGGACAATGACCCGAAGCATACTGCTAAAACAACACTCGAGTGGTTTAAGGGGAAACATTTTGAATGTGTTGGAATGGCTTAGTCAAAGCCCACATCTCAATCCAATTGAGAATCTGTGGTCAGACTTGAAGATTGCTGTTCACAAGCGGAAACCATCTAACATGAAGGAGCTGGAGCAGTTTTGCTTTGAGGAATGGGCAAAAATCCCTGGGGCAAGATGTGGCAAGCTCATAGAGACTTATCCAAAGCGACTTGCAACTGTAATTGCCGCAAAAGGTGGCTCGACAAAGTACTGACTTTTAGGGGGGTGAATAGTTATGCACGTTGAAGTTTTCTGTTATGTTGGCCTAAATTTTGATTCACAATATAAAAAAAAAACACAACTTCACAGTTGTAGGCATGTTCTGTGAATGAAATGATGCAAACCTTCAAACAATCCATATTAATTCCAGGTTGTGAGGCAACAAAACATGAAAAATGCAAAGGGGGGTGAATACTTTTGCAAGGCACTATATACAAACACACACAAACATACACACTGTTTTCGTGAACTTTATTTTTTTTTAAAGTTACAGATTCAGCTGTTTTTTTTATTTAACTATTGTTATTAAACAATTATTAAATGTTGCATGGCACAGTGACTTCCAGACGTGATAAACTTGTTTCTTTTTGGCAATTTAAACTGTACTTGGATTATTTGTGTTTGTGTTTGAGCAATTGTGTAAAAATACAATGTGTTGTTTGTTACAAAAATATAATTTTCATTTAAAGAACTATTCAGCCTAAAATGCATATGACATTCTATAAAAGATCTACTATTAACTTTTGCAACTGCATACATTCTAAAGCATGAGAACTTCACATAACTAATAATGGCCCTCATTCAGAGCCGCTCGTTAGCGGCAGTACGCTCGTTCCGAGCGATGTTTGCACATCTGCGCATGCGTACGCTTTTTAGTACGCATGCGCGAACCAGTCAGTGCGGCCGAAAATCCTTTGTACGCTATATAGCGAGTGCCTGCTATTTTGAGTGACAGAATGAGGCGTATGTGGGTGGTAACAGGGGAAGGTGCTTGAAAATGGGGAGTGGAGATCAGAACGCAGGCGTGCTTAAAGGTCAAAACGGGCGTTTTATGGGTGTGTATATTTAAAACAGCAGCGTCATTGACCACGTCACTGGGTTATTTTATAGCCAGAACTGCACGCAAATTTGTGGTAGCAAACACCAACCACAAGAATAGCGAGCAGTTCATACGCTGGTCGATGTACTCGATTAATCTAATAAATAGCGGACATGACGTAGGATGCGTGCGGCCAGGGGGCGTTTTTAACAAATAAACGAGCGTATGTTTTGCTCGTTCGTTCAGACTTAGAGGTGTGAACACACTGCAATGTGCGTACGGATCATTTAAATAGCCACCCCTTGTTTTTAAACGAACGACCGCAAATAGCGTCCGGCTCTGAATGAGGGCCAATATCTTTAAGATAATCATTTTTTGATGTTGGGAAAATAAAATTCTTGCTATACGAATTTAGCTAATTTATAGCATCATGCTTGTAGAGTTCACCATTCAGTACAGTTGCCAATAATAATATTCTCTTCCTCATATCTAGTCTAAGAGATATCCTATTAGTTTTAATTAATCTCATAGTTCTCCCACAACACAAAAGCTTTAGGGTATGGTCTTGTGTCAACCAACATGTATAACATTACTGGATGAGGGACATGGCATTATTTAGTACATAGCAAGGACCCAGTGTAGTAGCAAACATATTGAAATAAATTTAATTATGTTTAAGGCAAATTGCATTTATTTCAGGCAAAATCTAAAGAAAATCACAGGAAAAAAAACATTTTTGAATGTGAATCGCCGCAAAACTCCATCCTGATGTGAAAAAAAAAATAATATTACAATGCAAATCACCAAATACATGAACCTGTCATTACAGAAACCACAGGTTAACCTGCTGGGAAAAAAATCCCAAATCTGAGGTGTTTATGGCAGACGAGATAGTTAAAACCGCAGCTATCATACTTTTCATTGTGTAGAGAAAAAAATTAAAAACCCCTTCCCACCTCCCCCTTCTCTATTGGGCTGTGCTACTTGACATCAGTTCCGGACCTAGTGATACCAATGCTACATTTAATATTGGCACCATCCTGGTACACGTTGCTGGTGGGTTCAGAGTTAGAAAAAAAAACATTTATCAACTTTAAAGTTATTAATAATTATGTTATACATAATTTTCTAGCCCCCTTAAAAATGATCAATATGCCCCTATAAATAATGTATATGTTATATAGTACTAATTATAGTACTATTTTTAATTAGTATGATATTTGTCCCCAATTAAATGTAATCAGATTGTTTGCAGATTATTATTTTTAAGAATGATCAGCCTACAAGTTTCTGTAGTGTAGTAGCAATTCTACTTTACTTTCTTGCTCACTAGAGCATCTCTGACGCAAATGAGGTAAGATTGGTAAGCCAGCCTACTTTAAAGACAGGCAGCCAATCAGTAGCAGTCTTATGAAAGAGTAATCATAAATAAGTAATAAAGGACACTTAAAAATCTCACAATATTACAATACTATGGGGTTTATGTAATAGGGTGCGAGTTACAGTCGATGCCGGAACTTCTGCGAGTCTTCCCGTACATTTAAAGTGGAAATCATTTTAAAGGCAAAACCAAGCTGGTTTTGCCTTTAAAATGATTGCCGCTTTAAAAACACGGGAGGGCTCGCAGAAGATCACAGAGCAGCTACAGCTCGCACCCTATTACATAAGCCGATATATGTGTTCCAATTAAATGTTTTCTCTTCTAGTGACAAAGTACAAAATTCAGGTAGTCACTGGAGATCTGTGGAATGCAGGAACTGATGCCAACGTCTACATGTCTTTGCATGGGAAATACGGTGACACGGGTTCCAGACAATTGCTGAGATCTAACAAGCCAACCCCTTTCCTTAAAGGACAAGTGAGTAATGCATAACATACACTCTATGCGGGTATATTTACTAAAGTGCAGGTTTTTAGAAGTGGAGATGTTGCCCCTAGCAACCAATCAGATTCTAGCTATTATCTTCTAGAAGGTGCTAGATAAATGTTATGTCAAATCTGATTGGTTGCTATGGGCAACATCTCCACTTTTAAAAACCTGCACTTTAGTAAATATACCCCATGTTTTCGTTAAATGTCATCGAAAGTTATCTGCAAGAACTTAGGGCCTGATTCAGAGCCGGATGCTCTGACAGAGCGCTCGCTCTGAATCAGAGCCGGCCTTCTTGTTTTTTAGAGCGGCCTCCTGGCCGCTCACATAGCTGTGGGTGACCACCCACAGCTATAGCGAGCGGCCAGGAAGATGTTCGCGATGGTCAAGACCATCGCGACCATCAGGCTTATGACGAGACCCTTGTGGTAGGGTCTCGTTGCCGCAAGCCCCAGAGAGCTTTCGGCTCTAACAGAGCCGAAAGCTCTCCCACTGATATCACTTGTGATGTCAGTGGGGCCGGCCCCAGACGGTAGGCGTTCCAATGGGAACGCCTCTGTCTGGGCAGCCACGCCCCTGGCCCGCCCACCAAAGGGGGCGTGCTGTCACTCAACATCGACAGCACGCCCCCTTTGGTACGAGACCCGGAGCGACGGAGTGCCCGTCGCTATGCGGGTCTCGCGCATGCGCACAACGGAGCCGGCTCCGTCGTGCGCATGCACACTGGCCTACCACTGACCCGGTTGCGAGAGCGCACAGCGCTCGCGACCGGGTCTGAATCAGGCCCTTAGTGTGTAGAAAATATATGAATACAAAAATGAAATAATCTATTTTGAACTATTCAAATATTTAATCATTAAAATAAACACCCACTGTATCATATATAATTAAACTGCTGTGCAAAATTAAATGGTTTCTAATTGCATGTTAGTAGATTGCTTTTGGTATCTTTTGCAGGATAGTGTAGCTCTGTTCCATGGTGTTTCATTTCATTGTTTTATATAAATGCTATTATGTTGTTGTTTTATTGCTTTATTGAGGATCATTGTTATAAAGAGGTAAAATTAATGTTAGGCCATCACACAGTGTCTTCAATTACACTATTAGGATTTTTAGTGATATTGTCTGGATGGGGGAAACGATATTTGCCGTAGGAAAAGATGAGGAGAGTTCAGTTTAGGGAGGAAGCATTATGTGCTTGATCTGGTGATCTGTGGAAATGTAATCTTAACTCTCAGTAATTACATTAGCCTCAGGCAAGACAAAAATAATTCTAGCTCCTGAACTATCCTTGAATCTAATATTATATCAAGCAACCCAAACTTCAGTTCTAATATAAGTGCACAGACTAATATCATAACTAGGCCAAGCCCTAAACCTTTTATTCTGTGGTAGGGCAACAGCAGTAAGGGTGAGGTATGAAGTGTCAACATTCTGAATGTCGACATGGACTTTAGGTCAACCATGCCAGCAAGCAGTATGTTGGCATTGTTAAAATGTCGACATGGTCATACTGTCGACATTTACATATTGACACCTGAATAGTTTTTCACTTATTTTAGCCTAACCCTAAACCTATGTCTAACCCTAAATTTAACCCTAACAATGTAACAATGTAGGCAAAAAACTGCATGTCAACATTCTGGGCTTTAAACCATGTCTTCTTTTTTTGGTGTTGACATTCAATATTCTGACAGGATTCCAGCAGTAATGTAAAACATATGGTGCTTTACTGATTTCTTGTGAAATGCTTATTAAAGGCACTATTGGTATTTCCCAGTAAACACACTTATCTATATAGTCTATTATAATTTATGATGAAAACAGTTATTGGTTTTAGTACAATTTTGCAGTCTCTTATGGGGGGTACACACTACACGATATGCTCTCTGAGCGATATCGTGTAGTGTTGTCCCCGGCAGGCTGTGCTCAATGTTGTTCATGACATTGAGCACAGCCGCTGAATGATATCATTAACGATATCGTTCAGCGCCGGGCTCTCTCCCCCATTCCCTGACATGCAGCAACCTGACGAGATCGTCAGGTTGGCCTGCATGTCAGCCCGATGAACGATGATGACGAACGACCCGCGGGAACGCGCGTCGTCGTCATCGTTCATCTTTTTGGTGTTAAAAATGGACGATAAAGTGGACGACGGAACGATAACAATATCGTTATCGTTCAGTCGTCCACTTTATCGTCCAGTGTATACGCACAAATAGGCTGGGTACACACGGTACGATGTGTACCCAGTGATGAGATCGAGGATCTGATGGCCGACATATCGGGCGGTCCCCACACAAGGAGCGATTCGGTGCCCTAACACCCGATATGCCGTAAATAGACCAGCATGTATCGTTAGTCGATTCTCCAGATCTCTTGTGTATGCAGAAAGATCTGCAGGAGCGACAGATCACCCCATGGGAGTGCACAGCAGACGATATCATGCCCACACACGGAACGATATAGCTGCGATATCGTTCCGATCCATCGGATCGGCTGCTATATCGCTCCGTGTGTGGGGGACCTTTTGGGTCATTTTACTAAACAAGCTACTGTACCACTTCTCAGAGCTTTTAAGTATGAAATTTAAAAAGGCAATATCATTCAATACATTGTGTTTTGCTTTGGATTAAATATCCCACTTAAACATATTGAGAAGTGTTGGCTTTTGTAAGTCCGTTCTTAAAGGTATCCCTTAAGGTGCATACACACACAACGATTTTTTGAACGATTATCGTTAAACGATAATCGTTTGTAAAAATCGTTCACTTTCTGAGTCAAACGATGAACGATTTTTGTTCATGCGCGTTCACGTTTGTAGTTTGTAGCTTGTAGTTCAGTCAGACTTGTCAACTCAACGATTTTCAGTAAGGGAATATGCAAAAATCGTTTGTAGTTCTAAAAAAATCGTTCATTACATTTAAATGAACATAGTAAATGAACAACTTTAGTAAACGATTTTAGTTCATTTTTTCAAGGGAGAAAATCGTTTACTAAAATCGTTCATTAACTAAATCGTTGTGTGTGTATGCAGCTTAAGTGTTTGCTGCTTTATTGTTGGAGTCACAGGTGTTATAGCTATATCTTTTCTCCCTCATGCTCAATGACTTGCAACATGCACTTGCCACAAAATAATAGGGAGTTGTGTTACAACTATTGAGCGGATAATGTTGACTAGAACCTAGGTACCACGCTCCATGAGAGAATACAGCAAGACACATCACCCTAGCTGGCTGCAAAGCTCTTGTAGATATACAGTGAACAAACAAAACCAGACAATCCCTGTCAAACTGGAAGAATACATTTTACTTGACACTAACCTATACTTTAAAAGTGCTGAAGATATGTTCATATTTAGACAACCCTTTCATGATATACCTGCACTTCTGTTGGCAAATGGGAGAAGCTAACTCAGGAAAACCACGTTATATAAAGTTGGAAAGCTACATCATGCAGCTCACGGGGCATATCCATAATAGTTTTTAATATAAAGGTATGACGTTTTTTAACACAAAGGTAACATTGGCCTACTAGTACTATTGAAAATAGAAGTACGTACCCTACTGGACTCAGGCCCTGATCCTGAGATGGATGCAGTGCTGCTATTTACACAGTTGAGTGATGTTTTGCTACTGCGCATGTGTGAAAGTCCAAGAATCCCTTACTGCGCACGTGCGAACCCAAGTGCCATCCTCAATTGTGTACGGTATCGCTAACACTTGAGAAGGAGTTTGCGGTTACTGAGCGTATCAGGGTTGGCGACTGGGAGGTGACAAAGTGTTCGCAAAGAAGGTCCGTTTCATGGGTGTGTTATGTGAGTGTGTCTGGGAACTGCTGCGTTCCCAATTGCAAATACAATGCTTCCGAGTTGGATTAGAGGAGAGTAGCTAGAGTAGACCCTAGGATACTGCAAATATCGATGGTGTGACCGATTTTGCATTGATGTTGAAGTGTTTACAATCTCAATCACAAATGCACAGACCAGGGCGTCGCACTGCTCGTACACTGCATCGCACGTTGGAGCACAAAGGGAAGGCTGAGGTGAGCATTTGCATATTCCCATAACCACCAATGTTACAGCGTGGCTGCATTACTACCATCTCTGAATCAGGCTCTCAGTCCTCTAAATAAAAATGTCCCACCCATTGTCAGCCCCATGATGCTGGTTATATTACATTGATGGACAGAACATTCCATGTTGTTAATCCTACAATGTAAGTACTCCATCATCACCATGTTCCTACTGTGAAGATTCTATTTGATATAGTTAGAAATAGAATCCAGGCGGTACAAAGCAGCATGATGTATTTCCAAATCAATACGATAGTCTAACATAATAAAGTTCATCATAACACAGTCTGGATATATATATCACACTTTTAACCCAAGTGAACTAAACATTTCCAGTACATTTCAGAACTCACCAGCAGAATAGTCTGAAATGAATTCAATTTCCATTCTGTTATTTTGTTTGATTTTTTTTTTTTTTGCTAGACTGATACTTTCTATCTGGAAGCTGTGCACCTTGGTGACCTACACACCGCCATCATAGGTCATGATGGACTTGAACCAGGTAAAGAACATTAATTCTCCTTAACACTCAAATAAAGTTTGTTAAATTATAGAGGTAGTTTTAATTATTGAAAGTATATGGTAACTGGAGATGAGCAAAACTCCAGCAGTTTGATGCGTAACCCGACTGATGATTTTGGGTGAATAGTTAGATTTTTACTAATCCACTTAAAAAACTTTTATTTATTATTATTGCTTTTTTATATAGTGTTGATTGATTTTATGCTTATCCATATCTGCTGTACAGAGAACATGCAGTCATTTACAGAATCAAAAATTTTTTGTTACAGTGCGCTACCATGTAGCAGCCGGTAAGGGATTGTCAATCCCTGAGTAAAAACAACTAAAGTGCAAATAAATATAAAGAACCAGCACTAATCCAATGATAATATTATTGATAATTAATAAATATATCTGAGGAACGGATTTGTCAATAAAAGCAATAATTTAATAAACCTTATAGAATTAAAAGAGCTACAGTATTAATAGTTACAGAAATTAATTGCAAGAAACATCCTGTAGGTGGTATTGTCTCTCTTGTATAGTTTATGGTATTAGGACTTGCTCCCAAATGACTGAATATCTGAATCACAGAAATAGTTACCAAACAGTGGATTGAAATGATGACAGTCCTCTTAGCGTGTGCTGCTTAAATGCCTGGGGCTGTGTAGATGTCCACTTGTAGATGTAGGTCCAAAGTCTATATGGGAAGCTTGTTTAAATGTCCAAAAATCCGTGAAGAGTCCAACCGTCCAGGATTACTTACCAACCTGCCAAGTTTTTGTTGTGGGGCTTAACGCGTTTCGCTGGATCAGTATCATCCAACTTCATCAGAAGCATAATACCATTAAACACAGAGGCTCTTTTTATACCCTGTAAATTACTGGAATCTAAAACACTTGTATAAAATATATAACAGACACATCCGTTTTTCATAAATTCTAACTATAAAAGTAAAAGGAGGCAATCTTACCTAATAAATGTTATGATATATAGATGGTTCTATGAAACTTCCATATCTTTGATATTTTGATTCTCCAAGAGCACGTCAACATGTCGATCATGTGCTCATGTTGCAGTCACATGCTCAAAAAGGACCTATCCTGGACATTGTCCCATATCCAAGTGACCAAGCTGGGGTAGGGTAACAGATATCCCCGTAGATGTAAATTTCCGGTCATGTGGTTTCAGTGATCACATGGCTTAATGACGTTCCCCTTAATTATTGGCTGTACCGTTCCCTGGCAACTCCGGCATACACATATCACGTCATTGCTGGCTTTGATTAAAAATCATAATGGCCAGTACTGGTTATTCCCTAACAATCAGGGGCCCTGTTTATCCCATAAATATACTCTATTTGGTCTCTTGGATACGGGGATTCCATAACCAAGTTTTTTATACATAAAGGTCAATCATTAACTATTAGCCGCACAAAACATAACTGACATACATAGATATATACAAATATGTTAATACATTCAAACAAGCATGTATGTATATTAGATAATATAAAACATCATATCAAGTATATTATAATAAACAATTCATTTGCCTTGCCATATGCAAATATGTCAATAAAATTAAATATGTATGTTTGTATATTGGATAATAGAAAGCATCATACCAAATAAGTTATAATAGTCACTTAATTTGCTTTAATATGATGATGATACATGTGAGTGACTATTCTGGACGTATACACAGATCATTTATAAAGACCTATATGAGTGGGTCTCTTAATCAGGCCATATGATCCCCCCCTACATGTCACATTTCTCCCCCCTCTCCCACCCAAAACCACCTACAGGATATTTGTTGCATTTCATTTCTATAACTATTAATAGCTCTTTTAATTCTATAAGGTTTATTAAATTATTGCTTTTGTTGACACATCCGTTCGTCAGATATATTTATTAATTATCAATGCAGTCATTTACATCAGACTTTGCACAACTGGGGTCAAAACCACATTTAAATATTTGAGTGTGACATTTTTTTTAAATGTCTTAAATGGCCACAAAACCCTAAGATTCATAGAAATTGAAAATATGCTGAAATGTTTTGCTCATCTCTAATAGTGATAGTAAAGGAATGAATCAAATGACAAATAGTTAAACGGCAGATTGTAATTTCACAAAGTTACCCAAATTGCATTTACTGTGTAGCCATTTACTTATTTAACAAATATCTTTTCTACCATAAGCTGAGTATAATTTTATATTATAATAAACAGCCTTCAAATTGTTTAATTTGGTTTAGAATACATTTTCATCCATTACACAACCACAGTATGGGTTTAATAAAAGTAATGTGGATCTTACTTTATCTCTTTCTTGATTTACTATTACAATTTTATAGGCAATGGCTGGTACATGGAGAAGGTGATTGTTCATGATGAGTTAAAAGACAAGGAATACACTTTTTTCTGTTACAGGTTGGTTCAGTTAAATGAGGTAGTTTTTGTCTTACTTTATTTGATTTTATATGGTACATTTCTGTATGAAAGCACTGTAGTAATTATGTGAAAAATAATGTATACTATAGTATTGGGATGGAATTAGCTTTAAAGCCTTTGGTCAATGACAGTGTTTATGTGCACCTAAGGTCTCTGCCAGGTAAACACAGACTTTTCTCAGTTTACATGGTCAACATTTAGCCACCCCAGCACTTCTACAGCTACAGGAAAGCATCTTCTAACTTTTTTTATTTTAGTAGCTAAATACACAATAACTCAATCTTTGTATTGTCTAGATTCCTCCTGAGCTCCTGTTTGAACTTCCCCTTCTACTGTAGGACACCCCACAGCTCCTCCACATAGCTCTCCATTGAGTCATCTCCTCAGATGCCCAATGAGATTTCTGAGCTCCTCCATGAGTTCTTTTCACATTTACTCACTGAGTTATCTCCTGAGCTGCCTCCTCAGCTACTCACTGAGCTGCCTGAGCCCCTATGAGCTGTCTTAGCATACCCTCACTGAGCTAGCTCCTGAATTGCCTCCTCAGCTACTCACTGGGCTGCCTGAGCCCTCATGAGTTCTCTCCATAGCTTCTCACTGAGTTATCTCCTGTGCTGCCTCCTCAGTTACTCACTGAGCTGCCTGAGCCTACAGAAGCTCTCTCCATAGCTCCTCATTGAGTTATCTCCTGAGCTGCCTGAGCCCTCATCAGCTCTCTCCACAGCAAAGCTCATCACTGAGTTATCTCCTGAGCTGCCTCCTCAGTTACTCACTGAGCTGCCTGAGCCCCCAGGAGCTCTCTCCACAGCTCCTCATTGAGTTATCTCCTGAGCTGCCTCCTAAGCTACTCACTGAGCTGCCTGAGCCCTCATCAGCTCTCTCCACAGCAAAGCTCATCACTGACTTATCTCCTGTGCTGCCTCCTCAGTTACTCACTGAGCTTCCTGAGCCTAAAGGAGCTCTCTCCACAGCTCCTCACTGAGTTATCTCCTGAGCTGCCTCCTAAGCTACTCACTGAGCTGCCTGAGCCCTCATCAGCTCTCTCCACAGCAAAGCTCTTCACTGAGTTATCTCCTGTGCTGCCTCCTCAGTTACTCACTGAGCTTCCTGAGCCTAAAGGAGTTCTCTCCACAGCTTCTCACTGAATTGCCTCCTGAACTGGCTCTTCAGCTACTCACTGAGCTGCTTGAGCTACTTCTAAGATGCAGATGGCTGTGGTCACAAACATTTTCAATTGTGTAAGGGTGTATTGAGATGATCCAAAACTGCAGGTACAGTACTGAATTAATTGAAAAATGGTTCCACCTAGCATACAACCACTAATATATAAATATATATATATAAAAAATGCAATACTAACATAGCTTTATCATGCTTAAAAAACTTTATCATAGGACACTCACTGATCAAAAGCCTACCTTGCTAAATAGAGAAAAAACACATATATCTGTCAATTTCTACCTTTCTAACTCAATCACCCTAGTTCAGAGGTTCCCAAACTCTGCCATTACAGTCCAGGTTTTAAGGATATCCATGCTTCAGTCCAGATGGTTAAATTAAATTGACTGAGGTACTAATTAAGTCACCAAGCTTTAGCATGTATATCCTTAAAATGTGGACTGTAGTGGCGGAGTTTAGGAACCACTGCTCTAGTTAGATTAGAGAAAGCTAAGGCATACTGTACAGTGTAGTACAGCTTTAGAAGGGAAAAACTCCTTGTGTCAGGACAGGAACACTTGATTTTGTGGTGCTGGTCCCTTGCTTTGCTTGTCTGTCACTACAACATATACTGTTTTAACTTGAGAGGCTATTCCAGGGTATTTCTTAATACTTCAGGAGCTTCCTAATGTTTGACATTTAACTATGCTGCCTTCAGCCTGCACTGACTTTGGCTTGTTCCTGCTTCCCTCAAATCTGGCAACTTGACTGCTTTTGTGATACCATACAGTATATGTTGCATCTTGTGGAAAAGCAATACACAGCTCTTACCATAAATAATCTCTTTCATTGCTGGACTTTAAATAATTTTCCATCCAGCTGTAATGGGCGGAATAGGGTTGTAATGACAACAGCTGTTTCTAATCCCGACAACGCGAGCCCAAAAGGATGAAATGCCGACACCGGAGGTAAGTAAAGCTAACCCTCCCCTCTACCCCCCTAACCCTAACCCTTCCTTAGGGGAGCCTATCCTCCCCCCCAGTGCCTAACTCTAACCTCCACCCCCCGCGGTGCCTAAACCTAACCCCCCCTCCCCACTCCCTAAACCTAACACTCCCGGGGTTGTGCCTAACCCTAACTTCCCCCCGGGGATGCCTTACCCTAACCCCCCCTTTCCCTAGCCTAACCCTCCCAGGGTGGTGCCTAACCCTAAATCCCCCTCCCCCATGGATAAGAAGACACATGCCCCAGACTTACATCATTCGGACCCGCGTCCTTCTGCATTCCGGTGTTGGGATTATGATAGGCTTCGGTATCTCGAAGACTATCATACAGTCAGGTCCATAAATATTGGGACATTGACAGAATTTACATATTTTGTCCTCTATTCACCACCACAATGGCTTTGAAATGAAATAAACAAGATGTGATTTAACTGCAGACTTTCAGATTTAATTTGAGGGTAATTACATCCAAATCAGGTGAACGGTGTAGGAATTACAACGGTTTCTATATGTGCCTCCCACTTTTTAAGGGGCCAAAAGTAATGGGACAAACTAAACAATCCCAAATCTAACTTTCACTTTTTAATACTTTGTTGCAAATCTTTTGCAGGCAATTACAGCCTGAAGTCTGGAACGCATAGACATCACCAGATGCTGGGTTTCATCCCTGGTGATGCTCTGCCAGGCCTCTACTGCAAATGTCTTCAGTTCCTGCTTGTTCTTGGGGCATTTTCCCTTCAGTTTTGTCTTCATCAAGTGAAATGCATGCTCAATCGGATTCAGGTCAGGGGATTGACTTGGCCATTGCATAACATTACACTTTTTAGCCTTAAAAAACTCTTTGGTTGCTTTTGCAGTATGCTTCGGGTCATTGTCCATCTGCACTGTGAAGCGCCGTCCAATGAGTTCTGAAGCATTTGACTGAATATGAGCATATAATATTGCCCCAAAACACTTCAGAATTCATTCTGCTGCTTTTGTCAACAGTCACATCATCAATAAATACAAGGGAACCAGTTCCATTGGCAGCCATACATGCCCACGCCATGACACTACCACCACCATGCTTCAATGATGAGGTGGTATGTTTTGGATCATGAGCAGTTCCTTTCCTTTTCCATATTCTTCTCTTCCCATCATTCTGGTAAAGTTGATCGTTGTCTCATCTGTCCATAGGATGTTGTTCCAGAACTGTAATGGCTTTTTTAGATGTTGTTTGGCAAACTCTAATCTGGTCTTCCTGTTTTTGTGGCTCACCAATGGTTTGCATCTTGTGGTGAACCCTCTATATTCACTCTTGTGAAGTCTTCTCTTGATTGTTGACTTTGACACATATACACCTACCTCCTGGAGAGTGTTCTTGATTTGGCCAACTGTTGTGAAGGGGTTTTTCTTCACCAGGGAAATAATTCTTTTGTCATCCACCACAGTTGTTTTCCGTGGTCTATCGGGTCTTTTGATGTTGCTGAGCTCTCCGGTGCATTCTTTCTTTTTAAGAATGTTCCAAACAGTTGATTTGGCCACAACTAATGTTTTATCTGATGGGTTTGTTTTGATTTTCAGCCTAATGATGGCTTGCTTCACTGAAAGTGACAGCTCTTTGGATCTCATATTGAGAGTTCACAGCAACTGATTCCAAATGCAAATGTCACACCTAGAATCAACTCCAGATCTTTTACCTGCTTAATTGATAATGAAATAACGAGGGAATAGCGCACACCTGTCCATGAAATAGCTTTTGAGTTGATAGTCCCATTACTTTTGGCCCCTTAAAAAGTGGGAGGCACATATTGAAACTGTTGTAATTCCTACACCGTTCACCCAATTTGGATGTAATTACCCTCAAATTAAATCTGAAAGTCTGCAGTTAAAGCACATCTTGTTTGTTTCATTTCAAAACCATTGTGGTGGTGAATAGAGGCCAAAATCTGAAAATTCTGTCAATGTCCCAATATTTATGGACCTGACTGTACATCCCTAGCCGGCATTCTGTCGTCGGTATTTAACTACATCCCGTAACAGGCATCCCTGTATTTCCTGTGAAGTCTTTCATCTGAACAGGTTCTTATAGCATATTTACCAGCAATGTTTCCTCTAAACAGAGTAATCTGGAAAGCAAGGACTTAAAGGATGTATATAATCAAAACACTACCCTAATTGGCTGCAGTCTCAGTTTGCTGGATTTTCCCTAGAAAGTTACATTTTGGACACTATCATGATAATATCCTGCTTGATGCAGCAGATTGGCAGAACTCAGGGTACACCACTTTATCCCTTATGCTGGCCATACACTAGCGCAGTTTCGTGCCGAGTGTATGATTTTAGACGCCTCGTACGACGTATTGTGTGGAAATCGTGTAGTATTTAGGTAGGAATACGATCCGATGCGCACTCCAGCCGCTCTTCTACGTATCTTATGATCAGACATGCAGCCCATATTATCCGTCATAATCGTATGCAGATCATGCTGTGTATTTGCGCATGCGATGCATCGTGCGTCCGACCGTCCAAGTGACGTCATTTAAATCTATTATGATCGCATGTTTTAAGTGAGACACACGATCGATCGTATCACGACCTGTCGTATAGGGGCGAATGATCGTATGTACATCGTGTGTTCGATCGTCCGATTGGTGTCATTTAAATCTATTATGATTGCATGTTTTAAGTGAGACACACAATCGATCGTATCATGACCGATCGTATAGGGGCGAATGATCGTACGTGAGATCGTATGTACATTGTGTGTCAAAAAGCACCAAATCATGCGGCCGGGACTGCCAGGGAGTTCAACGGAAATCGTATGATGAATCGCATCTTATGCTGGTCGCACTAGTGTATGGCCAGCATTAGTCCAGCCAGTGTACTATGAACCATTAAATAACTAGTCCCTGGACATTGTCTTTTAGCAAGTTACTGTGTATATTCAATTATATATTGTATATTTCTTGACCAATAGCCTTTAATTAATGTTATGCACATTTAGGGCACTGTGTGAGATGTTTTTGAAAAATTGGAATATTCTATATTCACTGACACCTCTCCATCAAATTATATACTCACTCAATAATGTTTTTAATACAGACTAGAGCAGGGGTATTCAGCATGTGGCCCTTCAGCGGCTGTAGAACTGTACATCCCAGTATGCAATGCCACAGTTTTAGCATGCCCTAATAGCAAAACTGTGGCAGGGATGCATAGTACCACAGCAGCTGAAGGAGCGCATATTAAATACCCCCGGATTAGAAAATATCACTTTTGAATTTCACCAATTCATTGGTTCCATACTAAGCATACTAAAGTTGTGAAAAAGCAGGACCACTGACATGCATATCAGAAGAGACCCCGCCGCTAGGGCTGATTGGTCAGATCCAGTGTGGTATTGCTAATATGACTGGATAATGATTACACACACAGGGGCCCATTTATCATTGTATATTTGCGGCAATATCCCCAAAAACCCACGTTTTTGGTGGGTTAACCACAAATATTAGTTTTTCCCCCTGATGTATGAAGGAGGGACCACAGCAGGTATCTCCAATACCTGCTATCAGGGTTTAAAGTGGGCCGTAACGGGGCGGAACTGCGTTCCGTCAGTTCTATTTGGAGGCGAAACTCGTTCCGGTCTACCTTACCTGGCCAGTCAGCAATACGCAGGGAGGCTCCATTTGCTGGGCGCCCGCTGAGATTTTGTTACCAGCGGGTGCCCAGCTCTTTCCCCTCAGCAGCAGCCAGAGGCTGGAGCTCACTCCTGAGCTCCACGGGAACATGACGTCTCTCCCATAGTTCAGAGGAGCTGTCGGACCAGACAGCAGCGGACGCAGGAGCGGCGCTTAAGGTAAGTATAGTGTTTGTATTTTTAATTGTATTTTTTTTTGTATAAAGGGGAACAACTACTGGGGGCACTGCTAATGGGAGCATTACTACTGGGGGCACTACTACTGGGGGCACTACCAATGGTGGTACTGCTAATGCGGGCATTACCACTGGGGGCACTACCACTGGGGGCATTACCATTGTGGGCACTACTACTGGGGGCATTACTACAGTGGGCACTACTACTGCAGGCACTACTACTGGGGGCACTACTACTGGGGCATTACTACTGGGGGCACTACTACATGGGGCATTACTACAGGGGACATTACTACTGTGGGCACTACTAATTTGGGCATTGCATAAGGAGCACTACATAACAGGCACACTACTGTGGGCACTGCATAGGGGCACCACTACTGGGGGCACTGCATAAGGGGCACCACTACAGGAGGCATTGCGTGTAAGGGGCACTACTGCTGTGGGCATTATGTGTAAGGGGCACTACTGCTCTGGGCATTGTATAAGGGGAACTACTGTGATCATTATGCGTATTAGGGGCACTACTATTGTGGGCATTGCGTATAAGGGGCACTATTGTGGGCATTGTGTAAAAGGGGCACTACTGTGAGTCATAACATGACTAAGGGACACTACCATGTGGTGTAATGTGAATCAGTGGCACTATGTGCGGTGTAATGTGAATAAGATTGCGCTATGTGGAGTAATTTGAATTGGGGATACTTTTGTGTGACCACGCACCTTTCTTTTGAGACCACGCCCCTTTCTGCGGCACGCGCCTACGGCATTTGCTGTTCCTTTATTCAAAAGCGCAGAGGATGGGGGGGGAAATTTACCAACATATTGGCCCTACAGCTAATGCCATCTGCAAATGGTGTTAGTCACTGTAGCCTATGGGCTACACATTGCATAATTAGCAGCAGAAATAGTGGCCCTGCATGTGCAGTCAGCGGGACTACGCATGTGCAGTAGCCCCGGCAGCTCTCCGGGCACACCGCAGGAAAAGGCCCCTTTTAGAACCCCTGTCCCTGCATGTGCCGGATAATACATTCCGGCGATAGGATCGCGTCTTGCAATGCGATCATGGGCGGCAATGTCATGCCCAAATCATACAGCAATTGCTATCATTAACAAATGGGGCCCACAGTGAGATCATCATCAGTCTCTCATGATATTGTCCACTAGACTGGTAGCTGTGTAGACACCATAAAGATATATCTGCAGATGATGGTTGCTCATACACACTGACCAACTATCACTGCCATCTGGCCGGGGGTCATGTAGCGCCCCCCTCCCCGGCGGCCTGTGCAGCAAGTGTACTGGCAGTTGGCTGATTGCCTGTACACACAGCACAATGCCCCATTATCTGCAAATATAGCAACACAGCCGACGCGATATGCCTGGGCATTACGTCGTTCACTGACATATCGCTGGTACACACTGGCCGACGCACCCACGAAATATCGGACGCTCAATTGAATGAACGAAATAGCCAGGGTGTACCCAGATTTAGTCCTCATTGTGATATATTAGAGCCTGATGACAGTGAAACCAGTAAACTGTCAGTGTATTCTATAGCTTCTACTGTAAAGAGATTGTTTCCATCTCTTCAAATAAGTCTCATGTTGTCATAATTGGAAAACCAGTTAAAAGTTGGCTATGGATTAATTGAAACAGTTCTTATTATGGGATAGTTGAGTCATTGCAAACAATGATGTGCCATACCATCCAATCCATGGCATCTGTCCAATCTGTCTGGGATCGAGAACACATTTATAAACAGACACTTTTATGCATTTGTATATGTGCTTATATTGATTTTTCCTGGAAGCCTGAAACAATATTCATTTAAATGAGATAATGTACATTGTTTAAAAGGTCAATAAACTATGTGAACATTTCAATTCTACCATTAGAATGATTATTTGTCTAGAATTAACAATAAGAAGAGTAAGAAGATATCAAAAGTCACTTAGTTGCTTTTTTATCATATGAAAGTACTTTGCTGGGCCCATTAACGGCCTACTGTTAATTTTTAATTGGTGAGACAGTCACATGACCCTTATACCCCTTTTACATCGAAGCTAAAACCCGGGTTATTGCAGGGTTAACCCGGGTAGCTCCTTGGTGTAAAAAGGGGAGAGGGTTGGATCGCCAGATCGAGTGACCCGGCAATGCAACCCAGGTAAGTTGCAGGGTTTAACACGGGAGTAACCCGTGAAACCCTACAGTGTGAATGGCGCGCTCTGGGTCACGTTGACCTGGAGTGCGCCGCATGCCAGCCGAACGGTCCGGCTTCAGTAGCGCTTGGAGATGACGTCATCCCCAAGCGTCCACTTCAATGCCGGAAAAGCTGGGTTTATGCAGACCCGACTCGGTGTGAACGGCGCCGACTCGGGAATATCCTGGGTCGTCGCTGGCTAAATTCCTGGTCTCATACGGATTGGAACCCTGTTCCAGCTCCGGGTCAGACCAGGAATTTAGGTGTAAAAGGGGTATTACTCTATACCTGGAATAATGTATGATTCTCAAAGCCTCACTTTGATGGGCAGACAGCGAAAGACAATAATCTCAGAGTTAAATACAGTATTTCCAGATGTTGGCAGACGATGAAGAACAAAATAAATGCATCATGCTTGTGAACTTTTCATTAAAGGAACAGTTGAGCTGCAGAACCCTTTCACATGCCGGTTGACTGAGAATGAACCTAATGAAATCTTGCTAGGGATTGTTGTTCTACAATTTAATATTCTGAAATTATCAGTAAACCAGCATAGCTTTATATCCATGGCATGCAACTTAATTTCTTCAAAGTCTGACATGAAAAATAGTGTAATCATTATAGAAGTCACCATGTTTTTCTCTAATCAAATTGTGGGAGCTACCGTATATTCTATTTGAAAAATAAATATTGTAAAAAAATTAGAAAAATCTGTTAAAGAACTGCATGCTGCTATCACAATGGACTTGTTACAGAGACCGCCATCTTTCCCAAATCTGTCCTTAAAACCAATCAGTTGAAATCAGTCCATTCTAAGGGGTATTTTTTACTAAAGTGCTGGTTTTTAGAAGTGGAGATGTTGCCCATAGCAACCAATGAGATTTTACTTAACATTTATCTTGCACCTTTTAAAAGATAATGGCTAGAATCTGACTGGTTGCTATGGGCAACATCTCCACTTCTAAAAACCTGCACTTTAATAAATATACCCCTAAGTATATTGAATCAATGACATTTTGTGGTATATTTTGAGTTTTGTGTGATTTCACATTTGATTTGCATTCAGTTTTCATTTAAATTTGCCTTTGGAGATTTACTAAAGACAAAACCGAATGTCAAATCGAATAGAAAACTGAATCCCACTCAAATCCCACTCAAATAAAAAAGACGAGAAGTGTCTCTGCCTCCGCCTCTCTCAGCCAATGAATGGTTCTCATCATTGGCTTCAATGGTGAGAATTGCTAGGTTACTAAAGGTTACCTAGCGGTTCTCACCAGTTCTAAGTACTTATATCCATGGGTCGGGACTTCACATTTTTTAATTTTAGAAAGACGTGGATGCATACATGGAGAAGAGGACGTGTACAGGGATTGTAGGTGAGTATGTGTCAGTGTGTGTGGGAGTGTAATAAAGTTCTGCTTTCATGTTGTGTGTGTCTTGTGTTTATTTTAATATTTCTTGTGCAGGTGAACTAGAGGTACCAGCGGCCCTTAATACTCTGCATGCTGGTACTTGTGGTTCTCCAAGTACCAGCATGTGCCGGAGGCTTGCTGGGACCTCTAGTTTGCCTGTAAAAGACAATGTTATTTAATCTATTTTTACACAGAATCAACCCGGCACCCACCAGCCAGGGGAGCCGGGGATAGCTCTGGGCTGTCAGCCCAGGCCTGGGGTGCCCTGGAGAGGGGTAACCCCTTTATTGGGGGGATCCCCACCTCCCCAGGGATCCTCGGCCTGGCCTGACTAGCGGTCAGATATAATGTTTTGGCCAGGGGACCCAATGAAAGGGTACCTCGGCTGTGGCATTACACCCTCACTAGAAAGAGTCTGGTTCTGGTTTTGGAAAATACGGGGGATCCCTACGTCTTTTGTCCCCCGTATTTCCAAAACCAGGAATGGCTCACAGAACCCAGTGCTGGTTGTGCAAAATATGGGGTACCCCTACATCTTTTGTCCCCCATATTTTCACAACCAGGACCGGCTCTGAAAAGTCTGGTGCTGGTCGTGCTTTTAGGGGGGACCCCACGTCATTTTTTTTTAACACTTTACAAACTTTTTACACACAGAAGCATGCGTGGATCTCTCTGATCTGTGCATGCATCTGTGTAATTCATACCTGCTCATGCTAAAATCGACAGCATGAAGCAGGTCTATTATTTTGGGGATTTGAAGTTCGATTTTGTGTTCGATTTGGACATGGGCATGCATAATCGAACAAGAAATTACTATTCAAAATCAAATTTGATTTAGAAAAGGCTTCCAAAATCAAATATAAGTAAATGTGGGATTTTGACAGGGATTTCTACATTCGATTTGATTCGATTTCAGATGAGCTAAATTGAATACAATATCAAACTGTGATAAATATACCCCTTAGTGTGTTGATTTACTAAACATATAAAAAGGAAAAGTGGGTGTTTCCCATAGCAACCAATCAGACTAGCTATCACTTTCTAGAATGCACTTGATAAATGATAGCTAGAATATGATTGGCTGCTATATTCGACACCTCTAGTTTACTTTGTAGGAGTCTTGGTACTGTAACTGCCACTTAGGAGTAAATTTACTAAGAATCGAGCCTGATCGAGTTTCTTTTTTTTTAAACTCGATTTGCATTGCCAAAACTCAGGTGATTTTCCCGTTTTTAAACTCGCAAATTTACTAAGAAGTGAGTTGGCCAATGGTGAAGCAGATTGAGATTTCTCCCCCGAGTAGCAAGTTTAGATGAGATTACTCACCCGAGATTGCAGTGTTTTCTCTCTGCAAAGCTCTCCCGGGCCAGCAGCCTGCACATATCAGTAAGATATGTGAAGGCTGCTTCTGTGTTATACCTGTAAAAAACAGGTTAAATGTAAAAAAAAAAAATTACGTAGGGTCCCCCCCCCAAAACCATAACCTGCCCTGAACTGCTCAGCCAGTCCTGGTTCCTAAAATTATGGGGAACAAAATGAGTAGGGTTCCCCCATAATTTAGGATCCAGCACCAGGGCAGTGCTGGTTTTAAATATAGCAGGGAAAAAATGCATAGGAGTCCCCCTATATTTACAGTGGAGGTATGGTGCTGGCTGCCTGCTAGCACTTGTAGTTCCACAAGTGCAAAAGGGCAGGCACGCTGGCAGTTCCACTGTAAAATACAATAGTTTATAACTATTTTCCACATTATTGCCCCCTTACCCACAGCCCAGGGGTTCTGAGAAGAGCCCCAGGCTTCAGCCCAAGCATGGGGTTTCGGGAGAGGGGGACCCCATCTTGGGGGGTCCCCACCTCCCCTGAGATCCCCGGCTTGGGCTGACCAACTTGGGGTGTGAATGCTTTGGCCATGGAGCCCTGGTGATAGGATCACCTGGCTGTGGCATTACACCCCAGTCGGTTTGGGTCCGGTGCTGGTTTTAAATATAAGGGGATCTCTTCGCATTTTTCCCCCCTATATTTAAACCAGCACTGGCCTTGCAGCCAAGTGCTGGTTCTTAAATTACTGGAGAACCCTACTCATTTTGTACCTAGTAATTTTAGAAACCAGGACTGGCTGAGCAGACCGGGGCTGGTTATGCTTTTGGGGGGGGGCTGCATCTGCATCATGAAGAACATGCCTAAACTCACCCAAGATTGCCATCTCAACCAAACACGATTCTAAGTATATTTACCCCTTAGTCTTATCTGTATTATGCAATACAGTATATGAAGGTTGCATCTACAGAAACAGTCACAGGGGTGATACTATGCTTGTGTCGAATACATTTAAAACTCCTATGATGTGTTCTACCTAGGTGGCTTGATGAAGGAGAGGAAGATGGAAAAATTGTAAGGAACCTATCCATCTCAGATGAAGCTGACTTCCCAGCCAGTAAGCATCCAAACAAAATATGAACATGTTTCCCTATAATATGCAAGAGAAAATTTGTATTTACTGATATAATGTTTTCAATTCAACAGGACACGAACTTGAAGTCAAGAAAAATGAAGTGGTAAAGGAAATATGTCAATGTTTATGATCATACAGTTTTTTTATGAGACCAGTATTATAGGGCTGATTATTTGTTTTTTATATTTCTTCTGTCAGTGGAATGCTGAGAAATGGAAGTATCAGCATGAGAACAGTATACAGCTCTACTGCAAAGCAACAAGGAAATTCCTCCGGCTCACACCAGACGGCGGAGTGGATGCTCTTGGGAACAAGAAGGATAAATATGGTACAGTTACTCTAAGACTCATATGAACAAATGTTTTTGCATGGGACGTGGCACCAAGAGAAAAGCGACTTTAGATACATATACAACATTAGAGGTGGTTCCCCTTTGTACTGTACTACCATTAGCTAAAAACCAAAAGGAGCCATTTTCAATCTCAACAGAAAACCTAGGAAGACTTGAACACACATTATATATAGCTAGCCCATCCAGATTAAGGTGTCAAATAAAACCAAAGCTAGCTCTTCCAGATGTATCAAACCTTCTACAAGGGACAAGTAGTGTAGTGCCCATAGCAACTAATCAGCTTGTAGTTATCAATTATAAAGTATATTCCATGAAATGATAGCTAGAAGCTGATTAGTTGCTATGGGCAACTTCTCTACCTGTCTACTTTAGAAAGATCAATAACCAGGAGAATGTTGGTTATTCAGAGATAGTATTGGCTGAGGATTATATTTCCCAATGGACTGTGGCCGTTAAAAGTCGAATTGATCAGTTACTATGGATTTGCGGAATTACTATATAAGCCTATGGTTTTGTGGTACGTATGTGTTAGATTAAAGCAGTATGATACTAGCTGCGCTATACCACTGCCACAAATGCTAACAAAGGCTGATATACTGCTGAACATTCAGTGGTATATGTTTTCCCCTCCCTGGTCCTTGCACTCAGTATGATTGTGATGTTTTATTATTTCAAATTATTATATCTTTCTATGGTAAGTCTTAGAAATAAAGTTTATATTCTGTTACGACAGATAATTATTAGGTGTGATAAATACTCACCCCACAGCAGTACTGAGCACAAGGGTTTTGGCTGTAGTGCAGCCCAGTAAAGGAGCTGCATTAGTGTGGAGTAGTACCTGGTATTCACTAGGAAAACTGGGCCTGAATTAGAGATGTTTAGTGCACATCTCCGATGGTTGATGGACTGCGCATGTGAAGGAGGTGTACTGCGCATATGCAGCCCTACGTCTGTGAGTTCGCTCGCTGAGCCTCATAGGCGCTGCCTGACTGACAGGCAGTAGCATTAAGGAGGTGGAGCAGGGGTGTTCTCGGGCAGCCCCCGTTTTCCGGGAGGGAGGAGGCCAGGATCTGCATGGGTGCCAGGACCCAGTCAGGCTGCGGTAAGCTTTAGCTACCACAGCCTGGTCGAAGGGACAACTATCGTCGCGATTGTTCCGATGGTGATCCCAGGCTGCGACCTTGTCTGACACCTCCTTCTGCATTTGCATTTTAAATGGATGGAATTGCACAGCCAGTTGTGTGCGTCTGTACAATTCCGTCCTCTGAATCAGGCCCTGTGTCTCAGCATCCCTAGTCAAAGTTCACCCTAGTATGGTCTATCAGTAACTACAGTACATTTGCAACACATAGCACCACTTGTTTTCTCTCCATTCTAATCAGAAAAAATGGATTCAGATGGAATCGATAAATTATTCCTTGGACACAATACAGAATATTCATCCAAATGTGCAGATTTAGGGTGGAGTCGCATGAAATGTTCTAATATTTACATATCAATAATGTTTTGTGGATTGCAAATACATTTTTTGTAAAAAATTTTTTAGATATATAAAAATAATACCTGACTATTATCAGCGGTGGAATGTTGATCAGTAATTTAGGGAGGGCTAGGGAAGTCTGCGCGTGCGATTGGTCCTATCATGTTCAGTACACGAATGTAAAATGTAATTATATAGATTAATGCTGGAATATTTGACAATTATTTAGGAAAAAATAGAAAAAAATTGCATTTCTTCTAGCGTAAAGGGATGGAAAAAAAGAAAAACAACTTGCAGTGATAAATTTGATAGATTTTGTTGTAGCCGTCACCTCCACTATCCCTAACAGCCTCAATAGGGGCTTACATGAAATAATATTTATGTTGTATATTTCCAATAAGTGTCTGCATGCAGCCCTCTTTATGTAGGCACTTAAGTAGTACTGAATTTTAACATAATAGGACAGCAATGTTGGTATTACAGTGTTTGTACAAGTACTGGAGTTTATAATACATTATAATACAATTCAAACTTTTCTAAAAACATGCAGGTTTTTTTGATGTATTGGTAAAAAGAGGAAAGGTTCGTGTTTTCAGAAGTCATCACATCAGACAGCTTGCTTTGGCAATAGACAAGGGAAAAGTCACTTCAATGGTATGAAGAATTCATTTTAAAACAATATAAAAGAAATTGTTTGCAGTCTACCATGAAATGTGTTTTGTTTAGCTTTTTAAGCACATTGTGTAAAAAATATTCTCTACAGACCCCATTGACAACAGTTCTATTTTTTCTCAGCATAATGTTGTTTATTAGAATTCTTAAAAAACGTGACAGTGTTAGCTGTGTATAAACTGTCTAATGTAATTGTATGCAGTAAGGATATCATATTATTACTATAGTGATAAATTAGTTATGACTCCTGTGTAAGGTAATCCAAAATACATTCTGGGGCTGATTTGGAGCAAATTAAAAAGAGAAACAAGTAACTTTGTACCTGGAACAAACCATGTTGCAATGCAAGGGGTGCAAATACATGTATTTTTCTTGGCATGCAGGGTAAATACTGGCTGCTTTTGCATGTAGCCTAGTGCCAGAGCAGGTTTCTGTGCCGTCCTGTGCCGGCCACGCTCCCTAACATCTGACTTCATTATGTTATGCTATTGGAGCGGGTCGCCGCCACAGGGAAGTGGAGCACTGTCTGCAGTGCCCTTAGGATGCGCCAAGCAGCTCTACAGGCTGGTGCTCTGGAGAAGCGGTACTGGCTGCAGGGTGTCATACCACTGCCCATGATGGGAAAATGTTATATGCATAACCGTATAAAGAAACATATTAGGGTTCATATGCTAATTTACATTAGGGGCAACATTTTAGGTGAACCACAGCAGCCAATTGGAAACAATATTTTATCTTTCTAGGGAACGTTCAAAAGTAAAGCAAGTGTCTAATTAGCTGATATGGTCTAGTGCACCCACCTTCTAACAGATCCTAATTTGGTAATACTGTAGGCATGGCTGATTGAATTTGGGTGGTAGTCATTAGACAAGTTTGGGTGTGGTTAGAGGGGAATATGGGAGTCCTGCTTTTGCTTATTGAAATGTTGGTAATCAGTCATGTAAATGTAACGATAGTTAATGAGCCCTTCTGTGTGTCATTTGCTAACGATAAAGCTTTCATGGAGAGGCTTGATTAGTGCACACTCTCCCGGATCATGTGAAGTGGGCAGTACTGACCACCGATGACCCAATTTGGGTTGAGTCCCATTATCATGGCCCTGCCCCCACTTCACAATAATGATAATTGTGGCATTGTAGAGTGGGGGACGGGGCCACGATGACACAATGTGTCGCCGATACGCCTCCAGCATTGCCTACTTCTGATGTGGTACACCCTCCTCAGTGCCGCCCAGGCTGCCCACTCCCGGAGCGGGACGTCCAAAGGTCGGCAAGTATGGTGCACACACTCCAAATGAATATGTATATTTACCCTTTTCACATTAATCTACTGTAATATTTTGAGACAGCTGAAAACTATAACTTTCCTGTTTTTATCTTAAAATACTACCTGTTCCAACCTATCTTTTAAATATAGAGATTGGCTTTACATACATTTACAAACGTGTGCAAACTGAGTCTACTACATTTCATTTACATATAGAATACTGGCCTTTTTACTGGCTTGTTTCAGTGTGCTGGGGGGGAATTGTTTTTGTGTCTTCTCTTGTTTATTTTAAGCCTATAAGCTTATAAATTGATTGAGATAGATAGATAGATAGATAGATAGATAGATAGATAGATAGATAGATAGATAGATAGATAGATAGATAGTATTTGCAGCTCCAGAGAAGATAAAGGCAACAACATAGAAATATATAGAAATGTAGTTTATCACCAGTCTCAGAGGTATCATACATATTGCCCATAAAAGTTGTTGTTCCCTAATGGCACTTATAAATCTGAAGCACTGCAGGTTGGTTGTAAATTAACCATAAATTATTTGTATAGGCTCCTTTGCAAACTGGAAAAGTTTAAAGGCTTCTTCTATTGTTATGTCATGTGCCTATATTTAAGCTTGGATCTAAATTTATCTATAGATTAGTGTGGTTCTGGCAGTCAATAGAGCAAATATTTTCTCCTTACGTATAACTAAACATGAGCCCTAGATATAGGTGGTTCATGGTGCTCCATGGAGAATGCTAACCATATCACTGCACCAAAGCACTGTGCACAGACTACAGACGTCTCCTTAGATAATGTTTAAGGGAAGAGTTATTAGAGAGCCTATAAGTTACGCGACATGAAAACATTTTGACACCAATTTAGCTTTTGACTGTAAACAGATCATTACTGCGACTCTCAGTGAAATAATATATATGCTATTTAGGTGCATTTCGTTGTGGAACAACATTAATAAGCACATATAAACAAATAAAAAGGTGAAATTGTAAAGCTGTCATAACCAAAAAAAGATAGCAGCAGTTTTCCTATTGCCTGGAGTTACATAACATGTAAATGGTGCCCCAAGCCAATCTATTGTAGGTGAAAAAAATGCACATTTTAAGTACCTAAAGTGGCGGTGCAAATGTTTTAGCAGTACACTCTATGTGAAATTCTGTCACTGACTAAGAGTCTACATGCTTCATTTTCTAGTTTTGAGTTTATCTGTAATGTTAATGTCAAAACCAAAACATGTACATGGAGTTATTGTGACAGTTTACATGTGTAATAATTGTTAAATAGGCTTTGACATACAAAGGGCAGCACTGGAAAAAATTAGTGGGGGGAAAGTAATTATAAACTTATTACCAACTTAACACTTTGATGTATTGGGCAAAACATAAAAAGCTCTATTGATGCCATAAATGGCAATAGAGATTTTTGCTCTTTGATAAAGCAGCCCCTAAGTCTGTGAAAAGTGTTCCTGACCAATAGCAAAGTGTTCATGGACATAACTTACAAGTGTGGACAAGTTTGTTATACTGTACTTTAATACTGTTACTTTTATATAGGAAAACAGCGGAATTCTATGTGAACTCGAGGTTCATATTCAGGTTAACCGATGTATTACTTTGGAGTCTACCAGAATACCGGGTATGACCATTTCCTTTAACAAGGACGGAGAACCAGCAGACGATGACATTAGAAGTTATGCTGAATTATCCACAGAATTTGCTGCACATGTTAAGGTACATTGTATCATTATATTAATGTATTACATTAAAACTTATTTATAATTGGACAGTCAGGTTTTAAGATGTCTGATGATAAAGTAATAGTGTATTTTGATTTTGAAAAAAGCCAAAGGATCCATTTCTAGGTTAAAGTGTATTGTGAGGCTATGATGAGCACAATCCAATCTCCTGATCCTAATGCCTGAACTCCAGTGAAAATGTATTATATAATGCGAAAACTTATCTTCTCACTTAGGGGTTTATGTACTAATAATCATGGACCAGTCAGTCCCAAGCAAGAAAGAAACAATGTATAAAGCAGCTTTAGGAATCAGGGAGTGGATACAAGTAACACGTTCACTGTCTGTAACTAATTGTACAATCAAATATTTATTGCTAAAAGCAGGTTAAATATAATTTCTAAAACATACACCCACTGACAATAGTTAATAAAAAGTTCAAGAGCATCCAAAAGGTAAGATGTTAATACCATGCAAAATCACAACATTGTAGAGGCAGTCCTCTCTCACAGACGATTAATAGAAGGATTATGCCGCAGTCTGAGATGATACCTGTAAAGTCTCGTCACAAATACTTTTCACAGCGGCTGCACGTTTAGGTCTCAAGTCCTCAGGATTTATAGAGACCAAGCTCAACCCACATTGTTATCTATCCATATCGTCAGGGATATTTTAATTTTTAATGAAAATATCCCTGCTATGTACAAAGAGGAACTCGCAGAGATAGTGGTTGCGTTAACCGCTGTCTCTGCAAGTTATATCCCCGGCAAATTGTAGAAGTCTTTCACAGAAGTAAAAGACTTCTCCAGGGGGATGCTGACACTGCCCATGTGCACAGTGTCAGCTCCCGGAGCTGGCCGGGGGCTGCGGGGGAGGGATCGAAGGATCTCTCTCCTGTTTGTAAATCTCCATAGGCTGATACTAGTTTACACTATCTGAAGAAGGTGTAAACTACCGGGGCCAAACTCTGAAAAGCTTCGCTTTTTGGAGTTTAGTACATAGAAATCAGATCGTAGTCCCCATTGATAATAATGGGAACTGGGATCTGCAGCGCTAATTAGCACTTTGCTGGAGATTTCTGTGAAATCTCCTGCATTGTGCTATTAGTATATAGGGACAATACACAAAATGATGCAGAAACTGCAGTTTCTGCATAAGTTTATGTAAAAAACAACTTAATACATAGGATCCATAATGGCTTAAAAAATATGCATTTTACCTGCAGACTGCTGAGGGTTTCTTCACCCCTGTGCTGAGGCCATTTTTCAATGTGTACACTCGATACATAAACCACTTATGCAGTACACATACTGTACAAAGTATACTTTTTTATACTCGTAAGACTTTGTATTTTCAGAAACTACTATTAGTGTTTTTGCTTATTCTAACACGTCAAACAAAATGTTACCGAAACACAGATGATCATCAGACGATAACTGCTCAATAACAATAACCGCTCTGTGTGTTTTCTGTAGCACAGGTTAATAAGTACTGACAGACCCAATTGTTTCCAAAACCAGGGGCATGCAATTTATTTTAATATGAGATGGGGACTGTATGAAGGGGAGGGAGAGGGCTTTGTAGCTGAAACAATGACAGACGTGGTTTGCAGAAATGCATTGTGTGGATTGGTTCTAAAATATGCAAGGGCAGTGATGTTAAAGTAATGGCAGGTGTGCATACACACTTAGTGACCGATATGTCTGGCCACAGGAACAGCTAGTGACATCATTGGTGGGAGTTCCTGTGGCCAGCATATGGGTCAGTCAGTTGTCTGTGCACACAGGCAGATGTGAAAGATATATTGCGTTGTTTACAAATATATTGGGTGTATACACTGGTCGATGGCCGGGAGGATATACTGTATAGTTCGTCGGCTCTACAAACAATATATTGGCCAGTGTGTACCCAGCATAACTGAAATGACTGCACTAGCAGCATTTCAGTCTGTTCAGCTGCGTATCCACTTGCTGATTAAAATGAGCGATTGAACAATAACGATATAGTTATTGTGCATGAATCGGGCAAGAAAATTTCGAAAATGACCAGCAATGCGCGCTCCCGCTGGTCATTTTCGACATCAGTCCATCGCCTGAACATGCTGGTTAGGGATGAGGGAGGGTGCCTACACTGAGCGACATATCATTCAGTGTAGGCACTGCGGGGGAAGAGGAATGACTGTACGATTACAATGTTGTAATCGTACTGTCGTTCCACTATCTGCTAGTGGCAGGGGTGTATTTATAGTGGGTGCAGGGTGTGCGGGGAACACGGGCCCCTGGGTCCAGGGGGGCCCGCACCACACACCCTGCACCCATAAAACTTACCTCTCCGGAGTCCCATGTCGGCTTCGGTGTCTGTGCCTGTAAAAATTGCCATTTTCCCATTGTTTGCACATGCGTATTACAGGGAAAATGGCCACCGCAGCCATTTTCCCAATGACCTGTGCATGCGCTACAGACTCTGGGCACACGCTAGTGCCCAGAGTCTATAAGTGCGGCGCTGGCCGCGCACCCCTCAGTGCGCAGCCGGCCACCGGACAGAGAGGAGGGGGCCATGTCAGAGACTGCACACGGGACCCCTCCTCTCTAGAAATGCCCCTGGCTAGTGGATATGCACCTAAGTATCAAGGCACTGTTCTAGAGATGTGGGAGGAGCTTCAGCTATCTGTGATGAAGTTGGGAGATAACGCTTTGCTTTTTAGTGAACCTGCTGTGATATATCAGCTTGACACCGAACAGTGGGCCTGATTCAGACCCGTTCGCGAGCGCTGAGCGCTCACAAGCGGGTCGATGTTGGCCCAGTGCGCATGCGCGAGACCCGGATAGGGGTCTCGCTACAAAGGGGGCGTGCTGTCGATGGGGAGTGACAGCACGCCCCCTTTGGTGGGCGTGCTGGGGACATGGCTGCCCAGACGGAGGCATTCCCATGGGAACGCCTACCGTCTGGGGCGGCCCCACTGACATCACAAGTGATGTCAGTGGGAGTGCTCTCAGCTCTGATAGAGCCGAAAGCACTCCAGGGCTTGCGGAAATGAGACCCTACCACAAGGGTCTCGTCGCAAGCCCGATGGTCGCGATGGTCTTGACCATCGCAACCATCTTCCTGGCCGCTCGCTATAGCTGTGGGTGGCCATCCACAGCTCTAAAAATTAAAAGGGATGGTCCTGATTCAGAGCGAGCACTCTGTCAGAGCATCCGGCTCTGAATCAGGGCCTGTTTATCCACCTTCATGGATAATATCATACTTACCTACTCTCCCAGAAAGTGGCGGGAGGCTCCCAAATATCCAGGTATGCCCCTGCTCCACCAGAAGAGTGTCCTGATCTCCAGCATCCCACCCATTTTCCTAGTGAAGTGGGCAGGATGGGTAGATAATTGCCAGGAATCGCGGCTCCATATGCAAGGGGAGGGGCTAAATGATGCTAAATGAATACTTTATCCCCGCCCCTCCTCACGGCCCTACAATTCAATGCAGTTCCCTGTGACAGGGTGGGGCTTAATGACATAAGAGCCCGTCCCCACCAATAGATGTGGCCAGCTGCGTCTCCTCTCCGGGCTTCTCGCAGAGAGGAGATATAAAAAGTGGGCAACTATAGATAATATATGAAAATTAAAATGATGGGATCTAGTGATCCTTTAAATATGTATGTGACCCCTAACAGTATACAATTGTATTAATTATTTTATATAGACATGTAAAAATATATATGTGTATATTGTTGTAAAGTAAATATATGTATTAGTAGGTAGCTTATATATAAAGATATTATAGAAATGTAACGTGTTATATATTTTGTATGCATGCATGTTAAAACAAACATTGGGGCAGTGGTTGTAAAGAAGCTCTGCAGCAGCCGGCATGCTAGGGAAAGGTCTGGAAGACCATGCGCTGGGCTGAGAAGAGGGAGAGCGTGAGACCCTGGCCAGTATAAATGTCAGGTAAGAGGAGAAGTGCAGGTGCAGGTGCAGTTACCAGGGAGAGAGAGGACTAGAGGTGCTGGACGGGTGATCTGGAGCTGAGGAGAAACTGAGATTTGTCACAGAGGGGACAAAGAAGGAATGGTGGATGGTCCGGCAGGTGTGAGAGGAGGAGAGAGAGAAACCTGGAAACCAAATAAACCTGGAGAGAGGATATGGGGGAGCAGCCTGATAGCTCTGTCCGTGAATTGAGGTACTGAGGCAAGAGACCTACACACAGGGGCGGATTGGGAATTTAAAGTGGCCCTGGAAAAAATCCTGAAAGTGGCACCATGTGCGCACCGAAGGCCCGCACCTGAAAAAGTGGTTGTGGCCTTGCAGCAAGGGGTGTGGCCACGTGTGACATGCTACATCCGCAAGCTACTCCCCTTGTTTTTATCATGCTGTGGACATGCCCACTACTGCGGGAGCTGATGGAAATGCCCCCAGCACCTCTCTCCAGTGAATAAACACAGCATGTGAATAAGTATTTTCTTACCTATATGATTTCTCTGCAACTAGGAACCTCTGAAGAAATTGTTCGTCCCTGGACAGGCAGGGTCTTGAGTTGGTTTTCACTAATCATGCAGGAGATCACATGGTCCTGAAACCGCCTGTTAGCATAGTAATAAAGCCAATGTCATCAACATACAACAGAGGCTCTCACCAGCACCATCCCCCTGTCACTCTCCAAAACTATCCACCTGGGTCTCGCCAATACATCCCACTGTCCAGCTGCAGCTACTCTTTGCCCCCAGGGCCATCTCCTTTTTGCCCCAGCACCATCTACTTTGTGCTGCCAGTGTCAACCATCTCCCTACATCACAATATCCTCCCACAGCACAGCAAAACCCTCTCCCCTCACAGCACTCCTCACAGCCCCCTTCATCACAGCCCTTCACACCACAGCCCCCCTCATAGCACTGCCCTCCACAGCTCAGCCCCCTCATCACAGCCCTTCACACCACAAAATAACCCCATCCCACACAGACAGATCACCTCTCCCTAGTTCAGCAGTACCCCCCTCCCACCACAGACAGATCATCTCTATTCTCATCATTAATCATTCCCCTCCCCCAGGGCCCCCACCCCAGACATCCCTCTCTCTAAGCTCCATCTCCCAGCCCCATTGCCCTCATCTCATCATGAATTTTAATAAAAATATATTTTATATAGCCTGTACTATTAATATACCCCACCGCACAGACTACTGCTGCATTAAATCAGATACAATATTGCAACCCTCAACCAACCTAACCCCCCACAAAAAAAGTTAGTTTATAAAACATCATGACACATTTACATTATATCCCAAACCTACCTCCCCTACCAAATATGATTACTCCCCCCCTGATAATTTACACCTCCTAACCCACCTCACCCTGATCATTTACACCTCCTAACCCCCCTCACACCCCACCAATAATTTACACCTCCTAACCCCCCCTCACCCTGATCATTTACACCTTCTAACCCCCCTCACACCCCACCAATAATTTACACCTCCTAACCCACCTCACCCCCCCTGATAATTTACACCTCCTAACCCACCACAGCCCCCTGATAATTTACACCACCTCACCCCCCCTGATGATTTACACCTCCTCACCCCCCCTGATAATTTACACCTCCTAACCCACCTCACCCCCCTGATAATTTACACCTCCTCACCCCCCCTGATAATTTATACCTCCTAACCCACCTCACCCCCTGATAATTTACACCTCCTAACCCCCCTCACCCTGATCATTTACACCTTATAACCCCCCTCACACCCCACCAATAATTTACACCTCCTAACCCACCTCACCCGCCACTGATAATTTACACCACCACAGTCCCCTGATAATTTACACCTCCTAACCCCCCTCACCCTGATCATTTACACCTCCTAACCCCCCCTCACCCTGATAATTTACACCTCCTAACCCACCTCAGCCCCCTGATAATTTACACCACCACAGCCCCCTGATACTTTACACCTCCTAAGCCCCTGATAATTTACACCACCTCAGTCCCCTGATAATTTACACCACCTCACCCCCCTGATAATTTACACCTCCTAACCCACCTCAGCCCCCTGATAATTTACACCTCCTAACTCCCCCTGATAATTTACACCTCCTAACCCCCCCTGATTTTTTATTTATTTATTACCAGTTATTTATATAGCGCACACATATTCCACAGCGCTTTACAGAGAGAATATTTGACCATTCACATCAGTCCCTGCCCCAGTGGAGCTCACACTCTATGGCCCTCATTCAGAGCCGCTCGTTAACAGCAGTACGCTCGTTGCGTTCCGATGTTGACTAACCGCGCATGCGTCGGTGTTACACTGCGCATGTGCGTACGGCAGATTGTGAGCTTTTTTTGACTCGTTCCTAAAATAGCGTACAGGAAGTGACATGTCAAATGTGATTGACAGAACAGGGCATTTTAGGGTGTTGACGGGGGTGGAGATGGACAAACGCAGGCGTGGCGAGGCGTTTTTGGGGCGTACATACATTAGCAGATGCGAGCGTAAAATGTGTTCGGACCGACTCATACGTCACTGGATGATCCTCTTTCACTTCAAAATGCTCGCACAGCTTAGGGTCTGGATTACTCGACCACATTGGCGATGGCCTTCTCCTCCGTCCCGGGACTCCTCGATGTTGTTGCGATTAATCGCGGGAGGGCAGAAAAGCAATTAGTGTTGTATTGAAAACCGGCTTGGTATGTGCTTGGAAAGCAGTTTTTTGGGATAGCACAAAACCGTACGCAGGTGGAACTCAGAGATGCTAATGTCAGGATGACACAATCAATTTGCGTACATTTGTGGGGGTTTATTTTGGCCTCAATTTGGTGGTTAGGGCCTATTGTAACAATAATGTCATCATGTTTTAATTTTCTCACCATTTTATTTGTGCCTCTTGAATTTGCCTCGTTATATGAATTTTTAAACGTTCCTTAAAGAGCCCTTTTTTTTTTTTTTTGGCCAGTTTTTGCCTTTTGGGCCAGGATTAAATGTAACCCATTTGTACAATAATTTCACAATCCAATGTCAGATTTTTTGTTTCAATTTATTGCTCAAACAAATAAAAAAACAAATAAAATATTGGGGACATATTTTTTGGCCAAAGATATGTTCCAAAATCAAACAAATTGGCCCAACATAACTGTTGACATAAACATACAACAAAAACAAAAAAACATTTCACAAGAAAGGAGAGGGAAGTTTTGACCAGAAAGGAATATGAGCCAAGCACAGAAGGATTGTGGGAAAAGTCACCATTGCTGTCACCGTTTTTTCACCCGTTTGGATGGGGGAGGGAGGGCGCCAGACCGGGTCCGGGATGTCATCGGGCTGGCCTGTCCAGAGGCAGATGTTGTGGCCTCTGGACTAGGCACAGGGCTAGGCACATTTGGAGGATTGGCTGATGTTGTGCCAGAGGTGGAGGATCCTGATGTTCCGGCAGGAAGGGAGGTCGGCTCCACCATGTGCTGGCGAACGAGCTGCTCCAGGGCATTGGCGATGCGGATGTTGGCCCTGGTATTTTCCGCCAGGGCCTGACCAATGGTCACGTTGGCCGCAGCATTTTGCTCCAGGGCCTCAGCCACCCGTAGCAGACTGGCGTCCATCCTCTGCAGAATCTCCGTATGGAAATCCGATTTGAAATTGAGTTCTGTGAGGAGGGACACTGCCTGCGAGGGGGATTGCCCTGGACTGGCTTCTGCAGGGTCCTCAGCCGGATGTACTGGTTCCTCCCCTGCCGAGCCAGCAGAAATTCGGCGGCCAAGGCTCCCCTCTGGAGCAGACTCATCCGCCTGTGTCTCTGTTAGGAAAAAAGAGAAAAGCCTCACATTAGAATCTACATATTGGCACAATAACATTTCTGAGTTGATGACATAAAAAGATTTACCTGGGACAACATGAGGAGCCGCAAAGTCTGGCATGTCCGTATCCATGTTGGACACGCCAAACACCTCCACAGGCTGCACACACCCCTGTGCCAGCTCTTCTAAATCCGTCAACTCCAATGACACAGGGGTGGGACCCCCACCTGTCCCCCTTGCATTCCTAGCCCTGTCCGCGAGTTTTTGCTTTAGGCGATATTTGAAGTCGCCCCATCTGTGGGAAAAAATGGAAGCCATTATCCTTTGGTTTAAAATGGTGTTTGTTTTTAGGGGGGGCAAGGGTTTACTTACCGCCGTTTGACATCCCGGGCTAGACGGACATAATCACCCACCCTATTGACAGCAACGGCTACCTCTTCCCACATTCTCCACTTCTGGCTTAGACTCATATTCCTGTCTGCCTGTGGCAGGATGTCCACACACTTCTGTATCAAAACCTCCATCTCCTTTCTTGTGAAATGTGGCTGACTTTTTTTTTTTGGCCGCTTTGGCTGGAATACTCGGCCCAGCAGCCTCTTCCATGTCATCCTCCTCACCTATTTGTGTAAATTTTCAGAATTCACAAAATCACAACTTGCCCAATCTTATGTTTCAAATTAATCATTGATACAAAATGCATGAAAGACTTACCGCCTGACTCTTGGGCATTGTTTCCCTGGTCTGTCGCCATGTCTGAGGTCCAAACAAGAAATACACCAGAATTTTAATGTGTTTTCGTGACGTATTTATACATGCGTCCTTATTTTGCGGCCGCATCATTGATTGTGCGTCCCTATGATCCCTCCTTAATTTGTGCGGGAAACGAAACACTATTTATGGCTTGGTGTGTCTCGAGTCGAGGTGGCGTTTTTGGATTGTTGGAGGTTTCCTTGGCTGGAGTTTATTGATTGCGTATAAAGGAGTTGGCGGTTGGAGATTCTTTTGTTGGTTAGATTTGCGTTTTTATTTTCCATTCTCTTTGTTGGTTTATATTTTTTGGACCTCGTTTCTTGATTTGGTAAGTTTTGTGAAGTCTAACTTTTGATCAATTGTTGTTTCATTGTGTTTCTTCTTTTTTTTAAATTTTGGATCCATAATTTCTTCTATTTTAGTTTTTGATTATTTTCGAACCAAAAGACCTTTGCATTTGGACTCTTATATATTTGCTCTTGGTAAGTCCATTTTTTATCTTGTATTTGCGAACTAATTAGCGCATTTTTACTACTTACTCTTGTGACTTGTATTTGCGAACTAATTAGCGCATTTTTACTACTTACTCTTGTGACTTGTATTTGCGAACTAATTAGCGCATTTTAAAATGCTTAATAATCATTTTAACTTTTTTGAGGTTTCCCTTTCGCTTTTTGTGCAAACATTTCAACCCATTTTGATGTACTGTGTGAAATGTCGTTTTGCTGTTTTGCCAAATGTGTGTTTCGCATATTTTAAGTTTGGTCTAGCACAAAATTTAGAAACAAAAATGCACAGAGTGAAATGTGTCAAATAATTTTTGTGTTTAATTTTAGTTTGGACGTATCATGACAATACCCCGGCATGTAAGCAGCAATGGATGGTATCATCAAGCTAAGTTGTTTTAATTTACTTTTGGGGTGGGTCAAAAGCCTTACATTGAAATCTTTGAATTTCAGGTAGGTCTGGGGCGGATTGTTCTGGCCATGCTCCCGGAAGCCGACCAACCTCAATCTCGTCCCAGGCATAGGCATCGTAGGCATGCAAGGCCCCAGATATTTCGAACACGTGTCACCCTTTTTGGAATGCCCGATGATGAGGTTTTAAGACGCTACCGTCTACCTCCCAAAATCATCATAGACACTCTCTCATTAATAGAACGTGATCTTGAGCGGCAAATTGACAGTCCAACAGCAATACCACCACTTACGCAATTTATGGCAGTGTTACATTTCTGTGCCTCAGGATCGTTTCAAACAACGGTGGGAATAGTGGCGGGCATCTCCCAATCCTCCTTTTCCCGGATCCTGAGGGCAGTGATGGAGGCACTTTTCAAGCACCTCCATCATTTTATTCAAATGCCTTTGGATATGGGTGCTCTTAGTGTGGCCAAGGCCAATTTTTACCAAATAGCTGGCTTCCCACACATCATAGGGGTTGTGGATGGTACTCACATACCACTTCAGCCTCCAGCACGGCTGGAGGCCATATTTCGAAACTGGAAACAATATCACTCCCTGAATGTAATGGTGGTATGTGATGCCTCCCTCCAGATCCTGTCCCTGAATGCCAAATTACCCGGAAGTGCACATGACTCCTTCGTCATCCGGCAATCAGGGATATGGCACAAATTAAACAACCTACAAGCTGGTGATGCGTGGCTTCTGGGTAAGTGGAGACCTTTAGTACATAACAATGTTAAGCTTGATACACAGTGTTCCTGATGTTGTCTATTCTTTTTCACAGGAGACAGTGGATATCCTTGCATGTCCTGGCTGCTCACTCCTTATTTGGCTCCCACACCAGGCCCACAAAGTGCGTATAATTCCGCACTTACAGCCACCAGGCAAGTGGTGGAGTGCTGTATCGGCCTTTTAAAAGGCCGATTCCGATGCCTCCACCGCTCTGGTGGCGAGCTCATGTATTTGCCGGATATGGTGTCGAAAATTGTGGTCCTGTGTGGGATATTTCACAACATTGCCATAAGGAGTGGTGTCCCAATGCAGCCAGAGGATGCCTTACCTGAGGATGGCCCCCCCGAGGTTGGTCGGAGGTCAGTATGTGGGGGGGCCATACGCGATGATGTGGTGGCCAGATTTTTTAGGTAAGTTTTTACAAAACAACAGTGTTTATACCTAATGTGTTTGGGTTTGTTTGCGAACCTCTAATTTTTTGTTGTTTTTTTCACCATCTTCTGTTTGTTCACATAATCTTTGGCACTCCAACGCTCACTACTTCCTGCTACCCTTACCAAACCTGGATCTGGACATTTTGGGAATATATTATGGAACCCATATCGCAACGCCATGTTTGTGGAATCATGTTGGCATGGTCCTTCGTCAACCAGTTCTTGATTTGTTGTTTTTGGTTTGTTTTTGTTTGGTATGTGTTGTATTTGAGATTATCACTGTGTGTTTTTTTTGTGAGTGACCACTTTGATTTATCAGTTATGTTGTGAATAAATGTTTGTAGAGTGAAATGTTCTTCCTTTTTTTGGACGTTACCAGCAAGTGTAACCAGGTTCACACACGGTACATTTGACTAAGGGGTAATCCAGTACTGTCGCCAGTTGAGCTAAAATGAAATATGTTTTCAGGTTCAAAACCCACACCAAAAGGAAGCCTGTACAATCATTTGGCTTTGTAAGATTGGCCTAAGCAGCTTGCACACCAACTAGGAACCTGTAAAATGTAGAAATATCTAATTGACACTACACCCAAAAAGGGAAATGACATTGTGACTGTTATGTGTTTCTTGTGGCTGTTTTACATACAAATACAAAACACAATCTTACTTTAAAAAAATGGAAATCCTTGCAGGAACAGTCTACTTATGTCAGGGTAAACAATCTTTGGGTTTGAAAAAACGAATTAGCCAGAACGTATGTTTGAAAAATACAATTTATTTTGAAAAAGAAAAACCAAAAATAAAACTATTGGCGAAGGATGCCAGACAGACGGTCAAGGGCCACGAGCACCCCAATTATATGTTGGCGCATCTGGGCCACACAGTCTTGTACTTCTTGACGATGCCTCTGTTCCTCTGTGGGTGAGAAAAGTGTGTGGATTAATACAACAATAGGGAAACCACATTAAAAATTAAAAAAAAAAACAAAATCACTCCAAAAAAAAAAAAAAACACAAAAAAAAAAAATGGGGGCTGCAAAAAATACAAGGCCTATGTACAAATTCCCCCAGGTGTGATATGTGTATGTTGAAATCAGCAGGAACAGGTAAAGGCAATCTGCTAAATCACCAAAAGTCGACCCAAAAACCCCGAATAAAGGAACGACACATGATTACATGCAAACAGTTTGTGCTTCAAAAAAAGGCGAAAGAAAAACATACCGGTTGACAAAACGGCAGCTCCGGAAGTCCCACCATCGTCCTCCTCGGAGGACCCTCCATTCCCCAAAGATCGGGGCAGGGTTATTACGGACTCCGGGGAGGGGGTAATTGGAAGAGGGGTGGTTGGAGGAGAGGGGGAAGTGGGACGGAGGGGAAGGAGGCCCGACATTTCCGGGAGAGGGTCTTGGAAGGCTGGGGAGGAGTGGGGAATAGGGGAATTATTGGGGGTGGAGTGTTGGCTGGGGGTTGGGGAGAGTGGGCGTGACCGCCGTTTGGCCGGACGGTGACGGCGTAGTCTTGGCTGTCCCCCTAAAAGATGTCAAACAAATTGTGGTTAGTTTCAGCACAAATCCTGGCCAAAAAACAATTTAAAATCACCCCCCACCAACAAAAAACATGCAAATATGAGGAGAATTAATAATTATGAAATAGAGGGAAAACATGGCCATGCAAATATGAGGAGAAGGAATAATTATGAAATAGAGGGAAAACATGGCCAGGCAAATATGAGGAGAATGAATAAATAGGACAGACATGAAAACATGCACACGCAGTTTGGGCCACAAAGACAAACATGAAAAACAAAATACATAAAACTTACTTTCTGAAATCTGCATGCGAAAGCATGCCAGCAAGCGGGGCGTTCGCCGTTGCAGGTCCGACCACCTGCGCTCCAGCTGGCCGATGTTGCGGCGTGAGCCGAAGGAGCGCAGGCGGGCCCGTGCCTCCGCATATGCGGAACGCTTCTGCCGGTTGGTGATGGGTGGAGGCTGGCTGGTGATACGCCTATCTATCACCTCCGTTAGCACCAGCAGCTCGCGCTTGGTGAATGCGGAGGCTCTCATGATGGCAATGGTGTTTTTCCTAAAAATCATTTTTGATAAAGTGGCCAAAAAATTTCTGATTGGCTAATGTATTTGGGAAATTAACAGGAGCAATTCTATTGGTTAGTGTATGAGTCATGTGTTCGACAGGGCCAGAAATCTCTTGAGAGTTATGATAGGCTTGATGCAGTGACATGCGTAAGCAAATTTAAATAAAGAAATGAACCCCGGGAAATATGCGGGGATCCAAAGCAATAGAACAATTGTTTAATTGTGGGTAACATGTTTTTGAGCAATAAAAGCGAATGTTTAAGCCGTACGTATTCTGCGGGAAAACACAAACACGGACAAGAGTAAAGTTTCTTGCATTGTGTTGAAAAAAACAAAAACTAATTGATACATTGATTGGCATGATACGATTGATGGAGGTAGGCAGAATAAAGGAGCAGGTAATCGACATCTGACAAGGCCACTTCCGGTTTATACTTGTGCGTGCGTTCCCTTCAAGCCATTTCGGGGATGTACGCTCGCTATTTCGCACGCTCGTTAGTTAGAGGAGGGGTCGTCAGAGTTTGGGGAGGATTTTTAGATGCGTTCGAAAATACGAGCGAGCCCTTGAATTTAAATATTTTTGTACGTACGCCGAACGTACGTTCGCCCGCTTGCGAGTGGGTCTGAATCAGGCCCTATATTCCCTACCACATGCGCACACACACAGGTTAATTTTTGTGGGGAACCAATTAACCTACCAGTATATTTTTGGAGTGTGGGAGGAAACCGGAGCACCCGGAGGAAACCCACGCAAGCACAGGGAGAATATACAAACTCCACACAGTAAGGGCCATGGTGGGAATTGAACCCATGACCTCATTGCTGTGAGGCAGTAACGCTAACCATTACACCGTCTGTGCTGATAATTTACACCTCCTAACCCACCACAGCCCCCTGATAATTTACACCTCCTAACCCACCTCAGCCCCCTGATAATTTACACCTCCTAACCCACCTCAGCCCCCTGATAATTTACACCACCTCAGCCCCCTGATAATTTACACCACCTCACCCCCCTGATAATTTACACCTCCTAACCCACCTCAGCCCCCTGATAATTTACACCTCCTAACCCCCCCTGATAATTTACACCTCCTAACCCCCCCTGATAATTTACACCTCCTAACCCACCACAGCCCCCTGATAATTTACACCTCCTAACCCACCTCAGCCCCCTGATAATTTACACCTCCTAACCCACCTCAGCCCCCTGATAATTTACACCACCTCACCCCCTGATAATTTACACCTCCTAACCCACCTCAGCCCCCTGATAATTTACACCTCCTAACCCCCCCTGATAATTTACACCTCCTAACCCACCACAGCCCCCTGATAATTTACACCTCCTCACCCCCCCCTGATAATTTACACCTCCTAGCCCACCACAGCCCCCTGATAATTTACACCTCCTAACCCACCTCAGCCCCCTGATAATTTACACCTCCTAACCCACCTCAGCTCCCTGATAATTTACACCTCCTCATCCCCCTGATAATTTACCCCTCCTAACCCACATTACCACATAGCATGAATACATAGCCATCCTTTGGTACTTACCTGCATTTGCTGCACTGTAGGAAGCTCTGTCTTCCTGGACCCTCACCCACCAGAAGCTGAGTGCAAGGGAGAAGGACAGTCCTTGCAGAGCAGAAGGGGGTGGGGACTGGATGGGGGCGGGGAGTTGGACCCTCACAGTGCTGAGAATATTTCAGGCACAGCAGTAGGGGGCGGGGATTGGAAGGGGGCAGGGAGATGGGATCTCAAGGTGTTTGCTTGTGTCATGAGTACATGCCAGGAACAGCAGGAGGGGTGGGGACTCCGGGAGGGGGCGGGGAGAAGAGACCTCTTCTATCCCTGGCAGTGCAGACACAGTGCATACTAGCAGTGGCATAACTAGGGGGGTCTGGCAGGGTGCGTGCCCTGGGCGCCGTGGGACCGGCGGCGCGGGGGGGGCGCCGGCGGCCACGGTCCTGCCCGCCCTAGTTAGCCATCAGTGTAGCGCCGACCGCAGTGAGTGCGGTCAGCACTACACATTTACACAGGACCGGCGCTAGGCTTCCAGCGCCGGTCCTGTGCTGCACAGCTGAGCCAGTTCCCTCCCCCTGAGCGCTTGCCCAATAGTGCTAGGAGGCGGGCTCAGGCTGTGCATAACACACGCATCGCCGCAAGCGCTGGTGGCGATGCGTGTGTTAAACAGCAGCCAATGAGAGTCAGATAGACTCTCATTGACTGCTGCAGCACCCACTGCAAGAGCCGGGCTTCCGTCTGGCTCCTGCAGTGAGTAATGGGACAGACGTCATGACATCATGATGTCTCTCCCATAATGCTGAGCGTGCAAGCCCAGGAGGACTGGCGGGTGGCGGCAGCAGGAGCGGTGTCGCGGTCCGGAGCAGCAGCATGGATTCAGGTAAGTATATTTTTATATATATATTTTTTAAACCTGTCTGCACTGCTGGGTGCACAAAGGGGGAGGGGGGTGGCTACTACTGGGGGGACCTCTACTGGGGGTGGGGGCACAACGGGGAGGGGTGGCTACTACTGGGGGCACCATTATTGGGAGGACCTCTACTGGGGGGGCTACTACTGGGGGCACTTAATCGGGAGGGGGAACCTCTACTGGGGACTACTACTTGGGGGATGAACTACCACTGGGGGCATTAGAAAAGGGGCCTACTACTAGAGGCACTGCACTGGGGGGACCACTACTGGGGGCAATAATAGGAAGGGCCACTACAGAGGGCACTGGATAGGGGGGATCACTACTGGGTGCCTGCATAAGGGGGACCACTACTGGGAAAACTGCATGGGGGAGCTACTGCTGGGTGCACTATATAAAGGGCACTGCATAAGGGGATACCACTACTGGGCGCACTGCATTGTGGGGACTGCTACTGGGGGCACTGCATAAGGGGGAACACTACATGGGGCACTGCATTTGGTGGGGGCACTACTGTGGGTACTGAGTAAGGGGAACTAATTGGGGGCTGTATAAGAGGGACCACTACTGGGGATACTGTATAGGGGGCACTACTATGGGCCTGCATAAGAGGGACCACAACTGCATACTGGGGGTACTGTATAAGGGGTACTACTGGGGTTAAGTTGCATATGGATAGGAATGTTCAGTGTGAAAATAAAGGGGTGTGTCATGTTGACATGCCCCATTTTTAAGTGACCACGCCCATTTTTTTGCCGCAGTCGCCTTTGGCGCGCGCACTTCGGGGGGGGGCTCCCTTTTCAAATTTGCCCTGGGCTCCAAATACCCTAGTTACGCCACTGCATACTAGGATTCAGAGGAAGTATATGTCACTGACAGTGAGTGACACATTGGATAGGATGGGCTGCATGCAGAGACATGCTCAGCACAGGTGGTGACTGCACTTAAGTGGAGCAGCCAGTGATGTAGCCTCTGCGGCCCACAAATATTGTACCAGCCTGGGACAGTGGACTCACTGTCCCTGGCAGAGAGGGAGGCATGCGCACTGAGCAGGCAGCCATTCAGATAGGAAGTAACCAGTACAGTTACCAACCTGGCTCCCTGCCAGGCCTGCGAATCGATCAGCAGGGGTTTGAACTGTGTAAATAGCTCAGGCTCGGGCGCGCTTCTCTGCAGTGAGACAGGCGCAGCGGCAGCTGTAACAGAAGACTCAGCAGCAACTTACCCCCGCGGCCATACCAATCACCGCCACTTCCTCACCCCTCTGGGTGGGTGGTGCTTTAATAGGCTGGCCTCTCTTCTCGCGAGAGCAGGGGCGCCAAGAGGGGGGGGAGCGGGTACAGATTACCGGGGCCCTGGCTTCCTGAGGGGCCCGACGGAGGCCCGGGTCCGGTGCCACTCCCCCTCCCTCACAGCAGCAAAGCACACAGCGTGTGCTGAGCTGCAGTGGAGACTGCTCGTGACTGCTGAGCAGCAGCCACAGCAGTTTCCTATGCCTGTGGGGGGGAGTGATCACACTGATCGCGCCCCCCCTGGCTTTGAGCAGGGCTGAGGGGGCCCAGAGCGCCCCCTCCCCAGCGCGTAGCACCGCTTCGCGGCGCTGCAAATCTTTTTCTTTGGGGGGGAGGGGGCATGGCCACGCCTCCCGCGATTAGGCCATGCCCCCATTACCCGGGGCCGCCGCGGCTCTCAGCGGGCCTGCGCGAGAGAGGCTCAGCTGCGGCCAGGCACTAACAGACAGGCTGCCTGTGTAAAACAGTCTGTACAGGACAGGAGACGGGTGATGCAGGTCGAGGGGCAGGACCTCAATTGAAAAGCGGCCCCACAATCAATCGGCCCACCGGGATTCTTCCCGCAGTAAGTAACGGCTAATCCGCCCCTGCCTACACAGTCTAAACAAACTCTCTCCTTATTCATCACTGAAATAGTACACCAGACAAATTAGCTAATGCAGGGAGGTTATCACTTCACTACAACTGCAGTTATCCCCTGCCTAGCTCTCAGCAGTATTATGAGAAAGACAGCTAACTGCTAGCTCAGCTCATGGTGTAAGAGATGTACTATTGACAAATAGACTGTCCACATTTAAGTATAAGCCTGTTTATAGGCAGCCAAACTAGTCTAAAGGGATCCGTTCAGAGCTCAGTTACTTATGGAAAGATCTAGGAGAGATATTTATATACAATTTATAGCACAGTAGCAGAGTCTCGTGATTGCAAGAAAGACTGATACAATACGTGACTGCAGAAGGTTAATTGATGAATAATTAGTGCTATTACCAAGCGGCTGTGTATATTTACCGTCTTCTATTCAGCAGCACCAACCATACAAAATAACTAGTTATATGAAAACCTCTCTCTATTCCAACTATCTTCCCTAGCAACTGGAAAATATAGAGAGCAAAACCTCTCTAACCATATTAATAGTCTGCACCCTGAGCAAAAGACTATATATAAGATAAACGACAAAACATAAATTCAGATATAGGTGTAATTGCCACAAGTATTGGAATTGCATCAAAAGATTTCCCAAAAACTTGTCTTTATTGACTGTGATTACCTCAGTGTCATCTTGTAAGATAGGAGGACTGTTAAAACTATATTATTACAACTCAACTTTGGAACTTAGAGGAGTGAGTGACAGAGGGGTAGATGTATTATAGTGGCACTTAATGTGCCGCTTTATCGCTTCTTGCTTCGCCTCTTTACCGAGACGAAGCAGGAAGCACTACCGATGATATGTATAAACATCTCATCGGCTGGAGCGGGGGAGCAATAACTCCCCCCTCTGACGCTACCCGCTAGAGACCGCACTAGGCTGATGCGCTGTGTCTCAGTCCTGGCCGGCTTCACTGAGCATGCGTGGGATCTCGAGATCCCAGTGTGCAGCCTGGAGCTGACAGCGCTGTCCATGCTGTGGGTATAGGGCAACGCCAAGCTGTAGGTGTCGATGGTGACAGCTACAGCAGGCCGAACAGTCAGGTGTTCTGACCATTCATACATGGCCCAGGCTATTGCAGCTGCTATCTTGTACCACCAAACCCCCGATCATACAGAAGCGGTATCAGCGCACAAAACATGCGCTGATACCTCATCTGAGCTTCTTACATCTCCCCCAGTGTATTATACTTTAAAGCTTTAAGGGTAGTTGCAATTTAGTAACTGATAGACGAATAGTTGTATATATTGATGTATGTTAATCCACATGTACGAATTAATCACATATGTTCACTGTGTATTATGGTTATCCTATGCTAATAGCCAACTGTAAAACATAAGTATGTTGCAATTCTAACTAGAACCTTGCTCTACAGTTTGCAAAAATTGGAGCAGTATAATAAAATACTTAAACGTTTGCGTGGATCTCACTTAGATAATAAGACATATCCTATATTGATACTGTAAACATATATACATAAGCAAAGACAATTTATTGTTTAATGATATTGTAACCCTATCTTATATTTACCTTCTGGGGGTGTTCCCAAGCCCATTCCGTGGAAGGGGTAAGAGATAAAATAAAGGATTAATATTGGTGTAGCAATACAGGGAAAGAGTTTATCCCCGCTACATGTAACTGAGTAACATGCATGTAATATTCAATATTCTGTACATGCACTGAACAATATGTTCTACATTTACTGTACATAATAAACAGATATTTATCACATATTTTATGGATATAATTTGGTTGAACTTATCACTGTTTTACAGTTTCTATTCTGTAGCAGAGAATATTGAGTGGTATATGAATAGCATTCAATAATAGAAGAGGTTGCATTTATCTTTACTTCTTTTTGTTTTATCTGTAAGGGAGTTTTCCACAGTGGGGCTATAATTTTACTGTCCACCAGCTGGAGCCAGGCATTATGCCTGAGACGTGACGGTATCCTCAGTGGCGCAGGAAAGCAGAATGTGGATTCATACTGGAGGGTGCATAAAATAGGACCTGCAGTCTGTATGTTCGAAAGTATAACACGGCCCAGAATGTTTCTGCAGATAAAAAATGGCAGTTGTAATGGAGAAGTGAGTATTTTTCTCTAATATAATAAACACTATGGCGGGATTGGACTCTGCGTGCTGTGCTGCTAATCATCACGTGATGCTCGGTTGCACTCATATTTCATTATTATCGAGGGCTGACATCTCATGTTTTCTTACATGCCTCTATGGGGTGCAATGTTGATGGCTGTAAAGTGGTGTTCCAGAATAGTACATCGCGGCCATCTCGCAAAACTGAACTGGTCCCTGTATGCAAAAAATATAATTAATTCACTTTAAACAATTTGCACAACTTTGGACATTTTATTATTTTTCTAATTTTACAAATTACAAAGCTACTGAACCCCATCTGCTAGTGTACTGAGACATAACACAGAACTATGCTGTCAGAACATCTACACTTAGAAATCCACAATCTTACTCTATGGAGCCATAGTACTGTTCTTACGATCTGCCAACACACTGCTACTTAGCTCAAACACACTTTACACTGCTGCTGTGCTGAGCCATAGCCAACAGCTACAGAGGGTTTTTTTAGGAACACAATACACTACTACTGTACTGAGTTGCAAAAGATAGATTAGGTTAGGTTACAATAAATTGAGATTGCTTTCTTTAGAAAAAGAAATACCTTAGAGCTGACTTTATTAATATGTATAATTATATTTATAATATGTATATATGTATAAATTTCACACAAAAGAATAGTGTAGCCACTCATTAGTTCAAATCAGAATATCTTTTATTCTTGATAAAATAATTGTAAACTGTATAAAAAATTGCACACATGATTTGATAAAAAGGTGTTATGGTAATGCCACTTTAGAAGAGGTGGAACTAGATCCTGTCAAAATCCTTCTAGGTGTGAGCATGATGACAAGGACTTCAACCATGGCAGTTAGATATGGCACCAAAACTCTATGCGTTTCGTTCCTTCAAGGGACTACTTCATGGGTATATATCAAAGTCTCAAAACTATGATGAATGGAAACAATATTGCATAAAATGAGTCTCAAGGTTACATTCTTTAAACAAGTTGTAACTTGAAAACTCTTCAAAGTTGAGTAAACATGGGGTACAAAGTATGTCAGCCAGCTGCAGGGATCACTAGCCTTCACCAGGAGCAGATAGGGCAAAGCCCCAAATCTTGCAAAAAAAGTAATCAATTTTCCCAGAGGGCTTTATGCCTTTCATAAATAGACCCTTGATTGCCTTACAAGAAATGGTATCTGTAGCTTTGCTTAGATGAGTACATTATGGACGTAATGGACCAAAGGAATATACTAAATGCCATTTTTGGTGTCAGAAGGAATTTTTTCCCCTTCTATGAGGCAATTGTCACTGGGAGTTTTGTTTTTCCTTCCTATGGGGTAGCAAATTATATTTTATAAAAGGTTGAACTCGATGAGCTTGTCTTACCTTCTTTCAACCTTACCAACTATGTAAATATGAAATCCTGGAAAATGTCTCCTTGAGTATAGGGCAACAAAACAAAGCCTGGGATTGGTAGTTCCATACATTGAAGTGACTGTAAAAAAAACATAGAAATATATAAGATTATTTTACATTAAAGACTAACCCATGCCATTGTATACATCTTTTTATCTCCCACCTAAATCTCCCACCTAAATCCATAGGGCTTCCTGTCTTCTATACATAGCCATCTTCATCTTCAGGTTTAGTCCATCTTCTTCTTATAATCTTTCCTGCATGGATTATTTAAATTAAATATATAAAACCCTTAGGAAACGATGTACGACCTGCTCCAGAAGCATATGCTGAAACACGAATGACAGTTTGAGCAGCAAGTTAACTGTAGACATAGGGCCTCATTCATAAACAAGTTTTATCATTCACAACGAGTGATAAAACTCATTTCCTATGATAATGGTGATCCAGCCAATCAGTTCCCAACTGTCATCTGTTTGAAAAATGACAGTTGGGAGCTGATTGGCTGGAGCACCATTTATCATATGCAACCAGTTTTATCACTCATTGTGAGTGATAAAACTCGTTGATAAATGAGGCCCTTAATGTTTTGGGAAACACACTGCACAATGCGATGTATTTCTGTAACAACTTAGCTCTTTACATGAACAGCAGCAACGAAAGCGCCACATGTCAGCCTGTGCAAAACAATAAAAGTAATGTGAACAGTGAACACACCTTTAGTGCAATCCTCTACTATCATTCTTCAACATTTTGTATTTAATATCTTAATTTCCAAATTAAAAAAAAACTAAATTGTGTAGACACTTACTGGACTCTAATCCTTGTGTAGGACAACTCAGTATAGCAAGAGGAATATTTGATACCACTGTAACATTTTATGTTATGTGTAAAAACACATATAAGTCAGAAAACCCTGTAAACATCTTGCAAAATCACCTCAATTAAACCAGTGTGACACACGTTAGTGTTTTAAAAGAGGAAATTCATGTACAAGGCATGATGACATTGTTCTGATGTGACTAATCTGTGGTTCTATGTATATTAGGGCACAGGGGATGATTACTGTCATTTCAAAGTGGAAAAAAACTATGAAAATGGATCTGTGACTTTGGAAAGTGTAAGGAGTAAAGGGATATATATCGGACAGTTGTCCAGTGGATTTGCCAAGCCAATGATACACACAGGAGAGAAGAACATTGTGTTTTACCCACAAGTCATCAAGTGTAAGTATTCTCAGCCATGCTCCAGAACTGTACAGACTTTTTACCTGAAGAACAAACTGAAACAACATTGCAGATTAATGGGCATATTTATCACAATCTGCATTTTTAACGCAGATGTGATAAATATTTATGACTAAATTTAAAATGTGAAAATGTACATTTTCACACAAATTTAGCATCAACTTCTGCCGGGAGACAAGCTACAATAGAAATTGAGGGAGAAGCAGCATTTATCTGCTGTGGTCCTTATATGTTAAATCTGGGGGATCCTTAATATTTGTTGGTACCAGACGAAAATGGGTGATCTCGGATATCCTGCAAATTTGGCCTGATATAGAGGATCACGCAGTGTCGATGCCGCACGCAGTTGGCCTATGTTGTGAGTCTGTGTATGCTTCCGATTCACACCAAGCATGCCTCCCAATGGTTACCGCAGGGTGACGTGTAACAAATTTGGATGCAAGAGCTATGGATTTCAGTGGGCATTCCTAGGAGGTAACAGGGATGGTTAGGCAGACACGGGCGTGCTGTTAAAGACACGATAGCGCTGACACGGGACGTCATGTTCAAATGTAAAAATTTCCAATGCTATTGGGCTGGTGCAAACTTTGGGCCTGATTCAGAGCCACTCGCTATTTGCGGTCGTTCGTTCTAAAACAAGGGGTGGCTATTCAAATGAACCGTTCGCTCTTTGCGGTCTGTTCACTCCTCTAGGTCTGAACGAGCGAACAAAACTTGCGGTCGTTTTTTGAAAAAATACGCCCCCTGGCTGCTCGCATCCTACGTCATGTCCGCTATTTATTAGATTAATCGAGTACATCGACCAGGGTATGAACTGCTCGCTATTCTTGGGGTTGGTTTTTGCTACCACAATTTTGCGAGCAGTTCTGGCTATAAAATAACCCAGTGACGTGGTCAATGATGCTGCTGTTTTAATTATGCACACCCATAAAACGCCCGTTTTTTCCTTTAAGCACGCTTGCGTTCTTATCTCCACTCCCCGTTTTCGAGCACCTTCCCCTGTTACCACCCACATACGCCTACTCCTGTCACTCAAATTATCAGGCATTCGCTATTGTGCGAGCACATGAATTTCGACTGCACTGACTGGTTCGCGCATGCGTATAACGATCCGTACGCATGCGCAGTTGGGCAAACATCGCTCGGAACGAACGAGCGGCCGCTTACGAGCGGCTCTGAATCAGGCCCTTTGATTGTGTTACCGATGGTGACTTACCAAGACAAATTAGTGCCAATGCAAGTTGGAATCCCAGTATGAACAGAATCGGCCGCAGCATTAGCATAGAGAGACGCAGGCGCGACTGAGGCAAGACTCAGCCATGGCAGCGTCTGTGTCCTCTTCAGAATCAGATGCATAAATATATTCTATATAATGTTGTCATTCATGATCACTGACCAACAACACATCACTTATGATGATATTTCCAAGACAAAATTGGAGAGCCAAGAAAGAAACATTTTTAAATCAAAAGTATGTGACGTGATTGACTATTAGTTTGTTATTGGAGTGTTGCTGACTTCCGAGGCGTATCACTGCCCAGAAGCCTATAATCCTGACGTCCAGATCTGTGTGACTTTCATACAATTACATATTGACTCCTGCACTCATGGCCCGCTCCGGGGACAGTGGCAGGTGGGGAGTTTGACTGGGGCAGTACACCTGTCAAACCGTAACGCAGGTGTCCTAAGGCGAGCTCAGGGAGGACAGAAACCTCCCATGGAGCAGAAGGGCAAAACACTCAGCTACTGAGCTGAAACACACAACTATACTACTCATCATAAAATGCAGGTACAATGTACATAATATATACATAGCACTAATTTTAGAGAGCAGCAGCAAGCTGCTACTGAGCCCCAGCCCACAGCCACGAAGCAGTTACACAGCACACACTTACTGTAAAGATCCCCATCAAACAACTACAGAGCTGCTACACAATATACAGCTACAAACAGGGTTGAAATGGCCCACAGGGGTAAAGGGGAAATTCCCGGTGGGCTGTACTGCCTGCAATGTGAATTATCTATTGTTACTCTATTACAGGGTCAGTTACAGTACCTGGTAGAGCAGGAACATGGTTGAGTAGACCATACACTGTAGCATCCATGTAGTCTGCAGGCTCTGGGGTCTATTCATAGAGTAGTTAATTGCCCTGCTTAGCTGAAAACAGGGCTTTTCACTGATTTCAGTAATTCATAGAGGGCAGTGGCGGAACTCCCGGAGTCAATGGAGTCATTTGCCACCGTGCGTCAGCCCTAAAGGGGGTACCTGGCTCCATTGTCCACGGGAGCTGCATGGAGAAGGAGCGCCGCTGATCGGCGCTCCACCTCCATTGGCGTAACTACGGAGGGTGCAAGGGGTGCGCCCTCCAATTGCCAGGCGCCCGCTGAGTGTGTTAGCAGCGGGCGCCCGGCTCCTATTCAAACCCCCTGTGGCAGCCGGAGGACGGAGCTCCCTCCGTCCTCTGGGTCCCGCAGTGTACTATGGGAGTGACGTCATAACGTCACCCCCATAGTGCCGAGGAGCGGACGCCGGGGATGGACGGCAGCAGCACTGGAGCGGGGATAAAGGTAAGTGTTTGTTTGATATTTTTTTGTGTGTGTGCGCGCGTGCGGTGGGGGCCATCACTACTGGGGGCAACTACAGGGGCTCACTACTGAGGGCAACTACAGGGTGCTCACTACTGGGAGCAACTACAGGGGCCTCACTACTGGGGGTAACTACAGGGGCCTCACTACTGGGGGTAACTACAGGGGCCTACTACAGGGGGTAACTACAGGGGCCTACTACTGGGGGCAACTACAGGGGCTCACTACTGGGGGCAACTACAGGGTGCTCACTACTGGGGCAACTACAGGGTGCTCACTACTGGGGCAACTACAGGGGCCTCACTACTGGGGGCAACTACTGGGGGCTCACTACTGGGGGCAACTACAGGGGCCTCACTACTGGGGGCAACTACAGGGGGCTCACTACTGGGGGCAACTACAAGGGGCTCACTACTGGGGGCAACTAATGGGGGCTCACTACTGGAGGTACTGCATAGGGGGACCATTACTGGGGAGCACTACATAGGCGGACCACTACTGGGGGCATTATATAAAATGAACTGCATAAGGGGGGCGGCGGCAGCTGGGGCTGGCATAGGTGGTGGGGGGTGGTACATTTTAGTTTGGGGGGGCACCAACATTTATCTTGCCTCCGGGCACCTGGGATGAAGTTACGCCACTGATAAAGGGGGTTACCATGGAGAAGGTTATTCCTTCTCCAGCGGCACCCCCACTTCGGTATTAATCGCATCACCATACTTTTGTATGGTGAGTGTAATTCATAGAAGAACGGAAAGCTGAGCTGCGTACAGATCATGCCATCTCAGGATAGAGTAATCTGTACTACAAACTGAACAGAGCAGGGAAGTCGCATACTTTCCTGCTCTCTGCATGGTACCCGGTGCTGGCTCCTCCTTTTTGCCCAGCATCCTTTGCAGTAGGTCTGACCTGACCCGCTGCTATCAGACGCCGGCGCATGCACAGTGAGAAGGAGACATATCGGGCTCCCAATATGTCTGTCTTCTCACTGCTTCCCAGGATCACAGAGGGGCCGGACACAGTACGAAGACGCTGGACAGTTAAGTCTACATGAATGTCTACTAAACATCACTATATATCAAATTGATGTGATACGATAGTGATATTTTTTGTTAGCCACTTCATGTTCTATAATGGTTGGCCAAGACTCTGTGGTGGCTGACCACACCCCTTAAGCATGGACCCCTACTGCTGCCTTCCCTACACAGGTGTAACACATACAACATAGAGCTACAGAGTATAGCTACAGAGATGCTACACAACACATAGCGGCTGAGCCACAACATACAGCTACAGAGGTGTAACACACACAACATACAGCTACAGAGGTGTAACACAACATACAGCTACAGAGCCTCATCACACAGCAACAGAGGAGCAATACAACACACTACAACTAGACCCTAACACACAGCTCCAAAGGTTGAGCACAATACACAGCTTCTGAGCCCCATCACACATCTACAGATGGGGCCATAACTATGGCTGTGTGACCAGTGCTGCTGCACAGATGGCAGTGCTCTGTAGGTGGCACTGTCGCTTCCCCATGGCTGTTGCTTCTGGCTAGCATGGGGCTTGGTACGGCAGCTTGCAATCAGTATCACTGCTGCCCATAGTGTCCTTTGGTCTTGAAGATGCTCCAGACACAGCTGCACTTCTGTTGGTTGGCAGCCCCATCCCCTATGTGTAAAGTCACGTCAGTGGCGTAAGGTCATCCCAGATACCCGGAGGCAAATTATCATTTGGGCGCTCCCCCTCCCCCCCCCCCCCGAATATGTGACAATGTTTCTATTAGGTCTACTTACTAAAGTAAATTTGCAAGATATCCACCAAAAACACCCTACAGATTTATAGAATACCCCGAATGTATCTGCATTCCAGAGACTGGCCCCGGTAGCTAACACTATCTCACTGTGGCATTAGCTGTTGTTGCCTATGGGCTACAGATCACAAAAAATACCAGGAGAGGGATCCATAACATCCGTCCCTGGCACTTTCTACTCAGACAACTCATGCACAGTAGTGCTGAAGGAGAAGTGAAGGGTTTGCATTAGAGATGTGTATAGATCCCCTTCAGTTAATGTGCCTGGAACACATGTAAAGGGGTTGGGTACAAGATGCCCGCTGGCGGGATCCCAGCGTTCAGAATCCCATCCCGACAGGGTTAGCATACCAACACTTGTTGGTCGGTATGCTAACCCTCCCCCTCTCCCTACCCTAAACCTAACCCTCTCTCTTTGGTGCCTAAACTGAACTTCCCCCTCTAGTGCCTGAACCTAATCTCCCCCTCGCCACACCCAGGGGCATCTTAAGAGAGGAGGGGGCCCTTGTGCACTTCCCGTGCGGGGCTCCCTCCTCTCTCCCCGGTGGCTGGCAGCTGACTGATGTGGCTGGCCAGCCACTGGAGCATTAGTAGACTCCGGGCACTAGAGTGTAGTGGCTGTTATTTTCCGGTGTTCTGAGCAGCACTGACACCCGACGTGGGACCATGGACAGGTAAGTTTAAAATAATATGGGTGCAGGGTGTGCGGTGCGGGGCCCCCCTGGATCCTGGGGTCGGTGTTCCCCGCACACACTGCACCCATTATAGATACGCCACTGCCTGCACCCTAAACCTAACCCTACCCCATAAGAGTCTATGCCTAACCCTTCCCCTAATGCCTAATCCTCCCACCCAACCTCGCTACTTACCGTCAGTGTCCCGGCAGGCAGGGATTCTGACCGACATTTTATTTTGGCACCGGTAAAATGAGTGTCGGCACCCTAACTGCCAGGATGCCGAATGCAGCCCCATGGGTAATATGAGCATTGGCTTCCCCAAATGTATACAGCGCTACCATCGTATACCAGAGACACAAGATAAGGGATAACATTCTAACATTGTCTATTTTAAAGATATATAAAGATGGGGACTGCACTGAGGAATGTAATGTATGTTTGTATGAAGAGTGACCTCAGCTGCAGCCCTGGGGCTAATTAGGAGTATATACCATTAGTCATAGATAAGATAGTGACCTGCATAGTGCAATTAGCATGAGGATGAGAATCCTCCTGATGGAGGTGAAAGCCTCCTGATGTGGGGTGGGGAGCCCTCCTGACACCCCTGGTGGAGGGGAAAACCACTTGATGTGGGTGGGGAGCCCTCATGATACCCCTGATGGAGAGGAAAACCACCTGATGTGGGGGCTTTGAGGATGAGGGCCTTATTCAGCAGTGAACGCTAGTGCACTTCTGATTATAGGGAATCTGCGCAGGCAGATCCCACGTGCAAACTGGCAGCAGACTGTCAGTGATTGACAGTCTGCTGCCGTTTGTGGGCGGCGATGGCCTCCGTTTCCCAAAACGGAGGCGTGGGAGGAGGGAAGAGGCCAGGATCTCCATTGGCTGAAGGTGATTTCCTAGCCTCTTCCTCGCTTCTGCAGCGACCGGCTGCATGACCCCATGAGTCACCTTAGCCGGCCGATGTTTCGCAGAATATCCAATGCTGCGTTGGACAGTGCACCTCAGATACATAATGCAGCAGAAGGCGTGATGCCTCCTGCTGCATTACCATATCAGCACATACGGAATTGCAAAGCTGCTTACAAGCAGCTTTGCAGTTCCATCTGAAGCTGAATCAGGCCCTGAGTTTGAGTTAAGATACTGTAAGACTGCCACTGTGGTGGAACTACATATCACAAAATGCCCAGTCTACTGCCGATTGCTTCACATTCCAGGAAGTTGCTCCACTAAAGATCTGCTCCCAGACTTGTTTAGCACGGCACTTTAGTCAAAGAATGGCGGTTACCGGCATTCTCTGACTTAACCAATTCCTGACCAGGCAACCAGCGCATTGTATTGATTAGCTGCAGGAGCTCCCTCATCATCGCACTGATTTGAATTTCGGCCCTAAGAGAGATAAAGTGGAGAATTTGCCCATAGCAACCAATCAGCTCCTAGCTCTCATCTATCTAGCACAGTTTATGAAATGACAGTGTTTGGTTGCTATGACCCACCTCTCTGCTTTTTCTTTCTCAAAGGTTTGCTACATCTCCCAGAGTGAGGTTAAGCTAAGGGGAGGCACATTGGCAGCAACAGATATGTGGCTGTCACAGCCTAGTCATACTGAAGTAATGACTAGGGTATATAAGCAAAAAAACCCACTAAATATTAAGCTTTGGTCAAAATTTTACCATATTAGTAATGTAGCCAGCAGTGCACGATGGGAGCACCTTATTGCAGCAGCAGGAGTGTACACCTCAGCCCACTTAACACCACTACCAAAAATGTTGCTGCTTAAATCTCTCAGTTAAACTGCCAAAATCTCAGCACTTGCCACAAATTTGTAAGATGTTACCAGGGCCGTAACTAGGGTAGCGCAACCAGTGCGATGGCACAGGGCACCGCAGGGCAGGGGGCGCTGATTAGGCCTGTCAATTTTCCTGTTTATTAAAACTCTCACTTGTAGCTTCCTCTTCTTTTATCCTCAGCAACTCCTGGCTTCCCATATCTCTTCCCTGGTCCCTTCCCCATAAGGCAATGGCCCTTTTTTGGGTGCACTCATCTTATGTCCCTATTTTAAAAATGGAGTGGGGCGCCAATGCTCTTTCTTGCACAGGACACCAAAAAGTCTAGTTACGGCTCTGGATATTACATTTGGCCCAATATTCTTGTGTCAGCAGGATTGGTTCAAATAGTTTTTCATGCAAATATTGAAAATGGCTCTTGTCTTAAGGCAATGGTTGTGTGGTTTCAATGCATCATTCATGTCCTATACTGTAGATTAAATGTAATTTTCATTTGCGCTAATCTGTAGGTGTTTGTTATTATAAACATTGTAGAATGCTTCATATAAATATAATTGTTTTTGTATTGTTTATTATCTGCAAAGATTAATTATCTTTTTATGTTTCAAATTCCATTTTTCATTTTGAGTCTTCAACTACCAAATAGTCTGATTAAACATAGCAAAGTACCACACTGATATATGGAATCCAGCACAAAGCCTGTGTTTTAGACTGACTATTAAAACAGATGGCAGTAAAATATGCACTTGCCTGAGAACATAATAGGTGATACTCACAGAAACAAAATGATAATTAAATGAATTAAGGCAAAAACACTCAACAAGCCAAACAAAGCCTATGGGCTTTGTAAGAAAAGTACAATCAAAACACAGGATCCATTTTGATATGTAAAAGTGTGTAATTTATTTCAAATTTAAATGAATGTTTCCACTTTATAATTTTTTAATTTATGTTGTTGTTGTCCTCAATACAATGGTGTATCTATAATGGATGCTGGGTGTGCGGTGCACAGGGGCCCCTGGATCCAAGGGAGCCCACATAGCACACTCTGCACTCATATACAGTATAGTCATACCTCTCCGTAGTCTCTATAGTCTCTTCGGCTCTGCAGAGCAGCAAAAATCAGAGGGAAAATGGCGACGGACACTTTCCCTGTGACTTGCACATGCACAGTAAAGATTTCCCTGTGAATAAGGTGCGGGCACCATTTTCCCGGAGACCCGAGCATGCGCAGTAGATTCTAGCATTAAGCCAGAATCTACTGCGCTCAGTGTGCTGCCAGAGAGGAGGCTGCACACAGGCCCCATCCTCTCTGAAAAAGCCCCTGCCTCTCTTGTACTATATGTTGAGTAGTACCAGATGCACTAACTACTGAGGAGAGAGCAGTGATATTTAAATCTACACCTATAAAAATTAAATAGATCTGACAGAGACTTTTCTCCAGCCCAAAAAATAATTTTAAAGTTTACACCCACAATAAGCAGTATAATCGGGAGACATGGTCAATGTACATTAAGAAAAGCATTGACAGATAGGATTTTGAAACATGTGGAGCAAATCAGAATAGAGAAAGTACTGTACAAAATACAAAAAACTCCAACACCTATCATCAAACAGAGCAGCTCTGATGCAAACTTGGCTACGGAAAAATGGTCACTAGAAAGCAAATAACTAACTAACAAAATGTACACTAACCATCAACTCCAAACCATATAGAGAAATACAGCACCCACCCCCCATTATCTCCCACCTTGCATGGTCATACCCCCAATTTATGGCATACATGCATCCCTAACAAAACAAAACCCCTCCTTACACTACTCTATGACTTATAACCACCCAAAACAAAGAACACGGGGCAACTATTCCTGTGTACCCTAAGGCCATGGTATCTAGTCCAGGATGAAAGGGACAACTGATAGACTCCTGAAATAATAAATTAGATAACATAACTAAATATTACCGCCCAAATAGTAAACAAATCAAACAGATAAACAAATAAGAATAATATGACAGATTAAATCCCAGAGGTGAATAAGTACAGTACTAATGGAGGGGAAGAAAAATGGAGGGGGGTTACCATATATAACAGCTAAAAACATCAAAGCAGGATTCAAAAGCATAACTAGCAGAACAATGACATAACAGATTAGGTAAAAGCAAATGGCAACAATACATCAAATACCCTTAAGTCAAAACAGGACAGGACAGAAATACATAAATACCCAATATAACATTAATTCAGGAGGGTCATTCCACCCTGAGGCTAATGAGCCAACCCATGTCACAATCCCCTGACCATCAGCAGAAGAGTCCTAGAAGACTGTCACCCCCGACCGCAAACTCCAACAGTTCCCAATCCTGCGAAAGCGAAGAACAATACTCTGATCCACTGAATAGAAAATGGTTCCAGAAATTGGTCTCACATGGTCTCCGGGCAAATGAGACTGCACATATATACAGCGGGCTCATCCAGTAGCATACTGAGATGAGTCTATAACAAAACATCTGTCAATGACAGCTGTTAGAGTCTGTGTTTGTTGTGGACCCAGGTTGGTAACAGGAGTAGACACCGGAACAGGTTTAAACTGAAAGGTGAGTTGTTTAATGTGAATGTTGGTAGACATGAACAATAAGATAAACTAAAGTCCAGTAATAAACAAACTGATTTATGTGGCAGGAGGGAACTGTGGTGAGTGGGAATAAACAAATGTCCAGATCAGTGACAGAGGTGAATGAGGTGAATCCAGATAGACTGTAAGAGTGAAGTGGATATCCTGGTATGCTGAATAGTGGCTGAGAGGGATATCCGGTAATGATTTGATGATGGCTGAAAGGGAAATCCGGTAATGCTGTGATGATGGCTGAAAGGAGAATCCGGTAATGCTGTGATGATGGCTGAAAGAAGAATCCGGTAATGCTGTGATGATGGCTGAAAGGAGAATCCGGTAATGTTGAGATGATGGCTGAAAGGAGAATCCGGTAAAGCTGAGATGATGGCTGCGCAGGAATGGGTTAACTGAGGAGACATTTCAGGCAGGAGTGGGCCTGGTGGAAGGTGCAGGGCTGATCACCAGTAGAGTGCAAGGCAAGGCAGAGCGGTGCAGGCTATGCAGGGAGCCGGAGGCTGACAAGGAGCTAGGGCAAACACTGGAGCACAAGACTAAGGTTTCAGGAGCACAGAGAACTCTCTCTCACAGCTGACACTGTGAACACGTTGCACTGGCAACTACAGGGTGCTCCAAACACCCTTAAGTACCCAGTAATGGGACGTGATAGGCCAGAGAGAGCAGGTGACCCACAGAAAATTGGCCTGCTATGTCACATGGCCAAAGACAACATGGTGGCACCCAGACAGCTATGACGCGGAGATGCCACTAGACTTTCCCTTGCCAGGATGGCCCAACACTGGCAGACCTCTGTGTACATGCAATGCCAGTCTCCATACGCCAGCTACCCTACCAAAAGGACCACACTGATGCAGAGACGCCACTAGACTTACCCTTGTCAGGATGGCCCAACATTGGCAGACCTCTGCATACACGCAATGCCAGTCTCCATAAACCTGCTCCCCCACCAGAAGGACCACACCACAGCGCCCTCACTGGTAAGGACCACAAATCTCCACACCGCGAAACCCGGGTCGTGACAGCAGCAAGGTTTTTCAAATATGTCACCTTCCAAGATTCAAAGGGAATCAACCGGTCAATGACAAGAGCATTACATTCCGCAAGGATGGAAACAGACCTCTAAATCTCAGTGGTTCTAACCCACGGTTGTAGGAGAACTTGACTTAAGAAAACAATTCAGTATGCAGTTATAGTAATCACTCCGCCACCTTCCCTCCCGAATTATTAATGGGTTGAAGGAGACATTCCATGGTGTGCATAGAAGGTACATTTACGGCAGGAGAGAACTGCAACAGTAGGTAAGTCATACTTGCCTATTCTCCCGGGACTGTCGGGAACCTCCCGAAAATCGGGTGCCGCTCCTGACACCCCGCAAGAGGAGGCAAGTCTCCCGCATCGTCCGCCGCCCCCCTTTACCCCCCCGCCACCGCATTCGGGTGGCGATGACGTGATTTGCACTAAATTGCGTCATCGTAACCCTGCCCCCTGCTTTGTAATGCCGGTAATATCGGCATTATAAAGCGGGGGGCATGGCCATTATGACACAAATGCATGGACACACCCCTGCTCCACCCATTACAGCTGCCTGCATCTTCCCTGCTGGACCGACCTGGCAGCCCCCTCCCGGAAGGGACTGCCAGAAAGTCGGCATGTATGAGGTAAGTATCAGCACCCAAATCAAAATCTAGAGGGTACATTGAACAGACCAGAACCACAGGGAGCTAAGGTAACAGCTGAAGCAGGATCCTGTGCTGAAGCAAGTCAGCAAATAAACTACAGACAAAAAGCTGCAGTAATCTTCCACGAGGTAGCCCTGAATAGGAAAGCAATACACTGGAGCAGCAGGCAAGGAGAAAGGAAAGTAGATATTTTAATCACAGGGAGCCCTGGATAGTACAGGAAGTCCAGCACCTCAGCTGCAGCAAGGAGAAGCAACAGTCTCACTTGTAAAGGCGGCTACAGGGATGAAGCAGAGATGAACACTAGTACAGAAAACAGAAGAGACATGAGACCAGTGCAGAAAATCAATACCAAGGACTGCAGCGCCAGGGAGAAACTTCAGCATCAGCGACTGGAGTGACACATGGACCAGCAGAAGGCTTCCAAGATGGCGGTGGGCAAAGGAGCACAACAGAAGGTCAGCACCCAAGGCAGAACCAGTTAACAGAAGGGACCAGTCAGCATGAGAAGTCCAGAGCAAGGAGCGGCTGGGCGCCAGTAAAAGCACCACCAAACAGCAGGAAAGCAGACTGGAGAGTGTCATAATGGCGGTCCAGCGGCTGCCCTAATACAGTACGGAGGAACAGAGGAGCACATAGAGGTCAAAGCCTGGCAAAAACACCTCCAGGAAAGTAGGAGGACATCCAACATTAGATACAGTTAAGTAAGTATCTCAAGGTTGTCTCAGCATGAAGGTTCGAGATAATTGGGCTGGAGAGCTGCAGGACTAACATCCTACACCATGCCCAGGTGACAGGTCACTCCCCCTTCCCTCAGAAGTTTGTTTAGTGGATACAGAATGTAATGTGTAGCAGTATGTGGTCTCAATGCAGAGTTGAATATACGCCTGTTTGTGGAGCTTACTTGCATAACGGTGGGTTTCGTTCTGATCAAAATGAAATAGTACACACATGTGACCAATATGAGTGAGTACAAATAAACACACTTTATTTACAAGTAACAAACAAACAATAAACAAACAACATACAAAGTATACTGTATACTCAACTTTTGTCTATGTATTCAGATGACACCGGTAATTCATCATCTTCAGCATAAGATGTACTTCATCTTATCTTCTCTCTGGGGAGCCCTCGTTTTCCAACACCCAGATAATATATAATATACATTGGCAGCATCCTACTGCAGTCTCAGATCTACCACGAGCTAATGGGTCCTTTGTATACCTCTGGTTTATATACCCTAAAATGGGGTGTTGGCTTTCCGGATATTAAGGCCATATTAATTACATACAGTGCTAGGTATGAAACACTCATTGGTACAACGTAGCATTGACCAAACTTTTCTCTCTTGCACATGCTCCGTAAGCACTAAGATATACTACCAGACAAAGAAATACATTAATGACGTATCCTAATGTCTGGAGATGAACTCTATTTCAAGACTCCTTTGTATAGAGTCTGGACATCACTGTTAATTACCCATAATGCTTAGCATCTCTACACATCTTAGAATGGAATGTAGCTAACTGATAAGAACATAGAAGCTATGAATGGCTCATTATACTTCTAGTAGTAGAAATGACAGGTAGAGCTAGGCCTCAATATTTATGGCTTATTTGACCCCAAAAGGTCATTTGACCATTCTATGGAAAAACAGCAACTGTATTAAGACAATCTCATTTCAAACCTCAAGAGGCCTAGCAAGGGTATATATGTGTTTGTAACTTATATGCCTATGTAGAAATTAACTATTTAACTCACTGATTACATTACTGTGTCTAGTGTGTTTTTACACTGTACATACTCTGGAACCAAGCGTACACATGAAGCAGAGTTGTATGTCACCTCTCCCCTTGTTACCCGAAGGGGCAATGCTGGACTGTAATGAGGTGTTCTCATGTATCAATGTTCACTGAGTGCGCCCCACTTACTACCTATTATTTATAGAGAAGAGCGGGTCCGGTTCTCAGAGAACCAAACCCACCCGAACTTGAAGATCCGAGGAGAGATATGAGTCCAGCTTGGGTTTTCCTGCCTGAATTGGATCTCAAAGCGAGGCAAAATGTCATCATCCTGCTGTCGGATTCTCGCGGGTTTTGGATTGCCTGTCAGGGCTGTGCTTCATCCAAGAGGGGCTGCTGTGTCCATCCAGGGATTGCTGTGTCCAGGGGCTTCTGTTTCTATCCAGGGTCTGCTGTGTCCATCTCTGCTGTGTCCATCCAGGGGTTGCTGTTGCTGTGTCCATCCAGAGGCAGTGGCTGCTGTGTCCATCCAGGGGTTGCTGTTGCTGTGTCCATCCAGGGGCAGTGGCTGCTGTGTCCATCCAGGGGTTGCTGTTGCTGAGTCTATCCAGGGGTTGTTGTGTCCATCTAGGGCAGGGGCTGCTGTGTCCATCCAGGGATTTCTGACTGTGTCCATCAGGGGCAGGGGCTGCAGGGGTGTATTCGTAAAAAATCTTGACACTGTTAGTGCTAAGTAAATGCAGTGTATTCATAAAAAATATTGTCACACTTTAAGTGGAAAATGCAGTGTATTTGTTAAAAATATTGTCACACTGTAAGTGGAAAATGCAGTGTATTCATAAAAGATATTGACACTGTTAGTGGAAACGCAGTGTATACGTAAAAAATATTGTCACACTGTAAGTCATTGTTACTGCAGTGTAATATTTAAAATTGGTACAAATTGATGTGTGTGCTTTACCCCACTTCATTCATGTTTGTTACGGAGAACGATCAGTTGAGACTGCAGGAACCACATACTAGTAGTGGAGCTGCTGCCAGTGCCACCAGTCATGACGATACTAGTCCATCTACATCACGAACTAAAGCCGATGCCAAAGGGCATACAGGGCTTAAGTCAAGGCATCTAAAATCAAGCAAGCAATGTTTTATAGTGTTAAAGAAAAAAATTAATTTAATGTTAAGTTAGCTGCAGAGAAAGAAAAATTTGGCAATATGCCATTTACTACACAAAGTGGCAAGGAAAGGATAAGGCCCTGGCCTTTATTTATGATTGGTGGTTCTGCCGCCTTATGATGATATAAGCCCTTCTCCCTGTCAAAAAAATTTAAATCACTAAGGCACGTGAACCAAGTATGTGCTCAGAAAAGTCACAGATCCCCGAGTCCAAGTATATAAGTGGTTGTCATGTGTGAGCCTGACCTTTCTAATACTGTACTTGAAGAGGATCTTCCTTCCACCATTTGTGTGCCCTCTGCAAATGTAGGGGCGAGCAGCACAAGTCAACATGCTGACGCAGAAATCGAGGATGTTTCTGTGGAATTGAGGAGGATATTTCTGTAGTTGGCACTAGCAAGGATGACGAGGATGTTGACGAGGATGTTGATGCTGAGGATGTTTGAGTAAAAACTGTAAATCAGGCAACAGTTGTTGCCCATGGTGGGAAAAATTCCATTGTTGTCATGCCTGGGCAAAGGACCAAAAAATCCACTTCTCATGTGTGGAATTATTTCCACCCAAATCCAGACAACAGTTGTCAAGTCATCTGTAACCATTGCCAAGTAACAGTGAGTAGAGGTAAGGACCATAACCATCTAGGAACCTCCTCCCTGTTACGTCACTTGCAGCGGATTCATCAAATTGAAAAGGGTATTTCAAATTCAGAAACTTTAGAAAAAAACTTAACAACAATTAGTCCAGTTTCACCTAGCTGCTCCCTTCTCTCTTGATCCAAGCGCCTGCAATCTCCATCAGCAACACCTGCATCATCATCAACATCCTCAATCATGATCGGAAGTAGTCCTGCATCCAATTTCATAAGAATGACTGACTCCTCTCCTACCCGTGGTTCCTCAGGAGGATCCTTGAGTGCAACGCCTGTTGCTGCTGCTGCTGTTGTGAGTGGATCTTCATCCCATAACGGTGATATAGAGCGTAAATCATAAATCCAGTGACAATATTTGCGTTACATCGCGCCTCCATATGTTTAAGCATTCATTGGGGTAGATGACAATACTCCCCGTTACCAGGCATTTTGTTGAGATGGGTCATAGCCTTCTAGATTTTAAAATGACGCCGATCGATCACATACTGCACCTCTGCTCATGAGGGGCGGTGACCGTAGTAAAAAACTACTACAGAATGAGTGTCGCTGGATTTATGATTTACGCTCTATATCACTGTTGGGGCTTAATCAAGAATTAAATCTTTATTGCTTTCTATGATGTGTTACATCTAATAACATATCTTCTGTTTCTGTCCTTCTTGTGTCTATTCAGCACTTTTAGTGATTTTTTTTGTGATTTTACAGTATGATGTTTACCCTCTGTGAGGCATAGCCTGAACTATATGATGCTGTCACTAGGCACTGAAGTATCTAATACTTTTTATGCTGTATGATTATTCATTTGATACTGTAGCATTGACAGCTAAGCCAGAAAATGACTTCCGGGCTGTGGAACACAAGCTCTGTTGGAGCGCACGCGTCACTTCTGGGTCCCCGCTGGACACGTCGCTCTGACACACGGAGGTTCCAGGGAATACGAGCTACACAGGTGAATGCTAGGTGATAGCGTCATTAGGAGATTCAGGTGTGCCTCACTGAGGGTATAAGAATACAGGCGAGAAGCTGTGTGGTTATGCCCCAGGAAGAAGGTACCTGAGGGTGCCGAAACAGCTGTCAGGCCGGGCTACACACTCCATATGCCACAGCGATGGTTCACTCATCATGATGAGTATCACAATTATGCCTTTGCACTAATGCATTATTGCACTTTATTTTTTGTGAACTGACGCTGCTTTTTGTACAGATATACTGTTTGATGAATGCAATGATGATATCAAAACTTAATTTTTGCATTAATTTGGTGTGCTGGTCATCTAATGCTTTGGACATTTCTACATATATATATATATATATATATATATATATGTGTGTGTGTGTGTATATATATGTGCATGTATGTGTTTATATATATACACTCGTGGCCAAAATTGCGACCACATTTTGAAATTTGAATGTTCTTCAACTTTGAATACTTATAAAAACTGTTTCACTTCATGCAGTGCAATGATTCATATATCAAATCAAAGGAAATTTAATGGTGAAATCAACACAATAAACACAGGTCAAATATTTGCATCACAAGGGAAGCTATGCTACTTTCAAGTCAGACAAAGAAGCAAAGATGCGTTAGATTCAAGAAGCGGATTGTAGTAACAGCTACTACCAGCCAATCGGAATCGACGTTCTGAGGACCAATCAGCTGTCATTTATGAGCAGACGCAAGGTCATATTCAAAGGTGGGAAAGGTCAGTTTGGCTGTTTCATTTTGCAGAATAAAGTTGGTTACTGAAGTACAATTATGGTTGGATGTTTGTGTGTATTGTTTAGTGCTAACGTCGTGTAAAAAATAAATACAACAATGTCATCCAGGCAAAGTGGTGACTGGTCCCCCAGGAAGAGATCCAGGAATGTGCTGTTACGTGAAAATGGTCTTTCCTATGCAGCAATTGCGAGAGAAGGTGGTGGGAATGTGACAACATCAGGGGTACGAAAGTTTTGTTTACGCTATCAGGAAACACAATCTATACAAAACAAAGAAGGAAATGGTCGGAAAAAGTGCACAACAGCTGTTGATGATAGGAGAATAAAACAAATTTGCGTCAGGGGACAGATGGATGTCATCTGCGGCCATTAGCAGTGACCTAAGTGCAACTAGTGTTTTTGTCAGTGCAAGAATGGTACGAAGAAGACTAACCATTGCTGAATAAAAAGCAGCGGCAGAAATGAATACAGTGGGCAAAAGAACACATTGCATGGACAGAAGGTCAGTGGAAACAAGCTATATGGAGTGACGAAGCTAAGATATCGATATAGGCAGTGATGGGAGAAAATATAGGAGACGTCGCATCGGGGAAGAGGTACATCCAGATTGCATTCAAGCGACAACAAAGAATCCTACAAGTGTTATGATCTGGGCATGTATGACAGCAGATGCTGTAGGCCGCCTTTATGTCATAGATGGCACACTGAACAGCAGAAAGTACATAGACACCATCCTACAACCAAAACTTCTACCTTCTATCAGGGATCTTTTTCCAGATAATGCTCCATTTTTTTTCCCATCAGGATTCAGCTCCCTGCCACACTGCATAGATATGCAAACAGTGGTTTACGGAGAATGACATGCAGGTGCTGGGATGGCCAGGAAGCAGCCCAGACCTGAACCCCATAGAACATTTGTGGTTCAGTTTGAAAAACTGGTACATCTGAGGCGTTCATCCAATAAAAGACAATTAATTGAGGCTATAATTGTCTCATGGCACCACATAATAATGAAGGAAGAGCTCCAAACATTGGTTGGCTCAATGCCACGTCGCTGTGCTGCTGTCTTGAAAAATAAAGGATACCCAACTAAATACTGATAGGACAGTAACATCATAAGTACAAAGGGATTTTCACCCTAAGTGTTGTTTTCACTGCATAACTTGCCTTGTAATGCAAATATTTGACCTTTATTGTGTTGAATTCATCATTAAATTTCCTTTAATTTGATATATGAATTATTGCACTGCATGAAATGTAACAGTTTTTATAAGCATTATATGCAAAAAATAGTTTTAATCCATAAAAACCATCAAAAGTTACATAGCCCAATAGCTAACAACGACCGTTCATGTAAGCCAAAAAAATGCGACATGCAGTTTAATAATGTAATTCCAGCATGATACTCATTGTTAGTGGAACTTTCGTTGTAGCAATAAAGACATGAGGCCTTAGTGTTTGAGGCAATGCCCTTGGAAGAAGGTACCGGAGGGTATCGAAACAGCTGTCGGGCCGGGCCACACTTTATTGCTACAACGAAGGTTCCACTAACAATGAGTATCATGCTGGAATCCTCTGGTGTAAACAGCAAGTCTTGGTCCCATTATCCCTAACAACCTCCCTGAGTACAAACTAGTAAACGTTGAATGCAATTTCATAGACGCGCTTGTATTTAACTAAATGAAATCTATACCGTGCTTGGATGATCAATGCATCTAAGATGAAGATCATGTACAATAACTATAGATATGGGTATGGAAATGTCAGAACTGATATCAAAAGAAATAATATATAAATATAAATAAATAAATTTAAATAATTAAAAATTATTAAAAAATGTTTCTAGGACCGGCAATGTCTGAATATACAGTGGACTCAATATATTAGTCCAGGTCTCCCGTGACTGACAATGGGGCTGTGTCCGGAGCACCGGCTGGTTTACTCACCCTACCTTTCCCTAGCAGCGGTATGAGCTGATGGTTGCTAGAGTCTTGCAGCAGTCGGGAACGGGCTCAGTCTGCAGTGTAAATGGCCCGTCTGACTTCTGCTTTCACTTGTTCAGACTGTGTCCTCTCCCAGGCTCTAAGCAGAGAGCCGCTGTTAATGTTGGGAGTTCTTGCTGCCTCGTGTGCTCGCGTCTACTCTATGTTGACGTCAGTATGGGGTCCTTCTTACACAAAAGCGTTTCGTCATGGATGACTTTATCAAGGTGTCTGTGAGGTGAAGTTTGCCTCCTTTTATTCCTGAGGGACTGTTTTAATTGGCTAATTAATTGAATAATTGGATAAATGCCTTAGATCCCTCTTTTGCTTGTTCTTGGGAAATTATAAAATGAGGCTATGTGTGTTATACCACATAATCTGAAAAAAAATATATATAATAAAAATTTACTTTATTCGTTTGTGTGCAAAACATAAATTAAATGGATGTATTAAAATAAACTGATGTCTTTAAAATCAATTGATGTGTTCTAAAAAAAAAATAGCTGCAAAAAGTCCCCTTATTCATTGTATCAATTGTGTGCAACGATATATACAGATTGTTGCCAGGTCCTATTAGAATGAAAAATATATATGGAAATATTTGATAACTGTAAAAGATAAGATGCATAGATATTATGTATAAATGTTTTATGAAGGATGTTATGATTTAATTAATAAATTGTGTTTAACTCTGTAAGGATATATAACGAGATTGACACTGCTGATGCATTGGATTTATTCAGTCAGTTCCTCACCTTCTGTGTCTTCAGACTTTTAAGAAATGCTCCCAAATCAAAGTCTATGTACAGACCTTTTGGATGGAGATTTCCCATTTAATAAATCCATTCAGTTTCTGACTTTGAGATTCTTTCTAGATACTGACCCCTTCTCCAGTCTTTTTCAATTTTCCTTATTGCTAAGAATTTCATACCTCTCGGGTCTTTTTGATGGTGTAGTAGAAAGTGATTGGAGATGCTGTGTGCTGTGAACCCCTTTTTAATTAATGTGTTCTCCAATCCTTGTCTTCAATTTTCTAATGGTGTGACCAATGTACTGAAGGCCGCACGGACACTCCAGTAGATACAATTTTATGTTTTTGGCATTTGAACAAAAACCAATGACTGGTTTTGTGCTGTTGATGCCAGTATCTCTGCATACTTTGCAATTTAAACAAAATTAAATCCCTGTTGTTGCAACAAAGGGATAGAACTTTTTGGTGGTATACAGTTTACAGTTAGAATATTTTGGATTGTTTGGGCTTTCTTATAGATTACTCTCGGTTGAGTCGAGACTAGGTCTTTTGTTTCTGGATCTAGTTTCAGTAGATGCCAGTGCTTTCTCATGCTTTGTTCCAAGCCTTTTGTGTAGCTGTTATATTGCGTGATGAAGAGAGTTTTCATAGGACTCAGTTCTTTTTTCTTATTATATTGTAACAGGTCTTGTCTTTTCTTTTCAATTTCTCAATTCTCTTCAGGGTGTTATCTATTATATTTTCTGAATAGTCTCTTTCAAGGAATCTGTTTCAGAAGTTAACTTTGTTTTTTAAAATCTTCATAATTTGTACAGTTTATTTTTATTTGTTGAAATTGTCCCCCTGGGATGTTTCCAATCCATTTTGGGTGATGGTTACTCGAAGAGAGAAGGTAGTTATTGCAGTCTACCTTTTTGAAGAAGGTGCGTGTATGTATTTTATTTTCTTCTATGTAAATTTCTAGGTCCAAAAATTGTATTGTGTTCTTGCTATAATTATGAGTAAACTCCAGGTTAAGTTGATTGCTGTTCAGATGCATTAAAAATTGGGTTAAAGTCTCTTCATCACCCTCCCAGATGAAAATGATGTCGTCTATGAATCTTTTCCAGTGTCTGAGGTGGTCTTGAAATGGGTTATTCTGCCATATGTTTTCATTCTCCCATTTGGCAACAAAGAGATTCGTGTAACTGGGCGTGAAACGACTGCCCATCGTGGTACCAGTTACTTGTTTGAAGAATTGGTTCTGGTGCCAAAAATAATTGTGGTTTAAAATTAATTCTATACTACTCATTAAAAAATTAATTTGTGAGTTTGGGAGATCAGATTGATGGTTCAGGTAATGGTATGTGTGGGCACAGCCGTCAGCATGGCGGATGCGCGTGTACAGTGATTTGACGTCACAAGTTACTAAAAGGAAGGAATCTGTCCATACGATACTCCCTAGGTCTTGTAGCACCGCTGTTGTATCTTTGATGTAACTCTTTTGCTGGGTCACCAATGGCTGTAAAAATACATCTACATATCCTGAAAGGTTAGAAGTCAGGGAGTGTATTCCGGATACTAAATGTCTGTTCTAGCAGCACCTCCACAAGCAAGGCCACCTCATTTTTTTATTAGACCATGATGTATAAAAACTTAAAAATCCTCCTCCAGATCAAAGATGTCTTTTAGGAACTGAAGAACTTGATCCTAGTTTGATCTTCCCTCATAATTTTTTAAGAATCAAAATATTAAATTAAATAAATTGAAAACTAATCAATCCTTCCGTCCTTTCCCTGTCTTCAGTCCATAAACATTCCAACTCCGTCGGGCATAACATCTTGGTTTTTAAAATTCCTAGGGGTCGTATAGTTTATTAAACTGCCATCCTATCTACCACTGCAATGCTACTCTGTGCCATGTGCAAAGCTGAAATGCCACATGTTAGTGCCACCCACTGCTGTCGCTTAGCTTAGTCAGCCAGCTAGCTGGATGCAACCTTTTGGCCCTTAACTAGATGAAAAAATCAATATTGTGAGCTGTGAGGTGGTCAAAATTGACTGGAAACAAGTGGAAATAAATGTTATTGAGGTTAATAATACTGTAGGAACAAAACAGGCCCAAATTGATATTAGCTGTTTTTATTATTTTTTTAGAAAAAATACAGATCCAAAAATAAAAACACGTAATGGCGGTTTTGGCAAAATCAATCCTGATTCAAAACAAGAGGACATATATATCCAAAACCAAACCACGGGGGTCGGCGCACATCTCTAATTTTTTATGTATACCTGCAAGTTGTATTCTTGTATGTAACTATTCTGTCTGAATACCGTTACAATTTGTAATGTTGCTATGGTATTATGGAACCTTTGTGGCACCTTATAAATAAAAGATAATAATAATTGAGAGCCATGCAAAGTTCCCTTTTTTCAGATGTACAGTACAGTATGTTTTGCATTAAGGATATGGCTAGTGGAAGTGTATCAAGCCAAGCACATGGATAGAGGCAGCCCACTCACTTTGTATAAAATACACTTAGTTCCGTGCACGCAATGTGGGAGCAATTAGGTCCAATTTCAACTTTTCATAAACCCCCATCTGTGCTTCAGAATATTTTAGCTGTGAAAATTTGTTGTATTATTTTAAGCTGAAACCCTTTAATGACAAGGAAACAACATTTCCTATTGGTTACATTGTGTTACTGTACAGTATGCTCTTCTGACTGATATGTGTTTTGCCAAAAAATTAACCGCGTTCTAAATTGTCCATGTGACAACAGTTTGTTAGTAACTAGCAGTCATTACTCTAGAAAGGTTTCAAGCAGACCCCATACTCAGCTCAATCATTCCAGCCATAAATGTTCTCACAGCTTAAATGGTAAATTAAGAATAAAGGACTTGCAGGATATTTATCAATATTATTTTTACTAAAATAATGTGAAACACCCTTTTTCACATCACTTAAATGTATTAAAGGGCTTTTGGAGCAGTTTTCGTAAAAAAACTACTCCAAACCCTTAACTCATATATTTTTAGTAAGCAGATCACAGTTCCCGTACTTGTATTGGGAAATGTGTGATGTGTTACAAATTTACTAATGTTCAATTGTAATTAAAATTGGAAGCCCTGCAATAATAACACTATTTTCAGATGGCGTCATGCACGCTTCCCTCCTGTTCCCAGACTCCTACTCTGCTCTGCCTGACATCTGACAGGCATAGCCAAGCCCAGAGCGGGTGCCTGTCATCAGCCTAGTGTGTCTAATACACCACAGGCTGATCACAGAGGTATGGGAATAGAAAATAAATAAAATTAAACACCTGCACCGGACAGCTGATCGGTGATCTCCTCTCTGTGACTTACATTAATCAGCTGATGCGTACAGTCAGCCGAAATGCAGTAAAGTGCTGTCTGATACTTTCGCTGTATCTTAGCTGACTGCACACCTTAGCTGTTTAAGTCACAGAGAGGAGATCACCCATCAGCCGTCTGGTGCAGGTAAGTTTTATTTTATTTATTTTGTACACCAGGGGCATGGGAAATAGGGCAAACACAGAAGGAGCAGGGGGCATGGAGCAGCAGGGCGCCGGAGAAGACAGGAGGGCGCACACGCAGACACAGTGTCACTGTATTTTTTCCAGAATTATACAATGAGAATTGTGCTGAGGAGATTCGCAGGGACAGAGCTATCTCGCAAGCTCTGTCCCTGAAAGTGATTTTTTTTTATAAATTCAAGTGATATTTTCTGAATTCACAATGCGAATTTAGGTGAAAATAGGTGAAAATATCACACTACAACCGCAGTTTAAATGCGTCTAGAAGTAATTATGCCCCTTGGTGACAAGTTGCAAGATTGCTACACATTTTCTGTTTTGTGCAATGCGTACCTCATTTGCTGGGTACATTTGGGAGAGCCTGTGTCACACAGCCAATCACCAGTGAGTATTTCTTAATTTTAGTTGGCAGAGAAAAGCCTATGGGAACATCTGCAAATCTCAACCAGAAAAAGGAAGAGATCATGAAACAACATGTAATTGCCGAAGCACAGGATCTCGCTGCTCGCAGCCCATCAGTATCACCACCACCAAGCAACAGTGAGTTGTTGAAAGAGTGCAGTCTTACTGAATGTCACATCATACTGTGTGTGGGGGAGATGTATTAAACCTTTGAGAGAGAAAAACTGGAGAAGTTGCCCATAGCGACCAATCAGCTTCTGTCATTGGTTGCTAAGCGCAACTTTTCCACTTTATCTATCTCAAAGGCAGAATCGTAACTAGACTTTTTGGTGCCCTGTGCCAGAAAGAGCATTGGCGCCCCCCATTTTCAAATAGGGACATAAGGGTCCAAAAAAAGGGGAGGCCAGGAGATGCTGGTGATGAAATAAGAGGAAGCTACAAGTGAGAATGATAATAAACAGAAAATTGACAGGCCCAAACAGCGTCCCCTGCCCTGCAGTGCCCTGTGCCATGGCAAAGGCCACACTACCCTAGCTAAGGCCTTGCTCAAATTCTCTATTCAGCAACAGTGACGATGTCGCCCAGGATATTATCGGGCAACATCATCACGATTTTTTATCAACTAATAAAATTTATTTTAGCTATTTAGAAATATTTTCTGCAGGGACAGCGGTTGCGGTAACACGCTGTCCCTGCAATGTTACAGAAGGCATTGTTATCGGTTTCCAAAAACTTTACCTTCTGTTTCTGCGCTTGCTCAGTCATGCGCTCAGGCACAGTCTCCGTCCCTGCTTTGAGGTGACTGCCGACCGGGTGAGTCAAAATACAGCCTGTCCAAATTGATTTACATGTGTACACAGGCTTTATATTAGTCTGTATACATGTATAGTTTATGTGCTTTTATATTTAAAATTTATATATACATTTTAAATATAATAGCACATAAATATAAATATATACAGGCTAATATAAAGCCTGTGTACACATTAGGGGTGAGCGGGTTCGGATTTCTGAAATCCGAACCCCCCCGAGCCCCCCCGATCCGAGTCCGATCCGAGTCAGGCTCGACTTTTCCCGCCTGACTCGGATCTGACATCGAGGCAAAACGTCATCATCCCGCCTTCCGAGTCTCGCGGGTTTTGGATCCTATATAAGGTACCCGCGTCGGCGCCATTTTCTCACTCGGCTGTGGACAGTGAAGAGAGAGGGTGGGAGTTAGTGCTGTGTAGTGTAGTGTAGTGTAGTGCTGCTGTTGTCCACTACTTCAAAGTCCATAGGGGCTGGCTGTGTTGTGCTGTGCTGCTGTTGTTAATAGGGGCTGTGTCCACTACTTCAAAGTCCATAGGGGCTGGCTGGACTGTGTTGTGCAGTCAGTTCCAAAGTCCTGTGCAGTGTCCCAGTCCTAAAGGGGTGCTGTAGTGTTGTCCAGGGGGTGCTCTGTCCATCAGGGGTGCTCCCCCCAAGTGCTAAAAAAATAATATATTTTCTGTGTTTGTGAATTGTGTGCGCAGTAGCCGCACGTGCATCAACAAAGTAGTGCCAAGCGTGCGCCTGTGTCATAAGTAAAGGGCCGGCTGGCTTGACCGTTAAGGGTGCTGTAACCCCCGAAAGTACACTCCAGTCCAAACCAAAAAAAAAATTATTTTCTGTGTTTGTGAATTGTGTGCGCAGTAGCCGCACGTGCATCAACAAAGTAGTGCCAAGCGTGCGCCTGTGTCATAAGTAAAGGGCCGGCTGGCTTGACCGTTAAGGGTGCTGTAACCCCCGAAAGTACACTCCAGTCCAAACCTAAAAAAAAATTATTTTCTGTGTTTGTGAATTGTGTGCGCAGTAGCCGCACGTGCATCAACAAAGTAGTGCCAAGCGTGCGCCTGTGTCATAAGTAAAGGGCCGGCTGGCTTGACCGTTAAAGGGTGCTGTAACCCCCGAAAGTACACTCCAGTCCAAACCAAAAAAAAATTATTTTCTGTGTTTGTGAATTGTGTGCGCAGTAGCCGCACGTGCATCAACAAAGTAGTGCCAAGCGTGCGCCTGTGTCATAAGTAAAGGGCCGGCTGGCTTGACCGTTAAGGGTGCTGTAACCCCCGAAAGTACACTCCAGTCCAAACCTAAAAAAAAATTATTTTCTGTGTTTGTGAATTGTGTGCGCAGTAGCCGCACGTGCATCAACAAAGTAGTGCCAAGAGTGCCCCTGTGTCATAAGTAAAGGGCCGGCTGGCTTGACCGTTAAAGGGTGCTGTAACCCCCGAAAGTACACTCCAGTCCAAACCAAAAAAAAATTATTTTCTGTGTTTGTGAATTGTGTGCGCAGTAGCCGCACGTGCATCAACAAAGTAGTGCCAAGCGTGCGCCTGTGTCATAAGTAAAGGGCCGGCTGGCTTGACCGTTAAAGGGTGCTGTAACCCCTGAAAGTACACTCCAGTCCAAACCAAAAAAAAATTATTTTCTGTGTTTGTGAATTGTGTGCGCAGTAGCCGCACGTGCATCAACAAAGTAGTGTCAAGCGTTCGCCTGTGTCATAAGTAAAGGGCCGGCTGGCTTGACCGTTAAGGGTGCTGTAACCCCCGAAAGTACACTCCAGTCCAAACCAAAAAAAAAATTATTTTCTGTGTTTGTGAATTGTGTGCGCAGTAGCCGCACGTGCATCAACAAAGTAGTGCCAAGCGTGCGCCTGTGTCATAAGTAAAGGGCCGGCTGGCTTGACCGTTAAGGGTGCTGTAACCCCCGAAAGTACACTCCAGTCCAAACCAAAAAAAAAATTATTTTCTGTGTTTGTGAATTGTGTGCGCAGTAGCCGCACGTGCATCAACAAAGTAGTGCCAAGCGTGCGCCTGTGTCATAAGTAAAGGGCCGGCTGGCTTGACCGTTAAGGGTGCTGTAACCCCCGAAAGTACACTCCAGTCCAAACCTAAAAAAAAATTATTTTCTGTGTTTGTGAATTGTGTGCGCAGTAGCCGCACGTGCATCAACAAAGTAGTGCCAAGCGTGCGCCTGTGTCATAAGTAAAGGGCCGGCTGGCTTGACCGTTAAAGGGTGCTGTAACCCCCGAAAGTACACTCCAGTCCAAACCAAAAAAAAATTATTTTCTGTGTTTGTGAATTGTGTGCGCAGTAGCCGCACGTGCATCAACAAAGTAGTGCCAAGCGTGCGCCTGTGTCATAAGTAAAGGGCCGGCTGGCTTGACCGTTAAGGGTGCTGTAACCCCCGAAAGTACACTCCAGTCCAAACCTAAAAAAAAATTATTTTCTGTGTTTGTGAATTGTGTGCGCAGTAGCCGCACGTGCATCAACAAAGTAGTGCCAAGAGTGCGCCTGTGTCATAAGTAAAGGGCCGGCTGGCTTGACCGTTAAAGGGTGCTGTAACCCCCGAAAGTACACTCCAGTCCAAACCAAAAAAAAATTATTTTCTGTGTTTGTGAATTGTGTGCGCAGTAGCCGCACGTGCATCAACAAAGTAGTGCCAAGCGTGCGCCTGTGTCATAAGTAAAGGGCCGGCTGGCTTGACCGTTAAAGGGTGCTGTAACCCCTGAAAGTACACTCCAGTCCAAACCAAAAAAAAATTATTTTCTGTGTTTGTGAATTGTGTGCGCAGTAGCCGCACGTGCATCAACAAAGTAGTGCCAAGCGTGCGCCTGTGTCATAAGTAAAGGGCCGGCTGGCTTGACCGTTAAGGGTGCTGTAACTCCCGAAAGTACACTCCAGTCCAAACCAAAAAAAAAATTATTTTCTGTGATTGTGAATTGTGTGCGCAGTAGCCGCACGTGCATCAACAAAGTAGTGCCAAGCGTGCGCCTGTGTCATAAGTAAAGGGCCGGCTGGCTTGACCGTTAAGGGTGCTGTAACCCCCGAAAGTACACTCCAGTCCAAACCTAAAAAAAAATTATTTTCTGTGTTTGTGAATTGTGTGCGCAGTAGCCGCACGTGCATCAACAAAGTAGTGCCAAGCGTGCGCCTGTGTCATAAGTAAAGGGCCGGCTGGCTTGACCGTTAAAGGGTGCTGTAACCCCCGAAAGTACACTCCAGTCCAAACCAAAAAAAAATTATTTTCTGTGTTTGTGAATTGTGTGCGCAGTAGCCGCACGTGCATCAACAAAGTAGTGCCAAGCGTGCGCCTGTGTCATAAGTAAAGGGCCGGCTGGCTTGACCGTTAAGGGTGCTGTAACTCCCGAAAGTACACTCCAGTCCAAACCAAAAAAAAAATTATTTTCTGTGTTTGTGAATTGTGTGCGCAGTAGCCGCACGTGCATCAACAAAGTAGTGCCAAGCGTGCGCCTGTGTCATAAGTATAGGGCCGGCTGGCTTGACCGTTAAGGGTGCTGTAACCCCCGAAAGTACACTCCAGTCCAAACCTAAAAAAAAATTATTTTCTGTGTTTGTGAATTGTGTGCGCAGTAGCCGCACGTGCATCAACAAAGTAGTGCCAAGCGTGCGCCTGTGTCATAAGTAAAGGGCCGGCTGGCTTGACCGTTAAAGGGTGCTGTAACCCCCGAAAGTACACTCCAGTCCAAACCAAAAAAAAATTATTTTCTGTGTTTGTGAATTGTGTGCGCAGTAGCCGCACGTGCATCAACAAAGTAGTGCCAAGCGTGCGCCTGTGTCATAAGTAAAGGGCCGGCTGGCTTGACCGTTAAAGGGTGCTGTAACCCCCAAAGTACACTCCAGTCCAAACCAAAAAAAAATTATTTTCTGTGTTTGTGAATTGTGTGCGCAGTAGCCGCACGTGCATCAACAAAGTAGTGCCAAGAGTGCGCCTGTGTCATAAGTAAAGGGCCGGCTGGCTTGACCGTTAAAGGGTGCTGTAACCCACAAAGTACACTCCAGTCCGAACCAAAAAAAAATTTATTTTCTGTGTTTAGCCGCACGTATATATCAAATCGATATAACATAAATGGAGGACCAAACTTTCTCCGATAAAAATAAAATAGAGAAAGATCAAGAACCACTTCCTCCTAGTGCTGAAGCTGCTGCCACTAGTCATGACATAGACGATAACATGCCATCAACGTCGTCTGCCAAGGCCGATGCCCAATGTCATAGTAGAGGGCACATACAATCCCAAATGACAAACTTCAGGAAAATGACCTTGAAAAAGACATTTAAATCAGCTGAAGAGAAACGTAAACTTGCCAATATGCCATTTACGACACGGAGTGGCAAGGAACGGCTAAGGTCGATCCCTAGTATGTTCATGACTAGTGGTTCAGCTTCACATGACGATGGAAGCACTCCTCCCACTAAAAAAATCAAAAGAGTTAAGCTGGCAAAAGCACAGCGAAGAACTGTGCTTTCTAAGAAGATATCACAAATCCCCAAAGAGAGTCCAAGTGTGGTGGTGGTTGCGATGCCTGACCTTCCCAGCACTGGACGGGAAGAGGTGGCTCTTTCCACCATTTGCACGCCCCCTGCAAGTGCTGAAAGGAGCACCCACAGTCCACTTGCTGATATGCAAATTGAAGATGTCACTGTTGAAGTACAACAGGATGAGGATACTGGTGTAGCTGGCGCTGAGGAGGAAGTTGGCGAGGAGGATTCTGATGGTGATGTGGTTTGTTTAAATCAGGCTCCGGGGGAGACAGTTGTTGTCCGTGGGATGAAAAAGCCCATCACGGTCATGCCTGGGCAGAAGACCAAACATTCCACCTCTTTGGTCTGGCAATATTTCTATCCAAATCCGGACAACAACTGTCTTGCCATATGTACCATATGTAAAGGTGAAATAAGTAGGGGTAGGGACGTCAACCACCTAGGAACATCCTCCCTTATACGGCACCTGCAGCGCGTTCATAAAAAGTTACTGTCAAGTTCAGAAACTTTGGCTCAGACCGTAAGCAGTCCAGGGACACCTAAATCCCGTTGTCCTGTTGTATCCAAGCGCCTGCAAACCACACCGTCAACTCCCTCCTCGTCAATTTCCTCCTTAGTCAGGATCGGAAGTAGTCCTGCAGGCCATATCACTGGCATGACTGACTCTCCTATCCGGGATTCCTCCGGAGGATCCTGCATTGCTACGCCTACTGCTGCCGCTGCTGCTGTTGCTGCTGCTGCTGGGAGTCGTTCATCATCCCAGAGAGGAAGTAGGAACACCACTACTTTTACTAAACAATTGACCCTCCAACAGTCCTTAGCGAGGAGGATGAAGTACGACAGCAGTCATCCTGAAGCAAAACGTATAACTGAGGCCTTGACTGCTATGTTGGTGTTAGACGTGCGTCCGGTATCCGCCATTAGTGCAGTGGGATTTAGACAATTGATGGAGGTAGTGTGTCCCCGGTTCCAAATCCCGTCTAGATTCCACTTCACTAGGCAGGCGATACCGAGACTGTACAGAAACGTCAGAAAAAGTGTCCTCAGTGTCCTGAAAAATGCCGTTGTACACAATGTCCACTTAACCACGGACATGTGGACAAGTGGAACAGGGCAGACTAAGGACTATATGACTGTGACAGCCCACTGGGTAGATGTATCACCTTACGCAGCAACAGCAGCAGCGTCACCAGTAGCAGCATCTCAGAAACGCCAGCTCGTTACAAGGCAGGCTACGCTGTGTATCACCGGTTTCAGTAAGAGGCACACCGCCGACAACCTCTTAGAGAAACTGAGGGAAATCATCGCCCAGTGGCTTACCCCACTTAGACTCTCCTGGGGATTTGTGATATCTGACAACGTCACCAATATTGTGCGGGCATTACATCTGGGCAAATTCCAGCACGTCCCATGTTTTGCTCACACAATAAACTTGGTGGTGCAGAATTTTCTGAAAAGCGACAGGGGCGTGCAGGAGACGCTTTGGGTGGCCCGAAAAATTTCTGGCCACTTTCGCCATTCAGCGACTGCGTGCCGAAGACTGGAGCGCCAGCAAACACTCTTGAACCTGCCCCGCCATCACCTGAAGCAAGAGGTTGTGACGCGGTGGAACTCAACCCTCTATATGCTTCAGAGGATGGAGGAGCAGCAAAAGGCCATACAAGCCTATACATCCACCTATGACATAGGCAAAGGAGGGGGTATGCACCTGACTCAAGCGCAGTGGAGAATGATTTCCGTGTTGTGCAAGGTTCTTCAGCCCTTCGAACTTGCCACACGTGAAGTCAGTTCAGACACTGCCAGCTTGAGTCAGGTCATTCCCCTCATCAGGCTTTGCAGAAGCAGCTGGAGAAAGTGAAGGAGGAGCTAAGACGGAGCGATTCCGCTCGGCATGTGGGACTTGTGGATGAAGCCCTTCATTCGCTTTGCCAGGATTCCAGGGTGGTCAATCTGTTGAAATCAGACCACTACATTTTGGCCACCGTGCTCGATCCTAGGTTTAAAGCCTATGTGGTGTCTCTCTTTCCGGCCGACACAAGCCTGCAGAGGTGCAAAGACCTGCTGGTGAACACACTGTCAGCTGAAGCGGAACGTGACACGTCAACGGCTCCTTCTTCATTTTCTCCCGCAACTGGGGCTGCCAGGAAAAAACTTAGGTATCCTAAGCAACCCGCTGGCGGTGATGCAGGGCAGGCAGGACCAAGTTTGGACATCTGGTCCGGACTGAAGGACCTGGCAACAATTTCTGACATGTCTACTGTCACTGCATATGATACTGTCACCATTGACAGAATGGTGGAGGATTACATCGGTGACAGCATCCAAGTAGGCATGTCAGACAGTCCATACCTGTACTGGCAGGAAAAAGAGGCAATTTGGAGGCCCCTGTACAAACTGGCTCTATTTTACCTGAGTTGCCCCCCCTCCAGTGTGTACTCCGAAAGAGTGTTTAGTGCAGCCGGGAACCTTGTCAGCGAAAGGCGTAGGAGGTTGCTTCCACAGAATGTGGAGAAGATGATGTTCATCAAAATGAATTATCAGCTCTTCCAGGGAGACCAGCCTCCAGAAGGTACAGAGGGACCTGTGGTGGTGGATTCAAGTGGGGACGAGTTAATACTTTGTGAGGATGAGGATGTACACACTGAAGAGGGTGAGGAATCGGTGGATGAGGAGGATGAGGATGACATCTTGCCTCCGTAGAGCCAGTTTGTGCAGGGACACATTAATTGCCAGCTTGTTTTGTGGGGGCCCAAACGAACCAATCATTTCAGCCACAGTTGTGTGGCAGACCCTGGCGCTGAAATGATTGATTTGTTAAAGTGTGCATGTCCTGTTTATACAACATAAGGGTGGGTGGGAGGGCCCAAGGACAATTCCATCTTGCACCTCTTTTTTTCTTTGCATTATGTACAGTTTGGGGCCTAGTTTTTCTAACTGCCATCCTGCCTGCCACTGCAGTGTCACTCCTAGATGGGTCACGTGTTTGTGCCGCCCACTCGTGTCGCTTAGCATAGTCATCCAGCTACCTCGGTGCAACCTTTTGGACATAAAAACACTATTGTGAGGTGTGAGGTGTTCAGAATAGACTGGAAATGAGTGGAAATTAAGGTTATTGAGGTTAATAATAGCATAGGAGCAGAAAAACCTACAAATTCTGTGATTTTAGCTGTTTTTATGCTTTTTTTCAAAAAAATACAGATCCAAAACACAAAACCCAGAACCCAAAACACGGAAGGGTGGTTTTGGCAAAACCAATCCAGATCCAAAACACGAAGAAAGATCCAGATCCAAAACCAAAACACAAAACACGAAAAGTGGCCGGTGCACACCCCTAGTACACATGTCAATCAATTTAGGCAGGTTTGACAGGCTCTAGAATGACAACCCAGTCGTTGGTCACCTCAAAGCAAGGACGGAAACTGGGCGGAGTTACAAGATGCTGCAGGGACTTATAGGTAAATTTCTCTTTGTCCCTGCAAATTTCAGGAAATATAATTTAATTTCTTCATATTACACCATTCTGAGATGGCGTTATATAAAGTAAATATTTTTCAAGTAATTTAACGCTTTTTGATTTGCTGAACAGCAAAAAGCGTTAACGCACTGTAGAGATCAATAACTGATCCCTACAGTGCGCTGCTCTGCAAGATGGGAATTAATGGAGAAGATTATTGCGTTATCTTCTCCATTATGCCATTGCTGAATAGTAGATTTACCTAATAAATGATAGTTTCCGCATTTTTGATGTAAAAAAATCATTGCTGAATAGACCTCATGGGCCTAATGTAATAGCGTGAGAGTTTAGAAAAACTCGGCCAATGTAATAAAGTCACAGAGCATGCAAACTTACATGTTTTTCAGACTCAAAAAACTCTCAAGATCAAGAAAAACTGCCATCTCACAGGCTGTGTTTGAAAAATGACAGTTGGGAGCTGATTGACTGGAATCTTATTACTTCCTTATCACTTTTCACTCTGTCTCTTATCACTGCTTAGTAAATAGACCCCTTAAACTCTCATCCAGGTGTTTCCTGTATTGAAAATACAACTCGATTAATGTATTAGTGTGAGAGTTTTACTGCTCAACTCTTACATTTTCTGCCATAGCCAGAACTGCAGCCTGCACCACAGCCTGACCAGCAGCCACAAACGCAGGATACACAGCCTGCCACAGCCAGAACAGCAACCTGTAGCAATGCTGTAATCAGTCCCCACCCCTCTCTTTTGTTGCCTTTTGTGACCATCTTTGTCAGACCTTAAAACAGACCATTTTTAATGACTTCTATAGAGAAAAGCAGGGATTACCCGGGTTCAGTGTGAACGGGGCAATCCCGGGAATAACCCGGGTCAAGTTGCAGTGTAAATGGGGTCTGAAGCCAAGTTCGACCTGGGATTTAACCAGTGTTCAAATTCCAGGGTCGGACCCAGGGCAGTTTCTAGGGTCTGAGGCTCCCAGTGCGAGCAGTCAAAATGCACCCCCCCCCCTCGAAGCAGTAATATTGTGGAGTGGGCGTGGCGTCATCGTGAGGGGGTGTGGTATCACAGTAAGGGAACGTGATCTAGAAAGACCACAGAATGACAGCCACCGTGACTACTGAGTACAGGGGTGTCTAACCTGTCAGAGGCAAAGTGCTGAAAAATATATGTAGCTAAACAAAAGATAGACAGCATGCGCACGCCGGAGGCGCGCGCTCAAAAAATGGGGTGTGGCCTAGCTGTCACAAGCCCACGCCGCATTTCTGTGTGCATGCCTTTGGTGTGACGAAGTATGACCTTGCATCACACCCGGTTTTAGTCGCGTTTGGAGCGAGCCCAGCCAGATCCACATAAAATACACTGCAACAAACCACTTCCACATAAAATATATTGGAAAAGCCAGAGGCACATAAACTACGTTTTAAAACCACATCCACCTCAAATACATTATTAAATCCAGAACCACATAAAACACATTGAAAAAACATGATTCACATAATACACACTTCATTCCAGCCCCCTCCCTTACCATTCCAGCCCCCTCCCTTACCATTCCATCCCGACAGGTCTTAGGCTCCCCCCCCACTGGCTCTCAGGCAAAAGTGCCCATTATGCAGTGCCCCCTGTAGTTGTCCCCATATGCAGTGTCCCCTGTATTTATGCCCCTTATGCAGTGCCCACAGTGGTAGTGTAACTTATGCAGAGCCCCCATTAGTAGTGCCCCCTGTAGTCATGTCCCCTGTAGTCATGCCCCCATCAGTAATGCCCCCAATAGTAATGGTCCCTGTTGTCATGCCCCAGTAGTAGTGTCCCCAGTTGTATTGCCCCCAATAGTAATGCCCCCTGTAGTAGTGTCCCCTTTATAAATTCCCCAGTATTAATGCCCCTGTATTAGTGCCCCCAATAGTAATGCTCCCTTTGTAGTAGTGTCCCAAGTAGAAAAGCCCCAAGCAGTAGTGCCCCCAGTAGAAGTGCCCCTGGCCCCTGAGTAATGCATCCAGTAGTGGTGCCTCCTAAGCAATAACCCCAGTAGAAGTGCCCCCCGAGTAATGTCCCCAGTAGTAGTGCCCGGGTGCCCCCAGTAGTGGTGTCTCCCCCAGCAGAAGTGCCCCCAGAGTAATGTCCCCAGTAGTAGTGCCCGGGTGCCCCCAGTGGTAGTGCCTCCGCCAGTAGAAGTGCCCCCCTTATAATGTCCCTAGTAGTAGTGCCCGGTTGCCCCCAGTAGTAGTGTCTCCCCAGTAGAAGTGCCCCCCTTGTAATTACCCTAGTAGTAGTGCCCGGGTGCCCCCAGTAGTGGTGTCTCCCCCAGTAGTGGTGTATCCCCCAGAAGAAGTGCCCCCAGAGTAATGTCCCTAGTAGCTGTGCCCAGGTGCCCCCAGTAGTGGTGGCTCCCCCAGCAGAAGTGCCCCCAGTAGTAGTGCCCGGGTGCCCCAGTGGTAGTGCCTCCCCCCAAGTATTCTCCAGGCTGCCTGCACACAAAAAAAACCAAAACAGTAATACTTACCTTCAGCCCCGCTCTGCCGTCCGCTCCGCTCGGCTGCTCCTCTCTCTGCACTATGGGAAAGACGTCATGACGTCCTCCCATAGTGCACATTGTGCGAGCCGGAGCCGGAAGCTGGAAGCAGGAGCCTCCGTCTCCATCTCCGTCTCCGGCTGCTCTGCCGGGCGCCCGCTGGTAACTGAATCTCAGCGGGCACCCGGCAGTTAACAGGCTGTTTCTGCAGCAGGGGTAGGAGGCAGCGCGCCCGTGCGATTGCACGGGTCGCCTGCCCCTAGAAACGGCCCTGGTCGGACCCGGGATTTTGGTGTAAAAGGGGTATAACAGAGATGTCGACATCACCCCCCTCCTGAGCTCGGCACTAAATATTACACTGCTTAATTAATTAGTCAGTGGGAATCAAATTAACCCAGGTGAACTGATTGAGAATATCACTACAAATTTTGGTAATGGACAAAAGGGTCGATTCAGAACCGGACGCTAAGCTGCGCTCTCTCGCAGCCAAAAGGGGCCGGGTATGCAAATTCTGAGATCGCACTGTCTGGTGTAAGGACGCCCTCTATGTCTTAGAGAGTGATGGCAGAGTGAACACACGCTGGTCCAAAGACGCCCACTTTTCTTTCTTAACACATGTCATCTCCAGGAAGTGTCTGATTACTCAGAACCATCGAGAGCCATCGGAGCTGCACGCAGACCCTACCCCACCGCAAGCACTGCGATCACTGCAGGCTGAAATACAATCAAGTGACGTGTACAATGACGCTTCCATGCTAATTATGCACACCCATAAAACTCAGTTTTGACACCCAGGCACACCTGCATTCGCAGCACCACTCTCCCGTTCACAAGCACCTTCCCCTGTTATCACCCACAAACGGCACTATCTGTCACCCAAAGTAGCGTCCAGTCTGTGTACTATGAGCGCACGATTCCCGGACGCAGTGACTGGTTCGCGCATGCGTCTTTTACCGCATACGCATGCACAGACGGGCGATAATCGCCCATAGCATGCGTCCGCGGCTTAGCGACCGGGTCTGAATCGGGCCCAAAGTTTCTAAGTGAAAAGGGTCTAGATAGTAAGACAGCATGCACAAAGACAAAAAGTACAGTACACATATCTGATCTGCTTATGGTTTATGGGGCCTATGTATCAAAGCTTGATGAGAGATAAAATTGTGAGATATAAAGTATTAACCAATAAGCTCCTGTCATTTTTCAAGCACAGCCTATAAAATGTAAGTTAGAAGCTGATTGGTTGGTGATTTATAGCTCACAATTTTCTCTCTCATAGGGGTCTATGTTATATATAAAGGTGGAATATTTACAATTTCTTACAATGTACTACATTACATTGACAACATTATAGATGACAATAAATGAACTGTGAATAGCTGAACTGAGCTTAATGAACAGTTGATTTTGTCACAGAAGATGAGTGATATTAGTAATTGTGTCCCCCACACCGCTGTATATCTGTTTTTCAGATTTCCTAACTCTTCTGTTGCTTTCTCCATAGTCTTACCTGCTAAAAAGGCTTTCTGGACATGCCCATAGGGTGGTGCCAGAAACCCACTGGGGCTATTTTTTTCAAAAAATATTTTTAAATATGCTTTTAAATAGGTATTATTTACCTAAATCAACAATTTCTGAGACATATTTTAAATAAATATTTAATAAGACCACCAAGGACCGTTCCCTGGCAGATCATTGCTGCTTACACTGACGGAATACCCGTCGCCAGAACAAAGCAATGTGTTTGTTTGTTTTTACTGTTGGGGGACATTGTGTTTTATTATTTTACTGCGGTGACGAAACTAAGGATGGCAGGTAATTGCAATCTTATGTTAATATATTGTGTCCTCGGGTGAATGCCATAACTTGCATTTGTTCCAGGTGCTGTGGAGCCACACTGCGCCTCTGCTTAAATCGCCAGTGCCTTGACCTGTGGTGATATAACCACCAGATGTTAGTTATGCGCTAGCAACCAGATCAGATGGAGGATTTATAAACTAGCTACCTTGATAGTCTGTGCTTTGCATATTAGTCACGAGAAGACTCTGGGCCTGATTCAGACCCGCTCGTAAGCATCCGCACGCTCGCTCTGAGCGATGGTCGCACAACTGCACATGCGTATGGTTCGCAATGCGCGTGTGCAAACCAGTCATTGCGGTCGGAAATCGTGCGCTCGTAAAACACAGAGGGGCTGCTATTTTGAGTGACAGAATGTGCCGTTTGTGGGTGGTAACAGGGGAACGTGCTTGAAAACGGGGGAGTGGTTGTGCGAACGCAGGTGTGTCCAACGGTCAAAACGGCGTTTAATGGGAGTGCATAATTAGCAAAGGACCGTCATTGATCACGTCACTTGGTTGTCTTTTAGCCTGAACTGCTCGCAGTGATTAATGGAAGTAATTCCTACCTCAAGCGCTGCGAGCAGTTCAGATGCCTTCGATGTTCCCGATTAATCTAATAAAAACAGGAGATGGCGTGATTTGCGAACGGCAAAGGGGCATCTTGAAAAAATAGCGAGCGGATTTAGCGGACGCTCGCACAGACATAGATGCGTCCTCACACCACAAAGAGCGAGCGCTCAATTTAAATATCCGGCCCCTTTTTGAGAGCAAGCGGCCGCAAATAGCGTCCGGGTCTGAAACAGGCCCTCTGTGTTGTAATTAGAAATGTGCGCCGACCCCCGTGTTTTGGTTTTGGTTTTGGATCTGGATCTCCCCTGGTTTTGGATCTGAATCCGGTTTTGAATTTTTTCCTCCGTGTTTTGTTTTCGTGTTTTGGTTTTGGTTTTGGTTTTGGATCTGGATTTTTTCTTAAAAAATCATAAAAACAGCTAAAACCACATAATTTGGGTCTGTTTTTGTTCCTACAGTATTATTAACCTTAATAACAATGATTTTAAGGCATTTCTAGGCATTTTTAACCACCTCACAGCGCACAATATTGATTTCACTATTTTTCACCAATACAGGCCAAAGGCTGCAGCAAGCTGGCTGGCTAAAGTAAGCAACAGAGCAGCGGCACAAACACACGGCAGTTTAAAAAAATATCAGACATCTATGAAACATTGGCACACAGCAGTGGCAGACAGGATGGCAGTTTAATAAACTATAATAATGTCAGACGGCAATGCCCCAAATTGTGCCAAATGTAAAGGAAAGAGTTGCAAGATGGAATTGTCCCTTCCACCCACTCTTATGTGGGATATTAAAAAGGACATGCACAGTTTAACAAACCAAGCACTTTAGCCACTAGGACTAACACTTTTGTGGCTGAACTCCTTGGTTTGTTTGGGCCCCACAAAACATATTTTGGAAGGAATACCTTCAATTATTAAGGAGGAGGTTGATGATGAGGGTGTTGGTGGTGGAGATTGCATGTGCTGGTCCAAACTGCTGGTAGCTGATACTAGACTGTTGTTATTAATTTACAAATTATAATTTTGTTAAACAAATTGCATGAACTTGCTGCAAATGACGTAACAGGGAGGAGGTGCCTAGATGGTTAATGTCCCTTCCTCTGCTAACTGTGGCTTTACAAATGGAACAGATGCCTTCACAACTGTTGTCAGAATTTAGATTAAAATCATTAGCAAGAACTGCTGCCACTGGTGGCTGATTTACGCAAACCACATCCTTATCATCAACATCCACATTAGCGTCAGATAGGGCACAAATTTCCCCCTCATCCTCCTTTTGCACTTCCTCCACACTATAATTCACATTTTTTATTATTTCACCATCTAATACTAGCACAGCCGTCATGGCGTCAGTGATCCGCTGTGAAACTGGGTGACAGCTGTTATACTTACCTCCTCTATCAAAGGACTGTTTAATAGTCAATTGTTTTTTAAATTACTTCCGATCACGAATGAGGATGTTGATGATGATGCAGGTGTTGGAGATCGAAGGCGCTTGGATCCCACAGAGAGGGAGCAGGTAGGTGACACTGGACTTGTTACGTTTTGAGTTTTGGAACTTGGCGACATACACTTTGATATTTGATGAATGCGCTCCAAGTGACGTAACAAGGAGGAGGTTCCTAGCTGGTTTAGGTCACTCTCTCTTCTCACTCTTGCATGGCAACGGGCACATATGGCTTGACAACTGTTGTCCGGATCGGGATGGAAATAATTCCACACGTGAGAAGTAGATTTTTTGGTCTTTTGTCCCGGCATGACAACAATGGGCTTTGGCTTTTTCAAACCATGGGCAACAGCTGTTGCCTTACTTACACAAAGGATATCCTTGGCATCAACATCCTCATCACCAACATCTTCATCATCAACATCCTTATCATCCTTAACACCTTCAACTACCAAAATATCCTCCTCCCCCATGTGCAATTCCACAGAAGCATCCTCAATGACTACGTGTGCAAGATGTTGACTGTCCTTCCCCACATTTACAGAGGGCACACAAATGTTGGAACTTGGAGGATCCTCCAGTACACTAGTATTTAGGTCAGGCTCACACATGGCAACCGCGGACACACTTGCACTCTCCTCGGGGATATGTGATTTCAATTTCTCAGGGCACACAGTTGGTTTTCCAGGAGCTGTCTTAACAACTTTCACATTTTTAATTGGACCACCACCACTACTACTACTACAAGCAGAAGGGCTATCAGCATTCTTCATAAAGAAAGGCCAAGACGTTATCCTTTCCTTTCCACTTTGTGTAGTGAATGGCATATTGCCAATTTTTTGTTTATCTAAAAGCAAATATCCTTTAAAAAAATTTTTCTTAACTTCAGTAATACTTGCTTTACCATATCGGTGGCGTGACTTAAGCCCTGGGGCATGGGCCTTCCTAGAGGATGAGGAAGTTGACGACCTTGCACTGCTGACGGAAACTACAACATGTGGTTCTTGGCCTTGCTCTCCTGTCATGTGACAGCCCTCCATATTTTCTGCAGTCTTGAAGCAGTGTCACAATCACCAATAGTGTAGCCAAGGTGCGGTTAAAAAATTCACACACGTGCAGTCGTGCGCACACACAAAAATATTACAAAAAAAGACAAATGATGATTTATATTTTTTATCAGCTCCAGAAGAACTTGGGCCCACGACTGGACTTGATCACGACTGGAGTCGGACTCAGTGGCGGGCTGGGCCGGGGGCAGGGTGCCATGTGCCCCACGGGCCGCAGCGTCATGTGGGCCGCGGGCCGCGGGCAGTCTGTGTCACTGTGACACAGACTGCACTGCGTGTGTAGCGCTGACTGGACGGAGTTCGGTCAGCGCTACACAGCACAAACACACAGCCGCCGGAGCCGGCAGCTGTGTGTTTGCTTTAGCAGCTGATGAGAGTCAGACAGACTATCATCGGCTGCTGCTCCCACTGCCAGAACCGGACATCTTCCGGCTCCCGTAGTGGGTAATGGGAGTGACTCGTCACTCCCATGACGCGTCACTCCCATAAAGCAAAGCGGCGAATGGAGGAGCTGATCTCGGCGGCGGGACCAGGAGCAGGAGCGGGTGTCAGGTAAGTGTTTTTTTTTTTTAATATTATGTGTGTCTACTGCGGGGGGTCTGGCACTATAAGGAGGAGACCACTACTGGGGGCACTACAAAGGGGGGGACTACTACTACTGGGGGCACTACAAGGGGGGATCACTACTGGGGGCACTACTCGAGGCCTGTATAAGGGTGTCCTCTCCTGAGGGGGGTGGCGCCGTAGCACGCACGTTCTTTCGGGCACCCTGGCTACATGCTACTCCTCTGCCAGGGCCGCCTGCATGCATTTGCCCCCCAGGCTAAAAGTTGCCAGCCAGCCCCTGGTTGGACTGCACAAGGTTGCAACGTGCGTTGCTGGCTGGCTCTTGTGTGCTACTGCGGTTAAGCCTAACACCCACGAGCACACACAGAAGAAAAAAATATAAGACACTTTTATTGGTTTTTTTTGGAGCAAGACAGTAGTTGGGCAGCACAAGGTTGCAACTTGCGTTGCTGGCTGGCTCTTGTGCGCTACTGCGGTTAAGCCTAACACCCACGAGCACACACAGAAGAAAAGAATATAAGACACTTTTATTGTTTTTTTTTTGTAGCACGACAGTAGTCGGGCAGCACAAGGTTATTGCAACTTGCGTTGCTGGCTGGATATTGTGCGCTACTGCGGCTTAGCCTAACACCCACGAACACACACAGAAGAAAAAAATATAAGACACTTATATTGGGGGTTTTTTGGAGCACGACTGTAGTAGAGCAGCACAAGGTTGCAACGTGCGTTGCTGGGTGGCTCTTGTGCGCTACTGCGGTTAAGCGTAACACCCACGAGCACACACAGAAAAATATAAAATACACTTTGAATTTTTACTTTTTTTTTTTTTTGGAGTCCAGAACTTGGGCCCAGAGATGGACACAGCAGACAGCCCAGATGGATCAGCAGACAGCACAGTGACAGTGACAACACCGTGACCAGAGACCAGAATGGATCAGGAGACAGCACAGTGACAGTGACAGCACCGTGACCAGAGACCAGAATGGATCAGCACCAGCCCAGGACATAGCAGATAGCACCAGCACCTCACCCAGCCCTACACTACCCACCCTCCCTGTTCAGTCTCCACAGCCGGAGTGGAAATGGCATCCGTTGCGTGGACCCTTATATACTACATTGATCATAGAGACGAAAGCTCGCGAACTGCAAGATTTCCAACTCTGTGGTTTTGCCTCGGTGTTCGACATCCGAGTAAGGCGGGAACCTCTGAGCCTGCTTGGATCCGTCTCGGATATGCTAAATTCGGGTGGGTTTGGTTCTCTGGGAACCGAACCCGCTCATCTCTAGTTGTAATTAGTGAAACAAAAAAAGAGACCTGTTTATCAAGATGCAGGGGCCCCAAAATTTTGATTAAGGCACAACTAACCTGGTGTTTTACTGTAGGTATAAACCTAAGGATGGCAGGTTATTGCAATCTTATTCTATTATATTTTGTCCTGAGAAGGAAGAGTGGATGGGATGTTAGGAGGACCTGAAGGAGAGATGGAGACGTTAGGCACAGGATGAGTCACGAGAGCTTTTGCAGTTTACTCCATTCTTTTTTATTTTTGATTAACTTTACAATAGTTTACTTTTTCTAATGCTGTCACCATAGTTTTATGTCTTTGTATTCAGTTTCTCTTTCATTTTTTTCCTTCTCTTCTTCTTCTCTCCTCTTAAATGTTATACATCCGCTAATTGCACACCCTGCCAGATGTAACCTACGCAGTGCGCCCCAAATTGCTGCCTAAGATGGTTCTTTTTTGGGCAGGATGAACAACACATGGATCTATTCATTCAGTGCGTATCGTATTACACACGTTTCAGTCACAAGTAAATATGTCTTAGTTTCTTAGTATGGTTTATCTCACACATTGTTACCTTTGTAGTGCGCCCATGATGGCTGCTTTGACTGGTACTCCTGTGAGTGGGATGAAAAATACTTGTAACTGATGGTCATGTAAGGGCTCCGCTTCTACCTTTAGTACACTGCAACTTCCCCATTTTGTGTCATCTCTTCTAGGTGTTGCTTATTCCACCTAGGGTAACCTATGTAGTGAGCCCAAAAAGGCTACCTCACCTGGTACCTTATGTAAGTGGGTTATGTAACCTGTGGATTTTTTTTACCCAAAATGGCTGCACTAATCCTGCATTAAGCTCATTGTCCCCATTATGCTCACTATGTTCATTGTTTTTCTGTAGTATTCATTCTAGCACCCCGTGCCTGTCACAACCCGTGCAGTTCCTCTTTCCTGCCTGGGATGTCACGCTCTCCTCTGGTCACACAAAGGGCTCTATTTATTATTATTTTTACTAAAATAAAGTGAAAAAGGGTGTTTTCGCACCCTTTTCACATTATTTTAGTTTCACTTAAAGTTACTACAGGGCAATTGGAGTAGAATTTGTAAAATTCTACTCCAACCCCTAAGTATCACTTATTTTTAGTAATCAGATCTCATTTCCCATAATTGTAACGGGAAATGTGATCTGTCTGCTAGTTACTAAAAATAAATTGTGAAAAAATACCGGGGAAAGTCCTGTGATAATAACGCCACCTGGAGGTGGCGTTATCCAGGGTCTCCCCTGGTTACCGGACTCCTGCTCCTCTCTAACGGGCAGAGCAGAGCCCGGAGCTGGCCCCAGTAATCAGCTGTTTGGTCTAAACAGACCACACGCTGATTCACTGTAAAAATAATGTAAAAAAAGAAGCTTACCTGAGTCCAGGGATCGGTGATCGGGGCTGCAGGTGATGTCCTCCCTCCGGTCAGCCGTATATGGATTCATATAAATTGCTATACATATACGGCTTGGTTCAGACCAATTAGGATGTGTACAGCTGCATTAATTTTACAATCACTATTAGGGTATTTAAACCCCATTTTGAGGGGACTGCTTCACTGAGCTACTGACGAAGTTGTAGGGGGTTTTCCACAACGAAACGCGTTTAGCACCCCAGGATTTATCTACTAGCACCTCAGAATATCAGGATCGAATTGGAGATGCATATGGGAAATTCCGGACCAGCACTACACATCCTTACCACCTTTGCCATTGACACTGCTGTCCTTGCTGTCCAACTGGATAAGCCACAAACAGGATCATTTCTGCAGGCTGGTAATATATCTAACATTGCTGGATAATCGTCCGGATTGCCCCCTACCTTGACTCCGTTTCCTTCCATGTACGTTGCTATCTATTTTGTGCCTTTGTGATATATCATTTGATTCCAACATATCTAATGGATCACATGGACATTAGATCTTCATGAATTGAGCTAATTCATCCATCTTATGCTGGAATATCATTGTTCTATGTGCTGCTGCTTCTTTTAATATCTTGTGACTATTATCATTATTTTTGTGCATATTTTTATTATTAAATGTTTATATTATGAACCAAGCCATATTGGATTCTAATTAAGGGAGCTATTTAGAATATATCAATTTTTACTATAATATGCTATATAAGTATTTGTAACATCTAAGTGTCTTCTTAGCAGATTTGGAGCTATTTAGTATATTTAGATTGGGAGTATTACTATCACTAGCGCTGTTCGATCTTTTTTCTGTGTATTCATATTTGGGGTCATATTTTTCTGTGTATTCATATTTGCTTTTGACAGCGCCTTTCCAGTCATATATTTACTTCCTATCCATACTTTGTTATTGTTATATTGCGGCTTGTTGGGAATATTACTATTTAGATATGATACTTGAGGCTTTGTGCTGCAGCATGAAGATGTTATCCTGGGATACCACTGTATATGGTGGTGGGCATTGTGACTGGGGCATATTTATCACAATCTGCATTTCAGATGCGGATGGGATGTGAGAAATTCACCCAAATTCGGATGTATCAAATATCAAATGCATGGACAGAATGCTCTGTCCTTGCAAATCCTTTCCCCACATTTCTCAGGCAGGACCGTACAGTCAGGGGAGCCTCTCCTGCCATACTCCTGAGATTTGATATAAAAATAATTATAATAATACAAAGATATTTATAATTTATAAACAACTTTGTTTATTGTAATCTATTTTATAGTTGACACTCACCAGCTTTGTGGAGCTCCCAGGGACTGCAGGGAGATGAGAGATTAGGCAGCAACAGCTCAGCCTCACTTCTGTATAGTCAGACACTGCTTGCAGAGCAGAGGGCGGGGCCACTCCAGGGGCAGTAAGCTCTACAGAAAGAGAGCTAATAGAGGCATGCCTCTGAGTATGGGGGGGTGTGCCTTGAGCACTGATGGACACCTTGGATGTGTCATGCTACCAGGAAGTGCACTGCAGTGTTTAGAGATTGGACCTTAGTCAGCAGCAGCAAGAGAAGACACAGTGATGTAAGTAGGAGAATCAATGGAAACTGAAGGTTAGTGTAGTGAGGGGAGAGTTACAGTGAGTAAGGGGGTGAGACAGGCTCCAAGCACTAAAACCCATCTCCATGTGCGCCTCCCCAGCCATTGACCTCACCGCACATCACTGTTCTCAGGGTATTTTCTCAGAAAATACCCCGAGACGGTGCCTGCACATGCACCGCTGTCTCCTCCCCAGGATCGCATTTCCCATTACAAATATTGGAAATGCGATCTGCTTACTAAAGTGAATTTAAGGGCTTGGAGTCGTTTTTCACGAAAACTGCTCCAAAAGCCCTTTGATACATTTAAGAGATACTAAAATACTGTACAAAGGGTGTGAAAACATCAATTTTCACATGATTTTAGTAAAAAAAAATTTTTAAATAGGCCCCCATATGCATACTAGTAATTACATATCTTGCATGCCAAGCCAACATTACATTTCTGCTGCACTGTGCTATTACTTACAGTACACACATGTTAACTCACATTGCTTTGTGTTTACACTAAACTAACTAAATATATCCTAAATATATCCATTTCACTGTACCACCAAGTGTTGTCTGTTTTGTCATGTTCTGCTCCAAACCAGAACAAGTGGCACACAACAAAAATGACCTAATCACCCCTGTCTAATGTTCTAGCAAAATAATAATGAGTTGCAAAGATTTTATTTCCAATGCTAAACAACTTCAAATGAAAGGTTTTTTTCATTGTTTGAAAAAAAATGCTTTGCTTAATATATTAGTAAATTTCAGCAAATAAAATGAGCCTAAAACAGCCTTATTATAATAAGAGCTGTTATATTAAAAGAAAATACAGTATAAGCAGTGTTACCTGTAGAGAATGTATCCCAAAATACACATTTCCGGCTCACTGTGTTTGTATTCGTAATAACAAATGTAAATAAATAAAAACATACATTATATAATTCAACAATAGATGTTAGACAGACAAAAGATCGACAGTGACAAAATGGCTGGGGGCGGCACAGCAGGCCCCCTAGAATCAAAGAGGGTTCCTGATCCATGGGCCGGCTCGACATTCACCAGTAGCAATCCCGGAGTAACGGCAGAAGAGGGGGGCAGAACCTCGGTGAATTACACTCCCCTAGAGACGTTAATAGCAACCACCTGATGTTGCTATGGAGCCAGGTCAGCAGGAGCAACACGTCATCGGCCGGTGTATAGAGGGAATGCACGGCTTGTGCTGAAACCAGAGATGGCAACTTTGTATCCAGAAAAGTCCCTGTTGTTAGAGTGCATACCACTTGAGGACTTTGGCGATGATGGACCAGCATTTAGAGGAATTCTCAATCCTTAATGCGTTTCTCCGTTGTAGTATTTCAACGGTTTCATCAGTAGCGTAGGGGGGTAGCGGAGGTTCTGCCTCCCTCCACTGCCGTTACTCCAGGATTGCTACTGGTGAATAAGATGTACAGCGGTGGTGAGGTGCACTCATGATAGTGAGGTTGATTATAACATCAGCATTTGGGCTAAAAAACTGCATTCAGTTATCCTTGTGCCATACCTAATTGGATTTCTAAAATATACCGGATCTCTAGAGACTTTGGTGGACTTTACATTTGCATTATATGTTAGGAAGTTTTCCTTTACATTATACTTCTCCCTACTATATATCTGAAGTAATAACCCTTTTTGGGCCACCCTTTGTGGTTTTAAATAGCATTTTATGTTTCAGTTGTATTTCCTGGTAATTATACCATATTAAATGAATTTGTAATACTCTACTTTTGCACTCCCTATTGCTTGTTTATATGTCTTTCATGTAACAGTTTTATAACAAAATAAAGTGCCAATCTCAAGTATATGGTATTTATATAACACATAAAACAAAGTATGATTGTTAATTAATGGTTATTTGACTTTGTAGATGGTAGAAAGCTCAATAGCAATGGAAATCCTACTCATTCTTCAGATCAATGGAAAGTGTCCATCCTGACAGGCAGTGCTGGAACATCAGCTGATGTGACCCTGTGGGTGTATGGCAGCAAAGGGAACACTGGTCCCATCATCCTAGAAACTGGCAACAAAGATCAGCTCTTTCAGCCTAGACAAGAAGATGATTTTATGGTACTTACCCATGGCACACTGCTACAGCTGTATAAATAAAGTTTCAAATACTTTTACTTGTGTGACAAATAGAATCTTAATGAAGAGCTTTCCTAGAGAGGATTTTCTCTGTCTCTCATCTCCAATCATTTCTGCTGTGTCCAACATTAGCTTCGCTCCTAAATGAAAATAGCATAATTATCTTATAAAGAACATTTTCTAATGGTGATGATAATAACAAATGAGATTAATACATTTATACATTGCATCCTAGAATGATAAATTACGTATTCTTTTGCAGAAGCAAGAACCACAATAGCTTCTATAAATAAGGTTATTTAAGAGACTATAAAAGTATTAATGTTTTGTAGATATAAAACTTTAATAACAGTCATGTAGTTAGTTTGCTGGCTGTCGGGATTCCAGCACTCAGAATGCCAGCATTGGAATCCCGACACCAGTCAGAATCCCAGCAATACCGACCGCTGACATCCCGATGGGATTATTGGGGTTAGGTGGAGGATTAGGCTGCAGGAGGGGGTTAGAGTTAGGGGAAGGGGTAGGGTACTTACTGGGAGGTGCCAGTATCCTAACCCTGTCAGGATTCTGGCATCCTGTACCCAAGCATATTATATTGGTTCAAGCCCAGTAAAAAATAGAGATAATTCATCAATTTATGGACACCAAGATGCCATATACTTTGTAGTTAGCAGTATGTTTTATATTGGGCCCCACACAGACCAAACAGACAAAACAATGACACAGCCACGAAATTTAAATTGAAAATGTGTACAGTAAGGACAGATGTGAATGGCAAATATTCTTTCTGCACAACTCTGCGTAATTTGATGGCACAGTACAAAAAAAAATAATAATAATTGGCATTGTCTATATAATAAAAATAACCTGGAGAAGCTTCAGTAGTGACGGCTGTGGATTGAAAGATCTAGGGTATTTAGGTAGTCAGTAGGACTACACCAAATGGTCGATAGGCAATAGGTCAAATGGGTCAAAAGGTTAACTGTTAAATGGTCAACATGGACTAATGTCGAAATGTTCAAATGGTCAACATGGCTAAAAGGTCGACATATGAATGGTTGATGAAGAAAAGGTTGACACATTGTTTGTTGTTGTTTTAACCCTAATCATCACCCTAACCCACACCCCTGGTGCCTAACCCTAACCCTCCCTCTAGTGCCTAGCCCTTACCGTCCCCTTCCATAGCCTAACCATAACCCTCCTCTCATTGCCTAACCCTAACCTTAATCCTAATCCTAAAATCATTAAAAATCATGAAAAAACATGTGTCGACAATTTGTGGACCCTTTGACCGTGTCAACCTTTTGACCCTGTCGACTTAAATCTATGTTGACCTTTTAACTGATGACCATTTGACCCTGTCGACCATTTGCATGTCGACCTATTGAGCTTGTATTTACAGACACTAGATCTTCCATCCCTGTAGTTATATACATTTTGTTTAATAAAATGTTGCTGCATCTGTGGAGATACTAACTAAACCAATTTTATATTGCTGCCTTGGTTGAAGGATTTTACAATGTTTCAATACGTTAATGCAGTGGGGGCATTATTACAAAATAATATACATGATTATCTCTTTGTAGGTAAGACTATCAAATATCGGGAAAATATACAAGATCAGAATAGGACATGATGGAACCGGTCATCACCCCGATTGGGAGCTGAAACGGGTAAGTCTTTCAAATCTTAATTTTGTTTTTTAAATAGCTTAATTCAGCATCTTACTGCAGTAATGACCTTTCTTAACTTCTAGCATTTCATGAACTATTTTTAAGTCGCAAAAGACTCTTTTTTGTTGTTATTCTTTATGAACACTACAAAATCAAAATACTTTGAATTATTTATTTTTACATGTCAAAGAAATGTTTTATTGACACATTTATTCAATATTGCGCTTTCTTTTAAAACACTTGCAACTCTGGATGTCTGTAAATGTATTGGCTGAATACCTGGCATTAGACCTCAGCAGTTTCTTTTCCCATTTCCAGAAAGTCCCTTATGTCACTGGGCTGTGCTGTTATATTCTATAAAGCATCAGGTACCACCATGATGCTATGGACTGGGCTAAAAATATACATTCTAACATCAAGGGGTAGCTGTACTAAGCCTTGGAGAGAGATCAAGTGGGGAGAGATAAAGTACCAACCAATCAGCTCCTAACTGCCAAAACACAGCCTGTAAAGTGACGGTTAGGAGCTGATTGGTTGGTACTTTATCTCTCTCCACTTTATCTCTCTCCAAGGCTTAGTACATCTCCCCCCAAAACACAGATGAGATTAGGGAAGATGCCCATAGTAATTATAGTGCATGTTTCACTCAGGAGCTGGCAATGGAAGATAACAAAAATGTACTATTCATAACAAGGTTCAACTAAGGTTCTTGTTGCATCAAGGAACTTGTAACAAAATTGAAGTGGTATAGACATACACTTCCTCTAGTTATACATTTACAGTCATTTCATTATGTAACACCTCATTTGCAGACACATATTAACAGTAAATTCCAGTTAAATGCTTCTGTCCTAGTGAAAAGCTTGCCGAGTGCTAATATATCATCATCCCAGGTGTTTATACAAAGGACTCTCTTCAGTCTTGTTACTTTGACTACAAATTACTGAACACTACAGTAAAATTCTGCCCTTCAAAGTTGTTTTCCAGCTCAGCTTGATTGCTAATGTCATGCCAACATAATATTCTCAGATACCAAAATAACATATTGCAGCACACTAAGTATGAACATTTTTACCAATATAACACGGATGTCTATATATTATGCTTGTCTGGTATACCACCTAAATAATTTAATGTGCAGTGAGGATGACATCACAGTAGAGACAATTTTCTTTACATCCTGTGCTGCCAGTTCCCATAGCCCTGCTACAACACTGCTACTGTCTCATCTAGTTTTATTGTCCTATTAGTGAAGTGGCTTAGGAGGAATAGAGACCTGCACACACGCCTGTTTAAGAGACTTTTGTCTTACCTGAATCTGCACAAACTTGATACAAACTAAATGTGACATTATTATTATTATTATTATTATTATTATTATTATTATTATTATTATGTGACTTGGACAAATAAAGATGTACAGTAGAGACTTTTTACTGCTATATTCAGATCATTTGAGTTTCCATATATTAATGGCTGTTCCAGATAAAAAAAAGTGTAAAAAAAACAATTAAGGCCAGAATATTCATTGTTAATATGTTTTACATTAGTCTTGCAAAATTACTGACCATGTTGGTAAATGGCTAGCGCTGCATAGAGTCTGTTACATTTTTGTATACAGGTTGAGTCTCCCATATGCAAAATGCTTGGGACCAGGGGTATTTTGGATAACAGAATATTCTATATTTTGGAATATTTGCATATCATAATGAAATATCTTGGGAATGGGTCCCCAATATACAAACAGAATGCATTTATGTGTTATATACACCTCATACACACAGCCTGCAGGTAATTTTATACAATAGTTTCAATAATTTGTGCCTTAGACAAGGTTTGTGTACACTGAACCATCAAAAATCAAAGGTTGCATTATTTTATTTATTTATTAACAGTTTCTTATATAGCGCAGCATATTCTATTGCGCTTTACAATTGGAAACATAAATAGAACAAAACTGGGTAATAACAGACAGATATATAGGTAGGAAGGCCCTGCTCGCAAGCTTACAATGTATAAGGAAATAGGCAATGATACACAAGGATAGGAGCTATATATTGTATTTTGGTCCAGCCAGAATGCAAAGTTTCTAGGTGGGCTGCATGATCCAGTCACACAGGAATGTTGGCCAAATGTCAGGAGGATGTGAAAGAAAGACAATGTGTGAGGTTATGTGTGGACTGTGAAAGGGTATGTAATTAGATATGGAAGCTATGAAGGTTATGTGGGCGGTTCTGGAATCTGATAAGCTTGCCTGAAGAGGTGAGTTTTCAGGGAACGCGTTAAGAATTAGAGATTAAAGGAAAGTCTTACTGTGCGTGGTAAGGCATTTCATAGAGTAGGTCTCTCAGTCATATTTCCATATTTCAGAATATTCTGTATTTCGGAATATTTGGATATGGGAGACCCTACCTGTAGTAGCAATTTGTATCCAGTCACAGACTGGCCTCTTAGGTAGTAAGTGATCTTGTATTGTATGTGCAGTTATTGTGGCATTTCGATTCTAACCATTAATGTCATATTAATATTAGGTATGTTTTATGATCACAGATGTAAGTTCCAGAGAACAGCGTTCTAAATGTTTGTATGTTTATGTATTCATTTATCACTGTGCAGGGCCGTATCAAGACTTGTGGTGGCCCCGGGGCAACTTAGCTTTGGGGGCCCCAACCAATAAAGTTACAGTAACACCACTGACCTTCTCCACCACTACTATGCACCTGTATGATAGGACACATGAGGCATATACTGGGGGGGCAGTTCGGCCAGCAGGGAGGGTGGTCTCTGGGCAGCCAACCGCTGTCATTGCAATGGGCAATGGAGGGCATAGTGTGCACACACACACAGGAGAGGGCCAGGAACTGGGCACCGATGCGTTACCTGTCCAGACCCCGGAAGCCATGACTGGTGAGTATCCTACCCTCAGCCACTATCTTCCTCCTGCCAGAGCTGCTGTCTGTGGCTGTTCACCGAGGAGCAGCAGCAGCATGGGCTGGAAGCAGGAAACCAGACAAGCGAGCAGAGCGCCGAGCACATCCACCCCGGCAGAGGGAAACAGACACCAGACTAGAAGGTGAGTAAGGGGGAGGGCTATGCAGTTGTAGTAGAGTCAGCGATGCTGTCGGGAGCCAGCCTAGCCAGGGAGGTGGCAGAGTGGGCAGGGTAGGGGCAATGTGTGGGGGCCCCTGGACAGCCGCCCCATCCACCCTGCCTATAATCCAGCCCTGTCACTGTGGTAACATGGGGGCTTTAATGTCACTTCCTGCACGGCTGGCTTCCGGCACTGGATGCAGGGACTGGCATCAGGCATGCACGAGGGATGCTTGCTATTTAAAGTCCGGTAAGTTGTATTAGTCCTTGTATTTGGATTCACAAAAGCGCCAATACAGGCTTTGAAAAGTTGCACTTTATGCCGCATTGAGTGTTATCTCTTTCTTCATCCGGAGTGCCGCCTGTGGGACTTTATATTGCAGTGGACCTCATTACTCATTACGAGTTTGGCTGTGGAGGGCACCCGGCTCAGTACCAGTATTCTCCACTGATTGCCGGATCATGGATTCGTATATATATATATATATATATATATATATACACATATATATACAGTCAGGTGCACAAATATTGGGACATTGATTGAGTTTTCATATTTTGGCTTCTATTCACCACCACAATGGCTTTGAAATGAAACAAACAAGATGTGCTTTTACTGCAGACTTTCAGATTTAATTTGAGGGTAATTACATCCAAATCAGGTGAACGGTGTAGGAATTACAATGGTTTCTATATGTGCCTCCCACTTTTTAAGGGGCCAAAAGTAATGGGACTATCAACTCAAAAGCTATTTCATGGACAGGTGTGGGCTATTCCCTCATTATTTCATTATCAATTAAGCAGGTAAAAGGTCTGGAGTTGATTCTAGGTGTGACATTTGCATTTGGAATCAGTTGCTGTCGACTCTCAATATGAGATCCACCAAAGAGCTGTCACTATCAGTGAAGCAAGCCATCATGCTGAAAAATCAAAACAAACCCATCAGAGAGATAGCAAAAACATTAGGTGTGGCCAAATCAACTGTTTGGAACATTCTTAAAAAGAAAGAACGCATCGGAGAGCTCAGCAACACCAAAAGACCCGGAATACCACGGAAAACAACTGTGGTGAATGACATAAGAATTATTTCCCTGGTGAAGAAAAACCCCTTCACAACAGTTGGCCAAATCAATAACACTCTCCAGGAGGTAGGTGTATATGTGTCAAAGTCAACAATCAAGAGAATACTTCACAAGAGTGAATATAGAGGGTTCACCACAAGATGTAAACCATTGATGAGCCTCAAAAACAGGAAGACCAGATTACAGTTTGCCAAACAACATCTAAAAAAGCCATTACAATTCTGGAACAACATCCTATGGACAGATGAGACAAAGATCAACTTGTACCAGAGTGATGGGAAGAGAAGAGTATGGAAAAGGAAAGAAACTGCTCATGATCCAAACCATACCACCTCATCAGTGAAGCATAGTGGTGGTAGTGTCATGGTGTGGGCATGTATGGCTGCCAATGGAACTGGTTCCCTTGTATTTATTGATGATGTGACTGCTGACGAAAGCAGCAGAATGAATTCTGAAGTGTTTCAGGCAATATTATATGCTCATATTCAGTCAAATGCTTCAGAACTCATTGGACGGCGCTTCACAGTGCAGATGGACAATGACCCGAAGCATACTGCAAAAGCAACCAAAGAGTTTTTTAAGGCTAAAAAGTGGAATGTTATGCAATGGCCAAGTCAATCCCCTGACCTGAATCCGATTGAGCATGCATTTCACTTGATGAAGACAAAACTGAAGGGAAAATGCCCCAAGAACAAGCAGGAACTGAAGACATTTGCAGTAGAGGCCTGGCAGAGCATCACCAGGGATGAAACCCAATGTCTGGTGATGTCTATGCGTTCCAGACTTCAGGCTGTAATTGCCTGCAAAGGATTTGCAACAAAGTATTAAAAAGTGAAAGTTAGATTTAGGATTGTTTAGTTTGTCCCATTACTTTTGGCCCCTTATAAAGTGGGAGGCACAAATAGAAACCATTGTAATTCCTACACCGTTCACCTGATTTGGATGTAATTACCCTCAAATTAAATCTGAAAGTCTGCAGTTAAAGCACATCTTGTTTGTTTCATTTCAAAGCCATTGTGGTGGTGAATAGAGGCCAAAATATGAAAATTCTGTCAATGTCCCAATATTTATGCACCTGACTGTGTATATATATATATCTATATATATATAGATATATATATATAAATATATATATATATATATATATATATATATACTAGCTGGAGTACCCGGCATTGCCTGGGATTTTAAGAATGTTTGTTTACACATCATCCTCCAACAAACCTCTCCTTTAGCAGGCCTCACGAATAGTGTGACAAGCTTCCCCATCGACAGTCATAATGTCTTCAAAGGAAGTAGGACCTGTAACAGTGTAAAGCAAACTTTGGAGATAGAAGCATTCAAAATTTGTAGGATGTACAGTGTAAATACGGCCAAGAGCTTCTGTTGCTCTGATACCAGGATGACCATCTACAGCAACTCCCTGTTTTCTGCGCAGAAAAACTTTGGGAGAAGCATTCCGTGTGTAATATTTTGGCAGCTCACAGTACAGCAGGGTCCTTGCAAAGTCATCATTTTGACACAGTTGGAAGAAAGAAGTTAATGTTGTTGCATAATTTGGTATAGTCAGAGAGCTGAGAATGCTGGCAAAGCCTGCTAAAGCTCTCTTCGATAATAAACATTAAGATCATGACAAAACATGACAACACAAAACACTTGCTCCGGGGCCGTACCCATATGCCTTGAGGCCCCACAATGAGTGTCCAGCAAAAATTGTGGTTTTAAATTAATAAAAAATTAACAGTGATTCATTTTGATTTAGTAGAAAAGATAGAAAATAAAAAATAGTAGATAAGCTAAATCCTTTTGTAATTCCATCCCTGACCTGTAGAGGGTGAATGCTATGCATAAATTGTGGTTTTTCATTAATTAAAATTAACAGTAATTAATTTCAATTTAAAAATTTTTTAGTTGCCTCTGCTGTGTTTTAATAAGCTTGTATGTAAAATTTCATGATTGTGGCTTGTAAACTGTGGATTTGTATAGAAAGACAGAAGGGCAAAGTTTAGCTTTTATATAGTATAGATATACAGTATATGCTGCGGAATTCGTGCATTTTAAAATGAGCTAATGTTATGTCAAAATGAAGTTCTTTGTTCATCTACCTCTATAACAAAAAATATTTTTATTATAGAGGTAGATGTGTTATATACATGAGAAATGTATATACATGTGTTATATACATGAGAAATGTTTATGTGTTATATACATGAGAAATGTATAAAATAAAGTTGTTGCTCTTTCATTTTGTGTGTTATTATAACATCTAAATGCATCCTGCTAAAATGCAACTATTATGGGTTTGTCCCTCCATACTAATAGTGAATACTCTTGTCCCAGCTGCTGGGAGCTATGCCATGGTCCTGTGAGCGGCTGCTTCTCACATGCTAGACACTCCCACAAAGAGGTGCAGACATGCCGAACATGCTGTGGAAACACCGCCTCCAGGGAGGGACCCCAGGAAGTTGCTGTAGCGGGGCCCACGATTTCTCTTGGCAGCCCTGTAGGTGACAAGCAGGAGAGAGTGGGGCTTAGTTGCGGGGTAGCAAGGCCATGGATGGTGGGAGGTGGTTATGAATGGAACAACAGGAAAAGTGGGGGAGAGAATCAGAGGATTGGAAGGGAGACAGAGGAGGGAAGAAAGGGAGAACAGCCAGTGGACGAGACTAGAGGGCGAGGATAGGGGTGGAAAAAGTAAAAGAGTAAAGGATTATGTAGACACTGAATAAGGGGGTGGTTGAAGTAAAAGGTGTTAATGGTGTAGATGAGGTAATAAGGGGAATGACAATGAGTGAAGGCTGTGTGATATAGAGACAGTGTAGATAGGGTTTTTAGAGTTCTAATCTGAGATCTGAGTGGAGTTCCTAGCCTGAGTGGCAGGACACAGGCTGGGCACAGGAGTGGGGAGATCCTGCCAGCCTGCTATCCACGGAGCCCACGTGTACGCTCCCACCGGAGCGGTGCAGTGGCATGCAACAGGTGTGCCAGCTGGAGCTGGGTGACTGTCCGGCACGCTCTGCTCTTGGCGAGCAGAGGACCATCAGGCCAATCGGCCGGAAACCACAAGCCACAGACCTGGCTGTATGGAGAAGGCCTGGCGAAAGATACGCCGCCAAGGCGGTTAAGTGAGACGGAGTGACTGTCCACATTCCTAGCACTAAAGGGGCCTCTGCTGTAGGGACATGTGTGTGGGATTCCCAAAGTTTAGCTAATACTACTGGCAATTCTGTATATACTGTATAATAGTTTGTAGTTGCTGATTTTACATGTAGAAGTAGTGTGTACATAAAATAAAGGTATCGTTGTACCTTTTCTATTGTCATTTCCTGTGCGATCTAAAGGGACTCATAAAGGAACCAGGGTACCGTGCGAGAGAGAGCTATAACCACTGCCTTTCTCAAGGTGGTGAACGGCGAAAGGGCAAAAATAACACACACATAAACCCGGGATCAGAACTCCTAAAAACCCTAAATACACTGTCTCTATATCACACAGCCTCCACTCATCTCCATTCACTCTTCTATCCGCCCTCTTTATTCACTTAACACACTCTGCCTTTCATGCCAATTGATTACTTCCTCCCACTCCCTCTCCAAGATTTTACTTGTGCTGCTCCCCACCTTTGGAACTCTCTCCCTCTCCCCATCAGACTCTACACCTCTCTACAATCATTCAAACAAGCTCTTAAGACCCACTACTTCATTAAAGCCTTCCAGCTCTCATCCTAACTTGCTGCTACATCTTCCTTCCTCCCCGCCTACCCCATCTGTGTCACACCTGTTTGTTTGTCCCTCCCTTTTTGAATGTAAGCTCTTTCGAGCAGGGCCCTCTACCCTCTTGTGCTTCTCCCTACTGTATTTTCATTTATCTCTTACTCCCCACTAGGGCAACTAAAACTTGGCTGCTTATATGGGTGTAATGGTTGCTAATATAGCAATGTTTATTATACATGCCCGTATCCTGCTTTGTATTGTAAGTCACTGGTTACTTATTTGTTTATGTACTATGTAAGGCGCTGCGGAACACTTGTGGTGCCATATAAATAAATAATAATAAAAATAATAATAATAATAAATGTTCAAAAATATAGGTAAAAAACAGTGCTGCTAAATGTATGAGCACAGCTGCAAAAGTGAAATATAAAGAGAAGTGTATGAGAAGTAATGAGGGCAGGAAATAATTACTAAAATAAAGAATGTTTAAAGCGGATAGATGTGAAGCAAAGGATAAAGACAATACAAAGAGGATTTTCAGTAGTATGAAAGCCCAAATTACATTGTACCCAACTGATTTAGTCAGAGGTGTTTTAAAAAACAAAAGCAATCAATAAGAGCAGCAAGCAGAGTGTAATGTCCAAAGGGTTTGGGTATGGGATCCTGGCAGTCGGGATGCCGCCAGTCAGAATACCGACAGCGGCATCCCAACAATCAGAATCCTGACACTACCAGGTAAGTACCTTAATGCTAACCCTTACCCCTAACCCTCCCTCCCTGATGCCTAAACCAAACCTCCTGCTCCCCGCAACCTAAACCTAACCCTCCTCCTTAGTGCCTAACCCTAACCCTCCCTGCTAGTGCCTAACCCTAAAGCTAACCCTCCCCTAACCCCCAAAACTTACCTCCGGGTGGCTGGTGGGCAGTCAGTCGGGATACTAGAGCCGGGATACCAGCTCCGGTGTTTTGACTGTCAGCATCTCACATGCCGGGATGCTGACTACATCCCATCCAAGGAGGGAGTGCAGTAAGAAGATTCCTGGATATGCATACAGCAGGTGAGGGGCCTATCCATTAGCAGATAAATTTGAACGATGAACGATATATCATTCAGTCGTTCAATTTATCTGTCATGGATAGGCCCTGAACGATGACAGATGCGCACTCCCGCGGTCGACAAATTGTTTCTTTTGTCTCTCCAACATGTTGGTCAATTATCGCTTATTACTGACAGATACTAGAAATATCTGTCAATTTATAAGTGGTAAACGACGAACGATATTTTTAATGAAAATTAATAGAAACATTAAAAAAAATCCACTCCCTGAATGATGTCATGCAATATTGTTCGTCGTTCGCAAAAATCTGTCATGTACATGACAGATATCTGTCACCGCAGCCCCAGGAATTTTCAAGGGATGAATCTTTTGTCTTTCATCGTAGAGAAAGATCTGCTAATGGATAGGCCCCTTAAGTGATGGCGAATCAGCAAAAGCTGGGCATCCACTATGTAATTATCTGTCATATATCTGTCCAATCTAGCTGGTTGGAATGAAAACCTGGTAATGTATGGGAGCAATAGTTTTAAACACTGAAAAAAGGACAAAATAAATTGTTCAAATTGGTTAAATTTGTGTGTTTTAACCAATTTGTCTGAACAACCATTTTTGGCTATTTTTCAGTGTTTGTGAGCAAATGGACAATTGTCATGTGTTCCCATACATTACCAGGTTTTCATTCCAACAAGCCAGATTGGACAGATATCTGACAGAAAATTGTATAGTGGATGCCCAGCTTTAGTCACATAAGTATATTGGCCCTCATTCAGAGCCACTCGCTAGCGGCAGTACGCTCGTTCCGAGCGATGTTCGCACATCTGCGCATGCGTACGGATCGTTATACGCATGCGCGAACCAGTCAGTGCGGCCGAAATTCATGTGCTCGCAAAATAGCGAATGCCTGATAATTTGAGTGACAGGATGAGGCGTATGTGGGTGGTAACAGGGGAAGGTGCTTGAAAACGGGGAGTGGAAATCAGAACGCAGGCGTGCTTAAAGGTCAAAACGGGCGTTTTATGGGTGTGCATATTTAAAACAGCAGCATCATTGACCACGTCACTGGGTTTTTTTTAAGCCAGAACTGTTCGCAAAATTGTGGTAGCAAAAACCAACCACAAGAATAGCGAGCAGTTCATACGCTGGTCGATGTACTCGATTAATCTAATAAATAGCGGACATGACGTATGGTGCGAGCGGCCAGGGGGCGTTTTTAACAAATAAACGAGCGTATGTTTTGCTCGCTCGTTCAGACTTAGAGGTGTGAACAGACTGCAATTTGCGAACGGATCATTTGAATAGCCACCCCTTGTTTTTGAACGAACGACCGCAAATAGCGAACGGCTCTGAATCAGGCCCATTGTACGCTGTCCTTCAGAAGGAGTTCTGGCTTTTAGGATGTTCTTCAGTTGTCCTCCAGCATAACTCTTAAGCTGGCCACACACTAGACCAACTTACATCCAACCATCCAACTAATTGATTGGTTGGAATGAAAATCTGGTAAGGTATGAAAGCAAATGACAATCAGCAATTTGCTCCCAAACGCTGGAAAATGGACAAAAACGGTTGTTTGAACAAATTGTTTAGATCAAACATTTAACAAACTTTTCTGAACTACCATTTTCATCTGTTTTCTGGCATTTAGGAGCAAATTGCTGATCAACATTTACTCCCATACGTTACCAGATTTTCATTCCAACCAATCAACTAGTTGGCTGGTTGGACAGATAATCTTTAGATGTGTGGCCAGCTTTAGTTATCGAATTCTAATGACACTTATAATCTAATCACTTTGAATCTCACACTGACTATAGCAGCCTATGGCTATGCAGCCGTCCTGATTACTAATAAGTATAGCTACAAACATGTGTCTGTGTGCCCACTGATTGGGCCCCACCCCCAGTTTTCAACACACACTAGATTGGGGTGCAATAAAGTATAAGATAAACAAATGGTGAGAGGGGAGTAGACCAACACAGATTCACAATAAATTCCTATCTTCATTTATAGTAATGGCTGCTTAAATAAAAGTAGCTGCAAATTACCTAAAACAATTTTTCAAAACTATTCTATTGCAATCAAAGTAGCAGCATCTGATGGGAGCAGTTGTGGAAAACTACCTGTGGATGAGAATAAGATGAATTACATCAGTGGTAATAATAATAATAAAGTGATAATAATAATAATAAAGCGATTTCCATTCTGTTATGATTAGACAACAGCAGAAATATATTACACTAGCGCTACCTGAAGGATTATATTTTTACATGTAACTTATCTGGTTTGTTTTCTTATTATGTAGCAGAGTTTGTCTGAGTCCTTTCTTGTCAGTGATAATGCAGACAAGAGGCCCTAATTCTCACAGGAGGTTTAATCTCTTACAATATGTCATATTGTGCCTTTCCCGACCCTCTGACAAGTACAGCTGGCCCAGAAAGTGTATGCTGCTCTTTTTGTACTGCTTATGAAAGCCATGTCTTCTGGCTCCCTGGATTACAGAACAATAGCAGCCTTATTGCCATGAAGGATTGGGGAGCTAGCACAGGGATAATAACACTGCACAGTCGTACTTTATATTCTTCCTTCCACATTGACTTCCTAAGCAGGTTAAGTCTTTCCTTTACTAAAGAACGGAGGGAAAGTCAGCTTTGTTCTGTATTCCTGAAGGGGTGCTCAATCCCTGAGTCTCTACAATTTCTATCCCGATCACATTCCCTTAAAATCACCAAAATGAGTTATTCATACTGACAAGGTGTATACTACAAGATGTGATTATAGTAGCAGTACCGAACAGAATATGCTCTGTAACAAAGGCCTCCTATAAAAGCAGATAGTGCTGTAATAAATAATGTCACAGCTAGGGGAGCCTTTACATACGTTTCCATAACTGTGTAATGATACTAACATAAAACATTGCATATTACAGTGTTTGGGCAACCCAAACGACTTATTTATTAAGCTAAATATTGTGGTCAATGGCCATTTTCAGAGGATTATCGCATTGTCAGAGATATTTACTGTGGCCCCTCTGTTTCCAACTGCAGCAACATTCCCCATAGCTTTCTATGGGGCCTGTGGAAATGTTTAATTTGCCAAACTTTGAAAAGCTTCAGTTTTCATCACTTATCCCTGCTAGATAGTGACTATCTTTACACTACTGTATCAATGGAAAGTTCTCTGGATGTGAGAGATGACAGAATACCAGAGACCTGCATAAAACAATAGGGGAAGTGCACAGCTCCAGAGAACTTTCACTTAGGAGATACTGGATCAGCTATCTGGGAATTACCCTATGACTCATATCTGTGAGGGAAGTGCACAGTACCGGAGAATTATACTTAGGAAAGACCGGACCAGAACATCTGGGAGCAACCTTAAGGTTCAATCTTACACATTAATATACTGTTAACATGTACGAGTACAGAAAGTCTTACTAACCCCTCACTATTGCAGATACTGCAGCTTGCTTCTAATACATTGTTGCACAAATATATCAACCTGGGTGACTAATACCATATATCCAGGGCTTTGTTACTTACATGCTAATTTATGTACTGATAGGACTCTATAATTGTGATCTAAAATCAGTTTCTAATATCTAATGCTGGGCATACATTATACAATTACCTGGGCGACCTGCCTAATATCGGTGGATCGCCCACATAATTGAACTGTGTATTTGCACAACAGATCGCAATATATGGATCGGTCGGACACGCTAAATCATCCAGCATGTATGTCCACTGCAATAGTTTTGGAGTTTGTAGAAAATGGCCCTAGACTGCACACCCTGAATATATAAATATATATATATATATATATATATATATATAAAATGGGAGGTGCTACCTGTGGAGACTAATATTGCAAACACAAAAAGAGGAATACAGGTGCACAACTCCAACATTACTAATTATATATAATACATATTGCAATAGAATTTTGCAATAAATAATTAGAGGCTTTGGCATAATCATGGCCATGGTTATGGGCCTACCTACCATGCCCAGGTAACCTCTGAGGGTAGGTCCCTAACATACTGGGGTTGAAATCCAGAGTGCAGGACACCCCCGAACAAGCCCAGCTGAGCCACCCCAGGGCATCACTCTAATGAGGAAAGGTGAAAGGTGAAGTGTAAAAAGGTGTTAAATAGATAAGAGCAGCTGCTGCTGCATATAGTAAGGTGAAAAATAAAGATGTGAAAAATAATACATATATATTAAACAAACAATAGAGGTGCTAAAAGTGCAAGAAAGGAAAATGTGTTTAGAATGCGATGCCCTGAAGCAGCCCAACCAAAGAAATCCAGGGGACCCACACCCCAAAAATCAACCCATAGCTGCACTACAGCATAAAAATTTGTAGGACTTACCTAGATTGTGCCTATTACTAAAGTGCAGTCAAATTGCCAGATCCCTGCTTAAAACCAATAGGGGACAGGTGGGAAGGGGTGCTAGCCTAGGTTGAAGGAGTCTCATACCTTCAGGTGTGCATAGGAGCACACTAAATAGAAAATGTAGAAAAGGGCCCTAGACTGCACACCCTGAATATATATATATATATATATATATATATATATATATATATATAGATATATAATGGGGTTGCTACCTGTGGAGACTAATGTTACAAATACAAAAACTCATACAACATTACTAATTATATATACAGTAATATAATACATTTTGCAATAGAATTTTGCAATAAATAATTAGAGGTTTTGGCATAATCATGGCCATGGTTATGGGCCTACCCACTGCGCCCAGGTAACCTCTGAGGGTTGGTCCCTAAAATACTTGGGTTGAAATCGCAGGACACCTCCAAATATTTTTGGAATGGCAAGTCGGCCGTATTGGACATTGTGTGCACTCCCTTAAGCGTGCAGAGAGCTTCCACAGGCTTGGTTACTGAGGGGCATGGCCAAATCCCGGGAGACGCATGGTCAAATCTGACAGAGACATGACCATGCCTCCTCAAAAGAAAAAAGAGAATTTACCCAGAACCGATGCCCCGATGGCCGCACAGGGGGGAAGCAGGGTGTTAAGGCTGGGGGTGTTAAGGCTGGCCATGCACTGTGACGTATCTCATACTGTAAAGTTGTGGTCTGACAGGCATATTAATGAATGAATGTTTTAAATGTGTACTTTACGTACACAAGTACCAAAAGTTGTCCCCACCTAAATAAGAAAGTTGTCCCCTCGAGGGCTTGCTGCGCTCGCCGCGCTTCAGGCTCGGTGGCTCGCTACGCTCGCCACAAGCTTGTATTTGCCCACTATGACCACTGGATGGTAGGGAATGACACTGGACACTGGGAATGACGCTGGACACTGGCCGATGACGTTAGGGTCCTCTATGTGAAGGGGATTTAGACATTACCATGATTGATAATAATGGAGAGACCCTGACGTCATCAACCAAATTTACGATTTTAGGGAAATCACACTTGCTTTGGAGGTGTGAGAATAAAAAATCTCCCAGCTCTCAAGAAAAAACAAAAAAACGCACCTTATTGAATAGCAAAAATCCTGCATCTGCGGGAAAAACCTAACAGGTGCGGGATTTTTTACATCAGATGCAGGGGCGTAGAGAGCCCTGCCGGGCCCAGGTGAAGTGGGGCGTGGACTAATCGCGGGAGGCGTGGGCATGCCTCCTTGAGCAAAAAAACCCAACAACACACTTCTGCAGCACTGCAGCACTGCGCCCTGGGGAGGGGCGCGCACTGAGCCCCTCAGCCCTGCGCAAACCCAGGGGGGGCGCGATCAGTGTGATCGCTCCCCCCCCACTGGCATAGGAGACTGCTTGTGGCTGCTGCACAGCAACCATGTGAAGTCTCCCACTGCAGCTCAAATAAAACACAAAATTTGGAACAGAAGATGCAACAATAGGCGCTCTATGACTGGAAAAATACTTATGTAAATGGTACAGATAACGTCCCTTGAATCAGGAAAAAAGAATCTTCATATACGTCTTTCTTAGGGACTCCTTAGATACAAGTTTGTAATCGTCTCTATCTTGTTGTGTGTTGAAAAATAGAAAAACAAAAAAAACATATATTGTGACACTTATTTTTCAACACGTCCCTTGATATATCATGCATGACAGGAGGATATCAACTATAGGGGTACAGGAGAGCATACCATACTCACAGAGAAAACCACTGTGATAATTGTGTAAAAGGTATCTTTAGCATAGACCATCCCACATTGTAAGTGCTCTAAATACTATGGGGTACAGCGTACCATTCACTCACTAAAACGGAGAGTGTTGCAGACATATCAAGGTTTCTTTAATTCTGTAAGTGACATGCATACCGAACTTACGGTTTAAATGTTTTAAATTCCACATATAAAGGTATCTTTTCAAATGTATCCTCAATCAATATCAGTCCAGTCCAGGAAATATATCAAAAAAGTTGATTATTATTACAAAATACATCCAGCATTGTTTAAAATGCCAGAAAAAAGATTAAAACATTAAAAATTTAAATAAAAGAAAACAAATTCCAAGAGGCAGTCCAGAACAAGTAATGTTAAATGTCTATAGCACATGCAAAAACGTCCAACTATCATGGCATGGAAAAGGAGTGCAAAAACATACAGGGCATACCTCTGGATAAATTCAAAATAGCACACTTCTGTATAATAGGATCAACGCGTTTCAGCTGTCTGGGGAGCCTTTATCAAGATAAACAAATAGTGTGCTAAAGGGCTATTTAAATTACAGCCTACCAATCACAGTCATTGGAGGCGGGGTTAGCGTCAGAAAAACAGGTGTTATCTCTTGGAGATGAATGCTCTGTCCCATGGCAGGTAACATTCAAACCCACCAATAAGGAGCATAATTCGCCAAAGAGAGAGCCTTACCAGGCAGTCTTTAGGGGTTCCCAGGAGCCAAGTGTATGTCTGCTGCCGGAAGTGACATATGCTTGTCACAGCCCGGAACCGGAATCATCCCAGCCCCTGAAGAAGACTAGGAGACATCTCAGACTCCCAACCGCCGGATGTGTGTCAGTCGCCGGAAGTGACCTATGGGTGTCACAAGCCGGAAACTGTAGCCCGACTCCCATAGATAACTAAGGAGACGGAAATGACACACGTGTGTCACAGACCAGGAAATAAAGTCAGCCCTGCTCCCGTGGATGATAAAAAAACATCAGTGGTTACCATGGAAAACCAAACAATAGACACATTAAAATTACATACAAACATGTGATATACAAAATGAACACACATATAAATACAAACAGCCAGATGTTCAACACATATACAATAAATGTAACAAATCAATAATCCAATAGATGTGCTTGTCCTTCATTTATTTAGTGGTGAACATTAGTGATCATGATGGAGAATTCCCATAGTCCAAAATCCACAATGAAATAAATCTAAAAAAACTGAAAAAATAAATGTTACCAACATAAAAGCATGAAGCATAAAAACAGAAACTACAAAAACCACTTAACTTCAAAATCCTTGTTCAAGCCATTCGGAACAAGGGTTTTGTAAGTGTAAATACAATTCATCTTTGCTTTCGCTAAAGCTCCAGAAATATCAGTTGATCTCTTATTGGGCTTAATGGTTTTCAGACCATAAAAGCCTGAAATCCCTGTCAAAGAACTTCCATGTATCTACTTAAAATGTAGGGACAGAGAGTGGGTGTCCAGGCCTTTTTTGATATTACGTAGGTGTTCACCCACACGTACCTTCAAAGGCCTCGTTGTCCGCCCTATGTATGTTTTATTACAGGTACATTGTATTGCATAAACGAAATTGTTGCTATTACAAGTTATAAATCTTTAATATGGACCGTTTTCCCATTGATATCTAGATTTTCAAGTTTACTGTTCCCTGACAACCACCGCACCTATAGAATCCTTTTGAAAGGATAAATGAAGAGCTAGGTGTGGGTAGTACACTGGTTACCAATCTTGATTTTAAATTGGGAGCCTTCCTGTATATATAAATGGGTCGATGTGGGATCGTTGGTCCAATAACTGGATCCTTTTTTAGTAGCCCCCAATGTTTCTTAAAAACAATTTGAATGTCTTTATGTTGATCTGTGTATTCAGAGATAAACGCCCACTGATATTTATTGTCAGTAGATCGATCTCTCACTTTCTTGGTCAATAATGATTTTCTTTCCAAATTTTTCACCTTATCAAGGGATTCCCCAATGTGGGCCCTGTTATATCCACATGCCACAAACCTATCCCCCATATTTTTAGCTTGCGGGATAAATTCATGTTTTTCCGCACAATTCCTTTTAAGTTGTTGGAGCTGCCCACACCCCCACACGACCTCCAACTCCCACATGCCCATGAAGAGGTTGGCATAACTCGGGGCGAACCGAGTGCCCATCGCAGTACCATTCTTTTGCTGTGTGCTGGGCTGCTGTGAGGGAGGGAGAGGGAGGGGGCATGGCCCTGGGCCCCTCTGGAAGCCCGGGCCTGGGTAAATAGTACTCGCTCCCCCTGCTCTCGGCACCCCTGATCAGATGAGATGTTGTGATGTGCAATGTGGAGTAAACACAGGCATCGCTCATGATGGTTGCAGAGCTTAAAGTGGTACAGGAGAGGTGGTGGAACTCATCTGTCATGCCACCTACTAAAGCCCCCCACCCCACCCCGCACCGCTAGCCTAACAGGCCAAAAGAAGTGTGAAATCTTTTTGTTATACACACACAAACACACACACACTGTTGTGTATACTGTAGGAAATGGTAAAGTGAATGGCTGGGGGCCGCCTAGGTGATATATCATCAGTGTTATTTTTCTGCCGTGCCTCTGAGTTTTTTTATGGGGTCCCCGCAAACTAGTCTATGTCACTTGGATGCCCAATGTTTTTTGCAGCCCCTATGTATTGCCTTCGCTTGATTCTTTCCTTACCTATATGCTGGTTTCTCTGAGATAAGGGACCTCTGAAGAAATTGAGCCTCCCTAGGGAGACAGTGAGTGGCTCTCTGTGGGACTTCTGTGCAGGGACTTGGTGGAAGTGGAACTAGTTCCACCAACCATTAGAGGTGACGGAACTCAGTTCCACCCCATACTTACCCACTTTAACCCCTGGATAGTTGCACAGTATCTATGCTGGGACACATGATCGCACTATCGGAAGGAACATTGGATGATCAGCATGTCATTCAGATGTATACTTAGCTTTAGATTAGTGTTAAGGATTGCCAGTGGGAAATTGAATCATTATGTAAACCATATCTACTAACCTGACAAAAAAGAGATGGTACTTTGTCAACATCAACTTGGAGGTGCCTGGGTCTCAATACATACATACATATTATCAGTGACAAATTAAGAAAAGGCAGTTGAAAGAATGGACTATTAGCCTAATGTAAATATTTAATGGCATAAAACTACTTACTCTGTACTATACAAACACACTGACGGTAAGCAGTTAACACAGAGTTGTGGACAGGAATCGGTGCAGGTACGCTCCCTAAACACAAGGATTTTTATTTTCTCTAAGTATGCTCGAGACTGTTCAGGAGCAAAGCTAGGCTTTCTTTCACATGGGGAAAAGACTTTGATCACCCCCAACACACATGCACAAACCAATCCAACTAATTGTTCTTAAAGGGTATAAGAAATGGTTAACAACCTCACATGCCTTCAGACCTATACATATGCCCCACAGAACTTCTCATCATATCAATATGTTCACAAAAATCGTCAACACACTTACCTCACTACTGTGCCCAGTGTCCAAATTTTGTCCACTGTGGAGGGAACTGTTGAACTTGGGAACCACAGTGCCCTTTTCATGCTCCTCAGATATACTCACATGCCCATTAGACCCCATTACATGTTATCATATCTTCTCCAAATGCCATCAGAAACTCTCCAGATAACATCAGACCACCTCTATATGCCACCAGATCACCTCCACATGCCAACAGCCTCCTTCCACTTGCCATCAGATCAACCTCCATTCATGAGCTCATCTTCCAATATCCCAGCTTTGTATAGGGTTGCGGGGCTTACAGAAGGTCCGTGTGTGATACCCTGCAATCTCTAGGTATCTGGGAGCTGCAATGCTACAGGAAACTACAGTCCCCACAATCCTCTGAGGTACAAAAATCTGACAGTTGAAGAGAGGACAGATGAGTGACAGTAATTTTCAGAAAGCTCAGGAGAAGCTCCCTTATCCTGAAACAGCAGTTGCCTGACACAGCAGTTAGAACCAGAGGAGCATAAGGACTGTTAGGAGGGGCGGTGCCATCTTGTGGAGGTGGATGTGGTTGGAAAAGCAGCTCCACAGTGAGTAAAACTTGAGGACGGCAACAGAGAATAAAGAGTGGTTTCAGGCTGAGAGATGCTGAGGGGTATATTTACTAAAGGTCGATTTTTAATCGATTTTGATTTATTTAAAATCGATCAAAATTGATTAACATCAATGTTAAAGCTGTGCTTTACAGCAATATGATGCACGGCTCCTGCACCGCATGGAGGAGGAGGTGTAATGTGCGGTCTTTAAGTTAAAATGCCGCACATTGCATCTCCTCCATGCGGTGCAGTGGCTGTGCAGCCTATTGCTATAAAGCACAGCCCCTGACCATCCATACTGGCCGCCTGCCGCTCAGTCAGGTAAGAGACAGGGAGGAAGGAGAGGAGAGGGAGTGAGGAAGGGGGAGGAAGGGAGGGGGGAGGGGGGATGGGCATCGGAACAATTTTATATTGGCCCCCCAACATAAAATTGTTCTGAACCCCCTGATAGGAAAAGACTATTTCTTGCATAAATATTGCTAATTTACTATATTTGGTATAGGAATTTTATTGATACAGTATAGTGTGAGCTGTAGTCCTTGTAGAGATTTAAGAAAGCTTGCAGTTCAGCATAGCATGTGCTGCAGACACAGAGGACCAAATGTAATACGGTGAGAGTTTAGAAAACTTTCACATTTTTAAACTCAGCCAATGTAATAAAGTCACAGAACAGGGAAACTTGCATGTTTTTCAGACTCAAAAAACTCTCAAGATTTAAGCTATCATCCAGGTGTTTCCTGTTTTGAATATACAACTCAATCAATATATTAGTGTGACAGTTTTACTACTAAACTCTCACATTTTCTAAACTCACACCCTATAACATTTGACCCATATCTTTTATGTTCAATGGTATTACTTCATTAAAGATATGGTTAAAATGTATATTGTGCATATTTCAGAAACTTAACCTTATTGAATCACAGTGTTCTTTACTATGAATCTATACAAACCCCTTACCAATCAGACTATAGTGTAAGTGTAGGATACAACTTTGATAATTTATATCGTGGTTGGTTTAGGACTAATACCAGATTGTGGAATAACCTGTTTTATTAATTTGCATCATATCTGTCACCCTATATATGTTAACCTGGGGGAATACCTTGCCTCTCTGCTGGGGTGGGGTACAACAGGAAAGTATTGCCAGAAGATGACCATCCAACATCAAGGTACCTCTACTCTGTATGCACTGCACCCACTCCACCCCACAAGCCAACAGGGTGTCCTACCTGTGCTCTCTAGCTGTGTACAGTAGAGCAAGTAACTACTGATGAGATCACTCCAATGAGCCTGCTGGTCTTCAGGGGTGAAAGAAGCCTGTGTTCATCTCTCCAATCACAGAGCAGAACATGTTCCTGTGACCCCTGGTGCTGAGTCTCATGAGAGTGACAGCAGTGTATGAGAGCTGCAGAAACCTCTGTCCTGCTACTGTGTATCAGTTAATGCTGCAGTGCCCATGCATGCCACACACAAATATCCGTGTGCATCTTCTGACGCTATTACTTCTGCAACTTTATATAAATACTGCTACAAGTGCTTTCTTGGTGCATAGCCATGTGTCTGCATGCACAAGGACTGAGACGCCCACTATGAGTGTCTTTAGATCAGGGGTGGGGAACCTCTGCCCCGCGGGCCGTATACGGCCCACAAGGTGAAATCATCCGGCCCGGCAGCAGAATCAGCGTAGTGTAGTGTAGCGGCTGTCAGCGGCGGCAGGTAGCGCAGCGGGAGAGCGGGGATGTCAGGACTGTCATTGGCAGCAGATAGTGCAGCGGGGGAGAGGGGATGTCAGGATTGTCATCGGCGGCTGGTAGCCAATGACAACCCTGACACACCCCTTCCCCCCGCTGCGCTATCAGCGGCGGCAGGGGGATGGTGTGTGTGTCAGGGCTGTCATCGGCTATCAGCGGCAGGAGGTAGCGCAGTGGTGGAGGGTGGCAGGGCTATCAACGGGCGGATTAGTGCAGGGACTCTCTCCCTATCAGCGGTGGCAGGTAGCACAGGGGGGGATCAGGGTGTCAGGGCTATCATTGAGTGGCATGCAGGGCTCTCTCCCCATCAGCGGCGACAGGCAGGCAGCGCACAAGGGGGAGGGATCAGGGCTGTCATATGGCTGCCATTGAGCTGGTTAGTGCAGGGGCGTGCAGGGTCTCACCCTAACAGCGCGGGCAAGCAGGCAGTGGTGGCACAGCAGGGAGTGAGTACAGTCAGTGCTGTCATCAGGCAGGTTAGGACTGAGAGGATCCCAGGGCTGCCTTATCAATCTGCCTGTCACACATCCATAGGGACTGCCCCTCCAGACTCTGCCTGGCAACATACCATAGAGAAGCAGTTACTTACAGCCATCGCATTAAGGGTGAGTTAATAACGTTTTTAACCAAATATAGGAGGCAAATTTTAAGTTAATAATTTTGTATGGCCCCCAAATGATTTTCTAAAAATCAAAATGGCCCTTGGCAGAAAAAAGGTTCCCCACCCCTGCTTTAGATGCTCAAATATGGCTTGTTGCATCTTTAGAGAAAATCATCGGTTGCAATTGATTATGCGTCTGAGTTCATAACCACTTTAGGCACACGCCCGCAACACTCCCATACAGTGGCGGGCTGGGCCTGGGGGCAGGGTGCCTTATGCCCCCCAGGGCCGGTCCCTACATTGGCCCGCTTCCATGACCAGAGCTGAGCTCCAGTCTGGCAGCTATAACCGGCCCGCGGGCCGCAGGCAGTCCACATCCCTGCCACGATCGGAGCACAGCTCCAATCGGGCAGTACAGGCTGGCAACAGTGGTCTCTGAAGCGATCAGAAGCCTCTGATTGCTTCAGAGACCAGCGTTCCCAGTGATGCAGCATGTGGGTGACGTCATGATGTCACCCGCGACGAGCGGAGCCTGCGTCTGCTGCTCTGGATCTGGATCTGCACAGATAGGTGAGAGGGGCGTGTTCTATACTGGGAGGGGGCACAAAATAAGAGGCATTACTGGGGAATAAATTAAGGGGCATTACTGGGGGCACAACATAAGGGACATTACTGGGGTCTCTGCATAAAGGGGCACTACTAAGACCATTACTGGGGGCTCTGCATAAAGGGGCATTACTGGGGGTTCTGCATAAAGGGGAATTACTGGGGGCTCTGCATAAGGGGCATTACTGGATGCACTACATAAGGGGCATTACTGGGGGCTCTGCATAAGGGGCACTACTAAGGACATTACTGGGGGCACAACATAAGGGGCATTACTGGGGGCTCTGCATAAGGGGCACTACTAAGGACATTACCGTGGGCTCTGCATAAGGGGCACTACTAAGGAAATTACTGGGTCTGGGGGAACGAGGCAGAGACATACTGGGGCTAGGGAATGTGTCTTACTGCTGTTTGTTAGATACTGAAAGAGGACCATAACCTCTTTAAGTAAGTGCTAAAGGTATTCTGTTTCGTTGTTAAATGGGGCCCTATATTGTCTCTGTTTCTGAGAAATATCCACCATTCTATTTTTCTCTTATAATGTTTTATTTAAGTGTATGTATGAAACTAACATCCCTATTTGAGCCATTGATTAGGACACGCTCTCACGGTCGGTCTGCGCGCGAGACCTCGCAATCTCTATTTAAGCATAAGCCGTTGTTTATGGGCCAGTGCCCTGGACTTGCCCCCATGCTAAAACTTGCCAGCCAGCCCTTGCTCCCATAGCACACCTATCAGTCACCGGCCAGGAACTGGCAGTTCAATTCCAAAACATTTCTGATACTGTGTCACAATCAGAACTTTGCATCTGATAATTACATTATCTTCTCCGTTATTCCGTTCCTGCATAGCAAATATTTCTTTCCGCATGATTTCAGTATAATTGTGCTTGCCGAATAGATCCCTGTTACTGCAACTCATCGGGCACTACCCCAAATTCAGTCACCTTTTCCTGTGAGTTTTCATTCAGTTGTCACCTTATGATCTGATCTTGCACTTCCATATGCCTAGCAGGTATTTTAAAGAGTATTCTTCTTTACTTTTTCATACATTGATATGTGTTTTTTTTTTAAAAAAGCAACTTGCTGAGGATCAGGTAATCACCAAATATTTATCTTCACTTGTTTACTTCCAGACTTGAGTAAAACAACTGCAGCTTGATAGCGAGAATCACTTTGCATAACCAATTATACCATCTGGCCGCTTTAAATCTGTGTACTTTAGGAATATCAAAACAGAATAGAACTTAAGTCATTTTAATTATGCCCACATGATTTTTTTGTGCCATATGTTCTATTGTATTTTCTACAGTCCATTTGCTTACCACATGCCATAAATTTTATATGATAATTTGAAGGGTGTCAATGAATTCTGTATGCTGGAGGAAACAATAAGAAATGAGAGATGAGCACTTCCCAGCAAGCAGTTTTCATTTCTCTATTCTTGACTTGATGCGAATTGGGAGGAAATGCTCAGCTATATTGTCCTGTGTTCTGCTTTGCTTTGTTCATTAAAGCGAATAACTTTACCTAAATACCGTTACCCAAAGCTGAAAACTTAAGGATGTTTATGAGAGGAAAGGAAGTGCCCTAGAGATGGCAAACATGAAAGTTTTCACCCTATTAATAAAGGGCATGGCATTTTTATCACCGCCAATAACCCTAACCCGAGT